>OY728157.1:982160424-984660424 GCA_963277665.1 Viscum album
TATGAGATAACATGGCTCTATACATGGCATCATTAGTATTTATCAAATAAATAAAATCAATTTATTAGTTACACCATGAAAGACACATGT
This sequence comes from Viscum album, assembly GCA_963277665.1. NCBI lineage: Eukaryota > Viridiplantae > Streptophyta > Magnoliopsida > Santalales > Viscaceae > Viscum > Viscum album. The sequence continues at coordinate 982,160,515 of OY728157.1, forward strand.
TTACATTTTTACGGAATACTAAGGATGGGTTCATAGGTTGTCAATATATTGTACGTCAGGGGCGATGCATGTTTTATCATGGATGATCACACTGTACGGGTTACATAGCTTCATATGAGTGACACATGTTCTTATGGGGGGGAACACATTGATTGGATTGGTGGAAAGATTGTTGCACCATGAAATGAGTGATACCCAGACAAGTGTGTGAGGATTTGAGAGTTATTTTTCTAATGAAAATGTTTGTTTCATTTTATTATTTTGGCTTTATGATATTTGTGCATTTGAAATTGGAAAGGTTTCTTTTTGGGAACTAGTACTGGGTCCATAGAATCAGCTTTAATTTTTTTAATTTATATTTTGGGGTACTTTAAACTATCATTAAGTTAATAGATCATAGTTATAACTGGTTAAAATGTCTACTATAATTTGGTATTTTTATACTTGTGATGGTTAAATCCATTGAAAAATAAAAATATTTATCTCTAGTTTTAACTGATGTTATACCATTTTCATCTTCCGTGATCATTTCATGGAAGTTATATTGATTTTAGTAGCAATTTTCATGGAGAAAGTGAAATTATTTTATAGCAGCAGTTTAGTCCACCATAAAATAATCATTTTATATCAGGAAAACTGCCACTAAAACCACTTTAACCCTTCATGAAATGTTTTAACCATGATGTTTCCCATTAAATTTGTGCAATATTGAAAAATTATCTTGTATTTTATGCTGACACAAAATTTAGATGCACTTTCTTGAAACAGCCACAACAGCATATTTCAGCGGTTTCAACCACCTCCATATCAAAAACAAATCACTGTTATGTGGTGATTTTCCTATAGTGTGTTATTTTTTTACATAATCACTGTTATTAATTTAAATCAACTTAACTATCATTTATTGTTAAAAATTAATTTACCTTATTAGAAATTATAAATTATAATTATTATTAAAAATATGGAGACCATTTTTCAAAATTAACATAATAGAACTGATAGACATGAATTTTAATTTAATCTAATAGACGGGATAACAAAGCAATTTTTTAATCTAAAAATTATAAAAATTTTGAAATGTTTTTCCAAAAAATTTTAAAGTGATATTTATTCCAATTAACTAAATTTGAATAATTTATGTACAATTGATCTAATTAAACTCTAAAACAAATTAAAAATATAAAATAACTACATAAATAAATTAGTTGAAAATTCTATTTTGAATTAAAATTCAGTGGTTTCACTATTAATTAAAATATAAATCTTCTTAGGTAAATACCAAATATTCACCAAAAGTAAATTTTTTTTTATTCCTCTAAAAAATAAATTTTATTTTTCCAAATAGAAATTCTAGTACTGTCAAAATCATATTTAAAATGGGTTCTCCAGTAAGAGTCGGTAAAAGTGCTTTTTTGGAAAAATACTTCTTTTATTCGTAAAACAAGATTTATTCTTATCATATACCTATAAAATCTATTAGATTATAATAAAAAATTTTGAATAAATATATAATATATATATTTTATTTAAAACACTAATAAATATTTGTTTATTTAATTTATAGAGATATAATTTAAGTTTTACAAAGAAAATTTATTGTATGAGAAAATTAATTTCATTATTTTGAAATAGTTATTAAATTTACATCATATAATTGATAAATATTGGATTTATTTTATATAAACATGTAAATAATAATTTAAATATTTATTTACTCTTATTCGTAACATAAAATCCCACATCATTATAGTAACTAAAATAATATTCTAATAATATTACTAATATTATATCTTAGTTATGAAAAAGTTGACCTTGTATGTAACACAAGATATCAATGATAATTCGTAATGTGGGTTATACAAGACATGCATAGTGTTTATTATTCCCCAAGATAATATAAGTGTAGTTTTTATCACAAGCATCACTTGGTGTTGTGTATAATGTAATCCAAAACTACTCTGTTTGTATAACAAAAGAAAAATTTATTGCAGCCTGAAATTAAAAATATCAATAACATTAAATGAATTAAAAATTATTAATTAAAATAATCTTAGAGTGATTCATGGATAAATAAAAATTTGGAAGTTTGGAGAATAGAAAACATGTAAGTCCTTCATGTAATGTACTCAATGTTCTTGGATTCTTAAAGAAATTTCAAACGATGGAGCACTGAGTGTAATAATTCTGTGTTAAAGGTTTTAAGGTTACGCATTTTTTTGAAATAACTGGATCCCAACATTTACATGACATTTGATCATTAAACATTGTTTTAATATCTTGTGTAGTGCGTTAGTAAAATGTTTATTGGATTGAAGGTTTCTCAAACACTACAATGTATCTCATTTTCTAGTGGCCCATGGCTTATCCACTTTTCATTTTCTAGTTTCCTAGGTTAGGGGTAAATCCTTTGGCTACTCTCTTCAATCCATGGGGATCCAATGTCTGTTTTACCTCTATTATTGTGGGTATTCATTCATTCAGTATCATTTTCTTGTCATATCATCCATTAATTGTTGGTTTTTTGATGCTCATTGTCTCTAATGGGGCTTCTCTATGGGTTTTTTTGTGATTTGGTCAAGGAAACCTTGGATGGATGCAGTTCTTATATGATAGGTGATCATAGATTCACAATGTCAATTATTCTCAAAAAAAGTATTTTTATGTATTTTGATGTAGGGATTTGTTTCTTCATTACATATTTCTGTGTAAGAATAAATTGATCATGATTTACCCAATTGTATGTAAATAGAATTAACTTAATAATTATTGGAATTTGATTAATAAATTGGAAGTGGTCATTTGTTTCCAATGATATTTTTTTATACTGTGATAGTGGTTTGCCACTTATTTTTCTATATAGATTGATATCTTTGTTGTATGCTTTAATAAAAGGATTTAATGCCTTTGAGTAGCATACTAAAATTGATAATGAATTAAAATTTGTAATTAATTTGTAATTAATTGTGTTATGAAAATAATGATGATGCATCTTTTTAATCTGGAGGATAAAGAAATTTGATGATAATCCAAATGTTGTGAACATTTGTAAATATAATACAATCTTCTATATGATAAATCGAATTTAAAAATATTGGGAAGACTATTTACTCTTGTTGATAATAGATAGAAATATAAGATAATGAGAATGGTTTCATTCTTAGAAGAATGTTCATATTAATTGTTCAATAAATATAGTAATATATTATAGATTAATGTATTTGGATACCTTTAGTCTAAACATTTTAATAATGAATCTTTAAATTCAATATTGAATAAGAAACAGTTGTGTGATAATAAAGATGTCTTTTTCTCGGGAAAGAGTTTCCCATTTTCATGAGAAGGATGAGTTTCTTATTTTGAAGCCATCAAATCCTATTTTCATGAGAATACATAATTAGTTATATAAAGGGATCATTTTCCCTATTGGACATACTATTTTGTTCCTACTTCATTTGAGATGTGATTTGGATATGATCATTATGTTTTGATCATAATATCGCTAAGCATAGGATATATGATATGGGTTAGTGATGCCTAGATGTGGTCTAAGCTATTGATGGACGAGGCTATGATCGATGATGTCATAGGAGGGTGGGAGTCCTAGAAGATGTTGTAGAATTCATTATTTTGATGTCATGATAAATTTGTATATTCCTATGGGTGTCAGTGATGGAACTATAGTCAATAGATAATGTAAAAGCTGGTCTTACTGATTGTTGAGATGTGGATATATTTTGTGAACACATGGGAATATTTTTTTATAGCTTAAGGTTGATTTTCTTATTCTAAATAAATTCATTTTCCAAATACGTCATGCAACTGGATGTTCTTGGTTGTATGATTTCTCATGGTAGTAGATTCAGAAAATTAACTTATAGTACATGGATATGGAATATTGCTAATCATGGATAAATAATTCATATCCCATGGGGTTGGATATAGATGTAATGAAATTGATTAATATATGTTAATCCTAATAAACCAAGGACATGGACTTGGTTATGCATAGTGGGAATTGGCTTTAACCTAATGATTCATATAATGTTATTTAATGTATGGTGGAATAATTTTAATGGTTAATTAATGGATAATTAATTAATTAATTCATGGAAAAGGATATGGATAAATTAATTAATTTAATGATGATATTGGATATTATTGTTTTTTAATGGATCTCTGGTCTTAGTAGTGGAAGTCGGGAGATTGAGTGACATTTAACACAATTGATTCTAAGACTATGTTTTTCCATATTGCAGTTTTGAGATATATTATATCATTTAATTATGTGATTCCATGTTCTAGATCACCCATATTGATTAGGGAAAATGAGACCTAGTGGACATTGGGAGGTTGTTTTCCCCAACATCTTAATAGGAGGATGGATTGATGACTACCCCCTCTTTCCCCACTTTCTTCTCTTGGTAGTCACTCTCGCTTGTACGAATTGTGGTTTATTTTCCCATATAAGTTTTTAGATGGTTTTGATGGATTTTTGTTTCTTAAAACACACCTATTAACTAATATAGTATACAAATGATTATTATATATATGATGTGTACATGCTGTGATCATTTTAGTAGCATACTCGGTGTATGGGTTGTAATGGATTGTTGTATAATACCCAAGGTTTGATATATGTCATAGTATATATAGTGTCTCATGGAATATAAATTGTTACTATATGTGGATATGTTTATTAGGTGTTGTATTTATTTGATAAATGAGGGGAATTTTGTGGTGCCTTACCAAGGTGTCTTCGTGTTGGCATTAATTTTGGGAGAGATGGATCAGGATGTGTAATATTAGAGAACAGTGTAAAACAATTAGGGATGTATGAGAAGGGTACCCGTGATGTTTTATTATTATATTTTACACTATATTATATGTGATACATGGTGAGAGTTATCCCCGATGAGGCTATAAATTTAGTATACATATTGAGGTGATGAGTTAGAGTCACTATAGTTTATTAGGATTTAGAGTGGTTTCATTATCATTTTCATAAGATGCACTTGGTAGGATCCTATTATGTGTACTTTTATGCTCACCGTACTTATATATAAACTATTTTCATGTCAGTCAGAGTAGGAAGGATATCAGAATACATATTACTACCTCTTAGTTTCTTAGGATCTGTTTGGAAAACATGGTCATAGAATTCTATAAATTTTTTGTATGTATAGTTTCCATTCATATATTTTTAATATTTTATGACATTTCATGTTGTACATGTGTAATCCATATATATATATATATATATATCTGTGTGTGTGTGTGTGTGTGTTTGTGTTAGTTTCTTTGTTTCTTTGTGTTTCTGAACATGTTTTGGTGTTTTATCATTCTTATCTTTTTCTTCTGTGTGTTTCTATTATTGGGTAATTCCTCCCATATGCATGTTTACAATACCCTCAGTTCAAGTCATTAACTCAGGGCCTACTAGAGGAAGGAGTCGGTAGTCACCATCTCTCTCCCATCATTGTAGTGTCTTCGAGGGTTGGGGGTCATTATATAGTCATATATGTTTTTCAAGTTGATGGATATGATGGAATTTGGAGTTTGTAAAATGTGTGGTTTTATGGGTTGGTTGGGGAATTGCTTCAGCTAAGTTTAGTAAGCGAGGAAAAAATTGGAGACCTACTATGAAATGGGTGTTTATGTCCCACAAATATCTGATGCATTGTATATTATGTTTATTAAGTCTACTAAATGTAGTGATACTAGTTTCGTGGTTGATATCATGTAAATGATCGATCATAATTTTTCATTTCATATTTGTTTGATATCAATAAACCATGGGATATGATAAAATATTTAACCAAAAAATAAAATAATTAATTAATAATGATAAATATTTTGTATTATTTTTTATTAGTAATAATAAAATTGTTCATTATTATGTCAAAACTATAGGTTGACACCCTCATGATGTTCGCGTTGAATTTGTTCTGCTGGATATGTTTGCAAATCAGCATAGAGTGGAGTTCAATGATGATGAAACAAGGAGGAGGAAACATTGACAGCATAATATATAAGGTTTGTAGAATTATCAGAGATTAATTCTTGATTAAAACATAGTGTAATGGTTGTAGGATATTGAAATATCTTTTAGTTTGATCTGTGATCAGATGGAGCTGTGGGATTCATTGTTTGTGATGATGCTTCATGGTGTATTGTGGTTGTGGTGGTTCATGTACCTATGGATCATGAGTATTTGGTAGTATATTGGGTTAATTCATGAGATTAGTTCAATTTATAGTTTCTTTAGTTGACTAAGAAGGTGGAAAGTTTCTAGTATATTTTTACCATTATATAGGGGAGCTCTAGTGTGTGGGTGTTTAGGATCTATTCCAAGACTCCTCCAGGACATTTTTCAGACATGTTTCCAAATAAGGATTCTAGGGAGAGGAATTCTAAGGAGTATTTTCATATATATATTTCATTCTATGTCACCATATTTATACAAATGAAGTATATTAATGTTATGTAAAGAGCATGTGTTATTGAGAGTTCACTGGCCAGAACTGTGTCATTATGAGAGGGTATACGTGAGGATTCCTTGTGAACTAATGTTAGGGTCCAGGGTTCCCATTTACCAATAAATGAGTGCTTTCAGTTGGATAATGGCTGGTATCATTGTTTAATATATCATTTATCTAGGGTTGGAGGCACTCAAAATTATAGTTAAGGATCAGGTCTATGATTTCTTTGTGGGAACATAGGTCATTATCTGTGAGAGTGCTCAACCTTTTTTGATAGTCATCAGGTGCAAGGATTTTCTCATTCAATTCCTCCATTAAGGTACATTAATCAAAGGTAGCTACTTGTAACCATTTTTAGTAATAAATTAAAGGGTATTGGTTAGTCATAGTATGATCCTGAGACAATACTCATCATCATAGAGAAGGGAGAAGCCATGGAGGTGGTCATCATTGGGGTTAAATGGATGTGGAGTAGGTCTTGTTCATCATTATGATTTACTACTACCAAAGTTAAGTGGGACTTCCATAATTCAACATACTCATTGATTATTTTACAAATTGGTTCATTATTTTTCAGATTGAGGGGCATTTAAATCATTTATATCACATTCCCTCTTCTATGATGCTTGGACTCGAGGTATAGGTGCTTATAGTTCCCTTAGTTTTGAATATTCCCGAACAAAGATTAGTTGACTAGTATATAATATTTACAGACTAAAAAATTGTGTTTGGGAATCACCAATCCTAGTGAAATTTAATATTTTTACAGATACAACCATATGACATCATCCTCATCCTAAATTGGTTGTATTCTATGTAGGTTATACTGGATTTATTCAAGAGGTAGTTTGTGTTCTATGATAATAATGAAGATCCAATAGAGTATTTTTGTGAGTGATTCACATATATGGGTCTGACTCGTGTTCTATCTTTGTCTTATTTTACATTCAAGCGGAATTTTATCTCAGTGGTGGTTATCAATTCATGATTACAAGGGTTGTGGAAGAGTGCCATGATGATACTCTAGTGGTGGATTTAATGTTACTTTCATGATGGTAGATCAAGTATGGGATTGATATATATCCAAGAGTGTCCCATATATTGACGTATCCATATTGGATATCTCATTCTATATTGAGAGATTTCTACCTATATAGATTGATGATCTTTTTAGGGGAATTTTATTTACAGAGAATGTCACTTGGTTTTGTGCTAGTTCCACTCATAAATAAGGAAAACAATTGATTTTTGGAATTTATTATCATCACATAAAACAAATTATAGTGAATATCCACTGGATGCATGCCTGTCTTAGGGCATGGAAAAAGAAAATTAATTCTCCTAATGCAGCACAGAGGCTGACCAAGGACGTCTCACTTAAGGATCTTTATTAGCTGTTCACCTACTTAAGGTATATAACGTAAAATATTTTTTTTTCAATATTTAATATCGGATTCTAATGAAATTTAAATGAAATAAATGTTTAAACTATCATGCAGTGAAAAAATGTAAATATGGAAGAAATAACATGGTCCTAGGGTTGGATAACACAGGTTCATTCATTATTTATTTATATATTAAATTCAATTTGATAATTCATTTAATGAAACCTCATTAATGAATTAATTCCCATTGATTTATTGAGCGCGTGATTTTATCAAGCGTCTGGCACACCAAACCACACCTCCTCCTATAGACAAGTAGGGTAACACCTCAACCGATAATGTTATTCTTAAAGGATCGGGCTCCACTGTATTCTGTTTCATCCGTTATGAAAACCCCTTCTCCACCATATGCCAAATTTTCCAATGATATGGGAGGGTAAATGGATGAATCAAAGGAAATGAATGGATTTAAAAATAGTGTCATGGTGGATGACCGCCAAACCCATGAAATATTTCCACCACTGCCACAAATAGAATAAAAACAATCAGAAATAAAGAACAATAATATCTAACATGGATAAACCTCCCCTCGGTCCATTCAATGAGTTAGTCAATTTTCATAGCGAAGTGAATAGAGATCACGATGGACATATGGAAGAGATAAAATGAGATTGAGATTGGAAGAGAAAATGGGTGGAAGAATAAAAGAGGAAAAACATTAATATAAAAAAGAAATTTATTATAATGGAAATGAAAAATAAATTAAAAAGAAAATAAGAAAAGAGGAAAAATCTAAACGGCCCTTATCCTTCTCTCCTTGGTGCCCCGAATGGTTTTGGGAAAGATTGGAATGAATTGAGAGGTAGGAGATCCTCTTCTTTTATATACAGATTTCTATCCTCCAGAAGATAGAAACTTTTGGTCCCAATAATTGGAAAAATTACATGTGGAACCCTTAATTAATGTTTATCATTAATGTTATTTCCGTTCATCCTCCAAAATTCATCTAATTTGGCCTCTGATTGTAGGAGTTGTGATTTTTTCTTTGGAGGTTTCTGTTTTTTGGAATAAGGATCCAAGCAGCTTCCTTCAACAATATGTCATTCAATGGATGCTTTAATGGATTCAAAACTTCATGTAATTTATTTTATGAACTCCCTGGTCAGTCCTATTTCATCCCCATGTTGAATCAACGCCTTTGAAGGTGTATAAGCCGAGATAGATGTTTGTTATAGTGGTGGTGTCCATGCTGTCCGCTAGGAAAAATCATCTACTTCATTGATTTTTTACAACCTCTTGAAGATCGAATCATCACATGGTCCAGAAGACAAAAATGAAAGAAAAGAAATAGTGATTCTAAAAAAAACTTAATCACAAAATTTTGAATTAAATTTTTCATGAAATGAACAAAATACCCTTGATACAAAAATCAGTCTAAATTCCAGAATTAGGTGTTTTTCACCATTTTACTCAAGACACATCATAAATCCAAAAAAATTTCATATAAGCTCAAAATAATTATTTGGGATTATTAAAAAATTAAATTCCAACAAAATACTGTGGAAAATTTTAGCTATATCAATTCTCCCAATCTTAATCTATGCTTGTCCTCAAGCATAAAATCTGAAAATGGAATTCAAATGGCACCAATGTTACTAATATTCAAATTTCAATAAAATGAAACAATTATCAATGTCCAATCAAATTTTCAAGTTCTAAAAAAATATCAATTTAATTTCTCAATTTTCAAAGAAACAATCAATACATTCATTTTACTTTTCCCCTTTAAAAAATGATGGATCTTCACCTTTAATTCATTCAATCATCTCTATTAATTATTATTAAACATACCAAATCATGATCTACCTATATTTTGAATCTTTTCTCTCATCCCTCATGATACAATTAATAGTGGAGTTATGCTAATATCTTGAGAACATGCTCCTTATCCATAGGCTTGTAAAGGAATTACATTCTCCACTTTTAAAAGACAAAAAACACATAATATCAGGAGGACTTGCAATAAAGGTTCAAATGACTCTATGGCTTAGGGTGGGTGGGTAAATGATTGAAATAATTTAAGGCCAGATGTTGGAGGTTTTCATCTTAAGTACAATTCATGATTTATCAAATTAAAACACAGTATGGACCTCACTCAAATCCCATTTATTATGTGAAACACAACCCAACCCATTTTAATGATATAGGACATGAGTCAATAAAAAATTAAAAAAATGATATCATCCATGTTCTCCTCCTATTTTTTGTAATGCTTCAGAAAGGCACAACTTTATTTTTTACTTTTTTTTAAATCTTCAGATAGGCACACCTTTATTTTGAATTTTTATTGACTTTATTTTATAGAGAACTAGATTTAATAAAAGAATCATAATAAAATGATGACTCATGACCAATTTTCTAAAAATACATTGTCCAAAATGATGACGCACACATCACACCTCCCACAAATGATACACATCACAATGAACCCACATGAATGGTCCTTCCCCCACACAGAAACTGTACTAACACATAAAAAATACTAAAAGAGTGGGAGGGTAATGAAAAATCGGCCAGTAATGTGTCTTAAAACTATAAGGCAATTCATGGATTATATGGGGTAAAAAAGGATAAATTTAAGGGTGAGTCTCATGTATATATGTTTCTATCTGATGTCATGCCTCAATCATTCTAAATGGGTTTTTGTACGGTCATAGCTCTGAAAAGTTTCAATACAAGTTCTGGTAGGTGGCATGTCCCAATATCACTCAAGAAATATGCTCAATATATAACAAAAAATACTTAGTCTTGAAATCATCTCAGGAATGGGAATATAACATTGGAAAATCAATAATTTCTGGTTTAATAATAACAAATTAATTCTCATGAATTTCAAAAATTCAAAGCATGAAAAATTTTAAGGTAATTTCATTTACCTGAATCAATTAATTACATCAAATCTTGAGTCCTCATTTCAATATTCATGATTCACATTAATCATCAAATTATCCATTTCACTCATTCAATCTCGTTAAAATTGTAATATAAAACATGGCATCACTGGATTCCTCATATCTCCTAGATATCTCAAATAAAGCACAATTAAAGTGTTGGAATTAAATTCTAGTTAAAATCACAAAAAAATGTAATGTGTTTCAAAGTTAAACATTAAAATTGAAATCCCTTTTGAAATGATGCTTTGTTTTTTTATCTTTGGGGGTTCCCTTATACTATCATGAACCTACAAAATTGAATTACTCAATTAGGTGAATGTATCATTCCATTAAAGCTTAAAAATTATAGGAGGTAGGGTATGCAGCTAAGCTACTTATATGAAATTTATTTGGAATCTAAATTCCTAGGAATCAAGTAAAGATAAGTCTCAGTATGATCCCCCAAGTGGGCCCTAGATTCTTTTACTACCTCCAGAGGGATTTACCAGCTTTTATCCATGTTCTGATGCTGGGTGGATCTTCTTCGACCTAAAACACCAAATGTTCTTCTTACTAGATTGTAGTTCTTTGTTCTAATTGAGCATAATTCCATGTATAGAGTACACTATATCTTCCCCCTTCTCAATGTGGTATATCATGAATGGTGTGGGTAGGATGAATTATGGAACCTCCTCTTCTTCAGTTGCTACTTGTGAAATATCTTCTTCAAAATCTAGTGGTTTCTCTAGATATGATGCATGAAAGGAATAATAAAAGGTAGATTCAGAATTTAAATTTTAAATATTAATTTCAAAATATACCCTTTTAAGGTAGAAAAAATGTACATATGGTTCCTCGGGTAGAGCCACTATTATAATTTCATGGGCTTACTCAAGCATAGGATCAATGTCCATCTGGAGGTCAGGTGTTCCTCAACAGGTACAATTTCTTATTCTTCGTCCAAGGCAGAGAAAAGACTATCTGATTCTATAAAACATGAGGAAGTGACATAAATTTCAGATTTTGAAAATCCATAAGAGATAGAGTCAATGAAAGGTTCAACTCCCTATGTTGGTTCATATTGAATCACTTCTTGAGTTGAATGTGACTCTTGGAATTGATTATCACTTGATGGAGGTAGGTAGTCATTCCCCTCCGCCTCAAGTTTGGATTCAACTTCATGGATTTATTCAGTGAAATTTAGGAAGTCCTGTGGAATATCCTTCTAAGACATGAATATTTGAATGTCAGTTTTGAGTTCATCAGCTATGGCCATAAAATCATCAAGTTAGATACATTTTGCAATTCCTCTTTCCTTCTGTTTGAACCATATCATTAGACCATCATCCCATTGTTGGAGGGCCTCCGCAGTGTAGTCTGTTTCCTCCTCCTGCACATGTGAGTAATTATTCCATGTATAATAATTTTAAATTGAATGCATCAGGGAAAAATATTATTATTTTTAAATAATGAAAACAATCTAAAATTTTAAACTATAAATACTTAAGTAAAAAAATCAATTAGATCCTCAGCAATGGTGTTGGTTTTGATGCACGCTAGTCATAGGGAATGAAAAAAAGAAAATTTATTCTCCTCATGCAGCACAGAGGCTGACCAGGGTCGTCTTAGTTAAGGGTATTTTTCAGCTGTTCACATACTAAATCCATATCACCAAAACTATTTATTTTCTGTTCATTAATTTAATTTAGGATGTTAATGAAATTTAAAAGAAAGAATAGTTCAAACTAACATGATGTGACAAAATGTAATTAAGAAAGAAAGAAATTGGTCCTATGTGGGTAACACAGGTTCATTCATTATTTATTTATTATTTAAATTAAATTTTACAATTCATTTACTAATATCTCATTAATGAATTAAATTCCATTAATTTATTGAGTGTGTGATTTTACCATGCATCAGGCACACCAAAAAACACCTCCTCCAGTAGTCATGTAAGGTAACACCTCAACTGAGAATGTCATTCCTAAAGGACCCACCTCCACGGTATTCCATTTCATCCCTTATATAAACACCAGACCCACTATATGATGTGTTTTGCTAATATAATATAGGGGAAATGGATTAATCAATGGAAAATAATAGATTTGGAAACAGTGTCGTGGTGGATGACCGCCGCACCCGTGCAATATTCCAGCCTCCACCACAAATTGAATATTTTTTTTTTGAATTTGAACACAATAAAAAAGTACACCGTGAAACATCCCCTTGTTCCACTCCTTGAGTTAGTAACTTGCAATGAACAAGTGCATAGATATCACAATGTAATGATGTAAGATAGAAAATGAGATTGAGATTAGAAAAGAAAATGGGTGGAAGAAGAAAACGAGAAGAGCTTTAATAAAAAAAATAAATGCATTACAATGGAAATGAATAATAAAATAAAAAAAAAGAAAAATTAAGAAGAAAAATATAAATTTCCCTTGGCCTTCTCTCCTTGGTTCCCTAAATGGTTTTTGGATATATTGGAATGAATTAAGAGGTATGATATAAATCTCCTTTTTAGGTAGATACTTGTCTTCTAGAATTTGTCACTTTTTTGACCCATTAATTTGGGGAATAAAGTGTGTACCCTTTCTTGAATGTTGTTCATTATTGTGTTTTCCATTCATCCTAAAAAAATCTAGCTCATTTGGCCACCACATGAAGTAGTTATGATATTCTCTTTCGAGGATTATGTTTTTGGACGAAGGATCTAGGAATCTTCCTTAAAAAACATGTCATTCAATGGTTCCCTTAATGGATTGAGAACCAAATGTAATATATTATATGAATTCCCCATTTATTCCTCTGTAATCCACAAGTAGAATCAATGCATGTGAAGGTATGTAGGATGAGATGGATTTCTGTTACAATATTGGGGTCCACGCTTTCATCTCAGAAAAATCATCAAATTTATTGATTTTTTACGGCCTCTTGTAGATCGATTCATTCCCTGGTCTATATTACAAAAATAAAATAAAATAAATAATTATTATAATAAAATTTTAATCACCAAATTTGGAATTTATTTTTCATGAAATGACATATCTTCCCTTGATACAAAAATCTATCTAAAATCCAGAATTTGGTGTTTTTCACCATTTTGATTAGAACACGTCATAAATCCAAAATTGATTCGTATAAGCTCAAATTTATTATTTGGGATGATTAAAAAAATTTAAACGCATACAAAAAATGTGGTAAATATTATCTCTGTCACCACTATACCATTTCCCGTGTTGATGATTTATTTTATTAGTTATTGTTAACTAAGGTTTTCTCGAAGATCAGTTTTTTCTCAAGATATCATTAGATTCAGGTAAGGATTAGGATATTCATAAGAATGTATTCCATTATTATCATGGGAGGTTTGAGTACATTGTGACCTCCTTAGTTATGAATAACAATCCATATATCTTCATGGGGTTGATGAATTATTTTTTCAATGAGTTAATGGATATGTTCATTGTGATTTTCATTGAAAAAAATTGTTGCGTTCATGTCATCATAGGTGTAGCATGAAAAACATAATTATTCCATTTTGAGAGTTCTTCATCATGAGTTTCTATAAGATAGGTTTTAAACGTGTCAGTATTTGTATAATTAATTTCATTTCTCATGGAATAAGTTGCCTAATTTTGGGGTGCTTGTGGATCATTTGAAGATTGAGGCGATTGTGTCTTTGGATGCCTCCAATACAATGGTAGATGTTCAGAGTTTTCACAGTCATGAAGGTTATCGAAGGTGAATCAAATTATATTTCTCTATAGTTGTGACTCCTCAAAATTCCCTACCTATGAAGGATCATGTGTTCTTATAGAATGGCCAATTTTTGGAATCCTTTGAGTACCTAATAGTTTAGTTATTCAATGCTCAAATCCTTTGTTTTATAGCATAGAATGTTAATTTTTATGATTTCAATGATTCTTCAAATCATAGATGAGTCTAATTTAAAATTAATTATAGAATTGTTGTTTCTTATGGGTTTCTTTCGATACATCCCCATGATCATAAAATGCTACCTATGATCTTGATATATCAAAAGATGTGTTTTCTTTAATATTTTAGTGAAATTACCACATCGACATTCATTTTATAGTTTTTACTGACTATAAGAGCCTAAGGATTGTGTTCTACCCATTGGAAGAGAACACATATTAGTATTGGTGGATGAATTATTTAATATTTTTTTGTTTGATTTTATATATTCCTGGAAAGGATATTAGTTTGGCTGATGCGCTATGCAGGAAGTCATGTAGTGATGTCGACTGTGTCTCATGAGATATCTAGAGTCTATAGGAATAACTCATAGTGACTAATAATGATATGGGAGAAGAGGGGGTAGAAGTTATTTTCTCCAGATGATACTGCAGTTGTTTTTTTATAGTAGTTGGAGGTTTCCCTGTGGGGGAATTTTAAGGTAGCGATCTAGAGAAACTGAGTTGTTTTTAGGCATCCCCATACTATTTGGTCTATGGATGGAGAGCATCGGGTGTTGTTCCGAGAAAGGCATTTCATTCCGTTAGCGATATATGAGGTGGTTCTTCAGAAGTTCTATATTTCACCTTTAGTGGTCCATCACAGCATGAAAAGGATATACCATGCTTTGATATTTTACATTTTTGTGTCCTCAGTTGTATCATGTAGTTATAGAGTTTGTTTCTCGATGTAGGTCTATCAGTATATGAAGGCTGAGAATTGTGTTCACTATGGTTTTCTTCAGCCATTAGATGTTCCCCAGTGGAAGTGGGAATATATCATGATGGTAATCATTATCGGTTCACTATAAGCTTAGGGAGGCAATGATTCTATATTATTTATAGTGAATAGTTTGATGAAATAATCCCAAATAAAAGTGAATATCGAGTCACGCTCAGTGGAGGATTTTTTAGACAGTATCTGTAGTAGTTTGTGTGACCCCATAGTGTCCCAAATATTATCATATCTGATAGAGATCCTCATTGTACCTATAAGGTGTGGAGAGGTCTCTAGTTTGATTTTGGTCATTATTTATTCATTTTCACTACATTCAAACCATAGAGGAACATTCAGGTAAATTTGACCATCAAGACTCTTGAAGACATGTTCTCCCATGTGTCCTAGATTTTGGTGGTTCATTGATGAGGCACCGTCCCTTGGATGAGAATTTATATAATAATTGAATCCACTCCCTAGTTTTTTTATCAATTTGAGAATTTTTATTTACATTATTTCTATTATTCATTATAATACACTATGGATTGATAGACATCAATTAACAAGTTGGAATTGGTTTAGAATAATTAGAGATGGGTAAGGTAATTCATGAAGAGATGAAGAAAATATAGGATTATTAAATATCATATTCTAATAATAGGAGTATTCTTCTGGAGTTTTACGTTGGAGATCACATTTTCGTAAAGGTGACTTCTGATCATAGGAAGTGATGTTTTTGTCAATGGATTATGAATTCCCCCCTGTTTGTTCGGCCATTAATGTTGTTGGCTCATATTGGAGCCATGGAGTGTTGAATAGCATGTTACCTATTGTTGATTTAGAAAAAAAAGTTTTTTAACATGTACCATGTCCTTATCCATATCCTTGAGAACTCTCATGTCATCGATTAGGTAGAGGTCGATGTTGAGAATGATGTAACCTTCAAGGAGAAACCTATAGAGATCCATGACTGCCATGATAAGGTGTTGTATGGTTGTGTTATTCTATTTTTTTCTGTCTCATGGAGACATGATGTCATGGATGATAGTACATAGGTTTGTGAGTTATAGAATTGAATGCACACCTATTGAAATTCGATGTTTTCCTCAACACTAATAATGTATTTCTCTTATGAATTTATAGCCTTTTAGTTTATGAGACGGTTATCTCTATTTTCTATTATGGATTTAATCTCTTTTGAGAGGTATCTCCCACTATAGAGTGTTCTGGAGCTGGTTTTTTTTGTTGGATGGGTATGTTATTAATTCCATTGAGTGAGGTTCTTAATCCCCTAATATGGAGATATCATTGAGAGATATATCATGGAATGGATGTTTGGATTACCCATTTATTAATCATATATTTTTTATTATTAGATTCTAATGGATGTGAATTGGACAAGATCTCTCTAATGTGACATCCTAGAACTATGTTGCCTAATAAATTGTGAGATTTCAAGGATAGTAGTTTTTATGAGGGTGTGAAATAATTCCAGAGTTGTTGGATGCAAAAAATGATGTAAATTGGGATAATACATGGATTTTAATTTTATCACATCATGCATTAAATGTCCATTGATTATTAAGGAATGATCATTTGATTCTCCATGACGTGTAATATTTTTGGTTAAAAATTATTTAGGAGATTTGTTTTTAGTGAGGACTAAATCCCAATAGTTACCTGACATGTATTATTTATAGATCTTGTAAATTGCCACACTTTGGTTTGAAACATTTACTTCCTTCCAGTTAAGGTCAGGTTTTTGGTCGTTTCATAGTGATATGGGGGTGATTAGAATAATGTTTTTGGGAATTATTTCTCTTTTATTATTGGTATATCTTCCCCACAATAGGTTCCCCCTAAGTCCCCCACAAATTTTGATGAAAAAATGTATGTTTTGGTGGACAGAATGGGACGCACAGTTTGTCCGCAAGGTTTACTAAACCATGCCGCCAAATCGTGCACAGTTGTACGGGTCATAAATTTCTTTTTGTTATTCCTTGTTTTCCATTGAAATATTAACCCTAGTGCACCAATGTCTTCCCTTATTCGTTAATTACAGCCATGGAAGTCTCCCAAGCTACCAAAAGTCTCCATAAAACCAATTTTTAAGGGGGGTTTTCTATAGTGGAACATCATGATTCTTCAAGTAAGTGATTACCTCTCTTTTTTTATTTCATTATCCTTAGATTTTCTTCCCTATATCATGATGTTTCATTTCTCTAGATGCTAGTTCTTCATGCCTATGGTTTTATTTTTAGTTACTTGTTCCAATACTGTGGATTAGGGTTCATTTTCCCTCCCTTGTGGTGCAGTAGTGGTGAGGTTGATGTTTCATAAAATAATTTAGGGTCATCAACATATAAGTTAGGTGATTCCATTTGTAAAAATTATTTGATAAATTTATCTTTAATTATTTACTTATTTTTTAGGTTTCTAATCCATTGTGTTTTGTGAGAAATCCAGTTCTACGTAACATTGGTCAAGCAGTTGATTTTAAATTAGCAATTTTGTTTGAAAATGTGTGTTCTTCAAGTGAAATCCATCTTGTATATTTTGTGTTGATTTTTTTATTCATGGAATTGTATTGTTAATGAATCATAGGGATTCCATTTCTATTTTATCATGATGATCGTGTGATTTTTTCCTTAAAATAGTTCTTCTAAATGGGGATTATGTACAAAACCATGTCATGTTTCTTGAATTGGTTTTATGAAAAATTTTATTGGTTTACTAAATTCCATAATGGGTGAAAAGTATGTTTTGGTACTATTTGGTGTGTGTATAGTCCAAAAATGATTTTTTTGTGCAAATGGTTTTGATAACATGTTGAAATTGTTTGATCATAACAAGGGAAAAACAAGTATCTCGGTGGGTAGAATATGACTAGAATGAGAGTGATCTGCAGTGTTTTCATCCATTATTATCATAACAAGATTGCGTTGTCAAAAATAACTAAACTATGATGATGATTGAGGACCACTAGGACATTGGGGTTTCCCATACTAGTGTCTTTTCTGGATGACAAATTTTTTTGGATACTTTTACACTAAGATATGATGTACATAGGGCCCATAATCATCTAGTGATTTGGGGTGTTCTTGTAACTAGTTCTCAATGAATGTATGATACTCGACATCTATATAATTTGTGTTTTCCTTGAAAATTTTGTGGCATATTTATTTTCTTTAAAATAATTTTCTCATTAATGTTATTCCTTAAAATATAATTTCATTTGATGTTGCAGCCATTTTAGAAATTATTACTAGATTTTATTTTTTATAAAAGCTTTCATGAATTTTTATTCAAATTTTCATCACAAAAGAAATAATAGTTCAAACTAACAAGAAGTGAAAAAATGTAATTAAGGAAGAAAGAAATTGGTCCTATGGTTGGGTAACATAGGTTCATTCATTATTTATTTATTATTTAAATTCAATTTTACAATTCATTTACTAATATATCATTAATGAATTAAATTCCATTTATTTATTGAGTGTGTGATTTTAGCATGCATCAGGCACACCAAAAAACACCTCCTCCAGTAGTCATGTAGGGTAACACCTCAACCGAGAATGTCATTCCTAAAGGACCCGGCTCCATGGTATTCCATTTCATCCCTTATGTAATCACCAGACCCACTATATGATGGGTATTCCTAATATAATATAGGGTAAATGGATTAATCAATGTAAAATAATGGATTTGGAAATAGTGTCGTGGTGGATGACTGCCGCACCCGTGCAATATTCCAGCCTCCACCACAAATTGAATTTTTTTTTAATTTGAACATGATAAAAAAGAACACCGTGAAACATCCCCTTGTTCCACGCCTTGAGTTAGACACTTGCAGTGAACAAGTGCATAGAGATCACAATGTAATGATGTAAGAGAGAAAATGAGATTGAGATTAGAATAGAAAATGGGTGGAAGAAGAAAACGAGAAGAACTTTAATAAAAAAATAAATTCATTAAAATGGAAATGAATAATAAAATAAAAAAAGAAAAATAAAGAAGAAAAATATAAATTTCCCTTGTCCTTCTCTCCTTGGTTCCCTAAATGGTTTTTGGATGTATTGGAATGAATTAAGAGGTAGGACATCATCTCCTTTTTTAGGCAGATATCTGTCGTCCAGAAGTTGTCACTTTTTTGACCCATTAATTTGGGGAATAATGTCTGTACCCTTTCTTGAATGTTGTTCATTATTGTGTTTTCCATTCACCCTCAAAAAATTTAGCTCATTTGGCCACCACATGAAGTAGTTATGATATTCTATTTCTCGGATTATGTTTCTGGACGAAGGATCTTGGAATCTTCCTTCAAAAACATGTCATTCAATGGTTGCCTTAATGGATTGAAAACCACATGTAATTTTTCATATGAATTCCCCATTTATTCCTCTATCATCCACAAGTAGAATAAATTCATGTGAAGGTATGTAGGACGAGATGTATTTCTGTTACAATATTGGGGTCTACGCTTTCATCTCAGAAAAATCATCAAATTTATTGATTTTTTACGGTCTCTTGAAGATCGATTCATTCCCTGGTCTATAATAAAAAAATAAAAAAAATAAAATAATTATTATAATAAAATTTTAATCAGACAATTTGGAATTTTAGTTTTCATGAAATGACATATCATCCCTTGATGCAAAAATCTATCTAAAATCCAGAATTTGGTGTTTTTCACCATTTTGATTAGAACACATTATAAATCCAAAATTGATTTGTATAAGCTCAAATTTATTATTTGGGATGATTAAAAAAATTTAAATGCATAAAAAAATGTGGTAAATATTATCTCTATCACCACTATACCATTTCCTGTGTTGATGATTTCTTTTATTAGTTATCGTTAACTAATGTTTTCTCGAAGATTAGTATTTTCTCAAGGTATCATTAGATTCAGGTAAGGATTAGGATATTAATAAGAATGTATTCCATTATTATCATGGGAGTTTTGAGTACATTGTGACCTCCTTAGTTATGAAAAACAATCCATCTATATTCATGGGGTTGATGAACTATTTTTTCAATGAGTTAATGGATATGTTCATTGTGATTTTCATTGAAAAAAATTGTTGCGTTCATGTCATCTTAGGTGTAGAATGAAAAACATAAGTATTCCATTTTGAGAGTTCTTCATCATGAGTTTCTATAAGATAGGTTTTAAACGTGTCATTATTGGTATAATTAATTTCATTTCTCATGGAATAAGTTGTCTAATTGGGGGGGTGGTTGTGGATCAATTGAAGATTGAGGCGATTGTGTATTTGGATGCCTCCAATACAATGGTAGATGTTCAGAGTTTTCACGGTCATGAAGGTTATCAAAGGTGAATCATATTATATTTCTCTCTAGTTGTGACTCCTAAAAATTCCCTACCTATGAAGGATCATGTGTTCTTATAGAATGGCCAATTTATGGAATCCTTTGAGTACCTAATAGTTTTGTTATTCAATGCTCAAATCCTTTGTTTTATAGCATAGAATGTTAATTTTTATGATTTCAATGATTCTTCAAATCATAGATTAGTCTAATTTAAAATTAATTATAGAATTGTTGTTTCTTATGGGTTTCTTTAGATACATACCCATGATCATAAAATGCTACCTATGATCTTGATATATCATAAGTTGTGTTTTCTTTAAAATTTTAGTGAAATTACCACATCGACATTCATTTTTTAGTTTTTACTGACTATAAGAGCCAGAGGATTGTTTTCTGCCCATTGGAAGAGAACACATATTAGTGTAGTTGGATGAATTATTTAATATTTTTTTAGTTTGATTTTATATATTCCTGGAAAGGATATTAGTTTGGCTGATGCACTAAGCAGGAAGTCATGTAGTGATGTCGACTGCGACTCATGAGATAACTAGAGTCTATAGAAATAACTCATAGTGACTAATCATGATATGGGAGAAGATGGGGGTAGAAGTTATATTCTCCAGATGATGCTGTAGTTATTTTTTATAGTAGTTGGAGGTTTCCCTGTGGGGGAATTTTAAGGTAGGGATCTGGAGAAACTGAGTTGTTTTTAGGTATCCCTATACTGTTTGGTCTATAGATTGAGAGCATCGGGTGTTGTTCCAAGAAAGGCATTTCATTCCTTTAGCGATATATGAGGTGGTTCTTCAGAAGTTCCATAGTTCACCTTTGGTGGTCCATCACATCATGAAAAGGATATACCATGCTTTGATATTTTACATTTTTGGGTCCTCAGTTGTATCATGTAGTTATAGAGTTTATTTCTCGATGTAGGTCTATCAGTATATGAAGGCTGAGAATTGTGTTCACTATGGTTTTCTCCAGCCATTAGATGTTCCCCAGTGGAAGTGGGAATATATCATGATGGTAATCATTATTGGTTCACTATAAGCATAGAGAGGAAATGATTCTATATTATTTATAGTGGATAGTTTTATGAAATCATCCCATATAAAAGTGTATAGAGAGTCATGCTCAGTGGAGGATTTTTTAGACAGTATCTGTAGGAGTTGGTGTGACTCCATAGTGTCCCAAATATTATCATATCTGATAGAGATCCTCATTATAACTATAAGGTGTGGAGAGGTCTCTAGTATGATTTTGGTCATTATTTATTCATTTTCACTACATTCAAACCATAGAGTAACATTCAGGTAAATTTGACCATCAAGACTCTTGAAAACATGTTTTCTCATGTGTCCTAGATTTTGGTGGTTCATTGATGAGGCACCGTCCCTTGGATGAGAATTCATATAATAATTGAATCCACTCCCTAGTTTTTTTTTATCAATTTGAGAATTTTTATTTACATTATTTCTATTATTCATTATAATACACTATGGATTGATAGAAATCAATTCACAAGTTGGAATTGGTATAGAATAATTAGAGATGGGTAAGGTAATTCATGAAGAGATGAAGAAAATATAGGATTATTAAAAATCATATTCTGGTCATAGGATTATTCTTCTGGAGTTTTACGTTGGAGATCACATTTTCGTAAAGGTGAATTCTGATCATAGGAAGTGATGTTTTTGTCAATGGATTATGAATTCCCCCCTGTTTGTTTGTCCTTTAATGTTGTTGGCTCATATTGGAGCCGTGGAGTGTTGAATAGAATGTTACCTATTGTTGATTTAGAAAAAAAGTTTTTTAACATGTACCAAGTCCATAGCCATATCCTTGAGAACTCTCATGTCATCTATTAGGTATGGATCGGTGTTGAGAATGATGTAACCTTCAAGGAGAAACCTATAGAGATCCATGACTGCCATGATAAGGTGTTGTATGGTTGTGTTATTCTATTTTTTTCTGTCTCATGGAGACATGATGTCATGGACGATAGTACATAGGTTTGTGAGTTATAGAATTGAATGCACACCTATTGAAATTTGATGTTTTCCTCAACACTAATAATGTATTTCTCTTATGAATTTATAGCCTTTTAGTTTATGATACGGTTATCTCTAGTTTTTTATTATGGATTTAATCTTTTTTGAGAGGTATCTCCCACTATAGAGTGTTTTGGAGCTGGTTTTTTTGGTTGGATGGGTATGTTATTAATTACATTGAGTGAGCTTCTTAATCCCCTAATATGGAGATATCATTGAGCGATATATCATGGAATGGATGTTCGGATTACCCATTTATTAATCATATATTTTTTATTATTAGATTCTCAAGGATGTGAATTGGTCAAGATCTCTCTAATGTGAAATCCTAGAACTATGTGGCCTAATAAATTGTGAGATTTCAAGGATAGTAGTTTTTATGAGGGTGTGAAATAATTCCAAAGTTGTTGGATGCAAAAAATGATGTAAATTGGGATAATACATGGATTTTAATTTTATCACATCGTGCATTAAATGTCCATTGATTATTAAGGAATGATCATTGGATTCTCCATGACGTGTAATATTTTTGGTTAAAATTTATTTAGGAGATGTGTTTTTAGTGAGGACTAAATCCCAATAGTTACATGACATGTAATATTTACAGATCTTGTAAATTGGCACACTTTGGTTTTAAACATTTACATCCTTCCAGTTTAGGTCAGGTTTTTTGGTCGTTTCATAGTGATATGGGTGTGACTAGAATAATGTTTTTGGGAATTATTTCTCATTTATTATTGGTATATCTTCCCCACATTAGGTTCCCCCTAAGTCCCCAACAAATTTTGATGAAAAAAGGTATGTTTTGGTGGACAAAATGGGACGCACAGTTTGTCCGCAAGGTTTACTAAACCATGCCGCCAAATCGTGCACAGTTGTCTGGGTCATAAATTTCATTTTGTTATTCCTTGTTTTCCATTGAAATATTAACCCTAGTGCACCAATGTCTTCCCCTATTCGTTACTTACAGAAATAGAAGTCTCCCAAGATACCAAAAGTCTCCATAGAACCAATTTTTAAGGGGGTTTTCTATAGTGGAACATCATGATTCTTCAAGTAAGTGATTATATCTCTTTTTTTATTTCATTATCCGTAGGTTTTCTTCCCTATATCATGATGTTTCATTTCTCTAGATGCCATTTCTTCATGATTATGTTTTTATTTTTAGTTACTTGTTCCAATACTGTGGATTAGGGTTCATTTTCACTCCCTTGTGGTGCAGTAGTGGTGAGGTTGATGTTTTATACAATAATTTAGGGTCATCAACATATAAGTTAGGTGATTCCATTTGTAAAAATTATTTTATTAATTTATCTTTAATTATTTACCTATTTATCAGGTTTCTAATCCATTGTGTTATGTGAGAAATCCAGTTCTACGTAACATTGGTCAAGCAGTTGATTTTAAATTAGCATTTTTGTTTGAAAATGTGTGTTTTTCATGTGAAATCCATGTTGTATATTTTGTGTTGATTTTTTTATTCGTGGAATTGTATTGTTAATGAATCATTGGGATTCCATTTCTATTTTATCAGGATGATTGTGTGATTGTTTCCATAAAATAGTTCTTCTAAATGGGGATTATGTACAAAACCATGTCATGTTTCTTGAATTGGTTTTATGAAAAATTTTATTGGTTTACTAAATTCCATAATGGGTGAAAAGTATGTGTTGGTACTATTTGGTGTGTGTATAGTCCAAAAATTATTTTTTTGTGCAAATGGTTTTGATAACATGTTGAAATTGTTTGAGTATAATTAGGGAAAAACAGGTATCTCGGTGGGTAGAATATGACTATAATGAGTGTGATCTGGAGTGGTTTCATCCATTATTAACATAACAAGATTGTGTTGTCAAAAATAACTAAACTATGATGATGATTGAGGACCACTAGGACATTGGGGTTTCCCGTACTAGTTTCTTTTCTGCATGAAAATTTTTTTTGGATACTTTTACACTAAGATATTATGCACATAGGGCCCATAATTAGCTAGTGATTTGGGGTGTTCTTGTAACTAGTGCTCAATGAATGTATGATACTCGACATCTATATACATTGTGTTTGTCTTGGAAATTTTGTGGCATATTTATTTTCTTTAAAATAATTTTCTCATTAATGTTATTCCTTAAAATATAATTTCATTTGATGTTGCAGCCATTTTAAAAATTATTACTGAATTTTCGTTTTTATAAAAACATTCATGAATTTTTATTCAAATTTTCATCAAAAAGAATATATTTGGCTGCAATCATACTAGGCGCCATCTCACACCCTACATATAAAATTGTGTTTAATTAGACTTGGTAATTTTTGTTTTATGTTTGTGTAAAGATTTTAGAACCGGGGGTTTAGGTTGCTAGCATTTCTTCCTGGTGTAGTGTCATGGAGATAACTTGAGGGAGATGCCCCCTTTCCATGAGGTGCTTCATGGGATGTTGTTTTTTGATTTATTACCATGTTCTATTCTCTAGGATTTTATAAACCTATGTATTTAAATTCAGATTTTTTTGTAATGGATGGTTGGGTTTGAAAAATTAAGAATTGTTTTATTATCCATTTTTCGATGTTTTATGATTATATATTGGTGTAACACATTCCCAACATTTTTTCATGATACACTAGAACTTCTACCAGCCCATGGAGATTGGAAACTCACTTTGAGCCTTACCACAGACTAGGTAAGGCATTGGTTTTTATGGTCACTATATATGGTTCATGATATAAATATTTTATGTGGAACGTTAATAAAAGGTGTGGTGGGTCATGGTATTTCTCAAACTATATAATCCATCTCATTTTCTAGTTTCCAATTATTCCTCCAGCTTTTTTGAGATCACCTCAATGGGGATTAGTGATTTTGCATTCCTCATCGATCTGTGGGGATCTATGGTGTGTTCTACCACCCATATTGCAGGTTCTACTTCTTTCAGTCAAATTTTTCTCCTATATATTCATGACCTTCTATGGATTTTGAAATTATTTTTCTCTAATTGGGTTTTACTTTTTCTTTGTTGGTTCATTTGTGCCACAACATCTTTTAATGGAATGAGTTCTCATGGGAGAGGTGATCAGACATCCTTGATGTGATCCATTTTCATGCGAATAATGATGATGAATTATGAGATAGTGGATTTAATTCTTCTATACAAATTATGTGAAATAATAAATTGAACATTATTTCTCACCATGTATGTAAATTTAATTTCCCTAATATTTATGTAATCTATGATAAGAATTTGGTAGCAATCACATTTCACTAATGTTATTTCCTAATACCTTGATTGCAGTTATCCTCTTTTTATGCTTAATAGTGTGAAATATATCATGTATACTTTGTTAACAAATTATTATTATTAGAGTAGAATTTTGGCATTGCTAACGACTGTAAATCTACAATTTATGATAATTAGTTTTCTTATGAAATTAAAGTAGTTTCATGTTTGAAAACTGGTAGATGATGTAATTCTATGATAACCAAATTGATACAATAAACTTGTGTAATTTTAAATCTGTTCTAACAAATTATTAATGTTATTGATAAATAATTTGAATCATGATAATGATTTTTATAATATTTAAAATGGAATTATAATGATTGGATACATGGAATTATGTTAAAAATAATTGTTTAATAGAATTAGTATCTTATTATGGATTTCTGGCTTAGGTTTCCCATAATATTAACATGTTAACAATGAATCAATTGATTAAAGATGAAATAATAATTTCTTGTGTGATAAATATAATCTCATTTTATAGGGCATGATTTTTACATTTGATGGAGAGGGCAGAGTGCCCTATTTTGGAGCCATTAGAGCTCTTTTTTGTTTTATGGAAGAATGCTTTGTATGGAGGGCCTAGTATCCATGTTGTATTTATTTTATTCTTCTTTCTTAATTATTTATGTTATCAGGATACACGACCTTGGTGTGTGCCTGATTTGGCTAAGCCTCAGAAGGATGATATGGGGTAAGGTAGCCTATATATAGTGTGCACTATGGATGGATAATCCTGGGATAGATGTTGTGATATTAGAATGGGATTCCTGGATGATGTGCTATGAATTGACACCTATGATGGTGAGATGTGTCAGTATATGAATGTGAATTTTAGGGATGGAACCATATTTGATGAAATTGCTTAAATACGGGCTTACACATTGATGAGATATTGAGATATGTTATGATATCTTATGAATATTTTAATTGGATGATGGACAAGTTTCTTATTTTATATGCCTTACTTTCCCCACTAATTTATGCAACTGGATGTCATGGATGAATGTTTCCTCTTTTTTATTGCTCAGTATAGTTTTCCTATTGTACATTTAAAGGGAATGATTCTATTATTAGATAAATAACTCCTAACCAAAGGGGTTTTTTGAGGATGGAATTAAAATATTTCCCATATTTTAATCTTGATTAACCGTGAACATAGTTTTGGTTATGCCTTGAGGTCACAGAATTTACTCTCATGTAAATATAATGAAACTTCATGTAAGTCTGTATATTTTTAATAGTTAATTAATGGATAATTAATTATTTAATACATTTAAAATGATAAAAAGAAAATAATGAATTCCAAGAAAATCTTTTAAAATATGTTTTCCTTATATAATATCTGGCCTTAGTTGTGGAATCATGGATTCAGAGCGACATTATCCATAGTTCATTGTAAAACTACATTATACCCATAGTGTGGTTTTGAGATATATTACAACTTTTATATTTTGTGATTTCATACACTACCCCAGCCATTTAGATTAGGGAAACTGAACCCCATTGTACTATAAGATTTTGTTTTCCACAACATCCCTATGGGATTATGGATGAATGACTACCCCCTCTGGTAATGTTCTATTCTCTTGGTAGTTACATGTGATGGTACAAACAACAGTTAGTTCTCCAATATACGGGTGTAGAGGGATGTAATGGATTTTGGTCATTTTACACACATGTATTATTATATATTATTTCAAAAGCATTATTCTAGGTATCACATGTATAACATGTAATGGATTGACTTAATTACAAAATGTAGGAGCGTTAATATATTGAGGTATAATACCTAGTGTTTGATATATGTTATAATGGATACGGTGGATCATAGTGACTATATTTTAACTACTTGTGGATATGTTATATGGGATAATGTTGTTTTGTTAGGAAATAATTTTATGTTTTGATTCCATTCACATTTGTCTTTCATTTGTATTACTTTTGGAGAGATATGGATCTAGACATTTGATGTTGTAGTATTGTGTAAAACTAGGGTTGAAGTAAGAGATGGGTGACCATGATGTCTTATTATTATAGTTTTTTTACTATCCTTTACATGTTTCGAGGTGAGAGTAATTTATGGCGAGGATATGAATTTAGTATGTCTCTTTTGGTGTTGATTTTATTTCACTATCGTTCACTTTTCATTATCATGATATTTTAATATTTAGCACAGGATTATATGGGGATTATCCTAATAGGAATAATTTTATTCGCACCATCTGTATATATTAACAAATATTAGGGCATCTAATATATGTTGGAGATTGTGATGTAAATTACCATCTCATGGTTTTTAGGAGCTGTTTGGGCTTCGTGGTCGCTGCCATATTTACCATTTTGGTACATGTAGTTTCCTTATAGTTGTTTTTGTATAGTATGACATTATATTTTTTTCAATTTTTTCTATTTATATATATGTGTGTGTCTGTGTGCAGTTTTTCATTTTTATGTATGTATGTATGAGAATGTTTTGGTGTTGTATCCTTCTTATCTATCTCTTCTGCATCATTCTCTTAGAGAGTATTTCCTCACATTCACATTTCTATTATATCCTTAGTTATAGTCACCACCCTGGGGCCTATTGGATGATAGACATAGGTATTCACCATATCTCATTCCTCGTTGTGTTACCTTTTTGAATTGTTCATTGTGACAAAATTACAAGATGATAGATAATGGGGAAAATAGATAAAAAGTTCCACAATTTCCACTACCCACACTCTAGTGATTCAAATGCTAAGAGATTAAAAAAATTTCTAACCAGTTATGAAATATAAAGAGAATGTATGATAATTTATGTCCTCAATATATTACATTGATAAACATAGTGAAGTCTCATGCGATCACTATTTCCATTGAGGGTAGTGATAATACTTGTTGATATGTACACTTACCACCCACTTTGGAACTACAAATTCCTTAATTGACTCTAGATCTACACAAAATATCATATAGAAATAATTTCATAAGGTTAATAATATTCCATCCAATTTATTAGATTTTCAATTATTAGTGAATATCTCTAATGGTATTATAATGGCATCTCAATTATATTATTTTTCTCTATTTGAAGATATAGAGAATGTGATTCCTTAAAAACATTACATTATTCATCTAGATTAATTTTTTGTTATCTTACGAATTTATTGGATCCCATTACAATAATAAAAAATGAATCTATAAGAAATTAATTTCATGTTTAATATTACAAACTAAACTATGATTATATATCAGTTTTATGATAAATATGAGAATATGATGAAAATTACATCCATTTAGTGGTATTTAATTCATATTCATGATGATAGTTTACCTAGAATAATGATGGTGGAACTAAAAATTGATTATATAGAAATTGTGTGGGATTTTAATGATTTATTTGAAA
Organism: Viscum album; assembly: GCA_963277665.1. Lineage (NCBI taxonomy): Eukaryota > Viridiplantae > Streptophyta > Magnoliopsida > Santalales > Viscaceae > Viscum > Viscum album. Next base: position 982,190,061 of record OY728157.1, read on the forward strand.
AAAAAAGATTACTCATTTTCCACCATAACATGGTTGTCGAGTACCTAAAAAATTACATACCTAGTGTGATTCCTATTTCGAATAAACCCTATAAAATGGCCCTAATTGAGTTGCATTAATTAAAAATGAAACTCCTATAGAACCTTGATTATTGATTCATTAATCCATGTGGGTCACTTGGGGGTGCACTGATTATGTTTCTTTATAAAATCATTGACACGACTCTACATTGCTTTCTTGGAGGTGAAAAAGATCACGATTAAGAAGAACTATCCACTACCCTGTACTAATGATCTATTTGATCAATTTTAGAAATCTCAATACTTTTCTATGATTAACATTTATATGTATATCAGAGATTCGGGGTTCGAGAATGTAGGAATATCCCTGAAATCATTATATAAAATTCATGGAAACTATTAATATATAGTGATTCAATTCATTCTTACTAATTCCACCATTATCTTGATGGATTTGTTGAATTGATTCTTTAGAGATTACCATGGTCGGTTTGTACTAGTCATTATATATGATATTATTATATATTGAAATAATGATGTAGATAATGACGATAACTTATGAAATGCACTGAATTTAATGAGATAATTTTTGAAAAAATTAAAAAGAGTGAATTTTGGATACTAAAGGTATAATATTTGGAACAAATAATCTCAATATAGGGTATGAATTTGTAGATACATCAATGAATAAGGCTATTTAATTTTATCCTAGACAAAACAAGAAGAATGATATCATTAGTTTTATTATGATATTTTGATATTATTGATGTTTTATGGATAATTTCTCAGGGCTATCTAATTTTTTCCCCATGTTAACTCAACATAGAGTTCATCTGGATATATGAGTGTGAGAAAAGTTTCATTGAACTAAGTAAATTATTAGTTTTAGGACATGTTCTTATATTACAATATTTTGTATAAGGGTTTCAAATTTATATTGATGAATCTTGGAAGGGATTGGAATGACCTTATATGAAAAATAATATATTTATATATTATTCCCCATGATAATTGAAGGTTAATGAGAAAAATTACCCAACTAGTGATTTGGAGTTATCTATGTAATTTTTTCACTAATTATGTGGAGGAATTATCAGTTTTGAGAGAAATAGAATAAATATAATGATCACAAAATTTTAAGGTATATATTCATATAGAATGAGTTGAACATGTTCTAATTAAGATAACAATAAATCAATGAAGAATATAATTAGACAATTAATTAACACACTTGGAAAGTGAACAAGGTGGCTGATTTTTTGATTAAAAAGTATAATGACATATTATACAAGGCGTGTATAACAAAAGATATAATATTCTGGGATTTCCAATGGTTGGATAAGGAAATCAGGAAGGAAGGGGAAAAATCATAGCTTACTCATTTGGGTGTTCAACTATCAATCTAGGTGATGATTAAAGAGACACAGAAGGATGATTTTGAGCTACAAAAGAAGGTTTCAAATGATCTTCAATATTATTTTGATCATTATAGAATGATAATGTTTATGAGCCATTTATTTGTTCTATCCATACTAGATTTTACAAATGATTTGTTATAGGAATCTCATAGGATTCATTCTCTATTAATATTGGAGGATTGAATTTTCATAGATATTTTATATACTATTTTTTCTGGGATGGAATTATGAGAAGTATCACAGAGTTTGTATCTCGATTATTGGAATGTTATCAAGTTATGGTTTCGATAGAAATGTATAATGGTATTTTACATCAATTATCCTTTTGAGAATGGACAAGGGAAATATTCACCGTGGATTTTTTCCTCAGACTCCCCAAAACATCTTAAGTTCACAATGATGTATAGACTTTAGTCAATCTTCTTAAAGAGTCATCACACTTCATTGATATCGGAAAATATTTCCGTTAGTTTTATCTTTCCTATACATACATAAAATAATTGATAAGGTTTCATGGAGTATAAAAATCAATTTTAATAGACCCGAATATAAAATTTAACTTGAATTAAACAAATTTTCATCAATTATATCTTGATATGATGTTGAGTATCAAAACTATGTATCCTCATCAGAAATATGGTGATTTTGTGAGATAAATTAAAAACCTAGAGGATATGTTGAGATCCTCTTCATTGAATTTTAATAGTGGTTGGGATCTACATCATCCTCTAGTATATTTTTCATATAACAATATCCATCACACAAGAATTTGGATGGATCATTTTGATGACCTATATGGAATGAAATATAGAGATACAACCATAAAGAATGACGTGGGAGGAAAAAATATTGGGATTTAACATATTTGAAGAAATGTAAGAGAAGGTTATAAACATTCATAAACAAATCATGAAATATCTGATTTGATAGGAAAATTATATTATAATTCTTTTAGTGATAAAGAATTTTAGTTTGTGAAAAGGTGTGTCTATGAATTCCTTCAGAGATGAAATTAATGATATTTTTAAGGAAGGGAAAAATAAGCAACAAGTATTTCATTCCCTTTAAAATTAATTATCATTTTTGGATGGTATCCTATCCATTGTAACATCCACCAAACCACTCTCAACTTCATGATGTGATCTATGTATCTCTCTAGAGAAAGTATATACATGATCCATTAAATTTACTAAAATCAAAGGTCAAATCAGTGAATAATGATTTTTCATATGAGGAAAAATATATAGTTATTTTGGATTATAATATAATGTTCAATAAAACAATACCACTCACCTTGTTAAACCTTTTGTGTAGAAACATCCATTTTGAGAAATCTGTGTCAGAACATTATTATGTATTGAGTTAGAGATATCCACATATGTTTGTTTAGAGTGAAGAATTTAATGGGAGAAATTTTTTTATGGGGGGTATAATTTAATACCCTTGTATTTTTTTGATATATTTTTTTCAAATACATTAAAATTCATTAAAAGTTTATGTTACACGGAGCACAATGTTTTAACAAACTGTGTTATATTACCAAATTTATCATTTAAAAATTATTTTTATTAAAAATTGGATAACATTGGTGCCATGAATATGAATAACCAAATAATAAATAATTATTATAGTGGAATTACATAAATAATATATATTGAAAAAATTAAATAATTATTTGTATGTCTATTATAAAATTGAAAAATAAATTTTTCTCCAAAAAATAATTATTTTTCATTCTTCTTTTGAAATATAAAAAAATTACTTATTGATACATTTATAAAATAAATTTGAAAAAATAATATTATTTATTTATATAATAATTTCACCATTACCTTGAGGTGATGGTTTGATATTTTTCTAAAAAGATAAATTTTTCAATTAATAATGAAAAATACTAGAGTTTATAAAAAACATTCATTTAGATTAAAGAATATATAAATATAATTTTTTTAATAAGTTTTGTAAATTAAAAATAGTTAAATTAAATATAAATTGATCCAATTTAGTTCATCTTTATCATTTTAAAATTTAATTTTTTTATAAATTTCGTTTAAACTGATATATGTTTTCTCTTTGGAAATTCACATTTTCATCGCAACCGCGCGTTTAAATTTAATTAAAAATTCCAATTATATAAGTTTAATTTGGATAAATGGATTTAATATCGGTAATAAAAATAAATTATGTTATCTAAATAGTTAGATTAATTTTTTACAACAATAAAAAGAAAAAATTGTAAATTAAATACATACTACGGTTAATGTAAATACGGTGTATTGATCGTTAAACTAAATATATAATGGAAAAAAATAACCAAAAACGTTTTGAACACAAATTTTATGGAAATATTTTGAACATATAATTTATAATTATTTAAAATAGTCTATTTTAGATCCATTTTTAATGTGAAAAGCCTAGTTACACATTTTTCTTTTATAACAATTACGAGTGTGCCACTCCCCTCACATATAAAAGGAAAACCCTTATTATTTCTAATACACACTATATAAAAACCATTGGTTGAGAAAATACCTTCCCAATTGTCTTATTTTAATTATTAATTTATTTCTAGAATCCTTAGTTTTTCCATAAATACATCCTAGGAAGAATTTTGGGGGAAACCAATGGATGTTGTTTGAAAAATTGTAATGTCCCTAACAAAGAATTTTATTTTATTTCTTCATCCACATAATTAAATTCTTTTTAACACATGATAATATATTTATGAATTATATTATATATATACTTATATTATCTTATGTTATGGCAATGATCTACAACCATCTTAAATCCCATAAAATGGGATACGAAACCATTATTTGTATTTATGATGAACTACCAATGCACAGAGTAATGTAATTTCATTTCCACCACCACCTATCATGACTTGATACTATGATGGATTAAATGTTTATATAATATATATATTATATTATTATACATTTTGAAAAAATTTGACACACATAACTTCTTGCATTCAAATTTTGAGGAATATGATATTGCCATTCATGTGTACGGTGGACTATTGTCTCGTGATGTGATGTGATTCATTAAAACATTACATGGAAGGTAATAAGGATGTGTTTAATGAATAAATTAGTTATATAATACGTGAAATTTAATATATAATTTAAATAAATTTTCTACATTTATTTAAATCAACCCAACACAAAAATAGAAACACCTTTAATGTGTATGTATGACCTACAATCTCCATGAACTTTGTATTTCGTTTTATATCAAAATAGTTTATGGATTAATACAAATATTTATATATTGAATATATATTATATTTATTAATAAAATAATGGATGATATAGAACCATGATAAATATAAGCGGTCCAAAATAAAAAAATTAGAACATACATGAAAAATATAGAAGTTATTTCTCAAACCATGACTTTATCTTGGAATTGTTAATAAAAGGATAATAAGAGCTCAAAAAAATAATATATGTTATTATATATGTAACTATGGTTCTATTATATATATATAATAAATAGATATTTCTTATACATTATATTTTAATGAGTACCATGGAAGTGAAGTCTTAAGGTATGTGATTTTTTCTCAATTTTCCTTATTTTAGAAAAATGTCATGTTATGTTTTTATAATATTTTACGGGGTTTATGTAGAACTATTAAATGTGACATCATTAATTCATATATTTTAATTATTGATTGAATTATGGAATGGATCCAATAGAGTCAGGTGTGGTTTCCCCCTTTTCGTCCCGTAACGGCGGTAGAGTTGGAAAGGATCTAGTAGAGTTGGGGGTGGTTTCCCCCTGTGTGGCCCATGGTTGGGGTTGTTTGGGTGATTATATGATGGAGTATGTGGCTGGTTATCCATATTCAACCTATGATTTAGGTTATTCTATTGAGTATATGATGGTGTTGGGGGTGGTTTCCCCCAACACAACCCATGTGGGGAATAATGTCAGCAATGAGTTGATGGAGTCTAGGGTGGTCCCCCCCCTACGTGGACTATGAGGGAGGTGGTGTTAATGAAGATCTAATAGACCCTATTATTCACACAAACTATGTCACTCATCATCCCACATGCTATGTAAGGGGTACTGACATGTGTGATCAATGGATTAGAACACACCATCATCTACTCACTAATGATGGAGAAGAGATTCATGTTGGGCTTGCCATTTTTGTTTCGGAAATTTGTATACTGGGGTGAACATCATCTTTGAGATACATACTTAATTCCCATCATTCCTACTTTTCAAGGTAGGGTGGCCTCTACCACCATTGGTGGTTATTTTGGATCCATGATAATAATGGGATAATTGGTTATTGGTTTATACCTCTAGTGATTCCTCTATGGATCTAATCTCTTAGTTCCGAAATCCCTCTTAGATTTGAGCCGTGTCCATGAAAATCATTCTCGGTACCATATCTTTATGGACACAAATTAATTACACAACTTCTATCTATCAAATAAGAAACCTTTAATTATGGTATATTTTAAAGGAAGTCATATATTGGTAGTGAGAACATTGTTCACTAATATTATTACTCATAATAGGTCATCTCAGGGAGGAAACATTATGCACAAAACCCAAAGAATTTTGTGTTTATCATGAGGTATCTAGTTCCAAAACAATATCATCCATGGATTTCACATCAGGAAATCAAATCTATGGTTGATGTAGTAGAATGAGACATGTAGTTATTTTAGCATCTTACAGAGGTGAAATGAGGATGATCAGAACTCCCATTAGAGGTCGATCATGGCAATTTATCCCTAGGAGGGGATACCTGAATGGCTTACCAATGGCTGGATCATAATTCCCTTAGATTCAGACACATGGGGTGTGTCCCGTAAAGGGGAGATTTTACACCATTAAGGGTTATCCATAGGGGGTATAAATGTGGGTTTCCATATGGATATATTAGAGCACAACATGTTAGAATATCCAAGGGTGTTCCCCATAAATGGACAATATCATACTATGAAGGAATATCAGGATGAGGTAGAACCAATGTTAATAAGGTGATTGGATCATAACACCCCATGGGTGCGGGTCTAGCGGGGTTTCCCAAAAATGTAATTTTGTCACACCATGATGGTTGATTTGAATTCCCAATGAGGTAGAACATATTTGGTGAACCCTGGGAGGGGGCACCATGGTTTACCATTATTTAAGAGTTCATCTCATTCATTCTTCATATGTACCATGTTTATAATACATATATAAATACCCATGTATTTAGATTGTTTGAAATGGGGTTCATTAATAGAATCTATCCTTTGCAATAGGATTTTTCATAGTTAGATGGTGTGGGTCATACACATAAAAAATGCATGTGTACATCTAGGAGAAGAGATGAAGTGGATGAGGGTTACACATAGGTGTATCCAAGGTGTATGTAATGATCATTAATAGAAGTGCTGGACCTGAAAAAATTATGGTGGGCATGGATGGAATGATGGGAGTGAATGAAATTGAAGAAATGAATGAAATGTTGAGTCTTGACCTTGTGGGGGATTCCTACATATCTTAGTTGGATGGTAATCAAAACCCACGTATCCTGGAAATGGGAATTGGGACTTTACCTAAAAGGTTTCTCATGTAATTGGAGAAAATGATTGAGGATTACACGTGGAATTTGTCCATAAAGAATATATTATTGAGGATTACTCAATGAGGAATTCCAATCTAGGTTGGGATTACTCATGGAAGATTCCCATGTGCTTTAGGAAGTGACAATTATGTGACTTGGGAATATGTGTGACATATATTTCGGTGCCCCTATAGAGTTCCAATGGAGTGGATGGTGATTACGCATGGATGTTTCCCATTATTACTTACTCATGTCAAATCATGAGGGTTTAACTTGTCCTTTTCGTGGGGTAATGATTAATTTTTAAATCATGTTCATAGATGATATTCTTGGATATTATTCATGGAGTCTTCCTAGGAATATGATTTTATATTATATGTAAAGAGGGACAGAGATGAACATGATTGAGGCTTACGCTAAGGATAGACCCATGTGTATGGTTATGGATTATAACTAATAAGGCCCATTGGTTGGTAGGAGGAGTAATGGTGTTGTTGAGAAATAATAATAGGAGCGGTCCATGTGCTACTAAGAGTAGTGATGATCTGGTTAGGGATTATGAATTAGAGAATCCCATGGGATTCTGGGAATTGAGATGATGTGGTAGGGCCTTATGTGTGGGATTATCCCATGTTGTCTTCCTTACGTGAAGTCGTAAAGGCATCCCATATTTCTTTCAAAGTGTATGACTACATTTTTTTGTCATTTAGAAGGACTTAGTGAGTGTGTATAATTTTTTACACCTCCCCAAAAGGGTTCCTCGTATCAAATAATGAGGGTATCCTAAGAAATCCACATAAGGAAACCCTTTTTTATCCCAGGATTCATCATATTAGGAAAAAAATAGTGTATTCTATAGTTTAAATGTCACGACCCGTCCTCGGGGCCCGTGCCGTGACTACCCCAAGCCCGCCTTCCATAGGCCAGGGGCTGGCGACTAGCACCAAGGCGTAAAATCCCAGTAAACAGGGAAGGCATTGCCTTTATAAGTAACAACCACACAGAGTCAGCAAGCGGAAAGTAAAGTGCAGAAAAGTAAAGGGGCCGGAAATACAAGCCCAACTGTAAAGTACAACTGAAAAGTAAAGTACAGCAACTGAAGAAAAGACGGCGGCCTCGTGTCGTCCACTGGCAATCCAACCTGAAGGGTGGGTACAGATAGCCTCCAGGCTCCTCGGGTCCCACGTCCGCTCCGAGCACATCCCGCCCAGTGGTCCACCTCCAGGTACCGTCCTCCTCCACGCCCCAACCGTGATCAGCGCTGTCCGTCGTCTGCAACCAACACAACAAGGTGCGGGCATAGCCCGTGCAGGGGTGAGTACAAGCTACTCAGTAAGGACCCCGAGACCCCTGAAGGTCTCCCGAAATCCACAAAGGATATAGCACAAAAGAAAGATGCAATCACGAAGTAACATCTGACTCGACTTAGGTATATGCCCATACATATACCTAAGTCCCCAATTCTAGCTCTGCTCACGAGCTCAAGAACAACTCAATCCACAAAGGAAAGCAAGACTCAAATCCACAAGGAGAGTAAACAGTAAAATCCACATAGGATAGTTCAACACAATCCACAAAGGAGAGTAACATACGATTCAGCTCAACCAGGTATACTTTTTCAGATGACGTCAAAGATGATCACTGATCCATCTAAGTCGTCGGACCCACAAAGGATCGATAGGTACTAACCCCCGCAGAAGCCCCACACAGGATCGGGCTCACACAGAACCTGTAGGCAGTGGCTCACACAGAACCGGTAGTAAGGACCCACATAGGATCGGGCTCACACAGAACCTGTAGCACTGATCCACGTAGGATCGCTGAGTGCAGTAGTCGACGCAGTCCACTGAGGATCTCTGCACAGTCGTCGCCGCAGTCCACGAAGGATCTCTGCTCTGCCGTCGTCGCAGTCCACGAAGGATCTCTGCTCTGTCGTCGTCGCAGTCCACGAAGGATCTCTGCTCTGTCGTCGAAGTCACAGCCAGCGCTAGGGTTCCCGCACAAAGCGAGCTTGTTTAGGAGGGTCCGCTCCACGAGCCGAGAGGCTGATACATCAACTGACACGTAGTCCGAAGTTGATGTATCCAAAAGTTCCGTATCGACAACAGGATCTCAACGCAAGAGACGGCGCGTCAATCGGACGCCCGGTCTGAGAGTTATTGGCATTTTCGTCCCAGGGGCCCGGTTGGTTTTTAGGGAAAAACCGACCCGACCGTACTCCGCCTGTATCCGATCCTCGGGCGGAGTATGCCAAAAGATCCGTCTCACTTAGAGGAAACTACCACAGCTGACGGTACGTCGATCGGACGTCCATAGCTCAAGTTATGAGCGTTTCTGCTCCGGGGGCCCGGTTGGTTTCGTGTACGAACCAACCCGGCCGAACCCAAAGTCTCCCGAAACCTTGAGTATAATATACGGAAACGACCGTCTCGATCCAAGGATCGTGTAGCCACTGACGGTTCGTCAATTGGAGGACCTAGTCCCAAGATATGGGCGAAGGACCGAAGAGGGCCCGAAAACGGGGGTTCTGGGCCCGGGGCGACCCGGCCCGAACCCCCCCCTGGGGTCGGCCGAACCGGGTCGGCCCGAACCGGGCCGGCGCGAACCGGCCCGACCCGGCTAGGCCGGGTCCGGTCCGGCCTGGGCGCGGCCCGGCCGACCGGACCGGCCGGCTCGGCTTCGGCCGAGCGGCCGAAGGGGCTGCCGCCGCGGGTCAAACCTGCGGCTTTGAGGGAAACGCGGCCCCCGCGGGGGGGGGGGGGGGGGGGGGGGGGGCGCCTGTCACGCGGACGCGGCCGGGCCGCCGCGTCCGTTCCCGGTTCCGCGCGGCCGCGGAACCGGCTGCCGCCGCCGCCGCGGCTTCAGCCGCGGCGGACTTCCTCCACGGCGGCGCGCCGGGCGCCGCCGCCTCCGGTCGCCGGCGCCGCCGCGCCGGCGACCCGCGCCGCCACCGCCTTCCGCGGGCCGCCGGAGACGCTCCGGTGGCCCGATTCCTTTCCCGTCTGCGCCGTTGCTCCTCCCGGGGGGCGATCTTCACTGCGGAAACCACGAATGGCCCTTGCGTCGTGCTTTTGCCGTCGCCCGCCAAATCCGCAAAAAGGGAGATCGGCGGAGGGTTGCCGGGTCTTGTTCGTTAGACCCACACCCTCCGCGTTAGTCATAAAATCATCGGTAGGAAAAGGATTAACCAAATCAACAATTTTAAATAGATTAAAATTGTTCCGATCGGGTTCTTTATTTGAAAAGAATAAACACGGGAAAAGAAATAAAATATTCCAATCAACCCTTACTTGTCGTCGTCGTCGGACGAGAGGTCGTCGCGGAAGAAGGGGGATCGTCGCGTCGTCGCGGTATCCGGCGTCACGTCGCCAATCTCCGGATCAAAAACAAACGGATTTAATTAATTAAATCCGTTGTTATTGAAATTTAAAAAAAAGGAGAATTAAAACGATCCGATTCTCACCTTAGTTGCCGAACGAGGATCGGCCGCGGAAGAAGAGGCGTCGCCGAAGAACGTCGCGGGTAAAGCTCGTCGACGTCGCAGATCTCGGTGTGCGTCGTCGAATTCCGGTCGCCGGCGTTCTTCGCGTTCTTCGCGTTCTTCGCGTTCTTCGCGTTCTTCGCGTTCTTCGCGGAGAGGGTGGAGGAACGAAGATTCTTTCAAATCCTTTCCATGGATTTTTAGGTTGGTCTTATTTTATAAACATGCCAACACGAAACCGGTTAAGAAACGATCCATCAATTCGAAAGAAAACGACCCATTTAATTCACGAAGAAACAGTCCATTTAATTTACGAAATAAACCGCCCAATTAAATGGTCTGTTAAGAATTAAAGAAAACGCGTCGGTTGACTTTTCAGTTACTTTGACGGGTTTTCGCGGGTGCGTTACTTAGCGAAAGAAACGGCGGGGCTCGTGCGGGTCCCACCGCACAAATATCCTACCAAGGGGTAGGACATTTCTGGATAGCATCCTATCCAGTTCAACTCAGTTCAAGCCGCCTTTTAAGTGACTTTAAGTGGCTTCCAAGCAGTTTAAGTGAAATAAAATAAAGTTGTCGCACAAATTTATTTTATTTCTGACTTAAAGCCGCAAAATTTAAAAACCACGTCTGAGCAAACGCAACTCCGGAAGAGGCGTTTCTAAGCAAATACCGGCGCTGCGATTTCATCGGTGCCCTCAGAATTTGATTCCGGGCACTGGTTCAAAAGATAGAAAAACTCGCTCGTCCGTTCACTGAACGTACCCGAGCCAAAATTCGGAAATTGATTCCGGGCACACCGGGCCTCGGAATCAGGTGCCGTCTGAAGCTGCGCTCTTGTAAAATTCCAAAGAAAATTAAGAAAAAAATTTCCTTGAAATTTGCGGGTCTTTACATTACTCCCACCTCAGGGCTTTACGTCCCCGTAAAGATACATCAAAAACTATGGGAACAAATGGGGGTACTGAGCACGCATCTGAGCCTCCCGCTCCCAAGTGCTCTCCTGGAGGTTCCCGTGCTGCCATCTGACGCGCACAAGAGGAATCGACCGCCCACGTAGGACCCGCTCCTTTCGATCCTCGATCTCCACTGGGACCTCCGCAAAAGTCGCCCCATCGTCCACGTCCAGCTCCCCAAAGTCGATGATGTGCGTCGGGTCGTGCACGTATCTCCTCAGCTGAGACACGTGGAAGACGTCGTGCACCCGGTGCAACTGAGGTGGTAGAGCCAGGCGATAAGCCACCTCTCCTATCCTGCTGAGGACCTGGAAAGTCCCGATGAAGCGTGGAGACAACTTGCCGCCTCGGCCAAATCTCCATAAACCACGTCGAGGTGAGACACGCAAAAAGACGTGGTCGCCACCCTCGAACTCTAGTGGCCTCCGCCTCCTGTCAGCATAAGACTTCTGCCGGCTCTGAGCTGTCCTCATCCCTCTCCTGGATGATCTGGACCTTCTCTGTCGTGGCTCGGACCATCTCTGGTCCCACGAGTGCTGACTCCCCAGGGTCTGTCCAGCACAACGGTGATCTGCAGGGTCTGGCCGTACAACGCCTCGTATGGTGCCATCCCGATGGTGGAGTGGTAGCTGTTGTTGTACGCGAACTCCACCAAGGGTAGGTGGTCCTCCCAGCTGCGACCAAAGTCGAGAACACATGCACGGAGCATGTCCTCGAGTGTCTGTATGGTCCTCTCCGTCTGACCATCCGTCTGAGGGGTGGAAGGCTGTGCTCAGATGGAGCCGTGTCTCGAACGCCTCCTGCAACCCCTTCCAAAGCCGGGAAGTGAAAGGAGCATCTCGATCGGAGACGATAGACGATATCACACCGTGAAACCGTTACGATCTCCAGGACGTTAAAGACGTCCCAAGCTCTCCACTGAGCCCTGCTCTCTGATGGGTAAGAAGTGTGCCGACTTGGTAAGTCGGTCGACAATCACCCAAATGGAGTCGTGACCTCTGGAAGTGCGTGGAAGTCCAGTCACGAAGTCCATAGATATGCCGTCCCACTTCCACTCCGGGACCTCCAAGGGCTGTACCAAGCCTGCTGGTACCTGATGCTCTGCCTTCACCTGCTGGCAGGTGAGGCATCGCGAAACGAACTCTGCCACAGCTTTCTTCATGCCCGGCCACCAGTGCTGTCGTCTGAGATCCTGGTACATCTTCGCCACTCCGGGATGCACCGCCAAGGGAGAAGTGTGAAACTCTCCTAGCACCTCCTCTCATAAAGCGACTGGTACGAAGGTACATCCTCTGAAAAGGATGTCGTGCTCTGCTCCAAGGGAGAAACCATCAGGCGCCTGACCTGAGGATATCAGTGCACGCCGGGTCTCACAGTCAGCGTCCTCACGCTGAGCCTCTCTGACCCGCTATAGAAGTGGAGGAGAGACTGTGAGAGACTGAAGAAAGGCTGCTCCGTCTCTATCCACGAAGGATATCTGCAAGGAGGCTAGCTGCTCCGTCGCCTCCTCAAGCAGCTGAATGCCCGTCCTCCTGCTGAGGGCATCGGCTACCACGTTCCCCTTCCCAGGAGTATAGACTATCTCAAAGTTATAGTCCTGGAGGAACTCAAGCCATCTCCGCTGTCTCAGGTTCAGGTCCTTCTGAGAGAAGATATACCTGAGACTCTGGTGGTCAGAAAAGACTGTGAAGCGCTCGCCCATCAGATAGTGCCGCCAAGTCTTCAGAGCGAAGACCACTGCTGCTAACTCCAGGTCATGAGTGGCGTAGTTCTGCTCATGCGGCCTCAACTGACGTGATCCGTAGGCGATCACGGCCCGCTCCTGCATCAGGACGCACCCGAGTCCAGTCCCCTGACGCATCGCAGTAAACTACGTATCCAACTCCCTCCTCAGGCAACCTCAAGATAGGTGCGCTGGTCAACCTCTTGCCTCAGCTCCTGGAAGCTCTGCTGACATCTGTCTGACCACACGAAGGGTTTCCCCTTCTTCGTCAACGCTGAGAGTGGTGCCGCAACTCTGGAGAAGTCTGGCACGAATCTCCGATAGTATCCGGCTAGGCCCAAGAAGCTCCGCACCTCTGTCACGCTCTTGGGTGGCTCCCAAGCTAGCACTGCCTCGATCTTCGCGGGATCCACTGCAACTCCCGCCTCAGAGATGACGTGTCCCAAGAAATGGACCTCACGTAACCAGAACTGGCATTTTGAGAGCTTGCCATAAAGCTGGTGCTCTCGGAGCGTGTCTAGCACAACTCGCAGGTGGTAGGCATGCTCCTCCTCAGTCGTCGAGTATACCAAAATGTCGTCAATGAAGACCACGACAAAACGGTCGAGGTATGGCTGGAAGATCCTGTTCATGAGGCTCATGAACACTGCTGGAGCATTGGTTACGCCGAATGGCATAACCAAGAACTCATAATGGCCATACCGACACCTGAAGGCCGTCTTCTGCACGTCCTCGTCTCGAACTCTGAGCTGATGATAGCCTGACCGGAGGTCTATCTTTGAGAACCACCGCGCTCCCTTGAGCTGATCGAAGAGGTCATCAATCCGTGGCAGCGGATACTTGTTCCTCACTGTCACCTGGTTCAGGCGACGATAGTCGACACACAGTCGCAAGCTCCCGTCCGCCTTCTTGGCGAACAAAATCGGGGGAAGCCCAGGGTGAAACACTGGGTCGGATAAACCCCTTGACTCTGCAAGTCCTCCAACTGTACCCGCAGCTCCCGAAGCTCGGCGGGGGCCATCCGATATGCTGGAGTAGATATCGGGGCTGTCCCGGGGTACAAGTCGATGTAAAAGTCTACCTCTCTACGAGGAGGTAGCCCTGGAACGTCGTCGGGAAAGACGTCTACGTACTGGTCCACCACTGCAGGAAAAGCTGGACTCCGCACGTCCACTGCTCTAGGATGAGGCCTAGCCAACTGATGAGAGATGGGCTGCACTCTCCTCCGCGGAAGTCCATCCTGTGCTGCAAAGGTTCCCTTCTCGCCGGTTGAAGGGTAAACCTGCTCCCGTCGGTGCGAACACATCGCACCTTGCGCCTAAAACAGTCGATCTGGGCATGAACCGTGGATAGCCAATCCATGCCCAAGATGACGTCGTAAGGCCTCGACGCCGCTACAAGGAGATCCCAGCCGAAGCCCTCGCCTCCTAGAGTAAGCTCACACTGCCGGCACCAGTGCGTAATCGTCGAGTCTGCTCCCGTAGGAGTCTCTAGCCGTAAGGATCGAGCCAACGGCTCAGTCGGAATCTCCGAGCTCCGAACAAGGGCAGAGGCTATGAAAGAGTGACTCGCTCCTGTGTCTATAAGTACTGCAGCAAGGGTGGAATAGACACAGATCGTACCTCGAATCATCTCTGGCAAGTCGGGGTCGTAGGCCTCCACTGCCTGGAGCTGGGCCTGTCCCTGCCCGCCAGCTCCATGTGGTCGAGGTGGCCCTCCTGGTGGTGGTGGGGGTAGAGCCTGGAAGCGTCGCCCACCACCCGCTGCTCGGCCAGCTCCTCTGCCTCGTCCGCCTCCTCCCTGCGGACCGCCACGGTCGACCCCTCTGCCTCTGCCTGGGTGGCCCCTCCACCGTCTGCTGCTCCTCTGGTCGGCGAGTCGGGCAATCACGAGCCATGTGACCCTGCCCCGCCGCAAGAGTAGCACAACCTGCCTCTCGGAAGGCTGGCACTCCGCTGTGTGCCCCGCACTGCTGAGCCGGTGTCCTGAGGCAGTCTGCGTGGGGGGTCTGGTCTGCCTGGACCCGAGAGTCATCCGTCGGCTACCTGCTGCCGAAGACTCAGCTACCTGCCGGCCCTGCGCTAGGTCTCGCCGCTGAAGAAGGCTCTGCCAGAAAGCTCTCGATCAGGAGGGCTCGCTCCAGCACTCCCGCCTGGGTCGGAATGCTGAGGGAGATCAGCGACGCCCGAATCTCCTGTCGCAAGCCCTGCTCGAAGGTCCGGGCCCGGAAGAAGGGGTCCCGTACCATGTCGGTCGAGTAGAGAGATAGGTCTGTGAACCTCGCCGCGTACTGAGCGACCGTCATGCTGCCCTGGCGCAGCTGGAGAAGCTCCTGGATGCGCACCGCTCGGAGGGTGGCCGGGACGAACTCAGAGCGGAAGAGGCTCTCGAAGTCCGTCCAGAGCAGGGATGCCTCATCGTGAACCTGGAGCATCAGGCTCCACCATCGTCCTGCCGCCGCCTGCAGGAGGCTCGCTGCGAGAATCACCATGAGATCCGCTGGTGTCCTCACTAGTCTGAAGATCCGTACCACCGCCTCTAGCCAGTCCTCGGCGGCCTGGGGGTCCGCCTCACCGCGAAACCTGGGCGGTCGCTGGCTCTGAAACTCATGCAGTGCCCTGAGGCGACGTGCATCGTCAGCGTCTGGTACTGGAAGCATCGGTGGCTCGGCAGGTAAGGCTACCGCCGGTGCCACTGCTGGCAAAGGGCCCTGCACCGAAGCCTCGTCGCTCGGTGGGCTGCCGTCGCGCCCTACACTCGGAACCCTAGCTGGCAGTCGTCGCGGGGCCATCCTGAAAAGGAGAACAAGAGCACCACAGTCAGAACAGTATACCTGGTGAGCTGGGCACAAGTAATCACAAGGAAAACATGAGACTTTCACAAAGCAGATCAGTATACCCGGTGAGCTGACACAAGTAATCACAAAGAAAACTCGAGACACACACGCAATCAATGTTTTCATGCATTAAGTCGGAAATCAGGAGTCAGGGGGTCCTGGTGTACGGATACGTCGGCCGCCGCACCAACACTGGGCTCCTGAACTGATAACCACACTCAATACACTAAACACTATTGCTTCACATAGAAAGAAAGGACGATCAGAGTTTGCGGTAGAACCGACCACCTCTGATACCAATTTGTCACGACCCGTCCTCGGGGCCCGTGCCGTGGACTACCCAAGCCCGCCTTCCATAGGCCAGGGGGATGGTGACTAGCACCAAGGCGTAAAATCCCAGTAAACAGGGAAGGCATTGCCTTTATAAGTAACAACCACACAGAGTCAGCAAGCGGAAATAAAGTGCAGAAAAGTAAAGGGGGCCGGAAATACAAGCCCAACTGTAAAGTACAACTGAAAAGTAAAGTACAGCAACTGAAGAAAAGACGGCGGACTCGTGTCGTCCACTGGCAATCCCACCTGAAGGGTGGGTACAGATAGCCTCCAGGCTCCTCGGGTCCCACGTCCGCTCCGAGCACGTCCCGCCCAGTGGTCCACCTCCAGGTACCGTCCTGCACCACGCCCCAACCGTGATCAGCGCTGTCCGTCGTCTGCAACCAACACAACAAGGTGCGGGCATAGCCCGTGCAGGGGTGAGTACAAGCTACTCAGTAAGGACCCCGAGACCCCCGAAGGTCTCCCGAAATCCACAAAGGATATAGCACAAAAGAAAGATGCAATCACGAAGTAACATCTGACTCGACTTAGGTATATGCCCATACATATACCTAAGTCCCCAATTCTAGCTCTGCTCACGAGCTCAAGAACAACTCAATCCACAAAGGAAAGCAAGACTCAAATCCACAAGGAGAGTAAACAGTAAAATCCACATAGGATAGTTCAACACAATCCACAAAGGAGAGTAACATACGATTCAGCTCAACCAGGTATACTTTTTCAGATGACGTCAAAGATGATCACTGATCCATCTAAGTCGTCGGACCCACAAAGGATCGATAGGTACTAACCCCCGCAGAAGACCCACACAGGATCGGGCTCACACAGAACCTGTAGGCAGTGGCTCACACAGAACCGGTAGTAAGGACCCACATAGGATCGGGCTCACACAGAACCTGTAGCACTGATCCACGTAGGATCGCTGAGTGCAGTAGTCGACACAGTCCACTGAGGATCTCTGCACAGTCGTCGCCGCAGTCCACGAAGGATCTCTGCTCTGCCGTCGTCGCAGTCCACGAAGGATCTCTGCTCTGTCGTCGTCGCAGTCCACGAAGGATCTCTGCTCTGTCGTCGAAGTCACAGCCAGCGCTAGGGTTCCCGCACAAAGCGAGCTCGTTTAGGAGGGTCCGCTCCACGAGCCGAGAGGCTGATACATCAACTGACACGTAGTCCTAAGTTGATGTATCCAAAAGTTCCGTATCAACAACAGGATCTCAACGCAACAGACGGCGCGTCAATCGGACGCCCGGTCTGAGAGTTATTGGCATTTTCGTCCCAGGGGCCCGGTTGGTTTTTAGGGAAAAACCGACCCGACCGTACTCCGCCTGTATCCGATCCTCGGGCGGAGTATGCCAAAAGTTCCGTCTCACTTAGAGGAAACTACCACAGCTGACGGTACGTCGATCGGACGTCCGTAGCTCAAGTTATGAGCGTTTCTGCTCCGGGGGCCCGGTTGGTTTCGTGTACGAACCAACCCGGCCGAACCCAAAGTCTCCCGAAACCTTGAGTATAATATACCGAAACGACCGTCTCGATCCAAGGATCGCGTAGCCGCTGACGGTTCGTCAATTGGAGGTCCTAGGCCCAAGATATGGGCGAAGGACCGAAGAGGGCCCGAAAACGGGGGTTCTGGGCCCGGGGCGACCCGGCCCGAACCCCCCCCCCCCCCCCCCCCCCCCTGGGGTCGCCCGAACCGGGCCGGCTCGACCCGGCCCGACCCGGCTCGGCCGGGTCCGGTCCGGCCTGGGCGCGGCCCGGCCGACCGGACCGGCCGGCTCGGCTTCGGCCGAGCGGCCGAAGGGGCTGCCGCCGCGGGTCAAACCCGCGGCTTTGAGGGAAACGCGGCCCCCGCGGGGGGGGGGGGGGGGGGGCGCCTGTCACGCGGACGCGGCCGGGCCACCGCGTCCGTTCCCGGTTCCGCGCGGCCGCGGAACCGGCTGCCGCCGCCGCCGCGGCTTCAGCCGCGGCGGACTTCCTCCACGGCGGCGCGCCGGGCGCCGCCGCCTCCGGTCGCCGGCGCCGCCGCGCCGGCGACCCGCGCCGCCGCCGCCTTCCGCGGGCCGCCGGAGACGCTCCGGTGGCCCGATTCCTTTCCCGTCTGCGCCGTTGCTCCTCCCGGGGGGCGATCTTCACTGCGGAAACCACGAATGGCCCTTGCGTCGTGCTTTTGCCGTCGCCCGCCAAATCCGCAAAAAGGGAGATCGGCGGAGGGTTGCCGGGTCTTGTTCGTTAGACCCGCACCCTCCGCGTTAGTCATAAAATCATCGGGAGGAAAAGGATTAACCAAATCAACAATTTTAAATAGATTAAAATTGTTCCGATCGGGTTCTTTATTTGAAAAGAATAAACACGGGAAAAAAATAAAATATTCCAATCAACCCTTACTTGTCGTCGTCGTCGGACGAGAGGTCGTCACGGAAGAAGGGGGATCGTCGCGTCGTCGCGGTATCCGGCGTCACGTCGCCAATCTCCGGATCAAAAACAAACGGATTTAATTAATTAAATCCGTTGTTATTGAAATTTAAAAAAAAGGAGAATTAAAACGATCCGATTCTCACCTTAGTTGCCGAACGAGGATCGGCCGCGGAAGAAGAGGCGTCGCCGAAGAACGTCGCGGGTAAAGCTCGTCGACGTCGCAGATCTCGGTGTGCGTCGTCGAATTCCGGTCGCCGGCGTTCTTCGCGTTCTTCGCGTTCTTCGCGTTCTTCGCGTTCTTCGCGGAGAGGGTGGAGGAACGAAGATTCTTTCAAATCCTTTCCAAGGATTTTTAGGTTGGTCTTATTTTATAAACATGCCAACACGAAACCGGTTAAGAAACGATCCATCAATTCGAAAGAAACGACCCATTTAATTCACGAAGAAACAGTCCATTTAATTTACGAAATAAACCGCCCAATTAAATGGTCTGTTAAGAATTAAAGAAAATGCGTCGGTTGACTTTTCAGTTACTTTGATGGGTTTTCGCGGGTGCGTTACTTAGCGAAAGAAACGGCGGGGCTCGTGCGGGTCCCACCGCACAAATATCCTACCAAGGGGTAGGACATTTCTGGATAGCATCCTATCCAGTTCAACTCAGTTCAAGCCGCCTTTAAGTGACTTTAAGTGGCTTCCAAGCAGTTTAAGTGAAATAAAATAATGTTGTCGCACAAATTTATTTTATTTCTGACTTAAAGCCGCAAAATTTAAAAACCACGTCTGAGAAAACGCAACTCCGGAAGAGGCGTTTCTAAGCAAATACCGGCGCTGCGATTTCATCGGTGCCCTCAGAATTTGATTCCGGGCACCGGTTCAAAAGATAGAAAAACCCGCTCGTCCGTTCACTGAACGTACCCGAGCCAAAATTCGGAAATTGATTCCGGGCACACCGGGCCTCGGAATCAGGTGCCGTCTGAAGCTGCGCTCTTGTAAAATTCAAAAGAAAATTAAGAAAAAAATTTCCTTGAAATTTGTGGGTCTTTACATTAAAGTCATGTAATGTAGCAAATTGAATGTCATCTCATAATCATGTAATGAGGAATATAATTCTTAACATTCAAGGTATCCCATTTTTGAATGATTGGTTATGATATAGTTTAATGTCTTGCAGTGTGGAATATTATGCATTAGATTCCTTGGAATGGCTAGTGTGTAAATTATGCAAGAGCATCCCATTATAGTTGAACAATGCATTAGATTCAGGTATTTAGTGTAATCCCCATCCCTAGAAGTCAAATGAAAGTGAATTATTTTAATATTTTGTCATGATAACAAGGAATCAAATCCGAAATGAATGAGCAGTTTTGTAGTTTTGGAAAACGAGCTACATACAATGGTTCAAAATTACAACTTCAAAATAAATAGAACATTGAAACTCCATTGAAAATATCCATAACTCCTAGGTTATTTTTACTTTTCATTAATAATATACCTCTTGGTGTCCTAGAAAAATGAAAAATAAGAATGGGGTGAGCTCAAAAGCTAAGTAAGTGTCAGAAAAATAGAGGAATATATCATAAACATAAGCATTAGGAATGATGAATAACTAAAAACACATGCCTTTAAAAAATAAACATGAAAAAATTATGTAAAGAATAAGGGATGAATAAATAAATCCATAATACAACATATTCATAGGTATTCTACTTGCTGAATAACCACATGAACCATCAATACTATTTTTATAATAAGGAATGCATATTGCAGGAAATCATAACCATATTGTCACGGACTCATTCCAAGACTATAAATAATCATTTTTTCAAGGCCTTGTGTCAAGTCCGTTGTTTGTCTCATGAGACCTACTAATGCACTGAGGGGCTATAATGGGCCCCACTCGATGAAATATAGGATTTAACATAGTATGTTTACATAGATGAGGATACTTTTAAATGATACCGTTTAAAAATCATTTAGGAAATAATCATTGAACATTATAAATTATCCTATAACACTGTGAAACATTAAAATAATAATACCATAAAATATCATGATAATAATGAGGCTCTCGATATGATATTATAAAGGTAGTTACATACACCCCAAGAAATAAATAAGTGGTGATCAATGCATATATTACATAAAAGGTTACCTCATATGAGAAAAATCATTTTTACTTTTGAAAGAAGAGTTCTTTTGGAAAATCCTTTATATTTTACATGAAATTTGTTTGTGAACATGATTATCCCATAAAATAAATGACTAGGTCATTTAAATATATTTAAGGCATCAATTATGTCCCATTGAAGTGAAATAATATAAAAGGAGTTCTTATGATTTTTTCAAAATAAATCATTTTAGAGCATTTTAAGGAATGTATATAAATTGAATTTTAATGTGGAAAGTCACATTTGTTCTCATAAATAAAGAAATTATCCAAGATAATTTTTCAAGATAAAATTAGTGTTTTTATAAAAATAATGTTGTCTTAAACAGATTTTGGTGTGCACTTGAAAATGGGTAAGAATTTGAAAAGTTCCATTAAATCAGGATTGTATTTCAGAAACAATTATGAATGTTCTTTTTCAAAATTGTAACTACCCTTAAAATAAGGAATTATTCTAGTTCATAACCATATATATAACACTCAAAAAATTATGAGGATTTAATAATAATACATATAATTTTAATTCAGGTAATTAATCATTAAAAGTAACCCGAATGGAAATGGTGGTTCGTGTGGAAACCCTTAATCACTTTATTATAAATTAATTTGAATGGCCCAAAATTAAGAATCATTAAATGATACATTAAATACTATCAAATAAATAGATCCATGATATGAAACAAAAATTTCTGTATACATAAACCATACACAAGTAATATTATAGAATATGGAATATCTCACAGAGATAGAAGATGGATGAAGAAACCCTTATCTTAAGTCTCATGGGGTTCATTGAATGATATTAGTGTCATGGATAACCAAATTAAAATCATTAATTAATATTTATTGAACTAATTGGTCATGTAATTTCTTTATTATATACAAGTTAATTTAATTTATGGACTTCTTCATGGGTTTAA
This sequence comes from Viscum album, assembly GCA_963277665.1. Taxonomy (NCBI): domain Eukaryota; kingdom Viridiplantae; phylum Streptophyta; class Magnoliopsida; order Santalales; family Viscaceae; genus Viscum; species Viscum album. The sequence continues at coordinate 982,211,914 of OY728157.1, forward strand.
GAGGTTGAATTTTATTGTTTTGGATCATTTTCTTCATGATCGGTATACTTATTTATAGGAAAATTGAATCATGTAAAATGAGGATGGATCTCAAAAATTCAAGTTATATTTTATTTAGTAAATATATATAATTTTAAATGGTTTTAAATTTCATTTCGTTACTTAGAGTGAAGATGAGTCATTATATAACTCATTTAATGAAAACTGATGGGGTAGATTGGCAGTTATTGAGCACAACTGACTCATTTTGCTTTATAAATAAAAAACATGTCTAACTAAATATTCTAGAACCATATATGAGACATAATAAATAGATTATCTTATGTTTCAATCATAATAATGGTTTCGTGACTATAATTGAAGATGGTAATTGAAATTGAAAACCCATCGTCCTTGATACTGGAGTCATCACATAATTTTGTGGAAAGGATGAGGGGAAACAAAAAAAACTAAATATAAATGAAATGTAGAGAAATCTATTATAAAAATCCGGCAACCTAATGACATCACATAAAACATAAAAAATTACATTAATGAGGTACAAATGGTGTATTATGTTTATTACATAATAAAGAATATATGGGGGGTATTTAATTACATATCCCTATATAATAAAATTGAAATTAAGAGATAATAACATATTAAGAGTGCTGGAAAATGAGAGAGATTTTGAGACGAAAATTCTACAGCATTACGGCTATGCAAAATTGTTTTATAAAAGATTAAATAGAGTGGGGAGAGGTAAAACACATTAATATAAGACTCATAAAACAGTAGTGGGATAGAGTAAATTATTAATAGGAACATAGTATGAAAACAGTAAATACATACCATGTAAAAGAGAACATGAAATAAAAGAAATGAAAAGAGGAATTTACCTTTTGATTCAACATCCATGAGAATATCTTTCGGGGAAGGGGTTTTAGTATTTTGGAAATACCAATAGCTTCATGGACGTGGGGTTTTACATGGAGATGGTATTTGGGAATATCTATTGGAATCATCAAGGATAATAGATGTGACGAGAAGAGGGAGTTAGGAGGGGGGTTATAGTGGCGAAGAGGACTAAATTTTGATTATTTTATTCATTATAATATTAATTCTTTCAGGACAACCAATACTGTTGTTTCATGTGACCAACAATAGTAATATGGTAATGTGAGATTGAACCAAGTGTCCTTTCATCGCTCCTGACATCATAAATAGTGTATTTAACTGATAATCTGTATATACGGTATTTTTTTGCGTATTTCACTATTCTTCAAATATTTAAGTATTTCAGAAAAATACTAAAAATTCACCTTATACATTTTTCAACATGTTGAATTAAAAAATTATGTCCAATTTTTTAGATTAATTTTATAAATATTTTTAAATCAAATAATACTTTCTTCACATAATTCAAATTAATTACAGAATCATTTTATAACAAATTGATAAATAAATCAAGGTCCCATAAAATTATCATATAACAATAATATAATAATGTGAAAATTTATGATTACATTTTATGAAAACATGTTTCAATTTTTAATAATTAAATTTATCATAATAAAGTAATTTAAATATTTATTACATAAAAAAATACTGATACGTATTCTATGATCGGTTTGTTACTTTTAAGATGTCTAAATTACATTTAAAAATTCATTGGTGAAGTCTATATTTTTTTTGGTAAATTTACTATTCATTTTAACTCATAAGTGTATATTACTATTCATACGTGTATGTTACTATTCATAAAAAATAAGTTTGTCTTATCAAACTCTAAATATCTTCTTGAACGCAACTGTGTATTTAAATTATTCAAAATTTAAATCACAAAGGTGTAAAAATTATGTCAACAAGGATAGGTTATAAAAAATAGTGTTTTTTAGAGACTCATTGATTCATTTGTATTGTATTAAATCTATTTGTAAATTCTTATGGGTTACATTATCCCCTCCTTACAAAAGATTCATCCTCAAAATTTGAAATTGATTATTGAAAGTGAATGGTTGATAATAGAAAATTCCCCTGTGAGAAACCCACATAAATAATATGGTTAAAATATCCAATTAATAAGAGGAAAGTGAAATGTATCAGTTACTACAAAACAATGCCTTCTAATTGGACAACATCTTCATGGAAGAATAATTAAACTATCTTGTAGTGACATTAAACTCTAAAACCCCATAAAATGATCAACTTAAATCATTTCAAAAGTGGTTAACAATTACAAAATATAATGATTCAACACATTATAATGAAGGTCTCTAAACTACCATGATGTAATTATTTTTAACCCTTAATCAACAAGAAGTAGCTCTAAAATTAACATTCCAAACATGTGAATAACTTCCTCCTATATCTTCATGAAATATTTTAGTTACATGAATTGTTGTAAAAACAATATTGGAAACATGTATTTTTCTGTATTACATAAGTAAGATTCATGTTATTGGATGTATTCCTTAAATCCTAAAGTGCCTTAAATTCAATAAATGATTGCATAGACCACATATCAACAAGTCCATAATTAGTTCCAAGGTAGTTACTACTTATAAAAACCAATCATTTCTCCATCATTATCTCATCATAAGATATATATTACGTGTTGTATTTCCCTCAATCATGTTTTTACTCTAAAAAGTATAACGTCTACTAAATCACTTTTTTTGTACCATTAATCATAAAACCTAAACTCCTTAATGAAATAGTACTACAGTACAATCCTTATATATCTCATAATTCATACAACCAATATATTATTATCAAAATATTTAAATGACACGATTCATGACTAGTCATGTAAATCTATCTACATCTTATGTGGTAACATCATAACATGATCATTATCCAAAATCATTATTTGGTGTATATTCCTTTGACACATTGGAAATTTATTCTCATATTGTCCCATCTTCATGTAGTTGAACCAATGAATATAGGATAATTCTTTCCTAGTAATGTAATTATGAGTATAGTGGCCTTTTTCTCCACAAATGAATATAACTTCTTTTCCTCTCAATCATATACCAAGGTGTTTCTTTCAATAGTTATTGCTTATAAGAAACCATTCCTTACATTATACCATTTATCCTTGTATTTCTCTTCCATCCCCTTATTCATTTTCTTTCCCTTCAAATCAATAGGACTCAGATAAGTCATTACATACCTTGTTAAAACATGATACTATTTCCTCATATGCTTAGGATACATGGGAGACAATATTCATTTGAAAATATTAATTAACACCATTAAAGATATGATCCTACTAACTCTTCACATCATGTAACTTGGTGAAACTCTCATTCAATCTTCTAGGAAAAATTTCTAATAAAATTCATATTATATTTTAGCCCAATCAATTATTAACTCTATATATCTCTAAACATGGTATAACAGATGACATAAATTTATGAATCATAAATCATAGAACAATATACTATGGTTAAAATGGAAACATAAATCATTAATAATTCGTTAAATAACTTTATGAATTTACCAAATAATATCCCCTTAGAGTGTCGAACCAAGAGTGTTGTTAGGCCAGTTGTCGTGCACCATTCCCCATTAGAGTATAGCTCAAAGCAGTGTTTTCTGGATTTACCCCAAGATACATCTATCCAAGATCCAACACTAATTGTTTGTTTCTAGTCAGAGATGCATTTTATTGATAAACCACATAATCTATTACGTACCAAATTTATAGGATGTCCTTGTATTCTTATCACCAATTTCTCTTTTAAGATTTTGTTCACTAATCAACTTTTTCTATATATTGATTCCATGATTTTTACTAAATTTCATTTTATACCAATAGTAACTCTGCATCCCCAGAAGCCCGAATCTAGGGAATTATTTTAATAAATTAGCATGATTTCATTGAATAAAATCCTGACGGACCAAGTAGTTTAATAGTTTGGGAAAACCATATACATATATAGGTTCAACATTACAACGTGAAAATAAATACAACAGAGAAACTCTTTTAACAATATCCCAAAATCCAAAGTTATTTCTACTTGTCATTCATAATAGACATATTTGTGTCTTGGGAAAATGAAATGTAAGAAAGATGTGGGATAAAGTTCATTTTATAAAAAATAGTGGATGATATCATAAACATAAAAAATAGGAATGGTGAATAAATAAAAACACATTCTATTTAAAATCAACCTTTAACACATTATGGTAAGAATAGGAGCTGAATAAATAATGCCATAAAAAAACATAATCATGTGTATTATACCAGAAAAATGACAATAGAAATAATCAATAATAATTTCATAATAGGTGGATTCATAATGACAGACATCAAAACGTTACTTCCAAGGCGTCGTGCCAAAATCATAAATATTAAATTTATCAACGCCTTGTGATATGACAATAGTTTGTCTCATGAGACCTACTAATGCACATAGGGGCTATATAGTGATGAAACCGATACATACTATTCACAATTCATTCCTCTTATGATTGAGGATAATCAAAAAAATATACTCATTCATATTTAAACTAGCATATGAAATGTTTGTAATGTTCCCTAATCATTAATCATAAACACTAAACATTCAGACAAACATAGTAAATGGTTTCAAGATAGAACATCGATAGTCAAAATAATCATAAAAAATTAAATAAAAAATTGAGGATGTTATCATAGGAGAAAAACTCACTTAAGTAAAATATTCACCAAAATATGTTGACAAATATGACGATACTTTTAAATGAGACCGTTGTAAAATCCTTGAAGAAATAATAATTTAACATTATAAAATGATTCAAACAAACTTGAAACATTATAAATACAATACCTTAAAATATCATGATAATAAGGAGACCCTATATATGATATAAAAAAGGTAAGTACATACACCACAAGAAATAAATAAGTGGTGAACCAAGCATATATCACATACAAGATAATGTGGGATGAGAAAAATCCTTTTTACTTTTGAAAAAAGGGATCTTTTGAAAAATCGATTATAGTTTCCCTGAAATCAGTTAGTAAAAATGAATATAACATAAAATAAAAGAATAGGACATTAAAATTATATATTAGATATAATTTGTTTCCCACTGAAGAGAAATAATTTAAAAATAGTTCTTAAGATTCTTTATAATTAAATCATTTTAGAGCATTTTAGGGAATGTATTAAAGATAATTTTAAAGGGGAATGTCATGATTATTATCATAAATCTAAAAATTATCCATGATAATTTTTCATGATAAAATGAGTTTTATTATTAAAATAATGTTGTATTAAAACAAATTCTTGTGTATAGTTAAAAACATGTAAGAATTTGAAAAGATCCAGTGAATCGGGTTTGTATTTCAGAAATAATTTTGAATGTTCTATTTAAAACATGTCACTCTCCTTAATATAAGGAAAGATTAATATTGGTAATAATATATCGATAAATCACATAGAATTTAGGAGGATTTAATAATAACTCATATTATTTTCATTGAAGTAATTAGACAATAAATGTAACCCGAATGAAAATGGAGGTTTGGGTGGAAAACCCTCATCACTTTGTAATTAATCGATTCGAATGACCGAAAATTAATAATCCTAAAATGATAAATGTAATACCATTATAATTAATATATTAATGATATTAAACATCAATGGGATGTTTACATACACCATACACATGTAATATTAGTGAATACATAATATCTCACAAAGATGGAAGTGGGATAAAGAAACCCTTACCACTAGTCTTATGGTGTTTATCACATGATCATAGTATCTTGCATAACCAAATTAAATTAATTAATTAATTTCCCAATAACCACATAGTTCTTTAATTGATTAACTATATACATGTTATATTTATTCACGTAATTCTTGATGGGTCTAAGAGGTTCAATTTGTTTGGTTTGGAGCGTTTCATTCATGATCAGTATACTTATATACATGAATGGATAATCATGTAAAATGTGTATGGTTATCCAAAATTGAAGTAATATTATATTTATTTAATATATATATATATAGGTTTTCATGGTTTTTAATTTCATTTGGTAAATTTTGTTGAAGATGAATCATTATATAAATCATTTTATGAATTCAATTTGGGTTAATTTGCGGTTTTTTAGCACAACATACTCATTTTTCTTTATAAGTCAAAACCATGTGTACAAAAAGAATAAAAAACCATAGATGATACAAATAAATATATTATATTCTATTTAAATCATAATAATTGTTTCAATAAATGAATTTAAGATGTTAATAGAAATTGAATACCCATCATCCATGAATGTTGTAGATTAGCACATCTCTCGCGGTGTTTTCAATTATAGTATAAATGAATTGGAATGGAGATATTATTTAAAATTATTCCATTATCACGAAATTGTTTTGTTACATATAATATAATAGATTCATCTAAAAAAGATAAAGTATGATGGAGAGTAATGAAAAATGATGGAACTCAAAATAATAATAATTTTGAGAAATCCCTTACGAAAATCAAGCAGCCTAACAACATCACATAAAAATTCATAAAATATATTGATGAGATAAAACAAGTATAAAATAAGTATTACATAATATACAAATTAATTTGGATGTGTATGTAAATATACCAAAAAGATACTATATAAATTAAATGATAATAACATAATAATTGTGCTTGAAAAATAAAGATATTTTGAGACGAACATTCTGCAGCGTAACTTCTATACAACATTGTTTTAAAAACATTAAAAAGAGAGGGGAAATGGGTCACTGATTCATAAATGACTAATAATATAGTATTGGGACATAATAAATTGAAAATAGGATCACGTTTTGAAAACATTAAATACATTCCACTTAAAAGGGTATATGAAATTAAAGAAATGAAAAGATGAATTTACCTTTTGAATCCACCTCCTTGATAATATCATTAAGTGAATAGGTTTTAGTTTTTTGGAACGAAAAAAAACTTCTTGGATGTGGGGAATTACTAGAGGAAGGTATTTGTGAAGAACATTTAGGATCTTCAAGGATCAGTGGAGTGAGGAGAATATGAAGTGAGGGGGGAGGGGTTTATATTGGTGGAGAGGAGTAAATTTTGAATATTTTATTGATTATTTTATTAATTTCCTAAAGATTACCAATTTTGTTGTTTCATGTGACCCATAAATGTAATAAGTAAATTTTATTTCATCCCAAGTGTCCTTACATCACTCATGAATTCATAAATAGTGTATTGAACAGATAATTTTTATATACAATATTTTACCGTATTTCACTATTCATCAAATATTCATGTATTTCATAATAATACCAAAAATTCACCATAACCATTATTTCATGTGTAGAATTATAAAATGAAATTAATTTTTCAAAATTAATTTTTTAAATATTTTTAATTAATGTTTTAAATAACCGCATAATATATTCTAAAAAAATGACATAAAAACCAAAACTCATTTTATAACACATTGAGAAATTAATAAATGTCCCATAAAATTATATTATAAAAATAAGAAAATAAAAAAAATACTTATTATAATATTTTATGAAAATATATTTTCATTTTAAATTATGAAATTACCCATAAAATTATAATTAAAATATTTTGGATATTACAAAAATACCAATACATATATTATGATCGTTCTTTCACTTTTATGAAGTACAAATTGTATTTATACATTCATTGGGGGTGTTTATATTTTTAGCCGATTTATTATTCGTTACTATTAATAATGGTATGTTACTAGTCTTAAGGGTATGTTAATATTCACCAAAAAATATGTTTTCCTTATCAGACTCTAAATATCCTATTGAACGCAACCATGTAAGTCAATTATTCAAAATTCAAATCACCGAAGTGGAAAGATTATTTTTACTTGGATTGGATATTATAATATGGTGACTTGTATATACATAGTGATTCATTCATTATGTATTAAATCTATTTGTAAATTGGTGGGGTGTTACAATGAGGATTCTGGGGATGCTCGAGGAATGTTATGACTCATTATTCTTGATGATTCTATGATGATAATGTCAAATATTGTCTAGCAAAAGGGACTTCGAAGAATAGGTCAACAAGAGGTATTTTAGGGGGCATGGAGGGGTATCTAGAATCAAGTTAATTGAAGGAAGGATGTTGATTCTATATATTGGTGAAACATAAAATGTCTTCAACATAGCGAAAAAAGATCATAGTGTGACTCTCCATTTTTCATGGGGGTTAGTGACGGTAGAAAAGGGGTCTGTCCTGAGGCCTACCACAATAACTCGGCAATGTTCCCAAGTAGGGTTTTCAGCGGGAATGACTCGCAGTATAGACCAGTAGGTGCATAAGTAATAGTTTCATGAAGGGGATTCACATAGCTATGGGTCTCATGAAGGATGGGGCTTCATGTATCTCATGGACTCTTGAATGTGTAAATATTCTCAAAGGGGGTTCTTTATGAATGATGAATGCTTTGTTATGCCTAATGTACATAATAGGGAATTATTCCATCATGATGCTCATATGCCTTCGCAAACGGAATCTTCACACGGGGTGGATGCTCTAAAAAACAGATGATATGAAGTATCACAATTTGTAGGGGATCCGCAAAAGAGGGTCTTGAAAATCCCATGATAATGGAGAATTTAAACTGAAACTTTATAACCTGGTAGCATCACCTACTCATAATGATATCATGAGGGAGAATTTATTAGCTACAAGGACCCAACCCCAGTTTCATGTACTAGTGCCTTATTTTATTATGTCTCCATAAAAAATGAATTTGTATCCTGAAAGACCATGTAGTTTAATAGATTTTGGAAGAAAGATACATATACCAGTTTATCATTACATCATGAAGGGAAATACAACAGTAATTTATTCCATTAGAAACATCCAAGCCTCTTATATTTTTCCTACAAGTCACTCATGACTAAATTCTTCATATCTTTGGAAAATAAAACATAAAAAAGGGGGCAAGGTCAAGTGCTCAATAAGATTAAGTAATACAGATGAAGATAACATAAACCTAAACATTAGGCAAGGTGAATAATTTATATCACACGCCTTCATAAATAATAATCTTTAACACATTACGGCAGGAATATGAGCTGATTAAATAATTCATTAATAAAAAATAATCATGGGTATTCTACTAGTCTAATAACCACATCAATTTTAAATTTATAGCTTCATAATGAGGGAAGTGATTATTCTGAACATTCTGAAATATTTTGTCAGGGCCTCAGCCAAGATGTCTTAAAATTATTAAGGCCTCAGCCAAAACCATATATCAATTTGGGAAAAGACCTTAACAATTCCACATCTATTTGTCTCATGGGACCAACTGATGCATTAAGGGGATTTAGAAGTCCCCACCCATGAACTAATAATTATAATTCATTCCTCATATTAATGGGGACAAAAATAAATAATATATACATTCACATTGAAAATATAATATGAAATGTAACTTACTTTCCCTAATCATTAGACATACAACACTAACCACTCTGAGTAATATTGTGAATGGATTTAGGATAGATCAACCATAATAAAGTTATTCATAAACCATTAAATCAAATATTGATGATGAAATAACAAATGATTAAACTCAAAAATACATATTAATCAACAAGAGAGTTGAATCAAACAAAAATACACTTATAAAATCTGTAAGTAATTCTGAAGATAAATACTTTTTTATTTTGAAAATAAGAGTTCTTTTGAAAAAATAATTCCATACAACCAGAATAGAAGTATGATATATTTTTTTAACCTAATGAGTGATTATATATAGATAATTTTCTCCAAAAACATATTATATAGTGCCCCTGAAAATAGGTCATAATTTGATAATTTCCCTTGAACCGAGCTTGTATTTGGGAAACAATTTGGAATTTTCTTTTCACAACGTGTAACTATCCAAACAATAAGTTAAGATTCTGGTTGGTTAGAATATATAGAACACTTCCATTGATTTTATGTGGATTAAATTTAAATATAAAATAATTTCATTGAGGTAATTAGGAAATAAAAGTAACACTAATGAAAATGAAGGTTCGGGTGAGGGAACCCTTACCTTAAGTCTGAAAGTGTTCCCCTCTTGAACTTAAGGACATGAAATATGAAATTATACTCATTAATAATTAAATCCAAAACCTATTATACATTTATTTTTTTATCATTATTCCTTTTATTTCATTTATTTCATTCTTGATAAGATAAAATATCGAATTCTGTCATTCTAGACTATCCGTTTCCATGATTTTCATAATCGGCTAATTTTTTTTAATAACAGAGTTCTTGTGGAATGGTTTTAAATCTCCAGAATTGTAATTAAATATTATTGATGAACATACATAACTATTAATTGAAATTTCTGCCATTGGTTACATGGAATGTGGATGAATCATTAGATGATAACCACATCGACTATATGGTGGTATTTGGATTATTATAAACCAGTTTAGTCATAAAAATTAACAATATGTACATATACTAGTTATTTAATGTTAATAAGATTATAATAAATTTATTATAGACTGTTTAAACCATAAAAATTGTGTCCTTAATAGTAATTAAAGATAAATTGATGAAAAAAATTTCTTTTTCCACGATGGTTATACATTAGAACCACATGGATATTGATTTTGTTTATAAAAAACGGAGGGAGAAAGAATAATTATGATGGTTCTTCCATTCACATGATATAATTCAAGAATATATATGGTACTATATTTATCATGATAATTTGGTCAAAAGAGGTTAGGAGAGGATAACCAAAGAAGAAAAATTGAAATGAAACTAAATGAAAAAGAAGTGTGCTTTACCTCTTGAAATAACATCATTGGGAACCTCCTTAAGGAAAGTGGTTTTGGTCTTTTAGAAAGACCAAGAGATTATTAGAAGTGGGTAGTGACTCAGGAAGGGTAATTGGGTAGATCATTGATGATATTCAAGGCATAGTTTAGTGATGATAAGAGGGAGTGAGGGGGGGTATATTAGAAGAGAGGACTAAATTTGGAAGATTTGATTCATTTTTTTATTATTTCCTTCAAGGAAACTGATAGTGTTGTCTCATGTGACCCCTAATAGTAATAAGTTCATGTGAGTTTGAACCAAGTGGTCTTACATCACTAATGATGTCATAAATATTGTGTTTAATTGATAATTTGAATATACAATATTTTATCGTATTTCACTATTCCTAAAAAATTCATGAATTCCCAAAAAAACACAAAAATACTCCAGTAGAATTTTTCGACGAGAAGATTTAAAAAACAAACTCCATTTTTCAAAAACAAATCCCAAAAATTATTATTTCTATTTTTAAATAAAGTCATATTTAATTCACAAAACAACTATTGTAATGGTATAATTAGTTTTATATCATATTAAAAAATTAACTAAGATCTCATTATATTATTACCTTAAAAAAATAAAATAATATCACTATTTACTTTTCATAAGGGTCATATTACTATTCATATTACTATTCATAAGGGTTTGTTACTATTTACCAAAAATCATGTTTCTTCTATCATACTCCAAGTGACATACTGATCACAACTCTAGAAGACCATTTTTTGAAATTCAAAACATAGTAGAAGAAATGTTGGATATAATGGATATATAATAAAATGAATTCAATATTTATTTTCAAAACCTCATCTCATTACATTATCCCCTCACAAATATTTAATCCTTTAAATTCACAAAATATTACCTAAAAATATTGGGGAATTTTTTAGATAAGCTCCTAGGTATCCCATGTTAATTTCTCCTTATTATGGTTCTTCCAAACAACCTTTACTTGATGAGTCATCAAATTTCTCAATAATTGTTCTGTAGTATCAATATTTATTATAGGATCTTCCAAATAATGTAGATCAGGATCAAGTTATATTTCATCATTGGTTATTAAATTTCTTGGGTCTAGCATTTATTTCTTTAACATAGACACGTAGAACACATTGTGATCATTAGAGAGACCTAGAGGCATTTCCATACGGTAAGTTACAGCTCCAATTCGGTCTAAAATATCAAAAGGTCTGATGTACCTGGGACTTAATATTCCCTTCATTCCAAATAATATATTACCCTTCCATAGAAATACCATTAATAAAAAATGTTCTCATTCTTGAAGTTGAAAATCCCCCCTTTAATTATCAACATAGATCTTTTTACTACATTGAGCAGTTTTGATATGGGGTTGGATATTCTTCACCTTTTCCATTGTTTCCTCAACATGTTCTGGGCATTCAAGCGTTCTTTCATTAACATCATCACATCAAGTTGGTGTGTGGTATATCTTTCTATATAACACTTTATATGGTGCCATCATAATACTTTAATGGAAGCTATTGTTATAATAAAATTCTACAAGATGTAAAAAATAAACCCACAGCCCTTGAAAGTCATGTTAACAGGACCTCAACTTGTCTTCTAATGTTTTAATAGTCTGTTCTGAGTGTCTAGTAGTTTGTATGTGGTAGGAAAAGCTCAAAGGAATATTAGTATCTATGGACTTTTGAAGAATTTTCCATAATTTTGTTGTAAAAAGGAGATCATGATCATAAACAACTTATAAAGGTACACCATGAAGTCTTAGAACTTCAATAATATATATTCATGCTAAAAATTCAAGTGGTAAATCTTCTTTTATAGTAAGAAAGTGTGATTATTTTCCAAGACAGTCAACAATGACCCATATCGCATTATTCATTTATGGACTCATTGGTAGCCCCATGAAAAATTTCATTGTAATACCATCACATTTCCACATAGAAATAGGAAGGGGTTTCATGACTCTTCCAGGACGTTGTCTTCCATCCATCACCTTTTGAAAAACCAAAGATCTCAACACATAATTAGCAATCTCCCTCTTCATATATTCCCACAAAAAATGTTACTTACGATCTCTATACATCTTTGTTCTTCTAGGATGTATAGAGAAATTAGATCTATGATAATCGTCTAATGGTTCCCTTATTAGATTAAGAATAGCGGGAACACAAGGAATATTTCCGAATATCAAAATACCACCTTCATTTAGGAATTCATTCACCTTTCCATCACTTACAGCTTTAATTTTCTTTTGAGACTCTTCTTTATCATCCTGATAACTTTTTTTCGTTTATAATAATTATTTTTTGGTAAAAATTTGAAAAAATATTGATGTGTTACCTTCATTAATAATTCCCATATCCTTCTTTACTTGATCCTTGAAAAAATGATCCCTTTCAACTCTCATCTTATTCATGATTCAGTGGTCCTTTCTACTCAAAGCATCATACACCGTATATTTCCCCTTGTGTGTTAGATTATTGTGTAGTCATAATCCTTGATTATCTAAATCCATATACTTTGTCTCATGTTTATTTATTCCATGGAGAAGATATATGTCAAAATCTTATCATTTGTATATATCTCACATTTTTTCCATGGAGGTATTGTCTCTAAATCTTCATTGAAACTATTACCAATGCTAACTCAATATCAATAATTGGATAGTTTTTTTCATGAATTTCTAGCTTCCAAGATTAATAGGCAATAACTCTATCATTCTACAGAAATACACAACCAATACTATTCTTTGATTCATTCCTAATAATCACAAATCAATCATTCCTTGATTATAGAGTCAAGATTGGATCATTTCCTTCACTTCCCTTAAATTATTTAAAACATCATTCACATTAATTTTTCTATATGAACATAACCCCTTTTTGTGTAATATTGGTCATTGGGTTGGGTAAACCTGATATGTTCTGAATGAAACACTGATAAAAACATACTAAACCAATAAAACCACAAAACAATGTTATATTTGTTACAGTATGCCATTATTACAAAGCCTTTGCCTTCGCAGTTTCTATAGATATTCCATCCTTAAAGAAAACTTGGCCTAGAAAAGAAGCTTAATGATGTCAAAAATCACACTTTCCACACATCCCATATAATTCATTTTATCTAAGAGTCTTCAGAATAGTGCGCAATTGATTTTCATGATCTTTATATAATTTAGAGTATTCCAAGATATAAACAATAAACACCACCAAAAAGTCATCAATTTATTCCTAGAAAACTCTATTCCTTAGATCCCTGAAAACAAATTGTGCATTAATTAGTCCAAAATTCATTACTATAAACTCTTAATGCCCCTACTAGGTCCATAGTTCTGTTTTTGGAATGTCTTCCATCCTCACAAGAAACTGATGATATCAAGATCAAAGGTAAAACTTCTAAAAATATTTTCTCCATGAGGTGGATCAAATAAATTATAAATTAGATGTATGTGATACTTTTTAATTATTTTTATAGAATTTATATTCCTATAGACAATGCACAACTTCATAAACCCATCTTTCTTCTTAACGAAAAGAATTGGTGATCCCCATGGAGAAACACTAGGGAAAATAAATCCTTTATCACTCAATTCCTATAGTTCATTATTTAGTTCCACTAACTCAATAGTGATCATTCTCTATAGGGTCTTTGATATGGGTCTTGAACTAAGAATTAAGTCAGTGGAATACTTAATTTCCTACTCTAGAGGATGTCAAGGTAAATCCTTAGAATAGATGTCAATATATTCTTGCAGAAAAGGTATATATATTTTTTTGAACATGATTTTTCTCACCCATAGTTATTGAATTACCTTCCTCCCAAATAATTGAATTCAGTAGAGCTACTAAGGGTGGATCTATATGAGAATCTGATGGTGATGTTTCTTCTCTAAAGATATGGGATTCTATACCATTCCCAAAAACTATAACTTCCTTATTCTTGTAATAGATCTTCGCATCATAATTTTATATCCAATTCAAACTCAATATAATTTCAAATCCAATCATTGTTATGATGATATGGTTAGAAACTAAATCACGTTTATGAGACATGAGGGGGACTGATCTATATGTCTTTTATGCAATGATACATCAACATAGAGTTTTGACAGATAAATCCTTTATTAAATCAATTTTGACATGTTTGATTTTCATAGAAAACTGGGAAGATATAAATGAATGTGACGATCGGGAATCAAATAATGCATTGGCTATGTTTGATGACATGATTAGTGTACCTACCACTACTTCATTAGGAACTCCAATATTAGTAGTTATGATCACATTAGATTATACCTTCTCCATTGGCATTTTCTGTTGCATGTTTCCTTGAATATTTTTACAATAATTATCATAGTTTACCATATCCCATAAATTATATAATTTAACATTAATATAATGATTCCTCCCGATAAAATATTCCGTAATATGGAATTTCTATCCATATTTGTAGGATACTCCTTTTCCAGTTATGTAGGCACCATGGTGTTTCTTTCCACAATTTTCACAAGGTGTAAATTCAACACTTCCCTCCATCCCTATTTCTTTTTTTCATTTTCCAATGTTTTTAGAATCCCCCTTCTTCTCATTATTTCCATTAAACTCATGAGACTTGAAAATTTCCTTCTCCATCGAGTTGACACATGAAACTATATCTTCTTATGATGCGAATCTCTGGGAGACCAGATCCTACAAGAAGAATTGATTTAGTCCATAAAAGAATCGATCAATCTTTCTCCTCAAATTTTTTATGTAGTCCACAAAAGTTGTTGCTATCCTTTTGAATTTAACTTCATAATTTTCAACATTATCATCTTCGTTTTTCTTTAAATTCAGAAATTTCCTCTCCATATCCACTTAAATTTCACGAGGAAAGTATTTCTCTTGAAAGAATTCCTTAATGTATATCCATTCAATCTCTTCTATCTCTTCCATATACCTTGTGTTTTGAATTAATGACCACCAATGATCTGCATCTCAAAATAGACGATAAACTGCCATGAGAAATTTCTCCCTTTCCTTACATCCCAAAGCAAGAAATTTCATCTATAGGGACCCTATCCATTATTTAGTAACAAATGGGTTCATAGTCCCATTGAAGGATGGAGGTGGTTGTCTCATAAATCGATCTATCAAAGATCCTACACATGGAGAATCCAAATTCTGTATAAGGGTAAGGATATTTTTCATAATGTGGGTAAGTTTTCCTAGTATAGTTATAAGCTACTTTGAACCAGTCCCAAAAACAGAGCCTACATCATTATCTTGTGTCATAGGGTTATCCCTAAATGGGATATGTGTGTTCATCAGGTTTCCATTTCATTCACTAGGATCCATTTCTAAATGATGGAATACACTAGATTTGTTTGTGAATCATAATTTGTAATCATAACATAACAAAATACTTATGATAAATTGAGATCATATGCACTGCTAATCCTATAATCAAAAAAATGGATTCTTTGATGAAAAATTTACATTTAAATCCTTTATAATGGCTTGTAATGAAGACTTGAATTATCCTTAGAATATCTCTCAGGAGTATCAATACCAAGAATGCAACAAGTCCTATTGTCGTGTACCAGGATACCTTGGTTCATGCCCAAAACTCCTTATCCATGTTTTCACTCCTAGGTACATTTCTACAAGAGAAACCTCTATCTGTTTGTATCTAGTTTGGGATTTATTTTCTAGAAAGGTCCTCATAATATATTAATTACAAAAATACTAGGATGTTCTTGTATTCTTATCCTCAATGAAAATATTATGGATTATTTCTCTAATCAATGTTTTCAAAATCTAGTATCCATGTTTTGTACTAAACTTCCTTTGATACCAATGGTAAAGACCCGACTCTAGTTTCCCAAAGCCAGTGCCTTATTTTATTACATTGGAATATAAACAAGGAATATATTTCCAATAGGAATAAGTGTTTTTTTAGATTATGGAAACAAGATACATATATAAGTATAATATTCAATCATTAATGGAAATAAAACACTAATTTATTCAATTAGAAACATCCACGCCTCCTTGATTATGACAGTAAGTCACTCATAACTAATGTCTGTATATCCTCGAAAAATGAAACAAAAGAATGGGGTGATCACAAATGAACGTGAAGAGTAATAAGTGCAACAGAAGATAACATAAACATAAACATTTTCTGAGGTTAATAGTTGAAAACACACACCATTATAAATAAAAAAGGTGATCACATTAGGGTAGGAATATGAGTTGTGTAAATAATTCCATAATAAATCATAATCATGGGTATTCCATTAATCAAATATCCATATGAAAATTCAATTACTAGATTAATAATGATGGAAGTTCATTTTCCAAGAATTGTACAACATTTTTTCAAGGCCTCGTCCAAGATGTCTAAAATTGATTAAGGGTTCGGCCAAAACCATATATCAAATTGGGAAAGGCCTTGGCCAATTCCTTGTCTACGTGTTTCATGAGACCTACTGAGGCATTGAGGGGATATAGAAGGCCCCACCTGTCACATAATAATTTCAATGAATTCCTAATATGATAAAGAATAAATATAAATAACATATACATTCATATTGAAATTTTCATATGAAATGTATCTATTTTTCTCTAATAATTGAACGTAAAACACTAACTATTCTGAGTAATATGGTGAATAGTTTTAGGTTAGATTTTACACAATAAATTTAGTCATAAAACCTTCAATAATATATTATAGATGACATTATAAATTTTTAAACCCAATAATACATGAGAATCAACAGGAGTTTTGAATCAGAAAAAAAATACTCTTATAAAATCATTAAGCAATTTTTGAGATATGTACTCTTTAATTTGGAAAAAAAATTTCTTTTGGAAAATTATTTATATAATACCAAAATTGAATAAATATGGTATTTCAATAATAAATTTATTTATTTTAAAGAGAAATTGTTTTCCTAAAATATATTTAGAGTTCCCTTGATATTAGTTATGAATTTGAGAAATTCCCTTGAATCAGGCTAGTATTTTGGAAACAATTTTGAGTTTTCCTTTTAAAACATGTATCTATCCACAAAATAAAGACGTTTTTTAGTTGTTAAAAATATATAAAACACTTAAAAAAATTATGAGGATAAAATAATAATATAAATTAATTTAATTGAGGTAATTAGACAATAAGTGTAACCAGAATGAAAATGGAGGTTTGGGTGAGAAAACCCTTACCTTAAGTCTGAATATGTTCCCCCGTTGAAAATAAGGTCCTAGAATATGAAATTATAATCATTAATAACATAATTAATGACCGTTTTGACATGTATTTATTTTATCACTGCTTTGTTTAGTTCATTTCTACCTTATTGATAATTTATAATATCAAATTTCGTTGTTCCAGAGTGTTCGTTTTTTGGATCTTCATAATCAGTTCACTTGTTTTTATGTAATGGAGTTAATTTTGTTTATTTTTATATCTCCATAATTGAAATTACATATTATTTATGAAAATAAAAAAAATTAATTTTCATTTCTATCATTTGGTTTCATGGAATGAGGATGAATCGTTAGAATACAACAACATCTATTATTTGATGGTATTTGTATTATTATGAACTATTTTGTTCCTAAAAACTAATAATATGTACATATACTGGTTCCTGGATATTGATTAGTTTATAATACATATATTATAATCTTTTTCATCCATCAAAATTGTTTCACAACCAGTAATGAAGGAGAAATTGAAGGAAAAAAAATCTTCATCCACCGAGCTTATAAATTGGATCACCTTGGATGTTGATTTCATTTATAAAAATAAAAGGGAGGGTGTAAGTATATTGATGATGATTCATCAATTAACCAGATATAATTCCACTATATAGATGGTACTTATGTTATAGTGGTCATTTTTACATATTATTTTTTGAGATCATAACAAAAGAAGATAAATTGAAATGAAACTAATTGAAAAAAGGGTGCTTTACCTATTGAAATAACCTCCTTCAGAACCTCCATGTTTGAAGGGATTTGGCCATTTGGAAATAATAATATATTCTTGGACATGGATAGTGAATAGGTAAGTTTATCTGAGTAGTGATTTTAGGAGCTTCAGGGAATAGTGTATTTAAGAGAAGAGGGAGTGAGGGGGGTTATAATGAAGGAGAGTGGTAAATTTTGAATATTTTATTCATTATTTTATTATTTGAATCAAGACAAACAATGGTGTTTTTTCATGTGACCCCTAATAGTAATAAGTGAATTTGAGTTCAAAAAAGTGTCCTTACATCACTTATGATTTCATAACTAGTTTATTTAACAGATAATTTGAATATACAATATTTTACTGTGTTTCACTATTCATCAAAATGTTAGGAATTTCAGAAAAATCCCAAAAAATCACCCATACAATTGTTTGAAGTGTAGAATGAAAAACTAAACATCATATTTAAATAAATAACTTCGAAATATTATTTATATAATATTTATAAACAATCACAATTTATTCAAAAAATAAAAATTTTAATAGTATAATTAGTTTTATATCACATTGAAAAATTAATTAATATATCATTATATTATTACTATAAGAAAATAAAATAATGTCATTATTTAAAATTCATAAGGGTCATATTACTATTTATAAGGGTATGTTTCGATTCATCAAAAATCATGTTTGTTCTATCAGACTTCAAATGACTTGCTGATCACAACACTAGAAGTCTGTTTTTCAAAATTCAAAACATAGTAGAAGAAAAGTTGCATTAAATGGATAGATTATAATATGAATTTAAAATTTATTTTCAAAAACATGGGGTGTTACATAGGGAAGGTGTTTGATGAGGTTGGGAAGTGGTACATGAAGAAATTGAGGGCTTCACTATTGGTCATGGATTTTTTGGACTTGTGAAGCACACTGTCAATCCTTCACACAACTGTGAAGCGGTGTCAGCCTAATAGTGGACAACAAAAAACCTTCAGGATTCAAACCATCATATATGAGCTATAAAAATTTTCTCCACAAAATTATTTTTAATTCTAACATCAAATATCCATAAATTCAGATTTGTAACTTTGGTTGGGATCTACCACTAGTAGAATATAATCCTGCAAAATGTCCTACTCTCTTGGATTATGTTTTGTAGCATTTTCTGCCTAATTTTGATGTGTTTATTTCTTGTACAAAAAAATTTCTAAAAGGAATTAAAATAATTCTAAAAGTGATTTATAACTCCATTATTACATAAATTTAATATGATGTTAATTATAATATATTACTACTATGTAAGTTTCTAAAAGATTTGTTTTACTAAAAAACATATTTTATAATGTATCAATTATCTTCTATCATGCTTTACTAAAAATTTAAAATACCATATTTTTAGATCATTCACATTATTTTGATCATATTCTCTATCACTATCTATCATTTCATTAGAAATCATTTTCTCCTCAATATCATAGCCTTTGGTATTATTTATTTATAATATATCATTCTCCACTAATATTATGTTGTATCTACTGTATACCATATATATATATATAGTATCAGTTGGTGTATGTTTAATAATAATATTTTTTAATTCACTGGGGAAACATTCCATATTCTTGATTCTATATAAATAATATTGATTTATAATTTATTTTGGGAATGTTTATTATTGATGAATCATTATTGGAGTAATTAATAGGATTTATAGGTGATATGTAGTGCATTGTTTTGGATTTCCCCTTGATGCTTCTATATATATAGTGAGTTAATATAGTAGGAATTCTATATTATATGCATACATAATTTAAATCAATCCATTTTTGTGAATTATATTTTCGTTGAGAGGCCTTGATGGTAAGATTCATGATAACATATTTGATTCATTAATGGAATGTTTATTAAAAAAATAGTTTTGTATTTATATTCCAAAGAATTTAGTATCAATTATCAATGGAATTGATATGTTTTTATTAAGCATGGATGTTTATTTAAATCATTTTATTTAATGAATGGAATGTATTTTCATTATCCAGTCATCCATATTTATAATTCCTCATTTAATCATGATAGCATCTGCTATAGATCACACTAACTGAGAATATAAACTAACCCTTTATTTTATTTCTATTCGTTGAGATATGAAGAAGGATGATATAATTATTTTGAGGATGAATGAATATTTATTCTAAATTTTTTTATATTTCTATTGTAATATGAGATTAAAGAAGATATAGTGTTTTCTAATACAAAAAAATGATCTATCTGGATTGATAAGATTTCTAATAACTTTTAAAAATGTAATAATGTAAACAACCTCTTTGGGTTACTAGATTTAGTGTGTTGCATTGAAATAAATACCAATTTTGGATTTTGGGAAAAAGAGATATGGGTGGGGTATTTTATTTTCATTCTCCCACTTTCTATATACCATAAAAACTCCTTGAAAATGGACGATTTTAATGGTGTTTCAATGGTTATCGAGGATCGATTTTTAATTATTTGGTATGTTTTTATTCTTTGTTCATATCCCCTAAACATGGAATATTTTGTCTATGGTTTAATGGAGAAAATTCCACCATGTAATTGGTGAATTGGATTTCATCAATGGGGTTTTTATGTTGTTGATAAAAGATTTCTCCAGATAATGATTACATATTTTTACTCACTATTTTATTAAATTTATGTGATCCTTTGAATTTTTCTAGGTATTTTAATGAAGTTGGACATAATTATATATAGAATGTTTTCCTGTTGATATGTTTTTCATTCTAATTTTATTGTTAGTATTCCCTGGGCTGTTGAATTCATTTTACATTAGGTTCTACTAAGTGATAACTACATTGTGAGGATTAGGTTAATATGAATTATTTAATTTAATTAATTAGTTAAATTTTATGCACAAAAATTAATTTTTGTATTTAATACCATGTGAAATGACCTTGGGTGTCGATTAGATCATGGACAAGTCATGCAAGATCTTATAAAAGGGTGATAATGCTTTGTTAAATTAACTGAATTTAAATGAGGTGGGTGGCCCTAAAACATCTCACCATAAATTATGTAATTTTATCATTTAATGAAAAAAAATAAGTATGGAATATCATTTTCAAGGGCTATAATAGACCCTTGAACAATATCTCAATGCTTGGATTATAGATTAATGGTGTATTGTTTATAATTGTGTTCCATTAGATCTAAAATACCCACATGGAGATATATGTAGTAGATAAATGTATTGGACCTTCATATTTGTTCATCTATACCCCTCTGTGTAGGGGATATTGAAGAATTGGTATGTTTAGATAAGGGATAGGTGATAAGAATTTTTAATATATCATACAGCCATGATTATAGTTAACTAGAGCGTAGGGTGGGTTTTCCTCCCCCATTGGTGTGTTGCTACCTTTTTGGGTATACAGAAGATGGAATTATGGAATGGATGGGTGTGAGAAAACTATCCAGTATTGAACATGGGATAATTATGGGATTTATTTCATCTCTCTAGTTAGATATTTCTATAGCATTATATATGTGTCTGATTAGTCCATGTTGCAATCATGAAGATGTAGAGTGAAGTTATTCCATTAGAGTGAAAGGCTTGGACCCTAGGGTTAGGGTTATGAGGGGTGACTCTATGTATTACTCGCAGACTATGATGTATTAAAGTGGACCTTTGTGGGTTCCCAAATATTATGATGAACTAATGGAGGGTTAGTTCAGCGAAGATAATACAATGATTGCCCATTATGGATGTAGTTATGATTATAGGTTGTGTTCTTGAAAGACTAGGCTATGAGACATGATGTGGGTTTTGAAATATGGATAGCGCATTTGAGGATGATATATTATTATAGAGTATATTTTCATTCCACATGATGGATTATTAGATATTAGGGGTGGGGATAAATTAATCCATTATTATAAATTAGAAATTAGGGGTGGGACTCCATTAACCCTGATATTATTTTGTGATATTATAGGTGGAAAATATTACACTTTTTCTAGATGATATTCTTGGGGGAAGTGATATTCCCATAATGTTATATCAGATATTAAGGGTGGGGTTTTAATTCCATGTTATGATATGTGTGATATTATAGGTGGTGAATCATTCCCTTCACTATTATATATGTTATTCCAGAGACATGGGTCATTACCTCATATGTGATATGTAATATTTTGTGTAAGGATTCATTCCCTTTAATAAAAAACATATTTGATTCTATGGGTAAAAATAAATCTTCCATGATGAAATAAGATATATATAGGTTTGGAACCATTCCCAAAATCATAATATGTGATATCACGGGTGATGTTTCATCCCCCCTAATATTGTAGATTATTGTATATCTGGGAGAGGTGTAATTCATCAAATGATGTATAATATTCTGGTATAGGACTCAATGGGGGTCATACTCCCCTTTGGCGACACTCTATATTCTTATTTAGGATTGAAATATATCTCCAATGGTTATGTGACATGCTCAAATACATACGGGACTAGCTAAAGATGCAATAATCAATCTTGGGTGTTTTCATAGAACTTAATGATTGACTATGGTTATTTTTTGGGCTTAAGTGTTTAATTTATCATTAAGATCATATTAAATATTTATAAACTAAATTAATTGAAATCTTGGGGACACTGTTATAGTTTTCCAACATATTTTTACTCACATTCTTTTTCGGTATCCCAGGAACATTAGAAATCTAGAAGGCCCCTGTTTGAAGGTTCAATTAATGAAGAGGAACATTATTGCATGGATAAGCTATATGTTTTTTTAATTAAATTATGAGGATTAAATATTGTAGGAGAGCCTTATTTTATTTTTTCCACTTTCTTTAATTGTATATGTGATAATCTAGTGGGAGAACAGTGGAGATGTGTTCATTTATGATGGAATTTAATTTTTTTTAGGATTCTTGTTTATTTTATTTTTGATACTCTAATTATATTAATATATTTTTCATGGATTTTTCAAAAAAAGATACTCTAGTATGAGGTTGTAGTCTCTCAATAGTAAGACCTAAGACCCTCGCTTTTAGTTGGAAGCCATAAGAAAATAGGGAGGTGTGTGTGATGTCACATGACATGTTGATTGGGATACTATATTATATAACGATTCTAGGATGTCACATTAAAATAAAATATGTTATCTTTATACTAAATAATATTAAATATATGAATGGATACATAAATTATATAAGTCATATTTCATCTATAAAATTTCATTTCGATATTGAGCTTAATTATTCAATGATTCTAAAAACCATCTATATTTTCTTATCAAATAAATTCATCATTTTTTAACCCAAGAATGGGTTAATTTAACACAAGGAATTTTCAATTAATATTAATAATATTTATTAAGATTAGATAGTTTTCAGTAATGTTTCATAATTTATGATTTTCCATCTCAATTGGTGATCAAGAAGTCATATTCGATAATGGACATTAAATGTTATCTATAACAGGAACTTTAATCAGATGAGTAAAATGTTTTACATTTCTTTAATAATGATAATTATTAATTATTATCCCACTAAAATTATAATAACTTTTAAAATTAATCTTAAAAAATAGTGGGTTGAGATATATATTTCACTATGTAATAATTAGACTATCGTTTTTCTCTTAGAACTTAATAATTTATGAGGGCCTACTATACCAATCATATCATATTTGAGCCATATATAGTTGAGCATAAAAATATTTTTTGAAGTTCACCATATGTATTACTTTATTTATAATTCATTTGAATCCTCATATTAATGCACTAGGTTTTTAATAAGCATATTTTTTCATATACATTATGTTTATTAATCAAAACTCTCTATATTTTTTGAATTTGTTTAAAGGAAATGATGTATACGAGGAATAATTCATTAAAAGATATGAATTTAAATAACAACCCTTTATGCACTAATATTGAAACATTAAATAATGAAATCGAAATGATGTATTATGCACCATAGATTATTTCTCAAAATAGAATATTACATCTATTAATATTTTATAAATTAAAAGTGGAAGATAAAATAAAAATAATAAAACCGTTAATACTAGGAGATATTTTAGTATTTATTCATCCTTTAGCTACGCTAATTTCCATGGAAAAAATTATTATGATGAACACTATAAAAATATAAATTGTATTGTTATATTTTAAATAAAAACTATAGAAATGAGATAAGTGAGTTATTAAGTGTGAATAGAATTAATGATTTTTCTAAGGTTATATTTGGGAATAAAATTTAGTCACTATGAATATGGTTATCAGAAATACGGTCATTCGATATACACGTATGAAATAGGTATACTGACTACCTATATTTTTAATATTAATCTAAAATTAATTTAATCAAGAAATAATAATAGTGAACATAACTGAATATTATTGAAATATTATAATATAAATGATTTATTACTTATTATTAATAACAATATAACTATTAATGTATGACATAATCTGTTTATAAAATTCATATAATGAATTTAATATCAATGGATAGGTATAAATATACTATTTTATTATGAATAATTAATTTTAATGGAAAATATTTTGTTAATAAAAAAATTAATACTTTTCAAAGAACTATTTTTCATTAAGTATTTATTATATTATAATAACAAATTAATTTTACCATTTATCAAATATTTTTTTAATATTATTTTAATATGAAATTAATTTCATATAATATTAAAACACTTAATGTTCAAAATGGAATTTTTTAAATAAAATATGTTTTAGTTTTTGTATTTTCATGTACAAAATATTTTTATAAATTTTATATAAAGAATTACCTAAAATGAATATCATTTTTTAATTTATAATGTTAAAATTATGTTAATAAGAAATTTTAATTAATTTTTAGAAATAGTCTCATTTTATGCGAAAAGTGACCATACAATTTTACTAAAACTATAGTTATTATTATATAAGAAGTGGAAATATTTTTTTGGAAAATTAAATTTATTAATTATGTGTTTATGGAGTGAAAATATAAACAATTAGATACTATTATAAATGTATAAAAAATATTTTTAACTTTTTATTAACATAACTGTTTTTTCTAAATAATAAAATTAATTTTAATCTTTTTGTTAAATTAATAATTATTCAGGTAGAATTTGGCATTCACATTCATTTAATACCATAAAAAAATTATTAGTTTTATATTCTAATTTATTTCATCAAAATTATATAAATGGATATTTATATCATAGACATAAATTTTAATCATAAAAATAAAATTCTTCTTAGAATAGATTTTTACAGGTTATATCTGATTATATGAAAAAAAAATTTATATATTTCCGTAATTGAACTAAATAAAATTGTTTTATTAATAATAATAAGATTTTTTAAATTATTTATTATGGTAAATTTTATTTTTTTGTGCGAAATTACGATGTCGAGGTAAATATTAGTTACCTAGGTAAAATAATAATTTTTCAAAAAATGATACCATTCTAAATATTATGTATCATTATATTAAATAGATATATATATAATTAAATATCTAAAATTATATATATATATATATATATGTGTGTGTGTGTGTGTAAATTATCATTAATTTAATTGATAATGAATTTTAAGTACTATTATAATCACATAACAAATAAAATTGAATATTTCTACATAACCAATTTTTGTAGAAATTTTTTGTCATAATATTAAAGCCAATTTTATCATTTTTAAAAATTTAATTTTTTTAAATAGATAAAATTTCAAGATTTATCATATCAAAATTTTCTATAATAGATCACCTTATAAGTTTAGTTATAAATGAGTTACCATGATTAATATTTAATAAAATTTTATAACTGTAAAAATGGGCAATCTAAGGTTGCATGGTTTTTAGTGAGTAAAATTATCCAATTGACCAAATAGAATAAAAATGTATCATTGGTAATTTAATCCTTCAAGTATCACCAATATTTAATCAAATAAATAGCAAGACCCTTCCCACCCCTATGTGATACAATTATTTCCTCTCACCTAACATTATTTTCCATGAAAACCCCAGCATCTCACATACAAATGGAGCTCACTCTAAACCATTCTATAATCACTCTCTACACCAAAGGAACTAATCATGAAGATACCTTCCGTATAATTATTTTAATACCTACCATTGTTATCTATTTTTCATTAGATACCAACAAGTCTTGTAAAGGAAACATATAATGTTAAGGGTTCTCCCCAAACATCTCTTAGATTTGTGTGCATCTTTTCCGATAAGAACATTTTATTTTTATATTATTTTTCCTAATTTGATTATAATATATATATTAAAATCCAAATTACTCATTATTTATGATATATTACCCTTTTAACTCATTAAACCCATTTCAAAATCCCTTTTTATAGTCTTCATGTTTCCAAAATAACTCTTTCATTCTCTCCCTCCCCTTTTCAATTTAAGAAAATCCATTATTGTATTCCTTTTTTCCATAATATTATGATTCAATGTTTTAGTGACTATTAATTTATATTTTCAATTATTCCCTTTGGATGATATACTTCCCTTCTCTTTCAATAAAACCTTTCCATGATCATTTTTGTAGTCATCAGGCTATCAAAAACACACCGTGAATATCTGTATAATATTTTGTTTTTAAAAGAATTTTATTTCCAATAAGGTTTTCTAAATATTTATTTATCATCCATACATTAAAATAAAATGATTCTTTATTTATATGAGAATAACCTTATCTCTCATTAACAACATTCCATTATCACTTCTGTAGAGCAATAATGTTACTTAAATATTTACATTATTTTCCATAAAATATCTTTATGTTTTGAATACCCGACTCAAATGACATTAAATAGTATTCATATATATGTATCATTCATTTATTGGTTAGGGGCATCCATATTTTAAATTGTTATTCCATACTCATGGTTGAAAATGATATATTCTTTTTATCTTTGATTGACCTATCACACATAATTATAGTCATATCAAGGGTGCATCATGATATCTATCTAATTCATTGGGTAAATTATTTGTCTCTATAGATGAAAAAACCATGATTACTTAGTAAAATTTATTGGATGTTTTTATGATACGTTGGTAAAGATCCTAGTAAATAAGCCTTTATGATTTCATATTGATTATCTTTTGTTATATTCATAACAAATGTATAATGTTTATATTGTATTAATTTTTTCATGTTCTCTCCCATAATCATATGATCATGTTATTCTACATATACATATATTCATGATTATGCTCATACTCTTTTGATATTGTAATGAAAATTTTACTTATTTCCATTTCTATATTGTGCCTCCAATTTTACCCATAATGTTCATTTATGTTCTATTTTCATTATTTATCCCTTACATTGATTTATGTGCAACAATTTCATTTGAAAACATTTCCCATGAAATTTTATACTCTAAAGTGGAATTTTTTTGATAATATATAATAATTTCAAGAGAATTAATATCTACATACATTTCCTTTTCCTATCCATGTACTATGTGTATTAGGTTCCTAGTTTCCAAGACATTAATCTAAAAGCATTCATGAAGAAATTATTAGTGTAATAAATATATTAAATAATTCTTTTTAAAACCATGTTGAAAATTTTGAATTGTTATAGTTCATATCTGAGAAAGGATTAGTCATTTTTTAAAATTATTTCTAGAAGAATATAGTGAGAACCCTAGGGATAAGTCAAAGTATAAAAAATTAATAATAATTTTTTATTATGTTTAGATGATGTCGATTTATAGAAAATAAATTGATGTATGGATTCTATAATGTGGGTGTAAAAATAGAAAATATGATCCCAATGGTTAATGACCCCCAAAAAGTCTAGTTGAACATTGAATGAATATTTACTCTAGTGAAAAATGAGTATTCCTAAGATTGTGAACCATGATAGAAACTATTAGGGTATATTTTTTAAAAAATTCATATTCTATTTATGTTTCATTATGATAGATTTGATTATATTTTGGTAAAAATAAGAAAAATAAAATGATCAGGATAACTTATATAAAAACCTAATTATTCATAATTTATGTTAAGTATTAATTGGTGTATTACTTTATAGATAATGGATATTTTCAATTTTTCAAAATTATATTTTGAGGATTTTAGGGATTAGAATATTTTATAAAATTATATGATAATTTTGTGGTTTTTATTTAATTAATTAGGTAAATAAGAATTAATTAATTTAATATAATGAAACCTAGATTAAACATATATTGATATCTATTGAACTAAAATATAATAGAATGATTTTAAATAATAATACATTTTAAATTATACATTCTCATTATATTACATATTACTATTATCATATGATTATTAATCCCTCATATTAAAAAATTTTTGGTTTTAGTATTTTTATAAATGTGGAACAAACCAAGTTGATAATTGATTTTATGGGTAATAATGTTATTTTCCTGATTATAAACCTAATGGGTCAATATTTAGAGGGTGAAATCATGTGAATGTTCAAAATCAGATATTATGAATCATGGTTAATAATGTTAACATAGAAGACATTAAAAAACCAATGAAGATAATAATGTATTCTCATGAATGTTTGGGTTACCATGATGATAATGTAATGAATTTTTAATTTCATATCTGGCATGAATTTGAGAAGAAACACCACGAAGTGTATATCAATGTAACTATGATAAGAAATTTTTTGTTGAAAAGGAGAGCACAGAGAAACTAGCTATCAAGGTAAAATAATATTTTTGGTCAAAACGGTGAATGGAAAAACCTATAATGAGGAAGAGAGTTGTCGGTGAAGAAGAACGATATTGTTATTGAGCCACCATCGCTAAAAGAATCCAATGACTACCCCACCCAAGACGATTCATCGTGCAACCTTCCAAATATTCACCATTCAATCCAATGACTTCCACAGAAACTAATAGATCACTAGAAATAAAAATAGATATATTAAGTGCACAAATTCTCACTACGAAGTGAATGAGAAAAGAGTTAACAATCAATTCAGGCAACGCAACATGTTCGAAAGAAGAATCTTTGAGGAGGATATATCAGAAATGTGACAGTGGGAGATACCGATTGAAGAGGAGAATCTAGCATGGATGGGCGGGGCAGAGAAAAGGGATCCATCTCATTATAAGCATGTTGATTAAAAATGTAGTCCTTAAGGGATATATGTCCCCCATATATACATGTATCTAATTGGTATGTTCATATAATATATATTCATAAGTAAATATAAAATAAAATAATTTATTTATAATAAATAATGATGTAATAGTATAAAATAAAAATATTATAACATATATATATGATTTCAACATTATTAGGGACATTATAATTAATTATTTTTGAGAAATTATATTTTGAATTTTTAAATAACTAAATTAATATCAATGGATTTGTAAAATTGAATATTTTGATTGTTAATAATTATTTTTTATGTTAAATATTATTTAATTTGAAATAATATTTTTCAATGAACTCTTTTTTAGTGTTCTATATTATAACAAAATGTATTAAATTGACTGTTTCTGTAATATTATATAACATTATTTATATGTTAAATTTGTGTGAAATATTATTTAAAACACATTTTATTTTAAATAGTTTATTTCATTAAAATAATTATTCATTTTTTCCATTTTAAAAAATTATAATTTTTTATTTGAATTAGATAAAAAGAAAATGATCTGTTAATATATATTATTAAAAATATATTCTTAAGAAATATTATTTTTTTTCTAAAATAATTAATTTTTAGATTAATATTATAAATAAAATTTCTTCCAAATTTATATATATTATTATATTGTCAAGTCCAAGATGTATAAAGAATAAATTAATTAATAAAATATGAGTTTATGGGTTAAAACTGTGAACATTGAAATAGTATTTTAAATTTTTAAAACCTAATATTAATATTTTATAATCAAATAGAATATTTTCAAATAAATTAACCTATTTTTGTATTTATAAATTAATTATATTTATTTTTTGTATAAAAAGTTTTGAATTATTTTTAATTCCATATAAACTTTATTTTTTTACAAACCTATTTTTGTCATGAAAATAAATTGCATGGATAAAATTTTCCTATACATAAATTTTTGTTTTAAAAATGAAATTTCTTTTAAAATTAATTTTTATATGTTACATATAGTAATACTAATATTTTTTTCACCTTTTGAAATTCAATGAAAAAAATGTATCTTCAAATTCTTATTCATAATTTTTGAATTATAAAAAAAATGTAAATTTAATTTTTTGACATAAAATTAATTTAATAATGTAAATAATAGTCACTATAATATAATGGGTATATTTAAAATAATGATACTTGTTTAAATATTTGGTTTCATTAAATTAAATCGATTTATTTTAAATAGGACTCTCTTACAATTTCTTTTGTTCCAGGTACTTATTTTGTGATAATGGAATTTAATATTCATTATAATAGTCTGTAATGTATTCATAACAAATAATTTATTTTCTAAATTAGTTTCAATTTATTTGAAAATAAAATTATATCTCATTAATTAAATTTTGTAATTATTTTTTATAGCCTCCATGTTATTGAAATCACTCAATAATTCGCTCCCTCTTATTTTCAATTAAAATAATTACACTATCATATTTTTTTTCTATTATATGTGATTGTTATTACATGTGTAAATAATTAATCCTTTACTGTATAAATTAGTACCTAATGATGATAGACTACACATATCTCTTATTAAGCCAAATTTATAATCATTTCTATATTACCTTCATGCTACTGAAATCACTCTGTGATTATCTATTTCATATTTTAATGATATAAGCCTTTTTATTTTTATGTTACAATCAATCATTATGTTAATGATCATTAATTTACCATCAATTGGTTTCCTATTGAATATATTTTACCCTTTTCACACATTAATCCCATTCTATAATCCCTTTCTGTAATATTAATGCTACTAAAGTCATTCCTTGATAATACAATACATATCATAATGTTGTGAATAACAAATTCTAATATCATTTATGGGAATATCTATAGTATTAAAATTCATTTATTGATTTTGGAATACCATTTTTAAAAAAAACATACTCATAGGCTAAAATGAAACATTTTAGCGATATTTGATTGATGTGGCTCACATAAGGATAACTATATAAACGATTCATCTTGATTGAACTCCAATGCATTGGAAAAAAGAATTAATCTCAATAGGTGTAATGTTCATGATACCTTATTAGTATTCATAGGTAATTTTTTATAATTTCATTGTGAATATTCATGGAAATATTTATGTATGACCCCATATGATGAACTTTTGTTTTATGCTTATGAATGTATAATGTTTTTGTTTTACCACAATAACATGGTATGCTTCTTGTACATCTGATCATGTTATTTCGTATGTTCTTATGACCATGTGATTCCTATTGTCCTTATGTTCATGTTCATATATGATACCTCAAGTTATACCCATTAAGTTAATTTATTCATTTTTTCATTATTTATCCCTTACGGGATTTCATGCTCACCACTTTTTTTGAAATTACTTAATGAAATTTAATATACTGATGTTATCTATGATAGGATGAAAAATATGAATTTTAAGAGGAAAAAAATTATTTATTTTTTGTAATGATATATATGTATTCCATGTATTATGTTCCTAGTTTCCAAAATAATAAACCTTAAAACAATAGGAGGAAATGATCAATAAAATGAATTTTTCAGAGAGTTATATTAAAATTATGTCATGAAATTACATGTCGTTATAATACCTTTTTGTATTTTCTATATAAGCTTAACCTTGGATTTATAGTAGTATTTGGTGACCTAAATTCAGGGTTAATCATTTTTACAATTCCTTCTTCAATATATTCCCTGGGATATTATCCATTATATTAGCCCATAATTAATGAAAAAGGTCTTTACATGTTTTATTTGGAACGATTATAACACCTAGAGTCATATCGGGGTTTTTGAAATCTCACCACCATGTTTCAAGTATCCCCATTACATGTGAGAATGATTATAATTATTTAGTTCTTAAATATTATTCCATACACTAAATCAATAATTTAAAAACCATATTTATGTGTTACACATTACAGAACCCATAAATTGTGTTACTACGATAAATTAATATCCAAAAGTATTTAAACAAATAGAATGTAATTATATGATTAATATATATGAAACCATTTCATTTAAAGGATTAAAACCATCTGATATTACTAATATCTGTTTGAATGCTCAATGATAAATATTTATGAAACACCAAATTTTCTAGATAGACATTAATCTCTTAGTTCAGTGACATGTCTAATTCAGCATTCCTCTAACCATGGTTTAATACTCAATAGAGACCTCAATTACATCATAATTCATACACATTATATGTATACACTATTATTAATTTCTTAACACATTATTATAAACACATACAATCTAAATTGATGATATAATAATATTAACAAAATTATCAAACAAAACATTTGACTCATCATATTCTTTTATGATAATTTATAGAAATAATGTTACACTTTTAACTAAATAATACCTCAATTATCAATATAAAGAATTTATACCTATGAATAGAACATTGAATAAATTAATATTTGAAATAATTATAAATTTTAACATGATATATATATTTATCAGTCACAATTAAATCAATCAATCATAAACACATTATTATTTAGCCATGAATTATGCACATTACATAAGTTAATAAACGAAAAAATTATCTTTATTTCTAATATGAACATCTTCATATTTTCCCTTATATATTATTTAAGTATATTTTATAATCAAAATATAATAATTGTATCTTAAAAAAAATTCTTTAACAATTATAAATAATCAAATATCACACATAAAATATTATTTAATCCCTTTACCATATCAATTTATCAGAACAAATTTGGTTATTTTTAAAATAATTTATCTAATTTGGGATTTTAATTTGAAAAATTCATATAAATTTATTAAAATATTCATAAATATTTAAAAATAAATAATAACCATTTTATAAATATCTAAATTTATAAATAATTTATAAATTATATATTTTAATTCACATTTTTGAAATAAGAAATCTCAAATTTTTCTTCATAACTTTTTTAACCCTATAAATTATATCGTAAGAGATGAAAATGGTCAAACCTAATAACATCACTTATTATTATAATGTAATGGCATAAAATATGTATTCCATCATTATCATTCATATTTTTTGATATTCTTATACCATTAATAATGCCCTAGTTAAAAAGGATTTTAGATTTAAGGACATGCATTGATATCATAATGATTACATTAGGCTTCATTTTTTAAATTTAAACAATTTAAATTTTTATTATCATATGATATAATTATCCTTATCAAGAAATATCATATAATAAAAACTAATAAAAATAAAAAATTCCACCAACTAAAATATCTTATATCATATTGAGAAATTTTCTCATGAATTATGACATCACATATCAAAATTCCATCCATATTTCAAAATCTATTTCATTTTTAATGATTAGAAATAATAAATAAAAATTATATTCATTTCTGGAACATTTTAAACAAATTTTCCTATATGAAAATACAATGATTTTATATGGTACCTCTAATTGGTTTATAATAATACACTAACACTTTTTAAAATACAAGAAGACAATGTGAAACCATTTTTTCCCAAATCCACCATGCTATCATATTTAAATCATGTACCCCAAAAAATTGATAATACTAGTACTTAATCACACTATTCAATGAAGATGACTATGAATAAACAAATAAGTTGATTCCTCAATTTCAAATCTAGAGGATGACGTCAATCAAAAAATATTTATGAGGTATTATCCTTAATAACATGATAAGTTACTATCTATAAAACTAAATCAAGAATGTAAATATATATTTAGCTTAAGTTAATCTATATGAATCATGGATTACATTTCCACCGCCTTCAATAGGTTTGTATGGGCATTAAATATATTCCAAAAGTTTCTAATTAATTTAAAAACACATTCATAATGTATTAGTAAATATAATAATGAATATAAATGGTTTATAACCCAACATACAAATGTATAAATTTATCATCTAAATCCATACTAGATTTTACCAAACACTTCACCACATATAATTCTAATTATTAATGAATTCTATATGTGAAAAGGAAACGAATAATTAAAACATAACATTCATCTTCCATTTTAATCGTAGAATAACATTATTAATATAAGGTACGATTAACATATATTATTACATTATGATTTTCCAATGTAGTTTACTACTACTATCTATGGAAATTCTATTATGACATAAATACACCATAAGAAATGATACAACCTAAAGTCATAAAACATTCATTTTCTAATATATATATATCAATCCCTATGACACATTCATATATTTATATTTGATATAGAAAAAAATACATCATATGAATAAATTCATTAGGTAACATCTCTATCAAGACTCACTGATTATAATTTAATTTACTACGTGTGTCATAACAAATTCATATATCCATGAATGTATATTCATCCTTATGATTTTATCTTTTTTACAAAGTATCATGAAATATGTTCCTAGATTCTTAATAAAAAATTGATATAAATTACCTTAATATAGTAACTTTCTTCAGGTGAGCCGTTAATATAATTCCATTAGTTGAATGAAATATATTGGATTTTTACTTTTAGGTTGTAGAAAATATATATTTATCCGTTTTAATGAGATGAAAGTACTTATGAAAAATCCATTTTTATAGTGATTCTAGGAAAATTTTCATTTGCAACTCAAAAATTTTAGATCATGTAATATGGGTTGAGATATAATTATACATTATACTAGATGAGATATCAATAGATAAATATAATATATTATATAATTAGTATTCTTTGTAATGTTACAATTTCTACAAAAATTCTCATTATATATATGGGAACTACGTGTTACTAGAAAATATACATGGTCTATAGGTCTGACCGAATTACGCAGTTAACAGGACAAACATTGTATTATACAATTTTCTCCAGAATCTAATCAAATTTAGTTGAATTTTTGTATTGTGATAGAAATGATCATAGTTTTAATATATATGTATATTCATGTTATTTCAGTCATAATTCATACATAATATATTTTCAATCGTAATAATTGAGTTGAATTTACAAATCATATTAATTTGTATGATTTCATAGAGAGGACTATTTGAGATATATATTATGAGAGGAAGCAAAAAAAATTTGTTTTTCAATTCCATTTAATTATTTAGTTTTTTGAAATAGACAGTTATATGATATTTATTTAATATTTCACTTCACAATTTATATATTCATGGAGTATCATAATAAATAAATATTTTTACTACAAATGTTTTTATTTATCATATAAACAATGGTTATTATTTATTTTTTGGTGTATTAAATAATTATTTAATTAATTATGTTTACAATTAGAATTAAACTAAAAGGAATGTGTTGGAACGTAATTTCCACTACAAAATCCTAAATATATTATAATATGAAAACAATATAAATTATAAGTAAATTTTAACATTATCATTTATGTATATCATAAAATTAGTCTTTCAACCATTCCACTTAATAAATATATAGTGAAATATATGATAAATATGTACATGATTAACATTCGATATTGGAATCAACATGATTTTCAATGCTATCACCTAGAGAATCAAGATTAATATCATAAGAATCCAAGATCATTTTTTGATATCATATGTGGAAATAAAATATTTGTTTTGAGGAAATTAAAATATAAGGTTAATTTGGATTTGTGTTAAAAAAATTATTGACAATATGAAATTGGAATAAAAATAAATTTATTAAGGTGGTTCTTTGAAATTTATATATATTTATAATTTTTCCAAATTGATCAAATTTTTTAATATGCATGTTCTTTACAAAATTATTTTGATCTATGATTATATATTAAAGATAATTTTAATTTTGAAATCCTATCACTATGTCTCCATTATACCAAGATCCTTCATATTGAAATAGAGTTTTCATGCTTAATTAATAAATGATATTATTATCTAATTTTTTAAAAAATAATCTTCAATGTCTCATTCCTCTTTTGATGATCAAAAAATCATAATAAAAAAATATATCATATCCATATATATTTTTATATTCATTTATCTATATGTGTGTGTGTGTGTTTTTTTCATATTACAAATATATTAATGCATCTATCTCCTTATTACACTTTCATGAATGATTTTTCTTCACCAATCCCCAATTGTATTGATGAAAACCATTGAAGTTGAAATTTTTTATTATCAATATTAGGGGGAATAAATAATTTCATGTATTTCCTTCATTTATTATCATAAAAAATCTTTTTTTTTCATGTCGTGGGAATCATGAATAATGTAGTCATGTATCTTGAATTATATTTATTAAACATTATAGTGGTAAATTTTTAAAATGAATGAAATATAATCAAATCAATAATGATATATATATATATAATTTGGATTTGAGAATTTTCTGATTGAATTTATTGATGAATAACACATTATTATAATATTTTAAGAATAATAGGAATTATTTAATATCTATAGATGAGTGGAATCTGAATTTAATAGATTTAAAATTAAAGATCATAATTAGTGCCCATTCATTTTTAGGGAGTTTTAATCTCTCATTGCATTAATTAGGATTAGAATAATTAAGATTCTAATCTATATTTTCTAAACTAAATATTTTTTAATAATTTAAAGGCATATTTAAATTTTAATGAATATTGAAACTTCAATGAAAAAATAAGAATAACCTTTTGATGTGACAATATATTTAGAAATGTGTGATTCCTCTCTGTTGCCACAATAATGTTTTATCACAAATGTTATATTGGGTTTTTATAGAAGTTATGTTTTAAAAAATGCATAACTTTTTTTTTACAATTATTGAAAAATTATTTCATGTAGTAGAGTCTTTTTATTGTTCCACAACTGTCATATGTTGGATCCTGAAGAAAGGCACCAGATCATGATTTAATGAGGAGGTAGTTAATTCAACTAATATGATGGATTCAAATTTGAATAATTTTTGAAAAATTACATTTTATAAAAAACATATAAATGGATTCATAATTGATGATATTAACCAACCCACTAAGACCCAAAATTTGATGATAATGAATAAATTGGACCACCCTAAGCCTGAATCCAATGATTTTGTGGTTGTGAAAAAAAATATGAAAGAAAATCCCAAAAATAGGAGGTATAATACAATAAAATTTTTCACAACCACTCATCCTTAGGGGAGTATAAATTTTTATTAAAATAAAAATAATGTATGTAATTGAATTCAAAAGAACATATATGTTACTGAAAAAATATCATTGCAGTATAATATAATAAGATACATTAAACAATATAATGTACAATTCTTATTATCCAATAATAAATACCATAAATTAAAAAATGAAGAATATAAATTCCTCTTAATATAAAAACAAACACATGAACCACTATTAATGGATGTAACCATGATCCATAAATAAGTAATTAAAAAGGCCACAAAAACCATACATACTCTTTGGGAACCTATAAACTGTGAATAGTTTTCACTATAATAACACAAATAATCACAAATATCATATAGTAGTTAGTAAAAGTATAACAAGTAGAATTAATTAATAAAAAAAATGAAAAAAATGAAATTAAACTCAATAAAATGAAAACATATATTATTCAAGGAAGTGGGTCACAAATGTACAGCAGGTCATTGATCTTCATTGTAAAACTCCTCATAAGAGACATACTAAATGTAACTAGAATTAACCTGGCCACTATAAAATAAGATAATCATAACTTCCTCATTTATTATACATTAACATCATCTCTCAGAGAAACAATTAATATGGTACATATGCCTATCTAATGATAGTACATCAGTAAAGGGAGTATTGACCCCTGTGGGGGATTGACTCCCCATCATGTGTAATCTACATAATCTTGTAGTGTTACCTAAGCTATAAATGGAAAACCCATTCCCCGTTACTTTTGAGGGGGTTACCTAATAAAACTAGGTTAATGGGGATATTTACCATCCATACACTTTTTAAAAGTCTCAAAACATAATACTCATATTATCAAAATAGACACCCCGATGAGAAAATATGGGGAACATTGTAAATTATTTAGTATAGAGCATGTATTCGGATATACATGGTGTGTTGGCCTTGTAAGTATTATAAATCAATTCATATTAGTTCTTTCCATTTGGAAATGATATACACATCATATCTATATTTTGTACATTGATTCTTGAATCATAAAGGATGGACATCATGTATCCAGGCTATAAAAATATGCACATTCAAACGATACAAGGCATTTTTTATGTAATAAATGGTGTGTAGATCCACATTGACACATGACATTCACTCCTAGTACATATAAAGAATCCTTTTATGACACTAATATTGTATCATATAATTGACATGACATGTTGCTCTGGTACATTGTCTTGATATTTAAGATGATTTCAATTTAAAGACCTCAATACTAATTAACATATAATGTATCTCATGTATATAGGTTGTGTACTATTCATAAAGTCATGTAAACACAAACTTTATAGCGCATTAGATACATGGAATGTGACTCATAGTACTACACATAATTTAGGTATGTTTTCCAAATCTAGAATGCACTGTAGCCAAAATCCATCACTACAACCATCATCACCATCCCCACCTTTAGTATCGCCCCCACATCTGGTAATGACCAAAACCCCTTGAGCCTCTATTACAACTCTACATAGATTGTATAGGGAAAGTTTATGTAGAAATTCCTAAATATGAATGGAAATTAATTGTGTACAATTTCATTCATCTTTCAACTAATCCTTGACTACCACTTTCCCATTTTGACATCTCCATCCCCTTATAACTCAACACAATAATCCAATATGGATCCCCCTTTTTTCAAATGGTGGATAATGATAAAAAATTCTCTTCAATTAATTTTTTGACCACCCAATAAAAGAAATTTTTTACGTTAATTCAACATGTGTGACTCAGAAACCATTAAAGAGTTTTATTATATGAATTTGTCACTATGATACACTTCAAATTGTTAATCCATGATATAATCTAAGAACGTTATTCCAAAAGGAATGATAAGAATAATACAATTAAAGTAATTATATTAATTCACAATTATTATTGTTTAATGATTAAAAAATTCAATGTTAAATAACACATTTTATGTTCGTTAAATAAATTCTTCATAAAATAATAAAAAACCTGACACATAAAAAAATTATAATTATAATTTTCTATTCATAACATGTTAAAAAAGAATATCCACACATAGAAAAAAGTTCCACCATCCAAATATTGAATTTTATTCTTATTATAAAAACATTCACATTAATCATTATATGAGATATTTATCATTGAGGAAAAGAATATAACATATGAAGAATTAGTTGAATGTAAAAGATATATTTTCTACCATCCTAGAAAATTGTTATTGTTTTAATCATTCCATTATATTATATCCATAGAGTCAATGAAATTATAAATAACCTGAGAAATAAGAAGAATGTATCGTGGATTGTAACACTTGATGGTTTTTAACATTTAAAAATACTTAACATTATATATTTACAAAAGAACTATATCAAGAATTCCAATTAATGGGTATTTTAATTTTAAAACTGAGTAATACATGGTATGGATTCCAAAACAAAAATATATATATATATCTTTTATGAAAAAATGCACGTTAGAAACATTACCTAGTGCAAGAATTTTTATTTGGGTCTTTTTTAAAAATATATTTAATGGTCATAGGTAAATGTATACAAATAATATATTTATGATATTATTTATTGATGCTCGTAATAATAATAAAATTATCCATCTTCATATCTAACATTATAAATATTTTTAAAAATATTTCAAGGAATTATTGTTAAAACATTGGTTACTATTATTGAATTTGTTTCGAGAAAGGTAATCATATAAGACTAGATTTTTTGAATTAATTAATAGAAATAAATAGACACTGTGGGGGACAATGTTCCATTCATGGTTCAATTTTTGAATCTAAATATAGACATAGGTCTCCTAAGATTGGTTTCAATTATAGTGTACGATCCTTCCAATCCTCTTCCCAATGAGACAGTTTCTAGTAAATATGTTGATATAAATTAGATTATTGTGTAGAAAAAGATGAAATTTACTCCACAACAGTTAATGACACTATATTAATCTAAAATAGACATTTTGGTGTTACTTATCATGAATATTATACTAAATAATTTTCATGTTACATAAATATTTCTACTATCCAAAGAGATACATTCATTGGCCCATCATATACATGTTATGTTAGGAAAAATTAATTCCTTTTTAAATTTTTACTAATAATGCTTGAGTTTCGGTGGACCAGAGGGTCATTGTAGTATATGTAAAAATTATATAATGGATTTGGATGAATTATAACATGATTTATTAATCATTGTGAAATAAAAAATTATTGGTTTTAATAGTTGATTATAAATTTTTCACTCTATCATTTTAATAAGGATAACAAATAAAATTTACATTCCTCATTTATTATGAATATTGTTATAAATTCAAAGAGTAAAAATTAGTTAAAAAATATTTCACTACATATGTTAGAAGCATCTAATTTTATCACATTTTATAAATATGAGGTATTTAATGATTTTTAAAAAAATTGGTGTTATATAAAGAGTATAGATATATAACTTTTGAATGTTATAAATTTTCGATGTATAATTTTGTAAATGGGTGAAAAAATATATTTAAGATAATGATGTTACATGATTTAATTATCTACATTCAAAAAATTGTGTCTTATAGATTACATTCATAACATATATTTTATTTTTAATGATTGATTTTTTATGTTAAGGAATATTTTTTGTCTTCTTAATAGAGATCAATTGGA
Organism: Viscum album; assembly: GCA_963277665.1. Lineage (NCBI taxonomy): Eukaryota > Viridiplantae > Streptophyta > Magnoliopsida > Santalales > Viscaceae > Viscum > Viscum album. Next base: position 982,253,649 of record OY728157.1, read on the forward strand.
TGTAGTCACTTACGAAGGATATTTATTTGTTTTATTATCATTAGGTGTTTTCATTAATCTTTTCACTACATTTTGTTTTATGTATTTAGTGTTATAGGGTTTTCCAACACCACAAGAGAGAATCATAATTAAAAAAGATACATTAAAAAATATTTAGTTATATAGACATTTATATATATACATATATACATAACATATATACATATATATCATTTTAGATATATATAAAGAGCGATAATTAGACATATCTATAGAGGTTTATTATTCATATATAAATATATAAATATATAAATATATAAATATATATATATTATATATATCAAAATATATATATTAGTATATAATATTTTGGTATATGGATATATATGTATATATATATATATAATAGAATGTTTAATAAAAAGGATCCCAATGGATATAAGTGAATCCAATTTACAATTACAATAAATTTATATAATTTTAATGATTATACCGGGTCACTGAGATAATTTTACTAGTTAAATTATATCATTGTATAGTTATTCATCATGTTCTATGATGGTCTGTGTTTCATTATCATTTTATATATTTATTATATAGTTATTCATTATATTCCTCTGTTTGGGCCATGAGGCCAATGATTTAGTCCCTGAGTCCTTTATGGCCTACGGGCCACCCAGGCATTCAAGTTAGTAAGGCCTTCGGGCCACCTCATGGCCTTTAGGCCAGCTTAAGGCCTTCAAGACACCTTAAGTGCAGGTTAAAACCAAACAACCTACATGGAACAAAGCTCTATAAGAAAGATAAGAAAGGTGAATTCACCATTGAATAAGCTAAACGGATTGCAAGAATTAGAGGGTATAACACATTCTATCAGGACAAGCTTGTGAGTGAAAGGTAAATCCAAGCCGAACATCCATGCAAAAGTGAAGAGATGGTTTCACGATGAAGACGCTAGGGAGGAGCAGTTCCATGTAGATAGTCTCAGTTTTATGTAATCTTTGAAGCCTATGGGAAATGAATTCTTCTAAGGTCTATGTTCCATGTGATACTTTCAACTACATGCCTTGTAAGGGTTCCACCTCACCCCTTGAATGGTTTATTATCAAAAATTATAAAAAATAAAGGCCTTTGGGCCATTGGAAGAATTTAGTTTTTTCAAATAATGATGTTTGGAAAAAACAAAATGTTGACAATGTTTTCACTTCCATATACATATTCTTTAAAAATGTCATTTTTTATTCTACTTTTAAATTCAATATTATAGATCAAATCCCCATGCTAATGATTATATTATATGGAACATGTTTATTATCTCTTAATTTTACACACTTTTTTCCACAGTGTATGTTATTCTTTGTGAATTCATTTCCTTTTATTAGGAATTGTAAATAACTTCTAGTTCAAAATTTTCATTTAGTAAGATTTTCCTCCCATATTCAAATTTTATTACTTTATTAAGTTCTAATCATTTATAAAATGTTGATAAGTATCCCATTAACAAGTTTTTGATCTCATAGATTTTATAAATTTTCTTTCCCCATATTAAAAATACGAGTACAACCAATGGGATGTCTAGTAGTGGATCTGTAGTTGTTCAATTATAGATAAATGTGTACAAGTAACATAACATATGTATTTTATGTGGCTATTCCTGAATGATAAAAAACATTCTGTTATATGTATTGTGGGTTATTCTTATCATATTTACTATTTAGATTTTGGAAATGATGTAAAATGAATATATGTTTAGATTGGGTTGTTATTCTTGGTATCATAGTAGGGTTTATTTATTTTTGAGGGTAAGTCTATTTTTTTATATTAGTTTAGTTACCTTTGGTGTTAGGGTTATTGACCCATATTGAAATCCCTATAGATGACTCTATAAATAGTATGATATCATGATATATTATTAAAGTCAAGATAAGGTTTTTTTTAATGAAATAAATCCTTATTTTTATACTGGGAGGAGGATTTGGTTGTTTCCCAGCTTCAACTAAGGGTGATCTCCTCTAAAAGGCCTAGTTGGTCATTGACATGATCAGAAACACATTGCACGATGAGTGGTCCTAATAATGTACACTTGTATGGACACTCATTTGGGATATAAATTGGTTACTCACATTTTCTTCTCAAGTCATTGCGGATGATTTTTTATTTTAATGGATTGGGATATAGAATATGACATATCCCAAACTATAGAAAATTAGATTGAATGAGAGTAGTTTATGTTTAAATAAAATATTTTGTGATTTTTTAGAGATTAATACATTTTATGTTGATTTTTTATAATTAAATTATGATGTAAATAATCAACTCTAATAATTAAATCTTTTTTGATTTAGTAATGGATCGATCCTAATGGTTCCATTTTAAAATTAGAAGTCATAGGCAATGTGTAAAATTTATCAATGAGAAAAAAACTAGATAAAATATGGAGTAAGGTAAATTTTTTTCTCTAAACCATCTTTCACAAAATAATATCTATAATGTGAAATTATATTAAATCACAAAATTCAAATTAACAGAAACAATGAGTCTTATGAATGGTCAGGTTATGAAGATGATGGTAGAATAAATTACCAATTTTTTTCTAGAAATCTGAAATGAATCACCAAGGATATTACCTCAAGGGGAATGAAATATTAATTACATTTATTAGAGGGGATAATCAAAAATAAATTTATCACTTGAAAATGAATATTTTTTAGAAAATAATTAATTTACCTAGAGATCATCCTAAGGTATCATTAATAATTCAATTAATTATAGGTCAGGAACATGTTAATTTCCCATTTCAATGCCCTCATACGAGAAAAAACAATGAATATAAGTAAAAAACATTCACATCCTAGAAGAAAATGTAATTCCTTTTCATGGGGAACTTCTGAAGTGGATTATAAAATTTAAGCTACATGAACCCTCTAATCAAGAATTATAGATGTCATGTTGGAATTTGATTAAACAATCACTTGTATGTAATAGATGTTTTATAGGATACTTAAATAACCACCGTAATGATTTTATAACCAAAAAAATAAACTAGTGGAAAGACTATTATATTCAATGTTGAATAGTATAATAATGTGGACAGATAAATATTATTATCCATCCCTTAGATAAATTTAACAAGGATCTAGTGATTGATTAGATACCTCCACTTAGGGGAAAATAATATAGGGTAAGAAAATAAATATTATATTAATATATGATATTATACCAATGAAATAATGATAATGAAAACCCTTTATAAAAATAATTATATATTTTGGATCTTGATAAAAATAATTAAAAATTTCATACCAATAGTTTTACATAAAAACAAAACATTATGGATAATCATATTTTGATGAAAAATATATTTTTCTAAAGTTAGTAAGGTTGAAATACCTTTAGAAATTATATCCTGAGTTGTCTCTATAATTTATATTCAATTGTCTATTTTTATTGGTATTTTATAATTAGAATTTTGAGGTTGAAATTATTTCAAGGGTGTGGAATGTAACGACCCAAAATTGAAGACCTTGTAATACTGATGTTATGTTTGATAAATTATCATCAATGATATTCTGATTGTATACAAACAACTACATAATATTGGGAAATTTTTAAATATATATATTATTATAAATTAGGTGGATAACAATTAAAATTTAGTGTTTTTTGAAGTTAAATAATTAATATGATTTAATATTAGAAAATAGTGTGTTTTCATAAAATAAATAAATTATATAATGTAATTTATTTAAAAGGAAAATTTAAAAAGTCAATTAAAATGATATAAAATAAAATTAATTTTTGAATTACTCACATCAAAAATTTATAAGTATGATATTTTTATTTTTTTCTAAATAACATTTTTTTTATTCATAAATTTTATTTTTTAAAGAACTATAATTTTTATGGTTTAATAAATATGTAAGTATATTATATATGATTTAAAAACCACTTATGTAAGAAATTATATATTTAATAAAAAACATTATTCATTTTAAAACAGTATTTTATATTATAAATAATGTGTCCAATATTTTTATAAAGAAATTAAAATTATAGTTTGTAAAAAAACTATATTTTATTCTAATTACCTATTTTGATGGTTAAATTCAATTTTGGATATCATTTAATTCCATATATATTTTATTTTTAATTTTATTATCTATTTTATTTTATAAAAATATTTATGTTTCATAACCAAATCATGTAAATAATTTTTTAAACATAAAAATACATGTTCTTTATAACATTGTTTTTACACATTTTGTGAATTTATTCTAAAATGAAGATTTCAAATGCGTAAAATTTTTATTGTAAAAATATTTCTAAATATTAAATCAGAAAATAATAAAATAGTTAAAAGTTCTAATATTATTTTTTCTCAATGATAATATTTCCTATAGTGAAAAGTTCATTTCTATAGTAAAATAAAATTAGGGTAAAAGATAAAAAGTTTAAATAAAAATCCCTAAAACACTATAGTATGTATCTAAAATGATTAAATATTGTTAATATTAAACTATACACATCCCCATCCAATTTTATCATTTTTTATCCATTATACATTTAATATTATCATTACATTATTGATAATGCAATGGTTTATTCTAAAAACAACCCTTCCCTTCACTTATAAAAGAGTAAAAACTCCAAAACTTATTGAACAGACTCTCCTTTAAATTTATTTTAAAAAATATGTCGTATTTCTCATCATTGAACACTCTCACGCGTTCAAAATATATTTATCACATTTATGTTTTTTAGGTCAATTATTTATAATGTGTTTTCCAACAAAAAATCATACATCCTACGTGAGTATTACTTTCACATAATTATTTTACTTTCTTTTTCCCTTCCTTAATCAACACCAAGATCATTATTATATTAAAAATTGAATAAATATTATAATTAAATTTCATCAAATTATTATTGAATATATTCTTAATTTTTTCCTTCCACTAATAAAAAAAATATCATCGAATGTGCATGTGTGAAAAATATCTTCTACACGATGTGATGTGGTAAATTTTTTTATCACCTCCTCTCATAGTTAAAATCAGGAATTTAAAAGATGAAAAAATTATTATATAATTTAAAAATACAACTTTTATGTGACAAGTTTATATATATAATAATTCAATTCATTCATTGTGAATTGAGACCATTAATCAGGAGAACATGTGGGCTACCAACTCCACAAATAAAAAAATTATATTTAATCACCACCCGTCATTGGTATTTGATAGAATTTATTTAATTAGAATATATAATTTTTATTAAATGTAAAAAATTATTTATAAATCACATTAAAATTATCTAAAAACATCCCCTTACACATCAAATCATTATCACATGTTACCATTTTAGTTGTTTTAACTATATAAGAATATAATGTCATAATTATTTTATCATAAATTATTTTTTATTCGAAATATTTTTTATATCAAGTAATAATGATATTATAGATATATTTAAATAATTAATTATTTCTTTTTTTACTAATTAATCTATTATTTTACTACATGTCAATCATAACCATGTATAAAGGTAGTACTTTGTGGTGTCTATTATTAAAATCATAAGGGGACTCAATTTATCTTTGAAAAAAAATAATTATATAATTAATTATATTGAATTGATTAACTTGAAACCACTTACTAATAATTTATCACATCATTTTGAATTTTTAATTAAATAAATGAAAAAAAGTTGTAACAACTTATAATAATAAAAAATGGTAATATGTTAATATATGTGTAATATATGGTTATAAAATATATATTAATAATATAAAATTTCTAAATTTCTTTTATGATATAATTTATCAGGTTATTTATGGTCACTATATAACTATTTAGATCGCGATCATGTAAGCATGAATAAATATTAAGTATTTCTTATCTCAATTGTCAGTCCTTTAATACATACATCTTATTATACACTATGATTTCTCTAAAATAATTTATGTAATTCCAACTAAATATTTTTTATAAGGATCCTATAAAATTTCATGATATTTAATGTTTCATTTCAAATCAAATCCTTTAATGGGTTTTGATTTGAATTTTCCAATTGTCTTAAGGATTTTGTAGTTCTGTATTCAAATCATTGAGTCATGTTTGATTTTAGGCACCACAATTTATTTTGTAAATCCTATTCACTTACCTATTGAGATAATTAAAAAAAATATTTATCATTTCATTATATGATAATTTAAATATCATGTTAAAAACCTTATTTTTACATTTCCTTTAATGTAAGTGTCATTAAAAACTCAAGTATAATTCATTGATTGATGATTATTCCAGTTGAACATATTTTATACAAGTTGGGTCCCTTCTTCCATTTGACTTTATTATATTTCAAATTTCTTTTTTTCTAGGTGTTTACCTTTATAATAAAAAAAACTACTGTAAATATCACATACATTAGGATTTCAGAACGTTTTAAGGGACATTGTTAACTCAGATATTCTTTCTTTGGGTTAATTGTTTATTCCTTGGGAATCATTATTATATGGTTGATAAATCCTTATATTTACTATCTCATAGTATATTTAATATTTTTTATAGGGGTAAAATAATTTTTTCTATATCATATTTTCCTTATCAATTGATTTATTTATCATTAAAGTGAAACTTTTTTATGGAAAAAATAGCATCTCCTTTGAAGGTGGTTTTCCAAAAATTCTAATGTTCATTATTCCCATAATCCATTTTAATCATTATTTTGAAACAAAAATAAGTTTTAACTGATGTTAGAATTGAATATTATATCTCTTCTTTTAAAATAGATATTTTACTAACTATTTTACAATGTGGTGATTTAACATAGGTATTTCAAAATATTCGAAATGTTTTCCATCCTTTAAAAATAAAATTATTTTTCATCCCCTCTATATTCTCTGTGATAATATTTATGTATTTTCAAGAATATTTTATTTTAATTTATTTATAGTAATTTTTTCAAAATAAGCCTTATTTCATTCAAAATAATTTATATAATATAATTTTTACTTCATTGTTTTAAATGAATTTGCGAAAACATTTGAATGAAAAATCATGTAAACCCTATAAAGGTTATACCACATAGTGTGATGTTTTGATCACCATATATATGTTATTAGACACAATTTCTTTTAAAAATGAGTTTTTAATTTCATGTGGTATCTTTTGTTCACATTTTCTGATTTTTTAAGGCTTTAATAATTAATTGTTTTTACATGGATTCATTATGATATGATAAATGTTTGTTTTCATGTGTCACTCATAAGTGCTGATAGTTGCTGGGTGGGGTCAACTATATCCCTTCGATACATTATCTAAGGAATTGTATCACATTAGTCAAGGATGTTATGTGTTGAAACTTCTTAAATTAATAAATAAATCAAGTAATTTTTTTCAAAATTTGAATTGTGGGGATTTTATTTATTCAAAACAAGAATATTGGTAATTTTATCTTCTCATAACAAAATGTATGGGAACATTATTTATATACAACATAAAGTGGTGTATTGTTTCACAAAATAAATCATGGAAATTTTATTTTTTTCACAATTCTTATGTTTCACATAAAATTATTTTTTATTATAGGGTTAAATGGCATGATAGATTTCAAATCCACATTCTTATTATTATTCTAAATGACTCATGTCTTATATCTCTTAATTTTGCACTCATTTTACATGTTTTATGTTATTCCATGATATAATATGTCCTTAAATCACCAATTATTGACAAATCATAATTTTCAAATATCTTATATTTATATATTCATCCCATTTTCATTTTATTCTAATATTTAAGATACTTCCCTTGATACAATATGGATAAGTTTTATCTTGTAAATCATTTTATCTCACCTGTTTTCTATTTTTATTTACATAAGATATAGAGATGAGTATAACCAATGATATTTCTAGAGTTGGATATAGTGTGGTTTTAATAAGGAAAAATATTCAATATTTTAATGACCTAGAATTTAAATACAAAAATAATTAATATTTTTAGATGAATATTCATTACAGTTAAAAAATACACTCCTGATGACCTTAATTGTTTAGTGTCATTGAAAAATAGATAATAAATATTATTATTTTCTAAATAATCTTATTTATCTACTAGAAAGAACATCTTTTATATTAATCATAGATACATATCCTTTATAAAACAATTATTCGAACCATGGTGAAAAGAAACATAAGAAACAGTGTACTCAGATGTTCTATAAGGGTTAAACATGGGATATATTAGTTGATGATCATATGAAATCATAATATAATAATAAGGGTAAAAAATAATCAATATAATACAAAAATTGAATTCAGAATATATCTTGGAAAATAATCATGATTTATGTTATAAAACAATTACCATTTCAAAAGACATGAATTTTACGAGTGAGAAATCATCATAAATAAAATTTAAACCATATTTTCATGCCATATAAGTGTGTAATAATAAAAAAATAAAACATGTTATATTTTAATGTTACATATATATAATATAATATAATAATGGACCACACATCAAAACTTTTTTCTTATTATGGATTTTTAACAGCAGCATGTTTCCCATAAGGATCAAGCACATCTACTTCATTCCCATTGAGGATCAAGAAAATCAACTTGTTTCCCCCATAGAATAAAGAACATTGAATTTTTTCCCATTATCTATCAAGAATATTTACTTATTTCCCATAATTATATTAGGGAATATAGAAATTACCCAATAAATTAGAGGATAATATAATTCAAGGGCCACCCATTAAATATAAAAACCACAAATGTTTCTGAAAAAAATTTATCTAAAAATTAATCATATCATTATATAATAATTATTTCAAATAAAATGAGATATATAAAATTTTAGTCAATCCATAATAACATAAACCATGGAAATATAAATAGGTTTAAGAAACATCTTATTATCATAATCCTAATCCATCAAAATAAAGAATAATGATGGCATCATTGAATTATATCCCCAGTAAAGATTTAGAAACAACAAATAATGTGATATTTTATAGAAAATTCTCTTAATATATCACATGGATAATTTTTTGTGGGATATACCCTTTAAACATTGAATACACATGTTTAATATAAAATAATTTCCCAAATATTAAATAAAAAATTTCGATAAAAATAACATTGGAAACAAGTAAATGATGATTCAAACCATTCAGATTCCATAATGGAATAAAATAAGTTTCCTTCCATACATGTTAAAAAACATTAATTTCACATTTTATGTAATTATTCAAAAGAACCTTGTTTTGAAAATGACGACAGATTCTTATAAAATAATTTTTTAAAATGTTATAAAAAATGGGTAACAATTTCTATAAATAATCATTACAGAATATTAAATACATTTACAATAACATTTTAAATGACAATAGAAATAGAAAAAACATTTTTTATTTAATATGGAAATAAATATTATTTTTCGTGAAATTGTTCTTTTAGTTTCTAGAGTACTAAAAAGAGGAAAATAAAAGGGAAACATGAATTATCCTAAAATAACCATAGAAGAAGAAAATTAATGAGTTTTATTATAGATTGATCATAATATTGTTCATCCAGAACATAATCATAGTCAATCATAATAAATATATTTTTTATAATATACAGATCATACCTCACTGATAACCTTTGAGTCATAATCCTCATGAGAAATTAATCTTATATGGATATGTAAATTCTGATAATTTACATAATAATCATCATCAAATAAATTAATTGGTAGAATATTCCTAATATAAATTGAAATGGTGGTGAATATGTCATGTGTCTCACTCAAACAAATGTTAAATGAAAATATCTTACCTCAAGTCTCAACATTCTTCATACACATTCAATCATCCTCTTATTTAGAGAACCTATTCAGGATAATACCTAATTCCATCTAATGTGGTTTCTATGATAAGAATTTTGAATCTATCTCAAGTTTTTGGGTGTAAAAAAGGTTGTTTTGTAGATATTGTCCAAACCAAATGAATCTTAATATTTGTAGAGGAGAGGATTGGAATGTTCCTTTATTAATTATTGAGAGGACCATCTTGGTAACCAATTGGAAATTTCCTAAAATAATAAAAATGGTAAATTTCATCTAAACCCAAATGCTTCCAAATTATGTTAAAATTATTGGTTATATAGTATAAAGATGAAATGTTTCTATAAAATAGGATTTGTAAAATTTTATTTGGAAAACATACCTTTATAATTTTTATCCCCCTCCCCCATGGAAAACATATAATAACCCTAATTGTTTTAATTACTTTCTAATGTATTTTCAATTCATTATTACCAAAATCTAGCATGAAAATATTAAATAATATTAATAATTATGATTCCAAATATTTAATCAATTTTACCAAATTATATTTATATAAGTATCACAATCTAATTTAAAATTAAACTTATTGATGTGATGAAAAAGTGGTTTTCCAATGAAAAATATTTTATATCTATAGATTATGGTATATCAAATTTCATTATGAAATTTAATAAAATTACCAAAATTGGATTCATCATAATATAAGTTAACTAATTATACTTATATAATAATTTAAAAAAAATGTATCTTGGTAAAATATTAAAACTAAATATTAGTTTTTAATAAAAATTATCACTTATAACTATTCATATAATATTTAATCACTTATGAAATTTTTTGATAATATTCTTTAAAATAACTTTTACAAAATTTTTTCTAATATAATTTTTACATATTCAAATTAAATTTTTAAAATTGACATAAATTAACTCTAAAATAATTTTGAAAATGGGATGAGACCAATTTTAAGAAAAATATAATTTATCAGCATAATACTAGATTTATTTTGATATCTTGAATATTAAAATTATTAGATGAATGTTATAAAAACATTACTTAATATATAATATTTGAAATCTATTAAAATCATTAAAAAAGTGACTAATTCAATTTATTAAGATAATAACACTTTCTATGCATAAAAACAATTCATGGGATAAAACATATATTTTAATATCAAATGATTTTTAATTCCATTTTTAATCAAATGATAAAAAATAAATTTATTTTATTCATTTATAAACAATATAATTTTCATTATATAATTATTCTAATTCATTTTAATCATTTTATTATATAGGATGTAACATTATTATATATTATTGGTCGTTAAATCTCTCTGTTTCATGTAATAGATACGATCATAAAATTTAAATATTTTTGAGAAAAGTCCTAAAATATTAGGATGTCACATTATAAGAAATAAAAAGTTATAATACCCTTAAAATTACTTCAATATAATTAAATAAGTGAGCATACTTAAACCTCATCATATCCACATATTCTCACATAGGTTCCTTAAATTGGAGGTTACTATACAACACATTGACTGGGTGAGTGGTGTTATTTCATAACAATTTATTTCTATGATTGGAAATATGCATTGTTTATTCCTAATATAAGATATCCTGATCCAGTGATATGATCTATCGGTTTTGTATAATTGATGGTTTAAGGATGACCTTCCTCAATAGTTATAATTAGAAGACAACGTAAAAATGATAGAAGATTAGTCGAAGCTCCAAGCGATAAGCCACCATCCCTACTAGATCAAGAATATCAAAAGGAACTATATTCAATGGTCATATCATTTATTAACCACATAATATAATTACCTTCCTCCACTATGATATTCACATAAAAAACTTCACACCAACATCAAATTCTTCATCAAAATAAATATTGTAATCATAACTTTTGTATTGATTCTAAGACACATATATGTATCACTAAAAGGATCTAATTCCATCTTCAAATTCCTCAGATTGGTCATGTTCAAATAGATTTAATTTTCCTAATTCATCCCCTAATATTTTATATTTAAACGTCTTCTCATATAAGGAGTCAAAATAATTCATATGAACTATTGATGTAAATCTAATTTTATTAACAAAGAGGACTTGAAGATTGTTTAGATGGCTACAACCAATGAGATAAATAGAATAAGATATCAACATATTCTATAGGGTACAAATAATTATCTCATTCTATCAATCTATCTATGTACGATATGTAGGATTTTAACATAGCCACATATCTCAAGGATTCTTAATACTTTTCAATATATTCAAGGATCAATTTGAATCCATATATAATACTATTTAATGTGGCACTTGATGCAACCTTAAATCATAATTAAGGAATGTTCTGGAAATATTATTAATATATAAATCATCTTTGATATAAATTTAGTGTAATGAATCCAAAATAAGATTGACTAAAACCCATATAAAATAATTCCATTTATATGTGTTGGGGAGTCCATAGAAATATTAAATGGTGATGTTTTCCCATTTCCATTCTGGTATGGGAAAAGTTTCTAATATACACATATAATTTTGTCTCTCGTCCTCAACATTCTGACATGCCATTCTCAAGGATTAAAACTCTAAAATTCCTCTCTTCATGTTTCCCTTTGAGAAATACTCCTTCAAAAATATATACATCTATGTACATCTAGGATGCATAATGATAGATAAACCATGAACAAACTCTAAGAACTCCGTCTTCATGTTTGGTATAGATGGAAGATTGAGATGGTTCATAAACTATATCATACCATCATAATATTTGTTAAATTAAAGAACATCCTTCAACTTCTTCATCAACTACATGTTTTCCTTGTATTCTCATATAATTGAAGCATTTATATATTGTGTAATACTTAATTTAAATATATAAGACTTCTCGTATTCATTCACAATTTTCAGATACATCGTTTCAAAATATTGAAATATTGGATATTTATATATCTTTATAAGAAGTAATCTAGTATGATCCTTTGAACTCAAAGCATCACACATTATTTTTTTTCTCAGGGTGGTAATGTATTAAGAATATAAAATATTAAATCTTCTCTAACCATCTTCTCTAGTTCATATTAAACACTTTCTATATGAAAATATACATAAAACGTTTTTGATAAGTTTATATATCACACCATTCCCTATAAATAAAATTCTTATATATCATTAATGAAAATTATACTACTGAAAAATATGAATCATGTACCTAGTTATTTTTCTCATGAACAGTCAATATTTATGAGGAATTATATATCACCATATAATTATGAAACAAAATACATTCCGCTCCATTCATGGATGCAATAGTAAATATTAAATTCCCTTCTTCATTGAAGGGTAATGTATTCACATGTTCGCATAATATCCTTCTCTTCAGTTCCATTAAATAGTCATCATATTCATCTTTCTAAACAATGTTTGATCCCTTCTGAGATAACATGGTGAATATATTATATAGTCATGATAAGTTGTACACAAAATGTAGATATTTTCATCTAAACCATGAACAATATAGATCTAAATAACCCTGGTGGGGCTAGTCCATTTATCAATCACTTTTATCATTAAATTATCCACACAATTACCCTTTCATGGTAATATATGTACCATAAATGAAAATTCCGAAGGCCAAATTTCACCCACGGTGAATTTTCATATATAAATTATTCTTCCTTAGGGTATTTAGTATATGTTAGAAGTGAAATACATGATCTTCATTTATATATTAATATAATATAATATATTCTATAAATACTTCCACAAACTGATCAAGGAAATCCTTAATGACGGTATTCATTAAAGCCAAGAATAATTCATGGGAATTTTTATGATCAAATAAAATCACTATAAATAAATAGTTCCCATAGCTTTTAGAGAATGATTTTTTGTACATGTATTCATATTGAACCCTCAACTGATCGCAGCTATATCCATAAAATATCATGGAATAGTATTTACCTCCTCGTAATTGTTCAAAGTATTCATGGATACATGGTGGACTGTACATGTTATTTATAGGGATCTTGTTATGTTATCAATAGTAAACGAAGAGTAACATTGATATATCATTCATTATAAACTAGGATTTTTCCAACCAATGGTTATTCACATTGGTGAATATATCTCTTATCAATATTCTATTCGAGTTTCCTATAAAACTTATACATTCTAATTAGGACCAATCTATAAGGAGTATTTTAAATTGGCGTACTGGAAAGTATGATTTCTATAATGAACTAAACTACATGGCATAGAGGAAGACGATTACTTTTTAATTAAAAGTCTTAAAAATGTCTCATGCCTATCATGTGGCATGGGAAAATATATATTATATTTTTTCACATATATAACAGTTTCCGACCCAGTTCCTATCATTGGAGGAGCCTTTCAGGTTGGTATCTTTCTTATTTTAATTCACCATAACTATCACTCTTTTATGGTTCTATGTTTATAATCAACACAATAAAAATAATTTGGGGGGGTTTTTGATTTAATACAAGAAAATTGGAAATTATAATATATTCTACTATGAAAATCATGAGAGAATGAGTTAACGAGGGAAGACACTTGGTCTTGGGTTTTATTTTATATTTAATAATTATTTTCTTTTATATGTTCGATTTAAATATGATAATGAAATTAAATATAATTTATAATCTATAATTATTTGATTGGAAATTGAGTAATATCATGGAATTTTTTAAAACACTCAATTATAAAAAATCATTTAATAAAGGATGATGACACTCATTGGCCTTAGAGGTGCCATCTTCCAGGACTCATCTATTTTGATGCAATTTAATACATTGATTATCTCATCAAAAAAGTGAGAATAAATTAACAATGGAGAGAGAGGGAATAATGATTATGTAAAATAATATAGATAGATTGAGTTTTTTGAAATTTCTGCAGTCACCACATCAGGGACATTCTCCTAACTCATGCATGCTACTCAATTATATCTACAATCATAAAATTAGATATTAAATAAATTTCATAAACAACATGACCTACAAAGGGACAAGACTCAGGGTAAGCCTCTATTTTCTGAGAGTAAGAAATCACTTGTTGGATTAAGAGGAAGAGAAGAAGATGAAATGGAATAAAATAAAAGAAAAAATGGTTAAAAATAATTTTTTTTAGAAAATAAAATATTAATGAAAATATAATTGGAATGAGAGAAACAATGATTGAAAATAAATTTAATTAAATTAAATTAAAAATAATTAACAAATTTATATAATTTATAAATAATCATTAAATAATATTTTTATTATGATTAATTATTATTACTATTTATATAAAGAGAATAATTTATTTTTTAAAAACAAGAATATATATAAAGAAAAAGAAAAAAAATAAAAAATTAAGAATATTTAAATAAATATAACAATAATAATAATATTTTTATTATTAATAATATTAATAATGATATTAATTATTGTTATTCAAATAAACTTTAAAAAAGATAATAATTATAGAAGAAGAAGAAAAATATGGATGATAGTTTATAAAAATACATGATATTTAATTAGAAAATTGGAATATAATTAATATTAACATTGTTAATTAAAAAATTAAATTAAATTATAGAAAATAAAAAAAGAACAATGGTAGAAGTTATAACATCCTCCTCCTTGGTCAAGGATTCTCATCTAGCCATCGAGCTAGTGATTTGGAGCAGGCCCTACTTTTATAGGCAAGGGTTAATGGTTGAATCTAGACTTTTACTTTCAATGTTTCTTCATGTTAGTTCCATTAAATAGATGTATTGGGGAAAATGTCTTGTAAAAAAAGATGGTCATTTATATCTTTCATGTTTTCCTTCAAAATGTATGCTTCGAATTCCATCTGTATAGATACTTATGTATGTTGTATTATAAGAATTTATTCTTTAAATGAAATCTCTTCATATTCATACATCTCTGGCTTCCCATGAATTAATAAACATACAAATGATTCATTTACAAGTAAAAACATCCATAAAATTTATTAAAACAAATATTTTTTATTTCCCTCTAAATTTCATCTCATTTTTCCTGAAATTTTAGGATAAATAGTATATACAATAAAAATCACCAGATCATTGGATAGTTTTCAAGGTCAAAATTGTAATCTAGTAAATGGATTCTAAATGGTGGATATATCATTGGTTCTATAAGAATAAAATAAATCCCATATAACATAAAAATCTATAAAAGAATAATTTTTCAAAATGGATTAGTAATTGAAAAGTGATGATGGAAATAGAAAAATAATTTGAAAAATTTAAAATCCAAAATATGCCATTTTTTCAATTAAGATCAATATAACACTAAAACAATGAAATGCTACAATATCCCTTTAAGAAATATTATTTTTGGATTAAAACCATTGAAATTAGATGAAAATTTATTAAAAATATTTTCTCTATCAGTTTTCCCACACTTAAACCATTCTTGTTCATAAGCATAAATTAACAACATTGAAAAGCAGGGGGCAATGATGTTACCAATAGTCATATTCGAAATAAATAAAATCAAATAGTTTTAAATTTTAAATTAAAATTCCAAAACAATACATATAAAATATCAATTTTATATCTCAATATTTTCCAAATAAAATTCATGTATTTAATTTATAATCTTTATAAAATTATGGAACTTATCCTTTTAATTATATAATTTCCTCAATTCATTGTTACCGAATATTCCAAATCCTGATCAACCATATATTGGATTATTTTCTATTATAACTCATGATATTTTTCAAGTAGATTTATTCCCATATCATGAAAACATTATCCTTTTCCATAGGATTGTAAAATAACTACTTTTTCCACTTTGTAATGAAAAGAGACACAATAAATCTTGAGGGTATCCATTAATGTTTAAAATTACACTAAAATAATGGATCGTAGGAATTAATATCCAAAAATAAAGGTTTAAAGAAAAGGATCATATCTTAATTATATTTAATTATATCAAAAAATTGTAATGAAATTATCCTCTTTCAAGTAACAACTCCTACATCTTGAAAACTGATATCAAAGATCATCAATAATGAAAGAATAATAAATGGTGTACACCATTTTGAATTGTTTTATAAATTTGTACATTTTTTTATTTTTCATGGTTTATTTTATTATTTTTATTTTCAATTTCAAACTTTTTTCATAGAATTAAACCAACATACACCACCTAACCACATATAATAAAAAACATCAGTCGAGTGATGGTGATTATTTATTCTTCTTAGTCACAACTCATTTTAATATTTTTTTCTTGAACCAACAAAACTATATTCATTGAATGAATAAAAATCCATTTTATATTCCCATGAAAAGGATCCCCTGACTTCTTATTTATATTGAATTTCATTTCATCCACCGTGATTATTTCCACACATAAACATCAACATTAAAATATAATTCAAAAATAATTAAAGGAGGGTTGGAATAGATAAAAAGGGATCGAAACATGGATTATCCCTAACAAATTCATTCATGGTTGTTATGGTTTAATGAAAGATTGATTAAAATGTGGTATTTTAATTAAAATGTGTTTTGAAAATATTCCTCAATCATTTTAACTATTTTTATGTCATAATCATATCTTTGAAAAGTTCAAATACATGTTTTGGTTGGTGAAATATCTCAAGATCACTGAAGAGATATTCTCAATAATAAATAGAAAGTGCGTAGTCTAAAAATCTTCACATGAATGAAACATTGGAGAATATAAATTCACTCCAGGAATAATTATTTATAACTAATAAATTCACATGAAATTAATTCCCTTCCCCTTGAATGCATGGTGTACTTTTTGTATTCTTCATTTGTTGATACCTTCAGTCATTATGAACCTATAAAATAATATTACTTAATTATACAGAAGATACATTTCATTAATGTTAAGATATATATATGGAGTTGGGATGATTTTTGAAATAATTTATATGAAATGTAATAAATTTCAAAATTAATAAAAAGAAAATAAAGAGGATACATAATGTTTTGATTCCCCAAGTGGCAGTGAATTATTATGGCCTCTAGAGGACAATACTAACTATAATCGGAAATAATTTTGTGGATAAATCTTTATTCATTTGAACCACCATATGTGGTCCATCCTTCATTGTGAAGAATGATACATGGATAAAGTACAACAAATCCTAAAATCATAATTAGGTATAAATTTTAGGGTAGATGAACGATGTTGTATGGAGAATCCTCATTATTGGTTGCTACTTGTGCAACCACATATAGGGATGGATTATAAGGTTATTTAATATGAGAAGCATATTTTGTAGTTTTCTTGGGCTCAGTAAATTAGATATCATTAAGGGATCATCAAATGTATGTTCATCAAAATTAGTGATCTCTATCTATTCTTCACTAGGTGAAATTCTAGTCTCCTCTTCATCCACTAATTCATAATAAACATAATCTGAATATAAAAATTTAAACGAATAGGGAGTGATGATGTCATGACCCGCCTTCACCAAAAGGAGGTAAGGGTCAGCAGATTGTTAGGACCTTCTTTCATAAAGTTGAAGGAGAGATAATGACCCCTGAAACCCGCCTTCAATAGGTCCCGGAGTGGCGACCATCTCCAAGGGTATAGAATCACACACTAAATGGAAGGCATTCCCCTTTTATTTTAATAGGATCGGGAGATAAGATTGTGAATCCCACAACAACACCAAAACTGAAAGAAAAGTAAAGGAAAAAGTAAATAATTCCCACATGCATGTTCAAAAGTAAATGATACATGATATAAGAACTCCAACGATAAAGTACGAAAGAAAGAAAATGACATCAGCAACTTTCCCAAAGGTCCAAGCTAGTATGGTCTAGCACGATCCCCGAAGTCCTCCTGGAAAACTGAAATTAGTTTTTATATAGGTCGGGTGAGCATACAAGTATACTCAGTAGGGAAAAACCTAAAGCTCTCATGCACAATTGGGGATACATACTAATTCCCTATTAGAAAATAGATGTCCAAAACATATATCCTGGTAAACTATCCACCCAAGCCTTACCAAGGCACACTTCCCAAATAATGCAAGGAATGCAAAGTATAGTAATAGAACATCGATGTTTGGGTACCCCGAGCCACTTTCCCACTGGTTATTTGAGAAATCCTATGCATCAAACCAATCTCTCCATTCTCGCCGCAGTCCCACTGCTAATCCCTGCCCGCACATACATGGGCCACAACCTCACCTCAGTCCCACTGTCAATCCCTACCCGCACACACCTAGGCCTTAACCACTATCACGGCTGCAGACACCTGGGCCACAAATGTCGCACGTAACTATGCCTGCAGACACCTAGGCCAGAACAACCACTGCCACGCCTGAAGACACCTGGGCATCTTCCCGAAGATACTTGGGAAACCACCTGCCCGCACAAATCAAGGACAACCACTGCAACCACCCCACCAGAAGATTCTGGGTCTAATAATGGACCTCAGGCCGTCACAGCCATCCCGAAGATACATGGGCTATCTGGGAAGCAGAACAGAAAGGAGCTAATAACCAGCCACTAATTGAAGTGTTGGGAAAACACCCTCCCCCACGAATGGGGATATTCGGCACTAAGTTCTCAACATGGGTGGGGTTCAAATAAGAAACAAAAAACTACAATTATATGTATAGTTAATGAGCACTCTCCCATGTTTAGGTTTTTCTTCAGCTTGCCTAAAGAACACATTCTGTACCCATGTCCACGTTACAACTCACACCAAAAAAACTCATTTGTCCCATCCTTATTTTCATGTTCAGTAATTATGTTTAAACATATGTTTCTACACCTACTTGGGAAACTGGTAAGCATAAGCACAAGTCAAGGAAAGCAAAGAGTCAAGCATCAACAACAACATCCACACCTGGTTCTATTGTAGTCACAACAACAAAAGGGATAAGAGAACCCTCAATGTAATGGAACCAAGGAAAACCCAAAGATATTGCCTACACCCTCTACAACCAAGGGGGGGTATTGAAATCCCTCAATGTAATGGAAGTAAAAAAAACCCCGAGACACTACACTGTGACCCCCCCCCCCCTAAATGGTTTCTCATAAACAGAGGGCCCTACCCCAATTCATCATATAAAAAAGCTAACCACCTGGTCTTAAAATTCACAACCACTAAAACCATATCAACAGGGGGATCCCATACCCACCCACATCACCAAGAAAATGGCCCATGAAGGAAAAACAACCAAACCACCACCACCAACACAAAGCAGGCCCATGCCGGTATTTTTTAGATTTAAAAGATTTAACACACTCCATGATTTCAATTCCAATGTGCTTTAACCGAGGTGATCACAGAAAGTATCCATCGTGGTGCTTTCAATTTATTTAGTCGGATGTACGTAATTAACCAAATTCCCTAACATAGTAGATAATACACAGTACAAGCATTTAAACATCACTAGTTCTAATGGTTTGTTAGTGCACAGAGAAAGACCACCAATAGCCATGATTTTTAGTAGGTGTAAGCCCACATAATTCAGAACTCAATACTCAAAAGATAGAAACAGAGCAACATCATCAGTCGCATCCCCCTCATTTCATTTTTTAGAATCCTTTTATTATCTTCATTAAGGATTGGTTCATCCAAACCTATAGAATCAAAATCATACCCCCAGCATGATACACAGAATGGAGAGACAAAGGTAAAACCCTACATTATTGATCAATGATCGAAGTTTATCCTCATGCGCCACAAACAGCATATGCGCAAACTGCAAGGGCTGGGCTCGAGAACTCAAGTACAACCATAATATTTGATCGACATTTTATCTAGAAAAGGGAAACCCAGGGATATCCCAGTAGTTTCTATAAAGTCCAGGAACGGTTGAGATAAGAACGCGAAACCGCGTAAAGAGGGGGGTCATTGGTTGACCATGTGACCCCACATGTCATAAGGGTCGGGAGGTTTAAACTGACAAAAACATGAGGATAATTCACTAAATATTTAATTAAACAACATTTATGGGCATTACTGGGCTTTAAAACAAGTGTAAAGGGGTCAAAATAGGGTTTAAAACCAAATTTGTGCAAAAAGGACACGCTACTGGAAAACCCATGGGGGACTAGGTCCACCAGTTAGCAGATCTACCAGTAGACTGAGCTACCAGTAGGAAGAGATACCGGTAGGCTGCAGCAACCGGTAGATAGAGCTACCCATAGACCAAGCCACCGGTAGGAAGAGCTACCGTTAGGCTGTAGCTACCGGTAGACAGAGCTACAGGTAGACTGAGCCACTGGTAGGCAGAGCTACCGGTAGGTTGCAGCTACCGATAGGCAGAGCTACCGGTAGACTAAGAAACCATTACGTAGAGCTACCGATATTCTGTAACTACTGATAGATAGAGCTACCAGTAGAACTAGCTACCGGTAGGCCTGCTACCAGTATGCTAAGGCTACCGGTAGGCCTACCGTTAGGGGTCAAAACTTCACCGAGAAGCCTTGATAACTTTCCCAGACTACCCAGAACACCCAAAATAAGATTTTTACAAAGTAATGGACCCCCAAAAACTCGGTCCATTACATCAGATACCTCTCAGACTATTCTTCCCTTTGATAATCAAAACAACCAGAGGAAAAGAGAGGGTCTGAACAACAACCTCGAAAAATACCTCTCAAGAGAAAACCCCATTCCTAACTAAAAACAAGATACCAAGCAACATACCATGCCAACTGCCCAGCCATGTGGGTTGGGGTGTCTCCTTCCCCATGTCAAGATACTATCCTCTTTGGGCGGCACTGACTCGCCCACACGGTTTTAATCGCATCCACCTTAATGTGTCTTTATTAGGGGTTGGGTCCTCCCCTCTCCGTATCCAGGACGTTTCACACACATTCAGAGGAAAGAAAACCATGTATTTCATAGCCAACAAGATAAAATGTTCTACCACAAAAGGTATAATAGAACATCAAAAAACTCAATACAAATTTGGGTATTGGGCATGCATCTGTGCTTCCTCTCCCACGTACTCTCCTCAAGCCCACTATGTCTCCACAACACACGTACAAAGGGAATGGTTCGCCCACGAAGAACCTTCTCCTCATAGACCTCGATAATCACTGGTCTTTCCACAAAGGTCATGTCATCCTCGATGTCCAGCTCTCCCTAGTCGAGGATGTGTGAATCATCGTGTAGACACTGATGGAGCTAGGAAACATGGAAGATATCATGTATCCTCAGTAGCGGCGGTGGTAACGCTAGCTGATAATCCACTTCGCTGACCCACCGCAACACTTCGAAGGGTCCGATGAACGTGGGAGAAAGCTTACTCCCCTTGAAGAACCTCCGTTATCCACGCAGAGGGGGGACCTTCAGGAACACGTGGTCTCCAACCTCAAAATCCAAGGGCCTTCTCTTGGTATCAGCATATGGCTTCTGTCGGTCTGGGGCCACCTTCATCCGTTCCTGTATAAGCTGAGCCTTCTCCATCGTGCTCTGCACCACCTCCGAGCCAAGGATGAATGCCTCTATGACTTCGGTCCAACACACAGGTGAGCGGCATGGCCTCCCGTAAAAGGCTTCGAATGGAGCCATACCAATGGTAGAGTGATAGCTATTATTATAGGAAAACTCTACTAGAGGAAAGTGTCACACCCACAATCCCCCTAAGTCTAGAACACATTCCCGCAGCATATCCTCCAAGGCCTGGATGGTGCGCTCTTTCTGTCCATCTCTCTGGGGTTGTAAAGCAGTTCTATGACGTAGTTGGTTGCCAAAATCATGATGAAATCCTCCCCAAAATCGTGAGGTAATCCGTGCATCCCTATCCGAGACTATGGACCTCGGAACTCCATGCAACTGCACCACCTCATCCATGTACCTTCATGCCAAAGCATCCACTTCACTTGACTCCTTAATCACCAAAAAGTGAGCCGATTTCGTCAACCGGTCCACTACTAACCAGATGGCATCGTATGCCCCTTGAACCTTGTGTAGCCCCATGACGAAATTCATTGATATGTCCTCCCACTTCCACTCGGGGATATCTAGAGACAGCAGCAGCACACCTGGAACTCGGTGTTCAGCCTTCACCTGCTGACACACTAGGAACATGGCCACAATCTCTGCCGCTGATCACTTTACTCCGGGCCACCAGAACTGTCTCTTCAAACCCTGGTACATCATGGAAACTCTCGGGTGCACTGCTAGGGGTGAGTTGTGGAACTCACTAAGAACCTTATCACGCATCACCTATGGAACAAACAGCTTTCCTCAAAAAATCTTCTGGTTTTGACCATCCTCTGTCCATCCTTCCGGAGCATTGCTCTGTTAAACTTGGTAATGCATCACTTCGCACTCTGGGTCACCCCACTGAGACTCCTCCACTTGCTGTAATAGATAATATTGTACTATCATCTGATACAAGCAACCTCTACTTCCATCCGTCCTCACATCCAGGTGCTTGGTAACCAACTCCTCCAGTGCCTTCCTGGCGTCTGTGGACTCTCAGACCTCATCCTTCTGCGACCTCCTTCTCAAAGAATCGGTCACTACATTCCCCTTCCCTGAAGTGTAGGAAATCTCAAAGTCATAATCCTGGAGGAACTCCACCCACCTTCTATGCCGCATGTTTAGGTCCCGCTAGGAGAAGATATACCTCAAACCTTTTTGATCTGTAAAGACCACAAAGCCTTCTCCAATGAGGTAATACCGCCATAATATTAGTGCAAAAACGACTGTTGCATGCTCTATGTCGTGGGTGGCATAATTACGCTCATGAGGGCATAGCTTTCTAGACCCATAAGAGATCACCTCCTTATCGCTGCATCAGAACACATCCCAGTCCGTACCCTAAATCATCACAGAACACTTTCATACGCCACCCCTTCTTCTGGTAGTCTTAGCACTGGGGAACTAACTATCTTCTCCTTTAGATAGCCGAAGGCTGCCTCACACTGCTCACTCTACATGAATACCTTGTCCTTCTTGGTCAAGGCTGTCATAGGGGATGCAACTCAGGAGAAGTTGGGTACGGACATCAGATAGTAACCCGACATCTAGAGGAAACTACAAAATTATGCCACATTCTTCGGCGCTGCCCAAGAATCAACTGCCTCAAGCTTTGATGGGTCCAAAGATACCCCCTGCTCAGACAATATGTGCCCATGTAAGTGCACTTCTCACATCCAGAACATGCATTTCATCAACTTCCCATTGAGGTATTGCTGGCAGAGGGCCTCCAAAACCATCCTTAGGTGCTCCGTGTGGTCCTCCTCTGATCATGAATAGATCAGGATATCGTCGATGAACACAACTACGAACCAATCCAGGTACTCCCAGATGATGGAGTTCGTAAGCCCCATGAACACTGATGGTTCATTCATAACTCCAAAAGGCATGAATACAAACACTAGGTGTCCATATCTGCACCTGAAGGCTGTCTTCGAGATGTCTCCCTCTATTACTCTCAACTGGTGATACCCAGACCATAGGTCGATCTTCGAGAACCACCCTTCCCCTTTCAGCTGGTCGAAAAGATCGTCTATCCTTGGAAGAGGGTAGGGATTCTTGATCGTTACCTGATTCAGCCTCCTGTAGTTTGTGCACAACCTCATGCCACCATCTGCCTTCTTTGCGAACAAGATTGGAGCTCCCAACGGTGACGCACTCAGTCAAACATAACCCCTCTTCATCAAATCATCAATTTTAATCTGCAACTCCCATAGCTCTGATGGTGCCATCTAGTAGAGATCCATCTAAATCGGACGAGCACCAGGCTACAGGTCTATCCCAAACATGATATCACGTTGAGGGGGTAGAGTCATCACCTCCTCATGGAAGACGTCCATAAACTGGCAGACGATCCCTGGCACCTCCATCATCTCAGTATCCACTGACCCCACTTATAGTTCGGATAACAAGGATAGGAGGGGATACTCTCACCTCATGCCCTTCTTGTTGCTCCGCTCGCCGGGGAATGTAACACGTCGACCACCCAAGTCTGAGAACACAACCCTTCCTCGGAAGTAGTCGATCACGGCACATAGAGTGAAGAGACAGTCGATGCCTAGGATGACATCGTATGGCTATATCTATAGTAGAATAAGATCCCTGACTGACTGATGTGGCCCTAACATCAGTCTGCATCCTCAAAAACATATAACAATTCGGTCTAACCTCCTAGTGGTGTGCTTATCAACCAGGGAACTAGAAGTCTCTCAATATCTAGACCCAAAGCACGAGCTAGACTAGGTGCGATGAAGGAGTGTGAAGCTCTGGTATCAAACAAGAAATAAGAAAGGGTGATAAACAAACTGATCATACCTCGAACAACCTCCAGCCCTGCTGGAACTACTTCCTCAGTGGCGTGCAACTGTCCACGCCCAGCACCTCTTCCCCTCAACTGTCGGACACCTCCCCAACCACACCCCGGTCGAGGTCCCTGAGGAGCACCCAGAGGTCGGCCTCCTCCTGCAACGTCTGCCCTTGGAGGAGCGGGAGATTGCTGCCCCTGCTACTGCTACTAGAAAGGCCTGGATGGATGCTGCTGTTGGGGCAGGTGCTGGGGATGTTCACCACCGCCGTACTGTACATGGTCTACGCACTGACTCAGGAGATGTCTATGGCTCCCACATACGAAGCACCTCTGTCCTGGGACCAATGGAAAGGGGCGAGGACCAGGGGACCGAAACATAAACTGTTGTGACCTGATCCCTGCTGGTCGGAACGTAGAGGGTCCTGAAGTTTGAGGCATGGTGCTGAAATCCTTACCCTTCGATGGTCCCAGCAAGATCCCCTCTCATGACACAACTCCTAGATCATGCATCCTCTCCACCACTTCAGCCTTCTTCTGGACCTCGAAGTATGTCGGGAGGGTAAAGGGGGTAACAGCTTACTGGAGGGAGGGTCGGAGTGCCTCCTCTAAACATCTTGCCCGAGACTCCTCGTCGGGAAAGAGGTCTGGAGAAAAACGTATGAGGAATTTGAACTTGATTCCCATCTCCCTCACTGACATACTCCCCTGTTGGAGGGAGAGTAGCTCCTGTCTCTTTTACGCCTTCATTGTCAAAGAGAAAAATTCCGCACAGAACTCCCTCTCGAAAGCAGGCCATGCCACCTCAGCCTCTCTCCTCTCCCCTAGGTAAATCTTCTAAAATTGACACATTGTTCCATACATCTAGCTGATGGCCAGAGGTACCCAGTACTCGGTCGGAGCTAGAATCAGGCCGAAAGCTATCACTGGCTCCTCCAGCTAGCCTTCCGTCTTCGTGTCAGAGGTGCTACCCTCATACCTCTCGAGGGTCTGTTGCTGGAAGGCCCGAAGCTTCTTTTTCCACTGTTCATCCTCCTCCTCCTGATCACCTCTCTATCGATTGGCCAAGGTAGTCTCATTGGCCTTGATCGCCCGTAAAACACGTGGTCAGCTCCCAGGTGCCATGTCTGCAATGAAAACAAGAATTCCTAAGCACAAGTAGTGCAGAATATTGTTCGTAAAAGTTTCTAAATTTTATTATTGATTTCCATTCCCTAAACCCTCATGAAACACGAGAAAAAAAGTCATTATGATGCATGTACCTCTCCAAGGGTCACTACTCTGCAGTCAGTGTTGCCTCACACGGTCGTTCGTCAGGTCCATAGTCCTTACATCAGATCACAGTGGGGCCTAAAATCTCGTTTCCTAGCCGGTCTTCCTTGGCCTAATTCACACACCAAGGTCACCCAACAGTGTTTCCCTACCATCCCATGCAATCCTCACTTTGCCTAACTTTAGACTCCATCCTATCTCTCAACCTCCTATGATACCATTTTTTCATGACCCGTCTTCACCAAAAGGAGGGAAGGATCAGCAGATTTCCAGGCCCTTACTTCTTTATGTTGATGGCGAGATAATGACCCCTGAAACCCACCTTCAATAGGTCCTAGAGTGGAGAACATCACCAAGCGTATAAAATCACACACTAAATGGAATTAATTCCCCTTTTCCTTTAAATAGGATCTGGAGATAAGATAGTGAATCTCACAACAACACCAAAACTGAATGAAAAGTAAAGCCAAAAGTAAACCATTCCCACATGTAAGTTCAAAAGTAAATGATACATGATACACAAACTCCAAATATAAAGTACCACGAAAAGAAAATTACAACAGCAACTATCCCCATGGTCCAATCTAGTATAGTCCAGCACGATCCCGGAAGTCCTCCTAGAAACCTGAAATTAGTTTTTATATACGTAGGGTGAGCATACAAGTATACACAGTAGGGAAAAACCTAAATCTCTCATGCACAAGTGGGGAGGCATACTAATTCCATGTGAGAAAAGAGACGACCAAAACATATAGCAAGGTAATCTATCCACCCAAGCCTCACCAAGGCACACTCCCCATATAACACAAGGAAATTAAAGTATAGTAATAGGACATCGATGTTTGGGTAACCCACGCCAAGTTCCCACTAGTTATTTGAGACATCCAACGCATCGAACCAATCCCGCGATTCTCACTACAGTCCCACTTCTAAAGCCCACCTGCACACACATGGGCCACAACCTCACTGCAATCCCACTACCAAACCCCGCCCACACACACCTAGGCCATAACCACTATACCTCCCGCAAACACATGTGCCACAACTGTCACACGTAACCATGCCTCCAGACACCTAGGCCAGAAAAACCACTGCCATGCCTAAAGACACCTGGGCCTCATCCCGAAGATACTTGGGAGTCCACCTACCTGCACACACATGGTCCAACCAACGCAACCACCCCGCCTGAAGATTATTGTTCTAATAATGGATCTTAGGCCGTCACAGCCTTCCCAAAGTTACTTGGGCTATCCGGGAAAGGGAGTAGAAAAGAGCTAAAAACCAGCCACTAATTGAAGTGTTGGAAAAAACACCCTCCCCCATGAATGGGGGTGTTCGGCACTAAGTGATCAACTTGTGTGGGGCACGAATAAGAAACAAAAAACTACAATTATATGTATAGGTAATGATCACTCACCCAAGTTTAGGTTTTTCTTCAGCCAGCCGAAAGAAGACAAACAGTACCCCTGTCCACGTCACAACTCACACCAAACAAAACCCATTTTTCCCATCCTTGTTTTCATGTTAGGTAATTATGTTTAAAAATAAGTTTCTACACCTACTTGGGAAACTAGTAAGTATAAGCACAAGTCAAGGAAAGCAAAAAGTCAAGCATTAACTACAACATCCACACCCGGTTCTCTTGTAGTCATAACAACAAAAGGGATAAGAGACCCCTAAAAGTACTGGAACCAACGAAAACCCGAAGATATTTCCTACACCATCTGCAACCATGGGAGGCTAATGAAATCCATAGAATTAATGGAAGAAAATGAGTCCCCAAGTTACTAACCCGTTGCCCCCCCCCCTAAATGGTTTCTCATCAATAGAGGATCCCACCTCAATTAGTGATAAAATCAAGGTAACCACCCGGTCATAAAATGCACAACCACTGAAACAATATCAACAGGGGGATCACATCCCCACCCACAACACCCATAAAATGGACCATGAAGGAATAACAACCAAACCACCACCACCAACACAAATCACGCCCATGCCAGTATTTTCAGATTTATAAGATTTAACACACTCCATGATTTCAATTCCACTGTGCTTTAACCTGGGTGATCACAGAAAGTATCCATCCTGATGCTTTCAATTTATTTATCCAGATGTAAGTAATTAACCAAATTCATTTACACTCCAGAGAATCCATAATACAAGCATTTAAACATCACCAATAGTAAGGGTTCGTTAGTGCACAGAGAAAGACCACCAACTTCCATGATTTTCAGTAGGCGTAAGCCCACAGAATTCATAAATCAATACTCAAAAGATAGAAACAGAGCAACATCATCAGTGAAATCCCTCCCATTTAATTATTTATAATCTATTTATTATCATCATTAATTTTTGGTTCATCCAAATCTACAGAATCAAAAGCATACCCCCGACATGATACATAGAATAGAGAGACGAAGGTAATACCCTACTTCATTGATCAACGATCGATGTTTATCCTCACGCACCACGAATAATGGATGCACAAACTGTAGGGTCTGGGACTTAGGAACTCAAGGATGAGAAGACAATTTGATCAGCGTTTGATTGAGAAAAAGGAAACCTAGGGATATCGCAGTTGTTTTTATAAAGGTCGGGAACGGTTGAGATAAGAACGCGAAACCACATAAGGATCGGGGTCGTGGGTTGACCATGCGGCCCCACACGTCATAAGGGTCTGGCGGTTAAAACTGACACACACACCAGGTTAATTCATTAGATATTTAATTAAACGGCATTTATGGGCGTTACTGGGATTTAAAATAAGGTTAATGGGGTCAAAATAGTGTTTAAAACCCAATTTGTGCAAAAGGGAGGTGCTATTGGAAAACCCATGGGGGGCTAGGTCAACAGGTTAGTCGAGCTACCTGTAGACTGAGCTACCGGTTGGCAGAGCTACCAGTAGGCTGCAGCAACTGATAGACAGAGCTACTAGTAGACCGAGCCACCAGAAGGCAGAGCTACCGGTAGGCTGCAGATACTGGTAGACAGAGCTACCGGTAGACCGATCCACCAGTAGGCAGAGCTACTGGTAGGCTACAGATACTGGTAGAAAGAGCTACCAGTAGACCAAGCCACTGGTAGGACGAGCTACCAGTAGGCTACAGCTATCGGTAGAAAGAGATACCGGTAGATAGAGCTACTAGTAGGCATACCGTTAGGGGTCAAAAATTCACCGAGAAGCCTTGATAGCTTTCCTAGACTACCCAGAACACCTGACATCAAATTATTACAAAGTAATGGACCCCCAAAAACCTGGGCCATTATAGTTAAAGAATTCCGTTTTAATAAAATAAAATAAAGAGTTAGATTATGATAAAATTCCAACTCCAAATACTACTTAATATTTAATCAATGTCCCAGTGGTAAGTGATTTTTAAAGGAGGTTCTCATATTATGGTGTTAGGGGTTCAGGGCCCCCATTTTCACTTATTGTTACACCACTAGGAGTTATTTTTTTCCCTGATGTTGGATCTTCTAATTTACAGGGTTCTAGGAGATCAAGAAGTTCTTAAAATTCATTCCAAAATTAATCTAATTATTGTTGACCTCTGACATGTAGATCTGCATGCACGTCATCCCATGCTTCTTTAAGTAAGACAAGTGGTTTATCTTCTATTTCAGATTCATGTTTTTTCTAATGATTCATACAAATATGGAGTTATCCCTTCTATTTTTCTTGTATAAAATATCCACCTTAATATAAATCTCTTGAATATCAAAGTTGAGTTTGTGTATTTCTACTTGGTTCTTGAAATATTCTAGTATAACATCAAAAAAATTATACGGAATTATGATAACTCTTATTGTGTCTTGGTCTCATATTGATTGAATTCAAGGAAGTATACTTAGAATTAACATACCTCCCTAGTGAATCCATCAACCACTAGTTTCTCACGGGCCTCCATGAAATCTTGGATGAGGTCTTCGAATTCATTCTCTTTCAAAAAAATTATGTGTACTTCCCTAATCTGTCTACCAATATTGGAACACCATCTTCTACAGAACAAGGTTTTTAAAATACATGTTATTACACCAAAGATTATTTGTTCGATAAAATAATGAAATATTCATTGAAAACATAATTCATAATTTTTTAGTTATTTAAAAAAACTATATTAAATCAATATAAAATGCTAAATAGGAAAAAATAATAAAAATTATGATTGGATCCTTGGTAGCACTAATATAATTGATGAACACCCCTCATTGGGTATAGAAAAAGAAATAAAAATCTTAAAACAAAAAAAATGATAAACCTAATCATCTTATTTGAGGATCCATTAAATTTGTTCGTCAGATTATTCTAAATCACCTGAGATATCTATTTTGTGGTTTATTTATATAATGAGAACAATGAAATACATTTGGGTTTTTAATTTTTGACATGGAAATTGAAAATTATAATTTTTACTACCATGAAAATCTAAATAGAATGAGTTAAGGAGAAAATCACTAGTTATGGGGTTTGGTTATGAATTAAATCATTATTTTCTTATATATGTTCTATTTTTTTTGAAAATATAAACATGAAATATCATGTTTGAAATATTATTCATTGTTAAGACTTTTTGGAATATCATTGAATTCTTAACCACACTCAATTCTACCTCCTCCTGTAATCATGGTTGATGAAACTCTATGGTCATAGAGGTGCCATATTCCAGGACCTAGATCCATCAACGTTGTTTCATCCATTTATTAGCATAAATATAATGTGTGAAGAAATAATTATTGGAGAGAGGGAAAAGTGATTAAATAATATAATAGATATAGATAAAGTTGCATTTCATTGGGGGTATTCACCACATCAGGGACATTTTCGTCACCCATTAATTATACTCAATTCAATATACAAACATAAAATTAAAAATTAATGAAAATTCTTGAACACCATGAACAAACCTTGGGCTACGTCTTAGTTTTTTTCTCCCATTTTATTGTGTATGATATCACTTGGTGATGTAGGAGGAAAAGAAGAATAAAAAATAGACGAAAATAAAAGAAAAAAATTTAAAAATAATTATGATAATAAAATATAAGATTAATGTAAAATAGCATTTGGGTGATAGAGATAGAGAGGGAATAATTGAAAAGAATATAAATTAACAAGTGTTAATACATTTTTTTACATTACAAATAATGATAAAATAAAATTAATATTTATAAAAATAGTAATAATTAATATTAATATAATTAAGAGAATATTTTATTTCAGAATAAGTAAAAGATAAATAATAAAATGAAAATTTAAGGAGACATATTAAAATAATAATGTTAAAACAAATATAACAATATAAAAATTATTATTATTATTATTATAAATTATATTAGTTATAATAATACTAATTAAATTTAACAAGGTGAATAATTTGAGACGGAGAAGAAAAATATGGATGATACTTAAATTTTTTTGTTAATTTATAATACTAAATTGAATTTAATTTAATACTAAAAGTAAAAATTCAAAACTAACAAAATATAGAAAACAATATAAATTAAAATAAGAACCTACAGATAATTTGCAGAAGCCTCCTCCTATGTCAAGGATCCAAATCTAGGGGTCTTGGAAGTGATTTTGGAAGAGGGAATGTCCCTCATTTTATAGGCACAGAAAAAATTTTGATTCTATAATTTTATTTTAAAAGTTTCTATATGTATGCACCATTAAATGGAAGGATTTGTGAAATAAATATTAATTAATGTTATTGATAAATATACCTCATTTTCAATCCAAACCTAGCTTAATTCACTATCAGTAGATAAGGTTATGATTGTTTTACTCCAAGAATTTATTCTACCCAGGAAGACTATTCATATTTCACATCTCCAGTTTTTAATTAATTAATGACCTTGACAACCGTTGTTTTACGCATAGAATTGTGACACCCAAGTTATTTTAAAATAAATTTAAATGCATGAAACATAGTTCTAAATAGATATTTAATACTATACATTAAACATAATATTTTCTCTTCTATGTTTTGAATATCGAAAAATGGTCAGCTATAATTGCGATCGGTAAGTTATTTGGAGTTTAATGGAACCAGCTCGATTTTTGGTGAATAGTTACATACCCATATGAATAGTAATGTGATTCTAAGGAATAGTAATTTGTATTATTATTTAATTTTATTAATTCTTTTAAATAATGACATTTTGATTATTTTTCAATGTGTTAAAAAATGAATTATAGGTTTAAAATTGTTATTTTTGAAAAAAAATTTTTTTTTACAAAAAAAAATTAATAAAATTTAAATTATTATTTTCCAAAAATGGAGTCCATTTTTTAATTATAAATACTCAAAAATTTTGAGGGTTAATTTCTGGGATTTTGTTAAAAAATTTGAATTTTAGATTCATAGTGAAATACGGTAAAATAATGTATGGACAAATTATCAGTTAAGTAAACTATTTATGACATCATAACTAATTTAATCCCACTTATTTTGAACTCACATGATATCTTTATTATTTTGATTACAAGTATGAATATTATTCATAATCATGGGAAAAATATAAAAATAATGATTAAAATAATATAAAATCTCTCCTCTCCTCCACTATAAATACCACCCTCATTTTCCCTTCCCATCACACCTCTCAAGGATTGATTATTTTCTATGTTATATGAAATTATATCCCAAACAATATTCTCCATGTTCCAGACCTTCTGGTCTCAAGAAAAGGCCAAAACCAAAGGCCTTAAGGAGGATCTAAAGATTACCCATCAAGAGGTATTAATCATCTTTCATTTTCAAGTGTTTTATTTTCGATTTCTTTATTTTATCATACACTCTTCCACTCCCCATGTACAAGAGGTATGAAATTTAAATAGTCATATTTTTTTCTTTATGTTATCATGTTCATGTAAATAATTCATAATCCTTCTTCATCTCATCTCCCTCTTTTTCTAAAAATAAATTAATCGTCTGCAAAGTACTGATTTACCAAAATAGTGGACAGTGAGAATTCAAATTTACATTGAATACATCAAATATGATCATAAATCCCTTTTAATGGTTGAGAGAAATTAATTTTTATATTTTAACCTATTTTATCTTAGGTAATTAACTTATATACATGAAATTAAATTATATAATGAAACATGTTAATGATTATTAAGGAACCCCAAAAATGATATTAACAAACATCATTAAGGTTTTATATAATGGTATATCATCATATATGATAAAAAATGATTTGTGGTATCATTATATATTTTTGAAACATATTAATACCACCTCATTCTACTTCTATAATTTTATTTCCATATGACATTAAAATCAAATATAAACTGACCATTGAAATCTTCTAAAGAATTCACCCAAAGCAATGGAAGGAACAAAATAATTATAATTAAAGGGTGAAATTATGATATTAAATGATCATATAAAGTGTTATAATCATGAATATATTTCTTTAAGATATTAATAACACTTTTTTAACCATTATACAGTATGGTTAAATGATTTTTTCATAATACAAACCTGAGGTAAGCGAATTTATAACCCGATTTTCATTGGTTGGGTTACCGTTCTACTTCATTATTTATGTGGTATTAAAATTGTTTGTGTGATGAACATTGTTTATATTTTGTTAAATCATGAGTATTAATATTTTATATACTTATTCCATTCACTCTATTATGTCTCACATCAATTATATGATATTTGTAAGGGGATTTTCTTTTAAAATCCTCTTTTAAAATTCGGTTTTAAAAAATTCCAGTGAAATATTTTGATGAAATTATTAATCTTGTATGATTACTTTCTGCTTATTGGGATGTTTTTACGATAAAGGATGGGACCTATATCTCCCTCTACTGAATTGGGTATGTTTTTGGTTAAGGTCAGTTGTATGGTTACTCCATGTGTAACTGCGGTAGTTACACAAATGGTATGGTAGCTGCAAGGGTTTCTAATTATATGGTATCTGAGATGGTTACAAGATTATGTAAGTAATGAAATAAGATATATTTATTGTTCTATTTATGTTCATTATGTTATTTTGGGAATCATGTTTTTCTCAATAAGTATATATAGGTGACAAGTATGTATTTTCAAAAATGAATTCATATTTTTACAAGTATTCATGGACTAATGTTTTATTTTATTTATTTTATATTCCTTAATCTTATTTTTGTGATTAAATCATGTTTTTAATTAATTTTCAAAGGTTATATGAATGTTTAAGATAAAATGGAATCCAAGTTAACTGTTATGAATATTTTTCAATGAAAACATGTTTTATTTGAAAAGTATGATATATTTTGGAGGAAATGGGATTTAATTTTTATATATCTACTCTATATGAATGTGGAATGTTATGTATGTATTATATCAAAATTATATAAACTCAAAACATGAAAATATATTCAATATGAAATTAATTTAGTTCATAACTAATATTCAAAATTATGTAATGTAATAAGGTTGGCTCCATACAGTTTTTATCATATGATGGTTTAAATAACATTAAGAGTTAATATGATGTTAATTGAATTCCATAAAAATATTTCATTTTGGTTAATTTGAAATAATATTTCATTTAATGATTACCATTTTTTTATTACTAATATATGATTGTAATGAATTGGTTTCCATATAATAAATAGGAAATATGAAGAGGAGAGGCCCCAACAGAATGATATCCTTCCGAATCTACAGTCTGGAATGGTACAGATTGGAACTGAGCAGTTTATGGAAGTAATGGCTCGACCAATGTAGGCAATGTATTATGATAGAATATATTATAGATAAAACTTGAGGTACTATAAAGGAACATTATGATAGTGGAATATTTTATTTGACAACACCCTCCTTCTTTCAAAGTATCTTCAGACCCATTAGCAGTGGAATAGTGGATTAAATCCCTTAAAAATATATTCGATGTTATGGGGTGTTCAGATATTCGAAAGGTAAGTCATTTCATTTATCATTTTGAAGGTGAAGCTGATCTGTGGTGGTCAGTGATCAAAAACAATAAGGTTAAAGAGGATATTTATTCCTTATAGTGGGTTGAATATAAAAGTTTTTTCCATTAAAAATCTTTTACTAATGTGGGGGGAGTTTGGATGCAGAAACAATTACATGAATTTAATAAAAAAAGGATGATTCAGTGGATTTGTATGAATAAAACTTCACCCGACTGGGGAGGAATGCTTCAAATATTATTCTATATCTTGATATAAAAATCAACCGCTTTTACTCAGTATTAAAGAAAATGTATTGAAGGGAACTGGCCTCTCGTGAGTTAAAATGTTATGAAAAAACAGGTCTTATTTGATGAGTTGGTAGAGATAGAGTTTTCTAATGATTGTTTGAACATTGAAAATACATATATAAAGAGGTCCAAATGGAAAGATATGGGTAAGATTCAACCAATGAAATCTTAAGTTAATAAATTCTAGTTTCTCATTTGTAAAAAAATGTCACAAAAAACACCCTTAGGAATGCCTTACAAAAATTGGGATATGGTTTGGATGTATTGCGTTTTAGAATATGGCCCAAGATTGTATTAAAAATGAAAATAAGTATTGATAACAAAACTATTTATCGTTTTAAGTATTTAGAGATGGGTCATTATGAAAATGCCTACATAAAGAGAGATTTGAATGAATAAAAGAAGTTAGGCAATAATTAGAAAGATGTAGTGAGATTCCTTGCAACTACATCAGCAGGTGTCGGGCCATCCATTGAAGTTATATCTGGTACCTTGTTTGTTTAATCAAATTTGGCTACATTATTTTTTTATATGGGGTCCACATACTCCTTTATTTATAAGGAATTTTCTAGTAAATTGGAAATATCAACACAAAAATGAGACTATAACTTATTGTTAAAACATCAGGGGGAAATATTACAGCAAAGAGAAATTATAAGAATATTTTTATTGTGGTATGTGTAAATACATTACCTAAAACCCCTTTTTCCCATATTATATTTTATTATCATTCGGGGAATGTATTGGCCTTCTGTTTATCATGCTAAGATTTACTGTAGATATAAAGAAGTTGTTTTTTAGAACGAAATTTAGATTGTATACAAGAACGATCCCATAAATTGATAAGATTTCAGGAATCTAAGAAACTATTCTAAGATGAAAATGAATGATATCATTATAAAATTGTTTAAAATGAAACAATTGTTCAGATTAATAGTGTTAACTATAAATTAATATCTAGATGTTTTTCCTGATGAGTTACCCAGTGTTATACCTTATCGGGAAGCCAAATTCACAATTGAATTAATTCCTTATTATAATATAATTTCAAAACCACCATAACATATGTCTCTAATGGAACATATTGATTTGAAAATTCAGTTGCCAGAGTATCTTGATAAAGGCTTCATTCATACTATCACTTCACCTTAGGGTGCTCCTATTTTGTTCATTAAAAAGAAAGATAGTTCTATGATACTCGAAATTGATTATACAGCCTTAAATAACATCACTATTAAAAAACAAGAATCTTTTTCCTTATATTGATTCATTTTTTGTTATTATATATGGATATTATTACATTTCCATGACTTACTTGAGATCTGGACAGCATCAGCTGATGGTGAAGGTGGATGACTTCCCAAAATAGTTTTTTGTACAAGATAATGGAATTATGATTATTTTTTGGGCCATTTCGCATAACTAATGCACCTTTTGTATTCATTGATCCTATGAATATATTTTTAAACGAGTTCCTATATAAGTTTTTGGTTGTTTTTATTGATGAAGTTCTAGCATTTTCTTAATTTTAAAGAAAAGATTGAAAAACATCATAGGGTTGTTTTTAAAAAATAAAGGATAATAAACTCTATGGAAGATATAGGAAATAATATTTTTTATTGTAGTGGATATCTTTTCATTGGAACATTGTTAATAAGGATGGAATAATAGTTGATTCTGTCAGTACTAAACTGTTTGACGAATTGAAAAGACCTACAAATGTTACAATGATTATTAGTTTTATTGGTTTGCCAAGTTAATACCAAAAAACTGTTAAAAACATTTCACGGTTATCTAGATCGCTAAATATGTTAACATGAAAGGGGTTAAATTTTTTTGGACCAAATATTGTGATGTTTATTTTTGGGAACTGATGAAGTGATAAGTGAATGCTCCAATTTTTCCCTTGCCTTTCCAAAATGGTGAATTTTTTTTACAATAATGCTTCATTAAAGGGAATTTGTTGTGTTGTGATGAATAATAATCAGGAAATTGATTATGTTTCTAGAAAACTAAAACCTCATGGATTCAATTATCCCCTAAATGATTTGGAAATTGATGTTCTAGTTTTTTTTGTTAAAAATTTTGAGGCATCGTTTATATGGAGGAAAAATGTCAAATAAATACTGACCATAACAGTTTGAGGTATATATTTACATAGAAGGGCTTAAAAATATGGTAGAAGAGACATCATGAAAAAATCAAGTATTATGATTTTATAATCAATTACCATCCAGGAAAACAAACTAATTTGGATGATTGTTTGAGTCGAAAACATAATGCATCATTAACCATGTTTTGTTTGAAACACAATCCCTTCCTTAATGATTATATGAATTTGGGATTAGAAGTTATTAATGTAGGAAATACATGTGTTTTGTTTAATGTTTTAGTGCAGTCATTGTTACCAGATAGAATTGATTAAGCACAAATGTAAGACCGTGAGCTACTGAAAAGGCTAGAATTGGATAAAATGTGTACGTTTCTTGAATTTAACATTGATAAAGATTTCATATTAATATATTATAAAAGTTTTTGTGTTCCTTGTAATTCCTAGTTGAAGAAGGATTTTTTGTGCGATGCTCATATTTCCCCATTTTCAGTTCATCCTGGTAGTACAATGATATACAGGGACCTTCAGGAGTACTATTGGTGGGATGGAATGAAAAGATAAATTTCATATTTTATTGTTAAATGTTTGACATGTCAACTGTTTAAAGAAGAATAGTAGTTACTGATAGAGATATTTCAGCCACTAATAGTTCCAAAGTGTAAATGGGAGAGTATATCCATAGAATTCATGGTGGAACTAACTAATACAACCCTAGGTAACAATGCGATTTAGATTTTTGTTGATCAGCTGACAAAAACTGCACATTTTCTATCTATTCGAGAAAAAATGAAATTGGATCAGCTTTCTAGACTATACCTCAAATATATTTTCATGTTACATGGATTTCCTATTTCCATTTTATTTTATTGGGATCCCAGGTTCACCACTATCTTTTGGAAGGTCCTTTATAAGTCTTTGGGAATAGAATTTAATTTTAGCACAACTCTTCCTCCTAAATCGGATGGGAAGTTAGAGTGAACAATTCAGACATTGGATGATATTCTTCTAGAATCTGTAATGGACTACCCATGAATTTTGTATCATAATATTTCATTAGTCGAGTATTCTTGTCATTCAATTTTAAAGATGTCACATTTCAAGGCATAATATGGGAAGCGTTGTAGAACTCCAACTTTTTGGTATGAAGTCAAGGAAAGAAATTTCATGGGACCAAAATTTGTAGAAGAATTGTATGTGAAAGTGAAGATGATCTAGAAGAACATTAGGATAGCTTAGAGTTGGTAGAAAACTTTTTTAGAAACTAGATGGAAATACTTTTCTTTTGAGGTTGGTGATCATGTTTTTCATAGAATCATTCCATGTAAGAGTGTTATGCATTTTGGTAAGAAAGGAAATCTACGTATCTGGTTCGTTGGAACTTTTAAAATCTAGGATAATGTTGGACTAGTAAAAATACATAGTATATTTTCCTTCGAGTTAATCTCATTTACACAATGTTTTTCATGTTTTGATGTTCAGTAAGTATTTTACATATTTGACTCAATTTTTGAGCCGAGAAGTAGTTCATGTAGAAGAGAAAATTTCGTATGAAGAGAAAAATGTTCAGATCCTTGATCAAAGACAACACATATTACATAATAAGGTAATTCACCATTTAATGTATTTCTGGAGAAACCAATTGGTTGAATAAGCAAGATAGGATTCTGAAACTTTTATGAGTGAAAGGTACCCCAACTTGATTAATAAGTAAATAAAATTGCAAGGACACATGTTTCAAAAGGTAGGGATAATGTAAAACCTTATGGTTTTAAAAATTAATTGAAATTTATGAAACATTGTTTTAAATCTATATTTATAACTATACTTTAAACATAATTTTTCTATATCTTTGTTTTGAATTTTGAATACAAGTCATCTACAATTGTGGTCAGTAAATTATTTGAAATCTGATGGAACCAAATTTGGTTTTGGTAAAGAGTAACAAACAATTATTAATAGTAATATGAATTAAATTAAAAATAAATTGTATTATAATATTATTTTCTTAAGGCTTTATGATAATGACATGTTGATTAATTTTTCATGGTATTAAAAATTATGTTATAGATTTAAAATTTATCTTTTTGAATATATATTTATTTATTTAAAAATTAAATTAATAATATTATGAAAATCATTTTCACAAAATGGATTTTATTTTTGAATTATGCACTTTGAAAAATGGTGTGGGAGAATTTTTTGGATTTTTCTTAAATTCATGAATTTTTAATGAATAATGAAATAAGTTAAAATATCGTTTTTAAAACACACAAGTTAAATACACTGTTTATGACATCATAACTGATGTAAAGCCCCTTGTTTCTGTCTCAAACACTCTCTACAATATTTATATCACAATAATGAATAATATTCATATTCTTAGACACATATATTATAATAAAGATTATAATAATGTAAAATCAATCCTCTCCTCTGATATAAATACCACCATCATTCCCTTATTCCTATCACAACACTCAAGCCATTAAAATTTTATAATTTATACAAAATTACCTCCCATAGGATCTTCTATACATCTAAGACCCTCTGGTCTCCCCAAAAGGCCAAAACAAAAGGCCTTTGAGGAGGATCTCAAGAAAAAGAGATCAAGAGGAAATAATCCTCTTTCATTTTCATATGATTGATTTTCAATTTCATTACTTTCTCATACTCTCATCACCTCCCCGTTTATTGGAGGTACGAAATATCCATAATATTATTTATTCTCTATTTTATCACGTTTATGTAGGAATTAATTATCCTTATTCCTCTACTTTCCCTCTTGTTCTAAATACTAAAACATGATTCGCAAAGTGCTGATTTAACTAAATAGTGGATGATGTGTTTTTAATTTCCATTACATACTACAAATATGATTATATAACCCTTTTAATGTTTGAAATAGAAATAAATTTTTGTGTTATAAAAAAATTATGTAATGAAATTTTATTCATGTCATTAAATTATATAATGAAACAAGTTCAAGATTATTGAGGAACCCCAAAATTGATCTAAACAGACATAATTATTGTTTTATCTAATGATCTATCATCATATATGATAAAAAAAATTATTTATAGTATCATTATATATTCTAGGGACATTTTTATACAATTTTATTCCACTTTTTGAATTTAATATCCAAATGAAAGGAAAATAAAATGCAGACCAGCCATGGAATTATTGTAAATAACGCGCCCAAAACAATGGAAGGAGAAAAACACTAATAATTAAAGGGTGAAATGATGTAAATAAATTATCATATAAGGTGTTATAATCATGATTAATTTTTTAAGAAATTAATTACACTATTTTAATGATTATACAGAAGGATTATATGAGTTTTAAGTAATGAAAACCCAATGTAAGAGAATTCTTTACTAGATTACCATTCATTGGGTTACCCTTCAACTTCATTATATATATTGTATTGAAATTTTTTGTGCAGTTAATATTGTTTATATTTTGTTTAATTATTTTTATTTATAGTGTATATAAATATTCCATCTATCTTATTATGTCTCATATCAATTATATGATATTTTTAAGGGGATTTTTTTAATCCTCCTTTAAAATTTTGTTTTACATAATTCAAAACCAATGATTTTATGTAATTATTCATGTTTTATTATTATGATATGGTTAATGTAAATTTTTTAAGAAGAAGTTTGGGACATATATATCCCTTGAATTCATTTGGTATGTGTATATTGTAGGTCGGTTGTATGGTTACTGCAAGTGTATCTGCGATTGTTACACAAATTGTAAGGTAGCCGTGGGGTTACAAATTATAAGGCAGCTGAGATGGTTACAAGAATGTGTATGTAATTCCCAAAGATACATTTATGGTTATATTTATCTTCATTATGTAATTTTATTAATCTCATGTTTCTCAATGTATGTATATATACGATACATGTATGCCTTCATGAAAATGATTTCATGAGTTTATAAGTATTCCTGGACTAATGTTTTCTTTTCTTTATCTTATATCCCTTAATGAAATTTCTATGATCATCCAATGTTTTAAAATTAATTTCATATGTTAAAAATATTTTTAAGAAAATAATGAATCCATTATAAATGTTATGAGTATTTTTCAATGAAAACAAGTTTTATTTTAATAGTTATATATATTTTGGATGAAATGGATATTGTTTTTATGGTATCTACACTATATGAATGTGGAATGTTTTCTTTGTATTATTTTCCAATTCTCCTAGACTCAAAACATTAGAAGATCCTCAATATGAAAGGAAGTGAGTTATTGAAAAAAATACATGATTATGTAAGGCAATATGGTCGAGTCCTTATAATAGGCCTTCATAAAAGTTGTTCAAGTATGTATTTGGTGTCATTCCAACAAATTTCTACCGATTTTGTGTATTCATTTAGGATCTATAGTCCATGAAAAATAATTATTCATATCATTGCACAATTTTTAAGCCCCAACTTGTGAACTATTTTTGGGATTATAAATGGTGGATTTGGCTTTGGGTCCAAAATATTCAAATGATTCTTAGATAACATAAAAACCTATAAAAGAATAATTTTTCAATTTAGATCAGTAAATAAATTTTTTTACTATGAAATACAAAAATTATTTCAAAATAATTAAAATATAAAATACTTTATTTTTCTGATTAAGCTCAAAATACCAGTAAATCCAAATAATGTGACAACTTCACTTAAAATAAAAAATTTTTGAATTAAAAAATAAAAATTAAATGTTAAAATATTTAAAATATTTTCTCTATGAATTCCACAAACATAAAAAAATTCAATTATATAAGCATAAGATAAAAAAATTTAAAATTAGAGGGTTCTAATGTTAAAAATATTCAAATTCGTTAGAAATAATGTCAAGTAATTTTACATGTGAATACAAAATTTTTAATAATCAATATAAACAATAATTTTAATTTCTCAATGTTCAAGGAAACAATTAATTTATTAAATTTAATTTTCCATCATTAAAAAATTATGGAACTTCTCCATTCAATCATTTATGTTCATAATTTCACTGTTACTAAACATGAAAAATCACAACCTAACATACAAGGGATCATTTTCTATCATCACTCATGATATAATTAAAGATGAGTTACTATAATATCATGAATTTATTTTTTTCCCATAGGATTGTAAAGTAACTATTTCATCCACATGTAATGACAAAAGACATATAAAATCATGATGACATCCATTAATGGTACAAATGACATTGATGCTCATGGTTGGTGGGAATTGATGTTTCAAGATTAAGACAAATATAGTAGACTTATGTCTTCAGTATAGTGAACAATATATTAAATAAAATTTTAATTAAATTCTCCCCTTTAAATTAGAAACATCTACATCCAAAAAAAACTCAAAGAAATCATTGTGAATAATAAAATCATAATGAATTGTGTGCACCATATTTAATTTTTCTATGATTTTGTACATTTTATTTCATTGTAGATATTTATATTATTTATCAAAATTAAATCATAGA
The DNA here is from genome assembly GCA_963277665.1 of Viscum album. NCBI lineage: Eukaryota > Viridiplantae > Streptophyta > Magnoliopsida > Santalales > Viscaceae > Viscum > Viscum album. The sequence continues at coordinate 982,296,870 of OY728157.1, forward strand.
ATAGAATTCACATCCCCATCCTAACCACATTTGATATAAATAATTGGTCTAGTGATGGTTATTTTTTATTCTTTTAACGGACAACTCATTCCATTTTTTCTTTTTTTTCAAGAAGGGAAGACAAATTAAGTAAGTTGAGTGAATAAAAAGCATTCTTTATTCACACAAAAATCACCCAAAGACTTATTCATTACAGTTAATTTCATCATATCCACCATGATTCCCTTCATCCCATGATTCAACAACAATATATAATGAATAATACATAGAAGAGGGTATGAATGTATAAAAATGGATTGAAACACAGCTTATCCCTAAAAAAGTATATTCAGGTATTCTATGGCATAAAGAATGATTTCTGTAAAGGTGGTTATTTATGAATATGTTCTTTTAAAATGTTTCCTCAATAAATTTATATTTTTTCTCACAGTCATAGCTTTGATATGATAAAATGAACGTTCTCATCAATGACATGTCACCTGATCACTCAGAAAACATGTTAAAAATAAATATGAAGAAATTTGTCTTTAAATATTATCAGGATTAGAAATTATGATATTGGAAAATAACAAAATGATTTTTTAATGAAAAATATAATTTCAATATAATTTCTGTAATTCAATTCATGGAAAATATAAGCAAAATTTCATTTACATCCGTTAATTAATTCCCACAAATTCAGATTCCTCATTTTAATATCCATGATTCACTCTAATAATTCAATTTTACATATATCGAATTCAATATTATTAATATTTAAATATAAATAATGTTATCACAAGATTAATAATATACTAATGTCTCATATATTAATCATCTAAAAGATGAATTCCACTGTGGGAATATAATTTCATATTTAGTGCACAAAATAAGCTTATTGGATAAAAATTATGGTGAGATTAAAAGATAAAAATAATTATTGAACTATAATCAATATGAATGATTTTTTCAAGTTAATATTTCTTCATTTAGGGTTTCCTTGATTAATTATGAACCAATAAAAGAAAATTACAAAATTATATGAAAGTTTCATGTCATTAATGATTAAAAGGAGACAAGGAGTTGGTCTTCATGATGGAAAACATCTTGAGAAATGAAATTTAAAACTATATTACTATAAATAAAATTAAATTTAAAATTCGTGGTATGATCTACCATGTGGGCACTAAATATTTACTACCTCCACAGGTTCGTACCAACTATTATCTAAAATCATCTGGTGGATAAAGTTTCTTTGATTTGACCCACCTCATGTTTCTTTTCTTGTACTATGATTCATCCTTTATGGTGAGAATTATCCACTGATAATGTACATAAGATCATCCACATTCACAATTATGAATATCTTTCATGGAGGGGGGTGATGTGGTAGTGATCATCCACATTCATGGTTTCTACTTGTGTAACCTTTTATAATGTTCGATTAATAGGGGATTTAACATGAGAATCCCCTATTAGGATTTGCTCTGGCTCAGCAATATAGATTTTGTTAATGGGGATCCTAAAATGTTTTTCATAATAATCAACGTGATATATGTCTTCCTTAGTAGGTGAAAATGGATAATTTTCATCTCCCCCAAGACATAATAAATATTGTTTGAATCTAAAATTTCAAAATAATAGGGATTGAAACATAATTTAGTTTGAATAAAATCAAATAAAGAGATATAGTATGAGAAATTTACAAATCCAGGTCTTAGTTTATATTTAATCAATGTCATAGGGTTATGTGCCTCTTGGATTAGGTTCTCATAGAATAGAGGAAGATAGTTTGGATCTGACATTTTCACTTCACATTCCACCACATGGATGGTATATTCCACCACTAATGATAGATCATATTATTTATTGTGTTTTGGAATATAAATTAGTTCCTCACATTTATTCCAGAATTCATCCAATTCATGTAGACATCTAACGTATTTCTCAAAATAATGTCTTCCTCCTTCAATTACTCAAGTTAGATATGAGTCTTATCTGCTGTTCATGATCTAATTCTGGTTTTTCTGATGATTCTTAAAAATATGTTGTTATCCAATCCATTTGTTCTTATAGAAACTTCACATTTTCATCATGTTCATTAATATCATAGTTGAGATTATTTTTTCTCACATCCTCCGGAAACTATTCTGGTGAAACTTCATAAAAATTGTTTGGAGTGAATGAGGATAAATATTCTTGTGTCTGGGACAATTAATGATTGAATTCTGAGATGTATTCCCAAATTTTACGTATCTCCCTAGAAAATCCTTCAACTACTATCTTCTCAAGGGTCTCATTGATATCCTAGATAAGGTCCTTCAATTCTTCCTATTTAGAAATTTGGCTCCTTGTTTCCCTGGTATATCTAACCCATAATGCAACACCATCTTTTGAAGACTAGGGTGCTTCTACTACTGGATCATTCAAATGAAATTAATTGATCCATGAATTTAAAATGATCATTGGAAGACAAAATGGATGTCTTTTTTTATAAAATATATTAAATTTATCAAAAATGTGAAATAGGAAAACATAATAAAACATAATATTGGATTCTTAGAAACAATGTCGGTTTTGACGTACACCAATTGTGGGGTGTAGAAAACGCAGAATTATATTTTTTTTCTTATACAACACTGTGGTAGACCAGGGTCTTGTCACATTAGGATCATTTTAGTTTTTTTGATTTTCCTCTTATAAATCACATAATCAATTTTTTATTTTGTGTTTTTACATTTTCAAAGTAATCAATGAAAATATTTTTATGTTTTTTATTTATAAAATGAAAATTTTATATTCTAATTTATTCTACCATGAAAATATAAATAGAATAGGATAAATAAATAAAGAATTTGTTCTTGTATTTTTTTTGATTCAATCATTATTTTTTTTTTGCATGTTTGATTTTAGTTTGATAATCCAAGCATGAAATATCCTGTTTAAACTATTATTCTGAATTTATAAATTTTCAATATAATTTATTTCCTATGAACTCTAAATATTCTATCCTCTTTTAATCATGTTTTATAAAAGTTGTCTGTTTTGGAGGTTACATCTTTTAGGACCCAACACCTTTGACATTGTTTCATCCATTGATTAGCTCTACTAAAATTTTTGAGGAAATAACCAATAGTCGTTGGGAAAAGTGATTAAATAAAATTATTTTGATTGATTGAGTTTCATGTCATTGGGGGTAGTTACAACATCGAAGACATTCATCTCCCTTATGAATGACAATCAATTACATCGACAAACTTGAAACTAAATTTTACATAAAATTCATGAATACCTTGACCAACCCTCTGGACAAGACTCGAGGTAAACCTCTCATTTTTAAGATATAGTGATCATTTGGTAAAGTGTATTGAAGATATGAATAAGAAATAGAATAATATTAACGTAAATAATATTTAAAAAAAATTATGATAAGAAAAAAATGACTACTATATAATATAATTGGGATTAAAGAGATAGAATTTTTTTATTTAAATTAAAATTAATTTAGAATTTTATATAATTAATATGGTATTTTAAAATAATAATATTTGTTATTATTATTAATATTACAATTAAGAGTTTAATTTATTATTGATGAAAAAGAAGACAATGAATATGATGAGAAAGGAAAAATAAAATTTAAAATAAGATTAATAAAAAAATATAATAATAATAATATTATTATTATTATTATTACTAATTATATTATTTATATTAATATTATTAAAAATTTAAAGGATAAGAATTAGAGAAGTTGAAAATATATATGGATAACAATTTATAAAAATGAATGAAATTTATTTTACAAAAAAATATAAATTATAATTAAATAAAGAAATTTAAAAAAAATAAATAGAAGAAAATAAATAAAAATAATAATATAGGGATATGTTTTCTCAGGCACCTCGTCGATCTAGGATCCTCATCCGGGGGTCAAATTGTTGACTTTAAAAGAGACCATGGCCATTTTTTTGTAGGCAAGGGTGAAGGTTCCGTTTCATAAATTTATTATGAATGATTCTTTGTGTTATCCTTATTAAATGGATTAATTAAAAAAAATTCTACATAATTATTGTTTACAAATGTATTTTTCATTTCCCGTAAAAATTTGAGCTTAAAAATTCATGTTTTGATAGATTGATTTCCATTTCTTTCTGATAATTTATTCTGCCTAGGCAGACTCTTCATATTCCACCTATCTAGTTTGCCATAAATTTATAACCATAAAAATAGATGATTCGCATGCTGAAACCTTCATTTATGTTTTCCATAAATGTCACGTTCATCTCCCATCCAATTTTTTATTTATATGTAACATAAATTTAGGATCTATGGTGCAAACATAAAAAATAATCAAAGAATTTCATAGATATCAAGGTCCAATATCTATGATGTATATGGGCTCCTAACTGGTGGATTTATATTTTATTTCTGAATATTAAAATAATTCCTAGAAAACATAATAACCAATAAATTAATTATTTTAACATTTTTATCAGTAAATATAATATAATATCTAAAATAACAAAATAATTTAGAATGGTTAAAATCCAAAATCTTCTATTTTTTCATCTAAGCTCAAAATACCACAAAAACAATAAAATGTTTCAATTATTCTTTAAATATTACATATGTGGGATTAAAAACATTGAAATTATATGTATTTTAAATGAAAACATTTTCTCTATCAACTAACTGCCAAATAGTATCCATTTATTCATTTTGAGTATTTCCATAACCATATGAGGGAAATATCATTCATGGATAGGAATAATATCCCACATGTTAGAAGTAATTTCAATGAGAGGTTTATATTCCCTGTTGATGCAATAAATGATTTTCAATTTATTTGGAATATAAAATGTGACTTCACTCCACCATTTATTGATATGGTATCCATATTAATAAATCTAACCCATGCCTAAAATAACATTAAATTCAAATAAAGGTACAATCACAATATTTATTGGAAGCACTTTCCCTCAAACATCAATGAGAGAGGACATATATAATTAAGACGCATCCATATATCCCATTATGTGTTTTGAAACCTACCTCAATATTAAATAATTAGGCCAATAATTCAATACCATTTTCAAATTCCATAGATATAAAATGGGAGTATTGTTGGAACCAAAAAATACATCAGCATATCCTGAATTAAAAATAACTATACACTTAACTGTGTTATTCTCATAACCCTCTTCAGTAGTTGAGATCAAATTTTATTTCCACTTATATTTAATCTAAAGGGGGTTCCAATGTTGATCATCATCATATACCTTCTTGTTCTTATATTGGTTTTCATAATTCTCATATTCTATGAATTAGTAGTATTGGGTCATGGGCGCTGTGTTAGTGAGTTTCTTCTTCTCTTCAATTTTATTAACCGTTTCATTTATTGTCTGTTGATGTTCATTGGATTTATTGACCTCCATTAATCATTTAAATAACCACCTATTTCCATTTACATAGTTACCTTGATATTTCATCCCACATTTCCTACAAGTGTATGGATATAATTTATTTCCACCAAGTTATTTTTTCCTAGGATTCATAAGACTCAATATTTTCTTATCAAAACTATATGAATGGTGGGAATATCCATTTCCCATTTACACTATCAATTCAAATCAAATGGTTTCATCATACCCACTAAGGAATATTATATATATAATCATTAAAATGCATGATTTTATACCACAAATTAATTTATCTACCAGACATTAATCTTGGTTGATAATACCATAAGCAAACCTTGTATTCCTTATAAAATTTCTCTCATATGTACCCACATATTTATCATCCTTCTACAAAACCTCATGACTGAATTCTCTATTAGTTAATGAATAGTATATAGATCATACTTATTGAGGAATAAACTCATAAACACATCCCACCCTATGGTGTCAATTATTACATATTGCCTCATATTCCTAATAAGATTCCATCATTGATCTCTTTCACCATCCAAATAATAAAAAAAATTATTATGATCTTTAATATGGTTAATGGAAATGGTATTTTTGATGGTACAGATATATAGATCAATAACTATTCGATTGATTTACCCACTAATAGAATATGGAAATTTCCTCATGATGGACTACATAGAATATTATTCATAAATTTTTTTGTTTGGAAGTTTGACATGATTCATATCATGAGAATGTTATGTAAGAATAGAAACTAGATTCTCTATTATATCTCAAGTAGCATTTGGCTTCCCAGGTTTACACTTATTTCATCATCCATTGAATTCATATTTATATTAGTGTTCTTTGTTTGATCCATCAACTATAACCAGAATGAATAGTGTGAAAAATAATAATCACTGTGGAAAAACATAGTCATAAAAAATAATATATGGGATTTATAAATTATGAAAAAATATTTTTAATCTATAAAAAGATAATTTTAAACAATATAATTCATGGCCATCATTTTATCAAATCATTCATGATTTTTTGTAAATATTTTTTCTGTTTCCAAAACATATCATCTAGGAGTGTCAATCCAGGTGTTCTAAAAGCCCCATTGTCAAGAACTAAGTGTTATTCCAGTCAAATCCCAATATTCCCTTTTTGAATTTATTAGCACTAGGTTCAAATATGCTACATCCACATCCACATATATTATCCAGAATTTTTTTTATTTACATGGAAACCACTCTGTCTATCCTTCACAAAAATCCCATGACTTTTTATATACTTTGACGTATCCCAATATTTCTTATTAATGTTTAGTCATTGTATTTTCAAATGGTTAAATAATCTTTTTTCCTGATTCCAATTAAAAGGACCCAAGCCTTCCATTAAACATATTACATCTTTATAGATAAATATTAAATGCATTTCACAAATACCCACCCGAGGACTATAAAGGATTATTTTTTTGAGATTAGTTATACAATTTTATTATTTCAAAAAACTCCTCAAAATTTCCATCAAAGATGATCCCATTTAGATTTTCTAATAAAAATAGCCATTATAAAACCTTTCGTTATATCATTAGAAAAGGAAATAGAAGAAATGGTGATCTCAAGTTCATAGTAAGACAAAATGAGAGAGATATCAATCGATGATCATACAAAATAATAATGTAAGCATAAGTGTATGAGCACATGAATATAACATACAATGTTTATACCCAATCTATCACAAATTTTACAAATGATTTATGCACTATTAAATTATATTTTCAAAAACATTAGATCATAAGTGTGATAAATTATTATAAATAAATCTTGAACCATAATTTCATTTCATATAAGTGTTCCACCATCATCAAAATATAAACTATTTCATATCTCCTGGTTAACTACTGAGACAATAAAATCATAATATATCATGCCTCAAAACATTTTTCACACAGTGGATAATACACATCAACTTATTTCTTATAACAAATCACGTATATCAAACTTTTTCACTTATAGGATCAAGAACATATATTTGTTTCCCATGTAGAATCAAGAAAATAAAATTCTTTCCTATATTATATAATTAACATTTACATGACATCAAAATCAGTGTCATTAAATATAAATCATTACAAAATAAGTTGAAGGGATATAAAATTCTAGACCCTACAAATATATATTAAATCCTATAAATATATGTGCCAAAAGATAATAAAACATTCATCAAATCTTTTTAGAATAACTATTGTAATGAACAAGTGTCTTATAAACATTCCATATATTCAACATAGAATAATCCATGGGAAATGAAATGGATTTCATAGACATCATTTTTTTGACTTGACCCACCATGGCCTGCCTAGTAGGTGATAATCCAAGTGTGCTTACCAAAATCCATTCTCCAATAGGAGATGGAATAGTGAATATCACAAATATGGTTTAAAACACCCATGGGAAGTGATATCCTATGGTTCTTATACACACACGCACACATCCATCTCCATAAAATAAAGTAAGGATAATAAATCTACTTGTACTAAAAATGCATGTATAAATCTATCATACTAATAGATCAAATGAATAATACTAGAAAATGTGATGGGGAAAATCAATCATCCCAAAAACTAATAAAAGTGTCCAATAAATTTAGAAGGAGGGTATTAGTTTCAAATCCAACCACTGGGACACACTGTATTCCTTCTTGATCCCTACATCCTTCCTACTCTTGTTTTCATCAGACTCTATAAAAAAGATTATTTATTGCATAGGACATGTAATTTGTCAAAAAAATTATATGAATGGGTGAGTATAACAATACCTATTAGGTTTCCTATAAAACGAAAAATAAAAGGAAAAAATAAAAGGAAAAAATATTCCCAACACATATCTAGGGGATACAAAAACTACAGCGATAGATAATTGGAATATACATCTCCATAACTCAGATACACAAGACATATGACAACCCTACTCTTTATTACACATTAATTCCTAATTTATTACATTAATTTAAACATAAATATACCTAGAAGATAGATAATTCTATTGTATTAATAAATTAGGAACTTTTAATAAAAACATTAATTGATAGTACAACATATTTTTTGAAAATCTCTTTAACATGATCATAATAACCCTTTTTACTTAACAATGCAATGTATAAACTAGGGAAATACAAAGAAAGTTGTGTTATTTAAATACCATTATGGTAATAAACATGGAATTACGTGTTGTAGGTAATAAATTTTATAAAATAGGCATGTACATGGGGCATTAAAGGTGTGAGAACCATTAACATGCACAATGAGGCATGATATTATCATGATAACATAATGGAAACATGGGAAATTTGGAAACAAATTAAAACATTGAATAACAATCATTGGTAAATGATATCTGCTAAGAATTCATAATTCATAAATTATCATGGTAGATTAGGATCACTACATAATCCATTTAATAATGTATCATGAGACTCAAACAATACCTAATTCATTGGATCAATATATAATTCCAGGTGCACTCATCACATTAATTTCAATCACTTTCATACGAGCACCACATAGATCATACAACATGGATTCAATCATCATCATATTTTACTACATTATCATGGAGTTTTTAATAAAAAATTGTATGTTTAAAGTTAATAATTATACGTTCATAATGGTGAACACCAATGATAGGTAATGGGTACGGTTATTCCCCATACAACTGTTTGGCATGGAAAATTCTGATGAAATTTCAACAGTATAAAGATGTAACCAAAATATTCATAAAATAGTTTGATGAGAGGGAAAGTGGTCACTAATTAGTTTGACATAAAATAAAAAGTAATAGGGACATGTATATATATATCCCAACATTAGTAATTGGAAATAGGAAACATAATATTATGATGTTATATGAATAAAGAGGATAAGGAAAAGATACCTTACCTTGAGAGAGTGATTCCAAATTCTTGAGAGGAACTTATTCAGAGCTTAGGGAACCTTAATCAGAATATTGAGTGGTAATGGAAGTGTAAAGATGTCATTTGGATATTTTTAGTGGAGATAAATATGGTCATGGGTGATTTTAAATTAGAAAACTGGGGATATTTATTATTATTTCCCAAACATAGGTTTTTGACTATATAATAAAATATCTGTAACAACAAAGTGTCCCATTGTTTTTTCCATGATTTCATTCAGTGATGTGTTATTCCTAAACCATATGATATATTATATATACTAGGGGATTCATAAAGGCTTTATAAAGTTAACCAACTTAAAATCCAATCACATTATTTTTATGGAAAATAATTTCTCTATTATTTTATTAATTTTATAATATTTATTACATAGATTTTTTTCATTATGATGTAATAAAACACCCCTTATATGTATATAATATTTAATTTCTAATCGAAAATTTAAATGTCTCTTAAAATTACGAAAAACTCATTTTCATAAAATTTAAACATTATGACTCCAAAAAAAGTTTATTTTATCAAAAAATTACTAAATATGTGTATTTTATCTTTTAAAACATGCATAAAAATTTATTAAGAAATGATGAGTTTTTTGACAATAACTGTTTTCAAATCCTTATTAAAATATCTTCTAAATTTATAAAAAATATATATGATCATTTATATTTAAGAAAAAAAATTAATAATAATATTCAATTAAAATATTATTTATTTATAAAATACTTTAATTTATCAAAACAACCATTTTAATTGAAATTAACTAATAATTATAAATAGAATTTTTTTAAAAATCAACAAAAAATTATAATATAACTATAAGAAGTAAATATAAAAAAAAATTCATATTGAATATAGAATATACATGTTCATATTTTTATAGTCTAGATACATTTTATTTTAATACACCAAAAACTCCCAATGGTTAAAGTGTGTTATGATGAAACTTTTGTAGGTTTGTTTAGCATACATGGTTCTAGTAGTGATCTTGACGAGCTTGAACTTTTCATGTAAATATTTACCTCATTCTAAACTAGTCAGATCTATGCATGGTCATTGTAAAAGGGAAATCCTAGTGATTCTATCTTGCTCATAAGATCAAATAAATATGCTTTATAACCTATGATCATACTGGTTTAGGCCATCACTTCCATTTTATGTTTCAATAGGATTTGATAGAACCCTATATTAATACTAGTCATATGATCACTCTAGGATGGATATATTATCAATAGTAATGATTCTAAATGGTATTTTAAATATTATATTACAAAATAAAGTAAATTAGTTATTATGTTTTCTATAAACATTGTATATAATAATACATTTAATTAAATCAATAGGGGGAATTTATTTATCATTTTTTGCATAGTTACATGAAATGTTAGTTCATAACCACATTGAATTTCATTCAAAATATGACACATAACCAGATGGAATCCAAAAATAACATAGATATAATCATCACTTACTCTATGTATCATGGTCTTGACCATATATCAAGCCACATGATTCTACTCTAGTCTCTAAGGTATCAATTTTTGGGGAGTACTCACTGCACATGTTATGTCACCCTGATAGAACTCATACAATATGTCTCACTCATTATGTATCAATAAGGAAATGTTACAAACCATTATCATGTAAAAATAAAATATATAATGGTTTGGAGGAAATTCACATTGCTACATTATGACACTACTACAAAGACAGGCAAATGAAGTGCCTCCCTTTAACAGCGCTAAAAAAAGAACTTATAAAGGGGAACTTTTAATAGTGCTAAAAAAGCGCAGTTAAATGTGACCCTTTATCTGTGCATTTTTTAGCGCTGATAAAGACCCCCCATTATTAGTGCCTTTTTTAACACTGTTAAAGGAGATCCCTTAATCAGCACTTTTTTTAGTAGTGCTAATAAAAGAGGGGCTTTATCCGCCCTTTTCATTAGCACTGATAAATTTTATGATTCAAAAAAAATTCTAAAAATTAATATATTGTTATATAAGTATATTTATTTTGATATAAATATAATATATATATTTTTAATATGTTTTAGGTATGTATAAATATACTATTACATTTAATATATATAAAATTTAGTGAAAATTGATTTCTAATATTTTAAAAAATATTATTAACTAATAATTTTTTAATTATCAATGATTAATAATCATTTAATATCAATTTTTTAACCCAAAAAATCAAAAAAAATAATAAAAGGTCTAAAATAAGTTGACAATATAAATCAAACATCAAACAGCCCTAACATTTGATCCAGGTGTTCGTTTGAGCTTTATACCATATCAAATCGAAGCCTGGGATAAGCTCTACACGCTAGTGACTGAATGGAACCTTTGGTCACTTTTTCATGGGAAAAAATGCTTATAAGTCCTCTAAAACTATGTTATTAGATGGGATACACCAATTTTTTAACATTCAAACAAGCATAACTTCTGATCCATATGTCTGTTTGGCCTGTACCACATATCATATCGATGATTGTTTCATTTTATTTTATTTGATAGGTTGTGGAGTTGTAATGGGCTTCTTTCATTTGATGTTATGGTCGTTTAAACATTATATGGCTTTTCAAATACACATATATTTGTATATATTCGTAAATATATATGTTTTTTTGTGTGTGTGTCTGTGTGTGTGTGTTATATATATGTATGTATTTATTTATTTATTTATTTATATACACACATAATAACCATATTTTATAATTGTATTTAAAATTAATCTTATTAATATATATTGATATACAAATAAATATATAGATAATAAATTATAAATATATATATATTAATATACGAATGAATTTATATATACTAATATATGAATAAATATATATTTATTAATATAACGAAATATATTCATATTAATATGAATCTATATTATTATATGAATAAATATAACATTATATATATATATTAATATATATTAATATATGAATAAATAAATAAATAAATATATTTATATTAATATAAGAATAAATATTTATGTATTAATATAACTAATTATATTTATATTAATAAGAATCTATATTAATATACAAAAAATATAACTATATATATATAAATAAATAGATATATCATTAAATAGAGAAAAAATGAAATGGATTAGTGGTAAAGGTGCTGGCGTGCAAGGGGAGAGGTCGTGGGTTCGAGTGCGGGTGGATGCAAGGAGGCGCACGTGTGTGGGGGATGCACGGGAAGGGCACCGCGTGGGAGAGTGTGAGGAAGGTTCTCCTAGCAATGATATTTGGGGGGGGGGTCAAGCACTGTTAAAATCTTCCCCCAAGAATTATATAATTCTTTTTTAATTTTTTTTAATTGTATTCGACTTTTCTGAGTGATTTTTAAAATCGCTCATAAAATGTGCCTTTATCAGCGCTTTTCTGAGCTTTGATAAAGGGGACCCCTCTTTATCTTTTCCTCAATTAACTGCTCTTTTTTTAGCACTGTTAATAATCTTTTCTAGCCCTGATAATGGACATATTTGTTGTAGTGTGACCCAAATGAGGGACTTTTAACTCTAAACCATATATCTCATGTATTATCTAAATAGTCAGCGTGGAGGGGACATATCCTCTATATTGTTCTTTATAGATGATGGAGACACAACATTAGTGTATGACTCACTCCTAACTAGAGATATATTATGGCGGAGTACCACTACATTGTTAGAGGACATGGAACCTACTATAATGTTATTGTAAAAATTCTACCACTACAAGTAAAATGGGGGGACCCCCACCCAAGTGGGATTATAGAGTACCAGCCATAGAAACCCTTCAATTCTTCTATTCCATCAATAGGGTACCATCACCATACCATGTATTTTTGGTTAGTAACACTATCTATAGAAATTCACTATGGCACATGGCTTGTTAAGACAGGGGAGTACCAACCCCAGTATCTTACTTGAGATCGAACCCAATCATCATTACGGTGTTAAGAGTATATGGGACATGTTCCCTGTTACTAAAGGGGAATTACAAACACTGATACCTCTATAAAGATCAACCCAATAATAGAAATATTTTATGAGTATAAGGACCCAGAATAAATCATTATATAATATTGTGATATGAGAAGAAATAACATTGAGGATTCTTTCAGGTTTAGCGGGTTAGATTATTAGGCCACAAAAATTACATAGTAGACCCATACATCACATAAGTATAGATACCATCATTATCCACATTATCCACCAATGTAATACCTTTAAACAAATCATGATTTCCATTTCATGATAAAAAGCTTATTGACTTTTTCCATTATCATACCCATCCTTTTACATTGGGGAAATCATTTCAAAAATGTGGGATTAGGATAAAACTCACTGTAAGGATTATAAAATAAGTAATAAAACTGGTATTCCATTAACAATTAAAACCCATGAAATCATGTTCTCATAATCACAATTTTAACCCATAAAACATAAACTACTTATCACACATCATGTAATCATAATATTTCTACAAAAATTCATAGATATCATTAAACATAAAGGTATCTTGTGGAATCCATATCATATTTACATGATAGATTTCACAAATACATATGGAGTAACCCTCATGTTCACATTTGGAATAACCAATATAGTATAATCTCAAAATTTTTTAGGATAAATCTTATGTTTACCTTTTTCAATATACATAATGAGTTTGAGATCTATCACGGGCTCACCAACCGTTGGTTTATCACAGAACCATCCATATACCAATCAATTCCAAATATCCATAACATAATAATAACTCATTAGCAATAATAATGGTAAAAATCATATTTCAACATTTCAATCACAAAACATCATTTCATGACATTGATATAATCAATCCATAAAAAAAAATTTAAAAAGAATAATTTTGAATCAAAGGTTACAAAACCACATTGAAACTTTTAAATTATTTAAAATTTTAAAATATTAATGTCTATAAAGATAACTATAAAAACCTATTTTGAGAATAGGGACATTAATGACTAATCTATTTATGAATAAATCTTTAGAATATTTAAAATTATGTTTCAATTAATGAATTTATTACCACTTGAAAAAATTATTGAATAAAAATAATAGAAAAATAAAATTAAAAAACATATAATATCATGAGAATAAACATATTGCTGATATAATGTATCTAAGGGAAGAATATACATCTCATAAAATTTAATTTTTGCATAATTACAAATAAGACTCAATAGAATGTAAATTTAGACAAAACCCTTACAAAGATCATACCATTATATTAAGGATAAATCAACGAAATAAATTTTTCTGAAAATTATAAATACACCAAATAAAAGTGGGTTTTTATTGTAAAACAATCATATGTAATTCACACATATTTTTGGAAAAACAAAACCAATGAAATGGATATTTAACTCAATGAAATGATCTTGATTTTAAATTTCCCATAAATTGAGTCCGACTTGTCTCATTCATTCTTTATATTAAATAATAATAAACATAGGTTAATTTGTACTTGCTTGAGAATATTTTAAATGTTTATAACAAATTTTATATCACTTCTTACCATGTTATAACAATTATGTAATTTTTTTAGTTCATCTTTGATGTTTGTTCGATGTTCGTTACATGAGTCAAAAATGAACTTGTTATAATTACAAATTTTCCATGTGGTCAAAATTCCAATATATATATATAATAGTATTAATGATTTAAATATCATATATATCCTGTTAATATGAATTTAAAATATTATATAATATTTGGAGACAATAATTGAAATGCACCATTCATTGAGACGGTAGGTTGTATATACCCATGAACACAACTTTCATTTCTTTGTCATATTAATGGAATGAAAACAAAATGATACATATGTATATAATAATTACACTATAATATATATGTTATATATGTTATATAATTTCATTAACACCATCCTTTATATGTTTTATGTAAGGAATGAATGAGTCATATCACTTTGAGGGGAGGTAGTCCACATTTTCTCAAATGAAATTATCATACATACACATTATGGAAGGAATAAATGTATATTTTAAATAAATATTAAAGAAGAATAAATAAAATATAAATAAAATATATATCATACACAAATAGAGTGCCATTATAATGGCTACCATTATAGGTGGTATTCAAAAATTGAACAATCATCTTTTCGTTTGGTAGTTGATTTCTGTACACAAAAACACTATGTTCCATATCCATTAGATGGAGGTGTGTGTAAATATAGGTTAAATCCCTATCGTAAAAACCTATTAATAAGTTGAGGATACTAGTTTTTTTATAAAATACTGTCATAATGAGATTTTTGGGTGTTGGTGAAGGAAAATAAATGAAAGGAGCTTAAGAAAAGATGATACTTCTAAATCAGGTAACGATTTTTTATCTGAGCCAAAAGGCATCATTAAGTTTCATTAGTCAATTTTTTTTATTATTGAATTAATGAGGGATATTTTGGAAATTAGTTGGGAAGTCATTGGGTGAGCCATGAGGCTTGAGAGATGTGAGTAGGTGGGTAGAGGTGGTGGGCTTTTATAAGATGGGGGAGGGGAACATTAGGAATGTATTGAAATATTATTTTATTATAAATTGATTTTTGTATTAGAATATCTCAGAAGTGATATATTTTGAAAGTAAGTTTATAATGTGTATAAATTCTTAAAACCAATTGTTTATAGACAAATTTAGGCCCCAAATTCAACCGTATCTTTTAGCATTAACCTTTAGTTAAATAAATTAACTCTTACTGTGTCTTCTTATATTGTTACTCTATATGGTTAATATAATTACTATAAAATGCCAAGAGATACTAAATTGGATTATTGATGAAATTTTTAATATTATATATTTCATTTTCCAAATATTATATTTTTATGACTGTTTTATCATTTAATAAAATAGTATTTGTTTTAAAAACTCATTTATGTCAATTTTGACACTATTTAGTAATTTATTTTTTTAAAGCTATAACTACTTGATTGATTTGAAAAAACTAAATTAACTAAAAATATAAAAATTTCTAATAATCCCAAAAATTCGTGGATTGAATCAAAAGTTTCATATTAAATTCATTATAGTATTTCTAATATCATTTATTTGAGTTTCTTATTAATAAGGTAATAACATCATCATCATTGTGCTATAAATAAATTCATTTATTTATTGTCTAAGAATTATAAAAAAATTTCATGATTTATAAAATCATTTTAGATTTATAATTTATATTTATCATCATATAGATCAATTATATAACCCCTCATCAAAAATGTATTGGTTAAAAGATACATGTTTATGTTATATGTCCCATTACTTTAAATTAATTGTTATAATATGTTATTTTCACATCCAAGTGGATCCCAAATGCCAATATATTTTCCTAAGGAATTTTTTGGTTGGAAATGAATTATAATATAGCATTAAACAAGTATTATCGATGTTATATATTATTATAATTTTATTTTTTACCCTTATTTACTAGATTAAGACTTTAACCATGGTAAAAATAATAATTACTAATGTTACAATTCATAATGTCCTAAAAAATATGACCTATATAAATAATTTTATCCATTTTATTATAAATAAGTAATCAATTTTTAAAAATTGATAACATATAAATAGTTGTAATTAATTTAAAATTAATTCTTGTCGTTAAAACCAGAAAGAGGGTTTTAATGAAGTGAAAATAATCAAAAGATTGACATAAGTTTTTGTCCAATTTAAATTTTAAATTACTTAAAATGACTAAAATAATATTTAATGAAAAAATAATAATTCAATTAATGTTTAAAAGCAATTAAATTGATAATTTTACAATATAAATAAATTAGTCAAAAAGACAGTTTTGAATGATAATGCATTATTTTTCACTATTCATTAAAATATGAATCTCATCATAAAAATTCCAAAATTTCAACCATGGTAAATTTTGATGTCCCAATTCCAAGGAATAATTTTTTTATGTAATATATAACTTATCAAATAGTAAAAACTATATTTAAAAAAGGTTTCTCCATCAAAAGTTGGTAAAACTATTTTTTATACTTAGTTTATCTAAAAAATATTTCTTCTTATATCATATCTAAAAAAATATAAGATGAATTTTAAGAATTAAATTTAATATATAACATATAAAAATACATAATGAGTGATATGATTTTATAAACACAATTATTATCTTTTAAATAGGTTTTCATTAAAATAAGTCTTTTATTTTCATATTGTTTTTTTTCATTTCTAATAAATTGGGTAACTAATGGGTCATTATTTAAGCATTTCTCAACCATATTTTGATATTTTTGTTTATAATATTCATTAAAACCCTTCTAATGGCTATTATATAAGGGTAATATTTGAAAAAAAATAGTTAGTTGATTGTTTGAGCTCGATGTAGCGTATCATGAATACTATTGAACATAGTGTTTATTTATTGAAACTCAAGATGTTAAATACTAACCCCTTTAATAAATTGCATCCTTTAAATTTTAATTTGGGGTCATTAACTAGGGAATAAATTTTCAAAATACCTTTATTAAAAACCCTAATGAATAAGGCTTCAATAAAACTATCACATTAAAAGAAAGAAATTGAATTTCGAAGTTCACCCAAGATAACACATACTAGGATTCCATGAAGGAAAAGAAGGATATTAAATGAAAAATAACCATCTTTGATTTATAGTGAGTGGTATAAATCATGACTAGGAGAAATTTGACAAAAAAACCACACACTTGTGATGGGTTAAATGGTTTTAAATTCGTAGTAGTAAAATGTAAACATAAAACATTTGTGATTTAAGATCCCTTTTCATAATGTTGACGAATTATTTTATGAATTAGAATAATAAAATAAGGAAATAAACATAATTTAATGGTATATTATCATCCCTTAATCAATTTCCACCACACACTTATCTTTTTCCGCAAATAATTAGTATTCAAGATACTTTTTTCACGCTTGAAACATTATAATAATATTACAAAAACATATATCATCAACAAAATTTTAACTATATATTTATCCTACCATAAAAATTATCAAAAACCAAAATTCTTAGTACATTATCAGATAATATCCCAAAAACAATAATTTTTTATGAGGGGAAGGACTAATTTCAATCTCCAAAATTCAACAGTAATAACCATGTACTACATAGACCATTCAAAAAAATGACCTTCAAATTCCCCAAAAATAATCCATATTAATATTGACCTCAATATTTAGAAGGATTTGATCACATTGTCATCCATTATAAATCTTAACATTTATATCTAAATAAAATAGACTACTCTCAAAGTCTCATAAATAAAAGTAATTAACCTAATCAAATATTCCCCAGGATAGGTTGATCATTTAAAAAAACATATTGACACATGACCACAGTAAAAACATAAATTATTCAAATATAAAATTCATCTATTACTCCTAATATGAAATCCTATTATATTTTATTTTTCATGGGTAAATAGAGTTCCCAAAACATTGATCTTCTTCCAAAATAAATTTTATCACATAATCCCCAAATCAATTTCCTATACTATGGATATCCATTTGATAAAACATATGTTACCAAAATCAACGTATTCTTAATGCATAAAATCATTTTACCTAAAATAGAAATTCATAATAACCAAGTACATCACATTGGCTAATGGTAGGCAATAAATCCTAGACTTCCTTCGGTTGTGGGTTCATTTCCTGAAGATTTGTCTAACCAGATGAGTTATCACATGTTCTGTTTCTTGTGCTTTTTCAAAAACTATATAATTTTATAACTTTCCCAAAAAATGAGATAAAATCATAAAAAATAACCATTAAAAATTTTATCCATTATTGTTACCACATAACTCACATTTTTAATCCAAAAATCTAATACCCCATAATTTCCCCAATGTGGAATGTCTCCAAAAATAACATTAGTAGCGTTAATATTTCATATCATAAAGCCTCAAAAGGGGGTTCTAAAACATTGAACATATTTTGTACCTTAAAATTATAAACTCATGATGATATCTATAACCCTTATGAAAACATCCTTATCTCCAATATTGTTTAAACCATCATATCAAACCAACTATAAGACCCCATCCTAAAACAATACATAATCTTGTATTAAGTTAAGTATTCACATTGAGGATCTTTTCTGGTATATATTTTTTGAGAATTAGTACATAAATATTACATAATAGACTCAGACATAAATTAGTACAATTACACTTAGTATCCATTTTTTCACCAATGGAAACTCTTTAAACAATACATGAATTCCTTTTTTTTATAAAAATCTTCTTGACTTATTCTTTTATCATACCCATCCTTATAACATATAGAATCTATTTCAAATCATGGGATGATCATAAAAAATTCAGTAAGGAATATAAAATAAGTAATAAAACTATTAGTCCATGAATATTTAAAACCCATTATATCATTTTCAAAAAATCAATCTTTTCACCAATAAACCATAAACTAATTAGTTTACAAAATGTAATCATAATATTATTACAAAGCTTCTACAAATCATAAATCATAAATGTAACTTATGGAATCCATATAATAATTACATTTTATCATTCACTATAACAAATGGAGTATCATTCATGGTCAGATTTGTAATAAACATCATTGTATATGCCCTAAATATCTTTGTAGAAACCTTAATTGTTACCTTCATCTCTTTACGCAATGTATTGGTGAGATGTCATGGGCTCACCCCACACAATTTTTCATAGAACCACCCATATACATAATAAATACCCTTGAACTATACCATAATCATAACACATTAATAATCATAAAGGTAAAATAACATTTTCACATTACAATCATTAGATAAAATTTTAAGATATTGATTTAATCAATCAATTAAAAAACAAATTTGAAAATTTATTTTTTGAATCAAGGTATCCCAGACTACATTTATTCATTTAAAGGAATTAAAATTTTAAAATAATAATTTCCATATACATTTATCCTTATAACCATTTTCAAAACATGGAATTTAATGTGAATTATTTATAATAATAAATCATTAAAACGTTTAAAATGATGTTTCAATTAAAGAACACCTTACCACGTGATAAAATACATGAATAAAAATAATTTAATAATGAAAATAAACCTAACATATTAATCATGATAATATGGATATTCATGGTATAAAATTTCAAAGGGATGTATATACACCATATAATTTGAATTGGTTCATAACAAAAAATAAGTCTCAATGGAATGTATATTGGGATGAAATTCTTTTCAAAGATAATATCCTTAATTTAATGATAGATTAATGACATAATTATCTATGAAAAATATAAATACACAAAATATAACTAGATATATAGTTTAAAAAAATCATAGGCCAATCACATATTTTCTAGGAAAAACAAAACCAATGACATGGATATTTAACTCAATGTAATATTATTGAGTTAATATTTCCCTTACCTCGAGTCGGGCATGTAACTTTCATTATTTATATTCCAGATTAATAAAATAATGTTATTTTATACTTCCTTCATAACCTTTTTATATTTTATTATTTATTTTATATTACTTTTTACCATGTTCTATAAATTAGTTATTTATTTTAGTTTATATCGGATATTTTGTCGATGTTCGATACATGAGTCAAAAATGATCATGATATAATTACTAATTGTCCATGTGGTAAAAATTATATTATCAATAGAATATTATTCAGGTTTTAAATATCATATATATCCTGTATATATGAATTTATAATTATCCATAATATTCTTAAAAAAGAAATTAAATTCACCGTTCATGGAGATTGTAACACCCCAAGATTTCATAGTGTGTTATTTCTTCAAAATAATTCAATAACATGAACTACACGCAACACCGAGTTCAAGCGCACCATGACTCACCAAACAAGTCGTTCAAAAAAGGTTATGAATAGTATTAACTAAATTTTAAACTTTATATAATCCTTATAATCTTAGAATCCATATTATGAGTTTCTTAGACATAATGTAAGAACAAATTCATCTTCAGTATTGTAGTTTTACCAACTTTTAATAGTGAACCCTTTTTAAATAAATTATTTCAAACTTTTTGACTAAATGGGGACATCAAAAAATTTAAAATGAAACATCCCAAGCTTACACGGTACGCTTTCCTTTGAATAAAACAGTAGCGTGTGTTGTACGCAACTTCGAGTTTTAACACACACCACAACCGATCAAACTAACCGTTATGGATAGTAATACCTAAATTTTGAAATTATGTATATTTTATATTTTAAAATGGACTTCATTTTTGGATTCGGAATATCGAATTTAGCCTAAGGTGAAATTTTGGTACTTTTCGGATAACTTTCATATTTTGATGAATAGTGAAAATTACTAAATTTTAATTAAAAACAACTTTTTTAATCAAAATAATTAATAGTGATAAATTATTAATTTGAGTGGTTTTAAAGTATATTTAGAATATATTTTTACCATTTAATATAATGTTGGTCATTGGACATAATTTTACAATTAAACCGAACATAAACAAGTGTCAATCTTTTGATAGTTATTATCTCTTAAAAACACGCTTTTTGTTTTGACAGCGGGAATTAATTTTAAATTAATTTCTGCCACTTCTGTGTTTTGAATTTAGGAAAATGGATTCCATATTTGGAATCAGGATGTTCAAATTGTGTAAATAGGTAACTTTTATTTTTAGACATTTTGAATAGTTACTGTGGTAAATATTTTATTTACCATGGTTAAAGGGTAAATCCGGTAAATAAGGGTTAAAAAATAATATTATAATAATACAAAATTACCCTAAAACGTGTCCTAACCTTATTGGTGGACACATACCCGACCATGGGCATCCTTGGGTCAATTTGGGGACCCCTTGGAGCCACTTGTATGTGGTAGGGACACATTATATTAATAAAGTTAAAATAAAAATAAAAATGGAATAAGCTTACATCTTTTAGAAGAACAATTTTTACATAGGGTTATACATGTTGGATTTTCGATTATAAATATTCATTAGAAAGATAAAAATATTTCCTACATGATGATATTTTATTTATAATTTTTAGACATTAAATAATTTATTTTATTTATGACACAATGATGATGCAGTAATTACTATAATAGTGAAAAATTAAAATAATTGATATTATAAATACCCAAAAAAATATAATATGAAACTTTTAATGAATTAAACTAATTTTCTAGGATAATATGATATATTAGGATTGATTTAATTGACTTTTTTCAAAGTAATCAATCTGTTATGAGTTTCACAAAAATCAACTATTGAATAGTGTCAAAATTTACATAAAAGAGTTCTTAAAACAAATATTATATTATTAATTGATATTAAATTCCTAAAAATCTAAGGTTCGTCCAAAAGACTTATATAAGGATAGGTTCATCATTAATGTACCACTTGTGGGTCGCTTGGATGTATGTAGTAAGTTTATTAACCATATTATATAAAAATACAAAGAGACATTGTAAAAGTGAAACTAATTAACTTAGAGTTAATACATAAAGATAAGGTTAATATAAGTACCCAAACCTGTCTAAATTCTATTGGATGAGTGTTGTTTGACCTATCCCCACCTTAGCCTTTGAATAATCAACTTTGGAGCCATTGGAAACCGAATATGAATTTATTATAAATTAATATTTCTAGCTTTTCCAAAGGTGCCCCTCACCCCTCTTATAAAAGGGCACTCCTCCTTCTCATTTCTTCACACCTCTCAAGCCACTTGGCTCGTCCAAACTCTGCCCAAATAAGCTCCCCACATCCCTCTCCTCCTCCTTGAAGCTTCCCCTTAGGCAGAAATCATTTCAACAAGTCCATTGGTTCCAACCAAAGTGAGTTACCTAAATTAAAGGTAACGTTTTCTCTTAAATTATTTTCATTTATTTTCCTTCTCCAACCCCCAAAATCTTTTTATTTCCTTTCTTTTGTAACAACACCAGTATGATAAATATACTAGGATGTTGTTATAAGAATTATTCAAACTACACATACACACAACTCCATCTAATGGATGATGAACATAATGTTTCTGTGGATGGAAAACTAACGCCTCACGAAACGATGATTGTTCAAATACATCTTACCGCCTCTCATGGTGGCCATTATGATGGCACTGTAATTAAATATGATTTTAATGATATATATTTTATATATAAGCTTATGTAATTCCATTTTATTTCATACCATTATTCGTTTCATGTTGTATATACATACGATAATATCATTTGAGGAAGTGCGGACTACCGCCCCCTTAAAATGATATGACTCATTCATACCACACATGGAACGTATAAAGGATGGTGTTAATGAACGTAAGTAACATATATAAAATATTATATTATACTGGAATAGTAATATACCTATGTATCATTTGGATTCGATTCTTTTAAAATAAAAATTAAATGGAAGTAGCGTTCGTGCGTACGTACGGACTACCGTCTCCACGAACGCGATGAGATTCATTCTCCATCGTATCCATTAAAGTATAATTATCATTTGATGATTTAAAAATGATGTTTAAGAACATTATACCCTCCTGGATATGAATAATATACATCCCATTAATAACGAATATGGCTCACATAACAAAGAATATAAAGTAAAATGAACCCGTTAACACCCGAAATGACGATAATTCTAAGATATTATTAACAAATCAATGATAAAAGATCATATATGATATCATATTAAAGTAAATGATTCTTTTATTATTCAATAACAATTATTTCACCATTATACAGGAGGTAAACCTACCATCGACCAAGGAAAAAGTACAATGTAAGGGATTTTCTAATCTCACTTTTAATTCCGTGAGAATTCTATTGTTCACCACTTAATTATTGCATGTGGTGTATGTGTACTGCCCATGATTGTATTCATTGTGTAATATACTTTAATTTATGGGTATTTACATCATCATGGTATGATACTTCTTTCATGGGTGTATGTTTCGAAAGTTACCTAATCGATAAGGGAATTTGAGATTTCAATTTCCACTCATTTGGCTTTACACATATTTCATTGATTATATTACCCCAAGATTATGTGTGGAGTCACTATTCATTTGATTATGTCATAATTTCCACTCCCCTTACTGTGGATATATGTTTGATGCACATAATCACTCTATTGGTAATTCTCAAGTCATTGATATGAATTTGATAAGAGTAATTTTAACTCATTCTCCATTTGTTGAGTTAAACATCCAATTCGTTGGTATTGTTTTTACAAGAATATGTGTGAATGTCCTTTGATTGTTTTACACTGAATATCCAATCATATTTAGTGTATTTATATTTGTCACACATAATTATGTCATTGATTTATCCTTAACCTAAGGATACAACCTTTAAAAGAGATTTCATCTCAATTTACATTCCATTGAGACTTCTTTGTTGATATACACCAAATCACTTTTATGTGGTGTATATAACGTACTTTGACATAGTATATCATGAATCCCTTTATTCTCATGATATTACAAAGTTTTGATTACCTCAATTATTTTCATTCAAGTGTCTCTCTTTTGGTTAGAATCTCTAACTAAAATACCATTTTTAAATGTTTTAAAGACTTATTCATCTAAATCTTTCTCATTAATGTCCATGTTTTAAAAATGGTTTTAAGGATTTATTTATATGGACATTAAAGATTAGAAATTAAAAATCCTTTTAAAAGGTTTCAAAGTGGTATGGGACACTTTGATTCAAAAATCTATTTTTAAATGGCTTCTTGACAAATAGTGTGACTTTTAAATGTTTTCAAGAAAAGGGGGATATTTCTCTCAAATAGTTTTGATGATTATTTTCATCTATGTCAACATCCTTCATTATTCATGATTGAGGTTAATGTGATACAATACAATCTTCCATATTGTATCAAATGAGTTATATTTGACTGTGGATGTTCTATTTTTATACCATTCATGGTTTGTGATTAAAGTATTGACATTTCATATGCTAGTTTTAATACGAATGTTTATTTTATGCTTAAACCTATTCATATAAGTAATGCATTGGACTTAATAAGTGACGGGTGGAGCCCGCTATAGCTCCTCGATGCATCGGTAGGTCTCATGAGACAAACTAGTGTCTTGGCACAAGGCCTTGGCAAAATCTTATTTGTAGTCTTGGCACGAGGCCTTGGCTATGTGGTTATGATAGTCTGTCATTATGCATTCCATCATTATGAAAGTGGTTATTGATATTTCATGTGATCATTCGACTAGTAGAATATCCATGTGAGTAAGTAAAAGGCATTATTTCATTTTACCTTTGCCATTTTATGCTGAAGTTCAAGTTTAAAAGGCTTTTGTTTTAGTTATAAATTTCCTTAAGTGTTTATGCTTATTTATGAAAGCTTCTGCTATAATGTTATCCTTACTGAGCATCCGAGCTCACCCCTTTCAATGTTTTATTTTTTTTTTGCCCAGGATTATGAAGAAGTAATTTATGAATGACCTGCATGGATAGTATGAGGGGATATGAAGACAAGATGTTTTTTTATGATGTAATGTAAAAACTTATGGATGTATCTAGTTATTCCAAGGCTACTAAACTAATCGGTCTTTCGAGACTTGATCTTTCGCATGATCATGCCAATGTTATGTAATAATGCACCGACTCTGGGTAACTAGGGTCGGGGCGTTACAGTTGGTATCAGAGGAAGTTTAGTACAAACCTTGGTAGCTAGATTTAGATAAACTCTGATTAGAGCACGTAGACCTAAGATGAACTTTGAGGATTAGTATAAAAGAACTTCCTAGAATTTTGCTATTGTAGAGATTTTGTGAGTTTTCTGAGCAATACATCCCTGCCTGGATACGAGCAGGTAGAGGCGGCTCTGGCACAGATGTACCTAGGGGTAAAACCCGAAAACACCGCTTTGAGCTAGACTCGAACGGGAACTGGTGCACGACAACGGGCCTTGCTGCACTCTTGGTTACGACACTCCCGGGGGATATGCTTAGGATAATTTACATTTTCTTTACAAACCGATTTAAGTAATATATACATAAGATGAGAGTAAATGACCTTGGTTAATCCTAATATGTTTCAAATTTAGAATATGGTGACATTTTAATCTCTAAATGATTTTACGACTACTATTACTCACACAATGCTTTCTGGTTTTAGTCAATGGCTAGATTCCAAGGAAGTCATAGTGACTTTGAGAATGATGTACAAATTGGGAACAGTGGTGGCAATGAGCAACAAAATGGAATGTTGATAGGCGTAAAAGATATCGTCTTTATGCCAAATCAGTTTTCCAAAAATATGATCAACAACATATATATTAACCAACTCCCAGACTCAACAAGGAAGAGAAAGGTGATAAATGATAAGATCTCCAGTAATGGAGACCATGGAGAAAAGAAACCTCAATTTTCATCATGCAGGAATTGTGGAAAGAGACACCCAGGAAAGTGTCTCAATGGGACAACGAAATGTTTTACGTGCAGGAAGGAAGGACATAAAGTGAAGAATTGCCGAAGAAAAATGAAGAGTACTATGGAAGAAGATAAAAATGGTCCCAAGAGTCCATTTACAGTCATTTGTCGTAAATGTAGGGGACCTGGCCATTACCCGAGTGAATGTCCTATTCTATAGGATATTTTCTTGGTCAAAGAAGAAGATATGTGGAAATAAATGGTTGGATAAAAATTTAAAAAGTATTAGCACTCCTTGTTGATGGGTTTACATTTGAATAATTCTCTCTTGTATTTGTAACCCCACAGTTTGCCATGTGAGAATGATATTTGAGGAAGAATTGTCTCTTCCCTTGTGTATATAGATATAAATAACCATTTGGTTTTATATGATCATTGGGGTTTGAGAAAATGATATGTTATTATAATTTGGGATGAAAATGAAAAGTATGATATAACATTTGTGGTTAAATTTTGTTATTTTGAGGAATTTATCTCATTTTGTTAATATTATAGAATATAGTTTTTGAAAAAGGACAACACGTAGACCGTGTGACAACCCGTCGCATCGGACAAAGCTGTGGGAATCGAACCCACAACCAAAGTGTGATTGGGATTTATCGCCTACCACTGGACTACGTGAAGTCCCTGGTTAGTGTGACTATTTTTTTTGTTAAATGATTTTATTGATCAATAATAAGATGATTTGGGTTCTTATGTCTTATCAAATGAATACCCTTGGTATTGGAAAATGATTTGGTGATTAAGTGATAAATGTTATTTTGGAAGATGTTCGTTTTGTTAGGAACACTATATACCCAAGGAAAATAGAATACAATGAGGTTTCATTTGTAGAGTAATGGTGGATTTTTTTTGTTGATTTATAGTGATTTGGGTTATTTATGGAAATGATTAACATATAACAGAGAATATGTGATGATGTTGATTACTTTTAAGTATGTGACTTTAAGAGTATTTGATGTAATTTGGAGATACAATGTAACATGGGAGACTACATAATCAAATTCTTCTATGTTTTGGGTTTCAATATTAGTTTGGATTATATTAAAGGATTTTAAGGACAATTGGTTATTGAATGGTATCTATTTAACTTTGGGGTATTGTTGGTTTAATTTTAGAAATTAAGATTAGTGCATATTTATCTCAATGAATATCCTTTTGGGGGATCATTAGATCATTCACTAACCATTTTGGTTTTGATTAATCTTCAAAGACAATGTAAATATATGGTTTATCCTGCATGGATCATGTGATTATATAGAAGTTTATTCTAGCTCTTCCAGTGTGACCAAGTCTTCTTGAATACTCATCGTTTAAAAAAAATTGAGTTAGTGGTGGAAATTTATTAAAGAATGAAAATCTACTTAAAATTTAAGTATATCTCATAATGTTCTTAGTCAATATCATAAATGAATTCCTCTTCCTTATGTAATGTAACTTTGAAAAAAAATGTTGTCCTAGCTGGTACCTTAAATCATCACTAATTTATGGATTTGGGATCGTTGGCCTTTTCATAGCCATGTTCTCTACCACTCTCCATCAGATAATTGATGGTTAGATTTCTCCTCCATATCCATATTTTCCTACATGGAACCCTAGTATGTGTTATTTTCGGTAATCTTCATTCCTTCCACTCTTTATTTTAAATAGAGGCCTCATTAATTCATTTTTCGATGTGGGATTTCAACTAAGATATTTTGAAATGTCAAAAATGTGTGATCCCAATACACTATATTTTGTTGAACCGATGGTACTTCAAATCATCATAGATTGATGAGTTTAAGGACCTCAATTTTATACTTGTTTGTGATTGATGACCTCAACCACTACCTATAAATATTTACGTTTTTCCTCCAATTATATGTCTCTAATTGCCACCAATGTTCTCCTAATCGAGATCATAATTTGGTGGTGACCCTTTCATTTCTATTTTCCTCATATTAAGACTAAATTTTAGTAAACAAATTTCTGATGTGGGTTTTCCCACAAATATATTTTCTATTTTCAACCTTTAATTTTCTAAGAACAATTTCAAATTGTGAGGACGCAATTTATTGAAGGAGGGGAGAATGTAACACCCCAAGATTTCATAGTGTGTTATTTCTTCAAAATAATTCAATAACATGCACTACACGCAACACCGAGTTCAAGCGCACCATGACTCACCAAACAAGCCGTTCAAAAAAGGTTATGAATAGTATTAACTAAATTTTAAACTTTATATAATCCTTATAATTTTAGAATCCATATTATGAGTTTCTTAGACATAATGTAAGAACAAATTCATCTTCAGTATTGTAGTTTTACCAACTTTTAATAGTGAACCCTTTTTAAATAAATTATTTCAAACTTTTTGACTAAATGGGGACATCAAAAAATTTAAAATGAAACATCCCAAGCTTACACGGTACGCTTTCCTTTGAATAAAACAGTAGCGTGTGTTGTACGCAACTTCGAGTTTTAACACACACCACAACCGATCAAACTAACCGTTATGGATAGTAATACCTAAATTTTGAAATTATGTATATTTTATATTTTAAAATGGACTTCATTTTTGGATTTGGAATATCGAATTTAGCCTAAGGTGAAATTTTGGTACTTTTCGGATAACTTTCATATTTTGATGAATAGTGAAAATTACTAAATTTTAATTAAAAACAACTTTTTAATCAAAATAATTAATAGTGATAAATTATGAATTTGAGTGGTTTTAAAGTATATTTAGAATATATTTTTACCATTTAATATAATGTTGGTCATTGGACATAATTTTACAATTAAACCGAACATAAACAAGTGTCAATCTTTTGATAGTTATTATCTCTTAAAAACACGCTTTTTGTTTCGACAGCGGGAATTAATTTTAAATTAATTTCTTCCACTTCTGTGTTTTGAATTTAGGAAAATGGATTCCATATTTGGAATCAGGATGTTCAAATTGTGTAAATAGGTAACTTTTATTTTTAGGCATTTTGAATAGTTACTGTGGTAAATATTTTATTTACCATGGTTAAAGGGTAAATCCGGTAAATAAGGGTTAAAAAATAATATTATAATAATACAAAATTACCCTGAAACGTGTCCTAACCTTATTGGTGGACACATACCCGACCATGGGCATCCTTGGGTCAATTTGGGGACCCCTTGGAGCCACTTGTATGTGGTAGGGACACATTATATTAATAAAGTTAAAATAAAAATAAAAATGGAATAAGCTTACATCTTTTAGAAGAACAATTTTTACATAGGGTTATACATGTTGGATTTTCGATTATAAATATTCATTAGAACGATAAAAATATTTCCTACATGATGATATTTTATTTATAATTTTTAGGCATTAAATAATTTATTTTATTTATGACACAATGATGATGCAGTAATTACTATAATAGTGAAAAATTAAAATAATTGATATTATAAATACCCAAAAAAAATATAATATGAAACTTTTAATGAATTAAACTAATTTTCTAGGATAATATGATATATTAGGATGGATTTAATTGACTCTGTTCAAAGTAATCATTCTGTTATGAGTTTCACAAAAATCAACTATTGAATAGTGTCAAAATTGACATAAAAGAGTTCTTAAAACAAATATTATATTATTAATTGATATTAAATTCCTAAAAATCTAAGGTTCGGCCAAAAGACTTATATCAGGATAGGTTCATCATTAATGGACCACTTGTGGGTCGCTTGGATGTATATAGGAAGTTTATTAACCATATTATATAAAAATACAAAGAGACATTGTAATAGTGAAACTAATTAACTTAGAGTTAATACTTAAAGTTAAGGTTAATATAAGTACCCAAACCTGTCTAAATTCTATTGGTTGAGTGGTTTTCGACCTATCCCCACCTTAGCCTTTGAATAATCAACTTTGGAGCCATTGGAAACCGAATATGAATTTATTATAAATTAATATTTCTAGCTTTTCCAAAGGTGCCCCTCACCCCTCTTATAAAAGGGCACTCCTCCTTCTCATTTCTTCACACCTCTCAAGCCACTTGGCTCGTCCAAACTCTGCCCAACTAAGCTCCCCACATCCCTCTCCTCCTCCTTGAAGCTTCCCCTTAGGCATATAGCATTTCATAAAGTCCTTTGGTTCCAACCAAAGTGAGTTACCTAAATTAAAGGTAATGTTTTCTCTTAAATTATTTTCATTTATTTTCCTTCTCCAACCCCCAAACTCTTTTTATTTCCTTTCTTTTGTAACAACACCAGTACCCTCAATATACTCGGATGTTGTTATAAGAATTATTCAAACTACACATACACACAACTCCATCTAATGGATGATGAAAATAATGTTTCTGTGGATGGCAAACTAACGCCTCACAAAACGATGATTGTTCAAATACATCTTACCGCCTCTCATGGTGGCCATTATGATGGCACTGTAATTAAATATGATGTTAATGATATATATTTTATATATAAGCTTCTGTAATTCCATTTTATTTCATACCATTATTCGTTTCATGTTGTATATACATACGATAATTTCATTTGAGGAAGTGCGGACTACCGCCCCCTTAAAATGATATGACTCGTTCATACCACACATGGAACGTATAAAGGATGGTGTTAATGAACTTAAGTAACATATATAAAATATTATATTATACTGGAATAGTAATATACCTATGTATCATTTGGATTCGATTCTTTTAAAATAAAAATTAAATGGAAGTAGCGTTCGTGCGTACGTACGGACTACCGTCTCCACGAACGCGATGAGATTCATTCTCCATCGTATCCATTCAAGTATAATTATCATTTGATGATTTAAAAATGATGTTTAAGAACTTTATACCATTCTGGATATGAATAATATACATCCCATTAATAACGAATATGGCTCACATAACAAAGAATATAAAGTAAAATGAACCCGTTAACACCCGAAATGACGATAATTCTAAGATATTATTAACAAATAAATGATAAAAGATCATATATGATATCATATTAAAGTAAATGATTCTTTTATTATTCAATAATAATTATTTCACCATTATATAGGAGGTAAACCTACCATCGACCAAGGAAAAAGTACAATGTAAGGGATTTTCTAATCTCACTTTTAATTTCGTGAGAATTCTATTGTTCACCACTTAATTATTGCATGTGGTGTAGGTGTACTGCCCATGATTGTATTCATTGTGTAATATAATTTAATTTATGGGTATTTACATCATCATGGTATGATACTTCTTTCATGGGTGTATGTTTCGAAAGTTACCTAATCGATAAGGGAATTTGAGATTTCAATTTCCACTCATTTGGCTTTACACATATTTCATTGATTATATTACCCCAAGATTATGTGTGGAGTCACTATTCATTTGATTATGTCATAATTTCCACTCCCCTTCCTGTGGATATAAGTTTGATGCACATAATCACTCCATTGGTAATTCTCAAGTCATTGATATGAATTTGATAAGAGTAATTTTAACTCATTCTCCATTTGTTGAGTTAAACATCCAATTCGTTGGTATTGTTTTTACAAGAATATGTGTGAATGTCCTTTGATTGTTTTACACTGAATATACAATCATATTTAGTGTATTTATATTTGTCACACATAATTATGTCATTGATTTATCCTTAACCTAAGGATACAACCTTTACAAGAGATTTCATCTCAATTTACATTCCATTGAGACTTCTTTGTTGATATACACCAAATCACTTTTATGTGGTGTATATAACGTACTTTGACATAGTATATCATGAATCCCTTTATTCTCATGATATTACAAAGTTTTGATTACCTCAATTATTTTCATTCAAGTGTCTCTCTTTTGGTTATAATCTTTAACTAAAATACCATTTTTAAATGTTTTAAAGACTTATTCATCTAAATCTTTCTCATTAATGTCCATGTTTTAAAAATGGTTTTAAGGATTTATTTATATGGACATTAAAGTTTAGAAATTAAAAATCCTTTTAAAAGGTTTCAAAGTGGTATGGGACACTTTGATTCAAAAATCTATTTTTAAATGGCTTCTTGACAAATAGTGTGACTTTTAAATGTTTTCAAGAAAAGGGGGATATTTCTCTCAAATAGTTTTGATGATTATTTTCATCTATGTCAACATCCTTCATTATTCATGATTGAGGTTAATGTGATACAATACAATCTTCCATATTGTATCAAATGAGTTATATTTGACTGTGGATGTTCTATTTTTATACCATTCATGGTTTGTGGTTAAAGTATTGACATTTCGTATGCTAGTTTTAATACGAATGTTTATTTTATGCTTAAACATATTCATATGAGGAATGCATTGCACTTAATAAGTGACGGGTGGAGCCCGCTATAGCTCCTCGATGCATCGGTAGGTCTCATGAGACAAACTAGTGTCTTGGCACAAGGCCTTGGAAAAATCTTATTTGTAGTCTTGGCACGAGGCCTTGGCTATGTGGTTATGATAGTCTGGCATTATGTATTCCATCATTATGAAAGTGGTTATTGATATTGCATGTGATCATTCGACTAGTAGAATATCCATGTGAGTAAGTAAATGGCATTATTTCATTTTACCTTTGCCATTTTATTCTGAAGTTCAAGTTTAAAAGGCTTTTGTTTTAGTTATAAATTGCCTTAAGTGTTTATGCTTATTTATGAAAGCTTCTGCTATAATGTTATCCTTACTGAGCATCTGAGCTCACCCCTTTCAATGTTTTATTTTTTTTCCCAGGATTATGAAGAAATAATTTATGAATGACCTGCAGGGATAGTATGAGGGGATATGAAGACAAGATGTTTTTTTTATGATGTAATGTAAAACCTTATGGATGTATCTAGTTATTCCAAGGCTACTAAACTAATCGGTCTTTCGAGACTTGATCTTTCGCATGATCATGCCAATGTTATGTAATAATGCACCGACTCTGGGTAACTAGGGTCGGGGCGTTACAGAGATGATAGACCGTATGTATGCATGAACACTACTTTAATTTCGTTGTCATATTATAGGAATGAAACCAAAATGATACATAAGTATATTATAATTATAGAGTAATATATATGTAATATATGGTAAATAAGTTCATTATCTTCATAATTTTTATTTTCTATATATGGAATGAATGAGTAATATCACATTGATGGGGAGGTAGTTCACACTTCTCGAAATGAAATTATTGTATTTACACATTATGTAAGCATAAACATTTTTTTGTAAATATAAATTATAGAATAATAGTGTAAATATAAATATAATATATATCATATATAAATACATTGTCTATCATAATTTCCACTATAAGATGAGGTATAATAAAATTTAACATTCATCATTTTGTGAGACAGTAGTTCGCTGTACACAGAAACAAATTGTTCCATATCCATTATATAGAGGTGTGTGTATGTTTAGGTATAAAACTACACATAAAAATATACTAATATTTTAGGATAATATTTTTTTAATAAAATAATGGTGTAAAGAGTTGTTAGGGGTTGATGAAGTAAAATAAATGATTGGGGCTTAATAGTATATGTTACCTCTAAATCAGTAACTCTTTTTCATTAAATACAAATGGATTCATTAAATTTACTTATTCCCATGGTATGGCTTATATGATAATGTGAGGGATGTATGTATATTATCTAAGTATATTTTTTTCGAGTCAAAGGGAATGGGAGTTGTGAGCATGTGTGTAGAGGTGGTGGTCTTTTAAAAAAGGAGGAGGGGCATTTTATGAATTTCATGACATATCATATGATTATACGTTGATTTTATAATTATAACAGCACAAAATTGATATATTTGACAAATATGATGATTATCTATGTAATTAATCTCAAAAAATAGGTTTTAGACATGTTTTATAACACAAAATTTTCATTATATTCAGTCTTTAACCATTAGTTAACTAAATTAACTCTATCCATGACTTCTTATATTTTTACACTATATGGGTAAAATATTTACAATAAAATTCCTAGAGAACCACAAGTGGATCAATAATGAAATTTTTAACATTATATAATTAATTTGGGCAAATATTGGATTTTATGACTATTATATCATTTAATAAAATAGTATTTGTTTTAAGACTCATTTAGTTCAATTTTGATACTATTTAGTAATTCATTTTTCTTAAAGATATAAAAACCTGATTGACTTAAATAAATTAAATTCAATCATACATCACTTTTCATAATAATCCATAAAATTATTTTATGGAATCATAATTGTCAAATTAAATTTATTTTAATATTTATACTAACAGTTACTTGAATCTTCCATTAATAAGGTAATCACTACATAATCATTTTTTCATAAATAAATTTACTTATTTAATGTATAAAAATTAATAATAAAATAAACTTATATAGTAAAAAAATTAGATTTATAAGGATTATTTATAGGTGAAAAGATCAATTATATAACCCCACTATAATATTGTTTTTGTATAATGATACATGTTTATGTTATATTTCCCAATACATTAAATTAATTATTAAAACATGTCATTTTCACACCCAAGTGCCTCCCAAAACCAAATGTTAGACATAAGAATTTTTTTGGCCTCCCATAACACATCCAATAGAATTATTACCTATTATACTGTAGTTTTATATTATTATCATTTTATTTTTTACCCTCATTTACATGATTTTCACTTTAACCATTAAAAACAAAAATAATTACTGAAGTAACTTGTCATAATGTCAAAAAAATAAAAGGGTCCTATTTTCATAATTTGTACCTTATGATTATGAATATGGAATAAATTTTTAGAAATTAATATCCCCAAAGTTGTCATAATTAGTTAAAATTAATTCGCTCTGTCAAAACTACAAAGCATGTTTTTAAGAATGAAAAATATCAAAATATTGACGTTTTTATGTCCAATTTAAATTTGAAAGTTCATAAAATTAATGAAATTGGATTAAATAAAAATAATAATCAAATTAAAATTTTAAAAATTAATAATATAATCTAACTAAATAAATAAATCATATGAATACGTTTTTTTGAATTAAAATGCTCTATTTTTCATTATTCATTAAAATGAGAATTTAATCATAAAAATACCATAATTTAAACATAAGTATATTTTAATGTCCATCTTCTAGAGAAGAAGTTTATTATTTTAGATATAACTAATAAAATTTTAAAAAACTGTATCTAAAAATGGTTCTCCATCAGTTAGTAAAACAGTAATTTGTTTTTAAAAAAACACTTCTTTTATTAAAAAAAATGGATATATTCTTATCTAATGTCTAGAAAACATATTATATTAATTTCAATCATTACATTGAATATATAACATATAAAAATACATAAATAATAGTATGATTTTTTATAAACAATTATTTTCTTTTTAATATGATTTCATTAATAAAAATCCTTTTTATTCAATTGGTTTTTGTTTCTATTTATAATAAATATGGTAACCAATAAATCAGTATTTAAACATGTTTAAACCATATTTTTATAATTTAGTTTATAATATTCATTCATGTCATCCCAATGGAATGGTTATACTGATATCATTTAAATAATAATAGTTAGTTATTCATTTAAGCTCGATGTAGCGTATCTTTTATGCTATTGAACATAGTGTTTCTTTCTTAAAAAATTTGATGTTATAATGAGTTGTTGAAAGATTTTTCCCAATATCATCATATCACATTACATCTCTATTTCCAAAACCATGGCCATAATCACTTTCTAAATATGAAACTACTTAGGATAGGCTTCTCGTGTGCCTCAATCCAAACATTGAATACTGTTATGTGTAAGAGAGAAGTATCAGAGGGGAGTAAATTGGTTCCCCTCGGAGGGTACATGGTTCTTTTCTCATGGAAGACCCCAATAAATTACCCCTTATGGTACTTGATGTGTAAGGAATTACATTATGATTATAAAGGATTATTGGGTGTGTAACCCTTCCCGATCACCTGACCACATCCCTTCTTGAACATGACATATCTAGCCATGTTGATCTACACAGAATATACTATGGGTATGTGTCATGTTCCTATTAACATAGTCAAATCCCATTTCCTATCCATTCCCATGTACAAAATCTTGTGACCTTGTATCATGGCTCCTACCAATGTACTTAGTTGCATCCTCCAGCACATGTACACATAGGGTGTTTCCACTTATATCCCCATCACCATTCCCTATTACATAGCATGACTATCCATGTCCTAGTCTTCACACCAATGCATAACTATAAGTAATGTACTATGATTTCTGAAGATTATTTCTCAAAAGATCATCTTCCCAAAATGGGAATAACACATGGTGTGTACTCTATAGAAACACACCTTGTGATTGGGATTTACAAATGGGAAATCCCAACAAGCCTCTCTAAACACCGACTTTTCAAAAAAATACCCCTGATCTACACCCATGGGATCTCTAGATGTCATAAAATATATATAAAACCATCAAAAAAGGCATATATAAGTATCGGTAACTAATTCTTGTATATCATCAAGGATTTTTATAAAATTCTAAACCTTTAGGTCTAACACAACACTTAGAAAACAATGATCTTTAATCCACTAACGATCGTTATTATGGAATGAATTTAATAGTGACTCATATCTCCTCCTTGGTTAATCTGTCTCTATTGTAGAATCCTCCATGGTCCTCTATAGAGTGTTGAAATAAAATTGAAGTTGGTAGTTTTGTTAATTTCATTTTATTAAATTAATAAACCCCACATTAATGTCATGTCAATGTACACCTCCAAATGGGAACCCAACACTAATAAACATTATGTCACAGCATGGGCAATCACCACATCCTAGACACAACCCTGGTCATATATTTCCATTTTGTGACATTCATTATGATTTATTCCTTCATCTCAACAAAAATGTTTGCACTTAATAAAATATATATAATATTTTTAATATCACCACATAGTTGACTACTAAACCCATGAAATTTATTTTGTCTCAACATGAGGATTCAGAAATATTCCAACAAATATTTCATAGTTTTTTATGGAAAAAGAAGAGTCATTACACTCTCCCCAACATTATGTATTTCTTTCTAGAAAAGTGAAATTCTACTCACAATAAGAGATACTAATCTCTCTATAAGGTACCCATGTTTTCAAAAAACACAAACATAAAGAATCCAATTTCATATGAATAGACTTCCATAGTAACATCTCAATCTCTATTAGAAATTATGAAAATAATCTCCACACCTAAGGTATGTTTAATCTTGGTTGACATTATGCAACGTGTTTTTCACATGTCTCCTTATCTATGTCCCATGGTAAATGCCAAGAACCACTACTACAAATATGGATTTTATCAGCGCTAAAAATGGCCATTAACAGCACTAGAAAACGCGCTATTAATTCCGGTGCGGATAAAGACCCCTTTTATCAGTGCTAAAAAACACTGCAAAAAGGGGTCATTTATCAGTGCTAAAAAGAAGGGCTGATAAATGGGTCTTTTATAAGGAATTTCTTTTTAGTGCTGATAAAAGACCACTTTTATCAACGATTTTTTAGCAGTGAGAAAAATTAAAAAAAATAGAAAAAAATACTGCCAATCTTGGGGTGGGGGGGGGATTTTTACAGAACTTGATCCCTCCTTTATCAGTGCTTTCTTGCACCTCTAGTTCCCCCCCGCACCGCCTAAACCCTTTATCCGCACTAGCCCTTTAATTCAACCTTGCGCGTGCACCCGTGCCTCCACCCGGATTTGATCTCGAGACCTCCCCCATGCGCACCTAAAGCCTTTGCCACTACCCTATATTGATTTTTTCTCTTATTCATAATATATCTATTTATTTATATATATATATATAGTTATATTTATTCGTATAGTAATATATATTTATATTAATATATATATAGTTATATTAACATATATATAGTTATACTAACAAATATATAGTTATATTAACATATATATAGTTATATTTATATATACATATATATAGTTATATTAATAAATATATAGTGATATTAATATATATATTTATAGTGATATTAATATATATATTTATAGTGATATTCATATATATATATATATTAATACTATTATATATATATGTAGTTATATTAATATATATATAGTTATTAGATTTATATATATATAGTTAGATTAATATATATAGTTATATTAATATATATATATATATAGTTAGATTAATATATAGGTATATAAATATTAATATATTTGTATTTTAAATAAAATGGATGTTAGTTATTATTTAGATAAAGCTAATATATTTTATATGTAAATATATTTTATTATTTATATTTATAATTAAATTTTTAGGTGTGAATATATAAAAAATATGAATATATTGTTATATATTTGATTATAAATAGCAGTTCATTATAAAAAATGTTGAAATTTCAAAGACATAATATCAATATGAATGCAATACCTTGGAATAAATACAGAAACCACCAAAACAATCAAATAATACTCCCTTAATCGAGGCGGAAAATCCACAAAATGTTAAAAAATCGGTGTACCCCGACTAAAAACTCAGTTTTTGAGGCCTTATAGGCCTCTTTTGGCCTCAAAAATCTCTTGACTAGGGTTCCCCTATTTAGAAGGACGTAGAGCTCATCGAAGGCTTCAATTTGATATGTGGTAGAGCTCAAACGACACCAGGATCCAAAGTTACGGCCGCTTGAAGTTTGAGTTGCGTTTTCAACATATTTTGGATCTTTTTTTATTTTTTTTAATTTTTTTAGTCTTTAAATTGTTATTAAATGACTATTACTCCATAATAATTTGCAAATTATTAATTCAAAATATTTTTTAAATTTTTTATGCAGCCAATTTCACTAAATATCATATATATTAAGTATAATAAATGTAATATACATTTATACTTATCTAAAATATATTTAAAAATTATATATTATATTTTTATCAATATAACTATATTAATATATTTATATATTAAAAAATAATAATTTTTTTTGAAGTCGACCCTTTATCAGTGCTAAAAATAAGCGCTGATAAAGGGGTACTTTTTCATCGCTTTTTTAGCATTGATAAAGGCACCATTTATCAACGCTTTTTTGAGCACTGATAAAGCCCCCCCCCCTTTATCATCGCTTTTTTTAGCGCTAATAAAGGGGTGGCACTGGCCTTGCCCAGTTTTGTGGTAGTGAACCTAGTCTAACTGTGATCTTGGGTTCCAGTGGTACACTACCTCATTAACCTATTCTAAAACTAGATAATAGAACTAAATACATTGGATATAGTATATCATCCTATCTAGATCACCTACCATCATCATCCTTTCTTGGATGAACACCCCCCATAACACCCATTTTTTCATCACCTCTATTCCAAAAAATTACTTCTCCAATTGGATCTATCTAGTAGATTGGTGGCCTACATGGTGTCCCAAACATGGACCTGAATGGTGCTATGTTGATAGTGGTGTAGAAACAATTGTGATATGTAAATTCCATCATGGGTGTGTGATCCTCCTAGCTATAGCTAAAAGCCGACATGAAAACCTAAATCATGATCTTTAAAACCCGGACGATCCACATTACCTGTCCTTTAGTCTGGGAAAAAACATTGAGATCAGCCATAAATGGTCCCATAACCCACTTGCATACATATGAATCCAAATATCACTACTAATAATTTCTCACAAATGGTTAGGAAGTGATTAATCCAACTAACCCAGTTTATGATCTGTTAGATAGTGTTGGGACAACTTATTTATCATTGAATTCTCATCACGAAAACCAATAATTCACATCCTCATTAACACTAGAGTCTAAGAACCTCATTCCTTATATAAAATTAGGTAATATATCATGGTTAACTATGTAAAAAATCACCACATCCTTGGACATCAAACATTATGTCAAATGATCTCAAAACAACTGCCCCTCTTCTGGGTGAACTACTGTAGGGAAATCCCTCTTCATCACCACATATAACATTGTAATGGTGTAATTTTAAATTTTTAATGGTTAATGTAATTATATCCTTATATAAATACATCAAGAAACATTCCAATAGATATCCAGTCATTCGAGACCACATAGAAAATATTCCCATGTTTTTTCTCTCTATCTCGTTTTTACTAAACATGACTGAGACTACATAGAGTGGGGTGAATTCGTTTTTCATTTTAGTTTTATAAGAATGTGTATAATCTTCTTTAGTGTAATATCATAACCTATGAAACATGTTAATGTAATGATCTTATAATGTATAACTTATTAACCATACCTTTCATATGAAAATAATATAAAGAGTAGAAAGCACACTATATTTACATGGATTAGTAAAATTACCAACTCCATGCCATGTTGGATAGTCCCACCAGCATGGATTCATTCACTAACTTCGTTCAAAAAATAAAAATTCACATGGATATTAAAATTCAAAAATAACCCTATGAACATTCCCTCTTTAGTTTTTTATACTCCCAAAACATTTTTTACTCTACACATTCCCACAGCTGGTTATACACCCATGTAAATATAAAAGACTTTTTATAACTCATATGTTTCCACAGTTACAATATTAGAATAATTTTTCATTTACTATTAATTAAAAATGTTTTTCAAATCCTAAATAAGTAAGATGAATAAATCATTACGTTCAAAAAATATTCAAGAACCTGAAAAATTCAATAAGGATTTTTTATATTAACGCATTCTTGAGAAAATATTCACAAAAAACTTCTCTAGAAAATATCAGATTGATCTACTTCAGTCTAAAAACCATTTTTTATTGGGCTCTATCCTATTTTCCTCAATCTAATTCTCCTTCAACTATTTTATCTTCTACTAAGTAGAATGTCAATTGGATGAACACAATTCCATCATCTAATGGAAATAATTTTGATAATCATTTCTCTAATGTTTGTCACTTTGATGGATTGTGTTCTGATGAACTCACCCTAACGGACATTCCCAGATGGACTCACATGAATTAAGATTCATTCAATGGAAATTTATTCGATGATCCTATTGATCCTCACTATGATGGATCTTCATTAGCTTCAACATGAATCAAAAAAGTTGTATCAGAATATCAGTACTTGTTACAAAGTTTTTGGAGGTTTAGAAAACATTAATACTTCAACACTCTTATAATGTATTAATTTATTTTTTTCTCCATATATAGGAACCATGGAATATCAAAGGTGGGAAACTGAATTCCACTTCTAGGTCAATTTTTTCAAAATTATTTAATTTCACATTCATTTATGTCTTCACCATTAAATTCATCATCTCTTATCAGTACTTATGTAAGATTCTCGATTATTCTACAATCTTCTTAAAACACCATAATTATTCGTGTTTAGAAACATGTATTCTATCTTATTATTCAGTGTGATTATTTAGCCTTGTTCTTCATTACATTGAAAACATATTAAAAATTGACGACTTCTCATTCTGTTGGTCTTTTTTAAAAACATGAAGTATTCTCAAATAGATGCTCTATGTAAAATGAAAAAAAATTGTTAAAACCTTGAGGGAATTAGGTAGAATTCAAAACCTCCTTTAATTACTCATGTATAGGATCCCACATTCGATGAAGTTGGACTTCTGATGACTTATTTGGTGTTATACCTCGTCTGATGTATTAGTATCTACATTATTCAAATGGATCATTATCATTTCTAGTACAGTGGTCTACATCTATTCTTGATAAAAAATCAATACAATTATTCTTTTACCATTGAACCTATATAAATAAAATCATACTTGATGAAAACTGATGGATAATTTTTTTATCTTTATTTGTTTGATTGGTCAATGAGTCCTTGTAATGGATTATCAATTTCAATAAACCAATATTTCTCAATCATTCTGCCTCTGAAAAAACACTATATCTGACTAAAAAAGTGTCCAAAAATATAAAATTAAATGGTTTTAGAATATAATATGATGGAACAATTTCAGAATCCATTATGATGGATTGGTGTTGATAGTGAATTCATTACATCTTCAAGGTTAGTCATGCATCCTTCTAATATTGTTGCTCTGTTGATTCTCATAATGATGATCTATATTTTTAATGTGTCTTTTGGTCCTCACACCGATGAGCTGCATCCAGAATAATTCACATCATATTCTCTTTAATAAACATCAACATGTATCTTTACTTATTCATAATCAATTTGGACACCATGATCATCATAGATTTGTCATATTTACATTGTATAGTTCTATGACTTCACATCCTTCCAATACCGACTATGATTCCAACCAAGCCTCATTCTAATCTCCTAGATATATTTACTCATGTCGATGGTCTAATTCGAGTTAATCAATATGATTCCCTAGATATACTGACTCATGTCGATGGGTTATGTCTAATTCCTCCCACCAAAGGTTTGGGCAAATGTTCTGTGTTTCCTATTATGTTGTAAATTGATTTTATGTGATTGGTACATCTCCCATGTCTGTACGATGGGGTTTCTCTATAAACTAAACCAATAATTTTCTCAACATCGACCATGTATCATATATTAAAAAGAAGTACAACAAAAACTCAACTTGGACCGGAAAATCACCCCTATGTGTTTTTATTTGACGGCCACATAAAACAATACTACTTGTAGTTTTCTTTTCTCACATTTTATCCCCCCTATATACATGTCTTATCCACTTATTCATACCATTCATTTATTCCAGAACATATAAATTATCTCTCCCTGATTCCTTTTCTCTCACCCTTATTGACAAACAAATTCGTGGGATCCATCAATACAGGTTTCCCCCTTCATTGACAACCAATTTAATCTAAATCATATAGACCTATTCAAATCAAAATCTTGAAATTGTTCTATAGGAGAACATAAGTATCCCATTAGTTTATTAACTATGAGTCATTAACTAAACAACTCTAATTGTACAAGGTAGAACTTGATGTTAAAAAAAGTTTATAATTATGTTTATTAATGGTTTTTATAAAAAAACATTCATTTAAAATATTAACATATTTATTTTAGAATTCTTATTTCTGGAGAAATTCATTATAAGATTCATTATGATGAAAATAAACTACACCCATCTAAAAAATATACCAAAATGTTTTGGTATTTATACATAAAATTCCAAAAACATATATTTTGTAACCTTATTAAATTATTTCTCAAGAATAGTAAGAGTCTTAAATATTTCTTTTCTTATTCCAACTACTTAAATTTCATACAAGTTAGTTGAAATAAAAATAATTTGGGAATAAGGATAAATATAATTGTTTCTCAGAAGCAATATTCTAACTATGATTCTTCTATTTGTATTGACTTTTTCGTCCTCTTCTTGGATTATGAATTGGAAGTGTTTTATTCTTTTTGTTCATCTCTATTATGTTTTATAACATGTTCCATTCCATATACAGACACTTCTGATAAATATTTCAATTTTTTTAATCTTTAGTAATCTTATTTTGGGAATGAGTCATTAGTAACACTTTAATTCCATCCTCTTGTTCTGGCAGTATAGATAATGATCTTTTTTAATGTTCCTTTATTGATAATTTCTTTTTCATATTTTTTGAATTTTTGAACTATTTTATGTTGATATATTTTTATCAATTGTTCTCATATCATCATTAACCTATTTCTTCCTCTTAGATTCATCTGATTTTTGGGTGAAATCTAACCTTCTATCAATGTAAAAATTTTCTATCCAAATAACTAAGCACACTTTTTTCGCACTCCATGTGTTTTTCTCTACCTTTTTAACAAAATAATATTTCTTTATCTTCCCAAAATTCATTACATACCTGCTATTCCTTTTCTGTTGAATATTATTTTTAGGATAATTTTATATTATTGTCTCAATATAGATCCCCATGGATTCAATCATGTTTTTTGGTAGATAAATGTTATAATAGATTTAATAACCTTTGTGTCTAAAAACCCAACAACACCAATAATGACCTATGATTTTTGATTTTTTGAATGAT
This sequence comes from Viscum album, assembly GCA_963277665.1. Taxonomy (NCBI): domain Eukaryota; kingdom Viridiplantae; phylum Streptophyta; class Magnoliopsida; order Santalales; family Viscaceae; genus Viscum; species Viscum album. Next base: position 982,341,637 of record OY728157.1, read on the forward strand.
ATTGAACTTGTTCAGAACATCATTTTTTTCAACACGATCCATAAATGACTATTCTTAGTAACATTATTTCCTAAACAATTCCTATATTTTGTGGTAAAAAAAATTTTCTCCACAAACTTCTTTTGCAACCCTTTATTCTCACCTGCATGTAATGTTTCAAATTTTAAATGAACTGCCCTGGTAAATCCTTCTCACATCATTCTCATCTGACATTTAATTTTAATAAGGATTGACTTTGTATCAAAAAATAATCTTCAATCTTATTTAGAATAATATTCATAACATCTATATTCTCTTTATATTTATCTATCTTCAACTTGTTTTATTTATTTTCATTAACATGTGTAGATTCTTCCATATTAAGGTTCTTATTTCCAAAAGATATTTCCTCATAGTTTTTTTTGTTTTCATTAATTATCACTAATATTTATATTCTATAATATAATAAATTCAATATTTTCTTCTTCTAACTTCATTTGATCACACATCTCCAACATTATACTATTAATATCTTTTATCAAATTATTCATTTATTTATTGAGATTATCATTCTTGTAAATTTATTTTCTTGAATTTTTTTAAGAACCTAATGTATTTAAGAAATAACTTATTAATAATCATCACTATCTAAAGAGTTACATGCATTTAAAATGAGTAATAATGTTGAGTTTATTATTATATTAATCGTTGCAGGAGTAATCATCCTTCTTTCTTTTCATCTGATAACATTTATTCTTATTAATATAAGGGAAAATTATCTTTTTGTTTCTTACACTTTTTATTCTTTGATATATCATCATCTTAATCAGACTAACATTCTTCAACATTCTTCCTAGGAAAATTCTGTTAAAATTTTCCTTTCCCTTCACAATTATAACATTTATGGGTTTTTCTATCCCATTTTCCAACGTTGTATTTCATAGAATGAAGGGAAATGATTTTTTTGAAATCATCATCTTCTTCAGAAAGTTCTATATCACTAGATTATTAATTAATATCATTATTCTTTTTATACTTTTTAATAACAATTTGAATTCCATTTCTTGATCAACCATTTCATTATTTTTTATAACCTTATATATTATAATTTCATGTTTAAAAAGAGTAATATATTGATCATCCAAATATAGAGTTCAATGATTTATATCATCTAAGGATGATGCTTTAGAATCAAAATTATCTAGAAGAACTCTCAATATCTCTTCATAAAGAGGGGATTCTTCTAACATCTAACTAATACATTATTTGGTTCTAATATTATCATCATCCCTGGTAAAGAAGACAATGACATATTCATACTCACCCATTTTAGATCTTCATATTGCATCATCCACAGTTTTAATTTTTATTTCTTCCAATTTGTATTGTCTTCATAAATATTCTTCAACTTATTCTATATATCATTGGATCTTAGGTATCTCTTTAATCTAACGAATTATCATTAATTTAGTAATGTGAGTATGGAATTTTAATCTCATATATATTTCTCATGATTATTATTATAAGCACTAGTAAGAGGATAATTCTCAATACGAGAAGTAAATACATCTATAGTAGCTTCCATAACATCTTACAAAATAGATGTATGATATGGTAGCATTCTATATTTCTAGATATGATAGTTGTAAACATTGAAAACTTGAATCCCCTTACATTTCATGCAATGGATAATCTCTATTTGTTGAGATGTATATTTTATATGGAACATCCATTAATACAAATTTCTATTCCCAAATTGGATCAATACTACTAAGAGGGGGTGAATCAGTGGTTCCTTTTAATTTTATAAGAATGTCTATCAACTTATTTAGAAATATTTATTAACATTTGAAACTTGTTAATATCAGGATCCACTCAATTATAACATTACAATCAAACCTTAAATATTAAAAATATATAAATAGAAGGCCAAAAAAATATTCACAAGGTTCAGTACAATGACCTAAATATTTCCCTCTTGGATAGTCCCACAAACATGGATTCATTCACTATATAATTTTTAGAATACAATTTCACAAGAAGTAAACAATTCTACAATCCTAATAGTAATATTATTTCTATAGTTGGTTATACCCCTGGACTATAAATTTTTGTATCCACTTTCCCCGATTTGGTTATACACCCCATCGAACAAACAATAGCTTTTAGAATCTATTATGTATCCATTGATACAATATTTACCTTCTTTATTTATATATTTATTTTATAATAACACCAAAAAAAATTTATAAATTGAATTTTATTTTTTATCCTTATTATGGAAAAATTTCATACCTCATAATTACTTTAATTTTCTCACATACAACACAATTTTTTAACGATTTTTAATTCATCCCCTATTTTCATTTTTATAAACCCATTGGGAAATGAAAATTAATATTGTATAAATAAATTATTCTAACTTTTCTTACTTTTTCCATCTATTCTAATCAATTAGTAAGATCAATATATTAAAAAAATTTAATGTAAATATATTCTTTTATAATAGACATCCAACAATATACAATAGAATGAAATACAGTTTGACCGCCATTTTTTAATGAAAAATAATAAAATTACTAGAAATATTAAATTAATGCTCACATGAAGAGAATGGGTATTGATAACTAGAATTTAAGTGTAAAATAATAATTTTTCCTAAGTGCAATATTTGATTATCATTACTATATAAAAGGGTTTTTATGATGAGTTTAATTATTTTTATCATTGATTAATAAGTGAAATTTTTATAAATGATATTATAAAGAGGTTTATTAGTTATGTTATTTTATAAAAAGTAAAAAAACTATTTCCAAAACAGTTATAAATATAATAAACATGAAAGAACTCTCCCAGAAGGAAAAATATAAAGATCTTTTAATGTAATTTATCTTATAACTGAACTTTTTAGTAGTTTTATATATTTGTTTTTTTATAACTGACGTAAAAAAAACTGAACCCAAAAATATTCTCATTTTGTTATTCAATAACATATTATGAAGTCTATTGATTATGAAAATAAATTTTATAAATTATTTATAATTCATTTTTTAAAAAAATATTTAATGATAATACCACCTAAACCTATAATATAAGCAAATATGTATAAAATCGCATCAATCCGCAAGGAAAAAAATTATTTCAATGCCATTTTAAATTCAATAAAACTATTTATTAATCATTGTCAAGTATTTTTTTGATGTGTTATCCTTTATATAGTATCACCACATGGTTGGCGCATTTTTTATGAACAGTATTGCAAGACCATCAGATTACTTGTGTGATGTCATTTAGTATGAGTATGGTTTGTTCATAATTTGGAAAATATGTATTCTTATCATGTGACATGCAGTTAATAATGTTGAAATCATATTTTAATTCTAAAAAGAACTGAGACCCCCAATTTTCTATGTACTCATAGGTTATTAAACTAATCTTCATCTCTAGGCACACAAGATATTTCCCTTTAATAAAAAATTTACTTTTGGATGAGTCAAAGTTTGTTTGAGAATTACAATAATCGATACGTCCTTGTTCATCTTTATTATTCATATATTTAATTTTCATTGTTCTCCCTCTCAAAGCCCCATGGATCTAGTCTGCTATGGATAGATCTATCCGTTAGAATGTGAAAAATGATGAGATCATGTTGGATCTGTTTAAGTGATTAAATTTAGAGTCTGGATCTAAAAATTTTATAGTTTTTTTATTTGTTTTCACTATTTTTTTAGAGGTAGGTGGATTATTTATCATACCAAATATTCTATAACTTGATGGATTTTTTTTTCTTAAATGGGATTTTGTAGATTCATAAGGATTTGTTTGGTGATTCCATGATGTAAATTTTTTGGGTGTGTTTTGGAAACTATGGAAATTTGATGGATTTTGGGAAACCCTTTTTGAAAAGAATCGGAAATTTTAAGGATTTTTTTTTCTTTTCTCTTAAATGCTATGAAATTTTACGAGTTTGTGGCTACTGACGGTGCTTTATTCTGAGACCCGGTTTGCCTGGAATCAATTTCTGATGTTTATCTCGGGTATGTTTAGTAAACGAATGACCGAGTTTTTCTATCTTTTGAACCGTTGCTCGGAATTAAATTCTGAGAGCACTGATGAACTCGCAACGCTGGTAATTTCTTAATGTGATCCTTACCATAGTTGTGTTCACAATAGATGAGAAGTTAATTATTGGGGGTTTATTTAAGAAAGAAATAAAATTTGTCGGAATAATGTTTATTTTATATAGAGGTTATTCCCCACCATGGGTAGTTAAGGGTGGGGCCCACAGACTCCAAACTACCCAAGTGTGGATGTAAGAGATGTGGGCCCCAAAACATCCCCAACCATTTAATTTACTATAAACTTATTAAAAACCCGTCATTAATTTGGCAACCCCCCTGTTAAATGCCAATCTCTCCAGCTCACACCATTAATTCATGTCAACACACAATTTAATGAGGATCTTTCCTCTTTCCACCATTTTTATTTAATTTCCAACGCATTTAATAAATGGGGACCTTCCCTCTCCTTTCCTTAATTGATTTTCAACATGTTTTTTTAATGTGGTGATTTTAATTTTTTGGATGTTACATTGCGTATGAAATAAATTAATAGGAAAAGCCTATTATTTTATTTTGTGTAGAGCCTTCATTGAACGATGGAAGATCGAGAGAAATCTTGAAGTTTAGGAAGAACGTTGGCCTTTTATGAAGAATGCAGAAGAATTCCGGTTCCTTGAAGAACAACGACACGCCACCAATCATCTTCTCCGCGAGAATAGAGGAGACACCGCTTCCTCCTCGGTGCACTCCGATGACGCCTACGAACCCTTTCCCCTTGACGTCGTCTACCACGACACCAACGTTCGTCATAAATTGTTGTGGTAGATTAATTTTTATATTTCATTATGTGATTTATACCCGTAGCATGGAGTTTAATTGTTGGGTGATGAATTTCACAACTAACACGGTGGGTAGAGAGCCACGAACAAGTCCAAACCCACTGCTATATAGTTCCTAATGCATGGAATATTTTTTGAGATGATGAAGTGGGGCCGAAATGGTGACTGTATGCCTTCTCAGTGATGTACGGGTCCCGAGACGACCATAGGCACAGTCGAAAAAAAACGGACCACTAGAATGACTCTGGTGGCCCGCAGAAGACCCCGGTGGCGCGGGTCGCCGGCGCAGCGGCCGGTACCGGCCTCCCACCTGGAGGCGGCAGTGACCCGACGCATCTTCGGTAGTATCCCTCTATGTCATCAGCTTTAGGGTGGTGGAAGAAGTATCCTGCGGCCGTGCGGGATCCAGGGGAGACCGCGGTGCCAGCCTAGCACCGTGTCCATGGGACAGCCCCCCCCCCCCCCCCCCCCCCCGCTCGACCAGCTGACCGATCCAGCACGACCCCCCCCAGGCTGGGACATGTCAGTCGGGCTGGGCCGCACCCTGCCTGACCCAGACCCGGGTTGGATCGACCCGGTGTGGGCCGACCCAGGGGGTTTGGGTCAGGTCGGATCGGGCCCAGACCCCCACATCGGACCGTTCTCGGTCTTTTTCCCATAACATGAGCTATGGACCTCCAATCGATACACCGTCAGTTGTGTAGTAATACTTTCATAGAGATAGTCATTTCTCTATATTAAACTTGAGTTTATAGTGAAGTTTGGGTACGTCCAGGTTGGTTCGTACCTGAAACCAACCGGGCCCTTGGAGTAGAAACACTTATAACTTAAGGAATGGACGACTGTTTGGCATGCCATCAACTGATTTGAATTCCTCTTTATGAGACCGTCCTTTTGGCTTACTCCGATTGATATTTTGACACATGTGGAGTATGGTTGGGTTGGTTTTATCTTAAAACCCAACCGGGCCCATGGAACAGAAAAGCCAATAACACTAAGACCGGGCGTCCGATTGACACAACGTCTGTCGCGTTGGGTTTCTTTTGACGAGATGGTACTTTGGGATACATCAAATCTGGAATTTGTGATAGATGATGTATCAAATCTTTTTTTTGCGGAGCGAAACCTCCCGGAATCAAGCATGATGTGTGTGGGAACCCTAGAGCTAGCTGTGACTGCATCGACTTCTGTACTGGAATCCTCTGTGGGTTCGACAGTGACGACTACCATACTGGAATCCTTCATGGATTCAACGGTGATGACTGCTGTTCTTGTATCCTATGTGGGTCCAGTAGTATTGACCTCTGTACGTGTATCCTGTGTGGGTCCAGTAGAGTAGCTGGTCTTGTATCCTGTGTGGGTCTGACAAATTAGCTGGTCTTGTATCCTATGTGGGTCCGACAACTTAGATGAATCAGTGGCTACATATGATCATCTATATTGATTTAATAAGTGTATACCTGCGTGAGCTGAGTCTTCACTTCAATATTTATCAGCGATGTGATTGACTTGTTTTCCTGTGTGGACTGGATTCTATTTTTCTATGTGGACTGAGTTTTGTTTTCTTGTGTGGACTGGTTGTGCTTGGGAACAAGATTTGGGGACAAACTTTACTTCATGACTTAGGTATATGTATGGGAATATACCTATGTAGCATCATTTGATACTTCATGATTATACCTTTCCTTTGTGGTTTATCCTTCATGGATTCTGAGAGTCCTTCGAGGGTCTCAGTGTCCCTACTGAGTATCGTATAGTCACACCTGCACGGGCTATGCCCGCACTATGTTGTGTTGGATACAGACGATGGACAACACTGATCGAGGTGGAGGCTTGCGGTGCTGGACGGTACCCGGAGGTGGACCACATGGTTGGACGTACATGGAGCGGATGGTCGGACCAAAGGAGGTGAGGAGACTATCTGTACCCACCCTTCAGGTGGAATTATTGGGGGACATCTCTGTGTTGCGGTTTTACTTTAATGTTGTTGTAATTATTTTTTCAATTGTTTTGTACTTTCAGTTGGGTTTTTATACTGGCTCATTTAATTATTAGCAACTACTTTTGTACTCAGTTTTATTTAGTCCTTACTTCACTTGCGTACTCTGTTGTGTGTGTTTACTTTATAAAGTCAATACCTTCCCTACTTTTTTTGGGATTCATGCCTTTGGTGCTTTTCACCAACCCCTGGCCTATGGAAGGCGGGCTAGGGGTAGTCACGGCACGGGCCCCGAGGACGGGTCATGCCAAATTGGTATCAGAGGAGTCGGTTCTACCGTAGAACTCATGGATCTGATCTTTCCTTTCTATGAAAAAATAGTGTTAAGAGTATTGAATGTGGTTTTCATTAAAGGGAGTCTATTGTTGGTGCGACGGCTTACGTATCCATACCCCAGGACCCTGAACTCTAATTTCTGACTCAGTTAATGAAAACACTTATTATATGTGTGTTTTCTTTGAAATGTTTTCTTTGTGATTACCTTGTGTCAACTCACCAGGTATATTTTTTTGATCGTGGATCACCTGTTTCTTTTCAGAATGTCCCCACGAAGGCAGCCAGCCAGGGTTCCTAGTTACGTGCAAGATGGACTCCCACCGAGCGATGAGGCCTCAGTGCAGGGCCCCATTATAGTGGAGGCACTAGTGGTACCACTACCAGCCGGGCCACCGATACCACCGGCGCCAACAGAGGAGAGTGCACGCCTCCTGAGTGTGTTCCATGATATTCAATAGTAGAGGCTACCCAGGTTCTGTTGGGAGACAGATCCTCAGGAAGATGAGGATTGGTTAGAGGTTATCGTCAGAGTCTTCAGAATGGTAGGGACACTAGGGGACCTTATGGTGATCCTTGTCGCGAGTCTACTGCATGCAACAGTATGAAGATGGTGGAGCCTGATGCTCCAGGTGCATGACGAGGCATCTATATTTTGAACAGACTTTGAGAGCCTATTTTTCTTAGAGTTTGTTTGATCCACCCTCTGTGCGGTGTGCATCCAGTAGTTACTACAACTGCAACAAGGAAGCAAGTCAGTAGCCTAGTACTCTGCGAGATTTACCGACTTCTCGCGCTACTCCACAGACATGGTACAGGACCCATTCTTCTGGGCTAAGACCTTTGAGCAGGCACTTAGACATGATATCAGATCTTCGATGATTCCCCTCAACATCCTGACGTAGGTGGGGGTGATGTAGCGAGCCATGTTAGTGGAGAGCTTTATCACCGAGCAGCCACCAGTAGTGAGACCCAACGCAGGACAAAACGGAGCGGAGTATTCTGTATCCGGAAGTCGACAGATGTCGCGGGGGGTCCAAGCGGATCAGGCCATCCGGTGGGAAACCTCAGGATAGAGGTTCGTCTGTGTGGGACACATAGCGTAGAGCCAGGCTTACGAGGAGTAGACTATGATATGCGTGAGGTGGGTAGGGCCACATAGCTTGTCACTGCCTGAAAATCCATGCAGACGAGCAGCAGACAGTGGATGGACCTCCCATGCAGAGGTAGAGTTTCGACCATGGCGGTCCTCAGGGAGAAGGCGGATGATGTCGAGGAGTTGTTTGAGTAGCAGGTGGTGGTTGACGTGTCAAATCTCTACCCCCACCAGCCCCAGTAGGTCCACCCCCGACAGTAGGGAGCTGGTGGGTAGAGGCAGGCTCAGCTCTAGGCATTAGAGGCTTACGACAACGGCGCACCCGTGATGTTTCGAGGTACTATCTGTGTCTACTCCACCCTTTCTGTAGTTCTTATAGACATAGGTGCGAGTCATTATTTTATTTCTGCTGCCCTTTTTCAGAGCTCAAAGATTCCGACATATTCGTTGGCTCGATCCTTACGTCTAAAGACTCCTACGAGAGCAGACTCGACAATTACGCAATGGTGCTGGTAGTGTGAGCTTACTCTAGGAGGAGAGATCTTTGACATGGATCTGTTTGTAGTGGCATCGAGGCCTTGCGACATCATATTGGTCATGGACTGGTTATCTATAGTCCATGCTCAGATCGACTGTATTAGGTGCAAAGTGTAGTGTGTCCGCACGGATGGGACAAGGTTTACCTTCACTGGTGAGAAGGGAACCTTCGCAGCACAGGATAGACATATGCAGAGGAGAGGCCACCAGATCACACCTTAGTTGGCTAGTCTCATCCTCGAAGTAGTTGACGTGGGGAGTCCAAGTTTTCCTATTTTGGTGGATTAGTATGCGGGCGTTTTCCTGGACGATGTTCCAGGACAACCTCCTCTCAGGGAGGTATATTTATACATAGACATGTACCCCGGGACATCACCAATATCTACTCCAGCATATCGGATGGCTCTCACCGATCTTTGTGAGCTGCGGGTACAACTGGAGCACTTATAGGGATAAGGATTCATCTGACCCAGTGTATCACCCTGGGATTCTCCTATTTTATTCACCAAGAAGGCAGATGGGATCTTGCGACTGTGTGTTGACTACCGTCGCCTGAACCAGGTGACCATGAGGAACAAGTACCCCCTTCTGAGGATTGACGACCTCTTCGATCAGCTCAAGGGAGCACGATGGTACTCAAAGATAAACCTCAGGTCAGGCTATCACCAGCTCAGAGTTCGAGACGAGGATGTGCAGAAGACAACCTTCAGGTGTCGGTATGGCCACTACGAGTTCTTGGTTATGCCCTTCAAGGTGAACAACGCTCCAGCAGTGTTCATGGGTCTCATTAACAGGATCTTCCAGCCTTACCTTGATCAGTATGTTGTATTCTTCATTGAATACATACTTATTTACTCTACTACCGAGGAGGATCATGCCTACCACTTGCTGGTTGTACTGGATACACACTGAGAGAACCAGCTTTATGGTAAGTTCTCGAAGTGGTAGTTCTGGATTTGAGAGGTTAACTTCATGGAGCACGTTATCTCAGAGGAGGGAGTTGCTATGGATCCCGTGAAGATTGAGGTAGTACATTCTTGGGAGACATAGAGGAGTGTGACAGAGGTGCAGAGTTTCCTACGTCTGGCTGGTTACTATCAGAGATTTGTGCCAAATTTCTCTAGAGTTGCATCACCGCTTACATCTTTGTCGAAGAATTGGAAACCCTTAGTGTGGTCACATTGATTTCAGTAGATCTTTCAAAATATGAGGCGGAGATTGACCAGTACGCCCATCTTTAGGCTTCTAGAGGAGGGAGTAGGGTACATAGTTTACTGCGAAGAATCAGGGACCAGACTCGTCTATGTCCTGATGCAGGAGAAAGAAGTGATCGCTTACGGTTCACGATAGTTGAGGCAGCATGCATAGAACTATGCTACCCATGACCTGGAGTTAGCAGCAGTGGTCTTCGCCCTGAAGATGTGGCGGGACTATTTGATGGGCGAGCGCTTTACAGTCTACTCTGACAACCAGAGTCTCAGGTACATTTTCTCACAGAAGGACCTGAACCTGAGATAGCGGCGAAGGATCGAGTTCCTCTAGGATTATGACATTGAGATTATCTATACTCCAGGGAAGGGAAACTTTTTGGATGATGCTCTCATCAGGAGATCGGGAATTCATCTACTTGGAGAGGCAACAGAGCAATTAACCTCATTTCAGATATCCATCGTGGATAGAGATGACGAATCCTATCTGCAGTCCCTCACAATCACTCCTCCACTGCTTCATTAGTTTAGAGAGGCACAACATGTGGATGTTGTCTGTGAGGCGCGACGTGCTCAGATATCCTCAGGGCTGACACCCGAATGATATTCTAAAGGCAGGGATCACGTCATCCTCTTCAGGGGACGTACCATGGTACCAGTCGCACTGCAGGAGGAAGTACTGAGGGAGTTTCACATTTCCCCACTATCGATACATCTTGGAGTAGTGAAGATGTACCAAGACCTCAGACGACAGTACTGGTGGCCGGGTATGAAGAGGGTTGTAGTAGAGTTCGTTTCACGATGCCTCACTTGCAAGCAAGTGAAGGCGGAGTACCACGTACCAGCAGGCTCGGTACAACCATTAGAGGTCCCGGAGTGGAAGTGGGATGGGATATCCATGGATTTCATGACAGGGCTCCCACGTACTTCCAAAGGACATGACTCTATCTGGGTGATTGTCGACCGACTCTATAATGGCCCGAGTTTTTGGGGTCCATTACTTTCTAAAAATCTCGTTTTGGGTTTTCGGGTCTGGGAATCACGGTGGTATAGGCTTACCGTTATCCTTAGCCGACCGGTAGCAGTCCTACCTGTATCTCGGCCTACTGGTAGCTGCAGCCTACCAGTAGCTTGGCCTACCGGTACCTGCAGCCTACCAGTTGCTCGGCCTACCGGTAGTTCCAGACTACCGGTAGCTCGGCCTACCTGTGGATGCAGCCTACCGGTAGCTCGGCCTACCTGTGGATGCAGCCTACCGGTGGCTGCAGCCAAACGGTAGCTCAGCCTACTGGTCGCTACAGCCTACCGGTAGTTTCGGCCTACCGGTAGCTCCAACCTACCGGTGGATCAACTACCGGTAGCTGTCACCCACTGGTAGCTCTCATCTACCAGTGGCTCTGGCCTACCCCGCGGGTTATTTCCAGTAGTGCTCCTTTTTGCGCAAATATGGTTTTAAACCCTATTTTGACCTGTTTGAGCATGTTTTAAAGACTCGTAATGCGCATAAGAGTTTTAATTAAATACTTAATCAACTAATGAGTTTGTTTAAACCACCCGATCCCCTTTAATGACATGTGGGGCTGTGTGATCAACCCACGACCCCCGTGCCTTACGCGGTTTCGCGTTCTCACCTCAACCGTCTGCGGCTCTTATAAACTAAGGGTTAAATCGTGGTTTCATCTTTCCTCGATCGCGGCTTCTCACAAACATCTTCTTGTGCATCGGGAGTGATGCATCATTATCAATAAAGTTCTGCGCCCGGCCTAAACGTTGATCATCTACCAACAAGTAGGGAATTTCTCCATCGCCTCTCTCTTTTGTGTATCATGCGGGGTGGGTGTGCTTCTGTTCTATAGAATTGGACAAACCAGACCTAAATTAAGATAATAAACTGGATTTTATAAAGAAAGGGGGGGCTTTGATCGTTGATGTTGTTTTTATTATAACCATCTTGTTGAGTCGTGTCGGTTTATGCCTTCTAAAAATCGAGGCTGTTGGTGGTCGTTGTTTGTGCACTAATGAACCCCTACTGATGATTTAAATGGATTTTTGTGGTTGTACACTCCTACTGTGAAAAGTAAATTGGTTAATGTCATATATCTGGTAAAATAAATTGAGGCACCAGGATCAATCCTTATGTGATAACCCCAAGTTAAAACACACGAAAATTGAAATCATGGTGTGTGTTAAGTCGTTTAAATCTGAAAATACCGACATTACCCTGACTTGTGTTGATGGTGGTAGTTGGTTGTTTTCTTTTCAGGCCGATTGCTGGAAATGTGGGATGGGATGGGATCCCTTTTCTTTATACTCAGGTGGTTGTGTGAATTTGTGGATGGGATCCCTTTTAGGTATGGATTCAGTGGTTGTGAGTTTTAAGAACAGGTGGGTACTCGTTTATATCCCAAACCGGGGTGGGATCCTCTGTTGTTGAGAACCCGGTGTGGGCCTTATGGTTGATTCATGACTGTTTACTTTCCTGTACTTTTGCCTATGCCTACTAGTTGCCTAGTAGTGCTTGAACTTAATTAAACATTATTACTGAACATGAAACAAGAATGGGACAAATGGGTTTTATTGGCGAGAGTCATGACTTGTGACTTGGACGCAGTGGTGTTGTGTTCTGTAGGCTAGTTAAGAAAACCTAAGCTTTGGGTGAGTGTTTGTTACCTATATCTATACTTGTAGCTTTGTGTTTCTTATTCGCGCCCCACCCAATTTGAGCACTTAGTGCCGAACACCCACATTTCATGGGGGAGGGTGTTTTTTTTCAACACTATTCTCAGTGGATAGTTATTAGATCCTTTTCTGCTCCCTTTCCCGGATAGCCCATGTATCTTCGGGCAGGCTGTGATGGCCTGAGGTCCATTATTTTCCCAAGAACCTTCGGGCGGGGTAGTGTGACGGTTGGCCAGGTGTGTGTGGCAGGTGGTTTTCCAAGCATCTTCTGGATGAGGCCTAGGTGTCTTCGGGCGTGGCAGTGGATCTTCTGGACCAGGTGACTTCGAGCATGGTGTAGGTTGTTATGGCCAAGGTGTTTACAGGAGTGGTTACGTGTGACAGTTGTGTCCCAGGTGTGTGCAGGTGGGATTTTGGCAGTGGGAATGTGTGTAGTTGAGGCCCAGGTGTGTGCGGGTGGGATTTCGGCAGTGGGACTGCATGTGGTTGTGGCCCAGGTGTGTGCGGGCGGGTGTGGTAGTGGGACTGCAGTGACAGAATGGCAGGATTGGTCTGATGCGTAGGATGTCTCAATAACCAGTGGGAAAGTGGCACCGGGTACCCAAACATCGATGTGCTCTGATTATATATATATTACATGTCTTGCGTTATTTGGTGAGTGTGCCTTGGTGAGGCATGGGGTGGATAGTTTACCTTGATAGGTGTTAGGTTTACTCCTTTTTCTCACAGTACTTTAGCACGTTCCCCCACTTGTGCATGAGAGTCTTTGGTTTTCCCTACTGAGTGTACTTGTATGCTCACCCTAAGTGTATAAAACTGCTTTCAGGTTTCCAGGAGGACTTCGGGGATCACACAGGACCATACTAGCTCGGACCTTTGGGGAAGTTGCAGTTGTTGCATTTCATCTTTGGTACTTACCTTTGTAGTCACCTTTTGTACTTTGTGGCTTTACTTTTGGAACATGCATGTGGGAATGGTTTATTTTTTTGTCTTTACATTTCTTTTACCTTGGTGTTGTTGAGTTTCATCATCTCATCTCTTGATATTATAAAACAAAAAGGGGTAATGCCTTCCATTTGTGAGCAATTTCTATACCCTTGGTGCTAGTCACCACTCCGGGACCTATTGAAGGCGGGTTTCAAGGGTCATTATCTCTCCTTCAACTTAAAGAAGGAAAGGCATGGCAATCTTCTGACCCTTCCCTCCTTTTGGTGAAGGCCGGTCGTGATAGAATGGTATCAGAGGTGATGGTTGAGAGATAGGATGGAGTCGGGATTTAGGCACAGTGAGGATTGAATGGAATGGTAAGGAAACAGTGTTGGGTGAACTTGGCGCGTGAATTAGGCTAGGGAAGACCAGCTAGGACACAGTATTTTAGGGCCCCCCGTGATCCTATGCAAGGACTCTGGACCTACCGAACGACCAAGTGAGGCCACACTGATTGCAGGGTAGAGACCCTAGGAAAGGTAAATGCATCATAATGACTTGTTTTCTTGTGTTTCAGGGATGTCTTGGGAATTAAGAATAAATTGAAATTTTAAGAAGTTTTAAGAACGATATTCTGCACTACTTGGGCTTAGGAATTCCTTGATTACCTTGTAGCTATGGCACCTGGAAGGCGACCACGTGTGGTACAGGCGATCAAGGCCCCAGAGACAACTTTGGCCGATTGGTAGAGAGTTGATCGAGAGGAAGAGGATGACCAGTGGCAGAATACTCTTCGGGCCTTCCTGTGACAGGCCCTTAAGAAGTATGAGGGCAGCACCTCCGACATGAAGACGGAAGGCTGGCTAGAGGATGTAGTTATAGATTTCAGCCTAATTCAGGCCCCATATGAGTACAGGGTTCCTCTGGCCGTCAGTTAGATGTGGGGAGCGGAACGTTAGTGGTGTACGCTTTGCCTGGGGGAGAGGAGAGAGTCTGAGGTGTCTTGGGCGGATTTTGAGAGGGAGTTCCAGGAAGAAATCCTCTCCTCGATGATGAAGGTAGAAAAGAGACAGGATCTACTCTCCCTCCAGCAGGGGAGTATGTCTGTGTGGGAGATAGGGATCATGTTCAAGGAACTCCTACATTTTGCTTCGGACCTCTTTCCCGAAGAGGAGTCTCGGGCAAGACGTTTACAAGAGGCGCTCCGACCCTCCCTCTATTATACTGTTACCCCCTTTACCCTGCCGACGTACTTGGAGGTCCAGAAGAAGGCCGAAGTGGTGGAGAGGATGCATGCTCTAGGAGGAGTTTCACGAGAGGGGATCTAGCTGGGACCATCGAAGGGAAAGGCCGTCAACACCAGTCCTCCACCGTCAGGACCCTCCAGGTTCTGACCAGCAGGGAGCAGACCACAAAAGATTCAGTTTCGATCCCCTGGCCCTCACCCTTTCCCTTCGGGCCTGGGACCGTGATGCTTCGTCTGTGGGAGCCCCGGACATCTCCGGAGTCAGTGCCCGGACCGGGTGCAGTACGGCGGTGGCAGACACCTCCCGCACCTGCCCCAGTAGCAGCTTCCAGCCAGACCTTTCCAACAGCAGTAGGGACAGCGAGTTCCCGCTCCTCTGAGGGCAGACATAGGAGGGGGAGGCCGACCTCAGTGCGGACCTCAGGGACCTCGACCGGGGCATGGTTGGGGAGATGCCCGACAGCCGAGGGGCAGGGGAGCTCGGTATGGATAGTTACACTCTACATAGGCAGCAGTTTCAGCAGTGCCAGAGGTTGTTCGAGGTACGATCAGTCTGTTTAGCACTATTTCTAATGCCTTGTTCGATACCGGAGCTTTGCACTCTTTTGTTGCACCAAGTCTAGCATGTGCCTTGGGTTTAGATGCAGAGAGACTTTCAGAGCCCATGTTTTTGAGCACACCAGTCGGAGGTCAAACAAACTTGTTGTTTATTTGTCAGGGATGTATCCTGATGATAGGGCCACATCAGTCGGTTAGGGATCTTCTCCTACAACAGATACAGCCATACGATGTCATCCTAGGCATCGACTGGCAATTTTCTGTGGGTTCCATCGTCGACTGTTTACGAAGAAGGGTCGTGTTCTCAGACTGGGCGGTCGGCGTGTTACCTTCACCGAAGAGTGGGGCAGTCAGAAAGGCAACAGACGAGAGGAACCCCTCCTCTCCTTGTTGGCCGAGCTGACAATGGAATCCGTAGATGCTGAAATGGTGGAAGTGCCAGAGATCGTACGTTAGTTTATGGACGTCTTCCCTGAGGAGGTGATGACTCTACCCCCTCAGCGTGATATCAAGTTTGGGATAGACCTGCAACCCGGGCTCGTCTGATCTCTATGGATCCTTACCGGATGGCATCTTCAAAGCTACGGGAGTTGCGAATCCAGATTGACGATCTGATGAAGAATGGTTATATTCACCCAAGTGTGTCACCGTGGGGGATCTACAGTCTGGTTAGAAAAGAAAGTAGATGGTGGTCTCAGGTTGTGCATCGACTACAAGAGGCTGAATCAGGTGACGATCAAGAATCGCTACCCTCTTCCGAGGATAGACGATCTCTTCGACCAGCTGAAAGGGGCAGGGTGGTTCTCAAAGATTGACCTGCGGTTTGGGTGTCACCAGCTAAGAGTGAAGGAGTGCGACATCCCGAAGACTGCGTTCAGATGCAGGTATGGACACTTGGAGTTCTTAGTCCTTCCCTTCGGTGTTACAAACGCCCCAGCTGTGTTCATGGGGCTTATGAACTCCATCTTTTGGGAGTAACTGGATCGGTTCGTGGTCGTATTCATCGATGACATCCTGGTCTACTCAATATCAAATGAGGACCATGCAGAGCACCTGAGGACGGTTTTGGATGTCCTTCGACATCATCATCTCTATGGGAAGTTGTCGAAATTCATGTTCTGGACACGGAAAGTGCACTTCCTCGGGAATGTGGTGTCCGAGCAGGGGGTAGCGGTGGAACCATCAAATGTTGAGGCAATTGTTTCTTGGGCAGCACCCAAGAATGAGGAAGAGGTCTGTAGTTTCCGTAGGCTGGAAGGTTACTATTGGAGGTTCGTACCCCAACTTATATCGAGTTCCGGCCCCTATGACAGCCCTGACCAAGAAAGACCAGGTTTTTGTGTGGAGCGAGCAGTGTGAGTCAGCCTTCAGCTATCTAAAATAGAAGTTGGTTAGTTACCCAGTGCTGTGATTACCAGAAGAAGGGGTGGCCTATGAGGTGTTCTGTGATGCTTCGGGACAAGGCCTAGGATGCGTGTTGATGCAGCGACAAGGGGTGATCTCTTATGGGTCCAGGCAGCTATGCCCCCATGAGCGTAATTACACCACCCATGACCTGGAGCTTGTAGCGGTTATTTTTGCGCTAATGTTATGGCGGAACTACCTCATCGGGGAACGCTTTGTGGTCTTCACAGATCAGAAATTCTTGAGGTATACCTTCTCCCAACGGGGATTAAACTTGCGACAATGGAGATGGGTGGAGTTCTTCCAGGATTACAACATTGAGATCTCTTATACTAAGGGTAAGGGCAATGTGGTGGCCGATGCCTTGAGCAGGAGGACGTAGAAGGATACGGTCCAAGATTCGGCGGACACCTGGAAGGAAATGGAAGAGTTGGCTGCCTTACACCTGGATGCGAAGATGGATAGCGGCAGAGGCTACCTATATCAGATGATAGTGCAGTCATCTCTGTTTTGACAAGTGGAGGAGTCTCAGTGGGGAAACCCAGGGTGTGAAGTGATGCGTGACCGAGTTGACCAGGGAAATGCTCTAGAAGGATGGACAGAGAATGGTCAGAACTGGATGCTTTTCCATAAATGGTTGTTTGTTCTAGGAGTGATGCACGACATGGTTCACAGTGAGTTCCACAACTCACCCCTGATGGTACACCCAGGAGTTTCCAATCTGTACTAGGGACTGAAGAGGCAGTTCCGGTTTCCCAGAGTTAAGCGAGCGATGGCAGAGATTGTGTCCAACTGCTTAGTGTGTCAGCAAGTGAAGGCTGAACACCGAGTTCCAGGCAGCCTATTGTAGCCCCTATATGTCCCCAAGTGGAAGTGGGATGAAATATCGATGGATTTTGTCACAGTACTACCCGAGGTCCAAGGGGGATACGACGCCATCTGGGTTTTGGTGGATAGTTTGACGTAATCGGCTCACTTTCTGAAAATCAGGGAGTCGAGTACTGTGGATTCGTTGGCACGAATTTACGTGGATGAGATGGTGCAGTTGAATGGAGTTCTGAGGCCTATAGTCTTAGATATGGATGCATGGTTTACCTCACAAGTCTGGAGAGGATTGCAGCAGGTGTTTGGCACCCAGTTACGCCTTAGCACTGCTTTCCATCCATAGACAGATAGACAAACAGAGCGCACCATCCAGACCTTGGAGGATATGCTACCGCAATGTGTTCTGGACTCTGGAGGATCATGTGTGCGACACTTTCCCCTGTTAGAGTTCACCTACAATAATAGCTATCACTCTACCATCAGTATGGCCCCATTTTAAGCCTTGTACGGGAGGCCATGTCGTTCACCTATGTGTTGGGCCGAAGTAGGAGAGGCAAGAATCCTTGGCCCGGAGGTGGTGCAGAACACAACAGAGAGGTTCATCTCATACGGGAAAGGATGAAGGCGGCCCAGGACCGACAGAAGTCATATGATGATACCAGGAGGAGGCCCTTGGAATTTGAGGTTGGGGACCACATGTTCTTGAAGGTATCCCCTTAGCATGGGTTGTGTTGGTTCGGCAAGGGGAGTAAGCTTTCCCCCAGGTTTATTGGACCCTTCGAAGTTTTGTGGCGGGTCAGCGAGGTGGCTTACCAGCTATCATTGCCACCGCCGCTACTAAGGATACATGGTGTCTTCCATGTGTCCCAGCTCTATCGGTATCTGCATGACGATTCACACGTCCTTGATTGGGGTGAGCTGGACATCGAGGACGACGTGAACTTTTTGGAGAGACTAGTGATGATCAAGGATCGCATGGAGAAGGTGGTTTATGGGAGAACCATCCCCTTGGTTCTTTTGTTGTGGAGACATGGTGGTCTTGAAGAGAATACGTGGGAGAGGGAAGCACATATGCATACCCAGTACCCAGAGTTGTTTTGAGTTTGTTCCTTGTTGTAACTGTTGTGGTAGAATGTTTTGTCTTTTGGATATGAAATGTACTGGTTTTCATTCCTCTGTTTGTGTATGAAAAGCACTGGCTATGGGGAGGAGAGAACCCGACCCCTAATCAAGACGCATTAAGGTGGATCTGATCAAACCCGTGCGGGCGAGTCAGTGCCGCCCAAAGCAGATAATATCTTGACATGGGGGTGGATACTCCCCAACCCACATGCCCGGGCAGTTTGGCATAGTATGTTGCTTGGTTCTGGGCAAGGAAATGTTTTAGTTAGCATGGGTTCGCTCCTAAGAGGTATCATTCGAGGTGGTTGTTCGGACCCTCTCTTCCCTTCTAGTTTTGTTTTGATTCTCGAGGATGAGAATCATTTAATAGGTATCTGATGTAATGGCACGGGATTTTTTGGTCCGTTACTTTGTGAAAATCTCATTTTGGGTTTTCGGGTCTGGGAATCACGGTGGTGTAGGCCTATGGGTAACCTTAGCCTACCGGTAGCTACATCCTACCCGTATCCTGGCCTACCGGTAGCTGCAGCCTACCCGTAGCTCGACCTACCGGTTGCTGCAGCCTACCGGTAGCTCGGCCTACCGGTCGCTGCAGCCTACTGGTAGTTGCGGCCTACCGGTCAGTGCAGCCTACTGGTAGCTCAGCTACCTGTAGCTGTCACCCACTGGTAGCTCTCAGCTACCAGTGGCTCTGGCCTACACCGCGGGTTATTTCCAGTAGCGCTCCTTTTTGCGCAAATAGGGATTTAAACCCTATTTTGACCTGTTTGAGCGTGTTTTAAAGACCTGTAACGCACATAAGAGTTTTAATTAAATACTTAATCAATTAATGAGTTGGTTTAAACCACCCGAACCCCTTTAATGATGAGTGGGGCCGCGTGATCAACCCACGACCCCTACGGCTTACGCGGTTTCACGTTCTCACCTCAACCGTCTGCCGCTCTTATAAACTAAGGGTTATGTCGTGGTTTCTCCTTTCCTCGATCATGACTTTTCACAAACAGCTTCTATTGCATCGGGTGTGCTGCATCGTTATCCATAATTTTCCGCGCCAGGCCTAATCTTCGATCATCTATCAACAAGTAGGGAATTTCTCCTTCACCTCTCTCTTTTGTGTATCATGCGGGGTGGGCATGCTTTTGTTCTGTAGAATTTGGACAAACCAGACCTAAATGATGATAATGAACTAGATTTTATAAAGAAAGGGGGGTTGGGATCATTGATGTTGTTTATATTATGACCATCATGTTGAGTCGTGTCGGCTTATGCCTTCTGAAAATCGAGGCTGTTGGTGGTCGTTGTTTGTGCACTATTGAACCCCTGCTGATGTTTTAAATGGCTTGTTGTGGTTGTAAACTCCTGAGGTGAAAAGTAAATTGGTTAATCACGTATATCTGTCCAAATAAAGTGAGGCACCAGGATCAATCCTTATGTGATAACCCCTGGTTAAAACACACGAAAATTGAAATCATGGAGTGTGTTAAGACGTTTAAATCTGAAAATACCAGCATGACCATGACTTGTGTTGATGGTGGTAGTGGGTTGTTTTCTTTTCGGGCCGATTTCTAGAAATTTTTGAGGGGATGGGATCCCCTGTCTTTATACTCTTGGTGTTTGTGTGAATTTGGGGATGGGATCCCCAGTTGGTATGGATTCGGTGGTTGTGAGTTTTAAGACCAGGTGGGTACTCGTTTATATCCCGAATTGGGGTGGGATCCTCTATTGTTGAGAACCCGGTGTGGGCGTTACGGTTGATGCTTGACTGTTTACTTTCCTGGACTTGTGCCTATGCCTACTAGTTTCCCATTAGTTCTTGAACTTAATTTAACATTATTACTGAACATGAAACAAGAATGGGACAAATGGGTTTTGTTGGTGAGAGTCGTGACTTGTGACTTGGACACAGGGTTGTTGTGTTCTGTAGGCTGGTTAGGAAAACCTAAGCTTTGGGTGAGTGTTTTTTACCTATATCTATACTTGTAGCTTTGTGTTTCTTATTCCCGCCTCACCCAAGTTGAGCACTTAGTGCCGAACACCCCCATTTCATGGGGGAGGGTGTTTTTTTCCAACACTATTCTTAGTGGATGGTTATTAGCTCCTTTTCTACTCCCTTTCCCGGATAGCCCAAGTATCTTCGGGTAGGCTGTGATGGCTTGAGGTCCATTATTATCCCAAGAACCTTCGAGTGGGGCAGTGTGACGGTTGGCCAGGTGAGTGCGGCAGGTAGTTTCCCAAGCATCTTCGGGATGCGGCCCAGGTGTCTTCGGGCGTGGAAGTGGATCTTTTAGCCCAGGTGTCTTCGGGCGTAGTGGTGGTTGTTATGTCCTAGGTGTTTTCAGGCATGGTTACATGTGACAGTTGTGGCCCAGGTGTGTGCGGGCAGGATTTAGGCAGTGGGACTGCATGTGGTTGTGGCCCAGGTGTGTGCGGGTGGGTGTGGCAGTGGGACTGCGGTGACAGAATGGCGGGATTGGTCTGATGCGTAGGATGTCTCAATAACCAGTGGGAAAGTGGCATGGGGTACCCAAACATCGATGTGCATTGATTATATATATATTACTTGACTTGCGTTATTTTGGTAGTGTGCCTTGGTGAGGCCTGTGGTGGATAGTTTACCTTGATAGGTGTTAGGTTTACTCCTTTTTCTCACGGGACATTAGCATGTTCCCCCACTTGTGCACGCGAGTCTTTGGTTTTCCCAACTTAGTGTACTTGTATGCTCTACCTATGTATATAAAACTTCTTTCAGGTTTCCAGAAGGACTTTGGGGATCATGCAGGACCATACTAGCTCGGACCTTTGGGGCAGTTGCAGTTGTTGCTTTTCCATTTTGGTACTTACCTTTGTAGTCACCTTTTGTACTTTTTGGATTTACTTTTGGAACATGCATGTGGTAATGGTTTATTTTTTTGGCTTTACTTTTCTCTTACCTTGGTGTTGTTGAGTTTCATCACCTCATATCTCGATCTTATAAAAAAAGGGGTAATGCCTTCCAATTGTTAGAAATTTATATACCCTTGGTGCTAGTGGCCACTCCGGGACCTATTGAAGGCTGGTCTCGAGGGTCATTATCTCTCCTTCAACTTAAAGAAGGAAGGGCCTAGAAATCTATTGACCCTTCCCTCCGTTTGGTGAAGTCGGGTCATGACAGACTCACCAATTCGGCCCACTTCCTACCGATCAGAGAGCAGGGCTCAGTAGAGAGCATGGGAAGCCTCTATGTTCAAGAGATCATACGGCTTCATGGTGTTCCATCATCTATCATCTCTGGTCGAGATGCTCGCATTACTTCCCGGCTTTTGAAGTGGTTGTATGAGGCTTTTGGGACGCAGCTATTCCTGATCACTGCATTTCACCCTCAGACGGATGGCCAGATGGAGAGGACCATTCAGACACTTGAGGAAACACTCCATGCATGTGTCCTTGACTTTGGTCACCATTGGGAGGATCGCCTACCCTTGGTGGAGTTTGCATACAACAATAGCTACCAATCCACCATTGGGACGACACCATACGAGGCACCGTACGGCTAACCTTATAGGTCACCTCTGTAATGGACTGACCCTAGGGAGTCACCACTCGTAGGACTAGAGATGGTTCTGGCTACGACGGAGAAGTTGCAGATCATACAGGAGTGGATGAGGACTACACAGAGTAGACAGAAGTCCTATTCTGATTGGAGGCGGAGACAACTAGAGTTCGAGGATGGAGACCACATTTTCTTACGAGTCTCACCTCGAAGTGGATTACAGAGATTTGGCTGGGGTGGCAAGTCATCTTCATGCTTCATCGGACCATTCCAGGTCCTCATCAGGGCAGTTGAGGTGTCTTACCACCTGGACCATCCACCTCAGTTGCACCTAGTGCATGATGTTTTCCACATATCTTAGCTGAGGAGATACGTGCACGACCCGATGCATATCATCGGTGACGGGGAGATGGACATTGATGATGTGGTGACATTTTCAGAGGTCCTAGTTGAGATCGACGATCAACAGAAGCGGGTCCTACGTGGATGATTGATTCCTCTCGTGCGCATTCGTTGGTAGCACGAGAACCTCTAGGAGAGCACATGGGAGCGGGAGGCTCAGATGTGTGCTCAGTACCCTCATTTGTTTCCCTAGTTTATTATGTAGCTTTACGGAGACGTAAAGCACTGAGGTGGGAGTAATGTAAAGTCCCAAGAAATTTCAAGGATTTTTTTTCTTTTCTCTTAAATGCTTTGAAATTTTAAGAATATGTGGCTTCTAACGGCGCTTGATTCCGAGGCCCGGTATGCCCAGAATAAATTTCCGATGTTTCGCTTGGGTACGCTCAGAAAATGAACGAGTGGGTTTTTCTAGATTTTGAACTGCTGATCAGAATTAAGGTCTGAGGTCACCGATGAACTCAGAACGCTGGTAATTTCTTAACGTGATCCTTACCATAGTTGCGTTCTCAATGGAGAAGTTAATTATTGGGGTTTTATTTAAGAAGAAAATAAAAACTGTCAGAACAATCGTTATTTTATATGGAGGTTATTATATCCCATGGGTAGTTAACTGTGGGGCCCACAACCACCTATCTACCCAAGTGTGGATGTTAGAGAGGTGGGGCCCACACGAGCCCCAACCATTTAATTTACTCTAAACTCATTAAAAACCCCTCATAAATTTGGAAACCCCCCATTAAATGCCAATCTCTCCACATCACTCCATTAATTCATGTCAGCCCACAATTTATTGAGGATATTTCCTTTTTCCCCTATTTTAATTTAATTGAAAACGCGTTTAATGAAAGGGGACATTCCCTCTACCTTCCTTAATTGATTGTCAACACTTTTTTTAATGTGGTGATTTGAATTTTTTGGAAGTTACTTTGCCTTTGAAATAAAATAATAGGAGGAGCCTATTATTTTTTTTTGGGGAGAGCCTTCATTGTGTGAAGGAAGATCGAGAGAACTCTTGAAGTTTTGGAAGAACGCCGGCCTCTGATGAAGAATGACAAAGAACATCGGTTCCTTGAAGAACAACGACGCGCCACCAATCCTATTCTCCGCGACAACAGAGGAGACACTGCTTCCTCCTCAGCGCACTCCCACAACGCCTACGAAAAATTTACCTATGATGCCATCTACCGCGACGCCAACGTTTTTCATCAATTGTTGAGGTAGGAGAATTTTTATTTTTCATTATGTGATTTATACCCTCAGCATGGAATTTAATTGTAGGGTGATGAATTGAACCACTAACATGGTGTGTATGGACTAACGAACAAGTCGGAACCCACCACTATTTTGTTTCGGATGCGTGGAATATTTTTGGCGATAAATAAGTGGGACCACAATGGCGATTGGAGTCCTTAGTAGTGATGTACGGGTTCCAAGATGACCGCAGTCGTAGTCGGAAGAAAAAACAGACCACCGGAATGACTCTGGTGGCCCTCGGAAGACCCCTGTGGCAAGGGTCACTGGTGCGGGGACCAGAGGCGGAAGCTGGCACTGGACTACTACCTAGAGGTGGAAGTGCCACAACACACTGCCGGCAGCATCCCACCGCGGCAGCGGAAGAAGCATTCCGTGGCCCTGCGGGATCCAGGGGAGACCACAGCGCCAGCCTGGCGCTGCGTCCGTGGGAGAGACCCCCCCCCCCCAATCGGCCAGCTGGACGAGCCAGCACCCCCCTCCCCCCGGTCGGGCCGGGGTGGGTCACACGGATCGTGCCGCGTTGGCCAGGCAGGGCCTCACCCCGCCGGTCTGGGTCGGGTCGACCCTGTTCGGGCTGACCTAGGGGGGGTTGGGTCAGGTCGGACCGAGCCTAGACCCCCACTTCAGACCATTTTGGTCTTTTTCCCATAACATGAGCTATCGACCTCTGATCTATGCAACATCAGTTGTGTAGGATTCCATGGATCGAGATGGTCATTTTGTTATATTACACTCGAGGTTTCGACAAAGTTTGGTTACCGCCGGGTTGGTTCGAACCTGAAACCAATCGGGCCCTTGGAGAAGAAACACTTATCACTTCAGGACCGGACGTCCGTTTGACGTGCTGTCAACTGTGTTGAATTTATCCTGATTAGACGGTCCTTTTGGATTACTCCTCCTGAGTTTTTGATGTAGCTGGAGTACAGTCTGGTTGGTTTTAACTTAAAACCAACTGGGCCCATTGAACGGAAAAGCCAATAACTCTCAGGTCGTACATCCGACTGACGCACAGTTTGTCACGTTGGGTTTATTTTGACGAGATGGAACTTTGGGATACATAATCTCTATACTTTTTGATATTTGATGTATCGAATCTTTTTCTTGAGGAGCGGACCCACTGGGGATCGAGTATGCTGTGTGCGGGAACCCTAGGGTTGGCTCCGACTACCTCGACTTCTGTACTAGAATCCTCCGTGGGTTCGACAGCAGCGACTACTGTACTGGAATCCTCTTTCGGTTCGACGGTGATGACTACTGTTCTTGTATCCTTTGTGGGTCTAGCAGTATTGACCTCTGTACTTGTATCATGTGTGGGACCGGTAGAGTAGCTGGTCTTGTATCCTGTGTGGGTCCAACAGCTTAGCTGGTCTTGTATCCTATGTGGGTCTGACAGCTTTGATGAATCACTACCTACATCTGATCATCTCTATCACTGTACGAAGTGTATACCTGTGTGACCTAAGTTTTGAAATCAATCTTTATCAGTGATGTGATTGACTTGTTTTCATGTGTGGACTGGGTTGTGTTTTCTTGTGTGGACTGGGTTGTGTTATCCTGTGTGGACTGGTTGTGCTTGGGCTCGATAGTTGGAGACGAACTATAATTGATGTCTTAGGTATATGTATGGGAATATACATAAGTATATTTGGTTTATACTTAATGATTATACATTTCTTTTTTGGTTTATCCTTTATGGATTCTGGGAGACCTTCGGGGGTCCTGGGGTCCCTACTGAGTATCGTATAATCAACCATGCACGAGCTATGCCCTCACTATGTTGTGTTGGATGCAGATGACGGACAACACTGATCGAGGTGGAGGCTTGTGGAGCTGGACAGTAGCTGGAGGTGGACCACTTGGCTGGATGTACACGGAGCAGAAGACCGAACCTGAGGAGCTGAGGAGATTATCTGTAATGACCCGTCAGGTGGGATTTCCGGAGGACGTCTCGATGTTACTATTTTACTTTAATGATACTGTACTTCTTTTTTCAGTTGTATTGTACAATTATTTGGGTTTGTATACCAGCCCATTTAATTTCCATCACTTACCTTTGTACTTAGTTTACTTAGTGTTTACTTCATCTTGCGGACTCTGTTGTGTTTGATTACTTATATAAAGGCAATTCCTTCCCTTTTATTGGGATTTACGCGTTTGGTGATAGTCACCAGCCCCTGGCCTATGGAAGGAAGGCTTGGGGTAGTCACGGAACGGGCCAGGAGGACGGGTCATGAAACATTTTCTTATTATTTATATAGAATTATTTTGAAATTATATAATGTTTTTTATGCACACAATTTGTTTTTTGAAATTATTTCAAATGAAGAAATATTTTATTATAATTAATTTTAATGGAATTTATCTTATTTAGGTTTGTATGTATCAAATTGGATGGTTTTTCATCAAATGTTCCACAATCAAGGACAGACGGGTTATGGTCAAGGAGTACAATCATCAATGGAAAGACAAATCATTAGTTTATGGATGTGTGTGTGTGATTTGAGATAGGAATGATTATATAAAGTAACAATATATAGAAATGTGTTGGCTTTTGTATTTTTTATATAGATTTCATTTATTTATTTATATAAATTAGTTAATTTTTTATCAGAAATGTGTTAATCGGATATTATCTTGGTGACATGTGGTGGAAGGTCTTTGGTAAATTAATGTTGTGTTTATAATCACCCTTTGGTAGATAACTTTGCTTCATTTTCAGATTTATTCCTCCATTATATGAGGATTAGAAATTTATCTAATATCTATAGTGATGTACTTTTATACCATGTGCATGTAAGGAGGTTTTTTTTATCAGATCTAGTTTGGGTGATTCTTTTGATGATTCCATTTTGGTATCATTGGTACAAGTTGTCCTCTAATTGTTTTAGTTGATAGTACTAGCTTTTTTGTTACTCTAATTTTTTTTTAAATTTTCTTTATTTTTTGTCCTATATTATTTATTCTCAGATATCATATTGGTGGATTTAATTACTATATTTTATGTTTCCAATTTTTTAATATATTCAAGTAAAATTGTTCCCCATTGTTCTCTGAATCCATTGATATTTATTGAATCATTTAGTGTCTAGGGGATGTCATATATTTTTAGTGTCTATTTCTCTCTTCTCAATAAATTGAGTTAGAGTGGGATGTAACAAATGGTATCAGTCTTTTTTGTATATTTATCTCTTGGGATTGTACTACGGAGATAAGACTGTTGAATCATGATCTGTATAGTTTAAAAGGTTGTAGGAAACCTTTTTATTTTGTTATTCGATTTACCATGATGGTTCATGTGTAAATGTGTCTATAAAAATTCTTGGTGGGTTTTCATCTCATCATAATGGGTTTACCCTTTGTGTGATATATACCATTAATTCTTATTGAGACATCCCACTATAACTTACTTTTCCCTTTTGTGTTTTAATATTTATCAAAATGCTTAAAATGGTATGTTAATGAAAATGATGGTTATAATTCATGTTTCATATGGTGATTTTTAATTTAATAATCCTTCTGTTTCTAGTGGGTAATTACCGAAATGAGTTTTTTTCTTTTTGTAGAGAATATAACTGGGTAATCATTATAATAATCAATAAGCAAAAGATGCTAAAAATGTGGTTTCACCTATGCCCCTGGTAAACTAATAGCTTTTCTAAACCATTATTCAAGATTTTTAATCCTTTTATATAAGAAACAGTAATAATGAACAATGAAATGTGGGCCATTATATCTAGTTTTTGTAAAAAAAATACACACATCATTTAGAGGGATTTGAAACTAGAAACAACATAGGTGTGGTTGAGTCTAATGAGTAAGAGTTTTCAAATTATTGGGTACACCATATGAGATAAAATTTGGGTTTTAAAGTTATATGTTGGGGAATCATTCAATATAATGGTGGAATTTATCTATTTAAGCTAATGTCGCCCAAGACATCACAAAGGAGGAATTTTATGAATTTTTCAACAAATTATTATTTGCTACAATTTTTCGAATCATAAGAATATTTGTTTTCTTGAGCATGAAACAAATGAATTTATCTCCAATGTAATATGTAGCTAATTTAATAAACATAGGATACATTTACCTATAAGGTACTATTGGTATGTCCTTGATGGAATGAATTTTTTATTATGGACAACAATATTTTGGATTATATATCGTTGGTAAATAGAGTGATGGTAGTGGAAAGAGATATTTGTAGAAATTATTTTGGAGGCAGTATGTCCATAACCATAATAATAGATGAGAATCAAGCACTAGAAATAAGTGAAAGGATACCTACTTCAACAGTGGCGTAGCATCTCAAAATCAGACCACCAGATCAGTTCATATCCCTCCATGACCTAGAATAATGACTAGATACTTATATTGAGTTTTAACATATCATAATAAGTAATACTGCAGGCTGCCACTTAGATATTTTGACAAATACAATTAGATAGGTAATCTTTAACATTACTGTCATAGTGCTCCAAATTCACATGTTAGAGATACATATCAAGATTATAAAACATTCTATTCATTGATGGGTGATATCTTCATAATAACTCTCATCCTAATAACCAAATGAGACAAGCTAATTTCAGGAGCACCTAGAATCCTCATGTTATACAATCTCTATATATATGAAAGGATCTAAGAGGAGCTGTTATGTATCATTATTATATCTAGAAAATGATCATTGTTTATTATTCTAATTCTTCAATGTAGTAAAGTTTGATTCTCATTAATTTTACCCTTATATGAGAATTCCTTGATATAAGTGTGTCCCACTCATCATTTATTCTCATGTTATTTACAATATAGATTTTATTTTCAAAATGATTTATCCTATTTCAAAAACATCAAACACCTCTGGGAAAATGATAATGTTTCCACATTAGGTTTCCAGTATGTTGGAAATAAATTTATGGGTATATACTAGCTTGGGACATTTATTTTATTATTAGGGTTATCTATGAGATGACTACTTGGAAACTATTGTTTGAAATCATTCAAGGAACATGTATGATATTATACATGACACATCAGTTTCACATCATCTGATGGTGATACATATCTCAATAATGGTGATTGGGATGTTAATGAAACAATAATATGTCCTTTTTTATGGGTTTTTAGAACTATCTCATATTGATTGATATCTGTTACATTGGAATCTATTGTGAATGTTGTATATAGAAATGTTCAAACATTCATCAATTTTTTTATTGATGTTTTTCCTAACAATTTCTCCACATTTCCACCCACAATTCTTGGTAGAAATCACAATTGATCTCAAATAGGGGACCAATATTATTTCAATCTCATCTTGTAAGATATCTCCAAATGATTTGAGGAAATTTATATTCTAGGTGAAACAGTTTGAAAAAAAGGGTTTATTCAACCAAGAACATATCTAGGTGAATCACTTGTTCTCTTTGTAACGGAGTATTGAACTCTTAGGCTTCATGTGGATTATCGTAATCTAAACCATGTTATGGTAAAGAATTGGAATCCTCTATTAAAAATTAATGATGTGTTTTATCAATTATGGGGAACACATTGGTGCTCGAAAATTAACTTCTTATTAGACTATTATTAACTTCATGTTTGGAAGTAGCGAATTCTTAAGACAACTGTTAAGTGTCATTAAATAACTATGAATATGTGGTTACACCCTTCCATATAATTAATTTTCTGATGATGGTTTATGGAATTGATGAATTAAATATTTTATAGGTTTCTTGGAATATTTTTAGTGGTTTTCATTGATGATGTTGTCTTGTCTTCTGGGACTATGTTCGATCATTAAAAACATATGTCAATAGTTTTGGTATTCATACAAGAACATCACCTTTATAACATGTTTTCATTGTGTGATTTATGGTGATGAGATGAACATTTCATTTTCCATTTTATTTATGAAATATTATTGTCTATAGATCCCAAAATTTCAAAGGATATTATCTCTTGGTAATAATTGAAGAATGTTTTTGAGATACATAATCTTTTTTGCTTATAAAGATAATTATGACACATTATTCCTAAAATTTCATGACATTTATCACCAATTAATGCTTTTAAAAGGACTTTTATTCCTTTATAATGGTGTATTGAGTGACATAAATCATTCCATGATCATTGGGCTTATCTAACATCCACAAATATCTTTAATTTTCCTGAGTTATGGAATGGGTATGTCATGTTTTGTGATTCATTGAGATCTGGGTTAATTGTTATTCTCATGCAATAATATCATGTTCATTCTTATGGTTAACAACATTGTTAAGTTGATGATAAAAACTATACAAAAATGATTTTGAATTGGTCATTTTTTTATTCTTTAAATTATAGATGTAATATTATTCGTCAAAATTTATGGTGTTTAATGATCATAAGATCATGAAACACATTTTATCCCAAAGGTATTTAAAACTAAGTCAAAGAAGTTGGATTGAATATATATGGATGTTTGAATTCGAATTGATGTATACACTAGGAAAAGGAAATTATTTAGTTGATTCATTAAGTATGAATTCATATAATCAATTGGATAAAGATAATTTTGATTAAAGGAAGCTAATGTAATATGTGTCTTAATTTTGAGGAGAAATGTGACGATATAGTTTTCCTTTTTGGTTTCTGTTGTTCCTCATTATGATGAACAAGTTAGAGATTCTCAGACATCCAATCTGGATTTTTTTACATTACATTAAAACTCAATGTTGGGTAGACCATGGAGAGGTGGACCCTAGATTGGAGATTTATGTTTTATTTTATATATTGGATTTTTATTCATCCAACTTATCCGGAATATATTCTTTCCACCCACTACCATTCATTGTTAATTTTTAAAATTTGAATCCACCAGATGAATAAATCATTGAGAAATTATTTCTTATGTGATGGAAAGAAGATTAATGTGATATAGTTGTCCTCAAGATGCATCATCTATTAGAAGGTCAAGGAATATAACCAACAGCTAACAACTCTATCTCATTACTTACTAGTTTCCATTTGGAAATGGGATAAATTAGAAGTTTTCTTTAATTTGTCTCCCATGAATGTATTTAAAATACGATTTAATATGGGTGATTTTGGATTGGATCAAAATGATAGATCTCTTGATCTTTATTTTTGAATCCAATATTTTTGGAGACCTTCAAAAGTCGACATTCTTTGAATTTTCAAAATTCATGGCTTCTAAATTCAATTGTCTCTGATTAAGACCATAGAATTTCATATTTCATTTGTAAATCCATTCTTCTTGACCTTAGAACCTTATCGACCATGATTACATCCTATTATCCTAAATAAGATAAACAATACAAATTGATGATTTGAACATAGGAATACATTCTTATAAATTGTATGATTTACTTTGGAGGCTCATGGAATGTGAGTATAATATTATTGAAGTACTCAAAAAATAATAATTATCAGTATATGATACATTTGGATCCTTTTTAATCATTTTTTGGATGACGTAGTCATTATCCAAAATGATGGGTCGAAACATGTTAGACATCACTTATTAGACCATCATCTATGAGAGAGATTATAGATAATATTCATATGATCATTCAATGTATGGTGATGACTCAAACTCATCAAAAATCAAATGAATATCATCATCAATGGACATAATCCTTTAATTTGGTTGATTTTTATATCTCTATAATCTCTCCAATGTTATGACATCGTCATATTTGAATGTAAGGAATGTTTTCTCCATGGTAAAATGTCCCTTTTAAGAAACTTGAATTAGTAAAATATCTGACATATTATGTTAAAGTTTTATAAATTTCAGTTTTCTTAATAATTTGTTCAATGTATTTCAATTAATGAAGTACCCACCTAATTTGGACTATGAGATTTGATGGGACCATGTTGATCTTGAACTGGATGCTACATTGATCCATATATTTATTTAGATTTTGGATAAGAATGTTATATTGTTCTATAAGAAATGAATGAGATTAGTATGTGTTTTTTCAAACCATGCTTACATTTTGGAGGATACATGAGAGTGTGAAAAATAAATGTTGGAACAATGGCATGAAATCTTCAAAAGAAACACCAATCTTCCTCTTTCCAAGGATGGAAAAACCAATGGGGTGGAGAATGTAACACCCCTAGTTTTTTGTTACCATTGTTTTGTGAAATTTTAATATATATAATTATTTTGTTATGTTTCATGATTTCTCAGATGGTTTTGGTGTGCTTTGAAAGAGTTTTGGTAGGTGTATTGTTTGATCATGGTTATTAGAAACCTTGCACTTTCTCCATGAAAAAATGTAATAATGATTGTAAGTCACTAGGAAGGTGAAATTTTAGAGTTAATTTTATTCAAACATTGTGAATGTGAGTTGAAAAATGTTTCAATGGAGATTGTGTTAAAACTCATGAATTTTGTTACACATTGAGTGTAACACCCCAGACAATTACATTTATATTTTTTTTAATGGGATTATTATGGAACCAGCCTCTAAGACACCACAAGATTCAGAGCCCTAGAGAATCTGAAACATATTTTTTAAACATTATTTAATTTACATCAAGTAATCATGAGAGCCAATTTTTATAACATTTTCATCAGTGCCCAGATCTCAAATATGAGGGCACAGTTGAATTTAGAACACTGAGATTTACCTTGGAATGGATTAATAAGGACTGGTGTGGGTTGATCGAAAAAGATAAATTTCAGACATTTTTAAGAAAAATATAAAATATACTTTAATGATTTTAAATTTTATCATATTTGAAATGAGTTTGTTGAGACATAGCGATCTTCCAACAATGCGGTGCAGCGACAAGGCAATGTTGAACCATTAGTGAATCATATTATTAGATCAGTGTGGTGATATGCAATGTATCTTCCACATCTGAATATTCCGAGATCCATGGTTGAAAAATAGCCCTTGGGAAAGCATTTGGGGATGATAATCTCTATCTCTCTCTCTCCCTTAGACAATGACTAATGACGCACACTCATGGATAACGACATCGAATTTGGGAAAAGACGAGTACCTGTGAACACCAGCGGATAACAGATTGATGAACAATGATGAACGACACAAGATCAATTATTAATGATGACTTGAATCATCATACATTTCCAAAAACAAATCAGAAATCTAGTTCGGGATTTTTTTTATATTTGATGTGATCGCCCTTCTTCGTTATTGTTTCCAATGATGAATGCAGGTCAACCCATGAATAGTTTGACCCATAGTTTAGTCATTTTTTGGGATCGGGTTCTGATATTGTGTGGAGATACAGGATTTTGATTTTGTGTTGGAATTCATGAACCCCCTTAAAACATGTTTATAATCCCTAATAATGAGGTATTGGGCCAACCAAACATGGTCTGGATCCCTCATGAGCAGGTGTTTTTGTTCTCCATGAATGATCGCTGGAATCAAAAAAAAGATAGTGCCAATGTCGTTGCAGTAATGTCGGAGACCAAAAAGGCCTGAAGGTGAAATAAAATTTGATAACAGACTACTGGAGAATTCTCAGTGGTCCATAGGTGTTCAGTCCGGGGTCCTGCTAAAGCGGTCGTAGGCAGTGTCATTGAACTAGGACAACACGTCGAGGAGGGCCGCAACTGGAGTAGGACGTGAAAGATCAATAGGGGGATGGTGGTCGGTAGAGGCAGTGCACTCGACGCGCACCTCGACATTGCGTTTGAGATGTGTCTCTAGTTGGCATCACATAGTGGAGGAGGAGACCCACAATGGCAGTCTGCATTGACCGAAAATGGGGTGACTAGGTTGAAGGTCCATGCACTTTCCCAGTCAAACTGTCCGAACTGGTCCGAGCTAAACATGACAGATCATGTCAGGCTAAACTAAAATGGTCGAGCCAGTACAAGCCAATCCACGCCAGCCCTTCAGGCTGGACCGAACCGGTTGGCCATCCCGAGAATTCCAATTAGTTCCTTGAGCAAGTTCATTTAAGAGGACTAGGCCAGCAGTTTATAACTGGATAGGTATACGACATGGGCCGGGAAAGGAGATTGGCCCAATAGTGCCGGTAAGGCTATATAAACTTGGGTCACTAGGTGACTTAGCGGACTGGAACCACTGCCACCCTTGTCTGGGATCAGCAAGGCCTAATGGTCATGGCAGACACAACGGGTTATACGGGACCCCAGGCCAGGTTTGTTGGGTCGGTCTGAACCAGCCAGACTAGGCCCGGATATAGCCGACACATGTTTACAGAAAATGCCTATATCTCTCTAACTGATAATCTAATTGACACATTGTCTATGGAATTAGGACCCTTGTGATGCGGCGGTCCTTTTGGGATACATCAATCAGTCCGACCAAGTCAGAATGGGCCAAGATGCGACTGGGCCCCTGTTTACGTAAGGGGCTGTATCTTTCAGACCGTGTGTCCGATCGACACACCATATATGGAGTTGGGACCCTTGTAATGAAGCTATAATTATGAGATACTATACATAAGTTTTGTTCGAGGTTGGAATATGACTATGTCAGATCAAACTGGAATCTAACTGATCCCTTTTTAAAAAAGGGCCATATCTTACAGATCGTGTGTCGGTTCGACGTGCCATCTATTGCATTAAAACCCTAATAATGAGATTGTCCATTATGTTACTATATATGGGAATTCCAGTATGGTAAGGTATGACTAATGTTTTGAGGATAACATCCTCCCAAAATCATGCATGATAAGTGCATGAATCCTATGGATTTCTTTTATGTGAAGAATGGAGAGAGAACCTCCATAGATCAGCAATAGAGCGACTCTTATTGGATCAGAAGTAACAAGAACCATCATGGGTCGACCATAGTGTAACGTGTCTTGGATCTATAGAAGAGAGACCCTTCATGGATCAATAGTAGAGCGACCCTTTATAGATCAGCAGCATAGCCTCTCAATATAATAAGATGATATAGCTTTATGACTAATCATCTTTACTTCTATACATAAGATATATCTGTTGGGAGATGTCTTTTTCATTGTGATTTACATTGATATATTTTATGTTGGTTTTTTTAATGTGGAATTCTAAGATACATCTAGGGGATTCTGGGTCCTTAATGAGTATTATTATGCTCACCCCTGTATGGGATTCTCCCGCACCTGTTGTGTCCTGTAAAGACGAAAGACAACATTGACTAGGACATTAGGGAGCCAGGGATAGAATATTCTTAGAGGATGTTCGATAGATGTGGCTTTTTATAATGATATCTGACATAGATTTGTACCTACCCTTCAGTTAGGAGCCTTGGAAAAGAACATTCGGATCTTTCACATACTTTTTGTACTTTTTCATTTAGTTGGGACTGAATTTTAAACTTTTTTAATTTATGTAGTACGTGTACTTTTTATTTGTACCATTTTCAGATTACTTCCTATAGTATAGGTTGTTCATGTCTGTACAAGTTGAAATTCCATTATTTTCTTTTTTTGGAAATCCTTTTTTGTGCTAGTCACCATCCCCTGACATATGGAAGGTAGGAATGGGGTAGTCATAGCACGATCCCCAGGGGATGGGTTGTGATAAAATGATATTAGAGGTAGTCATTTCTATTATAATAACTAAATGTATGTATTTTTGAAGAGTCAATAGTGTTATGTGTTTTGACTTTGGCCTTCAAGACTGGGAGTCTAGTGTTCGTGCGATGACCAACATTTCTTTACACTAGGACCCTGAATTCTATTTTCTAACTCTGTACATTAATCCATTGGTTCCATGTGTATTGGAATTTTTTTCCCTTGATCTTATTGAGCCATCTCACCAGGTATAACCAAACTATTTGTGGTCCATCGTGGTTTCTCATAGGATGAAACCATGTATATAGCCATCCAGGATTTTAATGAGAGATCATGATGATGGTCCACCAAGCAAAGAGGCATCTATTCATGGATGAGTTTAGAGATAGAACCTCTGGGTGGTGCACAAGAAACACCGCCACCCATTGAGAAACAGTTGATACTATATTTTATAGAAGAGGATTCACACCGATAGATCATGTTGCATGAGTTCCAGAGGCAAGGACCTCTATTTTTTTTAGGCGAGATAGATCCTCATGCTTCTGAAGATTGGCTAGAGGTGGTAACGTGTGTTTTCCACATAGTGAGGAGACCTTGAGACTAGATAGAAATTCTAGAAGATAGCCCCTAATAGAGATGTTCTATGATATGGTGGGGTTTGAAACTATAGGGATGACCCCGTGATAATTGACTCAATAGTATGCTTCCCCACAGGTAGTGGAAACCATTAGAGGGATAGGTTGGGCTTCTCATACGGTGGTCAAGGACACTTATCTCAAGAATTTTTAACCTGTTGTATAGATGACAAATTGATTATGAAGGGGCCACTATGGAAGAGGATCGAACAAGGTGGTCCATATAGAGGTATTTGTGTTAGGGGAGCATGAAGAGAAAAATGTGGTGGGGAAGGTAAAATGTAATACCACCACCACCGACAAGAAGACATCCACGAGCTCCGGGAGCAGCTGGACATGGGCGGGGTAGCTTCAGGCGATGGAAGTCTATGATCATGCCTCCCAAGAGATGACTAGAGGAACAATTTGTGTATTCTTCACCATATTATTAGGTCTTATAGACATAGGTCCCCAAAATTATTTACTTTCCATGAACCCTGTTATGGCTCGAAGATTCTGGTCGAGCTGTTGGCTTGATCCTTATGATTAGAGTCTCTGATAGTAGGGGATTAAAAGACTATACACTGGTGCTGATAGAGTGAGAAAAATATGGGAGGAGAGACATTCATATAGGATTTACTAGTACTTCTGTTGAGTCCTTACGACATCATATTACTTATGGACGAGTTATCTACATTACATGCTATGATGGATTGTTTTTGGCGCAAAGTGTGGTGTATCTGTAGAGATGGGTGATATCTTAATAATAACTCTCATCCTAATAACCAAATTAGACAAGCTAATTTCAGGAGCACCTAGAATCCTCATGTTATACAATCTCTGTATAGATGAAAGGATCTAGGAGGAGCTGTTATGTATCATTATTATATCTAGAAAATGGTCATTTTTTATCATTCTAATTCTTCAATGTAGTAACGTTTGATTCACATTAATTTTACCCTTATATGAGAATTCCTTGATATAAGTGTGTCCCAATCATCATTTATTCTCATGTTATTTACAATATAGATTTTATTTTCAAAATGATTTCTTCTATTTCAAAAACATCAAACACCTCTGCGAAAATGATAATGTTTCAACGTTTGGTTTCCAGTATGTTGGAAATAAATTAATGGGTATATACTAGCTTGGGACATTTATTTTATTATTAGGGTTATCTATGAGATGACTACTTGGAATCTATTGTTTGAAATCATTCAAGGAACATGTATGATATTATACATGACACGTCAGTTTCACATCATCTGATGGTGATACATATCTCAATAATGGTGATTGGGATGTGAATGCAAGAATAATATATCCTTTTATATGGGTTTTTAGAACTATCTCATATTTATTGATATTAGTTACTTTGGAATCTATTGTGAATGTTGTATATAGAAATGTTCAAACATTCATCAATTTTATTATTGATGTTTTTCCTAACAATTTCTCCACATTTCCACCCAAAATGCTTGGTAGAAATCACAATTGATCTCAAATAGGGCACCAATATTATTTCACTCTCATCTTGTAAGATATCTCCAAATGATTTGAGGAAATTTATATTCTAGGTGAAACAGTTTGAAAAAAAGGGTTTATTCAACCAAGAACATATCTAGGTGAATCACTTGTTCTCTTTGTAAAGGAGTATTGAACTCTTAGGCTTCATGTGGATTATCTTAATCTCAACCATGTTATGGTAAATAATTGGTATCCTCTATTAAAAATTAATGATGTGTTTGATCAATTATGGGGAACACATTGGTGCTCTAAAATTAACTTCTTATTAGACTATCATTAACTTCATGTTTGGAAGTTGGGAATTCTTAAGACAACTGTTAAGTGTCATTAAATAACTATGAATACGTGGTTTTACCCTTTCATATAATTAATTTTTCGATGATGGTTTATGGAACTTATGAATTAAATATTATATAGGTTTCTTGGTAAATTTTTAGTGGTTTTCATTGATGATGTTGTTTTGTGTTCTGGGACTTTGTTCGATCATTATAAACATATGTCAATAGTTTTGGTATTCATACAAGAACATCACCTTTATAACATGTTTTCATTGTGTGATTTATGGTGATGAGATGAACATTTCATTTTGCATTTTTTTTATGAAATATTATTGTCTATTGATCCCAAAATTTCAATGGATATTATCTCATGGTAATAATTGAAGAATGTTTTTGAGATAAATAAACTTCTTTGCTTATAAAGATAATTATGACACATTATTCCTAACTTTTCATGACATTTATCACCAATTAATGCTTTGAAAAGGAATTTTATTCCTTTATAATGGTGTATTGAGTGACCTAAATCATTCCATGATCATAGGGCTTAGCTAACATCCACAAATATCTTTAATTTTCCTGAGTTATGGAATGGGTATGTCGTGTTTTGTGATTCATTGAGATCTGGGTTAATTGTTATTCTCATGCAATAATATCATGTTCTTTCTTATGGTTAACAACATTGATAAGTTGATGAAAAAAACTATCCAAAAATGATTTGGAATTGGTCATTTTTTTATTCCTTATATTATAGATGTAATATTTATTCATCAAAATTTATGGTGTTTAAAGATCATAAGATCATGAAACACATTTTATCAAAAAGGGATTTAAAACTAAGTCAAAGAAGTTGGATTTAATATATATGGATTTATGAATTCGAATTGATGTATACATTTGGAAAAGGAAATTATTTAGTTGATTCATTAAGTATGAATTCATATAATCAATTGGATAAAGAGATTTTTGATTAAAGGAAGCTAATGTAATATGTGTCATAATTTTGAGGAGAAATGTGACGATATAGTTTTCCTTTTTGGTTTCTGTTGTTCCTCATTTTGATGAACAAGTTAGAGATTCTCAGACATCCAATCCGGATTTTTTTACATTACATTAAAACTCAATGTTGGGTAGACCATGGAGAGGTGGACCCTAGATTGGAGATTTATGTTTTATTTTATATATTGTATTTTTATTCATCCAACTTATCAGGAATATATTCTTTCCACCCACTACCATTCATTATTAATTTTTAATATTTGAATCCACCAGATGAATAAATCATTGAGAAATCATTTTTTATGTGATGGCAAGAAGATTAATGTGGTATAGTTTTCCTCAAGATGCATCATCTATTAGAAGGTCAAGGAAGAGAACCAACAGCTAACAACTCTGCCTCATTACTTACTGGTTTCCATTTGGAAATGGGATAAAATAGAAGTTTTCTTTAATTTGTCTCCCAAGAATGTATTTAAAATACGATTTAATATGGGTGATTTTGGATTGGATCAAAATGCTAGCTCTCTTGATCTTTATTTTTGAATCCAATATTTTTGGAGACCTTCAAAAGTCGACATTCTTTGAATTTTCAAAATTCATGGCTTCTAAATTCAATTGTCTATGATTAAGACCATAGAATTGCATATTTCATTTGTAAAACCATTCTTCTTGACCTTAGAACGTAATTGACCATGATTACATCCTATTATCCAAAATAAGATAAACAATACAAATTGATGATTTGAACATAGGAATACATTCTTATAAATTGTATGATTTACTTTGGAGGCTCATGGAATGTGAGTATAATATTATTGAAGTACTCAAAAAATAATAATTATCAGTATATGATACATTTGGATCCTTTTTAATCATTTTTTGGATGACGTAGTCATTATCCAAAATGATGGGTCGAAACATGTTAGACACACTTATTAGGCCATCATCTATGAGAGAGATTATAGATAATATTCATATGATCATTCAATGTATGGTGATGACTCAAACTCATCAAAAATCAAATGAATATCATCATCAATGGACTTAATCTTTTAATTTGGTTGGTTTTTATATCTCTAGAATCTCTCCAATGTTATGACATCGTCATATTTGAATGTAAGGAATGTTTTCTCCATGGTAAAATGTCCCTTTTAAGAAACTTGAATTAGTAAAATATGTGACATATTATGTTAAAGTTTTATAAATTTCAGTTTTCTTAATAATTTGTTCAATGTATTTCAATTAATGAAGTACCCACCAATTTTGGACTATGAGATTCGATGGGACCATGTTGATCTTGAACTGGATGCAACATTGATCCATATATTGATTTAGATTTTGGATAAGAATGTTATTTGGTTATATAAGAAATGAATGATATTAGTATGTGTTTTTTCGAACCATGCTTACATTTTGGAGGATACATAAGAGTGTGAAAAATAAATTTTGGAACAATGGCATGAAATCTTCAAAAGAAACACCAATCTACCTCTTTCCAATGATGAAAAAACCAATGGGGTGGAGAATGTAACACCCCTAGTTTTTTTTTACCATTTTTTTGTGAATTTTTAGTATATATAATTATTTTGTTATGTTTCATGATTTCTCAGAAGGTTTTGGTGTGCTTTGAAAGTGTTTTGGTAGGTGTATTGTTTGATCACGGTTATTAGAAACCTTGCACTTTCTCCATGAAAAAATGTAATAATGATTGTAAGTCACTAGGAAGGTGAAAGATTAGAGTGAATTTTATTCAAACTTTGTGAATGTGAGTTGAAAAATGTTTCAATGGAGATTGTGTTAAAACTCATGAATTTTGTTACACATTGATTGTAACACCCCAGACAAATCCATTTATATTTTTTTAATGGGATTATTATGGAGCCAGCCTCTAAGACACCACAAGATTCGGAGCCCTAGAGAATCTGAAACATATTTTTTAAACATTATTTAATTTACATAAAGTAATCATGCGAGCCAATTTTTATAACATTTTAATCAGTGCCCAGATCTCAAATATGAGGGCACAGTTGAATTCAGAACACTGAGATTTACCTTGGAATGGCTTAACAATGACTGGTGTGGGTTGATCGAAAAAGATAAATTTCAGACATTTTTAAGAAAAATATAAAATATACCTAAATGATTTTAAATTTTATCATATTTGAAATGTGTTTGTTGAGACATAGCGATCTGCCAGCAAACCGGTGCAGCGACAAGGCAATGTTGACCCATTAGTGAATCATATTATTAGATCAGTGTGGTGATATGAAATGTATCTTCCACATCTGAATATTTTGAGATCCATGGTTGAAAAATAGACCTTGAGAAAGCATTTGGGGATGATAATCTCTATCTCTCTCTCTCTCCCTTAGACAATGACTAATGACGCACACTCATGGATAACGACATCGAATTTGGGAAAAGACGAGTACCTGTGAACACCAGCGGATAACAGATTTATGAACAATGATGAATGACACAAGATAAATTATTAATGATGACTTGAATCACCCTCCTTTTCCAAAAACAAATCAGAAATCCAGTTCGGGATTTTTTTTTATGTTTGATTTGATCGCCCTTCTTCGTTATTGTTTCCAATGATGAATGCAGGTCAACCCACGAATAGTTTGACCCATAGTTTTGTCATTTTTTGGGATCGGGTTCTGATATTGTGTGGAGATACAGGATTTTGATTTTTTGTTGGAATTCATGAACCCCCTTAAAACATGTTTATAATCCCTAATACGGAGGTATTGGGCCAACCGAACAAGGTCTGGATCCCTCATGAGTAGGTTTTTTTGTTCTCCATGACCGATCGCTGGAATCAAAAATAAGATAGCACCAATGTCGTTGCACTAATGTCAGAGACCAAAAAGGCCTGAAGGTGAAATAAAATTTGATAACAGACTACTGGAGAATTCTCGGTGGTCCATAGGTATTCAGTCTGGGGGTCCTGCTAAAGCGGTCATAGGCAGTGTCGTTGAACTAGGACAACGCGTCGAGGAGGGCCGCAACTGGAGTAGGACGTGAAAGATCAATAGGGGGATGGTGTTCGGTAGAGGAGGTTCACTCGACGCGCACCTCGACATTGCGTTTGAGATGTGTCTCCAGTTGGGATCACATGGTGGAGGAGGAGACCCGCAACGGCAGGCTGCATTGACCAAAAATGGGGTGACTAGGTTGAAGGTCCATGCACTTTCCCAGTCAGACTGTCCGAACTGGTCCGAGCTAAACAGGACAAATCATGTCAGGCTAAACTAGACTGGTCGAGCCAGTACAATCCAATCCATGCTAGCCCTTCAGGCTGGACCGAACTGGTTGGCCCTCCCGAGAATTCCGATTAGTTCCTTGAGCAAGTTCATTTAAGAGGACTAGGGAAGCAGTTTAATACTGGATAGGTATACGACATGGGATGGGAAAAGAGATTGCCCCAATAGTACCGGTAAGGCTAGATTAACATGGGTTACTAGGTGACTTAGCGGACTGGAACCACTGCCAGCCTGGTCTGGTATTAGCAAGGCCTAATGGGCATGGCAGACACAACGGGTTATACGGGACCCCAGGCCAGGTTTGTTGGGTCGGTCTGAACCAGCCAGACTGGGCCCGGATACAGCCGACACATGTTTACAAAAAATGACTATATCTCTCTAACTGATAATCTAATTGACACATTGTCTATGGAATTGGGACCCTTGTGATGCAGCAGTCCTTTTGGAATACATCAATCAGTCCGACCAAGTCGGAATGGGCCAATATGCGACTGGGACCCTGTTTACGTAAGGGGATGTATCTTTCAGACTGTGTGTCCGATCGACACACCATCTA
This sequence comes from Viscum album, assembly GCA_963277665.1. NCBI lineage: Eukaryota > Viridiplantae > Streptophyta > Magnoliopsida > Santalales > Viscaceae > Viscum > Viscum album. The sequence goes on from OY728157.1 coordinate 982,384,335, forward strand.
TGGAGTTGGGACCCTTGTAATGAAGCTATAATTATGAGATAGTCTACATAAGTTTTGGTCGAGGTTGGAAAATTACTATGTCAGATCAAACTGGAATCTAACTGATCCCTTTTTTTAAAAAGGGCCATATCCTACAGATCGTGTGTCTGTTCGACGTGCCATATATTGCATTAGGACCCTAAGAATGAGATTGTCCATTATGTTACTATATATGGGAATTCCATTATGGTAAGGTATGAATAATGGTTTGAGGATAAGATCCTCCCAAAATCATGCATGATAAGTGCATGAATCCTATGGCTTGCTATTATGTGAAGAATGGAGAGAGAACCTCCATAGATCAGCAACAGAGCGACTCATCTTGGATCAGAAGTAACACGAACCATCATGGGTCTACCATAGGGTAACGTGTCTTGGATCTATAGAAGAGATACCCTTCATGGATCAACAGTAGAGCGACCCTTCCTAGATCAGCAGCATATCCTCTCAATATAGTAAGATGATATAGTTTTATGACTAATCATCTTTACTTATATACATAAGATATATCTTTTGGGAGAGGTCTTTTTCATTGTGATTTACATTGATATATTTTATTATGGAATTTTTAATGTGGAATTCTAAGATACATCTAGGGGATTCTGGGTCCATAATGGGTATTCTTATGCTCACCCCTGTATGGGCTTCTCCCGCACCTGTTGTTTCCTGTAAAGACGATAGGCAACATTGACTAGGACATTAGGGAGCCAGGGATAGAATATTCTTTGAGGATTTTCGATAGATGTGGTTTTCTATAATGATATCTGACATAGATTTGTACCTACCCTTCAGTTAGGAACCTTGGAAAAGAACATTTGGATCTTTCACATACTTTTTGTACTTTTTCATTTAGTTGGGCCTGAATTTTAACCTTTTTTAATTTATGTAGTACGTGTACTTGTTATTTGTACCATTTTCATCTTACTTCCTATAGTATAGGTTGTGCATGTCTGTACAAGGTGAAATTCCATTATTTTCTTTTTTGGAAATCCTTTTTTGTGCTAGTCACCAGCCCCTGACATATGGAAGGTAGGCATGGGGTAGTCATAGCACGAGCCCCAGGGGATAGGTTGTGATAAAATGATATTAGAGGTAGTCAGTTCTAGTATAATAACTAACTGTATGTATTTTTGAAGAGGCAATAGTGTTATGTGTTTTGACTTTGGCCTTCACGACTGGGATTCCAGTGTTCGTGCGATGACCAACGTTTCTTTACACTAGGACCCTGAATTCTATTTTCTAACTCTGTACATTAATCCATTGGTTCCATGTGTATTGGAATTTTTTTCCCTTGATCTTATTGAGCCATCTCACCTGGTATAACCCAACTATTTGTGGTCCATCATGGTTTCTCATAGGATGAAACCATGTATATAGCCATCCATGTTTTTAATGAGAGATCATGATTATGGTCCACCAAGAAAATAGGCATCTATGCAGGAATGAGTTCTAGAGATAGAACATCTGGGTGGTGCACAAGAAACACCGCCACCCATTGAGAAACAGTTGATACTAGATTTTATAGAAGAGGATTCACACCGATAGATCATGTTGCATGCATTCCAGAGGCAAGGACCTCTATTTTTTTAGGTGAGATAGATCCTCATGCAGATGAAGATTGGCTAGAGGTGGTAACGTGTGTTTTCCATATAGTGAGGATACCTTGAGGCCAGATAGAAATTCTAGACGCTAGACCCTAATAGGGATGTTCTAGGATATGGTGGGGTTTGAAACTATAGGGACGACCCCATGATAATTGAATCAATAGTATGCTTCCCCACAGGTAGTGGACACCAGTAGAGGGATAGGTTGGGCTTCTCATACGGTGGTCAAGGACACTTATCTCAAGAATTTTTAACCTGGTGTATAGATGAAAAATTGATTATGAAGGGGCCACTATGGAAGAGGATCGAACAAGGTGGTCCATAGAGAGGTATATGTGTTAGGGGAGCATGAAGAGAAAAAGGTGGTGGGGGAGGTAAAAGGTAATACCACCACCACTGACAAGAAGTCATCCACGAGCTCCGGGAGTAGCTGGACATGGGCGGGGCAGCTTCAGGTGATGGAAGTCTATGATAATGCCTCCCAAGAGATGACTAGAGGAACAATTTGTGTATTCTACAGCATATTATTAGTTCTTATAGACATTGGTTCCCAAAAAGATTTACTTTCCATGAACACTGTTATGGCTCGAAGATTCTGGTCGAGCTGTTGGCTCGATCCTTATGATTAGAGTCTCTGATAGTAGGGGATTAAAAGATTACACACTGGTGCCGATAGTGTGAGAAAAATATGGTAGGAGAGAGATTCCTATAGGATTTACTAGTAATTTTTTTGAGGCCTTACGAAATCATATTAGTTATGGACGAGTTATCTACATTACATGCTAAGATGGATTGTTTTTGGCGCAAAGTGTGGTGTATCTGTAGAGATGGGAACCAGTTTGTCTTTTTCAGTGAGAATGAAAATGGAGCAGCACGGGATGGACTCACACATTAGAGGGTGCAGAAGATCACTCTTAATTTGGTTATCCTAACCCTCGATTCAGTTGATGAGACAATTTCATGGTTTCTTGCGGTGGTGTATGAATGTGAGGACATCTTAGTGATGTCATTTGGAGGGAAAAACGCCCCATCAGTGTTCATGAGATACATGAATATGCTCTTCTAGAAACAATTAGACAAATTTGAATTGGTATTAATTTATGATATCTTTCTGTATTCTGGATCCTAGGAGGAGCATGAGATGCACTTGAGGATTTTTCTGGACACACTTCTAAGAGAACGAAATTTATGAGAATCTCTCGAAGTGTATTTTCTTGATACGAAAGTTCTGTTTCCATGGAAAAATCATCTTAGTGGCTCTAGTTGCAGTAGATTTAGCGAAGATAGAGGCGGTTTTAGATTGGGATCCACCTAAGAGTGTTACCATTTTGCGATTTTTTTTTCGATGGCTGGATACTATGTGAGGTTTATACCCAACTTCTCCAGAGTAAAAAAACCGTTGACGGTGTTAAAAAAAGGTAAAACCATTATTTTTCATAGAACGATGCCATAAATGATTTTAGTAGGTGATTTGGATCATGAAGAGTACTCTTATCATGGGGATCACAGAGGTGGGTTTTGACTACGTGCTGTATTGTGATGCATCAGGAACCAGGTTTTGTTGTATTCTGATTTCGGGACAAGTGGTGATTTATTATCACTCTTGATAGATGGGATCTCATGAGAAGAGCGCTGAATCCCATGAACTTGAGTTGATAGTTGTAGTATTCCCATTCAAGGTGTGGAGAAATCACCAAACGGGTGAGTGTTTCATCATATACAAAGACTATAAGAGTCTGAAGTATATCATTTCTGAGAAGTATCTAAATATGGTACATCAGTATTGGCTCAAGTTTCTCGAGGACTATGACTTCGAGATAGTCTATAATCAGGGAAAGGGGAACATTGTGGTAGATTCTCTCAACAATAGATCAAGTTCACAGTTGTTGAACGAGGCCTCAGATTCATTGGCCTCGCTTCAGATATCCTTTGTTGGTAGGGAGGAGACATCTATTCCATAGTCGATGGTAGATTCCCCTCTACTCTTATAGCGAGTCAAGGAGGCCCAACTTGGAAATTGCAGTTGTGAGACTACACATTCATAAATATCCATATGGCATGCTCCTGATTGATATTATAATGTTGGAGAGCACATAATACTTTGTAGTGGGTGCAACATGGTACAAGTAACATTGCAGGAGGAGGTATTGAGTGAGTTCCATACATATCATTTTGTGGTATATCAAGGTCAGTAAAAGATGTACCAAGACCTCCGATGTCAGTACTGATGGCCAGGGATGTAGATGGTAGTGGAAGATTTTTCCTTGAGATGCCTCACTTGTTAGTAAGTGAAGGATGAGAACATCTCCCCACGAGTTTGACACATCCCTTTAGGGTACACAAGTGGAAGTAGGGTGGGGTATCAATTGCCATAATGAAGGGATTACCACATACATCTAGGAGGAACGATACCATCCGGGTGATCATTGACTGACTCACCAAGTCATACCACTTCCAACCCTTTTAGGACCAGGTTTTAGTAGAAGGGTTGGAACGCTTCTACGTGTAGGAGATAGTTTGAATCTATGGAGCCTCATCTAAGATATCCTCATATTGTAATGAAAACTTTTCGTCCCAGTTGTGGAAGGGGAAGTTGGTGATTTTTGGGACTCTATTTCATTGAGTATAGCTTTTCACACATATACAGATGGTCAAACCAAGCAGACCAATCAGACCTTGAACGACATGATTAGTGCTTGTGTCCTAGATTTTGCTCACAATTGGGAGGACCACCTTCCACAATTAGAGTTTTCATACAACAAAAGTAACACTTCACAGTTAGTATTGTTCCATTTGAGGGACTCTATAGAAGATCATTATGATCACTATTATGTTGGATAGACCTAAGAGAGTTAGCACACACTGGTCTAGAGATGGTACATGCTCCCATTATGAAGGTGTAGGTCATATAAGAGTGGATGAAGATAGCATAGAATCAATAGAATTACTATGATGAAAAGTGAAAGAGACCCTTGGAGTTCATGGATGGGGATCACATGTTCCAAAGAGCCTCTCCTTGATGGGGGATACAAATATTTGGCTAAGGTGAAAAGTTATCTCTAAGGTTCATTGTTCAATTCTTGATCTTTCATAGAGTAAGCGAGGTGGTGAACCACATCGCTCTACTTCCACTATTAGAGAAGGTGCATGACTTCTTCCATGCATCCCTGCCAGGGAGATATGTCCATTACCCTACTCACATCATGAAAAATAGAGATCTGGAGATTGATTATGGGGAGACTTTTGTGGAGTATGCAGCGAAGATAGAGGATCGATAGGAGTGGCTCTTTCATGTATAGTCAAGTCATTTGGTACGTGTCTATTGGCAGAACGAGAGTATCTAAGAGAGAATGTTGGAGTGATGGGATCAATTGTTTTTATAGTACCCCCTTTCTTTTTTATTAGACCTTTTCTTTGATTTGGAGGATGTAAATCCATATGGTGGGGAGAATATAACACCCTGGAAAATTACATTATTTTTTTCATTTGAATGGGATAATTCCGGAACCAGGATCTGACATAGAACATGATTCTGAGGCATAGATAGGTCGGAGCCTATTTTTTAAACATTATTTAAAATACAATTAGTAATTGTGTGATCGGGTTTTTATAACTTTTGAACCAATGGCTAGATCAAAAATCTGAGGGTATATTTTAATTCAGAATGTGGGGATTCACCTAGGAACGGATTAAACAAAACTGGTGCAGGTCGACCAAAAAAGGTAACTTTTGGAATTTTAGAAGAAAAATATAAAATCACCATAAAATCTGTTAATGACTATTTTATTTGAAATGAGTTCGCTACGTCACAATGACCAGTCAATGCTACAGATCAGCGAAAATGTGACACTAACTCATTATGGAAACACATTAAAAGATCAACATGGGGATATGCAATGCATCTCCCACCTCTGATAAATCAGAGTTCCAGTGTTGAAAAAAAACCTGTGGAAAACCACTATCAATGAAAATATATCTCTCTCTCCGACAACAACGACGAACGATGAACACTTGTGGAGAACGAGATCGAATCTGGGAATTGATGAGCGGTGGGGAATGCCAGTGGATTACAGATCAATGAATGGGGGTGAATGGTAGAATATCATGGATCGATGATGACTCAGATCACCATCCTTCATCAATTACAAATCAAAAATCTAGGTATGGATTTTCATCTGATTTCTATGTGACCTACCATACTCATTCTTCTTTCTGACGATGAACATAGATCAACCAAAAAATAGGTTGACCCACAGTTTGGTCATTCATGCAGGATCAAGCCTTGATATTACAGGGATATATGAGATTTTGATCTGTATTAGAATTATTGGTCCCCACTTGATACATTATTATAATCTTTAATGAGGATGGAATGGGTCAATCGAACATGGCCTTGATCACTCCATAGCATGTGTATGTGTTTTTCGTGACTGAAGGTTTGAATCGACAAGAAAATGGCCCCAAGTCCATTACAGTAATGTCGGCGTCTAGAGAGGCCTGAGCACACATCATATTTAAAAACGGACAACCGAAGCATTCTCAGCAGACAACAAGTGTTCATGCCACCATGCCACGTCAATGTGCCTAGGAGGGTCACGGGTCAACAGTAGATCAACAGGGGGCTGCTTACGTGGTTCAGCGGCTTTCGGAGGCAGCGCTCCTGGAACGCACTACTTACGGATGGAGCTGATGGTGAACTAGAGACACGATGAAAAATTGTGTAGGAGGTAGCCCATAACTATGGGCCGAGTTGACTGACGAGAGGGGTGGTCGGGTTGACCAGTAGTGCACTCCCCTAGTAAGACTGTCTGATCTGAGCTAAAGAGGACTGGTTGATCTAGTCCAGGCCAATCATGGTTGGCCCTTTGATCTAGCCTTATTGGACTAGGTCACATGATGGTTCAGTTAGTTCTTGGATATGGTTCATTTTTGTAGACCGGTACTACGGTTTAAAACCATGCCCCAATGCGGCCCGGGTTGGGAAAAAAGATCGGCCCATCATTGTAGGCCAAGGAGGATAAACCCGGTTCACTGGGTGACTCGAAGGACAGGTACAATGTCTATCCTGGTTTGGGTTCAGCAAGGCCTAGTGGGCTAGGTAGACAGAATGGGTTATATAGGTCCTCGTTCCGGGTTGCTCTGGTTGGTCCAAACCATTCAGTCCAAGCCCGGACACAATGGGTCCCTATTTATGAAAAGTCCTATATCTATCAAAAAAGCATCTGATTGATGAAATGTCAATGGAGTTAGGACCTTTGAGATGAGGTGGTCCTTTTGGAATACTCCAATCAGTCCGACCAAGTCAGACTAGGCCATGATGCACCCATCCACTGTTTACAGAAACGGTCGTATCTTTCAGAACATGTGTTTGATCGACGCACCGTCTGTTGTGTTGGGTCCCCTGCGAAGAGGATGTCCTTAAAAGACACTCTATGCAATTTTTGTTAAGGTTTGGCATATGTCTAGTTCAGATCAGACCCGAATCCTACTGTTTTTTTTTACAAAAAGGCCATATCTTATAGACTAGGCATCTGTTCAACACGTTGCCTTTTGTGTTGGGACACCTATGAGGAGATGGTCCTTTGGGTTACTATGTGTGTGACTTCATGGAGGTTGAGGTACGACCAATGGATTTAGGAGCATATCCTCGTGGAATCAAGATTGCTAAGTGTGGGAATCATGTGGCATGTTGTGATATAATGACTGAAGAGTGATCCATCGTGGATTAGCAGTGGAGCGACCTCTCGTGGATCAGCATTCGAGTGACCCATTGTGAATCAGATGTAGTGTGACCCTTCATTAATTTGCCGTAAAGTGACCGGTTGTGTATCAGCAGCCGAGCGACCCTTCCTGGATCTGTAGTAGAGCGACCCTTTCATGGATCAGTAGTAGAGCCTCTCAACCAAATAAGGTGTCCAACTTTTTGAATTATCATTATTACTTTTGTACTTATGTTATAGAAAGTGTGGGTTGTATTTTACATTGTGCATTACATTGAGATATTTCTTTTTGGTGTTTCCTTTGGGAATTTATGGGATAACATCTGGGGTCTTGGGATACCAAATAAGTATTTTTAAATCACCCCTCAACAGGGTTCACCTACACCTGTTATGTTTTGTGAAAACGATGGACAGCTTTAACTAGAACTTTTCGTATCACTATCTAGATGGTGCTCGGAGGTGGATCGATAGACGTTGTGTGATATAGCGACCTTAGACAATGAGTTGTACATACCCCTCAACTATGATCCTTGGTGGACGACCATCAAAGCATGTACTTCCTTTTCTGTACATCACATTATGTTGGGATGGTATTCTGGCCCCTTTTACTTTCTATAGAACTTTTAATTTTTTTGTTCCACTTTCATCTTACATTCCACAGTATGGGTTGCGCATGTGAGTATATGTTGAATGTCAATGCCTTCCCTTATTGGGGTTTCTATTTTTGGTTTTAGTCACCCCCTGGCATACGAAATGTGGGATTGGGGTTGTAAAATCATGGGCCAAAGGGGACAAGTTGTGACATTGATATATTATGAAAAAATTAAGAAAAAATTAATTTCATTGAATGCTTGAGTAACATGAATTGACTAGATTTAATGAAAAGTAATATAGTATTTCATTACAATGTAACTGTTGAATTTGTGGGTATGAATAGGTTTAACTAAATTATAAAATTTATATGACTTACACATGAAATAATAAATTCATTTTTAATAAATTGATTAAAATAGTAAAAATATCTGAATGAAAAATTAAATGTTTTTCTGAAAAAAAAATAATTTTTTTGAATTAAAAGTATTTTTAATATAATAAATCTAATATTCCACCATTTATGAATAATTTTAATTAAATATATATATACTATATTACAAAATTATCATTGATCTGATTTTATTTCTCATCATAAGATAAGAATAATTAATTAATTTTGTTTCAAGAAATATTTTCTAGATATTCATCTCGTCCAATTTTGCATACGTAATATAAAACAAAATTTTCCAATTTAAAAAAAATAATTAACAAAATTAACATCGTTTCTTAAGTTAATATTTCAAAATTATTTTAGTGATGATTTTTTATAATTTTTTTGAAATGATTATTTTTTTATAAATACTAAAAATGTTTATTTCAATTGAAAACTGCCTTTTCATTTAAATCATTTATAAAGATTCATTTTTTTAAATTGATTAATTGTTAAATTATGTTAATTATATTATTATTAATTCGATTTATATTACTTGAAAAAATTTCATGTCTATTTTTAAAATAGAATCGTCTTATACTAATGGAAGCTTTTTATTAGGAAAACTGCTATTTTTTTGTCGTGTCTCTGGGTTTAATTTTTAATTTAATTATACCACTAATTTGAATTGAAATTTTAAAAATGGATTAAATATTTATAGTAAGTTAAATTAATATTATTTAATTAATTAAATAATTTTTATTTCTAATAAATATTAAAAACCTTAAAAATTAATTATCATGTTTAATGTAAAAATGAGTTTTTCGAGGGGTTGAACCAAAATATACAGATAAGTTTGAATAGAAAACATGTATAAATACTATTTGATGGATATGTATATACATTATAATACAAATTTTTTTATTATAAGTACATTTTATTGGAATTTGGATTGGTAATTAATTTATCATTTTTTATTATTTTAGGTAATTTAAATGGGGGTTCCAAGTGGTTCTTATCCCCCACTAATAAATACATGTATCATATAATCTTCTATTGACATATAAATACCGATTTGGATAATATAATACCAAATAAATAACTAAAATAATTTCTCATGGTCTGGATTCCATATTTAGATCCTGAAACCATCATATGGAGGCTTTAGCTATAAACATAATGAAGTTCTCCTCAGAAGTGGTATAGTTCTTAACAATGCGTTTTCATTTTATTACTTCCTATACGACCTTAAATTATTGTCCAAAAATTATGAAATAATAAGACTAGTGTATTAAATATACTTATATGTTTTTATATTGATTTAATTACCTATATCTATCTCCTCTTCAATCTAATGTAAAATGAAACTGTCGATCGTGTGTGTGGAGGACTACCACCTCGCGAACCGTTGAATGTTTTTTCCTTCACCACCTCTCAATGTTGGATATAATGATGTATTTAATATATATAAATATATATATTATATTTATGATATAATTATTCTTATGTAATTATAATATCACATCTATCTTTTTACATTCAAATCCATTGAAAAATGATAATATTCCTCATGCGTATGGGTGGACTACCTCCCCCATGAAGTGATTCCATTTTTTTAATTTATTTTTTATATTATTGTTAATACAGATAGATTTAATAAATATATATGATTTATATAATTTATATATATTTATTTAATGTTGTTTAAATATTCACCTATATTTCATTACATCCATTAATAAAATGAAATTAGTTTTTATGCGTTTGTACGACTAATCCATGAATGGTAAAATTTATTTTTTATATCTAACATTTTTTGATGATATAAACATGTTTATAGTGAATATACATGATTTTTATATCATTATTAAAATTATATATATTATATATCCAAAATCAACGTACAAGAACAAAAACAACCGAACCAAAACAAACAAGAAAAACCAAGCAGTTATTACTTGTAATAGCGATTTAATAAAATATTGTGAAAAGTGTGGTTTTATTATGTAAATAATGTGTGGTATAATATATATGATTATTTTCATATAATATATTTATAATAATACTACATTTATTATACATGGGTTTCAAATGTGTACAATGTACTCAAAACGTGCCGGAAGGGATTTTCATCCCACTTTAATTTCTGGGAGACACATGTCAAATTCACCACTTGTTTGCATTATGAGTTTTATAAACTAAACATGAATATATATTCTTATTATTATTATGAATATAATTAGGATTTTAATATCCATATAAGGATATTTATTTCATTTGGATTATGATTCAAAAGTCACCAATACAGTAAGATTTATATTTTATTATCTTATTATTTATCATGATTTTTTCTAAAAATGTTTTTGATGAAAAAATAATATTATTTATCTATTAAAAAACAAAATAATTATATTATACTCTATTTATTTCTTGATAATAAATTTTTCCCTTACCATTTCTTCTATCTAATTAGTCAAGACACCTAAATATGATTGTTAAGAAAAATTAATATTATTTGTGTCTTCCGTAAAAATCATTTTAAAACATGTTAATTTATTTATAAAATGTTTTAAGGAATGTTTCTACATTTATTCAATGATATTTCAATGAAAATTTTACTCCTATTTAACATTTTATGCAATAATATTAAAATAATATTCTTATCATATTTGGAATAAGGTTCTTTTTACATTTTTCTGAAAATACGAAATGAGTCATTGTTTTATGGAGTTTAGTAGGTACAGAATTATCAACCATCATGACTAATCAACTATTGGAATATTGGATTAAAATTTTCCATTTTTATGAATTTTTTTCTTATTTATTTGATAAATTCATTAATTTAAAATTATTGATTTAAAAGATGAAAGGGTATTCTCTTTAATAAATGTTCCTTGTGATATTTTAAGATAATTTTCCATATATCATGAAATCCATTGATGATTCTAAATATTTACATGGAATATAATCCAATGATACTATCCATATTCTTTCATCAGACAATTTCTGATTATGATAACAATTGTTTTATTAAACTCATTTATTGTGGATATGTTATGATTGATTGATGAGATAATATTGAAACCCATTTTATTTTAATAGGATATGATCTTATTATATGATAAATATTTTATAGTATCATCGAACACATATGTATGGTTTTAATTATTTGATGAGTTGGATAAGAATTATATATCGCTCTAATTTAGTGGATAATTATTGATATCTCATGAGATAATTATGGGGAAAAATTGATGTGTTTGATCCACTATGGGAAAAAAGTTGATATAATAGATACAATATGGGAAACAAGTTGATTTTCTTGATTATTTATGGGAAACAAGTCATTGTTCTTGACCCGCTCTAAGAATAATGTGTTGATTCTTTATCTGTGATGATTTTATGGTGTCTTTTGACAACATTTAATATGAAATGGTATTTTTTCTTATTGATAATAAACCAAATTATGGTTTATGATTTATTTATGATGATATATCACTTTTATGATTCTTGTATTTTGAAATGATACTTTTTAATGCCACGAATAATGCTTATGGTATATAATAGATTGTGTATAATCCCATTTTGTTATATTCTTGATCTTATTCCATTATTCATAACTTATCATATCATACGATCTTCCATTGATATATCCCATATTAAACCTTACTAATAATCTATGATCACTCATTTGTATAATTAATTTACCTAGGTTATGATGAAAGGATTTAAGCAGGGTATAATTGTTAAGTACAAAATGGGAATATCTTTGTGGGATATGTTAATGATATTTCATGAAATAAAGATATTGTGTATCATGTCTCTAGATACACTAAACTATTACCATAATTGAGAATGTTTTTGTAAAATATATTTAAAACTCATCTAAAAATATGTAATATTCAGGTATCAAAATCCAGGTTCATTATAGTTTGTATGAGAATAATGGATTAGTTAACCTCTAACAACAGGAATGATAAAACGTTTTTTAGAACACTATGGATAAATCAATGTATAATGAAAAGTATGGGAATTCTAGTGATGGATAGAGTGAGTCAATTCAATGTAATTACATACCTTTCTGGATATTACAATTCGATGAGGTTCTAGCATAGTTTTATCAAGGTGTAATGACACTGAAAAGGGAATATTTTTCATTGATTCTATCATCACCTAGTGCATGAAAATGTCTTTGAAGAAAAACTATTTTTACAATACCAAGAGATATATTTTGGAAATTGATAAACCATTTACAAACCATCTTGAAGGATTTGAATAGTAGTAACCATGAATAGCCTATGATAATCCTATGGTTTCATAGATTGAAATTTTTTTTCCATGATGTATAATTCCAAAAAATACATTTTCATTACTATGTATCTTACCATTACATTTATTATTTCTCAAACATGTATATTTTATTTTTGTTATTAGATAAAACTAGAAGAAAACATGCTAACAACAAATGTAATAGAAAATGACTTGATTTTCCAAATTAGAAACAAAATATTATTGGATATTGAATGAAAAATATTATTTTTATGATTATGAAGCATTATCATTCTATGAATAATATTGAACTTCTATAATTGAAAAGAATGTAAAATGTTTATTTTGTATTCTTCATGAGGAAATATCCATATTATTTTAGTAGGTCCACTAATCGACTAATTAATAATCAATGGATCAATACCATTGAAAATATTTTATCCATTATCCATTTTCATAACATGAAAAAGTCATTTTGTTCATCTTCCTGTTAAAAGGAGAAGCAGATCAGTGGTGGACTCTTGTTATGAATATGAGGCTACATGATGAAATTGACTCCATAGAGTGGGATAATTTTATGTATTTTTTTACCACATCTACTTTACACATTTTATTCATACGAAAATTGATATTTAATTATTTCATCTACAGTTGAAGGATTATGAATTTATTGGTACCTTTGAGGAAAATTTGAATGTTCATATGAGTTATGCTCTAGGTTTTATCATCCAACATAAATGCAAGGTGGATAAATTATTTAGTAACCTAAAACAATTATTCTAAAATTAGTTCTTTAAAATCCAATGATTTTAAAAGGAATCAATATGTTCAATTTCTTATAATGCAAGTAATATCTATCATAATAAAACAACAAATTATTATTATTTAATTGTGACTGTTATAACCTAATTGTCAAATTGGAGGGAAGAAATAGTATTAAGTACTATATAAAATACATAATGATCATACTCATTTATAATGTTTTAAATAATTATTTCAAAACAAGTAATATATTTTTATAAATTTTATTTTATTATAGTTTTATTAATTCCTTTTTATTCCTGAAAACCCTATTTTCAAAAAAAATTATTACCCTTTATGAACAAATATTATAATTAATTTATGAAACATTGGTAAATTTTTTATAAAATTATTTCAATTTTTTTAATAATAATATCAAAAATATTATATGGTGATGTTTTGAAAACATTAGGATCATTTTAAATTATTGGTGACTTGAAACAAAATATAGTTTCTTTATAAAAGATAGTATCTTTTATGATATCATCAATAGATAAATTAAGATATAAAATTTATTAAAATTGAAGAATTGATAAATAAATATATTATAAATAAATTTTTATACAAAAACAATTCATAATGTATAAATTAAAATTTATTTTATGATAAATATGAAAATAATTTTCAGTTTCGATGCAGTGCATGCCCAGCATTGGAAAGGTAATATTGGGTGACATATAGATAATAACTTACTAATCAAAAGTATTTTCAATAATTTATTATTAATTATTATGTAAGTCACACATGGACTTCGCATTGAGGTAAGTTTTTAATTTTTATTTTTATCACATAAGTTTAGTTTCCTTTTTATAATTTTCACATTGGAATGTGGGTTGAACATGAAATTAGTGTGTGGTTTTGTGCTAGTAAATGAATGTTGCCTTGACAATGCCCGATGCGTGGGCAGGGCATGGGCGAAGCGGTGCGGCCATCCCAGTGCGCGGGTGAACTTTTTAATTATCAGTGTTTTTAATGTGCAATTTTTTTATTAACATAATTAGTATTGTTATCATTATTATTGTTATTGTTGAACCCTTTATTAATTTTTATTATTAAGTTCATTTTGTCATTTTAATCTTATTTTATTTTAGGTTGGATTTTTTTTTCTTAGCTTCAAATTCAACTTTTATTTTTTATTTTTTTCTATCTCTTTCTATTTCTTTTATTTTATTTTTATCCTTTATTTTCTATTTTTTATTCAATTTCTTTCTTCTATTTCTTCTCCCTCTTTTGTTTACACTCCCCAGTGCATCACTGTTCATCTTCCCCCTCCATGTGACCCGCGCCAAACCCTAGCCTCCTCCCCAGCTGGCCCTTCCTGGCGCTGCACCATTCTCCTTCCCTCGGTTCGCGCCGCACTCCCCATACCCCCTGGTCCGCCGACCCATCTTCCCCATTTCCCTCTCTTCACATCGTGCTACCGCGATTCTACCCAGCTGCAGGCTCTTCTCACCTGGATTATGCCGCCTTGGCCAGCCTTCCCTCAGCAGGTGCTGCCACGACTCTACCCAGCTAGAGGCACTTCCCTCCTTGTTGCCTCGGCCTCTCTCCATGCTCCCACCTCCTCGGACCATCCGCCTGCAATCCTTGCCCCCCACCATTCTAGTCGCGGTTCCCCGGACACACCCTCGCTGCACCTCCTAAGCAACATTCTACAACCTCACCAGCCCGCTCACCCCCATCCACACCTCTGCTTCGCACCGTGCCCCCTGGAACCCCACTGTGTCGCCCCCTGCTTCCCTTGCCGCAACCTCAGGTGAGCCACTATTTGTAGTGTTTAGTCTTCCTCATTCATTCATTTTATTTTTTTATTTTCATTAAGCGGGTATACAATTTGGTTTTGGGGTTTTAACTTGAGTTTTTTGGTATAAATTCTTGATATTGGGTTCACGATAGGTTCTTTGAGGTGAAAATGACACCCATTTGTGGTTAAACACAAAATTTGGGGGTTTTTCCAATCGAGGTAGGTGGTTCCGCGTCTAATTATAATTTTATGAATTAGTTTGCAAGATTAATTTGTTTAGAATGTTTTTTAATTAATTCGGGTAATGCGAAGTTGTTTTTCCTTTCGTTTTAATGTATGAATTACATTAAAATTGTTTAGAAAATTATTTATCTAGTGTGTGTGTTTCTGCTGAGAACCTTGTTGGTGATTTTTAACTTGTCCCATTATATTATTATTTTTTTTTACAAGAGGTATTAACTATATTTTTCACATGGTGCCGGGTGTGTTGGGTCGTAAAAGAAGTTTTTGTTTGAGTTTAGTGGGTAATTCCATGTGATTATTTTAAATTGTTTTATAAGCTTCTACTTTTGACTTGTTAAATTATGTGGTGCTTTACTACTCTGATTTTAAAATTTGTAAAGTGTTTAATTGAACGACTTTTGTAGTGCCAATCATGTTTTGATAAGATCATGCTATGTGTTTGGTTATGAAAGAGGTTTGGGTTGTTTTTGTGTGAAAATTCATGTTCTTCTCTTCAGAATTTGATTACTAAAATCTTAAGTGTTTTAGAAAATAGTTATTAAGGATGGAAAATTGTTTTAGATGGTTTTGTAAGAAATGAAGATTGAGTTTTTAAACTTTTTAGTGTGCGTATTATTTCTAAATGGTGTTTATGCATGTAATTGGTCGGTCGTTTAATGATAAGCGTCTTCTTCATAATTGTGTGGATGATTTGACTGAGTATGTAGCCTATGCAGATTGAATTTTGAAAACATTTTTGGTGTGTGAATGGTTTTAAAAGCGGGGTTGAGTGTGTAATTGTGATTTTGCATGCATAAATACCCTGTTTGGATTTTATGCATTAGTGTGACATCTGACATGAACTTTGAATTTCTTGAGCACAAACGGGAAGCCTGGGTACTAGGAGGGAAGACTAGACTAGTGTGCTAGTGATACGGGAGTGGCCTCAGCCCAGTTTCACCTAGTGGGATTAACGCTTACAACACTAACTAAAAATCAGATGATGACTGGAGACCACTATGGTAGGAGGTGTTTCCCTACCAGTGGCTCGTGCATGGGAATGTGTGATATGGTTCACCGAGACCTGAGGTTCTAGGGTCCCACTTCTCACTATTATCTTTAGGTTCTCCCATGTATTGTGCTCTTCCCCTTCTTGCTTCTCACTGTCGTCACACAGTGTGACATTGGGGTTACCAAGAGAAGTGTGTGTGAATGTGTATGTGTGTGCGTGCGTCTCTGTGTGTGTGTGCGTATGTGGGTGTGTGTACGTGTGTGTAAGTTAATTTAAGTTGTATTCCTTTTTGAGATGTTACACCTTAAAAACTGTTTTCATTAAAATTCTTTAAACACTTCTTTATTTTTATTCTGTGAATTTCAAATGTATTTGTCTTTTAATAATTATGCATGGAACCATTTCTTGGTCACATCCAACTAGTCTTTTAGCTCACACTCTACATACACCCTTGGGTGTATGTAGATTCTATTTCTTCTCCTTTCTAGGTTGTGACTTCGTGCTCAGTGATGGTGGTTCAGGTGGTAGTTGGTATTTTCAGGAATAATGGTGTTGATGTGGCCTCTATTTTTTCAGGAGTATGGAGTATGGGTTTTAGTATCCACTGTCGTCTTTTCTTTTTAGTTATTGAATCAAATTTTAGACTTTAAACATGTTCATAGGTTGAAGGAACATTTGGTTGCCTATTTCTAATTTCAGTTTAATTATCTGGTTATTTGTTTTTCTGTCTTTTATTTCGGGTAAAATCGTTATCATGTGTTAGTTTTGATACCCCGGCACTTGTGCCAGCCCGTGAGGATCGGGACGCCCTTCGGGCCTTTCCGCGGACCGGGTCAGGCACCGGGTCGGATGGCGACCCGGCCTGGTTCGTGACAAATTGGTATCGTAGGGAAAAGTTTTCTCTCTTGGGTCATTTTCTTTTGGGATTGAGTCACGGTAGACTTGAGTTAAATTTTTCAGGACTCGACATCCTGGCTACTAGTAAGGTGCCTAGCCATCACACCTTGTGGCATGACTCAAGTTACCAAAGTATGTTGGGTTTTGTTTGAGTTTTTGGCCCTCACGGTTAATCGTGTCTAAGGGAAATGAAAAGGGAGTAAGGTCAGTGGTCATAGTGAGCTCGCAGGGTCTGGCAAGCCTTGTGGAGCCGGGGACACTGTCCTAAATTACTCTCCATGGCTAATGGTGTGATTTGCGTATGGCCACCAACCATATGCTCCAATCACCCGCTGACACTAGTTTCCTCCTACATTGTTTCTCATCTCTTTGTATTGGATTCGTGGAAATTTGGTTTTTAAGTAAAAATGTTTTGGTCTTGGGAAATGTTTTCAATTGAAGTTCTTAAAAAAATGAAATGGAATTTGAGGTTTGAAAAGTGTTGGTTGGATGTTTTGGTTGTGAAAAATGGAATGGTTTGGTTTTGATCCTTGGTGTTCTCATGGGAAACCACATGCATGAGTGTATATGGAAATAGAAATGGTTAAGGGAACGAGATGATGAGTTCCTAGATGGATATGAGGTGGGTTCCAGTGCGGTACGAGAACATGCATGTGCGAGTACCATGGGACACCATTGTTGTTTTTGCAACCCTCTGGCTATGCTTATTTTCAAAATGTTTTGTTAAAGGAAAATTTGGTGTTTTTAAATAATGGGTGATTGTGTGTTGTGTTGTTGTTGGTTTTTGAATGGTTTGACATGAGGCGTTTCGAGCCGAGGATCCTTTTGACTGATTTTTGTATTTAGATTAAATTCTTATTTGTAAGTTGGTCTGCAAGCGTGTGGTTAGTAAATTGTTTTTAAGAGTACATCGGGGAGCCCTTGTAGTGGATTCCCCTACAAGTTTGGTGTTTTCTTGTGGAGTGTCTTGACCGTTAGACCTGTTTGGTTGGGTCCATGGTTTCCATTCATTACTAGTGTATGCCCCCCATAAAGTATTTACATGTGATTGAAATGTGGCCATAGGCAATTCTCCATTGGCCGACCCTCCAGTTGATCAGAGGAATCTCTTCTTGAATTCTAGAATTGAACCCACATCTCCTTTTTACAAGTAATCGGATCCCCCCACTACGGGATGACAGTTATGAGGGGAGCTGAAGGGAGTTTCCATCTCTTTGAGTTGTCTGAGTCGTCGGATATGAAGATTGACATCATTGCGTCTAAAGTTCTCCCCTTAAAACGGTGAAAGGAATTCCAGCAGAGAAACCTGAAGGAGATTCAGAGTTATCAGTTCTTACCGATGTCTTGAATGGTTTGTAGTGTTTTCATTGGCTGCAAGGGTCATATTTGGTGACCTTTTGCAGTGTGAGTTCTCTTTGAGGTGAAAAGGGGGAAGCATCCTGGAGTGGTCAGTGCTGACCACTATTCCAAATGACCTTTGGTCCTTCGTTGGTTTCATTTAAGAAGAAAGGGTCTACATTAGGCCACTAGTGTGGCAGTCCAAGTCACATAGGGCTGCTCTGGTCGATTGTAGGAATCACGTGCCGTTTAAGACTCAGTTTGAAGTCCCTCTCCATATAATGTTCCTCTCTACAACAGTGGTCATGTTCAGGTGATGATTTGTGGTGTCATGTTCTCATTCAGTGTAACAAGGGGTGATGCGCGTGGACCATCTATGCTCTCATTCTGGTTAATGTTCTGTGTGAGAGTAATTGGATGTTGTAATGTGTTGTGTTTGCTGGTGTTGTCTCGATTGCAGTGTGGTTGCATGTGACACCAAAAGGAGAAGCTTCGTTTGGGAGTCTTCCATTCCTGACTGCGAGTTAGAAGATTCTTCAAACATCAGGGCTCCAGCCATAGGCCTCAGAGTGAAGCTGGTGTGTGGTCAGGAACCCCGGGAGTGTATGGGACCCCGACTTTATTTCAGTCATCGGTGTTAAAAGTAAAGGAAGTTTAAATTGTTTCTATGGTTGTTCCGCTCTTAATGAGTTGTCTGGTTGGATAAGGTTATTGTGACCATGTGGATGTGTGTTCGTCTCACTACCTTAAAGTCTTGGGGGTTGCGTCCCACTGGATGCAATCGCCTTAGTGGTCCATATGAGAGTCTGTTGGGTAACTCATTCTCAAATTCGAATAATGCTCATCCAGGAATGTGGAGATGTTGGTTTGTCTTGGGTCATTCTTTTGACGCCCCGGTGGTCGTGGCCCTCCCTCCCCGCCCCATGTGGTGGGGTGTTTGGTCACCATCATGAATTTTTTAAGGTTCTGTATCCTTTGTTAGTTCTAATGGCGGCGAGACCCACGACGGGTCTCGCACAAAGGTCTCGGGAATAAATCGGTGTTGGCCTTTCCTGAATGGTGGGGAGTCCTCCTGGACCTCCCCATGTTGGTTTTCTAGTCTCTCCATGGGTGTTGGTAGGTTCTTAATGGTGGGGAGACCCACATTAGGTCTCACATGAATGTCTCTAGATTGAATGAGTGCCAGACTTTTCTTTATTGGCGGGGAGTCCGCTTGAACCTCCCTGTGTCGGTTTTCCAGTCTCGTTTCGAGCGTTAGTGAGTTCCTAATGGAGGGGATCCCCTCAGGCCTCTCCATGGCTATATTATGCTTCTGTATTTAAATATGGCTTGGTGACAAGTGATAAGGGTGTTCTATGGACGTGGTTTGACCTTGTTTGTTCATTCTAGAAAATAGTGTGGTTTCAGTTTAATAGTGCTTGAGGTGTTTCAGCTTGTGAAGTTGGTTTCTGTGGGTGCGAGAGTTACCTTCCTTGATCAGTCAACTAGAAGCGTTCTAGCTCTTCAGGGTGGGAGACACATATAAGAATGTCTTTATGTGAGTTTCTCCAATTTGTCTTCGAGTCACTTTCTCTGAGCATGATGTGTTTTCCTCTCTTAACTTGCTTTTGGTGGGGACCCTCTTTGAACCTTAATGAGGTGTTCCTTCCTACTTTGGGATTCAACCTTAGTTGTGGCTTTCCGTGGACAGAATGCTTTATGGTAGAGAGAATTGTCACACCTGGACTTCGCATCGAGGTAAGTTTTTAATTTTTTTTATCACGTATGTTTAGTTGCCTTTTTATAATTGTCTCATTGGAATGCGGGTTGAACACGAAATTAGTGTGCACTTTTGCGCTAATAAATGAATGCTACCTTGACAATGCCCGATGCGCGGGTAGGGCACGGGCGAAGCTGTGCTGCCAGCCGAGTGTGAGGGGGAAATTTTTTATTATCAATGTTTTTAATTTGCAATTGTTTTTTTTAACATCATTATTATTGTTGTCATTATTATTGTTATTGTTGAACCCTTTATTAATTTTTATTATTAACGTCATTTTTACATTTTAATCTTATTTTATTTTAGGTTGGATTTGTTATTCATAGCTTCCAATTCCACTTTTATTTTTTATTTTTTTCTGTCATTTGTCTATTTCTTTTATTTTATTTTTATCCTTTCTTTTCAATTTTTTTATTCACATTCATTCTTTTATTTCTTCTCCATCTTTTGCTCACTCTCCTCGGTGAATCACTGTTCATCTGCCCCCTCCATGTGACCTGCGCCAAACCCTAGCTGCTTCCCCAGCCGGCCCTTCCCGACGATGCATCATTATCCTTCCCTCGATTCGCGCCACACTCCCCATACCACCCTGGTCCGCCGACCCATCTTCCCCATATCCCTATCTTCACATCGTGCTACCACGATTTTCCCCAGGTGGAGGCTCTGCTCACCTGGATCGTGCCACCTTGGCCAGCCTTCACTCAGCTGGTGCTGCCGCGACTCTTCCCAACTAGAGGTACTGCCCTCCTTATTGCATCGACCTCTCGTCACGTGCCCAACTCCTCAGACCATCTGCCTGTTATCCTCCCCCCCCCCATTCCAGCCACGGTTCCCTGAACACACCCTCACTGCACTTCCTAAGCAACACTCTATAACCTCACCAGCCCACTCGCCCACATCCTCCCCTGTACTTCGCACCGTGCCCCCTGGAACCCCATTCTTCCGCCCCCTGCTGCCCTTACTGCAACCTCAGGTGACCCACTCTATGTAGTGTAGTCTTCCTCATTCATTGATTTTATTTGTTTATTTGCTTTCAGCAGGTATACGATTTGGTTTTGGGGTTTTAACATGAGTCTTGTTTTATTAAATTCTTGATATTGGGTTCGCGCTAGGTTCCTTAAGGTGCGAATGCCAAGAGTTTGTGGTTGCACACAAATTTTGGGGCTTTCGCCAATCGAGGTAGGTGGTTCCACATGTAATTATTATTTGATGAATTAGTTTTCAAGATTAATTTTTTTTCATGTTGTTTAATTAATCCGGGTAATGCGAAGATGTTTTTCCTTTCGTTTTAAAGTTTGAATTGCATTAAAATTGTTTAGAAAATTATTTATCTTGCGTGTGTGTTTCTGCTGAGAATATTGTTGGTGATTTTTAACTTGTCCGGTTATATTATTAATTTTTTTTACAAGAGGTACGAACTATATTTTTGACATGGCGTCGGGTTTGTTGGATCGTAAAAGAAGTTTTTGTTTGAGTTTAGTGGGTAATTCCAAGTGATTATTTTAAATTTTTTTATAAGCTTCTACTATTTTCATATTAAATTACATGGTGCTTTACTTCTCTGATTTTACAAAATTGTAAAATGTTTAATTGAACGACTTTTGTGGTGAAAATCATGTTTTGATATGATTATGATGTGTGTTTGGTTATGAAAGAGGATTGCGTTGTTTTTGTGTGAAAATGCATGTTCTGCTCTTCAAAATTTGTTTACTAAAATCTTAATTGTTTTTGGAAATAGTTATTAAGGATGGAAAATTGTTTTAGTTGGTTTTATAAGAAATGCATATTGGGTTTTGAAACTTTTTAGTGAGCGTCTTATTTATAAATGGTGCTTGTGCGTGTAATTGGTTGGTTGTTTAATGATATGTGTCTTCTTCATAATTGCGTGGATGATTTAATTGAGTATATAACCTATCTAGATTTAATTTTGAAAAAACAAATTGGTGTACGCATGGTTTTAAAAGTGGGGGTGAGTGTGTAATTGTGATTTTGTGTGCGTAAATACCATGTTTGGATTTTATGAATTAGTGTGACATTTGACTTGAACTATGAATTACTTGAGCACAAACAGGAAGCCTGGGTACTAGGTGGGTGGACTAGACTGGCATGCTAGTGATACGGGAGTGGCCTCGGCCCAGTTTCACCTAGTGAGATTAATGCTTACAACACTAGCTAAACATTACATGATGAGTGGAGACCACTATAGTAGGAGGTGTTTCCCTACCAGTGTCTCGTGCACGGGAATGTGTGATACGGTTCACCGAGATGTGAGTATCTATGGTACCACTTGTCGCTATTATCTTTAGGGTCTCCCATGTATTGTGCTTTTCCTCTACTTTCTTCTCACCGTTGGCACACGGTGTGACGTTGGGGTTACCAATAAAAGTGTGTGTGTGTGTGTGTGTGTGTGTGTACATGTGTTCATGCGTCTATGTGTGTGCGTGCGTATGTGGGTGTGTGAACATGTGTGTAAGTTAATTTAAGTTGTTTTCCTTTTTGAGATGTTTCCCCTTAAAAACTGTCTTCATTAAAATTCTTTAATCACTTATTGATTTTTATTATGTGAATTGAAAATGTATTTGTCTTTTATTAATTATGCGTGGAACCTTTTCTTAGTGGCATCCTACTAGGCTTTTAGCTCACACCCTACATACACCGTTGGGTGTATGTAGATTCTGTTTCTTCTCCAATCTAGGTTGTGACTTCGTGCTCAGTGATGGTGGTTCAGGTGGCAGTTGGTCTTTTCAGGTAGAATGGTGCTGATGTGGTCTCTCTTTTGACGGGAGGTTTGAGTATGGGTTTTTGTTTCCGCTTTCATCTTTTCTTTTTCGTTATTGATTCGAATTGTAGACTTTAAACATGTTCATAGTTTGAAGGCACATTTGGTTGTCTATTTCTAATTTCAGTTTAATTATCTGGTTAGTTGTTTTTCTGTCTTTTATTTTGGGTTAAATCATTCCCATGTGTTAGTTTTGATACCCAGGAACTTGTGCCAGCCCGTGGGGATCGGGAACGCCCTTTGGGCCTTGCCGCGGATCGGGTCAGTCGCTGGGTCAGATGGCGACCCATCCTGGTTCGTGACAATGTACATGTTATGATTTTTGATGATATTTTCTAATTTTATTGTTATATAACATTAATCTTATACAAGTCAAAGTGCAATGTTTGTGCAACATAAGAAAAGTCAAATTAACAAATTTAAAAAGTTGTTTGGACATGGATATGATTAAATATACATAATTAAAGAATATGAAATATTTTATTGATACTTGTTAATTTTTTTTATTATAATAATTTATTTTTAGTATTTCTTACTGAAAAATGCCTTTAATTCATGTGCATCCCTAATTCAGTTCTTGTTAATGTAGAAGAAAAATCAATAAAATGTATTTAATTAAAATTATATGAAAGATTAAATGACCTAAAAATTTGTCAAAATATTAATTTATGAGTTATTATAAAACATAATAATCATTGGTTTTATTTATAATCATTTTGTAATCCACATGTTGGACATTATGTTCCTTATAATATTTTATTGAAAAGAAAGTAATATTTTTCACATTATGGTTTTTAATTAGTATAAATTATTAATATATAGTTTAGCATAAAATTTATTAAATTAAATATAGTATCATGAAAAATTAAAGATTTGTGTATTTGTGAGTTTTTTTATTTTTTAGGGATCAAATACAAAAGTTAAATTCTTTCACTGTGATGATACATAAATTTTTAAAAAATGTAAAAATACATTAAATGGAATTATTAATAATACAACAAATATAATTTGAGATAATTAATATGAAGCACAAATTATATATATATATATATATATATTAAATTAATTGGATATAATGAAATATTTTTTTCCAAATTGAATCTTTTTTATGATGTTTTCATTTTCATAATATTGCATATTATTAAATATGGAAATAAGGAATTTTTTTAATATAATCTTTTTTAATGTACTTAAAAACCATTAAAATATAAAATATGACCAAAGGGGGTAATATTTTCTATAAAATTTTATACCTTATTCTTTATAGACAATTGTTATGTATTTTCCCAAAAAACATAATTAAATTTCAATATTATATAAACTTCCTAAAATGCCCCTCCTCACAATAATAAAAGGGAACTCCTTCCTTCACATATATTCACCACACAGATCCCTAAAACTAGAAAATCCAATGAAATATTATATTCTCAAAATCACTCTACACATTCTAGAGTTTTCTTGTCTCACCAAAATAGAGATTCCATGTTACTTAAATTTCTTCTCAATGAGACGATAATCAAGCAGAAAATTCCCCATTTATATCATTTAAATTATTTTTCTCTTCTACCTTATCCTCACCCACTACCAATAATTTCATAATAAATCATGTATCATGTATATAGTATAATGTTATTTTTTTAATGTAATATCCATTATATAATATTTTCTCATCTCCTTTAAAAAATGAAAACATCATCCATAGTATGTCAATTCACAAAATTTTTGGATGATGCTTTTTCATTTCCATTTACTAAATTAATCCAATGTTTAAATTCACATATAATTGATTAAAATGACCTATATATATTCTCACATTTTTTAAATAATATATGTCTATAATATTAAACCAAATAGATCTACATTGTGGAGGTCGGAAAACCCCCCATAATAAATTGACCAAATATCATTAATGTTTCCTCAAATGAATAATAATCAAATCAGAATAGAAATTGATATATGGGATCATATAAATTTTTTATGGTTATTTAATACCATGTAACCCCACTTCAATATTTATGATCTCACTTGACCTGAAAATCCATTAATATACATAGTTTACCAACTATAGAACTGCGAAACAAACTCTCTTTGAATGAAAAAATTGATCTTTATAACTCATCAAGATGGACATAAAAGATCTTAATAAGATTATAATAAATATGAAATTATTGGGAATATATAATTAATTAATTAATTAATTTTATTATATTATACAGGTTTTTAAGTGAAAGTGAATAACTCTTTTAAACACAATGTAAGTGAATTTACCTTTAATTATCATTAATGTATATTTTTACCAAAAATAAAAAGATTGTTTTTTATGAAATTAGTGGTTTTCATTTTTTACCGAAAACATAATGTTTTAATGACTATCATACATGATTAAATCTTAATTTTCAATGAAATTTTTTTTGTTTTTATGTGTGGTGTTTTCTATGAAAATTAGTGTTTTTTCTCAAAGAATGATTTTTATGATGCAAGTGTTTTTGATTAATGATTATGTTATGGTCAATGGACATTAATTATGATGAAGTTTGGTTTAATTATAATCCAAATACGATTGGTTTTGGGATAGCCTTAAAATTCATTGTGTATGATGAATGTCGATTTTATTTGTTTTTTCCATTGTAATTTTGATGGTTACATCCAGGTTTATCCATAGGGGTTGTATTATAGAAGTTTTCAGGGTCCGAAATAGTATGGTTGGGATGAGGTTAACAATCATAAGTAACTATTATAATTAAAAGATTTTCTAAGTAACCTAAATGGAATATTTTTTGTTAATATGTTTTATGGAAATATCATGTTTTCACAATGTATGTACATGTTACTTTTAAGAGTGAGAATTATACTTTTTTGGAAATGAGATCACATTTTTATCAGTATTCTTGGACTAATAATTTCATTCCTTATTTATATTCTACTTATTTATATTTATGTTCTCATCCCAGGTTAATTTTTATATAATGTTTATGGATGGGTAAGAAAAAATAAAGTAGCAAAGGTGAATGCCGTGAAGATTTTTTATGAAAATAACTCATGTTATTTTGTGAATACTTTTTTATTATATTTAAAATGGAGAATGCGTAAATGATTAAAATTTTAATTTATGGATTTACAATGACATGGTATTTCATAATTATCTAACACTCTAAACAAAATATATCATTTGGGATCAGAGAATGTGAATTCTAATCGAAATTCACTAGAATGTAAAATATAAAACATCAAGTCCATATAGTTGGGATGAGAGCCAGATTTAGAAAACCAATGATTTTATAATGTCTCTTTAAGAGTAATAAATTTTATAATGGTTTTATAATGAAAAGTTTCATCATAAGACCAATATCTTAAAAACCCCTTTTGGAATTATTTTATGATATTTTATGGAGACTCATGATATTTTTTGTGACATTTAGTTTTGAGGAAAATATTGGTTATTAAATTTTTTGGTGATAAAATAAAGGAATAAGGTTACATTTTTGGTAAAATATTTTTCATAAAGTTGAATATATTATGGTAATTATTTCATGATTTTTATCACTTTTCCAAGAATGGTATATGAATTATGGTTTTAGAAGAAAATGGTCAACCTATAGGTAGGGGTAATCTGTTGCATCTAGAAAGGTTGGGGGAATTAAACACACAAATGAATGGTGACATAAGAGAATCACCTACTACTGGACTACATGATTTCCTCATTAGTTTGAAATTTTTTTTATTAATTTAAAAAATATGATGGATTAAGTTTTACATGATTTTGGGAATATATATTTTATCAAATAGTTAACCATATTATTGTAAAATGGTTTGGTATTATGTGATTTTAGAATACATTCACTATTTTGGGGATCCTATAAGATTAGGATAAATTGAATGTTATGGGGTTTTATTTGGGAAATAATGATTTAATAATATTTTCTATGAATATATGATTTTATTGTGGCTTTATATTGATTTAGATTATTTATATAAATGATTAGTAGATCTTGGATATTATAAAAATTGGTAATATTCATTGTGGGGTGAGACCATATGATTCATTGATATAATTTCATGATAATTGTCAATATTATCTTATAAGTATATTATTATATTTTTTGGGTTTCAATATTTTTAAATAATTGTTTTTGGGATTTTGTGGATTTTTATTAATTTAATGATCTGTGTTGATCCTTGGGTATTACATTAGAATTTTGGGGATTAAATATTTTATTCATCATATAAAGGTTTGATCTTTTTAGATAATTATATTATATTTTACTAACACTTTTGTTTTTTCATAATGGTTCACGAGAGTAGGAAATGTTAGTTAATATTTTTTGGAATTTGTGACCAGTATAATTTGATTCTAGTTCTTCAGAAAAAAAATCATAATAAATATATATAGAAAAAGATAATTTTGTTGTGGAGATTGATTAAAATAATAAATTATTCTTTTAATGTAACCATATTTCATTATTATTTTATCAATGATATTAAAATAATTTCTCAACTATTGAAAAATTATTACTAAATAAAATATGATATATATTTTCTTTTATTATTGATTAATCCATGTATTCATAACCATCCACATAATAACGGTTTTGTGGTGGTGAAATTTATCACAATAATATTATATACAACCCACTATCATTTTATGAGAGTTACTCTCCACTTATATGTCCATGATTTGAACCTTGGAAACTAAATTTTTTTACAGCATGTTATCTTACTAATTTCTTTTCTCTCTTATTAAGTGTATTTTTTAAAATTTTTATTATGTGGGATTTCATCAATGGTGTTTTGGGAATCCAAATAGTAGTTTCAAATATCAAATTAAAAATTATAAAGTTTCAATTACGAAAGTGGGAGAATATAACGTCAAGGGATTGTAAAGGGGAAAAATATCTCTAATTTTAAATAAGATATGTTATATCTATCCTAAACGAGTATCAAAATACTATTATTTAAATGTGACTGTTATAACATAGTCTTTAAATTAGAGAGAATAAAGTGTAAAGCTATAGTATAATATAAATAATATTCATACTCATTGATAATTTTTCAACTAATTATTTATATATAATTACTAGAATATAATTTATTTCATTATGTTCGATTTTTAGAGAAGCCTTTTTATTCATCAAAAA
The DNA here is from genome assembly GCA_963277665.1 of Viscum album. NCBI lineage: Eukaryota > Viridiplantae > Streptophyta > Magnoliopsida > Santalales > Viscaceae > Viscum > Viscum album. The sequence continues at coordinate 982,412,618 of OY728157.1, forward strand.
AAAATTCAGGAAAAAATTATTTTTATTGCTTTTTATGTACATATATTATAATTACATTCTTAAAAATATGTAAAATATATTTTTGAAAATTAAGTTCATTTTTAAAATAATAATATTAAAAATAGTCTATGGTGATATTTTGAGAATTCTCTAAAATGTTGACTATTTTGTGAATAGTAAAAAATAATTTTGTTTAAATACAATACATTTTGTTATATCTTCAAGAGATAATTATGATATAAATCTTTTAAAATTATGGAATTACTCAATTATGGAATATAACTAATGAAAAATAATAATTAATAAACATAAATTTAAATTTATTTCATAATAACGATAAAATGTATATCCAGTGCTAAGGTCATACTATTGCATCATTGGGAAAGTCAAATTTGTTGTCTTATAGATAAAAAACTAATGGTAAGAGGTATTTTTCATGTATTTTTTATTAAATATTATGGACTGATTATTTTTTTTATTTATAATTTCAAATTTTATAGTTATATAACATGAATCAAATGCTAATGCATGTGCCATTTTTGCATAGGGAAGGAAATGTAAAATTAAAAAATTAAAGAAGCTTTCATGATGTAGATATGAGTAATTATAAATAATTAACTAACATAATAAATTATCTTCTGCCAAATTGATATTTTTTTCTTATTGTTATATAATTTAATTTTTATTAATGAATTAATTACCTTTAATTCTTATACAGCACTAACGCAGTGCTTCTACAAGGAGAAGAAAATTCAATAAAATGATTTTAATTAAAATTATAAGAATGATAAAATGAGCCAAACATTTGTCTACATATTAATTAATGAGTAATTATATACAATAAATATTATTTTTTTATAATTTTGGACCATTTTTAATTAAAAGTTTTTCCATTAAGTCATTTATAATATTTTATTTAAAAGAATTTGAAACTATTCAAATTTTGGATTTTAATTAGTATAAAATTTTAATATATAGTCTTCTAGAGGATATTTTAATCATTAAATTTTTTTGGAAATATAAAGTATTTTTCTTATTTTTATAAATTTATATTCATTTTTTATGAAAAAAATAAATTCCTTACGGTCTTTCATAATGAAGATGCAGTAATTATTAAACTGATGGAATGATCAGTAAAATGATTTTAAAAATATTGAAATAAATTTAATTTTAGATAATTCTGATGATGAATTAATTATATAAACAAATACGATTTGTATATAATATAATAAAATAATTGGTTTTAATTTAAAACTTTGTATAGGTTTCTAAAGTCGTGTAAACGAATAATATCAAATTTTAAAAATAATGATTTTTCATTGATATAACATTTGTTTAAATTGTTTCAAAATAAATAAAATTTAAAATAAGACAAAAGGGGAAAATAATTTTAAAAAAATTCTAAACCTCTCATTAATAGTACATTTTTATGTGTTTTTCCCTAAAATAACCTCAATATATTTTACTATTTTATTAAATTCCAGAAATTTCCCTCACCTCAATTATAAAAGGGGACTCTTCCTTCACCGATTCTCCCCACCTCCATCTTCTTATGTTGACCTTCCTCTATAAAATTCTATTTTAATAATCCCTAGTCACATTATAGTATTTTTGGTGACACCAAAATACAAATTTCAAGTTCCTTAAGATAGTTCTCATGGAGATGATATTCAACTCGAAAAATCCTCCTTCACTTTCAAAATCATTCTCTATTCTTCCTTATCCTCACCCGTAATAAAAAATTTAGGATGATTACAGTATCATATATATATATAAATATATTTTATTTTTTTAATCTAATTTCTATAATCAAATATTTTCTCATCTCTTTTTATTCTTAAAAACGAAAACATCATCCATGGAATGTCGATTTATTTCCTTCATGGATGGTGAGTTTTCATTTCAATTTTCTTCATTTTTGGAATGATTAAATTTACTTATAATTCATTAAAGTGACATATATGTATATATATATTATATATTTCCTCAAATTAGAGAATTAATATATATCCATAATATTAATCAAACAAAACTAGTTTGTGATAGTCGTAAATGCTGCCATAATAAACAGAACATTTATTATTAAATGTTATCAAATGAATCAAACTCATGTATTAAATAAAAATGATATATGGGTCCATATTAAATTTGGGAGGTTCGTGAATACCATATAATTTCACATATGTAGTAATGATCCCATTTTAAATGAACATTCATAAATATGAATAAGTTTCTGACTATAGAACCCTGAAACAAACACTCTTAGAATAATGAAATTGATCTTGTTTACTCACTAAATAATCATAAAACGACATAATAAAATTATAATAAATAGAATTTATATGGAAGAGGTTTTAAATTTAGTTATTAAATAATCTAATTTTATTATCTAGTTTGTTAACTTCATGTGATGAATGCTTTTGAACATAAGGTATGAAAAAATTGATAAAAACCTCTTTAATGTCTCTTTTTACAAAATTTAAAAATAATGTATTTATATCATGAGTATATTTTTCTAATTCCATGATCACATAAAATTTTAAATTCTCTATTACAAGATTAAATTTTTGTTTTCAAATAAAATATTTTACATTATAAGTGTGTATTTGTTGACGATCCATTTCGTCACATTGTTTAAAGGAATGGAAAGGGAAATGACTTAGAAAAAATTGATTCATCCTTTGAATAAAACATCAAAAACCCACCAAGGAATGAAAAGGGTGTAAAAGGACCTTGGGTCGTGCAAGTTCACTTACTGTTGCGCAAGTACACTTGCGTGCCGCCTAATGGTCGCACAAGTGACTTCCGCGCCCTCTTTGAAAACTGCCCAGGGTCTTCTCCAGCTTATAAATACCCCCGGTGGGCCCCCCATTTAAAGAGGATTTTTTCCAGAAATCACATACAGAGATCTGAATGCCCAAGTCTCTTCTTCAAGTCTTTTGAACACTTCTAATATAATTATTTACCTAGAATTGAAGGTCTAAACAATAGAAATAAAGCTTAAGTTTTATAATTCAATAACACTTGAGCATCTAATTGTTTTACCCTTAAGGGAAATGGACACACTTGCACGCCTCCTTACCAACTCATTGAAACTTGTGCGCCACTTTTCTGGAAGTCCCTCGGGAAAATTTTAAAGGCTTTGGTCAAGGATCGCCCAAGTATTACCCTAAGGGCTTAAAATCGCGCAAGTACCCATCTGCCGCGCAGGTATACCTGCGCGCCCAGGACATGCGTGCCCACGAAGTACCTGCGTACCTACTAGGACTTGCACACCCTTCTATTTTTGGGTTCCCTTCCTGCCCATTTAACCCCTCTTATGCCATTCCACCTCTCCTATTCATGAATCAGTCTTTAAGACTCTCTTTAATGCAATTTATGGCATGTTTTCTTGATTGACTTCCTTATCCGAAAAGAATTCCGTGAAACATCTCTCAAAACCTAGTGATTTAGACATCTTTTTTTCACTAAAATTGGAGATTTCATTCATTCAACGTCATCCTATAAAATGATAGAAGCCTATATATGGGTATCCTTCTTAGAAGTAAGCCCCACGTCCGCATTAATCTGGGCCTCCTTTTCAGGAGTAATCCCTAGTCATAATTTCCATTAATCTGGGCCTCCTTTTTAGGAGTAAGCCCAAGTTTCAAATCATCCTAATTGGTCCTCCTTTTAAAGAGTAAACCCTAGTCCCCTAATTTGGGCATCCTTCTCAGGAGTAAGCCCCAACCATAATTTCTTTAACTTGGGCTCCCTTTTCAGGAATAATCCCTATTCTTAAAGTTCCCAAATATAGGCTTCCTTTTCAGGAGTAAGCCCCAACCATGGTTCTCTTAACCTGGGAATCCTTTTCAGGAATAATGGGAATCCTCCTTAAGATTAAGCCCCAAGTCCCTTAAATTTTCAAGTCCCTTAACCTAGCCCTTCATTTTAGGAGTAAGCCCCACCCTTAATCTATCTTAACCAGTCTTAATTTCTTTTTGATCTGGGCTTCCATGTCAGGAGTAAATCCCAATCATAAGTCCCCTACTAACATGGGCATCTTCTTTAGGAGTAAGCCCCGAGATTAGAGTATCCAAATATTCATGAATCACACATACCTTTATGGACCCTATTCCTAGATTTCTTCTCTTTAGTAAATCTTAATCTTCATCTATTTGGGTAGTCATACAAACATAAGCCCCACATCACTGCATCTTTCATGGCACAGTTTTCTGGTTTCACCAATACTTCTAGTTTCTCACACCAAGCATAACTCACGTGAGATTAGAGTGTAAAAGTAATCATGACATATTTCTTTGAGCCATCAATAATGTATAAACATCATACTCCCATACTCAAACTACGTGGGTTCTGGTTCATTTTCCAAAACAAAGGATATGTAGGTAGCCCATCTGCGGGTACGATCCAAAATTTGAAATAATCCATGTCCTTCTGAATGTCAATAAACTTCAAGTGCCCCACTGAGTGTCTTTATAACCAGTATGGTAATCATAATGACCAAGAGACTTTTATGTATAAAAGGAAACCATTGACTAAGAATATTTAACAAATACAGATGATTCCCTATCGATGATGAACCTTGAATACATATAAAAGATTCTCTAAATTTCCTCTATATCAATCATTGATTGTCATATCTAAAGGAAATCTTATTTCATACTTGGTAATGTAATAAGGATTCATGAACATAAATTAAATCTATAAAGAGAGTCTCGGAGTAGACAATAATTCCCTTCAAAAAGGTGTGATGAGTCCGACCTCCCATCCTCTCGACCAATGCTAATTCCTATGCTTCATCAGTCCACAACTAAGGAGCGCCTACCTTTGGAAAGTAGGTTCAGATGGATATGGAATCATTGGATGTTTCCGGTTCTACAAACAAACCCATTAGAAACTTCTTTCAATGATTTAATCTTAAATCAATGAGATTATCCCCAATTCCAGAGGGAAACAAAAAATGGTGAACCTGACGTGAATCCTTAACCATGTTAAAATGATAGTTTACCTACTTGTTAGGCCCCTATTTAAAACTCAATGAGAGGGAAAAAAAGACAATCAATAAAATATGTGTTTATCCAAAAGATGTAGTGGACGGAATTATCTTGATTATGTCTGTTATATCAAACATGAACTCTTTTCCAAGATCTTCTGCATTTTAAAAATGGATTCTATTATGTTCGCACCCATGAATACGTCTACTGTAAAAACCTCTGTTGCGAATGCCACTGCTACTACTCCTGCTGGATCATTGTCCGCTATGAGGACGACATCACCTACTTAGTGTCTTCAACGCTGGGTATCAAACGTGATGGTTAAGGAGTACTGTCAATATGGTACCATTCCAACTCTGGAGGCTGCCGGAAAAGCCCTCCAAGTGAACAACTCACACCAGTTGTCCGGAAAACGACGAACAATGATCAAGAAGAAGGTGGTTCTAACCACTGTCTCCCACCATTTCGGGCCGTTATCCCTTGAACACAATCACCATTCACTCCCATATTCTAAGGAGGTGAATGACCAGGACCCTAAAGGCCTTAATTCAATGAAACAGGAGTTCTTCAAAAGGGATCCTATCAACAATAGCCACCAGACTCGTGCGGCAGTGCACCCTCAACATGATGAGGGTATCGACTCCAGGCATTCGGCTCAGGTTCCTCGAACCCGAGCAGGCAAGGCGAATCACCAGAGGCGATAGCCGGTTAACAGTGAGCAGGTTCTTATATCTGCCATTTCCGGAGAAGTCCACCAACCTAACTTGGTGGAAAGCAACGAGCGGGCTCAAACACCCGTCCATTTTAATCGCGTTGTCCAGTAGACTCGTCTGGCGGCTGCACTCCAATCCCGCCAGGCAATTCCCGTGGATTACTATAGGCAGGAACATACAACTATTTATACGTCATCAGCTAGTTAGAAGGCTTGTCTGACTACATATGATGGATCTCATCAACCACGTTCGGTGAAGTACAATCAGTAGGCACATACACTTTCTAGTATTGATCAAGCCTACCAACAGTCTCATTTGGTAGCACTAGGAGAAGTCAGTCGGAAAGCTCCGACAACAAATAGGAGGCATACTAAATTCTCTACCCCTACACATGAGTGCTGTTAGGACTCACTAACAAGAAAAGGAGGACAAGAGCAGGAACACACACCTACTCCAACCACGGAATGGACGTATATCCCCGTTCTAGCAGCTGAAGTCACCAAGCACATTTTGTCAATGGTCAAACAGAAGAAGCAAATCCCTGCTCATATTCTGGATGTCTTCCAGGATATTATAATAGCTTCAGTAGCATCACAGGGAAATAAATGAAAATCAATCCCAACCAGTGGAGTGACACATCAACAGTTCACTCCGGAGCAGATATACACCTCTGTTCCAGTCTAAGAGGGTTGTGGGGTTTACTCCCCCATATCATATGGACAACCAAGTCAGGAACATACACTTGATTTGAGTGGAGGTCGTCTGCCTAACCTGGCCATCTCTCCTAATAAGGCACATACACCTACTTAGAGTATCCACTTTCGTCAAAAAGTGTTTTCTAAGGTGAGTAAGAAGGCATCTAATAGAAGACCCTCCCAACACAGCCATGAAATCAAGAGCCAATCTATAACAAGGCCTTGCTCGATGCTGGATTTCTTGAAGCCCTTAGACAATTATCTTTTGGAATCCAAGATTGTACTCCCTCATTTCCCAATAATGGGAACATTAATTCTGACGGTCTTCAACAGAAACTTCCTCATGAAGGCTTCCTTCATGACAGTTCAGTCGATCTAGAAGTTTGATCTTTAGATGAGAGCTACAATAACCCTCTATGTGGCTAGAAGACCAAGGAGAAAGGGATATCATCTTTTGTTGTAACCCACCATGGTGGTCCTCCCCGTGATGATGAATTTCGCTGCGAATTTTCTCTCCGCAGTAGTGATGCACATTTCCCGGAAAATGGTCTAGTGGACAATGTAGTGCCGAGAAAGCCCTCTTATCTTGAGGCACTTTCAAATGCAAAACCAGTCATGTCAGATGCTTCATCTCTAGAAGGTGAAATACTTTCTCAATCAGAAGATAGCCCAGGGTGTAGGTCATTCTCTAAACCACCCCTAAGTCATGTATATTCAAGTTTAATCAGTGATCTCTTTACCAATCTTGTTGAATCCGATAAAGAAACAAGGAAGCACCAGCTCTAGACAAATCTGGTAGAAGAATCTTCACTGAATGATAAAGAGGAAGTGCTGAATATGAGGAAACAACTAGTAAAAGGTGAAGTGACAGTTATGGATTGGCCTTTGGCTGACTCTCAGTGTGACATTCCAAAAGTGTTGACGGAAGATTGTATTCAAGACATTCATCTCATCATATGGAAAACTATTTGTCCGTTGAAAAAAAATATTATCTTATGATGAATATGAAAATCATGTCAAGATAATAGAAGGGTTACAAAGCCATATTGATTTGGCATCTCTTTCAGTCTCTCGATATCCAAAGGATAAAAAAGAAGCAACGATCCCTTCAACATTCATTCCTTGGTGCACTAAGAAGATTGCACCAGTTAATTGCCACTGCCCTATCTGGTATTCATATCAGGGGATGGGGTGTTCATGTAGAACTACATTTCACTGTGCTCTCTAGTCAGCAAAGCCTGCCAAAAATGGTTTCATGCAATGTTATTTCCCATGGATGGCCAATGTCAATGTGTTTTGTTTGTAATCAAAGGCTTTCTCAAAAACCAGCTTCAACAAGTTCCTCTCAAAATCAGGATTACAGAGAACAAGTTGTTGAATTACTCCTACATCAAGTGAAAGAGAATATAGAACAGGCCTCTCGTATGGAGTAAGCACATCATCAAGTGATAGAAGTGTCAGAAATCATATAATGGTCTTTTGAGTCGGGTGATAAAAGTGGATGTTGGTTGATGCATCCAGCTAATTTCTATACCATGGTCCACAAGATCAGGAGTAATTTTAAGAAAGTCCCAGATATAGCATGTCAAGAGCCACCCCAACATTCCAGACTAGGGTCTCTTTTAACACAACCCTCAGAATCAACAAATAGTATTTCAGGAGTTGAGCAAGAATAGCAGGAACAGCCCCAATCCACTAGACTGGGGACTTTTTCAAATCATCAATCCCCTCCTCAGTGAAATTTGGTCTTCTCTCGATTGGGGAAGAATCCACAAGAGGAACGAAGGGAAAAATTATAAGAAGATTCTCCCCAAATTATGGTTCGCCAAGAAGTTCCTAAGGGATCAAATCTACAAAAGGCAATGTCTCGTCAGGGGAATGGCAGAAGACAATATCACAAAAATGCTGATAGAAGGGATGCAATACATTATGCATCAATTAATGTCATGAATGTCATTGTTGCTGAACCTCTAGAACATGAGTCTCACTCAGGGGACTCGGATGAAGAGGTTCCTGCTCAAGAAGTTGTATGCAAGGACACAAATGAAGATGGTGTGCGTACACAAAATCAAAAGTGTACCCCGAATCTAGGTGTTCCTTAAAATAACCCACTTCCCCCTCTCTGAAAGGGATCAAACAAGGGAAAGGGAAAGAATTAGGTTACATATCCTTCCTCTGGATAAGCCCAATCACTCGAACTAGAGAAACGATTTGCACAACAAGAGGAAGAAATGATGGAATTGAGGAAGATGAATGCAGAACTACTTCAGGGTAGTCTTCTTTCTAAACATGCTGGACTCATTCAGCCAAGGGACTTTGTTGCAGCTACTGAGATGGATCAAAAATATCCTCCATTATCAGCACACCCTCACAGGTCTAATCCTATGGGGCAAGTGCAACAACATTTTGTGGTGCTACCATCAGTTGCAGCACCAGCCACCATACCTGTCCAGACTCCAATTATTGCACCTGCCCAGGTCCTAGATCAACCAGATTTTTCTCAAAAGTTAATAACTACTATTGAGTCATTAACAGCTCGGTTGGAAGCTATGGAGGGAAAGCGTGCTCCGGTTCAACCAGAAAAGAAATCTTACCCTGAATGGGTAGATGCAATTTCTTCCCCATCATGTTTTGGGAACCCTATATTACCTATTTTAAATGGATTAGGTGATCCTGAAGAGCATCTGATGCATTATGTATCCTGTTGTGATCCTATTATGGGAACTCCGGAGCATCAAGAAGTAGTGAAACTCAGATTCATCTTGCAAACCTTCCAAGGACCATATTTTGTTTGGTATACAAGCTTGAAATCCCAGTCACATACCCAATGGGAAGATCTCCTTCAATGATTTCTTCTTCAATTCAGCTCAACATTGCCAAAGACCACAATTATTTATCTTACAAGCTGTAAGGAAAGGGAGAATGAAAGGGTTTTAGATTCCATTGCTCACTGGAAGGGATTAACAAATTCCCTAAGCTTAGAAATCCTTCAAGAAGAACTGTTTCCAATCTGTGTGGAAAATCTGTGTGACGAATTATGCACGCCATTGATCCTTGTGAAATACACAGGAGGGTTTCGAGACCTTACTTCAATCACTCAAAAAATTGAAGATTCTCTTATAATGACTATTGACAAAGCTTTGTAATTCCATCAGCTCCAAGAAGGATAATTGGTAAATCAGAGACTGCTACAGTTATTCTTAAACAAGAACCCGTACCTGCTTCTACCTCAAAACCATCATCTTCTCGAAGGGATCCACCTCCTGAGCATCAACAACAGAGGCCGTTTCATCAAGACTATCAAATAGATCAATGACGGAAACAGTTTGATGAGTTGAAGAGTAAAGTTTATTCTTTCCAAAATTAACAAGTTCATGGTTACTTCATTTCAGCCCTGGAAAATAATGTGGTTCAGTTGTCGAGGCCCAAGAGGCCAAACAAGGAAGGAGATAATGACCATCCCAATTATTTTCCATTTCATCAGATGTGGGGTCATCCGATCCAAGAGTGTTTTGTCTTCAAAGAACTCCTGCAAAAGATGGTTGACTCGGGACAAGTCAAACTAAAAGGATCTTCAGCCTAGGTAGCATTTGTTACTGCTGTAGTTTCAGAAGAAGAAGGAGAATTACAAGAAGTCAAATGCAAAAATGCACAAAAATATGATGATTGGGTGGTCATAAAGACGATCAACTGAACTCCTGCTATTTTGCGAACACAATTGAAGAAAAAAATGGTTCCTTCTTCCATGAATGCCGCAACAAAACCCTTTTCATCAGAGGGAGAATCCTAAAAAACGTCATAATTCCTAGAAAGAGGAACAATCAGAAGAAGATGAGTATGTGTCAAAGACAAAGCTATCTTTGACTCTGGAATATTTAAAGCCATCTACTTCGCTGCCATGGGTACCGTCCCACCAAACGGCATAGCCTAAATTGCCTAATCAGGCAGAGTCTTCATTAGATGAAGAGTTAATATTTGGTTTTGATAACATGATTCACTTAACAGATCCTTATGTCAGTCGAGGTTTCAATTTCGATGGTCCTGAATTCCCTGTATCAAATAGAAGAATTAGAGGGAATTCCAGGGTTTTGGGATATAGAGGAAGACATGGTTATCCTAGAAGACACTATTCTAATTCTACCCCTTCTAGAACTGTGTATGTAGCAGAAACTTGTGGCAGAGCCCTTCAGCGAGCTTAACAAGAACAAGAAAGTTCTTCCACCAATAACAAGATCAGTCCTAGCACAATTATTCTGGAGGATCGGTTGGGGTTCCATCTTCATCCTCTCAAAAATTAAATAGACCTAATCGGTCTGATCTTCCAAGGCCAGGAATATTTCCAACTCCTATCCCAATACAAGATGCATCAACGTCCAGAGCATACATTTCCGAGGAACATGCTAAACCACATGTTCTTGTGGAGAAACACATAACTCTAGATCAAAAGTATGATGTGTTGAAAAACCTGGCCCAAGTACCAGCCATGTTATCAATTTTGGATGCTTTGAATCTATCGAAAGATCTTCAGGAGGCACTTATCAAGGCTTTGTCAAGTCCTCATGAGTTTGAAATTGAAATTGTTGTAGCTGAAGTCTATCACGTAGAGAATAGTCCTGCGGAATGCCATAGAGTGATATATTTCACAGATGAAGATGATGATAATGTCATTCCTGGACATATTAGACCTTTGTAATTATCTAGAAAGGTCAATGGCCTAGACATCCAAAGATCTTTCATTGATAATGGTTCAGGAGTCAACCTCATGCCCCTTCGTACACTTCGTCGATTAGTCCTCACAGAATCTGATTTATCTCCTTCTACTATGATGTTACAAGGATATGATAAAAATGAACATGAACCACTGGTTGAAGTTACACTCAGATCTCAGTTTGGAGATCTTGTATCCAATTCATATTTCATGGCAGTTGATCAAGACTCAGCCTTTAAAATCTTGCTTGGAAGTCCCTGGCTACATCAACATGAAGTTATCCCTTAATCATACCATCAATGTCTCTAGTATTGTTTCGATGGTCATGTTGGGACATTGTATGGTGATAAGGCCTCATTCAATACATGTAAGTCTCAATAAATTCAGGTGGAATTCTATCACGTGAACGGAAAGGAGAAATCCACAACAAGGGAGATTACAAAAGTTAATGCTCCATATTGTTTGGAGAAGATTCCATTAAATCCATTTCCACATGTGAGTACAGATTATGTGTTTCCTATCAGTAAAATTTACAAGATAAACCCAAATCAAAATACTCTTATGGAAAGATCCATTATGTCAATTACGGAAATCAAGCCAGACAATATGGGAGAAATTGGTGACCCAGAAAGGAGTGATGAAAGCCCAAATGGTGATGTCTTTATTTCATCTGCTGAAATCCAGCAAGTCTATACTTCTCCAACTAGGACATAAGAAGTGATAGCAATGTCATAGGTGAATAATGATGTCGATTCTCAATCCATCATCTCCTCTTTATTACCCAATGAATACCTTTCATCATCAATTAGGTCAGAAATAGAAGCCTCTTCTTCAAGATGTTAAAGTTTTGACGTATCTTTTGATCATGGAAATTTTTCTTCATCAACTATTATGCAAGTAGAAACTGAAGAAATAAAACATGTTGAAGAAGAAGAGGAAGATCTTAGAGATGCTCCTCCAGTATTTGAAGAGGGTATCTCTACCACCGTGGATGAACTCAATGAAATAAATCTGGGTACAAAAGAAGATCAACGCCCAACATTAATCAATGCGTCCATGACTCTTGAATAACTAGTGATGTATATTTCCTTTTTAAAGAAAAATCGAGACATATTTTCTTGGAACTATACAGAGATGCTTGGGTTTGATTCTAATGTTGCTACTCATCATTTGGGTTTACAAGAAGAACATCGAGGATTTAAGCAAGCTGCGAGAAGAACACACCCAACTTATGCTTCCAAAATTGAAGCTGAAGTGGATAATCTTATCAAATCTAACTTCATCAAAGAAGTTTAATAACCCATGTGGTTGGATAATATTGTCTCAGTGAAAAAGAAGAATGGTCAAATTAGTGTTTGCATTGATTTCATAGAACTTAATCGGCATTGTCCTAAGGATGATTTTCCAGTTCCGAATACAGAACTTTTAATCGATGCAACGGCTGGCTATGAAGCACTTTCATTCATGGATGGATATTCCGTATATAATCAAATCCAAATGGATCTAGAAGATGAGGAATCCACAGCCTTCAGGGCCCCTCAGGGTGTGTTTTTCTATCGGGTAATGCCCTTTGGCCTAAAGAATGTAGGCACAACATATCAGCGTGCAATGCATCGCATCTTCTAGACTTTTTAGGGAAGTTTGTTGAATGTTATGTGGATGATTTGGTGGTCAAATCCAAACAGCATTCTAATCACTTGGCTTATTTGGAAGTCATATTCCGCAAGCTTCGACAACATAATTTGAAGATGAACCCCTTAAAATGTGCTTTTTGGGTAACGTCAGGAAAATTTCTCATCATTTTTGTACGCCATCGTGGTATCGAAGTTGATCCTGAGAAGACCAAGTCAATCCTTGGTATTTCACCTCTTTTAAATATGAAATAATTAAGAGGAATTCAAGGAAACATAGACTATATTCGGCTTTTCATCACCAATTTGGCAGGAAAAGGTTTACCCTTCACCAAATTGATGAAAAAGGGAGTCACTTAATAGTGGAATGGGGAATGTCAAGAATCATTAGATATTATCAAGAAATACCTGTTATGTCCACCAGTAATTATGCCACCAATTGAAGGAAGACCACTTATCCTCTACGTGACAACCTTAGAGCAATCATTAAGTACCTTTCTTGATCAGAAGAATGATGCTGGGAATGAAAATAGCCTCTATTATCTCAGTCGGACTATGCATGAAGCAGAAACCCGGTATCCAAATACTGAGAAGTACTGTCTGGCATTAATCTTTGCAATTCAGAAATTGAGACACTACCTTCAACATCATGAGGTCCAGTTGGTATCTCGCAATAACCCGCTCAAATTCAACCTTAGTCATCCAATGATTATAGGATGTCTAGCATGGTGGGAATTTATTTTGCAGCAATTTGACATTCAGTATGTGTCTCAAAAGGCAATAAAGGGCCAACCTCTGGCTGATTTCCATGTTGAACATCCTTCAGTAGAAGATACATCTTCAGATATTGAACTCTCTGATGTGGAAGTCTTCTCCATTTAGGATTTTCCTCAGATATGGGAAATGTATTTTGATGGTGCTTCCAGAAGTCCAACAGGGAAGAAAATGGAAGATCCTCAATTCAACAAGGTTGGATTATGAGTTATTCTTATTTCCCCAGAAAAGGCAGTGTTACCTTATTCCTTCTTATTGTGGGAAGGTGGTAACAATAATAAAGCAGAATACCAAGCTCGCATTGCAGGCTTGGAGTTGTCGCTTCAAGCACAAGTGAATCAATTAAGGGTGAAATGTTATTCAGACCTGGTAATCAAACAAGTCAATGGGGATTATGCAATCAGAAAAGAAGAATTGATCCCATTGTATGATTATTTCAGAGAGTTAATGGTGGAATGTCCTACGGAACCGACATTTTCTTATGTCCCGTGATCATAAAATGCTCAAGCTAATGCACTAGCTAATATAGCCACAACTCTAGCAGATCCAAATCAGGACAAAACAACCATCAGTATTTCCCATAGACGTAACATTTCACCATATGTTCGTACCAGAGTAGAGGAGATCAATGAAATTAGTCCCATTCCTGAACCTTATGGTCATACTACAGGATGGATGACACCTATCAGGGAATAACTTCAAAATGGAACACTTCAACCTGATAGAGACAGGAAAGAACAAATCCAGAAATGTCTGGTCAATTTTTCTCTTTATGATAGCCCAGATCACCTAGAGAAAATTCTCTACAAGTGTGGTTTCGATGGAGTTCTCTTCAGATGCATTGATGGGGAAGAGACAACGTCTATCATGAAAGAAGTGGATGTCGGAGTCTGTGGTGCCCAACAATCTGAACATAGATTGTCTGATCAGATTCGAAGGCTTGGATACTTTTGGCCTTCACTAATACAAGATTGTGTTGATTTCAAAAAGAAGTTACATTCATGACATGTACATGACAATTTCATTCATCAACCTCCATAGTTTCTTCATACAGCTAAATACTCATGTCCACTTTCCACGTAGGGAATGGATTTGGTGGGACCTTACTCTTCAGCTACGGCCATGCACATTAATTATATTCTTACTGCTACTGACTTCTTTTCCAAATGGGAAGAGGTAATACCTCTCAAAGAAGTTAGTTCTCAAAGCATTGTTAGCTTCATCAATTCTAACATCATTACCAGATTTGTTGTACCTCATACCATATTGACGGACAATGGAACCAACTTTTGTTCATCGGAGATGAAGAAGTTATATCAAGAATACAACATTAAATCCCATCATTCATCTCGGTATTATGCAGTGGCCAATGGCTAGATAGAATCCTTCAACATGATTCTTTAAAACATACTGCAGAAGATGGTGGATAAAGATAAGAAGTCATGTCCTGATAAACTCTTTCATGCTTTATGGGCTTATCGGACTACCACACACACTGCAACACGGTCAACTCCATATTCATTGGTATATGGAACAGAAGGAGTCTTTCCTATTGAACTTCAACTACGCTCGCTCAGAGTAGCCATTTGTGATCAATCATCAGCAGATGAACAATCTCAAAAGCGATTGAATGAATTGGAATGGTTAGATGAGAAAATATTGTGCACATTGCCCCACTCAGAAGTCTACCAGAATCGAATAGCATGAGATTTCAACCAAAAAGTTTTTCTTCATTCATTCATTCAGGGAGAACTGGTATTGTTTCTTAGAACTCCAATGATACCAGGAAAGAAACCTCCCAAGCTTGAGCCAAAATGGGAAGGACCTTATTCAATACATAAGGTCGACTCCAATGGAGCTTATTCATTAATATCAATGGATGGAGAACTCATCGCTACTCCAACCAATGCCAAATTGCTAAGGAAATAATTTTTATAAACACAAAATACATTGTCATGGTCCATACATATGACCTTAAACTATTTTTATTACTTTCATCACACACGACGTTAAATTGTGACATCATAACTACATGATGCTAAAGTGTATAGATGTCTCTTATGTCCAGAAAGACATTAAAATGCACCATCCATGATCCATACATATGACCTTAAACTATTTGTATTACTTTCATCCCACATGACGTTAAACTGTGAAGTCCTAACTACATGACGCTAAACTGTACAGAAGTCCCTTACGTCCAGCATGACGTTAAATTGCACCATCCAGAGTCCATGCATATGAATTTAAACTATTTACATTTCTTTTTTTCATCCAACATGATGTTAAACTGTATCATCCCTTTTTCGTCCAACATGACGTTAAACTGTGAAAAATTACATAATACGTCCAACATGATGTTAAACGGTGCACTCTTTTGTCCTTACATCATGACATTAAACTGAACAGTCCCCCTTTCATCCTACATGACGTTAAACTATATTGTCCCCATCGTCCTATCTACATGACGCTAAACTGTACAAAAGTCCTTTAATACATCCTACATGACATTAAAATGTATTTTGTCCTAGCTACATGACATTAAACTGTGCAACACCAATAGTCCTATCTTCAAGACATTGAACTGCATAATCCCTTAATATGTCCAAAATGACATTAAAATGTGCATCGTTAGGGTTGTTGCTACCTCTTGTTTCTCACACCGAGTATGAATCACGAGAGCTTAGAGCAAACTTCAACCATAACACTCTTTCTGGGCTACTAACCATGTGTAAGTCCCAACACTATTTTTTAGATCGTTGTCCCCAAGAACAACTTGATCACTAATTAATTATTTAATCGAACTACGTGGACTTGGATCCTTGCCTTCTAAGCTAGGTACGTTGGAAACCTCCCAAGGTTCAAGCCCAGAACCAATCTCTTCACATCGGTTTACGTCCATCTCATACGATGTTGATTTGTGAAACCGCCCCTAGAATCAATATCTTCACATTGGTTCACCTTCGTCCTTGCTATACGATGTTATATTGTACAATGCTTTTGTCTTGTAATACAATAAACTATAATATTCGTTGATACCCTCACCTAAGAGGGAATCATTATTTACATTTATTTTAAATCATGTTTTATTCCAAAGACTACATGCATACATGGAAATTCCCGAACCTTTTATTTTGGGTCAAACCATCATTGCACTAAATTCCCCCTTCACCCTTCACATGTAAAAACCAAATCTATATAGAGGGTATTTATAGAACTAAATGGGCTTGATTCCCATCCTTATGGGATATGTAGGAACGTTCTAGTGTCCCTCGAATCCAACCCCAAGTCTTTTGGTCCTAAACCCAAATTCCAATTTCAGTCCCTTGACTGAAAAATCCCCATAAAAACGCACACTGTGTATTTCTTATAATGTTCTGAGCTCTATGACCCTAAACTAATATTTCCAATCCTTTCGTCCCACACGATGTTAAACTATATTTAAAGAACTATGTATGTCTTGATTCCCATCCTTACGGGATACATAGTGAAGTCCAACAGTTCAATTCAGGACTCATCCACAACATGATTATGGTTAGCATTGATCAATGTATCTGTATAAACATTGAAAAATACCCATATTTGTGTGTCATAATCCTAACCTTAAATATTTTCAGATCTTCATAACCCTTTTCTTAAATTCTAGTCACAAAAATGTCAAATTTCTAAGAGTTATTTTTCCTGACTATGCAGCACGTTCCCTTAGGCGACCTTGCATAAAAATTCTCAATAAAAGATATGTCAGCCAAAAGATACTATTATTTGAATATTCATCCAATTCCCTTAGGTGGCTCTGCATAATTCAACTCCCTAACGGGTTTGTCAGATACTGGTAACTTCATTTTTGGAAATAATGCCTCTTTTGTCCTTATTGGTCTTAACAAAAATATGTAAGGATCCTCAAAAAATATTCATCCTTAAAATATTTATTTCATGTTCATTTTCATGATCTGAAAGTATTCAATTATATGGTTTATATTTACCTTCCCTACGCTTGGGTCAGACCTTCGTAGGAGTAACATTCATCCAATTCTTAGATAGTCTTGATTGAAAATATCTTCTTCATATTCAAGTACCTCTTTCCATACACCAAACTCTATACTTTGGGAAAGTTGAATCCCCATAAACAATCACTATCTTCTTATCACTAGAAAAGTAAATTTCTGAATGTTCTTCTGCCTGACTATGCAGCACGTTCCCTTAGGCGGCCTTGCATATGTAATCTACATAACAGACCTATCATCCTAAAGATGTTATTATTTGACTATGTAGCCAATTCCCTTAGGTGGACCTCCATAATTCAACCCCATAACGGGTTTGTTAAATAATGGTAACTTCATTCTTGGAAACTACTTCTTCTAATGCCTTTTTAGATCTTTTTCATATCATTCCTCAGATTAAAATTTTCTTAATTCATAGTTTACATATTTTCCCTCATACTTGAGTATGGTAATATATTTTCAGATAAATTGTCAAGCAATTGAGTAAATTCTAATTCATTCTTTCAAAGCTATTTCAACCTTAAACATTTTCCTTTTTTATGTCCGATGTGCATGACTTTAAACTGCCCACAAAAGACAAGGGAATTATGAATAAATGTCAAGTTCCAGCTCACTAAACATACATTTTGTATGATTTAGGTAATATTGAGCAATTAAAAGATTCAAAGTTTGTAGGAATATTTATAATAATACTCATAAAAATTAAACTATGCTTACTATGTGCATTGGAATAGGTAAAATTTAAAGCAGGTAGCAGGAAAATATGTGCACCAGTGATTGAAGATAAAAGCATTCTTTCCATTTGTTGCACAATAATTAGAAGGACATCTACAGATTGGAGTCTCTTCTCTTTTCTAAAAAAATAATTACAAGATGCTTTTAACATAAGTCTTCACTTGATGAATCACATCCCGAGCTTCATCAGCAGCTACTTGAAGCTCATGCACCCGACCAACTTCACTCGTTTTATCCTGATGGAGAGCTTTCCTGGCATCTGCAATGGCTTTCATACCATTTGTTTGAGCTCCCTCCAGTGAATTATTGAGTTGTTCAAGTTCCCCAGTAACAGCATCTAACTACTGCTATAGGTTCATCCTTTGGACGACTTTATCTTTGATCTTGTGCTTCAGCTCCTTCGTCTTGGTGAAAAAGTATCACCGAGTAGGTCCAGATACCTTGACAGCAGCGTGATAGCAATGAAAAAGTGGAAAAGAGAGCAACTTGTGCGGCGGAGATGACCTGCGCGGCGAGAGCTCAAAAATACGAAGTTCTCTGTAATGTGCGACAAATTAGCGCAAATATATATGCCAGGCCGGCCACCTACGCGCCTATAGCCAGCACGCTCCACCCCTGCATGACTCGCACCTGCGCGCTGATAGTTGCACGGTGAACACCTGCTCGCCTTTTTCCCTTTGGTTTTCTTCTTTTCCTTAGAGTCACATTATTATTGTTTCGGATCCAACTCTGAGGGGGGACTTTTGTTGACGCTCCTTTTATCACATTATTTATAGGAATGTAAAGGGAAATGACTTAGCACAAATTGATTCATCCTTTGATGAAAACATCAATAATCGACAATGGAATGAAGAAGGAGTCAAAGGAACTTGGGTCGCGCAAGTTCCCTTACTATCGCGCAAGTACACATGTGCGCCACCTAATTGTCGCGCAAATGAATTGTGAGCGCTCTTTGAAAACAGCCGAGGGTCTTCTCCAGCATATAAATACCACCGGTGGGCCCCCCCATTTAAAAAGGATGTTTCCAGAATTCACATACAGAGCTCTAAACGCCAAAGTCTCTTCTTCAGGTCGTCTGAACACTTCTATGGTAATTTTTTACCTAGAATGGAAGGTCTAAACAAGATGAATAAGGTCCAATTTTTATAATTCACTAACACTTGCACGCCTAAGTGTTTTACCCTTACGGGAAATGGACACACTTGAACACCTCATTACCTACTCATTGAAACTTGCATGCCACTCTTCTAGAAGTACCTCAGGATAATTCTAAAGGCTTTCTTCAAGGATCACCGAAGTATTACCCTAAGAGCTGAAAATTGCGCAAGTACCCATGTGTCGTGCAGGTTTACCTGCGCGACCAGGACTTGCGTGCCCACGCAGTACCTGCGCGCCTGCCAGGACTCGCACACCTTTATATTTTTGGGTGCGCTTCCCTCCCATTTAACCCCTCTTATTTCATTCCACCTCTCTTATTCAATATTTACTCTTCAAGACACTCTTTAAATACATTCATGGTATGTTTTCTTGATTTACTTCCTTATCCGAAAGGAATTCCGTGAAACATCTGTCAAAACCTAGTGATTCACACATCTTTATGTCAATAAAATTAGAGATTTCATTCATTCAACCTCATCCTTTAAAATGAGAGAACCCTATATATGGGCATCCTCATTAGATGTAATCCCCAAGTCCTTATTAATCTGGGCCACCTTTTCAGGAGTAATCCCTAGTTTCAAATCCTTTTAATTGGGACTCATTTTAAGGAGTAAACCCCTATCCTCTAATTTGGGAATCCTCCTCAGGAGTAAGCCCCAACCATAATTTCTTTAACATGGGATCCCTTTTCAGGAATAAGCCCCAGTATTCATGTTCCCAAATAAAGGCTTCCTCCTTAGGTTTAAGACCCAACCATTGTTCCCTTAACTAGGGCTTCCTTTTCAGGAATAACGGTCATCCTCCTTAGGAGTAAGCCCCAAGTCTCATTAATTTTCAAGTCCCTTAACCTGGGCCTTCTTCTCAAGAGTAAGCCCCACCCTTAATCTCCCCTAACCAGTCTTAATTTCCTTTTCATATGGGCTTCCTTCTCAGGAGTAAAACCCAATCATAAGTCCCCTCCTAACTTTGGAATTTTCTTTTGGAGTATGCCCCAAGATTAGAGTATCCAAATCTCCATGAAGCACATATACCATGCTGGACCATGTTCCTAGATTTCTTCTCTGAAGTAAATCTTAATCCTCATCTATTTGGGCAGTTATACACACATAAGACCTAAATCATTGCATCTTTCATGGCACAATTGTCTGGTTTCACCAATACCTCTTGATTCTCACACCGAGCATGACTGACATGAACATAGAGTGTAAAATTAATCATGAAATCTTTTTTTGAGCCATCAATCATGCATAAACATCATACTCCCTTACTCGAATTACGTGGGTTATGATTCCTTTTCCAAAACAAATGATACATAGGTAGCCCATCTGTGGGTATGATCCCAACTTTGAAATAATCCATGTCCTTCTGAATTACAATAAACTTCAAGTGCCCCACTGAGTGGCTTTAAAACCAGTATGGTCATCATAATGACCAAGATACATTTATGTATCAAAGGATACTATTGACTAAGAATCTCTAACAAAAAAAATATGATTCTCTATCGATGAAGAACCTCGAATACATATAAAAGATTCTCTAAATTTCCTATATATCAATCATTGATTGTCAGATCTAAAGGAAAACTCATTTCATACTTGGTAATGTAATGAGGATTCACGAACATAACATAAATCTATAAATAGAGTCCCGGAGTAGACAATAATTCCCCATAAAAAGGTGTGATGAGTCTGACCTCCCATCCTATCGACCAATGCAAATTCCTAAGCATCATTAGTCCACAACTAATGAGCGCCTACCATTGGAATGTAGGTTCAAATGGATATGGAATCATTGGATGTTTTTGGTTTTACGAACAAACCCATTAGAACCCGCTTGGAATGTTTGAATCTTAAATCAATGAGATCATCCCCAATTCTAGAGGGAAACATTAGTATTTCATTAAAATAAGTGGGTCCTCCCAATGATTTATTTTTATGATGCAAGTGTTCTGGTTTAAGGATTATGTTATGGTTATTCATAATTTTTTGTGATGAAGGGTGGATACATTATAATCCAAAATATGTGGGTCCTTGTTATACCTCTAATGTAATGGGTATGATGGAAGTTGACTAGAATGGTTATTCCATGTTTAACTATGATGGTTACATCCAAGTATAAATGTAATGGTTATTTTATGGTAACTATGAAGGTTAAAAATAAAATGGTAGCCACAAGGGTTATAATCATAAGTATGTATGATTGGAAAATGATTCCTAAATATAAATAAATGGTTTATTTTTTATATATCGGTTTCATGTAAATATTTTGTTTTAATGAAGTATGTATTACTCGTAAGGGTGAGAAGTATATTTTTATGAAAATCACTTCTGGTGTTTATAGGGACTCTTAGACTAATAGTTTAATTCATTATTTTTGTGTCCTTTCCGGATATTATTTTAATCATAAAACTTTTTAATGCATTATTCATATGGTTTAAGGATAGTTATTAGAAAAAAAATCCAAATAGGATATTCTGAATATTTTTTTGGAAAATAAATCATGATTTATTTTTAATGACTTCAATATTATGGAAAATTGTATATTCTGCCAAATTTTCATTTATTAATTTATACATTTATTATGTCATATTATTTCATAATTCAATAATACTAGAAAAATAAAATATCATTGGGGATCAATGAAATTTAATTCTACATTATATTCACTGGAATGTAAAATATATAAGGCATTTCCTATATAAATTATCTATACGAGTCATTATGAGATATGAAGTTATCATTTGAAGTGTACTCAATGTAGAAATTGAAACTAGAGATTGCTGAAATCCAAATTATCTTTATAAGAATAATTATATCATGTATCCTTAAAAAAATTACTTGTTAGAAATAAATTTCATCAATTTACATGCCAGAAATGTAATAAAAAACATGAATGGAACTACTTGAATGGAATTGGGTGGTTATTTACATGTTATAAGGCAACTCAAAAAGAAACTAAATATAAAATGGAAATGAATGGTATGGTTAATGAAACAGAAGAGGACAAGATTTCCCGTAATGGACCATTCATTCTCCAATTCATCAAATGACAAGAGTTTGTGAATTTATCATACCAATGAAAAAATATCATGCTTTATGATGATTATTGTTATCAGAAACCACTTATGATCAAAGACAATGTGAAATATCAAATGATCACAACTTTAGAAGTGTGTTACGAGAATAACATGGTGAAAGGTACACTTATTACCCACTCTAGAGTAGCTAATATCTTATATGAGTATATCCATACCCATTCATTAAAATATACTAAATTTGGAAAGGTGATTTAATTACTAGATCAACAACTAGATTTTGATTTAGTGATGAAAAATCTTTATGGTATGATGGTTGAATATCATGTATATATTTCCATTATATCTGATGTTTGTGGGATAGTGATTCTAAGAAATCATGTGATTCTACATTTAGTTAAATTTTAAGTGATTATATTAATGGATTAGAATTAATTTTATGGATCCCATATCAATTATAGAGGGTGGGAAGTCACATTTCTTATTACATATTAACCCATTATCATTAATTTGTTTTAGGATGAATATAAACCTCCAATGGAAATAACTTCTATATTTTGGGTCTTAGTTATTATATATGAAGGCTATTTTTCATAGATGGCTGGTGATAAACTCAACATTGAATACCTACCTATTGTTTTGGTGTTTCTTGATATATTTTTAGAATAATTTTTTTCACTTCCAATGATTCGTGATGTTTATTTATCAATTGAACTTCTACAAGGTGCTACACATTATTAAAAGACACCTTATAAAATTTCCCCAACTAAGTTGATTGAATTTAAAAAGAAACTCAAGAACATTATAGATAATGGATTTATTCATCCTAGTGAATCACTATTGGTGAACCAATCTTTTTTTAAAAAGAAATAATTCAAAATGTGACTCTTAAATGATTATTAAGAAGTTAATACGATCACTATCCATAAACATTTTCCTTTACCCTGTATTAATGACTTGTTCGATCATATATAGGGTCCTTAATACTTTTCAATGATAGATTATTAATATTGGTATTAACAGTTGATGTTAAAAATTAAAAACATAACAAAAATAGCCTTCAATAAGGGGTATGGGCACTAGTAATTTATAGTGATTCCACTGGGTCTTATAAATTCTCATTCTATCTTCATGGATTTAATTAATAGATTCCTTATAGATAATGTTGACTAGTTTGTGGTAGTCTTTATATATTTTATCCTTATATATTTAATGTGAATGGAATTATAGGATCATTACTTGATATTAGTACTGAAGACACATAGGAAAGAGAATTTGTGAAGAACATTTACCAAGTTTTAGTTTTGTATTTGTAAAGATTCATTCACGGATTAAATAATCTCATGTTTGGTCTTTTCTATGGATATATTAATAATGGAAGTTATGAAGAAATTCTCCAGACCAACCACAACTTCAAAGATCTATAGTTTTATTGATTTGTATAGATTCTATCAACACTTTTGGGAGAACATATCATGACATCATATTCAACACACAATGTTAGCTCATAAGGGAACCTAGTTATTATGGATTGATGGATTTGATGAGTATTTCAAGGAATTAAGAGACGTTAATTTAGTGCACCTATACTAACATTATTCTGTAGTGGATAAGGGTTTGTAATCTTTTGTGATTCATAAAAGAAATAACTAGTATGTGTTATCATACAAAATGATATGGTTATTTCTTCTGTCGCAGGATAATTGATGTTTCATGAGAAAACAAAACAAACTAATGATTTTTTGAGTTAGCTATTGTAATTTTGGAAATAAAGATAACAAGGTAATATCTTTATAGATAAAGGAGTGATATACAAAATGATACTAAAATTTTAATGTATATCTACACACATAAATATTTGAATATGCACTAGATTAGATGGATAGATTTTCTTAAAAATTAGGACTACTCAATAGATTATTTAACTTGAAAAAAATAATATGTGGTAGATTAATTGATTTGAAAGGATCATGCAAGATTATCCATGATAAAGATCACAAAATACATAATATTTTAAAATTTTAAATGGATATATTTTGAAATATTATATGAATGGTGGAATTATTATCTATATCAAATAAGTGTTCAACCATATATCCTTGTGAAGATTAATGAGGAATAAAAGGATGATGTGAAGATGTAGAATAAGGTGAGAAATGTTACTCAATATAACCTTATTTATGATGGAATGGTATAGTTTAGAAACTGTTTGTTTGTTCCATCGATACAAAACATGAAGGATATGTTAGATGAGGATCATATTCATTAATTATATATTCATCCTTGACATAAGATGTTGTACAAATATGTAAAATATTATTTTTTGTGGGGAAACATGGAGAGAGATAATTCAGAGTTTTTATGTTGTTTATTAGTAATTTCTAATTTTATGTTTGATTAGGAAAATTATATGCGGTTGATACAACCATGACCTATTCTAGAATAGAAAGAGGAAAATTTATCCATGGGTTTTTTTTCATCAGACTCCCAAAAATGTCTAAAGGATATAAATATTTTTTGATTCTAATCACTCACTAGATGAATTCAATAAAAAAACATATATCAAATAGGATTTATCTATTAATCGTCTTTTTTTTATATAAATTATGGATGTTTTAAGGTTTTATGTAGTACAACATTTTATTATATATGACTGATATCAGAATTTTAACTCGATGTCCAGGAGATGAATTTATTAGGAACTAGATATAGAACAATGTTTAATCACTAAATATAATCCTTATATGGTTTTTCTAATATAATCATTAACACCCTTGAGAATATGTTTAGATATTGTTCTACCTATTTCCAAGGTGGTCGATATCAACAACGCCTTCTAGTCGAGTTTTCATACAACAATAGCTTTTACTCAAACAATCATATCGATCCTTATGAATACCTATATGTTAAGATGTCAACAAATCCAACATAAAGTGATGAAGTTAGTGAATGGATTCTAAATGGTAGATACATTTAGGGAAATATAGAATCACATCAAGGTATCTCAAAATAGATAGAAAAGTTATGTTGATCATTATTTGGGTGATCTGAAATTTGATGTTGGTTAGATTTTTCTGTATGAATTTACATATGTGATTTAGGAAGAATTTAAAGAAGATCTGGAGGTGTATTTTCCCATTCTATATTCATTATCGAGTAGGGTTGGTAGCTTATCGCTTGTTGATTCCACTGAACCTCTCACATGTTCATGATGTGTTCCACATATCTCTCTGAAGGAAGTAGAAACATGTCCCTAAAAATTTACTAAACTCAGAGTTAATAAGATAATAATAGTTTCTATATTATTAATAAATACATAGGGATATTATATATCACATGGATAATGTTATAGGAAACAAGGCGTCTCACCCTATCAATGTTTTGGGTTGAAACCACTAAATGATGAAAGCTACATTGGAAAATTTTTATATGATGATAAAAATGTATCCTTAATTTTTTGTAAAATACTAATCGAATTAAAAGGGAAAAATCCATTTTAAGGTGTATTATATTGTAATCCACATATATGTTATGATTTTCTTTTCAAATATATTGAAATTTCTTGAAGCTTTCTATTATAGACAACAACGAGTTTTAATAAACAGTTATATTGAATAATGTTATAACCTACACATTAATGTGTCTAGTTTTATTAGGAGAAAATAAAATATTAAAATTATGCAATTTAGAAATGAATATAATAAATTACCATTTTATCAATTGATAAGAAATGAAAATAAAAATAATATCTGTAATTAAAACAATTTTTTTAAAAAAATGTTTCTTTTGATCACTAAGTATTTTTATTTTAATAAATTAATTTTTCACATTTTTAAATTATTTAATTAATTTATTTTATTATATATTAAATTAAATTTTTTATCATTTATATAAAATTTTTTCATGAATTTGATAATAATTAATTCTATTTTTTTATTAAAACAATATTTTTCTAAAAGGTGGTCTCATCCAGTTTTGCGTACTTATTTTAAAATTTATTTTTAAAAATTTTAGAAAAAAATTTTAAACAAAACATTTTTTTTTAAAACATAATTTCCAAATTATATTATAATTATATTTTTATATTTTTTTAAAATGACTATATTTTAAAATAATAGTGGAAATAATTTTTTTAATGAAAGATTATTTTTTCATTGAAGCATTTAAAAAGTTAAATTTTAGTTTCAAAATGGTTTAAAAAATAATGATAGTTATATTATATTATTATTTATCAAATTTAGGTCATAGGATTCAATTTTATATTGATTTTTCTAATTTTATTGTTTTGTAACTATTTACGCTTTTCTATAAAAACAACTTTTTCCTCAGCTCAATGGGTTTTATTTTAAATTAAATTATGTAACTTATGGGAATTAATATTTTTGAAATGAATTAATTTTTTTAATAAAAATAATTATCATTATTTTATAATTTAAATTTAATTATTTTCATAATGAATAGGAGAAATATAAAAAGTTAATTATCATTTTTAAGGTTAAAATGGGTTTGTCAAGTTTTAAAACAAAACAAAAGGGCCATTATTCAAAATAAAATGCAAATATCAAATTTAATAGTTACATTTCAACCTTATACAATCCCAAAATAGAATATATGTTAATTTTTTCATTTTTATTTGAAATAACTTCATCATTTTATATTCTTTTATATATTTTGTAAGTGGTTTCCATGTGGGTCATCTCCCCCACTTATAAAATTACATATTAAATCCTCTCCTATCCTAAATTCAATATGCTCTAGGATTTTTAGAAAACCACCAAATATAATTCCTTATATAATTCCCTATGATCTAGAGTCTTATTTCTGATAAGAATGCAATCCTTGGAAGTATTTACAAACAAATATGAATTAATTATTAAATTAAGAGGTATAGTTATTAAACAGAAATTTCCATTTTATTCATTACTTTGCATCCTTAAAATATTATCTAACAATACTAAAATTAAAAACCTACATATAAAATATAAATATATTTTATTATGTCTATTTTATTAAATATACTCATCACCACTTCCATCAAATGGTAAATGAAATTTGTAATCGTTTGTGCGGAGAACTATCACCTCATAAACAAATGTAATTGTTTTCTATCACCTCCTATCACTGTTGGATATAATGACAGATTCAATTTATATATATATTTTTTTTGAAATAATTATATTTTGGTAATTATAATATAACATATTCATTCTTACCTTCTAATCTTTTGAAAAATTATTGTGTTGCTCATGTGTGTGTATGGATTACTACCTTCATGAAGAGATGTGATATGTTTTTTATTTTATTTTATATTTGATAGTAATAATGACATATTTAATGAATATATATGATATATATGAACTATATGATATAAAAACGATTATTTAAAGGTTAATTAATATTTACATCTGTTCTGTTCAATCCATATATAAAATGAAAATCTCTTTTATGTGTACTAACAACATACAATCTCCATGTCTGTCTTCCCCCCCATGTATAAAAGGACACCCCATAACATGTCTTATTCTCTAAAAAAATCATTTTTATCATACAATACATAACTAAAATAATTCCTTACTTCCTTTACCACATCCATGATTACATATCGTTGTTTTAATCCCTCATATGAATGCATTTTCTACTAACCTATGTATGTTATTTGATGAATTGATAACATTTTTATCCGCAAGATTTTATTTTGTTTCTTATTCCAAATCATTTAAGTAATTTTCAAATATACTGTTATAATTAAATAATTGAACATTATATAAATATATATTATTATTTTTATGTAATAATTTACATCTATGTCATCTACCATAAAATGGGAAATGAAACTATCGATCAAGTGTACAGTGGAATACAGCCTTACAAACCGATGTAATTTGTTTTCCATCACCATCCCTAAAAGTTGGATATAATTATGTATTTAATGTATATATTGGACAACTATGGATATATTATACTTCTATAATTATTATATCACTTATACCTTCTTACTTTCTATTTCCAGGGAATACGATAATGTCACTCTTGTGTACGTCAGACTATTGCCTTATCAGGTGATGTGATTTATTTTTCACTTATTCTTTACATGGATGTAAATATGGATATATTTAATGAATATATGTTATATATATGATATAATAATGACCTTATAAATGTGATATATTATTTACCTTCCTTTCATTCCATCATTCAATAATACGGAAAAATAATTCATTCTTAAATACGACCTACTATCAACATGAAAGGTTTAATTTATTTTCTCTCGATAAAATTTATGGTTTACTATAAATACACATATATTTAATATATATGATATTTATATCAATTTTAATATTATTAATATTATTTAAACATTATCAATTTAAAATTACAAAGACTACCAAAACAAAACATATATGAAAATGAAGAAGATATTATCTAAATTTTGTTTTGAATGAAGAATTGATAGTATATGATAGATAAAAGGTTCTACATAAAAAATATATGGTATTATATATATTAATATGGTTCTATAATAGATATAAAATAATCCTATATCAATAATAAAGGGTTTTTAATGTGTAAAAATAAATTAAAGATTAATGTAAAGGATCTTTGTCTCACGTTTATTTCTATGCGACACATGCATTATACAACACATGTACTCTTATGTTGATTATATAGTACAAATAAATTTTATTTATAATTTTTCTCAAGAAAATTATCATATATATATCGATATAATTTTCTCTCATTGATGGGGTGAATGATTCAATCATTACAAATTTTTTGAGGATTTTACGTTTCAATATCATTATTTAATAGGATTACTGGAGATTATGATTTTAATGATGGAATATTCTGATATATCTCTCATGAAACTAATGTATATTATTCTTTACTTATTATTTATGGATAATAATTTTTTTTGGTTTTATTCATTTCGGGTATTCAAGAGACAAAAAAAAATTCCTTTAAGAAAAATTGACTTCATTTCTCTCTTCAGTCGAAAACACATTTTCATTAATGTATATTTTTTCTAAAAACAATTTAAATAATTATTCTAACTATTTCCAAGGATTTATTAAATAATTTTTTTTCCATTTTTTAGAATCTTCTTTTTATTCTTTTAATAAGGATGTTTTGTATAATGACCCATACTTTAAATACATTGTTAATACTTCGAAATTGAAGCGCACTTATTACAACATATGACAAAAACACAAAGGACCGTATAGGTATAGTGTCTTTAGAAACTGGGAAACATAAACAACTGGTTCATAAATCTTCTACAGTGTCTCCCATTTATTTCATCATATCTAGGGTCCCTTTTAGCATATTCTACTTAATATCCATCTTCCTGACCTGGGGAAAAGAAAACATAAAAGGGTGGGCTCAAATGCTCAGCAAGGGAAAATAAAGGAAATAAAAATCATATCATATTTTTATGAAAATCAAAACCTGCAAAAGAGATCATAATATCTTAACATGGAATAAATCATATAAGTGAAAATGAGATCCCCATAATCATAACATAAAACTTGAAACTTTGTGGCATGCACACATAATCATGGAAAATCATTTCTTGTTAGTCATGACTCATTGCCATGACTATCTTAGTGGACAAAGTCCCTTTCTGAACCGAGTTCACTCCTCGTTTCAGTCCTGTATCACTGAACCGAAATAACCTTCCGTTCCATCCATGTCTATCTCATGAGATATAAAATCATTACCCAATGCATTGGAGGGAGATATAGGTCCCACCCATCTTATAATGAATCCTTTCTTATGTGTGCCACATAATCATAAAACATACATAATCACATAACACATGTAACAAAAATGGGATTCTTGAAACATCATGACATCATAAATCAATTCATATAAGATAAAGGAATTCATAAACATAATTCCATCACAAAATAGTAAAATCAATGTAATAATATGTATAGAAACAGAACCCTTTATTATCTTAGATGGAAAATAATTTTGATAAAACACTTGAATTGAATTCTTGAGGAAAATATCCTTTCTTCTTCAAAATCAATTTCTTTTCACAAAACATCATGCAATTTTAAAAGAAAGAGATTTTATTGAAAATAGTCATGAGATCTTTTAGAGGAAGATTCATGAAAATAAGGCTTTATAAAACAGTAGAAATCTGTTCGTGCCGTATAAGTTAAAAAAAACATTCTTCGTACTTTTGTCGGAAAAGTCAAAAAGTACCTCGTACGAAAAACGACAAAAGATTCCTTTCATACGTATTACTAAAAACTAACCGAAGGGTAAAAATGGATTTAAACAATTGTAGGTGGATGGATATAATACTAAATATTTGTGAAACATGTATGTGGATGATAAAATACACCCCAGTAAATACTTACGAATAAACAATCTCGGATAAAAATGAGATTGTGGTATTTTCCTTACCTTAGGTCCGATTTGCTTTGTTCGTGTCCGAAGCTCCTGTATAATGGTTTAAATAATGTAATTGGCTTATTCCAGAATCATACATACTGATATGATATCATATATGGTCATATAATTAGCTTCTTGTTAGTAATATTTCATTGTTAGTTGTTACTCGGGTCTTTATAACTTTTTGTTCTTATGCGTGTTTTGTTGAATAAATTCTTATTCTTATCTTTAGGTTATAGATAATTCATTTCCAGAATGGTATTAGTGTAGTATATACCATATTCATTCATTCAATTCATTTATATAATCATTATGAAATGAAGATCATGTAGAACGAGTCGCATCACATCGTGGAGACGGTATTCCGTACGTACGCACGAGTGATGATATTGTTCCTATGATCGTGGAATTGTATTGGAGTATATATATATATTATTTCAGTATCAATATTACTTAATAATAATCATATATAGTAACTCATTACACCATTATACCCATCCTTGTAAGGTGATGGTGGAAAATAGATTACACCACGGCGTGGAGACGGTATTCCGTACGTACGCACGCGCGGTGATTTCATTTTTCCGTAGGATGGATAGAAGGTGAATTAGGGTTGTTTCATATTTAGAATAACATATCAGTATGTAAGTAATACTTACGTTATTACTTTATCATGAAACAACTAAAGAAGAAGAAGTTGAAGAAGAAAGAAATTGAAAAGATCGGTAATGGATATTACCTCTTCTTTAGAACACCTCTTTGAATCCTCCACTTAAGGAACTAAGATTGGTCTTTGGAGAAGACCAAGACCTCTAGGATTATTCTAGGGAAGTGTAGAGGAGAAAATGGTAGGGGTTGGCCGAGCTTGAGTGCTCAAATTGGAGTGAGGAGGAGGGGGAGGAGGTGCCCTTTTATAAGGGAGGAGAGGGGCACCTTAGGAATATCTCAAAATATTATTTTATATTAAAGTCAAAATCGGTTTATAATGGTTACAAAGGGTCTTATTTCGAAGCTAAAGTGGGGATGGGTCGAAATCCTATCAACCAATAGGATTTAGACAAGTTTAGGGTATTAGTTTAACCTTATCAATTAGATTTAACTCTAAGTTAATTAATTTAACTTTTACCGTGTCTTTTTGTTTTCTTTCACTATATGGTTAATACACTTACTATAACATGCCAAACGAACCCCAAATTGTTTATTATTAATATATATATCCTTATCTAAGTCATTTGGCCGAACCTTAGATTTTTAGGAATAAAATAACAATTAATAATATAATATTTGATTTAAAAACTATTTTGTGTCAATTTTGACACTATTTGATATATGATTTTTGTGAAAGTCATAACAGAATTATATGTTCGAACCAAGTTGATTAAATCAGCATTAATATATCATAGTAACCTAAAAAATTAGTGGAATTCATAAAAAGTCTTAAATTACCTTTATTTTGGTATTTATATTATCAATTTTGTCAATATTTCATTAATAAGATAATTACTGCATCGTCTTTGTGTCATAAATAAATTAAATTATTTGATGTCTAAAAATTACAACTAAAATACCATCATGTAGGAAATCTTTTTATCTTTCTAATGAATATTTACAATCGAATTTATCTTATGTATAACCCCATATTAAAAATGATTTACTTATTAAACATTGATTTTAACTATTTTAACCCTTCTTTAAATAAATTAATAATAAATGTCCTAATCTAATCCAAGTGGGCCTAAATGGTCATATTTTATTCCTAAGTTTGTTTTTGGTCGAATTACACTTGTCCAATAGAATTAGGACATGTGTTAGGGTAATATTAATATCATATTTACCCTTAGTTACCCTATTTACTATTAACCGCGGTAAAAATCGTAAAAAGTTACTATTCACCAAAAATTATTTTTATCTCATTGAACCACATTTTACTTACTGATATCAACCGTGTCTGTCGGATTTTCGAAATTCCATTCACAGAAGCGGTAAAATTAAGTTTTATGCAAAATTCAGTTTTTAACCTACCACTTAGTGGTTTCACTATTCATCAAAAATTGAAAGTTTTCAGAAAAATACCAAAATTTCACCCTAGGCTAATTTCGATATTCTGAGTCCAAAAATGAAGTCCATCTTGAAAAATAAAATTTATAAAATTTCAAAAAGTGGTTATTACTATTCATAACGGCTAGTTTTAATAGCATATTGTTGTTTAGTGAAACTCGGTATTGCGTACGACGCAAGCTATCAAGGAAGGTCGCGATTGCGTGTAAAGCAAGCCAAGCAAGTGTTGTGTAAAAAAATTCCTTTGATGGTTTATATAACATAAAAGTCTCGGGTGTTACATTCTACCCCCCTTAAAAAGAATTTCGCCCTCGAAATTAGTCACTTTGTAACAAACAAATGAGGATACTTCTCCCTCATCATATCCTCAAGCTCCCATGTAGCTTCTTCAAGTTGGTGGTTCCTCCATAAAACTTTCACCAAGCGAGTGGTTTTGTTTCGTAGGACTTTTTCGCTATGATCCAGAATCTCTATCGGCTGTTCTTCATAAGAAAGATCTTTCTCCAGCGGTACAACTTCTGAGCTGAGTACATGTGAAGGATCTGGTATGTACTTTCTCAGGAGAGATACGTGGAACACATCGTGAACTTGAGAGAGATTCGGTGGAAGCGCCAATCGGTAAGCTACCTTCCCAACACGATCCAGTATTTCGAAAGGACCGATATATCTAGGGCTCAACTTCCCCTTCTTTCCAAATCTCATAACCCTCTTCCAGGGAGATATTCGTAAGAACACTTTATCGCCCACTTCAAACTCTAGGTCTTTTCTTCAGTTGTCGGCATAACTTTTCTGTCGACTCTGAGCTTCTCTTATGTGTTGTTGAATAGATCTAACCTTTTCTGCCATTTCATCAACGAGATCAGGTCCTAAAAGCTTTCTTTCCCCAACTTCATCCCAGCAAGTTGGAGTCCTGCATTTCTTTCCATAGAGAGCTTCATAAGGAGCCATCTGAATACTGGAGTGAAAGCTATTATTATAAGAAAATTCCACCAAAGGTAGGTGTTGATCCCAACCTCCTTTGAAATCCATAGAGCAAGCTCTCAACATATCTTCTAGGGTTTGAATTGTTCTCTCAGACTGATCGTCTGTCTGGGGATGATAAGCAGTGCTGAAACTCAACTCTGTATCTAGAGTATGCTGAAGACTTCGCCAGAACTTCGAGGTAAATCTCGGATCTCGATCAGATATAATAGAAAGTGGTACTCCATGCAATCTTACCACTTCCTTTACATACATCCTGGCAAGCTGATCTAGAGAGAAATCCTCTCTAATAGCAATGAAGTGTGCAGACTTTGTAAGATGATCAACTATGACCCAGATAGCATTATTGCCTTTGGATGTTTTAGGAAGTCCTGTGACAAAGTCCATAGTGATGTTTTCCCATTTCCATTCGGGTATGGGTAATGGTTGTAACATCCCCTTAGACTTCTGTCTCTCAGCTTTAACTTGTTGACAAACCAAGCATCGTGAGACATATTCAGCAACATCTCTTTTCATGCCATCCCACCAGAAGTACTCTTTCAGGTCCCTATACATCTTCGTGCTTCCGGGATGAATAGAGAATGAAGAACTATGAGCCTCATCCAGCAGCTCTTTCTTTAATTCGGGGATGGGAGGAACACAAACCCGATTCCTGAACATTATTATCCCATCACAATCAAGGTTGAATTCAGGAACATTTCTCACCTTCTTTTGTAACTCGACATCTTCTTTCTGTGCCTCTTTATTCTTCACATGTATAGATGGTTGAACATTCATTTGAGAAAGATAAGATTTTTCCCCTTCCATTATAATTCCAAGATCCATCCTTTGTAAATCCATAAATATTGGATCTTTTGTGATCCTCATCATGGATAAACTAGCATGGTCTTGTCGACTTAATGCATCTGCCACCTTGTTTGCTTTCCCAGGGTGGTAATGGATTGAGCAGTCATAATCCTTAATCAGCTCCAACCATCTTCTTTGACGCATATTCAACTCCTTTTGTGTGAAAATATACTTTAAACTTTTATGATCAGTATAAATATCACACCTTTCACCATAAAGGTAATGCCTCCAAATCTTTAATGCAAAGATTACCGCAGCCAACTCCAAATCATGTGTTGGGTAATTTTGCTCATGGATTTTCAACTTTCGTGAGGCATAAGCTATCACCATATCATTTTTCATAAGAACACACCCCAATCCCTTCTTGGATGCATCACTGTAGATCACAAACCTTTCTCCACTACAAGGCAGTGTGAGCACAGGTGCACTGGATAACCTTCTTTTCAACTCCTTGAAATTCTCTTCACATTCCTCTGTCCAGACAAACTTAACTCCCTTCCGAGTCAACTTGGTGATTGGATTAGATAATCGTGAAAAATCTTTTACAAAACGTCGATAATATCCAGCCAAACCAAGAAAACTTCGGATCTCAGTTACTGTTGTTGGTCTTGACCATCTTTCGATAACCTCTGTTTTTGCTGGATCCACAGATATCCCCTCTTTTGAGATTATATGACCCAAAAATGAAACTTTTTGAAGCCAAAATTCACACTTGGTAAATTTGGCATAAAGCTTCTCCTTTCTCAGGGCCTTCAATATAATTCTCAAGTGATCTTCATGCTCTTCCTTGCTCTTTGAATAGACAAGAATATCGTCTATAAAGACTACCACAAATTGATAAAGATAGTCTCTAAAGACTCTATTCATTAGATCCATGAAGATAGCGGGGGCATTAGTAAGACCAAATGGCATCACTATAAATTCATAGTGTTCATACCTTGTACGGAAAGCCGTCTTTGGTATATCCTCCTTTTTGACCCTTAATTGATGATACCCTGAACAAAGATCAATCTTGGAAAAGTATTGAGCTCCGCGTAGTTGGTCAAATAAATCATCAATGCGTGGGGGAGGATATTTTTTCTTGATAGTGATCTTGTTATGTTCTCGATAATCAATGCAAAGTCTCATTGATCCATCTTTCTTATTAACAAATAGAACATGTTCTCCCCAAGGTGACGCACTAGGGCGTATGAATCCCTTATCAATATTCTCTTGGAGTTGCTTCTTCAATTCCTGCAACTCAATTGGGGTCATTCTATAAGGTGTCTTTGAAATAGGCAAAGCACCCGGTACGAGTTCTATTGAAAACTCAACTTCACGATTTGGTGGAAGACCCAGCAATTCCTCCGGAAAGACATCATCAAACTCCCGTACAATGGGCATATTCTTAATCGTGAGTTTCTCACCAACCATTTGAGATAAATAACCTTCATTTAGTGGAATCAATACCCATAAGATGGAAGAAATTTCCACGGGAAGGTTATGTTCATCCTTTCATTGATAGAAAATCGTAGATTGATCTGGAATATGAAATGTGACTTCCCTTCTTTGGCAATCGATATGAGCTCCATGTAGAGAAAGCCAATCCATGCCAAGAATCACATAAAATTCCACTAAAGGAAGGATCACAAGATTTGCAGGAAGCACTTTCCCACAAACTTCGATCGGAGAAGAATTATAAACTTTTGATGTGATTGATGTGCCATTAGGTGTTGTCACAGCTAACTCAACATCTAATTGTTGAGGTAATACGGTGATACCCTTAGAAAAGTCTTCAGAAATAAAAGAGTGGGTGGATCCAGAATCAAATAAAACATTTTCTACTTTAGAGTGGATGGTAAGTGTACCTTTCACCACATCGTTATCGTACTCTACATCGCTGATAGAAATTTCATGTGACTTTCCTTTGTCTTTAGCCTTAAGATTTTGTTGACGCCGACCATCATCATCAACCCTTGGATTTGGGCATTGATTGGCATAATGCCCCATCTCCTTGCACTTGAAACATTGAAGTGTAGTAGGTTCATTCTGTGTATCCCTTCCTTTGTTTGCATCATTAGACATCTTCTTCCCATTATCACGGCATTCAAAAGCCCGATGACCTTCTTTTCCACATTTAAAACATTTACTTGTCCCTTTAAGACAACTCCCTCCAGGTTTCTTTCCACACTTTGAGCATAAGGAAAAGCTCATCTTCTTTTCCGTGTTCTCTTTAGATTTTTCTTTGAATTCCATCTTCCTCTTCTTATCAAACCCATGTGACTGATGGGTTACTCCAATCTCCATCTCGACTTTGAGAGCACATCGAACGATTTCCTCATAGCTATTGAAGTCCCTTATGGCTAACGCCCTTCGAAGACTTGGTTTTAAGCCACTAAAGAATCGATCGATCTTACTCTCAGGTTGGATAATAATACCAGAAGCGTACCTTTCAAGTCTTGTAAAATTTTCTTCATAGGTACTAACAGATTCATCATCCCTTTGTTTCAGTTCAAGGAACTCTTTCTCCATCTTTGTTCAGAGAATACGAGAGAAGTACTTATTGAAAAATAAGTTCTTGAACTCATCCCATTCCATAGACTCAATTTCATCCCTTTCCCTCGTATTCTTAATAAGATTCCACCATTAATCAGCATCTCCTTCCAAACGATACACTGCTAGGATGACTTTATCATGCTCAGAACATTGAAGAACTGAAAATATCTTTTTAGTAGTACTAATCCATTGTTCAGCAACTAATGGATCAGTAGACCCGCTGAAAGAAGGTGGACGCTGCCTCATGAAGGATTCAACAGAATGTTGCTCCCTCCTTTGTTCGTTTGGAAATCCTGCATGATTCATAGCTTGAGAAAGTTGTGTGAGCATGGCTACAAGATTTTGCATTCCAGCTCCCATATCGTTTGGTTGCTCAGGGGGACAATCATTGCATTGCCCATCGCATTCCGCATTAACACGGTTCCTTCGGGTTCTAGCCATTGACTAAAACCAAGAAGAATAGTGTGAGCAACACTAATTATAATAGGAAACCACATAATTCAAGAAAAAAAATTTTCATGCGTATGGTCTTATCCTAGGTTATTCATGGCCATTTCTAAGATTGTGTTCTATGCTTAGACTTATCCTTAGGGTTCTTACTAAGGTTTTCACATCCTAGTTTCCAAAGGTTGACTATACCTTTCCTCGGATACCAACTATAACGACCCATACTTTACATACATTGTTATACTTCGAAATTGAAGCACACTTATTACAACATATGACAAAACCACAAAGGACCGTATAGGTATAGTGTCTTTAGAAACTGGGAAACATAAACAACTGGTTCATAAATCTTCTACAGTGTCTCCCATTTATTTCATCATATCTAGGGTCCCTTTTAGCATATTCTACTTAATATCCATCTTCCTGACCTGGGGAAAAGAAAACATAAAAGGGTGAGCTCAAACGCTCAGCAAGGGCAAATAAAGGAAATAAAAATCATATCATATCTTTATGAAAATCAAAACCTGCAAAAGAGATCATAATATCTTAACATGGAATAAATCATAGAAGTGAAAATGAGATCCCCATAATCATAACATAAAACTTGAAACTTTGTGGCATGCACACATAATCATGGAAAATCATTTCTTGTTAGTCATGACTCATTGCCAAGACTATCTTAGTGGACAAAGTCCCTTTCTGAACCGAGTTCACTCCTCATTTCAGTCCTGTATCACTGAACCGAAATAACCTTCCGTTCCAGCCATGTCTATCTCATGAGATATAAAATCATTACCCAATGCATTGGAGGGAGATATAGGTCCCACCCATCTTATAATTAATCCTTTCTTATGTGTGCCACATAATCATAAAACATACATCATCGCATAACACATGTAAAAAAAATGGGATTCTTGAAACATCATGACATCATAAATCAATTCATATAAGATAAATGAATTCATAAACATAATTCCATCACAACATAGTCAAATCAATGTAAAAATATTGATAGAAACAGAACCCTTTATTATCGTAGATTGAAAATAATTTTGATAAAACACTTGAATTGAATTCTTGAGGAAAATATCCTTTCTTCTTCAAAATCAATTTCTTTTCACAAAACATCATGCAATTTTAAAAGAAAGAGATTTTATTGAAAATAGTCATGAAATATTTTAGAGGAAGCTTCATGAAAATATGGCTTTATAAAACAGTAGAAATCCGTTCGTGCCGTATAAGTTAAAAAAAACATTCTTCGTACTTTTGTCGGAAAAGTCAAAAAGTACCTCGTACGAAAAACGACAAAAGATTCCTTTCATACGTATTACTAAAAACTCACCGAAGGGTAAAAATGGATTTAAACAATTGTAGGTGGATGGAAATAATATTAAATATTTATGAAACATGTATGTGGATGATAAAATACACCCCAGTAAATACTTACGAATAAACAATCTCAGATAAAAATGAGATTGTGGTATTTTCCTTACCTTAGGTCCGATTTGCTTTGTTCGTGTCCGAAGCTCCTGTATAATGGTTTAAATAATGTTATTGACTTATTCCATAATCATACATATTGATTTGATATCATATATGGTCATATTATTAGCTTCTTGTTAGTAATATTTCATTGTTACTTGTTACTCGGGTCTTTATAACTTTTTGTTCTTATGCGTGTTTTGTTGAATAAATTATTACTCTTATCTTTAGGTTATAGATAATTCATTTCCAGAATGGTATTAGTGTAGTATATACCATATTCATTCATTCAATTCATTTATATAATCATTATGAAATGAAGATCATGTAGAACGAGTCGCATCACATCGTGGAGACGGTATTCCGTACGTACGCACGAGTGATGATATCGTTCCTATGATCATGGAATTGTATTGGAGTATATATATATATTATTTCAGTATCAATATTACTTAATAATAATCATATATAGTTACTCATTACACCATTATACCCATCCTTGTAAGGTGATGGTGGAAAATAGATTACACCACGGCGTGGAGACGGTATTCCGTACGTACGCACGCGCGGTGATTTCATTTTTCCGTAGGATGGATAGAAGGGGAATTAGGGTTGTTTCATATTTAGAATAACATATCAGTATGTAAGTAATACTTATGTTATTACTTTATCATGAAACAACTAAATAAGAAGAAGTTGAAGAAGAAAGAAATTGAAAAGATCGGTAATGGATATTACCTCTTCTTTGGAACGCCTCTTTGAATCCTCCACTTAAGGAACTAAGATTGGTCTTTGGAGAAGAACAGGACCTCTAGGATTATTCTAGGGAAGTTGAGAGGAGAAAATGGCAGGGTTTGGCCGAGCTTGAGTGCTCAAATTGGTGTGAGGAGGAAGGGGAGGAGGTGCCCTTTTATAAGGGAGGAGAAGGGCACCTTATGAATATCTCAAAATATTATTTTATATTAAAGTCAAAATCGGTTTATAATGGTTCCAAAGGGTCTTATTTCGAAGCTAAAGTGGGGATGGGTCAAAATACTATCAACCAATAGGATTTAGACAAGTTTAGGGTATTATTTTAACCTTATCAATAAGATTTAACTCTAAGTTAATTAATTTAACTTTTACCGTGTCTTTTTGTTTTCTTTCACTATATGGTTAATACACTTACTATAACATGCCAAACGAACCCCAAATTGTTTATTATTAATATATATATATCCTTATCTAAGTCATTTGGCCAAACCTTAGATTTTTAGGAATAAAATAACAATTAATAATATTTTATTTTATTTAAAAACTATTTTGTGTCAATTTTGACACTATTTGATATATGATTTTTGTGAAAGTCATAACAGAATTATATGTTCGAACCAAGTTGATTAAATCAGCATTAATATATCATAGTAACCTAAAAATTAGTGGAATTCATAAAAAGTCTTAAATTACATTTATTTTGGTATTTATATTATCAATTTTGTCAATATTTCATTAATAAGATAATTACTGCATCATCTTTGTGTCATAAATAAATTAAATTATTTGAGGTCTAAAAATTACAAATAAAATACCATCATGTAGGAAATCTTTTTATCTTTCTAATGAATATTTACAATCGAATTTATCTTATGTATAACCCCATATTAAAAATTATTTACTTATTAAACTTTGATTTTAACTATTTTAACCCTTCTTTAAATAAATTAATAATAAATGTCCTAATCTAATCCAAGTGGGCCTAAATGGTCATATTTTATTCCTAAGTTTGTTTTTGGTCGATTTAGACTTGTCCAATAGAATTAGGACATGTGTTAGGGTAATATTAATATCATATTTACCCTTAGTTACCCTATTTACTATTAACCGCGGTAAAAATCGTAAAAAGTTACTATTCACCAAAAATTATTTTTATCTCATTGAACCACATTTTACTTACTGATATCAACCGTGTCTGTCGGATTTTCGAAATTCCATTCACAGAATCTGTAAATTTATGTTTTATGCAAAATTCAGTTTTTAACCTACCACTTAGTGGTTTCACTATTCATCAAAAATTGAAAGTTTTCAGAAAAATACCAAAATTCCACCCTAGGCTAATTTCGATATTCTGAGTCCAAAAATGAAGTCCATTTTGAAAAATAAAATTTATAAAATTTCAAAAAGTGGTTATTACTATTCATAACGGCTAGTTTTAATAGCATATTGTTGTTTAGTGAAACTCGGTATTGCGTACGACGCAAGCTATCGAGGAAGGTCGCGATTGCGTGTAAAGAAAGCCAAGCAAGTGTTGTGTAAAAAAATTCCATTGATGGTTTATATAACATAAAAGTCTCGGGTGTTACATTATGGATTTTTACCAAATATTATAAAGGAATACTTGCTTTAATGTGAATGCTATGAAAAATATTTTCCTCCACCAAAACATCCCAATGATTTAAAGATTCCTGTACATGTTTCAAATATAATTTTAAAATGAATTGGTTTCATTAATATTTTTGATTTTTTTCTATTTTAAATAAGAGATTTGAAAGTGATATGTTTATTTTCTAGAAGAAATGTTCCAAGGGATCATTCAAAATCAGTTTCCTTCTATGTTGACATCATTTAATGTTACTCAATATTTATTAGCGAGAAGAAAAAATGATACCATCCATATTATGTATCTATATATTTTATGTCTATTATTAAAATATTTTTATGATCTTGTGGAACACATATATATGATTTTGAATATGTTATGTGTGGGACCTATATCTCCCTCTAATGCATTGGCTAAGGCTTTATATCTCATGTGGTAAATAGAACTAAAATGGGGAGTGAACCTATTTTTTTAATGGAATTTATCAATTATGATAATATTGCGATTGAAAATTGACTACTATGATGGTTTGGGTAGTGAAACCATTCCACTATGATGTCCTTGGAAATGATCATTGACTACTAAGGAAATTACTTTCTATGTGTATGTCTATTCTATAAATCTATTCCAATGTTATGATATCTTGGATTTTGTTCATTGATTAATTTATGATTCATTAATTGTGAAATTCCATGATTTATTCCATGACAATAGTTTGTGATTTATGACATAAATGGTATGGTTTACAAATGTTATTATCATGTTCTCATACCATTATGTTTATTTTGTGTTGATATCCCCATTTTTTACCCTTAATAGTCATCAGACATCATCCTTATCATGTTTCCTTTCCATTGGTTATGAAGAAAGGTATTATGTATGATGTATTTAAGAAGGGTTTTAGATATTAAGAAATTAGAGGGAGATGATGGCGTTCAGTTATGAACCCATTGTTTATGTACACATGTTTCTAAATTCACTAGAAGTAAAAAAATCTAGAATGGAACATAGTGTTATGTAATGAATATTCATTTATTAGTAGGTAATATTTATATATGAAATTTTTTGCGTCAATATAGGATTTTGATATTGTTTTAGTTAGGATTTTTTACTTATTATGGGAAACTCATCCCTCAATGTAATCCAAATCCCACAGATTTTATTTTAATCATTTTGTGTATTGAGGATATTATCTTGGGTGAGTAAAAATTCATCTCTTCTAAATCTAATGAGTCTAATAAGGATATTTAATTAATTATTTTGGATATTGATAAGGATGGTAGCCTTTTTTTGAATAATAAATGTAAATATGAGTGATATTTTATAAATACCGTGTTAATTGAAACCAAATATGTTGATATAAAATTTAATAGGGGTAAATGATGACATATTTCATAATGTATTAGCTTTATGATACTAGTGGATTTCAATGTGTTGGATTTCAACAAACATGGTATGTAACAGCCCGAAATTTTGAATAAATCTTGTTTCCTAATTTCATGTGTTATTTTATTTTATTTTTATACTCAACAAAAATGTTTTATTTGATAAACATGATTATAATTAAAATGAGACCATTGGGTTCTGACTGTTATATGACCATTGGTCAATATGTCCGCTTTGAAAAAAATGTTTTGATTATTGTCTCTAAATACAAGTAATCTTGGTTAATTATTATATAAAGAAGATTTGATGGCCTCACCTAGTAGTCTTGGACCGATCGAAGCCCATCTAAGAGAACTTGGGAAGGAGGTAGCACCATTGGGCTTTGCTCTGGACCAAACCCAAGCCGAACTTCATCATGTGAAGCTATAACGGAATCGCCTTTGCGAGAAGTTCAAACTGATAGAAATTATTACTCGGGCAATGTTGGTCGAGCCTCCCTCAGACTCTCTCACCTTAGCACACCTTACACTTAGGTCCTATGATGGTGTGATAAGGGGATATGTAAGGAGACCGTAACTTCCTTGTGTAATACTTTGTTTTAAATAAAAATTGGGATTTCTTCTTATGATGAAGTTTATGAATTTTCAAATGACCGGATAAATATAGTATGCATATTTTTTATGAATTTTAGAAAAAGGATATTTTAAAAATGTTTATGTAAACCGTAAATAATTAAAAATGTGTAATGATTTTCAAAAAATGGTCTTCTACAATTATGTTCAGTACAAAATTTGGAGTCTAATAAGATCAACTTGATTTTTGATGAATAGTAAATTATGAATATTGATTTTATGATTAGGATTAGTAATATGACCAAATGGATTAGTAATCTCACTTAAATAAAGTTTTAAAATAATCTAGGCACCTTGATTAAGTAATGTGATTCAATAAAATGGTTAAATAACGGTTTCATAAATTATTATTCAAGTATTAGTTTTTTAGGTGAATAGTGTTTTTTAATTAAAAATTAAATTGAAAATATTTAGAAAATTATTTTTATAAAATGGATTTCATTTTTGAACTCAGAGCACCGATATTATGTTATGGTAATTTTTTTGGTTTTTTCTGAAAAAATGAATTTTCGGTGAATAGTGTATTTATTTAAAAAAATAAATTAAAAATATTTAGAAAATTATTTGTATAAAATGGAGTTCATTTTTGAAATCAGAGCATTGATATTTGATTAAGGTGAAATTTTGGGATCTTTCTGAGAAAGTTGAATTTTCAGTGAATAGTGAAAATACAGTTTTAGGGTTTCGGTATATTTAATGACATCATAACTGTGTCATGATGATGTAATGTGTTTTTTAAGGGTTGGCCGGCCAAGGCTAATTAATTATTGTGTGGGGGTCCCCATGTGGCCTAACTTTATGGGAAGTACCATGGGAGGGCCAAAGCTTTTGAGAAAACCACTTTTGAGGTGTCCCTTGGCCATTAATGCCTTGTCCCCTCACTTTCCCTATAGATACCAAGCCCTCCTCTCATACATTCGACTCCACACTCTTACCCAACGAATTTATG
Organism: Viscum album; assembly: GCA_963277665.1. Lineage (NCBI taxonomy): Eukaryota > Viridiplantae > Streptophyta > Magnoliopsida > Santalales > Viscaceae > Viscum > Viscum album. Next base: position 982,457,136 of record OY728157.1, read on the forward strand.
GTCTCATTACCTCCCAAGGAGTCCTCCCAAGGTGCCTCCAGGCCCTCAAGGTCCCATCCTTTGAGGTTTAAGAGTTACATTTTAAGGTAAGGGATCCGATCTCTCTCTTTCTTTTCAAGAAATCTCCTTTATGTAATTTCTTTTATGCTCCATGTTATTATGTTAAAGGGTGTTATTTTATACTCCTCTTACTGCACTTTTCATGTTCACATAATGAGAGATCCCCTCTTACTCTCATTATTTCGTTTTATGATGTTTTAAGTGGCGCTGTTAGGCTGCCGAAATTTTTGTAACGGATTCTTTCTCCCTTCTCATTTTTCAAGATCTATTTTCATGTAAAGTATTTCAAGTTACTTTTTATTATGTTGTGGTGTGATCTCTAAATTTATCATACTGATCTTTTATGATCATATGATGAGAGACCCCATTTGATCTCTTCAATTCATTATTTTGAAGTTTTAAGTGGCGTCGTTAGGATGCCGAATTTTTAAGTGGTTCTTCACCCTTCTCGTTTTGAAGTTCCACTTTCATGTCAATTATTTCAAGTTCCTTTATATTATGTTGGGGTATGATCTCTATATCTATCATACTAGACTCTTATGTTCATATGATGAGAGACCCTATTTGACCTTGTCAATTCAATTTTGTTGAAGTTTAAGTGACGCTGTTAGGCTGCCGAATTTTTAAGTGGTTCTTCACCCTTCTCGTTTTGAAGTTCTAATTCCATGTAAATTATTTCAAGTTCCTTTCTATTATGTTGGGGTATGATCTCTATATCTATCATACTGGACTCTTATGTTCATATTATGAGAGACCCTATTGGACACTGTCAATTCAATTTTGTTGAAGTTTATGTGATGCTGTTAGGCTGTCGAATTCTCACAAGAGAAATCGTATTTTTTTCTTCCTTTCATGTTCTTCATTTCATATAGTATATTTTAAAATTTCATTACCATGTTCTTAAATCCCTTATATTTTGTCCCTCTACTGTTTTATGGGTCATTTATGACTGTTTTACCCATGTCCCCTCTCTTCTCAATGTTTTCTAAAACCCCGAAACATAGTCGTTATGCTGCAGAATTTTCGACTCAAAGTTCCTCTCTCTCTTTTCTAAAAATTATTTTATGTTATAAAGTGAATACTCAAAGCTCTTATTTCTACAGGGGTATTCACATATATATCAAAATTTTCTATTTTAAATTCTGGGATTTACATACATGAAACCCTCTTTCCCTTTCCGTGGGTTTAAGGTGACATAAAGATCATGTCTTTAAAGCAGTTTTTAAAACGTTATGATTATGAAATGAAACCCATTTATTTTATGATATATAGGTTATTTATGAAATTTTTGATGATGATATATGTGGATCACATGATAACAAAGGAAAATTTAAGGGTGCGCCCTGATAGCGCTCCAATGCATTGGGTAATGATGTTACCACTAGAGATTACAATTTTCACGATACCTTGGTGAATAACCTTGGTAATTTTAAAATGACACCTTGGGGATGGACCTTGGTGATATGTTCATGATTTTCTATGTTAGATTATGTAGCCACATATTCAAGTTATGAAAATGTTATTTTTATTATGATATGCCTCATGATTTCATTCTCATGCCTTAATGTTCTTTTCATGACTTTATTGAAGTATCTCAAGTTCACATGTAAAATGTTTCTCTTGTTTTCCTTAAATGGCCTTCTGCTCACCCTTTCCTTTGATGTATGTCCCCAGGTTCTGAGATGCGGTAATGAACCTAGGATTAACAAAAGTAGAAGCCTTTCAAGTGTTTAAGAAGAATGTTTTTTTTGTTGTTTCATGTTTTAAGTTCCTGGTTTCCAAGACACTAAACCTTAAAGATCCTCGGTTTTGTAAAATGTAATGAATGTTTATGTGATAAAAAGGCGGGATGCTATAGTTGGTATCAAAGGATGGTTTAGTTATTTTTTGAAATTAGGATATGAAAACTTTAGGAAGAAGCCCATAGAAAGGTTAAAATATTGAAAATCATCCTGGTATTTTGGTGAGTATTGAGTAAGGGGTTGACAAGCAAATACATCCCTGTCTGGATACGAGCAGGTAGAGGTGGCTCTGGCACAGATGTACATAGGGGTAAAACCCGAAAACACCTCTTTGAGCTAGACTCGAACGGGAACTGGTACACGACAACGGGCCTTGCTTCACTCTTGGTTACGACACTCCTGGGGGATATGCTTTGGAAAATTCATAAGCTTAGTATGAACCATTGTTAAAGGAACAAAGATAAAATAAATTAAAGATTCACATAATAATATATGATCATGGATAACCTAGATGGGAACCTAGGGGATCACATGTTAGGGTATACTTTTCAACTACAAGTTATCCTTATAGGATTTAAGTTTCTTTTCATGATTATTGGCTACATATTTAAGCCCCTCATTATAGTTCTTTTCTTAGTTAATGGCGGGAAATGGAAGAACATGTCTCAACAACCAATGTGATAGGAAATTCTACAATTTCCGTATTAATATGATAGAGATGATTAGGGGATTAAAATATGATTTTTTATTTTGGAAGACGTTCACTATTTTGGGGACCCTATATGATCGAGGTAAATAGATTACAACGGTAGTTTCATTAAGGAGTAAGGTTGACTTATATTTGAAGCATATATGAATTTAAGGTGGACTTATAGTAATTTAGGTTACTTATGGGAATGATTAACCTATCTTCGGTTAAATATGTTTAGTTTAGATACTTTTGTTATAAGATGTTAGGAGTGGTTGATGTTGTTTGGAGATGAACAATGATGTTTATTTTGGAAGACTATGTTATCGAATCCTTCTTGTATTTGGGTTTCAATCTTATTTTGGTTTATTTTGAGGAATTTTAAGGATCGTTAATTATGGAATGGACTATGATGAAATTTGGGAAGTACCATGGAACTTTGAAGATTTAAAAGTAGTTTCCATTCCTATGGGATTATTTATTTTTGAAGAGTTGTTTTACCTTACCCTTTCGGTTTTTGGGATAATGTTTAAAGATGAAAGAAATATATAGTTAATCTTTTTTGGATTATGAGAATCTCTAGAAGATGATTCTTATGTTTTGATGAGACCAAGTAGTTTTTAGTTTAGAGAAAAGATTAGTTTTGGGTATAAACTTATTAAAGGATGAAACTCTACATGAAGGTAGATATATTTCCTTATGTTTTTGTTCTATGTTGTAAATGAATTCCTCAAAGTAATGAAAAGGAGCGTAAAACAAAAACGTTGTTGGTTTACGTTTCCTACTAGGTAATCAAAGACCGCTTGCACAAATCATAATTTTGGGATTTTCTGGTGGTTAACTTCCTCCTAATCATGTTTTCTATCACTCTCTTTTAGGACGTGACCCTTTGTTTTCTCCCCCATGTCCATGTTTCCTACATGGAATCCTAGTATGAGTAAACTCAGGTGTCCTTTGTACTTCCTTTTCTTTCATTTAAAGTAATGGTGTCACAGAGTCTTTTTCTGATGTGGGACTTTCAATGAAATTTCAAAACCCAATTTTTAAAATTGCGAGGACGCAATTTCTTAAGGGGGGAAGATTGTAACAGCCCGAAATTTGAATAAATCTTGTTTCCTAATTTCATGTGTTATTTTATTTTATTTTTCTACTCATCAAAAATGTTTTATTTGATAAACATGATTATAATTAAAATGAGACCATTGGGTTCTGACTGTTATTTGACCATTGGTCAATATGACCGCTTTGAACAAAATGTTTTGATTATTGTCTCTAAATACAAGTAATATTGGTTAATTATTATAGAAAGAAGATTCGATGGCCTCACCTAGTAGTCTTGGACCGATCGAAGCCCATCTAACAGAACTTGGGAAGGAGGTAGCACCATTGGGCTTTGCTCTGGACCAAACCCAAGACGAACTTCATCATGTGAAGCTAGAACGGAATCGCCTTCGTGAGAAGTTCAAACTGATAGAAATTATTACTCAGGCAATGTTGGCTGAGCCTCCCTCGGACTCTCTCACCTTAGCACACCTTACAATTAGGTCCTATGCTGGTGTTATAAGGGGCTATGTAAGGAGACCGTAACTACATTGTGTAATACTTTGTTTTAAATAAAAACTGGGATTTCTTCTTATGATGAAGTTTATGAATTTTCAAATGACCGGATAAATATAGTATGCATATTTTTGATGAATTTTAGAAAAAGGATATTTTAAAAATGTTTATGTAAACCTTAAAAAATTAAAAATGTGTAATGATTTTCAAAAAATGGTCTTCTACAATTATGTTCAGTAGAAAATTTGGAGTCTAATAAGATCAACTTGATTTTTGATGAATAGTAAATTATGAATAGTGATTTTATGATTAGGATTAGTAATATGACCAAATGGATTAGTAATCTCACTTAAAGAAAGTTTTAAAATAATCTAGGCACCTTGATTAAGTAATGTGATTCAATAAAATGGTTAAATAACGGTTTCATAAATTATTATTCAAGTATTATTTTTTCAGGTGAATAGTGTTTTTTTAATTAAAAATTAAATTAAAAATATTTAGAAAATTATTTTTATAAAATGGATTTCATTTTTGAACTCAGAGCACCGATATTATGTTATGGTAATTTTTTTGGTTTTTTCTGAAAAAATGAATTTTCGATGAATAGTGTATTTATTTAAAAAAATAAATTAAAAATATTTAGAAAATTATTTTTATAAAATGGAGTTCATTTTTGAAATCAGAGCATTGATATTTGATTAAGGTGAAATTTTGGGATCTTTCTGAGAAAGTTGAATTTTCTGTGAATAGTGAAAATAAAGTTTTATGGTTTCGGTATATTTAATGACATCATAACTGTGTCATGATGATGTCATGAGTTTTTTTAAGGGTTGGCCGGCCAAGGGTGATGAATTATTGTGTGGGGGTCCCCATGTGTCCTAACTTTATGGGATGTACCATGGGAGGGACCAAGCTTTTGAGAAAACCACTTTTGAGGTGTCCCTTGGCCATTAATGCCTTGTCCCCTCACTTTCCCTATAAATACCAAGCCCTCCTCTCATTCATTCGACTCCCCACTCTTACCCAACGAATTTATGGTCTCAATACCTCCCAAGGATTCCTCCCAAGGTGCCCCCAAGCCCTCGAGGTCCCATCCTTTGAGGTTTAAGAGTTACATTTTAAGGTAAGGGATCCGATCTCTCTCTTTCTTTTCAAGAAATCTCTTTTATGTAATTTCTTTTATGCTCCATGTTATTATGTTAAAGGGTGTTCTTTTATACTCCTCTTACTGCCCTTTTCATGTTCACATAATGATAGATCCCCTCTTACTCTCATTATTTCGTTTTATGGTGTTTTAAGTGGCGCCGTTAGGCTGCCGAAATCTTTGTAACAGATTCTTTCTCCCTTCTCATTTTTCAAGATCTATTTTCATGTAAAGTATTTCAAGTTACTTCTTATTATGTTGGGGTATGATCTCTAAATTTATCATACTTATCTTTTATGATAATATTATGAGATAACCCATTTTATCTCTTCAATTTAGTATTTTGATGTTTTAAGTGGCACCGTTAGGCTGCCGAATTTATAAGTGGTTCTTCACCCTTCTCGTTTTGAAGTTCCACTTTCATGTCAATTCTTTCAAATTCCTTTATATTATGTTGGGGTATGATATCTATATCTATCATACTAGACTCTTATGTTCATATGATGAGAGACCCTGTTTGACCTTGTCAATTCAATTTTGTTGAAGTCTAAAGTGACGCCGTTAGGCTGCCGAATTTTTAAGTGGTTCTTCATCCTTCTCGTTTTGAAGTTCTACTTCCATGTCAATTCTTTCAAGTTCCATTCTATTATGTTGGGGTATGATCTCTATATCTATCATACTGGACTCTTATGTTCATATGATGAGAGACCCTATTGGACCTTATCAATTCAATTTTGTTGAAGTTTAAGTGACGCTGTTAGGCTGCCGAATTCTCACAAGAGAAATCGTATTTTTTCTTCCTTTCATGTTCTTCATTTCATATGGTATATTTTAAAATTTCATTATCATGTTCTTAAATCCCTTATATTTTTTCCCTCTACTGTTTTATGGGTCATTTATGAATGTTTGACCCATGTCCCCTCTCTTCTCAATGTTTTCTAAAACCCCGAAACATAGTCGTTATGCTGCAGAATTTTCGTCTCAAAGTGCCTCTCTCTCTTTTCTAAAAATTATTTTATGTTATAAAGTGAATACTCAAAGCTCTTATTTCTACAGGGGTATTCACATATATATCAAAATGTTCTATTTTAAATTCTGGGATTTACATACATGAAACCCTCTTTCCCTTTCCGTGGGTTTAAAGTGACATAAAGATCATGTCTTTAAAGCAGTTTTTAAAACATTATGATTATGAAATGAAACCCATTTATTTTATTCTATATGGGTTATTTATGAAATTTTTGATGATGATATATGTGTATCACATGATAATAAAGGAAAATTTAAGGGTGCGCCCTGATAGCGCTCCAATGCACTGGGTAATGATGTAACCACTAGAGATTACAATTTTCACGATACCTTGGTGAATAACCTTGGTAATTTTCAAATGACACCTTGGGGATGGACCTTTGTGATATGTTCATGATTTTCTATGTTAAATTATGTAGCCACATATTCAAGTTATGAAAATGTTATTTTTATTATGATATGCCTCATCATTTCATTCTCATGCCTTAAAGTTCTTTTCATGACTTTATTGAAGTATCTAAAGTTCACATGTAAAATGTTTCTCTTGTTTTCCTTACTGGGCCTTCTGCTCACCCTTTCCGTTGATGTATGTCCCCAGGTTCTGAGATTCAGTAATGAACCTAGGATGAACAAAATGAGAAGCCTTTCAAGTGTTTAAGAAGAATGTTTTTTTGTTGTTTCATGTTTTAAGTTCCTGGTTTCCAAGACACTAAACCTTAAATATCGTCGGTTTTGTAAAATGTAATGAATGTTTATGTGATAAAAAGGCGGGATGCTATATGGTAAGTATGTGGTCACTCACATTTATGGTGGACCATGGTAAAATATTATGCGTCATTTTTTATTCATTATTTTTCTTTGCATCTATTTAAATTGTGTTTAGTTATACTGGAAGGTCCATTAATCCTAAAATTATAAAAAGATTAATTTAAAATGAATTTAATATAAATTTATCCATATTTCGTCACCCCCTCCCCCACTATAGTTTCACATCTTTAAATGTTCATATGGCTTTACAATTAGAACTATAGATGAGGATTTAACTATGTCTAGATATAGTGTGATCAAATTGATTTCATCTATGATATTTAAAAAAATATTTGAATAATGTTTTGAGTAATCTAAAATGTAAAATATAGAGAATAACAATGTCCTAGAAAATATAGATTTAATTTATACCAAAATCATATTAATAATAATAAATAGAAGGAAAGTATTTAGAAGAATTATAAATATTTGAGAAAAATATAAAATTATTCATCACTAATTAAAGATTATATTAGTTGAAAAAATTAAATAAATTTTTATTGGCAATTAACCTATTGAATTATTTAATTCAATATATAAATGAATATTTGTGTCTTGAATCACTAGATTACTTTTATTATAAAATTAAACAACTCTTAAAATAGAAAAAAAAATTAGGTATGACTTTTATATTTGAATTCATCAAGGAACTACTGGATGAAAATATAATTTGTGAGATGAAAGAAAATAATATTTAAAGAGTATCGCTAGTATCTATTTGATAATTGATGTTCGTGTCATATTTATTATGAAATATGAAGATGTATTGAATGTTTTAAGTTATATCCAATCACGTTGAAGAGTAATGAATCAAAAATTGATTATGAAGTCATTAATGGAAATTAATGTAGTAGGATTAGAGTTTCCATGTGTAGACATAATTGAAATAAGATATGGATGCTTTTTTGGGAGGCTTGATGTCACACAACAGTTATATGGATCATGTTGCATCTGGATTCATGTATGGTTAATGTTTTGTGGTTTTATGAGTGACTAAAAACATTATACAATGTATATATAGGAAATTAAATCACATACTATATTAGGAGATTTCAGGGATGCAAAAAAATAAATTTAGGAAAAGGAAGACTAAATTTTGATAGATGACGTCGCAATGAGTAATATTATGACATAATTGATCTATGTTGGATTTAGATTCTCTTGGGGTGGGTGTTGAGGGAGATAATTAAATCCAAAGTAGATGTTATGGTTTCAGTAATGGGGATTGATTATATCGATGATCTACCAAAAAGATTGGGTATAACCAATAGAAATATTTTTTTTCCATGGTAGTAAGGCGATAAGATTTAATGTTTTAATTTAGAGGAATACTACACCATCAAGGTGTAGAATATGTCATATCATGATATTCAACGTATGATCCACTTTTTTCAAAAATATATGAATGTATTAATGCAATTGGGATCCTTGGAGTGGAATTATTATGTGCCGCATCATATAGGTTTTCTCTATTTTGATATCAAAATTTGTAGATGAAAGAATATGAGTTTCTGGGTGAAGAATGTGATTGAACCATGTTGATGATGGTATCTCCACAACATGGCTATGTCATGTAGAATTTCTTAAATTAAATTTTCCTATAATTTTGGGATATTGTGAGATATATATTAAAGGATATCGATTCAAATTTTAGAGGCTCAATTATGAGTAAAGTTATTGTGGTTTGACATAGAGATAGTCAATAAATATTCAAAGATGACATCTTACAGAAATTTTAGATAAATATATAGGAAGTCATGGATGGTGGTAAAAAGATATATTTTGTAATGAATATTCATTATTTATGAGAAATATTTCATGTAATATGAATGTAGAAGATATTTGGTTATTATAGAGATTTTAATATTGTTGATATTTGATCAAAATTGATATTTGACTTGGTTGAAAATGAAAGGGAAAATAAATATTTTTTTTCAGGAATCTATTATTGAATAAAATTTTTTGGTTGAAAATAAGGAAATTAATATATATTATTTAGTATGGATTTAATTATCAGAGAATGTTTCAATAATTTTTTTAACTTGAGATCTTGTAATAATTAAATATTCACCTAAATATAATTTGAGATTTTAATTTAAGATCTATAGAAAGAAAGAGAAATATTTTGTTAAAATGTGTTTGATAATTAAAGAAGGATATTTTTACAGAAATTATATACCAATATAGAGATTACATGTGTCATGGTGACATAAACTACAATTTGTAAAAAATGGTTGGATGAATTTTACCATTATTCTTGTTGTTAGTTGAAGATCCAAATATACGGAAACAAGGTGAATATATCTTTGACAGAAAAATAAGGATTCTATAAATTATGAATTACAATGTTATAATTTTCTCTATAATTAATTGGTTCTTTACGTTGTGTATGTGATGGAAGAAATAACTAAATTAAAATATTAGTAAATAAATATAATTTCATGAAGTTAGAGAGGATGAAAAAGGTATTTACTCTAAATAGAGATACTTTTAAAAGAGAATAGGAATAAATTCTTCCTAAAATACTCATCAGGGAAAGTGGGTCAAGATTCTTAGTGAAAATAGATACTTTCTTGTGAAGAGGAGCAATGAAATAGATAACAAAAAGAACCAATATACACTTGGAGTATTCATTAAAATAGTGATATTTTACTTTTAATATCTTACATGTAAATGTTATATTCCTTTATTGGAGTAAAGATAATTGAGATATGAGTAGGGTAGTGACCCTTATGGAGATTTTACACCGGGCATTGAGTGATCTAGCCAAAACCCACCAATAAAAGTAATTTAGCGGACACTGGTACATTGGAAAATAGTCATTTTATGCTCCTTAATTTATCCTAGTATTGGTGAACCATATAAAATTATTATGTCTTGTATGTGTGATTTACTTTTCTTATGTCATAAATCTATGTGTGTGGGTTATGTAATAATTAATGATATTATATTATGAAAAATTTAAGTGAAATAAAAATTGGATCATATCTAAAAAACAACATAAGTGTCCCCCTACTAATGATGTAGTATTTATTATATATTACCACATAAGTGTGAAAAATTTATCACTGATTTTTGGACTCATATAAAAAATTACAACAACTTCAAAATGAAAAGTATGTAAAATTTTGATTTTGAATATATTTATTAATTTAGTAATTCTTCTGGATTAGAAAATTTACTTGATTTAGAAGATGATGTTGTATCTAATGATGATAATGATATTTCCAAAAATCCATAGGTTGAGTCTTTCAAATTTTCATAGTGGATAGGTCAACGAATTTATGAAGAAGCACTAATGTTAAAGGAATATAATAATGAGAATTATTTCCATGTTGGTGGACATAATATTATGAATGAAAATATAAAAAATATAGATAAAATATTAGTGTAAATGGATATGATATATTCGGAAATAATGACTCACAATATAATTAATTGATGGACTTGTCTTTAAAAAAGTATAATCATAAAACCGGATTCCAATAAGAAGGTATTTTTATAAAAAGAAGTTTAAAATATAATTGATAAGAAGGATTAACTGTCTACATATAAGGTAGAACAAGTGGAGGAAAATAAAATGATGAAAAAAGAGAAGGTTAGTCTTAGGGATTCTATTTATTTGATGAACACCAAGATGAATAAACAATATGGAATACTAGATAAGGGTTACTATGCATTATAGGATGGAATACATAAAGATAAGATTATTAAATAATAAATGAATTCTCAAATTTATTACATAAGGAAAAAATCCAACATCGTGAATATAAGTTCATATTTTTCATAAAACAAGTGAAAAAACTAAAAGTTAATTGTGAGACAATTTTAGATGATTCTATATATTTGTTATTTTATTATCCATTAGCAGGTGAAAGTGAGATGAATAAAAAATATTATAAATAATAAAACGTTTAAGATAAAATAATAATGATTCAATGGTTGTATTTCATGTGAAATCATAGCATTGGCCATGATAGAATCCATTCAATGCTCGGGGTAAAGAAAAGTATGGGAGTTCATGAGAAAAAATATAATTAGTGGGTATAATAAAAACACACAAAAGAATTTCTTAAAAGGTTGTATGAAATAGATGATGAGTTTTATAATATGGTTTATAGATATATTATTTTATTTCAAAATTAATATTCATAATTATACCTTTATTTATGATGGAATATAATTTATTATTTTCATTGATGTTAATGGATGTTCTGCAGAATGGAGTTACCATACGAATCAATAAAGGTATAGATTTTATTCTAAAAATTCTTATTATTTTTATTTTTATTTTGAGATAGATCACAAAAATAATTTTAGTTATAATTAATGTTTAAAACCAACATCCATTCAATAAAAGGTCAGTTATTTATAGAAATAGATTTCTTTTCCCTTTAAATAACATCACCATGGTGAATGTTTTGTGATGGGGAGTTCTAAATCTATTATTGAAAAAACATGTCATGGAAATAAAAAAATATTATTTGAAAAAATTAAATAAGTTCATGTATAAAAATTTAATTGTTAAAATAATGATATGTTTTATGAAATTTAATAATTCTTACAGGGATAAAGAAGGCATCAATGTATCCTGTAAAAGAAAAGTCCAATCAGTGATGAGTAAATAGATCCAAGATAAAAATAAAACCCCAGGAGAAAAATAATATTAATTATTCAAATATGATAATTTAATCCCCAATAATAATAAATTGAATTTGATATAATAATAAAATTTCAAATCTCAAAATAGATTATAAATTGAATGAAAAAATTTGGTCCATAATTAATCACCTTCATCTTCAACTAGAAAAATTTGGAACATACACTCTCACATTGTATTTATATTCTAGATTTGATCTTATAGTGTTTCCAATTTTTGATGATATATGATCAATATGTATACTTCCTTGAAAAATGAATGTTGTATCATGTATGTATCTATAATTCCAATTGGTGATTTAATAGTTCAATCAATGCCTTATAGAATCTATAATTTAGTATAGATGAGTGAAAAACGAGGCACTAAAGAAATCAAAATTGACATCAAGTTATAATTGAACTGTTGGTGTTAGGTGCACATATTAATCAACTATAATCAATCCTTGAAGATGAAATATAACATATTTATCGATAAGAAGTAATAAAAAATTAGTCTTCATTAGTAATTTTTTTTATCTAAAATGTGTTATCATCTTGTTGTTATCATGTAATAAAAAAATGCTGGAAAATGATAAAAATCATAATGAATATAATTTCAATGTTTGGCGATGAATTTAAGAGAGGCATGGTTGATTTTATATTAATGATGTTACCCTTACCAACTATAGAAAAAAATCTTATAGACAATTGAAAAAGACTATTTATCAAATTACTATCTAAAGATAATCATTTATAGATTAATTATATTATGAATTGTATACTTTTTTATTCATGGTTTATTCTCTAATAAATATGTCAATGTATGATTGGAAACATCTTGTAGTTTCTTTCTTAATGATAGATTTGGATACTACAAGAAATATATAAACGTATGTGAATTAAATTGATATTAGTAGTGTTATAGACTAAATCTATTATTTTATACACCATGTTTTGACTCATTGGGATCATAATTTTAGATTATGCCTAATTAAAAATAATAATATCACTCATTAATATTAATTTTATGTGATGATATAGTTTGATGGGGTTTTAGAAATGTACAAATTAAAACTAGACTCATAGATAATGAGTGAAGATTAATCCTAAAATTCACGGATTCTTTGAATGTATTGATTAATAGTGAAAATATTTATTAAATATTCCCCTATTTCATACATATAAAAAGGAGTATATATTAATTTATATATTAGTATCAAGGTATTAGATAAATTTTTATTCTAAATGAAAAAGATAAGGTAAGTATGATAAGAGATATGAGTATATTTCCCATGTCACTCAAGGTAACAATTCTAAAATTATTACATCCAGTGGAGGGTTTTCTATAGATTCAATTTAAAAGTGGTAGAATTGGGAAAATTATTAAAATATGAATTGGGATATAATTCCTAATTTAATTTCATTAGAATCAAAGATGAAAATATTATGATTGAGTATTCATGATTAGTGCTCTCCATAAATCCAAATAGAATTAATCTTAGCATCCAATTGAGAATTGATGTTGGTGTTGGATTTGTTGTCAACCATGGAAAATTACTACATGATTTTGAGTTAATTATAATCACATGAAGAAACTTTATACAAATATTTTTGATCGAGTAGTCATTTTAAATGAATTGAATTTTTTAGGAGTTTCCATCTGTATAGGTTTTTAAAAGTAGATGTGTAAATTCTATCAATAGGGTAGATATGACGTAAATATTCTATAGATCAACCCACGACTGATTTCACATTAGTTTATTGTTATGTGGATGGAACTGTGATTATAGCATGATGGAAGTGACAAAACAATAATTAACCTATATAATATTAAATTAAATCATATATCTTGTAAATTCAAGGTTACATAGAAACAACTCAAAGATAAACAAGATTAAATGTTGATAAACAACACTACAATGAGTTATGTATCACCAAAATTTAGATACTTCTAATTCACCAATTCATTAGGTGGTTATTTATATAGATCATTCATGAACATTATATGTTTTGTTATCATAATGTAGGATGTTTGATACCTATTCTTTTCTCATGATATGGGGTATGTTTCATGGAATGATTTTTAAATCATGGAAGGAGGGCTACGCAATTTAATATTTTTGTTGAAGAGTTACTCTACATTATGGAGGATATAAATATTTCATTGTTAAATAGTCAAAGTAGGATCCCAAGATTTTTTCCACAATACATAATTAGGACTATGAGTCATGATTCTCATAAGTGAAGCCCATTACACTAGCACATTGGTTTGTTCTGTGGTGATGCTAAAATTTAAAGAAGAATGAATATGTGTTTTCTAGTAAAACAATTCATTCCATCATGGTTATGATGGTTACACCACAATTTGACAAAGTCAAGTAGATTTAATTGAATATAAAGTTCCAATATTTTTGGGAATTATGAAGATCTAAATTAAAAGAGGTTGACTCGGATTTTAGAGACTCATTTAATAAAAAAGTTATAACAATTTGAAATATAGTGAATCAAATAATCTTTATAGGGAATATCTTCTATATATTTCATATAAATTATTATGTATTAATGAAAGTATTTAAAAGATGATATTTCATAAATAATGTTCATTAATTAATGCAATTATTCATTGAATATCTATATAAGAGAAATTTATCTATTATGGAGCTTTGAGTTTGTTTCATCTATTACAGATATGATGATTTGACTTGAAAGAATTGGAAATAAAAAAATATATTTATATTTAAAGAATATATTTGTGATTGATAATTATTAAATGAAAATATATAATTTCAATGATATTAATTTGCCTCAATTTGTTAGAGACATAATTTTTTTTATCTTTGTAATTGATATTACATCTTCTCATTATAAAAAATTTGTCAATATATTTTTGGAAATATTAATATTTTTTACATGGATATAAAGAGGGATATGTGGTAAAAATATATTTTAAAATTAAATAATAATATATTTTGAGAATATATAGACTATGATAGAGACGACTTGTGACATGATTTCTCAGAATCAAATTTGAATTTTATGGATGCATTAATTTTATTGTCGTGGTCATTGTTAATAGAAGATCTAAATCATTGAAAACATATTAAATTTCTATTGAATAGGGAAAAATTAATATGAAAATGTGGAATTATAGATTTATCATTTATCTCTAAAACTATGTGGTGATTGTAATTGTGAAAGGAATGAAATAATGAACTCAATTGATATAATATAGAACAAAGTGAACTTAAGTAAGGAAGAGAAGAAAAAGGAATTCATTGGAACTCTTCAAATGTATTTCCAAATGAGTATAAGAATACTTTATTCATCAATGAATATTAAAATAAAGTGGGTTTTCCTTCATGGTTTCATTTAAAAATTACATAAGTATGGTAGAACTGACATTGAGATTAGTGTGAACATATCTACACTTAGTGCATCAATAACAATGATGGTATTTTTCATGTATAGTATTTCATGTTGAAGTTGTATTCATTTCATAGAGTATAGTTCATTGATAGATGAGTAAGAATGTGACCATTGTATGTGGAGTCACGCAGGTCTTGGACTACCATATCATAAACCCACCATTTAAATTACATTTTTGGATTTGGGAACTTTGTTACATTAACATTCAATGGAATTTAGATTATCCAAGTGCATGCGAACTTTGTAAAATTCATGTGTCCATGTGCATGATTTACATACTTCTATAAGATGTGAATATATTTTTGTGTTATGTAATCAATGATAAAATTATATTACGGACAATATTAGTTAAATAAAAATGACAACATCCTTGAAATAAAAACATAATATTCACCCTACTTATAATGAATCCAATATCATTTATTGAAATGATAGATTAAGTATTAAGTTGTACAATTTAAATAAGCATCTTACCCTCATTCACCCCCACACCACCCTCAGGTTATCTATCAGTAAAATACCTAATAGAGATAATAACTATTGATTTGGAATATGATTCTTTATAATAAAATCATCAAAGATGTTTAAATAATAGAAAACTTTTTATTACCCTATAAGGAAAAATATTACTAAATGAAAGAATAATTTTAAAAGGAAATTGATGATAAAGAATAAATAAGTAAATACATTGAATAAAGGATCTGTGCATCAGAAAAAACATAAAAAGTCACATTACTAACAAGAATCCATAATTTGTAATAAGGAAATATAATATAATGGATGTTGAGAATATTTTCTATGAAAATAATGATGTTTATGAGAATAAGAAAATACATATGGTGATTATCATAAGATATTGTGAAAAAATAGTGAAATATATTAAAGATGACAAGAACACTATAAATTTATATTTTCTTGAGTATGAAGTAAAATTTAAAAATATAAAATTGTTCTAAAATTAGCCTTTATGTATTAATATGAGAAAATGATCCACATAAATGTTTTATATGAGATTATTTATTATAACACACCTCGTTATATTAGAAATAAAATATTAAAATTATATGTATACACCTGTTTAAGGATCTGAGAAAAGATTGGTAATACAATTTATTTAAAACTATGTTTATAGTAATGTTATTTACTTGGAAAATGAAGGATTCATAATAAATTGTAGTGGAATATGGGTTCGTAAAAGTGATATATTATATGTGAATATGATAAGGAACATGAGATTTATTTCCCTAATAGATACTCAATTTAAGGATTTCTTGAAAGAAAAGTAAATGTGAAATAACTTTATAGAATGTCAATCAAAGAAAGAAAAAATTGAATCATCAACTATTATTGGTTCTATGAAATGTTTAGGCATAAGGATCATAATTTTTTGCGTAATTTTTTAATTTATAGAAGGTAAATAAGGCCTTTATTAAAGGGGGTTACTTTTTTATTCAAGATAACTTGTCAGTTGAATGATTATACAAATAATATGGATGATAAAAATTATCTTATATTTGATATATTTTATTAATTAGAATAATTATATTAAAATTCCAATAACAGTTGTTATTTCAATAAATAATATCGCTTTTTGTCGTCCCTACAATTTCCACAAGCTATTGAGGAATGAAGAGTACAAAACATGAGAAAGGTCCAGTGTAAAATTGAAGGTAATTTAACCATGGTGTATCAGTAAAAAATAAAGTGTTGAAAATCCATCGAATAAGGAAAAGGATTGATGATTTGACTAATATATAGAAAATATTAGTCCTCTTATAGAATAAAGTGACAAATAATATATCATTTCATATAATTAATGACTATTGTAATCGATTTATATAATATTGAGCATGATGGAAAGTCTATTAAAGAAATAAAAAAAGAACTATTTTAGTGGAATAAATCTATGAGAATGAGAATATAAAATAATTTGACATTCATGTGATGTTTCCAAAATAATATTTCTCAAATACTATTGATAGAACATGTGGAATATTCAAGAAATATATACATGTTATTAAATAATGAAATATAATACTATTATTATAGTCTTAAATGGAAGGTAAAATGAAAGAATAAGAAGAAAATTCATATAAAATGATAACTGATGGGAAAAAGAAAAATCCACATGAGAACAAGGACTAGAATATGAAAGAAGACTATGCATCCCTGGGATATTTCTATAATGGAAATCAGAAGAAAACTCATTAAGGTTTATCAAAATTTTGAATCTAAAATGAAAGAATTTATTTGTTGACAAAATATTCTCAAATTTATTTCTCTCGTTAAATAAACAATAGAGGATCCACCTTATTCCCTTGTTTTTTTTGTTTTCAATATAAGAAATTGAAGCAGATGTGATCAGGGGGGTTAAAATAATCTATATAAATCTTACACTGATTTAATTGAAGTTTAATCCTATATTGAAGTTATTTTATTCTAATATAAATTTTTATTTATCTAAAAAATGATATCATCCAGTATGATGAAATGATATAGTCTACTCAGTAAGGGGGATGACATTAGAATCTACTATATATTTATGTATTGATAGGAATTATATAAAGTAATAGATAATAAAATTTTTGGGGATTGATTCTATATTTTCTCATCCTTTTTTATTAAATAAATTATAAATTTATGATTGATAAAATAGTTGATTCAATTAAATAATATTTAATAGGTTGTGGCGTAAAAAATTTTTATTGTGTAAGGATATTAAAAATTTATTTATCTCACTTTTTTTCTTTCTTAAGAACTTCTCAAGTAGACTTAGAGTTAGTTAATTGATGACTCATTGAATGTATCCTTTGTATTTATTTTCAATTATTGGCACAAATAATCAAATGATAGATTACTATATTAGAGATAATATGATGGATTTTGAGAATATATTTACTTGGAATTAATTATCTATATTAAAAAGAAATGTGAATATAGATATTTATGTTCCAAATAAAATTAATTAGTCATGTTTTCTGTCTTTTAGATTATAAATATTTTAAATAAATATTTAGTAAACATGAATTATCAAATATAATGGGTGATATTCCATTAGAAATTGGATTGTGTAATATCATTGAGAACTTATCATCAATATATTCTTCCATGAAAAAATTGAGTATGATGAAATGATAAATTATGAAGTCAATATGATATCAATGGTCATTTGGAATGTTTATTATATATTTTTATAAGATTATAAAATTCAACATGTTCAATCTGGATAATGATTGATCAGTTTTATCTTGAAGTATAAAAATATTATATGCACTTGATGTGAAGAGTCAGATTGGTAGGCTGATGAGTTGAATTATATTGTAGAATTGATGATATTTAGAAATGAGGATTAAATAAAAATTAAGGTCTATGCATCCATATTATATTAATTTGGAATATTAAATATTCCATTTTTTTATGAATAATGGAGTTAATGGACTGAATAATTTTGATCATGAACGAAAACTCAATATTGAATAATGAGGTGAGTTTCAAAGAATTTGATGATCTTTCTTAATTTAATGACTTTAAAAATAGAAATGGATTGGATATTGATTATGATGACAAATAATAATTTTTTTGGAATTAATTAACATGAATTATATAAATAATTATAACAAATAATGATGAAGATAAGGAGATAATTTTATATTGAGATTAAATATTTTTGAATTATTTTGATAATTGATTTTGGAACTCTCAATTGAATTAATTTTATAAGTTTGGAGTTATTTTATTTTTTGTGGAAAGTCATATTTACTTAATTATTGATTTTTGGATTAAGTACTAAAAAATAATTCATTAGATGTTAAAAAATATGTTTTATTTACTAAGATGTGATTGATAATTGACTGAAGAAGTCCTGAAGAGATTTTAGATAATTTGAGACTGGTGGTGAATTTTTGAGAAATCAAGATCATTTAT
Source organism: Viscum album (assembly GCA_963277665.1). NCBI lineage: Eukaryota > Viridiplantae > Streptophyta > Magnoliopsida > Santalales > Viscaceae > Viscum > Viscum album. The sequence goes on from OY728157.1 coordinate 982,476,151, forward strand.
ATATGTCTGTGTTTCATTGATTTTGTAACTCCAAGAATGAAATAACTGCATAATATGAATCCATAATCTATGTAAAAACATCATAATATAATAGATACATATGAATAAATAATTAAATTTAAAGCTTACATGTGAGTAACTCCATTGTTTTAAAGGCAATGTATGTTTAATCTATAGTTCGTGTCAAATTACTGTAATGGATTCAAATCTCATGTAAGAGAAATCTTTTTTTGATAATAAGAAATTAATCATGTTTATGTGTTCCCGAACTCTAGGAAACATAAACATCATGTTATTTAAATTTTGTTTTTCTTAATGATGGATGATACATAACTAATTTAGAAGAATATTTTTTTCATGAAAATTAAATTAATAAAGATATAAGAAATCCATGGAGAATTTTTTATATATTTTAATGATAATATTGTATATTTTAATTGAAATATTAGTTTCCATATCATAAAAATTTATGATTTTAATCTCAATAAATAAATACTTTATGATTTTTCCATAATTATCATGAAGGATAAATTGTATGGAGTTACCATATAAAATATTGAAATTGATACATGAGGTAATATTGTGTTTATTAAATGGGATATGATTCAAGGGGAGGTAGATGTGAGAAATAAGGAATCAAATGGAGGTAGAGTGAGACTAATATAAAGTGTTGTTGAAAAATATTATCATTGAGGTTCTTGTAAAAATAGAACATACTATTAGTGGTGATTACCTTAAATCTAGAAAATTCATATTTAATAATACTAAGTGAGGATTCTTATTAAAATAATATTTTGATCATTATATTGAAATAAAGTATATACTACTCTTGAAGATAAAAAAATTTGTTAGAAGGCTTCTTTTTGAGTGTTAGTATTATGCAAGATTTTTTTGGTTATTATGATATCACTCTTTTCATAGGAATAATGTCTAGGTTTTAATGAAGAATAAATTTTGATATTTTTAGCATCTTTTACATCAATTTTGGAAACCAAATGTAAACAAGAGTGGTCTTACATTCAAAATATATATGGTGAAATATAAACAATTATGACATAGTTAATAGGGGTATAGTATGATCGATTACCTAATGTATTAAATTTAATATGTTAGTCGATATTATTGTATAATATGTAATTGTTCCAAGAAAGGATATAGTTATTCACATTGAGGTAAAACCTTATAAAAATTTCATGTTTAGTTTTTTTCACATTGTTTCATGTTTTGTAATTATGTATGGTGATACAAGAAAGACTATTCATCCTAACATATTTTGAGGTTTGAGTTAAGAGTAATTAAAAAAAATCAATCCACCCTAGTTCAATACCTCTCATTTTGGATGCACATGTTCATTGGGCATCACAATCCAAAGTTCCAATAACGTCAAATATATATTATTTGAAAAATATCCTTAAGATTATGAACCATCCTCACAGTCCGACCATCAGTCTACGGATGAAATGAAATATACATGTACAATTAGCTGTCAAATTCACATTTTAAACTCATGATTGTCCTTTATTTTAATCTTATCTCATGGTCAGATTCAATAGATCAAAGAACTCAATATATCTCATATAGTTGTAATTTAAACAACTATGCCAAACATTCCACTAATCATTTTTTTCGAAATATAGATAAAATGATGTGATATATCCACCATATTCAGTACAGTCAATATAGAATTATAACAATTATGTGAAATGGGTAGTGTAATCAAGAAGTCTCTAGATATGTCCTCTCACTTCCGTCTTGGAATATTCATTATGTTTCATAGCCTAATTAGAACCTGATTCATATCCTTGACATATTGACAAGTAAGAAATTTTATAATAATATACCAAACATTAGTTCAAATCTAGCTATTAAAACACATTATTCAAATCATGGTATATATTTTCCACCCATCAATGTACATGTAGTGTGAAATAATGTATTTATATTTAACCTATTCAACCAATGGTACAAATCCCCGACCATAAAATTATATTTAGTGGTTCTTATCTTCAAACCATCAATACAAATAATTATTATGAATAATATGATATCTTTATAACCCAATTGTTGGATCCCCTACTTGATATTTAATAAATTGATTCATTAAAGATTAATATATCATCATCTATTCTAAAAAAACCTCATTCACCCACTAGAATTGTCTCGAGACAAAATTTTGATAACTACTCCATCATAATTTATTCTACTATTACCTCTCTCGTAGAACCCTAATTCTATTTTTGAATCAACACATCATCCACCACTTTACCCATTCTAGGGGTATATATCACCTCAAATTCCTAATCTTATAGGAACTCAATCAATATTATCCTCCTAAAGTTCAATAATCCTTTTAATAATATATGATGCATGATCATATGCTTTGTGAGGATCATATATCACTCACCAAAAAAATGATATCTCTATCAATTTTATTAAAATATAATAATTTAATGATATATGTTATAGTTTAAAGACTCTATTTTTTACATGAAAAACATTGGAACATTTAAAATAAAATTTTTAGAGTTAGGTACTAAGTCGGTTTAGGATTCTGCGGCCCCGAGAGGCACGATATTGTTATAATAAAAATATAAAATATGTTTTCTTTCACACACATAATTTTGTAAAAATAATTTAATTTAACTATAATTGAGTCTCATATGGTAAATATGTAACCACCATGGATTCTAGAATAGAGGTTTTGACCTGGTAATTACATAACATTTTTGCAGTTAGACGTTTGTTAAAGAGTAATCATTAATGTATTAATAAACTGATGAATTTATTTATTTATTTATAACATATTAAATTTTCCTCAACTAAACACCTATATTTAATACCTATTATATAAATTCCCTTGGGTTATCAGAATAACACTAGTTTTTGAGAGGATCTATTTGGAGAATAGTTCTTGATCAAATGATATCCTTTCGAAGGTAGGTGATTGATGTGCCATATGAGTTCATGGATCTCGCCAACCACTACCGATGTTGAATGTTATTCATCAGAAATTGATCCAAACATGAGGTAGGATTTATTTTTATTTGGATGTAAATTTTTTAGTATCCCATATCGAATTCAAATTAATTAACCAATCAATGATTGATTCATATATCAAAAGTTGATTATAGTTAATGTTTTTATCTTCCTATTATTAGGAATTTTTATTTCTTTATGGATTCCTCTTTATTGTTGAAAATTCATTGTTTACCTTGTTAATTAATGGAAGAAAATCCGAAAAATGGTCTACATTCTTTGGGTGTTCATCATAAGCATTCAATTTGGTTAGTGTTTTGATAAATAACTAAAGAACATTCATTCTGTGTTCAATATTTGATAAAAAATAACCTATTTGTGAGGAAATGTATAATATTGAAAGCATTATTGAGGTGAAATGATGATGATGGATGATTTCTTGATTGATTGGTGGATTCTAATTCATGCATTTGGAATTTTGTTGATGAGGAGAGACAACATATGATTCCCAAGAGAATCGGTGGATGGATTCCAACAATTGGTGATGTTCAGTCTCGGTCAATCCTAGATCCATATTAATCACTATATTTGTTCATCAAATCAGAGTTAATAAAGGAGAAAGTGGAACTGTGTGGAAAATTAGTGGTTTTTTTAAAATCCAACATACACAACATATAGTCCGAAGCACACACTACATGTGGTCCACCGGCTATAGCGGTTAGGTTTCAAAAACTGCTAAATATCACATATTTTGTATATGATATACACATTTTCTGACCCCTTTCTAGTGGATTGGAATATACCCCTAAGGTACACAAGACTGTACATGACCAGGTATATAGAAGTGGATGGAGTACATCCACATATCACGTTACTCGAACATGGATAGAGTATCCAAAAATGGCTAGGTACATGGAAATGGATTCGGTACAAAAACATATACTATTACTAAGAGATGGATATATTATCTTAACACAACTAGGTACATGATAATGACTATAGTACATGGGTATGGGAAATATTACATAGTCACATTCCAGAGTACACAAGAATACATGGGGAATATAAGACATGTCGTATACTTTTCTAAAAATGATTAAGGCTCTTGTTTTCTTCAGTGTAGACCACAATATATAGGGAATCTCTCCATGGTCAATCCCTATGAGGGTAATTGAGTAATCATTTCCTGATAATATGATTTCATCCCATCTATGGGATTAGTCTTATTTTTTATTTCAGGAATCCCTCCATGAGTTCGGGTTGAGATCCCTTATAATTTCTTCTTCCCTATGTTTTTTTAGGAATCTCATCGCCAACCATATGGAGAGGGGATCCCCTTAATAGTTGGTTATCTAAGTCTGGGTTAGAAATCACACAATGTACCTTAGTTGGATCCCCTATATGTGTAATGATATCTTTTAATCTCCATCATAAAATAATTCATGGAAAGGACCAATTAGCATGAACTCTCATATGAGTGACTTCAATGATATCAGACATGTGGACTAAGTTCCCTCAGAAAAGGGTTACCTTGAAGCTTGAAGCAAAAATCCTTGGATGAAAGTATGGTTGTGACTATACTTTGAGACTAAGTGTCTATCTTGATTATATCTAGGTTTTTGGTTATTTTTGATAAGTCTTATATTATGATGGACATGTCTCGGACATCATGAGCTTACTACTCTCATGATGCTTATGTTTGGTGATTTTAGGGTGTCCTTATAGGTATGTATATAATAACCCATGCAAGGTATATGTTTGAAAAAATAATGTCTTATGAAAATGAATGGAATTTTGACATAGTCGGAGGTGTACTAGGATGTTTAGAATCATATTTGATATAGATAGACCACGTTTCAATCCATGTGTTTCATTTTACAATAGTCCCCTCCATCCTAGAATGTTTAATCATTTAACTATTTTGGTTGGATTTTATTTTCCCCATATATTTTCTATTACATGTTTGATACTCTTATGTGGGATATATATATATATATATATGCATTTATTATGGTGTCAGTTGTATGATACATTCCAAAATTGTATGGGTATTTGGAGGTGTGTGTGTGTTCGCGCGTCTGTACGTACACCAGCCTAAGGCCTCCCATGTGTATGAAATGCATAATCTGTGTTGATATCCATCCAAAGGCCTAATAATGGTTGTATTAGGTGTAAAATTTGTCTTTCTTATGGTTAGTCAGAACTTGGTAGGCTGGGTTTTGATATATTTGTAACACCTTGTGTTTTTATTACTTAATTTTTTGACTAAATTAAAATTCCTTGTTGGATTGTGTAGCATGCTACACCATGTTATGATTGATTTATATGAGACACCAATATAATATTGAAATCAATTAAGAAAATATTTTGTCTTATTTTACACACAAAAATATGTTTTGATTCAGTTTCACACAATACTGAAATCCTTCAATATCTTTTGTTACACGCAAGACTGAGTTTTACCAAACTACAATATACCTTTCATATTATTATTTAATATGACAGTTACCACTAAGAATATGAAATGATGATAATGAATAGATTAATTTTTTTATGAAAATTTATATTCCTTAATAATTTATTGGTTACCTAACATTTACAAATTAAATAAGAATCATTTAAAAGAAAAAGAGATGTTTTATGAACACAGTATTTTTTCTAGAAGATGGTTTAATAATCTTCAGTGCACATAATTGAAAATTATATTTTACCAATTTAATATTAATTGAATTCTAAAAATAAACATAACTTTTGAAATTATTATACAAATATTTTCTTTTGGTGAATTTATGGTATTTTTTTAGAGGATTCATTTTTTGATGAATAGTGAAAAATATTTAAATTTAATTTAAAATTTATTTTTAATTTAATTAATTTATGTTGTTTAATTATTTTTAATTTGATTTGACAAAAAATAGTTAATGTATATAGATATTGGTCGAATAAATTATATTATACACATTTTCATATAGAATTTTTATATAAAAACATTGCAAACTTTTGATCATTTTTAGTTTTAAAAACTTACTTTCTCATCATGTCAACTTGATTAATTTTAAAATAAATTCTGCGAGTTCTATGAATTCACTATTTTTAAAATGGATTATACATTTTTGGATCATAATAATTTATAATTTATAATAAATTAAAAGTATATTTTACCAATGTGATTAGTCTAAACAATTAAAATTAATTATATTGATTAATGTAAGAACTATATTACATAGTGGTTAAACATAAGAATATGAGGTGAAAATGAACTACAAACTTGTCCAAAACCTATTTTCTGGACATATATCTACCCATTCCACATTTTTTCCATTTTTATGAGTTAGGGGTATATTTTTCAATGAATTTAACCTGTATAATATGTTATGTAAAGAAAATGATAAAATGGGAACCTTCCTTTTTTAATATTTATAATGATTTGGATAGATAAAAACATCAAATATTTGTAAATAAATATTATTTTTAAATTAAAATAATTTTTTAATTAATGATAGTTTATTTTAAATTTTTCTAGATTAAATAATTACAATAAATTTTTATGAAACAACAACAAAAGAATTATTTATTTAATTATTAACTAAAATAAATGATTCTAAATATATTAAAATTGTCGTAAATTTAATGAATTATTATATTTCATTTCTTTTGTATATTAATATATCATGTTTCATATATTTGAACTTAATATATTCAAATTCAATTATTTTCGAGATATTTTTATATTCAAATTAAATTAATAATTTAAAAATTGACAATAATGTTATATTATAATAATAGCTATTTTATTAAATGGTTTTTAAAAACTAAAAATCATTAAATTTGTAAAGTGATATGTAACTATTAATAAATATAATTTATTTTCCATTTATTTACCAATTGATCATATATAATTAACATATTGACCGCTAAATAGTAAAAACATTGTTATTGTGGTTAGGGTTAATGTAGTGTTTATGTGCATTATGTACCCTTCTATTAAATTAATTTCCCACAGATATGGGATTTATATATATATATATATATATATATTATATATTATTTTTGAATACGTGGGACTAAATTTATTAATATATCCCACTTTCATTTTGTCCTAATGGATATATTACCTAGTTCATGAAATTAGTTTCCTTAATAAAAACCAAAATGAAAAAATAGTGAAACATAGGCGTTAAGGAATAACATTATAAAAATGCATTTATTTTTTTGGGATATAAGTATTTCTCTAATAGATAAACCCTCCCTTCCATTATTATCCAATTTTTTGGCCACATGAGGTAAGGTATATTTCTCAATAGTGAATACTATTGACTATATACAAGAATGTCACTCCTCTTCAACTATAAAAGAACACTCACTCTCCCCCACTATTCACAACTCTCAATAAATTTGGCATGACCAGTATCTGAAAAAAATACAATCCTAAATCACTAAACTAATACTATAAGCCTTATTTTGTCTATATATAAAACCATTTACTAGATTAGTGAAAACTTATGGAGGATACCCGAAGGTGTAATGTTCTTCTAAAAGGATTTTTATTTTATTTCCTTCCCCAACACGTTCAATTATTATTATTCCAATATTATAAAACAAACATTGTATATTAATTATAATCATAATTTTTTATGTAATGGTTACTAATTATAACATCACACACTTTAATAAAAAATGTTACTAAGTAATCATTCATTTATACAGAAGACTACCACTTCGCGAACTGATATCCTTCATTTCTCCATTACCACCTCTCACGATTGTGAATTATGGTAGAAATAGTATTTATATATCATATGTACTATATTTATGATATTATTATTATTTATTAATTAATATATCACTCATATATTCACACATTCAATTTTGATGAAATATGATAATGTTGCTCGTGTGTACAACGAACTATTGCCTCGCAAAATGATCTGATTCATTCACGGTTTACATGGAATGTCTTATGGATGTGTTTTAGAAAAATATATTATATATATAATATAATAATGATAATTCAATGATAATATATATATATCATTCAGTTTTATATATTTTAATACGATAAAAAAATGGAAATATTGTTTAGGTTTACATAAGGCATATCGTAACCAGGAACGATGTATTCCATTTCTTATGTCAAAATTTAATGGATTAAAAAAAATACATATGTACTGAATATATATATGAAATTTATAAAATTATTTACATTCTAGATATAATTGAACCATGATCTATGTTATTGAAAAAAAAACACAAGTCAAAAAATATTCGAAAAAAAGTGGTTGTTAAACGAAACGTAACATTAACATGGTATTGTCAATAAATGGGTAATATAAAATCATAAAAAATATCATATATTTTATGACATATATTAATATGGTTATATAATATATTTATAAAAAAACATTTATTTGTTGTACAAGAGGTTTTAATGAATACGACAATAGTCATGACTTTATGTAAATTATTTTTCTCTCACTTTTAGATTTTGTGAGAGACATGCTATATTTTCCACATCCTTCTATTTGGTGTATATAGTGTCCATGAATGTGTATTATTATTCATGTACTAAAATTTATTGTGGTTTTACCAATCCATTTTATGATACCTTCTTAATGGAATTTATTTTTCAAAAGATAACAAATCTGTATGACAATTTTGTCCCAGTTTTCCATCTTTGAGACACATGTTATGTTACACAACTATATTATTTTAGGATGTGTATATACCGCACATTTTATAAGTTATATCATGAATCTACTTATTTTCATGATATTTTATGCTTCACGTAATGTACTTTACTTAAATTTATTATTATTCAATGATACTAATGTGGTAGGAGGTTATTGTTATTATCTCATCATTTATCAGGATTTTTTTATGATTATGATTCCACTAATGAAATTTTTTGATACATATCTCAATAATTCTCTTTAATTTTATTATCCTTTAGTTATTCATGGTATGTTAATGTAATTGTAAAATTTTTCCACTCTGTTTCATCTAATGTAATTAAAAATATATTTTTAGGAAATTAAAACATTATCTCCCTCTTTAGTCAGAAATCTATTTTCGTAAAAACCCACATTTTATAAAAAAATAAATTTTATAAAATAATATTTTAAGATAATTTTCCAGGAAAATTATTTTTTAAACTTTTTTTAGGTTTTTAAAATTATTTTCAAATATTAATTGATATGTTTTGAAGGTTATCTTCAAAGAAAATGGTTTTCAATATGTTTCATGTTTTAAAAGGTGTTTTCAAGGAGGAAAGTGTATTTTTCACAATAAATTTTTTAAATGAAGTTCCAAATTATTTTCCATATAAAATGAATTGTCTTGGTATTAACTATTTATTACATGGGATATGATACATTTATATCATTCATATTATTTCTCTATATGGTATTTTTTAGTTTCATGGTGATTAAAAAACCTCTTTCTCATCCATAGGCTAGGCCATGATAAAATTCTTATGAAACCCACTAATTTTAATGTGTTATTCTATGATTAATGGTTCATGATACCCATTTAATTTCATTTGTTATTATATGATGAATGTTTGTGATCTTATGATACACATGGGTATTATTTTAATTATGTGATGGGTGGGACCAATATCATCATCCAATGTATTGCATATATTTGGATAACTAATAAGATTACATGTTATATGTGAACCTGAAAACATTTTCACAATGTTATTATTTGAACTGAATTCTTCGTGAAGCTGAAAATGGATAATTTTGGATGAACCAAATCCATCATCCATGTAAAAGAAAAATTTCTATAAATCCAAGGAAGGATCATGAATGTTTTGAGGCATGAGGGAAATATTAAAATATTCATACAAGACTTTTATATAACTAATTTGATGTACCTCATGCCCCTAAAAATATTGACCACTCAAATTCCTAAGTCATGCATGTGATTGATGTTCATGTTGCATGAAACAAACCTCATCGACACACAAGACTCTTTAGTACCAAATGTGATGTGTATTGTCCCCTTCCGATTGGTCCACTCAAATAGCTAAGGATGCGACACTCAAGATGTCCAAGTTGTAAACAAGAAAATTCATCACCCTGTAAGAATCTTGAAAGACCAATTCCAATTCAAGAAGACCATTATATGATTGACTGTCATATCTAAGGATGAGGCAGCTTGGAGGACCTCTTCCACATCCGAGATCTTTAGCACCATCGTTGATGATTTCTTCTATAAGAAGAATGCAAAATCACTTCTCGAGTGTAACCCTCCAGAAATCAAACCACCTCTTTATTTCTTGCAATAATTATCTTACATGACATTGTGAAAGAATATAACCCTAGAGGTAGAGATAATAAAGAACAATTCCAATGTATGTCCTTCCTCACGTGGTACCATTATATTGTAATGCTTACCCAACCACTTTTAGCCCATGTTGGGTGCATGCAGTGATTCCTCTTGCGCACACCCCTAACCTCGCACGCAAACCCAAATCTTGTGTGCACCCACTAACCTTGTGTGCAATAATCTAATATTGTGTAAACCTTCTCCTTGAATCTCCATGGCTAGAATTTATGTCAAATCACCATGTTTGAGTGCATCATTCACAAAACATGAAATCCATGAACTCACCTCTTACATGCAGCCCTCCAAAATTGCACGTAGTTATTTCATGGTCCCTTTGGAGGTGTCCCCAAAGCCTTTAGTGAATTCATTTCCATAACATTTTCTTCTCATCATATGTGTGTTAATGCCTTTTTCATCTCAACAATGGTACACTAACATGGACCCCATGATTAACCACTCCCTCACATCATTATATCCTAAAATTTCTGAAGCCATCTCCCTCCCAAGGGTGAACGAGCTGACATTATGTAATCCCAAGGGGTAATGATGGAGTCCCACATGTCCATGCTGTATGATGTAACACTTCCTAGAAACAACAACCTCATAACATTAAGTAAAACTATATTATAACCCCCTGAAATGCACATGGGATACCCCATGTAGGATCATCATGGGATGTAACTATCTCCCACCACTGAGTACAATCCACTCATTTCCGTTATCTTTCATGCAAGAATCCAACACACCATTCAGAGGATTATCCATATATAACTCACAGGGAATGAGATCCACCCCATATTGGATTATATCCTCTTAGGGAATCCTCTATGTGTCATCCCCACTCACTTGTAATGAGATCTTCTTTAGGAAGCCTCCATTTGTAATCCCCACATAATCTCTCATTGGTTCATCTTTCATGACACGAGCATTGGGTCTACTTCTTCCTCTTCTTTCTCACAATGAGCATGCCTCGTGTGGGATAAGAAGATAATATGAAATGCATCAACCTCTATTTCCATGGGAATCCAATTGTGTGTATTCCCTAATGACCAGCCACACATCACCCATGGGCCTATTTTATGCGTAAAACACAATCATGTCCGATAAATGAGAATCTTCTTTTTGTAATCCCCAACCATATTATCCAATTACATGGGCCTCTTAATTTGGTATAATCCCCAATTCCCCTTCATGTACTATGTGGACTTTTATTCCCAATGAATTGGGATACATAGGATTCCTCCCCATGGTCCAAACCCAGAACCACACTCCAACCACTATACCTACTCTATCAACCTCATTCTACATCCACTCCATACAAATTAATCATGATTTTTAACCAAGCTTCCACATCCTAGTAAGACCATTCCACCCACTTGGTCTACTCTCATGTATAAGCCCCATCTATATCATCGCTACTCCTTGAAGTACCATAAGCACCATTCATTCATAATAATCACACCATATCTTGCCAATTCTATTTCCTCAGTGTGAGAATAATTATCACGTGATGTTATACTATAAGAAATATTCCTTTCACATGACTATAAAATATGGCATCAAAATACATGGGTTTTGATCCCTTCTATCTAAATTTGGTCTCTAGCTTTTATCACTAAGGTTCAATCCATAATAATGGTAAACATTGTTTCCCCCATTATAATGGTTCACCTCTCGATCCGCCATAAAAGGTATTTAGATCAACTTTTATGGTGTGAAAAATTCCCATTAGGGGACACTCCTCCCTTATTCTCTTCCATAAGTAATTTTTGTCCACCCAGTTTTTAAATAATTTAGGTACTCCCTCTTAGAGACACACCTCATTAATCTTCTTAGATAGTTCATTCTTGTCATCATCAATATATCTCTACAAGATAATAACATTATGACCAAAAATAGATACCTCCTGCAAAACATGGGATGCTTGAGGTGAAATTATTGGAAGATATGCACCAATAGTGATAGATACCTCATGATAAACATGGGATTTATGGGGGGAAATCCTTGAAATATATACACCTATGACATCAGTTACCTCATGATAAACAAGGTATTCCTATGTTGAAATAGTTGGAATATATACTTCAATGATGTTAGGTTCCTCTTTGAAAACATGGTATTCCTGAGGTAAAATCTCTGGAAGATATGCACATACTGCATCAGTAACCTCATGTTAAGCATTAGATGCCCGAGGTGAAGTCCATGGAAGATATTTCATTATAATTATATACCTCGTGATCAATATGATAATTCTCTGGTTCAATTCCCAAGATGTCTCCATGGTGTTCCCTCCATTGAGGATGATAAAGGCATCCAAACTTCTTAGACTCCAGACATGCCAGCAATGCCCCATGTGACTACACTTCTGACTATATACTATTTCCCTCTCAAGAACATTTAGAATGTAAAAATAGAAGAATCATAATTATCTGACATACAATGATATATGGAACTAGTAATGAGTTTCAAAAACAAGACATATTTTATGAGGGAGACCTGAACTAGGCAACGAGTTCCAAGGAGGATTCTATGAATGTTGGAAATGACATACCATCATCCATTTTCAATCAAGGAGAATAAATCACCATTTAAAGTAATAAAATATTCCATCCAATATAATGGGGGAATGTGGGAAAACAAAAAAAAAAATCAATGTCAGAGGGAATTTAGACATGTGGTGGTGGTTGAACCTCAATGAAATAGTCAAAAAGAGAAATAGGGAACCTGACTTGAAACCTTTCTCCTTCAACCCTAGTGATTAGCCATGTTGACCATCAGATTAGGGATTGGTGTATGATTTGAAACTATAATCCTCAATATGAGGACTTGTACAATTTTAGACATCATTGGATAAGAATTTCCTCAGATCTTCCCTTCTGGCACCAGGACCCACTAAGAATATAGCGGGGCTGACATGGAAACTCTTAGAAGTTAGTGTAGATAAATGTTGGAAATTCTAGTTTATTATATCATCACAATATTTCTCTCTATCTCTCTATCTATGACCATGAAATGTTAGATTATTCTAGGTAATTAGTAATTTCATTCATTTTATCTATGATGAATGATAAATCCTCAATCTTTGCAGGACCCGGGTAGGAGGACACCAACCACCCAATTCCCATAGACGTAGGGGTAGGATAATTTTAAATCCCTAAATCCCACATGACTCAAATTCCAACAAGAAAGAATGTATGCTAATAGTTACTGGGTGCATATTCATCATATCACCCTCAGAGATCATCCATCGGAGGGTGATCAACACCCCCAGTACGATATTACGAGTCGTAGGGGGTCATTCCCAAGAGGGACACTGTCTTGTTGGATTTGGAGGCTTGTTTTCCTCACCAACAACACCACCTCCATGGTCTTCATAGGGATCCACTACTTCCCACTCAAAAAAAGAATCATTCCAAGAGACTCTACCATGAATGGTCCTATTACTTTGTTACTTATATCGATGAGTTGTGGGATTCACATGTCACCCCATATGTGACCACTACCTAAGGAGCCATCAAGGATGGCTACCACTAGGCTCTGTTAGCAATAGCAGTGACTGGTCCCCTGGGCCAAAAACCAGTTAACTATTTCCCCAGTATTTTATCCCCAATCCGAAAGACCCACCATTAATGTCGGTCAATAGGTTATGAGGATTATCAACCTGGGATATCACCTTTCACAGGTCTAGTGGATCTTTCCACCACAGACATATACATCTAAATCCATGCAACCCATAAGCATTTTTTCACCTTTTCCTAATTTGGATTGAGACCTTGGCTACCCCGTGGGTGGGTTTGGTTGAATCTGTCGATCGAAGGCACCACCGACTATCAATATAGGTTAGTCTATGATGATGAGATTTAATATAGAGTCCCTCATCAAACAATCTCAATCTAATGTGTAGGACCTACCCACTCTCATAGTTGACATGGGGGCCCTCTCCTTGTTCCCAATGTCGATTAAAGAGGAGTACATCCATACATAATCATCAACAGGTAATGAGGTCCTCCCCATGTTGACACCACCATTCAACAGTGAGGCCCTCCTTATGTCAGAACCTATTCGCAAATTGTTGTACTATATCCATTCCCAACTCAATAAGTATCCCTCCCAACATCACCATTGGCCATCATGGAGGTCCTCCCATGCCACAACTAACTAGAGTAGAGGTCTTAACTACTCATTCAATGGTCAACATGAAGTCCCTCTTTATGTTTCCACCAGCCATAGCAGAGGACCTCCCCATGCATTCAGAAACAAATACAGAGGTCATACCCATGTTTAATATCATAAACAAAAAGTTCCTACTCATGTCCATTTTGATCAGTGTGATGGCCAAAATCACACCTCAACCCACCAATGTAGATGTCCTCCCACTTTCATAATCATGATGGTGGTCCTCCATAGGTCCTTATTGACCAAAGTCGAGGTCATCCCTGCTACATCAATGGCCATAGTGGTGGTCTCCCCCCCCCCCCACTGTTATAGAAGTCAAAGCGAGGGTCATCCATGATCTAGTGAAAACTGATACAGAGGGCCTCCCCATGCCCCATCTCATCCCAGAAGAGGTCCTCCTCGCACAATCACCCACCATCATGGGGTCCCTCCACATGCTAAGACTACTTACCCTTATGAAATGACATGTGGTAGATCGATGAACCACCACTGTCGAAGCCCAAATTTTGGGAATTACTAAGATATTGTCATCCACATTCACTTCTTAGACACCAATGAATAGTGTTATTAAATGATGGATCCTTCACCCCATTCATCTATATTAGAGTCTAGTGTAGGATCCTTGATGATGAATTTAAAAATCAAATAAGGTGGGATCCAAACAATTCCTGAATCCCTTTGTAGTAACAAGTAGATAGAGGTATATTTTTCTCTCAACCATGGACTCACAGAGTAGTACTATCTACTATTGCTTGTTTCATTCTCAACATATGACCGATATCACAAAGATTTATTCCATAGATTGAGAGATAGAGAGCATCTGGTAGTCCCACAGAAGAGTGTTAAGGCCCTCTCAAATGAAGCAGTTATGAAATCTGAATTCTATAGGGTCATAATGATGTTGTTGGAACCACCCTCAAGAGATGACCCAACATGAAGTGAGTAGTAAAATTATGAATTGGATCCTTCAAAGGCCATCCCACCATCTCATTAATCCACATCAATGATTTAGCTAGCTTCGTGGATGTTGTTGACCAAAGGATTAGTTAATCATGAGGAAATCCCCACTTCTAAATAAGAAAACATATGAGCAACATTGGCATCCAATCAGTTGTAAATGTTATTCTAGCTGAATTAAACTCCAACCAAGATATCCCAAATCCCCTCACCAAGTATCAAGTTGATTTATTTCACCATATAGTTTGGTTGAAGTGTTCTCACCTATGTGAACACTAGTTAGTATAACTCAGAATTTGGGAACTCTTCGATGACATCAACCATTAGTGTCACCTGGTTGACTTGGTAGCACTCTTAGTGGATCAACATCATGATTCACATAACTACCACCAAAACCTCTAATAGAGACTCAACTATATCTTTACAGTGCTTCATATAATCAGTGGAGAGGCATATTTTCACATGTCGATCTGTGGATGGGGATTGTATGATGCTCTCCACTTCAGTAATATCACGGGGTAGCCTATCATACCCATTGATATTGTAGATATGATTCAAGGTATTTTTATGGATAATGTGGATTATTTTAGGTTTCATAATGATGAGGGAACTATAAAAGGGTACGGAAAAGGTAACCCGCAACATAGGGTAGCATGATATCAGGTGTACCCTCTTACTGGTGTCTGCACTCACCTAAAAAGGTAGTCAGTTTTCCTTAGGGAACCCTCTACTATTTCCTACTGGTCAAAATACCAATAATGGAATGGAACATCCTATGTTCTATAATATATCAAATATTGGGATAATGACAAAGGGTGATCCCACTATAACCACCTTCCTACAGTATTTTTTAGATTAGAAAAGTCACATGCATGACATAATATATTTACTATTTTTATTTATATAAATACCATGCATCCCTGGCCAATGGAAACCCACTCTGACATAAAGCATGGCAATAAAAAATTTCTTTAAAATATGAAAATCTTTAATATTAAATAAATAGAGTAATTAAAATCACCCCACCTTAGGGATTTTATTCCCAAAAAATAAAAACATTACACAATTAGTGGGGGTGATGAGAAAGAATTTGGTTCTTCTACACTTAAGAGCTATCCGAATGATTTATTTGTTTCCACAAGACATAGACCAAGGGAATTAGTCACCCATGAAGGGTGTTTTCTTATTGATCCTTGGTATCTACCAGTTACATTGTGAAGGTTGCTATATCTTTGACATATATCTTTCCACATTCGATAACATGAAACAATCCATGCACATGGCCTCTCAACTATACCCCATGAAAGACATAATGTCCTTAGACAAATGTCCATGATAGGGATGAGTGGTAGACCATCTCTATTACCATTTTTAGTATGAAGAATATACTAATGAAGCTTAGAGATAACTTTCCACCACTACCAAATATTCCAAATCCTCGGTGAGGAGAGACCTTTAATAACACATGTTCTTCCTCATTGAGCTCCAAATTCCTCCTAATTCCGTATGCATAGTATTTTTTATGTTTATGGGTTGTCTTAAACTACTCCCAAAAAAATATGAAAATTATTTGTTGCCACTCAAACCAAATCTAGAACAATGAGTGAATACTCTTATGGATTAGTCTCACATAGTTGTGATCTATTATAAGGCCCCAGCCTTAAACCTTACTTAATCTTGAGTTATTACAAGATTACACATTGAGGATCTTTTTAGGTTTAGATTTTTAGAGAATTAGATCATGAAACATGAATTACATTCCACATTTAAACAAAGTGGTTACATAAAAGACAATATTCATTCTTCCCATCAACGAAAACATATTTAAAATACAACATGGATTCTTTCTTGACACATCCTTGACACTATCATCACATCATGTACCTTTCCCTTGACCTGTGAAAAATAACTCAAGAACTTGGGATGAGCATAAAAATCTCAGTAAGGGTTATAAAAATATGGAAAGGAAACATGAGTTCATATATACATAAGAATGAAATCATACTTTACCCATAAAACATAGGCACTTTAACATACCTCATCAAATCATTAATAAATCATAGAAATCATAAGACATAAAAGGTATATTGAGGCATTAATAACATTCTTACGTAGGGAGTAACCCTCTTGTTTACATTTGGAATACCCACCATAGTATATTCCCAAAATATCTTCGGAGAAACCTTAACGTTTCACTCCTTCACGTTACCCAATTCATTGGAGAGCTATATCGGGCTCACCCGCCCTTATTTTATCACGGATCCACCCGTATTCATAACAATGCCCAAGAACCATAACATAATCTTGTCACATAAAACATGCATAAAGGAAACATAACATTTCCACCTTTCAATAACAAGATATTAATACAACACATTGATATAAATACATTATGAAAACCATTTTCAATACCAAAATAAAAGAAAAGTAAAAAATGGTATTTATTTTTATTTTAAAAAGAAGGTATGGCTTGTAGAGGAAGCCGAAACTCAAATAATGGTCACGGAGGCGGAGAAGTCGTTGTCGCCGCATACATACAACAAAAACATTCCCTTTTGTCGTTTAGTAATACACTTCGTATAAAAAGATTCCTTTTGGATAAACGTAAAAGTAAAAGGGTTTTATACACCGTATAAAAGAAATATGTGTATAAAACAAAATATGCCTCAATGAAAGGAGATTGAGATGAAGTCCCATACAAAGACGATATCCTTGGATTAAGGATAAATCAGTTACAAAACTATGTGTGGAAAACGAATACACGAAATATAAGTGGGTATTAAGTGTAAAACAATCAAAGGACATTCACACATAATCATAGAACGACATATTCAAGGTGTACAAGTTTGTCCCAAAGAATCGAAATTGGGTTAAGAAGTTCCCTTGAAAAAATTCGACAGCCTAACGACGTCACTTCAAAATTCAGAAAAAGAGTTGATGAGAGATAAAAAGGGTATCTCATCACTTGGACATAAAATTTAAATCAATAAGGATATAGAAGAACATATCCCAAAATAATATTATGTGAATTAAAATACATAACAAAATAAGTCTTTAAAAAAGAGGAGGGTGAAAGGTTCCCTTACCGACTTGGGTATCTTTCGAAACATACGCCCCGTGAAAGAAGGACAATACAGCATTGACGTAAATACTCATAAATGAAAGAATATTACATAATGAGTAAAATACTGGTCATTAAATACACCAATAAAAGGAAATTGTGGCAAATGTAGCATAAATTCAGGGGAATAAAATTGAGATGAAAAATCCCTTATGAAAACTCGGCAGCCTAACGGCGCCACTTAAAACTTCCAAAAATGGATTGATGAGATAAAATAGGGTATGTCATCACATTACAATAAAATTTACAGAAAGAGGAATATAAAATAACATCCCCCATCATAACAAATAGGAGCTTAAAAGAAGTGACATAAAGGAGAGTACTTAAAGAGAAAGAGAGAGGTTAGATCTCTTATGAAAATTCGGCAGCCTAACGGCGCCACTCAAAACATCCAAAATGGATTGATGAGAAAGAATAGGGTATATAATCATTTGAACATAAAAATTACATTAATATTAATATAAAATAACATCCCAATAACAATAAATATGATCTTAGAAGGAATGACATAAAAGAGTGTACTTAAAAAGATAGAGAGGAGTAGGATCCCTTACCTCAAGTCCAAATTGTCTTGCTCGTTTCTTTATATTACTGAATAATAAACGTTAGTAAATTAATAGTTTTCTAAGTACCTCCTTTAGAGATTATTATTCAGTTCATATCACATATTATAATGTTATAATAATTGTTTAATAATGTTAGTTCATATCAGACATTTTTGCCGATGTTTGGTACATGAGTCAAAAATGAACTTGTTTGAAAAAAGATTTCCCATGTAGTTATAAGTAAATAATATCCATAATAGTATTAATGATTAAAATATCATATATATCCAGTAAATATTCAATTGATACTATTCCATATCATTTGGAGATAAAAAACAAAAAGCATCGTTCATGGAGACGGTAGACCGTACGTACGCATGAACGCTACTTTCATTTTTTTGTCATATTAATGGAATTTAAAAAAATGAGAGAGATATATATATGTTATAATTCCATAATTATATCCATTATTTAGATGTAATATATTACATATATATCGATTATATAAATTTACTTATAATATTACATAACATTTTGAGATAAGAAATGAAATGTACCGTTCATGGAGACGGTAAGCCGTACGTATGCATGAACGCTAATTCCATTTCTGTTTCATATTTAACGGAATTAAAACATAATGATACATTATATTATTTTAATTCCAGTATGGTATCATATATAATATCATTAAATATATCCTTTATACATACCACATGTGGTATTAATGAATCAAATCACTTTGAGGGGGCGGTAGTCCGCACTTCCTTAAATAAAGATATCACGTTTACCCATAATGGAAACCATAAAGGTACATCATAAATGAAAAATACATAAGCTTAAGTAAAACACAAACATATTAGATATCATATATAAATATAGTGTCATCTTAATGGCCACCTTTGAAGGTGTTAGAAGAATGTTGAACAATCATCGTTTCAGGAGGCAGAAATTCGCCATCCACGGAAACAGTATCTTCTTTAACCATTTGATGTAGGTGTGTGTAAGTGTATCTCGAATAATTATTATAAAAACATCATAGTATAATTAAGATAATGTATTTGTTACAAAATAAATGAATAAAAAGAGTTTAGGGGGTTTGAGAAGCAAAATAAAACAAAAGGACACAAGTGAAGACATTACCTTAAAATCGGGTAACTCCCATTGGTTTGAGATCAAAGGCTTCCTTGGGAAGACTTCTGCCCAAAGTGAGGCTTCAAGGAGTTATAGAGGGATGTGGAGAGACAAAATGGTCAGGTTTTGTCCGAGCCAAAGTCTTTGTAAGTGTGGGTAAGGAGGTAGAGGTGGGGGCCTTTTATAAGAGGAGAGGAGGGGCACTCTTGGAAAGGTATAAAATGTAACTTTATTTTCAAATGAGTTTCGGATTTTAATGGTCCCAAATTATTGTGTTTCGAGGATAAGGTGATAAGGGTTCGAAATCCACCCATAAAATAGGTTTTGGACTTCTGTAGGTCTTAGAGTTTACATTATCTTTCCATTTTATTTAAATCCTTTATTAATGAGGTAATCGCTGCATCATCATGATGTCATATATAATTTAATATATTTAATGTCTAAAAATTATAAAAAATATATCATGATTTAGGAAATCTTATTAGATTTCTAATGAATATTTATAGTCCAAAATATAATTTATTTAGACAAAATTAAAACTATTTTACTTAGGTGATACATTCTTTGTTACATTTAACATTCTTCAAAAATAACAAGATAAAAAGTCACTTTCTCACAAAGGTGATTCCATGGGGCCCCCAAGATTGGAACAAGGCATCCCATGGTCGGCCATTATACAACCAGTAGCATTAGGACACATTTTTTTGTCATTTTGTATTATTATGATATTATCTTATTATCTTTGACTACCTGATTACTCATTAATCAAGATAATTAATGATAATTACCGTCGTTACTATTCATAATGTCCAAAAATAAAAGAGTCTTAATTACATAATTCGGACCTTCTGATTCCAAATTTTTAATACATTTTACCAAATCCAAACACATATATTGCAATAATTAATTAAAAAAATTTCTCGTTGTCAAAACAAATAGCGTGTTTTTTAGAAACAATATTTATGAAAAGTTTGGCACTTGTTTATGAAAAATTCCAAAGTGAAATTAATCCCAATTACCATAATTGGATTAAATGGTAAAAATATATTCCAATTACACTTTAAAACAAATTATGAAGATAATATAACCATATAATTAAATTATTTGAAAAAGCAGTTTTGATGTAAAATGCAGTATTTTTCACTATTTATTGAAAAATGAACATTGTCATAAAAATACTAAAAATTAACCCAAGGTAAAATTATATGTCCCAATAATAAATAATATGTTTATTTTGAAAAATAGAGCTTATAAAATTGTCAAAAGTTTGATTTAAAAATGGTTTTCCATCTAAAGGTAGTAAAACAATCTTTTAAAAATACTACTGTATTCAATGCTTAAGATTGGATTCATTTGTATTTTAAGCCTCTAAAATTTATTGGATAAAGGTAAAAACATTTAACAAACATATATAATCATATTTTAGTTATTTATATTCATTCTTTTCAATACAATAGCTAGGCGTTAACTAACATTTAAAATAATATTATTTTTTTATTAGAGTGCAACCTAAGATTTCAAAGGAACTCGTTGTTGCGTATTGGGTATGCCATCGAGAATAGCGTTCCATTTATATTAATATTGAAATTTTTTCCACAAATAGGGATAAATATAAAAATTTCATATTCTTTATTTACCTGGGGTGTTACATCCTTCCCCCTTTTTTGGAATTGCATCCTCGCAATTTTAAAATTGGGCTTGGAAACATCCTTGAAAGTCCCACATCGGAACAAGAGTTGGTAAAACAATCACTTTAAAATAAAGGAAGATAAGTACAGAGGTCTCCCGAGTTAACCCATACTAGGATTCCATGTATGAAAACATGGACATGGAGGAGAAAACATAGGGTCATGTTCTGATGGAGAGTGATAGAAAACATGTTTAGGAGAAAGTTAACCCCAAGAAAATCACAAACTTGTGATGGGTTAAACGGTATTTGATTCCCCAGTAGGAAAAGTTAATAGACCACATTTTTGTTTTAAGTTACTTTTTATTGAGGAATTTATTCATAAGGAAATATAATTTCTTATCATGTTGACTTTAAACATTTATTAGATTTATTACACAAATTCAATCTTTCCCCAAAAGGCGAGTATTTAGGAAGACTTATTCACATTAAGAGTACTATAATCAACTTCTAGAGAGTCACCTAATCCACAAAAGAGAACTATATACTTCCCATGTCTTTATACTTTAACCAAAACTAAAAAGGTTACTACAAGATCAGATAATCCAGAAAAGGATAACCCTTTATAAAAAGATAATCTATTCTTAATCTCCAAAATTTTTCCAACAAAACCCAAAGTTCAACGAGGACCATTCGATAAACAATTTTTCCATAACATTCTTCAAAGAAAACCAAACGAAGATTGAAACCCAAATATTTGAAGGATTTAGTCATATATTTTTCCAAGTTAAATCGTAACATTTATCTCTAATCAACATCAGTTTCTCCTAAAGTCTCGTATTGAAAAGTAATTAACCTAATCACATATCCTCTATGATAGGTTAATTAATTTCCATAGATAACCCAAAATCAGCTTACCCTTAATTCATAAAATCATGTAACTAAAAAAATCAGTCAAACTAACCAGGTACTTCACGTAGTCCAGTGGTAGGCGATAAATACCAGTATCACTTTGGTTGTGGGTTCGATTCCCGTAGCTTTGTCTGACACGACGGGTTGTCACACGGTCTGCGTGTTGTCTTTTTTCCAAAACTATATAATTCTCAAAACATTTCCCAAAATGATATAAAATCGTCAAAAATGATCATAACATATTTTAACCTCAAGTTTATCTCATGCCTTTCATTTTCCAGCATATCATATAATAACCCATAATTACCTCAAAAGTAAGGATCATATAAACCCAAATGGTTCTTTATAACTATGTACACAAAAGAACATATTACTATTCCTTGAATAAAATTTTAATATATTAAACATGAGGGTTACACATACTATAAAAATTCTTCTAATGTAACCCTATCATCAAAAGAGACTTAATATTCTTAATAATTTCACCATAACTCTTAAAGCCGTTATATGTTGACATCTTACTCATTCAACATTCTTCGTGATCCATTGACCATTCCTTTATAACTTATTCTGAAATACATCTTTCCTACAAACAAAATCATGAATCATATATTAAGATTCCAAAATAGGAAAACAATAGTTATGAAATAATCCATACCTTTGATTGGTCATTTTCAGTTTCTTCATCCTCAATCGGAATGGCATTAGGTATTGGTAAACGTACATTTGTATGCTCTTGGTGATCCCATTCACGAAACTTCTTCATAGGACATGTGTTTGCATAATGACCATACACACCAAATTTAACACATTCAATTGATCCCTCAGAAAGAACTTCTTTCCCTTTCCTCGAGTCAACTGGATTCTTCCTTTTTCCATGGCAGGTTCTTGCTTTATGACCTTCATTTCCACATCTATAGCATATTTCTGTCCCTTTGAAACATTTTCCTAGGTGTTTCTTTCCACATCTTTGACACATAGGTTTTTGAACACACTTACCTTTATGATTATTACCTGTACTTCCGTAGGGATTTGTTTCTCGCATATATGATGCCTTAGAGAAATCACCATGGTTTAGGTGGTCAATCATGACTCCAGATAGTTGGTTCAGGATAATCACAATAGTTCTCATTGTAGCTCCCATGTCATTCAGTTTCTTGCTTAAAAAAACTGTCACAGTTTCCTTCACATCCACTGTTACTTTGGTTCCTGCTAGATCCAGCCATTTACTATAACCAAAAAGGTCAATGTGAGTATATCAAAAAAACCATCATGTACAAATGAGTACGATAAACACTAAGATATACTTACTCATTAACTTTATCTAAAAATAGGACTCTTTCTGAAATTCTAACCATTATGGTAATGTCACTTATGCTTAAAGAATACCCTAACCTTTAAAGTTATCTAAACCGACCTTTGATACCAACTATAAGGCCCCAGCCTTAAACCTTACTTAATCGTGAGTTATTACAAGATTACACATTGAGTATGTTTTCAGGTTTATAGTTTTAGAGAATTAGATCATGAAACATGCATTACATTCCACATTTAAACAATGTGGTTACATAAAAGACAGTATTCATTCTTCCCATCAACGGAAACATATTTAAAATAAAACATGGATTATTTCTTGACACATCCTTGACACTATCATCACATCATGTACCATTCCCTTGACCTGTGAAAAACATTTCAAAAACTTGGGATGAGCATAAAAATCTCAGTAAGGGTTATAAAAACATGGAAAGGAAACATGAGTTCATATATACATAAGAATGAAATCATACTTTACCCATAAAACAAAGGTACTTTAACATACCTCATCAAATCATGAATAAATCATAGAAATCATATGACATAAAAGGTAACTTGAGGCATTCATAACATTCTTACATAGGGAGTAACCCTCTTGGTTACGTTTGGAATACCCACCACAGTATATTCCCTAAATCCCGTCGGAGAAACTATAACGTTTCACTCCTTCATGTTACCCAATGCATTGGAAATCTATATCGGGCTCACCTTCCCTTAGTTTATCACAGAACCACCCATCTTCATAACAATTCCCAAGAACCATAACATAATCTTATCACATAAAACATGCATAAAGGAAACATAACATTTCCACCTTTCAATAACAAGATATTAATACAACACATTGATATAAATACATTATGAAAACCATTTACAATACCAAAAGAAAAGAAAAGTAAAACATGGTATTTATTATTATTTTAAAAAGAAGGTATGGCTTGTAGAGGAAGCCAAAACTAAAATAATGGTCACGTCGGCGGAGAAGTCGTTGTCGCCTCATACGTACGACAAAAACATTCCCTTTTGTCGTTTAGTCAGACGCTTCGTATAAAAATATTCCTTTGGGATAAAAGTAAAATTCAAAGGGGTTTATACACTGTATAAAATAATGTTCTGTATAAAACAAAATATGCCTCAATGAAACGAGATTGATACAAAGTCCCATACAAAGATGGTATCCTTGGATTAAGGATAAATTAGTTACATAACTATGTGTGAAAAACTAATACACGAAATATAAGTGGGTATTAAGTGTAAAAAAATCAGAATACATTCACACATAATCATAGAATGACATATTCAAGGTGTACAAGTTTATCCCAAAGAATCAAAATTGGGTTAAGATGTTCCCTTTCAAAAATTCGACAACCTAACGGCGTCACGTCAAAATTCAGAAAAAGAGTAAATGAGAGGTAAAAAGGGTATCACATCACTTGGACATAAAATTTTCATCAATAAGTATATATAAGATCATATCCCAAAATAATATTATTTGAATTTAAAGACATAACAAAATAAGTCTTTTAAAAAGAGGAGGGTGAAAGGTTCCCTTACCAACATGGGTATCTTTCGAAACATACGCCCCGTGAAAGAAGGAAAATACAACATTGATGTAAATACTCATAAATGAAAGAATATTACAAAATGAGTAATGTAATGGTAAGTACATACACCACTCAAAGGAAATTGTGTCAAATGTAGCATAAATCTCATGGGAATAAAATTGACATGAAAAATCCCTTACGAAAACTCGGCAGCCTAACAACGCCACTTAAAACTTCCAAAAATGGATTGATGAGATCAAATAGGGTATCTCATCACATTAAAATAAAATGTATAGAAAGAGGAATATAAAATAACATCCCCCATCATGACAAAGAGGGGCTTAAAATAAGTGACATAAAGGAGATTACTTAAAGAGAAAGAGAGAGGTTAGATCTCTTACGAAAATTCGGCAGCCTAACGGCGCCAATCAAAACTTCTAAAATGGATTGATGAGAGAGAATAGGGTCTCTAATCATTTGAACATAAAAATTAGAGTAATATTAATATAAAAGAACATCCCAATAACAAGAAATATGAGCTTAGAAGTAATGACATAAAAGAGTGTACTTAAAAAGAAAGAGAGGAGTAGGATCCCCTACCTCAAGTCCAACTTGTCTTATTCGTTTCTTTATATTCCTGAATAATATACTTTGGTCAATTAATAATTGCCTAAGTACCTCCTTTATAGATTATTATTCAGTTCATATCATATATTATAATGTTATAATAATTGTTTAATAATGTTAGTACATATCAGACGTTTTTGCCGATGTTTGGTACATGAGTCAAAAATGAACTTGTTTGAAAAAAGATTTCCCATGTAGTTATAAGTAAATTATTTCCAGAATAGTATTAATGATTAAAATATCATATATATCCAGTAAATATTAATTTTATACCATTCCATATCATTTGGAGATAAAAAACGAAAATCACCGTTCATGGAGACGGTAGGCCGTACGTACGCATGAACGCTACTTTTATTTTTTTGTCATCTTAATGGAATTAAAACAAAATGAGAGAGAGATATATATGTTATAATTCCAGAATTATATCCATAATTTAGATGTAATATATTACATATATATCCATTAAATATATGTACTTATAATATTACATAACATTTTGAGATAAGAAATGAAATGTACCGTTCATGGAGACGGTAAGCCGTACGTACGCTTGAACGCTACATCCATTTCTATTTAATATTTAATGGAATTAAAACATAATGATACATAATATAATTTTAAATCCAGTATGGTATCATATATAATATCATTAAATATATCGTTTATACGTACTACATATGGTATTAACGAATCAAATCACTTTGAGGGGGCGGTAGTCCGCACTTTCTTAAATGAAGATATCGCGTTTACCCATAATGGAAAACATAAAGGTATTCCATAAATGAAAAATAAAGAAGCTTTAGTAAAACATAAACATATTATATATCATATATAAATATTGTTTCATCTTAATGGCCACCTTTGAAGGTGTTAGAAGAATGTTGAACAATCCTCGTTTCGGGAGGCAGAAATTCACCATCCACAGAAATAGTATGTTCTTTAACCATTATATGTAGGTTTGTGTAAGTGTAGCTCGAAGAATTCCTATAAAAACATCCTAGTATAATTAATATACTGTATTTGTTACAAAATAAATTAATAAAAAGAGTTTAGGGGGTTGGAGAAGAAAAATAAAACAAAAGGACACAAGTGAAGACATTACCTTAAAATCGGGTAACTCCCTTTGGTTTGAGCTCAAAGGCTTCCTTGGGAAGACTTCTGCCCAAAGTGAGTCTTCATGGAGTTATATAGGGATGTGGAGAGACAAAATGGGCAGGGGTTGGTCGAGCCTAAGGCTTTTGATGTGTGGGTAAGGAGGTAGAGGTGGGGGCCTTTTATAAGAGGAGAGGAGGGGCACTCTTGGAATGGTATAAAATGTAACTTTATTTTCAAATGAGATTCGAATTTTAATGGTCCCAAATTGATGTGTTTTGAGGATAAGGTGATAAGGGTTCGTAATCCGCACATCCAATAGGTTTTGGAAATGTTTAGGTCTTAGATTTTACATTATCGTTTCATTTTATTTAAATCCTTTATTTGTGAGGTAATCGCTGCATCATCATGATGTCATATATAATTTAATAAATTTAATGTCTAAAAATTATAAAAAAATATCATGATTTAGGAAATATTTTTATATTTATAATGAATATTTATAGTCCAAAATATCATTTATTTAGACAAATTAAAAATATTTTACTTAGGTGATACATTCTTTGTTACATTCAACATTCTTTAAAAATAAAAAGATAAAAAGTCACTTTCTCACAAAAGTGATTCCATGGGTCCCCAAATTTTGGCACAAGGCATCCCATGGTCGGCCATGAGACAACCAGTAGCCTTAGGACACATTTTGTGGTCATTTTTTATTATTATGATATTATCTTATTATCTTTAACTACCTGATTACTCATTAATCAAGATAATTGAAGATAATTACCGCCATTACTATTCATAATGTACAAAAACAAAAGAGTCTTAATTAAATAATTTGGACCTTATGATTCCAAATATTTAATCCATTTTACCAAATTCCAAACACATAAATTTCAATATTTAATTTAAAAAAAACTTCCCGTTGTCAAAAAAAATAGCGGGTTTTTTAGAAACAATATTTATGAAAAGATTGGCACTTGTTTATGCACAATTCCAAAGTGAAATTAATCCTAATGACCATAATTGGATTAAATGGTAAAAATATATTCCAATTAAACTTTAAAACCAATTAAAAAGATAATATAACCATATAATTAAATTATATGAAAAAGCAGTTTTGATGTAAAATGCAGTATTTTTCACTATTCATTGAAAAATAAACATTGTCAGAAAAATACCAAAAATTAACCCAAGGTAAACTTCTATGTCCCAATCATAAATAATACGTTTATTTTGAAAAATAGATCTTATAAAATTTTCAAAAGTTTGATATAAAAATGGATTTCCATCAAAAGGTAGTAAAACAATCTTTTAAAAATACTAGTGTATTCAATGCTTAAGATTGGATTCATTTGTATTTTAAGCCTATAAAATTTATTGGATAAAAGTAAAAACATTTAAAAAACATATATAATCATATTTTAGTTATTTCTATTCATTCTTGTCAATACAACGGCTAGGCGTTAACTAACATTTAAAATAATATTATTTTATTATTAGAGTGCAACGTAAGATTTCAAAGGAACTCGTTGTTGCGTATTGGGTAAGCCATCGAGCATAGCGTTACATTTAAATTAATCTTGAAATTTTTTCCACAAATAGGGATAAATATAAAAATTTCATATTCTTTATTTACCTGGGGTGTTACATCTATAGGATCACCCATTATAGGATTTAAATGGTTTCATTCTAATGGTTGAGGGGAAACTATCACTATATTAAACCTTTACCTAGGGTATGTGATTCTAGAAACTACAAACAATGTCTAACAAATAACCCTAACAAATTTCCACTATAATCTAAATGTGCATCATAATCTAGAAAAAAATATGGGGGTGAGACACCATGCCCAAAAAATATTGAGGGCCAATGATCCCCTAAAATCCCATCAATAATAATTATGTGAAGCATGTATATTGATCTGAAATTGTCATCAAGGGATCGTTAAGAATCCTTACTATCTCTCGAATGTAATGGTATACCAAACTCTCTATTGATCTTCAGTCTTAGATGGGAAAGCAGTGGGTTGGCTTGGTGAGTCGGTTTTATGCTCACTCATATAGTATCGCGTCCTCTACATGATTGTGGAATCATAATAACTATGTCCATATATATACTACCCCAATTAAACTCCATCAACTCAAGGGTTTGAGTTACACCAAATCAATATTAGTTATCATCCTTAAATAGTTGACACATGAGGCATTAATAGAAAAACTCCTTTGGGATCTTCTTAATCCATGTCCATCAAAATTGACACTAAAGGTCATGATACTTATTCACCACTCTTAAAGTTAACAATAATGGGGAGATATGAAAATCCTTAAAAAATACTTCCAATACATAATTGTTAGCATGTTACACCCATAGAATATGATGATATGCTCCCCATAATCTTAAAATACAATAAGAGAAGGTCCAGTGGATATCTCAAAACATAAGGTCTCATAGCTGGTATCACTATGGTGATCCTCCCTCACATGATGATAAAAAGAGGGATAAAAACCATCATCCAAAGGAAATATACAACATCCCCATACAATATGGACAACTATAATAAGGCCAACTACTCTAAAGTATCCCTGAACAATAGGGAAAAATATCTCCTGATAAGAAAATATACTTCCATGTACCCTTACTAGAAAGTATAGACTCTTTCAATGTAATAATCCTTGAGGAATTATAGCAGTAAAATTTATCTTAAGTTGAGATACTTATATGGATATAATTATTTTTTTATGGAAATAATCCTAGTACATGATGAATTACAAGACATTACATACTCAGCACCCTCCTTTAGAATTTTACAGAAGGGGTTTCTCATCAACCTCTACCTAAACTCTTGAAATGACAGTGAGAACCTGTTAGTCTACATCAGAGGATTCCCCTTTGGGGTATATGTATTCATGTTTTCAGTAGTCCTAGAAAAAACTAGTATGAATCTATAATAGTATCCAAGGCAACCAAAGATATATTTAAACCTATGTCCCACTATTCGGTGGCTCCTAAGCTATCATTTCCTCAAGATTTTCTAGGTCCAACTACTACTCCCTCTTTTGAGATGACATATCATAGGAATTGTCCACTAAAATCAATAACTAACACTTCATGATATTTACATAATGTTGGTTATCTATGAGAACATTCATGACCATCCTAAAT
Source organism: Viscum album (assembly GCA_963277665.1). NCBI lineage: Eukaryota > Viridiplantae > Streptophyta > Magnoliopsida > Santalales > Viscaceae > Viscum > Viscum album. Next base: position 982,506,676 of record OY728157.1, read on the forward strand.
TTTCTCGTATGATCCTCCTTAGACACTAATTACACAAATATTTCATTGATAAAGGCTATAATGAACAAATCTAATATGGGATGAATAATCCTGTTCATAACTCCCATGAACAGAAATGGTGTTTTTTCATGAAAAAAGGCATCACAAACAACACATAGTGACTACAGAGACATCATAATATGGTCTTTGGTATGTCCTCATCTCGAACATGGGGTTAGTGATAGCCTAACATGATAAAAAATTTTGAAAACCACCCTACTAGTTTCAACTGATCAAAGTGTTAATGGAAATCTGGTAGTGGGTAGTTATTTTTAATAGTCACCTATTTCAAGTTATGGTTGTCTACAGATAACTTCAAACTCCAAATTTTCCTTCTTGTTGAAAAAAAACCATGGCTGCCCTGGGGGAAACACTAATTCAATAAAATATATTCATATGAAACATTTCCAAATACACCTTCAACAGAAAAATAACTATAGGAGAAATAGGATATGATGATGAATAAATAAATGAAGTATCAAGGATTAATTATAGCATAATTCTCTATCTTAGAGTGGATGTAAGCATGATATGCAATCATAGAAGATTCCCTCATACTCCACCCGCACTACAGGAAGTTAAAAGTGCATAAAATATTCAACACCAAGGGTAATACTATATATCTATTGAGTAATATCTTTTATACTCTTTCACATGATCCCATTATTCTCTTCTTTGTCCTCCTTTAATATGATTAAGGAAAAACACATTCCATCTATGCAGACAAACCATATCCTCTGTATGAAATAGTCAATCTATGAATGAAGTTGAGATAGACTTTCCAAAACTAAAATGGAATCTTAAGGCCTACTCAAGGAAATTTAAATATCCAAACAAAATATATTTCCTCTTAGAGATGTATCACACTTTTGAAAGATGTGTTTGTTCATTGAATATGCTCCATAAGAGTCTCTATGAATACTGGTCAAGGTAATGGCCCCACCAAAATATCCAGATCTAAAAACAGGGATGTATAAAGAAAGGAATGGATTTCAACCATCTATATAAATACTACAGATATGTTATAGAATAAAAATATCTTACCCTAAGTCATCCATAAATCTTATGTTTTGTAATCTTCTAAATTTGGAATCTACCTACAACCCTTACCTCTATCTCTGTATGCTCGACATGGACCACCTAGGAGTAGTAGTGGTGAAAAATTAGTCCATAGACCACCTCATGGTCATCTCATATCTCCTCTTACTAATCCACCACCCAATCAAACTGCCTAATTTTGACACCACCACTATGTAGGTGGTCCATTAACTATCTCTCTATTAGATGCATGATGGGTTGGATAATCCCCCACAAGATGTCATCACCCATAATGGAAGGAAAAAACACCTTTATTTTCTAACTGGAATCATCCTATGATACCTGAACAACATAAATTTTGTATTGATAGTATGTCTTAAATGAATTCAAATTGTTAGAACCCTGAGTCTAACATCTGCTTCTAGCTACAGATGTCTCTTCCATAGAATACCAAGTACATGTACTAGCTATTAGAGACTAATAAATAATTAATCCCTCAGATACCAAATATCACTTGATTACTCCAACATCTATTGATAAACAAGGAGATATAACACCATATTGGATATCCCTTGGGTTACAACACTCAACAATCTATGACTAGAAAAACACATCTTTTACTATATCCCCAGAATATCATGAGAGATTAGTTAACCTTGAAGAATATTATGACTCATACTTTATCCGCTTCCAAATCACTAAAAGATCATATATGAGTACTCCATGAATCATATATAGATAGAACTACTGTCTAAATTGAAGCTCAGACATAGTCAAAGAGAGATTTTCTTTATCATGATTCTAGGTAACCAGACTATACCACTTCCCAACAGAGCTATAATGGAGGCTCCCCATTTGGACCACCATTTGATATAATGGGGTCTTGAATATGAGAAATACTTTATTAACTACCTCTACATTATTATCATATACATTGGAGATTTTATCCCCTAAACCTAATGGTTCAGTACATCTGCAAGTCATAAATCACACTCAACCTAGACACATCATCCAATGGAACTTCCGGTGCAACCTGCTGCTCAATCGGTGGTGATTATATAAGAAAACCACAAAGAGGTAACTCATCTTGTAAAATACCATGTACTAAATCTTCATTTGTAGTAGGATCTTTATTGTGATCTTTCTATAGAATTTGGTTTATCAATCATCTTGGTGGAATCCTTTTATAGATGAGATGCACCACCGTCAATGAGTCTATATGGGGAGATGACAAAAAAAATGACATGGAAATCACTAACCATTCCTATATGATTCATGTAAAAATGTTATAAATACAATATATGTGTATGTCTACTAAGTCAGTAAGCATGTTATTAGAGTCATGGTGAATAGATACATTAGAAATTGTAGAAATAGTGGATTCTTGTGACCCATGAGTAGAACTTGAAACACTCTATCACTATTTCCCTAGTTCCCAAACCCAATATTATAGATATAAAATATAAAACCTCTATCCCTAAGATGAACCTACTATGATATCAGTATTATATAGACTCATTATTTCCATTCATGTATAGTATATCATATTTTATGAATACCATTGCATTATAAAAATACAACTTCGTGGACCGTAATAGTTTATTTCCTTTGGAATTTTTCATACAAAATCTTCCAATTAGGTGAAGTATATTAAATGATTTCCAAAAAGATAATCCCATCTATTACTCATTTATAAAACCTTTCATCATAACATCGGTAATGGTAACATAAGAAAGCGTGAGCGTGAATGATCAGTTAGGGTGAATAAATGAGATATATAAACATAAAATGAATATAAGTGTATTAGAAAATGAGAATTAAGTTTTTAGATCATACCCTCCATATCAAATATCATAATTATGAGTCAAAGAATAAATATCGGTAGTGAAGAAGACATGATTCAAAAGGGAATCAAATAACATGATCCATGAGTGCATAATAAATGGAATTTGTGGCATAAGAAATAGATTTGTGGAATACAAATCATCGTATATCATTGTGAACATGTATAAATAGAAACAGTTTCACACATTAAGTTAGGTATGATTAATAAATCCCTTATATAAACCTATGTATGCGAAACAAGGTCTAAACATATCATTATGGACATGAAGGAAAGGTCTATGAAAAATACTATGAACATGCAATGAGGATTGTGCATAACATTGTGAACATGTAATCAGGTTCACATATAACATTTTAAAAATGCAATCAGGTTCACATACAACAATTCGAACACATAATAAGGTTTGAACATTACATTGGTAAAATGAAATCAAGTTTATTCATAACATTGTGAATATGTAATATGGTACATAGAAAACATTGCGAACATGTAATCCGGTTCACGAATATCATTGTGAATCTGTATTAATGTACAAAAATATAACTATGAACATGTATTCAGGTACATGAATGACATTGGGAACACATAATAATGTTCACACATAGCATTGTGAACATATAATCAGGTTCATGCATAACTATTTCTGATGCTTTCGTCGAGATGCGACCACCGTCTCATGTCTCGATTTTTTATGGCATTGCATTCTATTATTCCCCACATTCCCAATTTCCTTAGGTAGGTGGATTTCATCACATTAAATTAATATGTCTACTCCATGATCAAGAAAACTTGATTTGATGTCAGTTCCTTCATCCATGTATTCCTCCTTGGAACTCATCACCTATTCCGGGTCTTCTTTATAAATTATGTTCTGTTTCTGAAAATCATTCCTGGTGCCATCTCTTTTTGGACGTTGGTTAACTACACTTCTTCTATGACAAAATTCCAAAAGTGTCTTATAGGGAAACAACCTTTGGTCAAGAGAGTAGTCACTTTTTGTAACACTGGCATGTTTCGATGCTAGGAACAGTGGTCAGCTATATCTTCCTCCTAGTGGGGCATCACATGAAGGCATATATGGAGTGGAACCTGAGGTATTCCATGTTGATCACAAGGTATTTAATACTAAAGGCATATATTCTAAGGATTTAACCACATGAATCCCATGATTAGTATGAGGCTACTAATTCCACAAGAACATATCATCCGAGGCTTTCAGCTTATACATCACATGTTTAGAATGAGGTAGCTTACGTCTTAGGTTCATATCATCAAAGGAATTCACATATGTTATCCCATGTTTATCATGATGTAGCTTACACCATAGGCCCATATATTTCATGGATTTATCTTCAGGCATCCAATGTTTATCATGACATAGATGTCACAATAGGAGAATTTCTTCCATGTATTTCACCTTAGGCATCCCATGTTTATCATGATGTACTTTTGGTGGTCATAAGTTTCACATCTTGTGGAGATAGAGTGATGATGATCAGAACTCCCCATGGATGAAGATCAAGGAGGTTTGTTCAAAAGAGAGAATGCCTCAATGTTTTACCCATTGGATGGATCAAAACTCTCAATGAAAGTATATCCAGGAGGTGTAACCCATAAATGGATGATTTCAAATCCTAAAGATTGATCAAAACTACTTTTATGGGAGATCAGGGAGGTTCACCCCTAAGATGGGGACACCACGGCTTACCATTGGCCAATATTTATATTCAAAGAGTCTTCCTACATACCCTACATAGAAGGTAGGGATCAAATATAACATATCTTGATGTCATAGTTTATGATCACATGAAAGGACTCGTCCATGAAGTTTAAGGTCTTGTGGTAAGGATATCATGCCATAGAAAGGGCATTGTTGGGGGGTTGTGTGGGGATTACTCATGGATGATTCCCTTTACAAGAGGATTTCTATTTCTTCGATGGTGTCAGGATTAATCATGGATTCCACACAAGGTTCTTCTTAGAGTACTAATGATGTGGTTGTGGATTACCATGGGTGTAGACTAAGTTGGTGGCATGATCTTACCTCAACGTTGTGGCATGGATAAACATCATGATGGATGTTGATGGAGTGGATTTACTGTGAGGTGGATGTAGTGGGGAATGATGTTTGTACCATATGGAGGCTTCCTACACGTACCAATTGGTTGAGAATCAAATCCCACATAGTTTAGAATGGGTAAATTGGTCTTATACATAAATAAGAGGTGCATGGAAGTGGTATATGTGGTTGGGTCATACACATGGAAGCCACCCATTGAGAGGACATGATTGGAGATTATGTGTAATAGCAGACCATGGGTGATGTATGGAAGGTCATTATTGAATACACATATGAGGATTCCTATGTAAATGGAGGTGTATGGGTGTCATTTTCAATAATATCTCCTAATACCACATGATTCATGCTCTTTTTTAGAAACTAGAGGATGTAATTGACCTAATGCTTATGTTGTGAATAATATGCCAATGATATATTATGTAGATCTAACACATGAAATTAAATCTAGGAGGATATAATTCCATGTGAGGGGGTATTACAAATGAATGATAGAAAATGAGGATATCATTCCATTTGAGGAAGATCTCATTCCGTGTGATTCAAACATATAGCATCCTATGAAGGGTGTGTTGGGATTTCACATGGATGCATCCCAAAATTGGAGGATTGAGATTGGTGGTTGTAGAGGGTGGCATCTCATGTTGACCCAACAAGTGGAATCATATGTTTATTTAAGGGGGTAAAACAATAGTTATCATTACTTTCTAAGGACGTTGGCTCTAGGTAGTTGTATGTTCTACAGTGAGGATGTGGGGGAATCACTCCTTACCCATTGGGCATACAAAACTACATCCCGTTCACGCTATAATGTGGGTGACATGAGAAATAAAATGTTCTAATGGTGTGGATGAGAGGTCGGTCATGATTTCAATGTGATAGTTCAAATTTGGTTAGGAAAAAGGCATTAATATACATATTATATGAAGAAAAATGTATGGAAATTAATTCACTAGAGTACTATGGACACCTCATGAGTGACCATGAAATCATTTCTTGCAATTTTGGAGGGATGTAGAAAATATTTACATGAAATAAATGGGGGTTTCATGAAAGAGGGGATAAAAACGGTTATTTGATATAAAAGAAATTAATGTATCATAAAATAGAGGGTTGGTGAAAGATTGGAGGAATGCGTGAAAGGTAAAGGGGTCCGTGGAAGATTGGGGGTTGTTCTTAAGGTATGTGGTGCATGAAAGATGATTGTTTTTCCCATATAATTATGGTTTAAAGATGTTTGGTGAGGATTACACTATTGTGGGCCCACTCTAAAGAGGACCCACATAGAACTTGTTGAGAAAGACCTCTACACAGAGGGTTCCATTATTTCAAAATGGCATGGAAGACCATTCATAAACACAAAAGAGTGGTGGTTCGACTTCCGGAGGATCATCCTAAAGAAGGGGTTGGGGAGTTTCCTTCTTTTTATATTTGAAATCAAAATTGATTCCATGGAAGATCCCAATCATTGAAGAGATCTCTAGCTTAACCTCATCCTTATCCGTGTTGGTTGATAGCACAAGGGGCACGTTGAAGTTGCATTATTTCCGTAAGAGTATTGCATGCTGATGTGGTTTCTTACATGAAGCCTAAACATTTTGTGTGAGGATGACATAGCCATTTGAGAGGCTCTTGAAGAAGGGGACAGATGATGTCTCATTTTTAGTGGATAAGCCTTGCATGTGGATGATGTTTCCTGGGTGCAAAATTCCCTTATTTTCTGCACATGTCGTAGATGTTTGAGAAGAAAACATGGTTGGGGCATGAGGTAGATCTCATTGGTCATTTAAGATTCTTTCATGATTATTTAAATCATTCTTGAACACATCAAAACATGCTCACACCATACATGGATTTTCTATAATGCTCAGTTGATTCAGATGATGGCTTGGTTCCCTTAAAGTTGGTTGTTTTTTGATTCATGTGGAATTTGGGGAAAAAATTTCCCCCTCATAATCAATGTTGAAAGTGAAGTAGAAAGTAATCTTATAAGGGAAACACCAAAGGAAAAGGTTGATTACTGTGGGTGCCCAAAAAACATTCTGATGAGAGCATAAGAGACTTATGCATGCATGAAATACTTGGTCCACACATATAAGTAATTATAGGAGGGCCATATATAGTACATTTTTAATTCTGATTGGTAAAAAATTTATCTCATGTATGTAATTAATCACGTTTTGTGTGAAAAATTGAGCTTCGACCACTTTTGTTCGCATCTCATACTTATTGTGTGATTCCAAAATTGCATGAAATTGTCATTTTGGGTGACCACTAACCAATCCTGCAGACAAAATAGCTTATTTCATGCCATAAATTGACCCTTGTCTGTTTAATCCAAGGATTTTTCTTTCAGGTTATCGAAATAGTTCTAGGAATGTTGAAAAAAATCATTGAAATATTATCCTCTCCGTGACTATCTACCTCTATGGAACATCAGGATGCTAGGGGAAGTGATCATCCCAGCCTTCACATTTAATTCAATGTGATCATTGTTTGCACGTGAAGATGATCTTAAATATTGAAACGTCACCACCCATAGAAATTCTATAGAATATCCTAGGGAAATTTCAATATACACATTGAATAGGAGGACCATGACAGTCATAGGGGATCGACCAGAGGAAGAGGAGGTCCCTACCAACTATACCACCACCTTCCAGGGTAGTATGAGGACAAATAGCTTAGGCTGGTAAGAGGATTGAGACATGAGGTCCAATAGAATCTTCACTAGTGAATGGGAATGGGAATACTAGTTATGCTTTATATGATAAGATTATTGGGTAGAGTTCTATAACATTTTTCTATATTAAAAATTAAGGATTTCGTAGGAATGTTTTAACCCCAAACAAGAGCTTATGCCAAAGCTCCTTATCTACTGGTCCATGGAAAAGATCATGTTTCACCTCCAATATATAGAATTTAACATCAATCTGTGAAAAATTGACTGCATAAAATAGAATTACACTGGATAAATTCTGTTATAATGAAGTCCTTCAACTAGATAATACCTAGAAAAATAGTGAGAAGAATCCTTTTTTGTGTAATATATTTTGATAGCAGTAAATGAGAAGCTAACTCCCTTAACCAATTTCTCAAAGGATATCATATTCCAGACATGGTTAGACCAGTTCCTCAATAAGGATCCAAGAGTAAGGATGCAAGGTCATGAAAAATAGTGTCTAACAACCTCTTTGAGAGGAAGTAATGATCGTTCTGTTTGGTCCAGGATGAAGGAATTTACCAAACAAGGGGTTACAATAAGGTTGGAGGATGAGACACATAGGTTAACTATGATGAATTCCTTTGAACATTATTGAGAAATGGATATAGTTGGAGAGAGTTAAATGGATGGTAAAATGTCCAGAAATGATGGTGATGGTTGAAATCATAGAATCTAGTAAAACTATCAACCCGAGGGTACCAATGTTGGCTAGAGTATACAATATAATGGGTCACATTTCCAAAATTAATAGACCAACAAACACTTATGATCCATTAAAGTTATTGCATGGATGGATTTTAGCACATATTGTGCATTATGAATTCCCAAATTCCATCAGTCCTCCAAACATAGGGATATTTCCATATGTTGATTCAAGTGTCACTGAGAAGTGGAGGGGATGAATCAGTGATATATTTTTTAGCTATGTTTCATTACCAATGAAACAGCCATTGCATCCTGTTAATGATTTCTTTCCCTGTGGAACAAATATCAATCACAATACCACAAAAATATAAGAACATACAAGGTTGAAAACCCAACAATAGTAGCTATGTCCTTTGTATGGTTTTGAAATAATCCAATACCCCCAATCCCCTAGAAAAAATCATTTTTTTGTGGTATATAATTAGTAGGATGTTACCTTACACTAGAGTAACACTATAAAAACAATCCAATAGTGCATCTAATTTTTTTAGGAGACTATGATGCAATAAAATGTTATAGTCCTAATTTATCAACTTTCACAAATTTGAATTTTCAAAAAATTATTCATGTTCTTACCTAGAAGCTGCTAACAACCTTCTAATCATACTAATTATACACATTCTAATACGCTAGTCTAATTTTCATGTTTGTGTAGACCATCTTTGTTTCTCTTTGATAGATATGTTCACTTATATAACATATTCAAAACTAATGTTTGTGATGATCCCTCACAAAGTACCCTCACTAATCTCACAACCTTCATGAAGAAAACTGGCTTCACGAAGCAATCTACCATCACGAATATCATGGATTCAATCTGAAATATCCCATCATTGTGAAGCACACATTAATTAGATGTAGTGGCATCATTCAAGACATTAGAGTTATTTTATTAATGCTCAATATCATATAGAAATCTGGATTTAAAAAACTCCCCAACCTCAATGAAATCAAAAAAATTCTCTATTTACTCGGATTATTATTGCTCAAAAAATGTGGGGGTCAAATAATTTTTATAGTCTCACCCATTAGTGCATCTCCACTACCTGTAGTTTATTTTCATGATCAGTCATGAATATCTTCACAATGCTACTCCATCAATGATACTCCTTTTATAATTTTAGTTACAATAATGATCACCTGCAAACCTTTATGCACTCATGGTTCCCCACTTATCATAATTTTGGAGATTACATTCACTATTAACGATTATCCAATTTGTCATGAAACACATCCATTTTTTATTATCCACTTTTCACAATCACCATGATTTTTGTCAAAAACATCGGTCCATCATGAACCACCCTTCATGAAACCCAATATTCACAAAACTCTTTCTTTTTCCATTTTTTCATAAGTCATTCAAGGGAATCCATCATTCATGATGTAGACCTCCATCAAATTTTGGACCCCAAAAATTAGGAAAATATTGAGAAACAATGCCACCTTAAAAATCTTCTTTGATAACCACAACTATTATGATTCACAATCATCAAGATTTTTCTTCAAACAAAACTAGATACATTTTTAATGATTCATCCAACATTTTACCTAAATTCACATAATTCCAAAATCAATCGATTTAATTAATCAAAAACCCCATATGTCGTGAAATTTAATCATCGATCGATCACATTTACCATCATATGATTTAACAAGGAAAATATTGGAACTTCTCTATCTTCTAATAATATCATTCTTTTCTAATCAAATTGATGTTCTAAATAGTTGTTAATATGATTTATTGAATATAATGGCCATTATAATAATCATATTTTAGAAAGTGATTACATTTCTTTGATTATCAGACTTTATAGAAAACAAAAGACAATACTTGTATGTGAAACTATTCTTCATCTTACTCCTAACTATCTCTCCCTTTTAATTTTTTTGTCAACCAAGATTTATAAATCACAAAACATTTTAACCTTACTGTATGGATTAAGAATCAATAATTATAAGCCAACGGCAGCATACTCATTGTTGGAAATGAGTATCATTGAAAGTAAAACCTATTCCCTCCAGTTGTAGTGGCTCATTTCTTCACCATTTTATCCTATTCTTCAATTTTCAAAGATTTTTTTTATGTTTCTTATAATCACTGCAAAATACTATTAGAATACTTAAAGAACATACTTGATGGATTCAAAACATACAAAAACCTCCCCCACTAAATATTCTAATATAAGGATAGATATATGAATAAATTCCCCATGGACAATAATATCCATAGGTTATAAGAGATAGGGTTCAAATACACATTCATCAACATTGTTGAGAAAGTGGTTGGACTCCCATGTACAAACTCGATTTATTAAATTTTTTCATTATTAAAGGATTAGTGAAAATGTCAGCAACTTGTTCCAATATAAGAATAGACTCAAAATTCAACACATTATTCTCTCCAAGATCATTGATGATGTTGTAAATTATGTCAATATGTTTTCAAAAAGAATTTTGTTCCATATTCCTTTTAGGGATAATTTCACTTTGACTATCACATCCTAAGAGTAAGGGTAACTTTACATCAAAAAATAAGTCTTATAGTTGAGTTTTCATCAACATGAGGGTGGGGGTGGCTTGAGTGGAATAAATATACTTATCTTCATCCATGGTAAGAGTTTCTAGATTCAATTTCATTGTATTGCAATTAATATAGCTTTTCCCCAGAAAGAATACTCCACCATATGTGGATATTCTTTGATCATAATTTCCTTCGCAATCATCATCTGAATACCTTAAAATGTCAATAATTTATGTGTTATCATACATGATTCCAATTTTTTTTGTTCTTTCATCTATATAAGTATTAAAATTCATGCAATTGAGTGTGATTATTTAGGGTAATTTTAAAATCTTGAAGATAAGGTAAAAACATAAAAAATGTCTGGTATTGGGGAATTTAATTATTGCAAACATAAAATCAGCATTCAAAAATCTTTATGATCAACTTATTCTCCTTCAAAATTTTTAGTCAACTTGGATCCCACTAAAATCGGTGAGGAAATTGGTTTTTTTTCACCCCAGACTTCTTAAGATGGTTCATAGAATACTTTTTGTGAGAGTGAAAAATTGGTTTCTTCTTTTATAAAATTTTAAAATAATAATGGATTTCATTTATCCAATCATGGAAATAATGAATTTTTTATATATAATCAGCAAATATTTCACAAGTTCTTTCATCATTTCCATGAAATATAATTTTTTCAACAAAAAAAATTATGATGATAGAAAATTCCATACATTCATTAATGTAAATATTTTTATCAACTCCTAATTTCGTAACAAAAATCATCAATAAGAATGTATCCAATTTGGATTATCATTCCCTGAAAGATTATTTCATCCTAAGTTAGGATTTCTTCAAACTATATAGATGAATTTCTTCTTTCCAAACAACTAATTTGAATGGTTGTTCAATGTAAACATCTTCATAAAATTATTTATTTAGAATTTAAAACTACTTATCCAATCAATTTATTTTGTGACTTAATTGTGGAGTAATAGAAATAATTATTCTGATTGTTTCTAACCTTTCCAATAGAGAAATATTCTCATCCGAATTAACACATACAATTTGGGTGTAACCTTTTTAAACTAATATTTATTTTTTCCACATCACTTCATCTTCTGCATTATGATTTCTTTGGAAAACCTATTTTTTCCAATAACATTTTTGTTATTCTGAATAGGATTATATTCCCATGTGACATTATTTATTATCTAATCATGTTATCTATTGATAGATCAAACCCATTGTGGATGCTCAATATCTTCATTCATATCATTCATATTTACTTTTGAATACATAAATATTTTTGTAACAACATTTGAAATTTTTCAAGTTTGAACCTTCTGATTTTGATTACTAATAATGTTTTGAGCCTCCACTTGCTTCCACAGACTAGGATAATTCATTTGAGTTACCCTTTAAATTGAATTATTTGACTCTGATTTATCCTCTTTTGTAGTATTTCCACAATTGGTAGAATTATCATAATTGTTATCAAAACCATCTTTATCCCTCTCAACATCCATATTAGTATAAATCTTCTTTTCTTACTCATAATTATCAAGAACATTCATATCTACAAAATCAACAATTATTCATATCTCTTTGATGAAACATATATATCCTATTCCTTCTATAGTATACCTAAGAAAAAATCCATCATGAACGCTTTCTTGAAACATTCCAATGATTCTACCTTTATTATTTATAACACATAGACTCTTTAAAACTATTATGTATTTCAAACATCGAGCTTTCCAATAAAAATGTTCATATGGAGTCATATCTAAAATTCGCCTATAGGAGAATCAGTTTTTAAAATGCATATAAGTACTCATGAAATGACTCAAATAGTAATGATAGAGACCATGATCATGTAACATTATTTTACGCATATCAACCAAACTTTTATTCTTCATTTCAAAAACCATGTTATTTTGAGGAGTGTTTCATAAACGAAACTCATGTGGAATTCCATGTTTATGAAGATAACATTCAAATTTTGCTATTTTATATTCAAAACAATTTTCTGTTCTCAACTTCTTCACTGAATACTCACATTCCATCTCATCTTTCATCCTAAAACTTTTAAACATTTTTCGATCATCTAACATATATTTTATCTACATAAAACAAGAAATATGAGTAAAGTCATAAATGAAAGTTATGAAGTAATTCTCTCTATTTATTTATTATTTACTCATTGGTACATATATATCATAATGATTATGTTCTAGGGGTTATTCCTAAAAAATTTAAACTTTCTTATGCGCAAAGTTTTTAATCTTTCTATTTTGACAAATAGTACAAAACCAATCTCTTCTTCATCAAATTTCAAGAATATATTGGACACTATCTCACATTGATAACATTATCATATTTCTCTAAAAAAATGTGTCCCATTCATGTATGCCACAATTTATTTTTTTCCACTCTACCCAAGTAACAAGAGTTTTTTATGTCACCTACTTAGAACATGTTTCCTTTTGTATGATGGCCCCTTGTAACTATTTTTCCATATTAACCAATTTTCCAAACAAACCCATATATTCTTATGATAACTTTGTTACCCTCATCATAACATTTTGAAACACTCAACAAGTTGTTTTTTAGGCCCTTAAAAAATTTAATGTTTTCATGAATTTTACCTATTATTTCAAAATGATGCCTTATCTAACAGGTTTTACTTTCATAGATTAATCATTTCCAAATGTCGCCATTCCTTATCTGAAGTCATTCGCATTCTTCAACATCTTTATGTCTCCTATTGTAACACCCCAACCAAAATTTCTTGGAGTCAAAGACTTATATTATTACATTGTAATGTTTACAAGGATTTCACATCCTGAAGGACTAAATAACATAGTATTTTTGGAAAACAATATACAAACATAATAATTAAAATACAACATGAAAGAAAAAAACAACATTGTAAATCCATTAGAAAAAACCCAAAAACATATATATTATTCCTATAAGTCATTCATAATAATATTAATATTCACATCATGGGGGAAATAAAACATAATAGAGGTGTCATATGAGATGCCCAGTAAGGGTAATTAATATAGTTGAAGATATCATAAAGATAATCACTTGGTAAGGTGAACAATTATAAACACGTTCCTTTTAAAAATATACTTCAGCATAATATAGGAGAAATGAAATATAATTAAATAATTCAATATAAAGATTCTATGAGAATGAAGATTAATAATTGATATTATATTATTTTGATAATACCATTGTTTATAAATTATTAATATTATAATGATGGAATGCATAATTCTGGACATCTGAAACATATTGTAAAGGCCATGACCAAGACATCTGAAAATACTAGGGTAATGCCTCAACCAAAACTCAATTCTATTTTGTTTCATGAGGCCTACCATTTCATCAATGGGATATAGCGGTCAGCACCCACTCCATGATAAATTCAATTCATTCCTAATATGAATGGGTTTAAACATAAACATCATATAAATATATGAAATTTAAATAACATTTCCCAATCTATAAACATAATCACTAACCATTCTGAGTAATAAATTTATTGGTATCAAAAAAGAACATCCACATTCAAAATGATCATAAAAAATTTAATTAAATATATTTTATGCTAATAATAACTAATAATCCTAAAAAAATTAAATTCAATCGAGTTTTTGAAATATATGTGAATACTCTAATAAAATCTTCATATAATTCTTGAGATAAATACTCTTTTACGTTGAAGAGAAGAGTCAATTTGGAAAAATTGTTGTATAAACCCAAAATTTAACCTATGATAGTATTTTCATAATAAAACTTTTTATTTTGTAAAAATTATGGTGTCTTAAAAAACAGTACAGAGTGCACTAGAAAATATGTAAGAATTTGAGAAGTTCCCTTGAATCAGTCTTGTTTATCAGGAAAATTTTATAGAAAGATCCTTTTAAAAAATATAACTACCCCTAAAAGAAAGAAGTATTATGTTTGATACATATATATTGAGTATTCATAATTAATTTATGAATATTTAATCATAATTATAAAAAATATTATTAAGGTACAAAGAGAAAAAGATTAACCTGAATGAAAATAGAGGTTTGGGTAGAAAACCCTTAAATTATGTATGGATTAGTTCGACACTTGATCTTAACGTCCTTGATAATCAAATTAATTAATTAATTAATTAATTAAGAACGTTATATATATTTAATTTATTTATATAATTCTATTTTGTTTTTATAGCCTTCTGTATGAGCTATAAGATACATATTTATTTCTTCGGAGCATTCGTTTACTTGGTTTTCAAGATCAGTATACTTGTATTAGAGTGTGGGAGTTCTTGTGGAATGGATATAATTCTTCATAATTTAATTTATATATTATTAATGAAAATAATGAAATGTAAATGGTTATACTTATCATTTGGATATATGGTAAGAGGATGAATCATTAGATATGACATTTGGGTTTAATCATTTAGATTCTTTCGATGGTTTCTCGATCATAATGAACTTGTTTTGTTCTATTATTTAAAATAGTGTATGAATGATGGTTATAGAATAATTAAATAACATAGAATACATATTTTATAATCTAGATAAAGCATAAAAATGGTTTCCTGACCATAATTGAAGGAGAAATTATGAAATGAAAGTTCATCATCCACAATGGTTTTAAATTGATACCTCTCGAACGATGATTTTGATTTTAAAATAAAATATTCGGTGTAAAAATATTGATTAAAATTCTTCAATTAAAATTATATAATTATAGTATATAAATGATAATGGATTTATCATGATCATTTTTACAAAGGAGGTTAGTATAGAATAATAAAATAAATAACATTGAATGAAAAATAAAAGGAAAAGGAAGAGGATTTTACCTCTTCAATACTCCTTGAGAATTTCATTAAGGGAATTTATTTTTGTATTTTTATGAGACCAAGAGATTATAGTCATGAGGTAGGATCTTAGGAAGATTATTTGGATGAAATTTGACATGTATAGAAGATTGGAAGGTGTGAGGATAAGAGGTAGTGACCTATGGTTTTTATAGTAGAAGAGATGGGTAATTTCACATTATTTTATTATTTTTCTCAAGACAACCAATAGTGTTGATTCTAGTGACTATATTAAGAAATATGTGCATGTGAGTTCTAAACATGGGTTATTACATCATCAATGACTCAAGGAATACTGAATATAGCTTATAATGTATTTATACTGCAAATTACCGTATTTCACTATTCACTAAAAAATCATGAATTTCTAAAAAATACAAAAATTCACCGAATAATTTTTTGATGATTATAATTAAAAAATTAACTCATTTTTTGAAAATAATTTTCTAAATACGATAAATTTAATTTTTAATTAAAATTATCACTTAAATAGAAAAATATAGATTTATATATTAAAATTGATTTTAAAACACCCTGAAAAATAAATTTTGGTATTATTAAATTATCTTAAAATAATAGGCCAAAGAAATATTTATTTATGAATACATTTTATTAAAATTAATATTATTTTAAATAAATTTATCAATTATAAAATTATAATTATGTATTTATTATTTACAGAAATACCAATGCTTAATTATCAATTTTTAAATATTCACTTACTTATACCATGATATAATTATATAATTATTTCATTTATAACGTAAATAAATTTTATTTATACATTGATGGGTGTGGTTACTAATCATTAGTTTATTTTATTATTCATAAGGATCATATTACTATTCTTGAAGTCATGATACTGTTCACCGAAAATGTAATTTGATCGTATCAGATATCAATATCTTGCTGATCACAATCTTATATGTCAATTTTATGAAATTATAATAATAGAGTTTGAAAATATATGTTTAATGGGATGTTTAAAATAACCATGTGTTGTTTCCAGTAGAAAATGTATTTCATGTATTGCATTCTACATTAAATTTATATGTAAATCCCTAGGGTGTTAAATTCTTCCCCTTATAAAAATGTCATCCTCAAAATGTCTAGAATATTACCTCATAAAAATAATGCAGTAGGTCTTCAACATATTTTCCCCAATCTCCCAAATCACCTCTTTATATTTATTATTCTTCTATAAAATCTTTACCAGCCAAATCATCCAATTCATCATCACCTTTTCTTTTGTGTCCAAAATTCGGATAGGCTCCACACAGTAAAATAGGTATGGTTCCAATTATATTCCTTCAGATGTGAGTACATGTGTTGGTTCTATCTTGCACTTCCCAAACCTAGAGACATGGAACACATTATATTCCTTTTAGAGGATATGTGGAAATTCTAAATGATAAGTCAAATATCCAATTCACTTTTTAATTTAAAAAGGACCAATGTACTTGGGGCTCAGTTTTGATTTGTTCACAAATATTATAACAACATTCCATGGAGTTGCTTTTAATAAAAAATGATCTCCTATTTGAAATTAAAAATCCATCCTTAAATTATTGGAATAGATCTTCTTCCTTCTTTGAGCTAGTTTGATATGGGTTTGAATAGTCTTTACCTTTTTTGTTGTTTCTTCCACAAGCTATTGGCCGATAAGATTCCTTTCACCAACATCATCCCAACTTGTTGGTGTACGACATATCAAATGGAAACTATTATTGAGGAAAATTCTATAAAATGTAAATACTAATCCCATGTACCTTCAAAATAAAGTTATCATGATATAAACTTGTCTTCTAATATTCGGATCATCCTTTTTAAATTCCCATCAGTTTGAGGCTGATATGCAGTACTCTGATGATGCTCAAAATCCAAATCATTCTGAAGACATTTCTAGAATTTTGGTGTTAATCGTGGATCATGATTAGACAAAATTATGGTAGGTTCTCCATGAAGTCATCCAACATCATTAATATTTTGACATTCAAGGAAGTCTAGTGGAAATTATTCCCTTATAGTGAGGAAATGTGTATATTTTTTAAGTCGATCAGAAATCACCCATATTGCATTATTCCATCATGGTGTTTTTGTTAATCTAGTGATAAAAACCATAGGGATGTCATCCAATTTTTGTGTATGAATAGGAAGAGGATACAAGACACATGTTGGATGTTTTATTTCATCCTTGACTTGTTGACTTATTAAACATCTTGATACAAAATTTGCAATTCCCTACTTTATATTATCCAACTAGAAATGTTCCTTCAGATATGTGTAAATCTTGTTCTATGAGGGTGTATAGAGAAATTCGAGCTATGGACATCATCCAATAACTCTATTTATAGCTCTAGTATAAAGGAAACAAAATATCCTCCTACCAAATATTAAAATCCTTTCATCATGCACAGAGTCTCGAAACTTCTCAACATTCATAGATTTAATTTTATTTAGAATATTATCATTATCACATTGAAAACATTTAATTACTTCCAATAAATATGGTCAGTAAACCAATTAAAAAATTAATGATGCCTCACCTTCCATGATAATTTCCATATTCAACCATTCAAGATCTTTATTCATAGGATCCTTGTCAATCCACATTTGGTTCAAAACACCAGGATCCTTCCTGGTCAATGCATATACTAACTTACTTTCATTTCTTATGTGGTAGTGTATTGAGGAATCGAAATCCTTCATCACCTTGATCCATCGCCTATACCTCATGTTTAGTTATTTTTGTGAAAAAATATATTTCAAACTCTTGTGATCTGTATATATCTCACATATTTTACTATATATATTGTGTCTCAATATATTCAGAGTAAATATTATAACTAATAACTCAAGATCATGAGTTTTATAGTTCTAGTAATGACTTTGTAACTCCCTTGATGCATAATAAATAACACTATCATTCTGCATAAAGACACAATCAAGTTTGTTCTTTTTTGTATCACTATAAATCAAAAACATACTCTTTCCCAATGGTAAATAATGATCATATAATTCACTAATCTCCTCTTCAATTCATGAAAACATTATTCACATTATTTTCCCAAATGAACTTAACACCTTTATGAGTAATCATGGTTATTGGGTTAGTTAATAGGAGATATTACGAATGAAATCCTAATAATAACCTTCTAAAATAGTAACACTACATACCTCAGATATGTTCATTAGAGTAGTCTATTCTAGAAATACCTTTGTATTTATAGGATAATCTAAGATTCCATCAATAGAGACAATATGGCCATGAAACAAAACTATTTGAAGATTGAATTCACACTTTCTAAACATCCCATATAACTCATATCTTCTAAGAGTAATCATAATAATGTGCAATTTATTATCATGATATTCGTAGATTTTGGAGTATATAAATATATTATCAAAAAATACCACAAACCATTTATCAAGATATTCCTTTAAATCTATATTAATTAGATCCATGAAAATAGAGGGTTCATTAGTCAGTCTAAAAGGAACTACTGTAAAAATATAATGCCCATACCTAGATCATAATTTTTTTCTTGGAATACCTTACATCCTCACATTCAACTTATGATATCCAGATCAAAGGTCAATCTTTTTAAAATATTGGTATCCCTAAATATGATTAAATAAATCATTAATATATGGTAGGGAATACTTGTTCCTTATTTTAATAGCATTGATATCTCTATAGTCAATGAACAACATCATAGATCTATATTTCTTCTTAACAAAGAGAATTGGGGAAACCCATGGACAAACACTAGGGTAGATAAATCATTTATCACTAAATTTCTATAATTTTTTCATCACTTCTACTAATTTCACTATGGAAATTCTATTAAGAGTCTTTAATACAGGCCTTTCACCATGAATTAAATCAATAGAAAACTTAATTTCTCACTCTAAAGGATGACCAGGTAAATCCTCAAGAAATACGTCATTGTATTATTTCATAGTAGGTACATCCTAAATTTAAATATTTCTTTGGCCATCCATAGATATTGTTTTATCTTCCGCCCTCATATTTTTATTCTATAGAGCTACTATAGGTGTATCTGTATTAGAACCAAATTACGAGCTTTATGCTCTAAAGATAAGGAACTCTATAGCATTCCCAAAAATTGTATCCTCCTTCTTCATGTCATATATTTCCACATCATAACATGAAATTCAATTCATAGCAATAATTTTATCAAATTCAATCATGGGTATGATGATAAGGTCATCAACTAAAGAATGGTTATGTGTTATAATGGGTATTAATTGACACATCTTTGTTGCACTTAGACTTCCCTTAGAAGTTCTTACTAAGTACTCATTTATTAAATCAAATATAAAATGTCTAATTTTCATGAAATATTGAGAATATATAAATGAATGTGATGATTCAAAATCAAATAAATCAATGGTTATGTTTTAGGAAATGATTAAAGTACATGCCACCAAATCATTAGAGACATCAACCTCAATAGTGGTGATCACATAATCTTGGAGTTTCTCCCTTAGACTTACTTTGTTATTATTTCCTTGATTATTTAGAGAATCATGGATATAATATATCATCTCTTTACAAGTGTATCATTGAACATTGGTAGATTCTTTCTTGACCTTGAAATTTTTATATTTTTGGACTATTTATTTACATTTGTAAGAGTCTCCTTTTCCTTTCAAGTAAGATATAGGGTGTTTATTTCTATACATATCACATGCTGGAAAACTCCCATTTTTATTCTTCCTTTATACCTTCATTCCTCCACCACCCTCTTCTTCTCTTTATTTCCATTAAAATGTACATAATTATTTCTCTGTATTGATTTATGTGAGACTATATTTTATTATGATTTGAGTGGTTGGGAGACTTGTTCCCTTTAGAGGAATGGTAATAAACCATAAAAAATTGATCAATCATGATCCATGGATTACGTATGTAGTCTGCGACATTCCATTCTAGTCGTGGGAAATTGTATTCATACTTCACAATGTTCTCATCCTCTTTTTAATACAAACTCAATAATTTCCTCTCCAAATCTGTTCACTATTCTTGAGGAAAATATTTTTATTAGAATATTTCCTTAAATTCCCTCCATTTAATTTCGACTATTTCATCCTCCCCTTTTTTTGAAATAATGACTACCACTGATCTGCATATCCCAATATATGATAAACTACCATTATAACAATCTCCCTTTTGTTACATCCCAAACTGAGAAATAACTTTCTTAAAGAACTTATCCACTGATCCACTATGAATGTTTTTTTTGTCCCACTAAATGATAGAGGCTATTATCACAAAAAGTGGTCTAACATTTTTCCTCCATTTTTTAGATCAGGATGCTCTATATGGGTATGATCATTGTTCATAACCTGATTTATTTATCTCATTATAGTTATAAGTTTCTCAACACCAATCACAACTCTAGAACTAACATCATTATCTTGCATAGGTCGAATATACCAAAATATGATATGTGTGTTCAGGAAGTTTCCATTCCATCCACTATGTTCCATTTCTAAATAAAAGAATACACAAATAAGGTTGTGAGTCATAATGTAAAATGTAAAACTAGAAAAAAAACATAACATTAATTGAATTTTTATACATTTCTTATTTCATAATCATAGAAATGATTACTTTGAGGACATATTTACATTTAAATCCTTCATATTTGTTTATAAAGAAAATGAAAATTATCCTAATAATATCCCATGGAGGTTTCATACCAGGATCATAGTAAGGGACATTTTCATGTACTAGTTTACTTTGAGTTCGTCATAGAACACCTTGTTTGATTTGTTACTCATTGGTACATCAGTGCTTGAACCATGTACCCTTGTAGCATCTAGACAGGGATTTATTTACTAAGAAGATCCAAATGATATATATCTTATCAAAATTATTGTATTTTCATGTATTATTATCCTCAATTTCCATCTTAGGGTTTTGTTCCATATAATATGTTTTTAATTATAATTTACAAGGAATCTACTAAACCTCATCAAATATCAACTGTAATTCCTTCACCCCAGTTTCTCAGATCTGGCGCCTTATATTATTTCATTGGTACGTTTATAATGAAATTGCATCCTGATGTACCAAATAGCATACAAGTTTGGGAAAACTAGATAAAACATAATGTTTACAATAGAGGATGAAAGAAAAAACAACATTCAAACTCCATTAAAAACACCCAAAAACTACTATATCATTCTTGCAAGTTGATCATAATAACATCCAACTTAAAATTATGGGAATAAATAAAAATAAAAAAGGTGTGATCTCAAATTATTTGTAAGGGTATGTAATACAATGGAAATTATCATAATAATAATCACTTGGCAAGGTAAACAACTATAAATACCTGGCTTCAAAAAAATTGACTTGTGCATAATATAGAAGGAATGATAGCTGATTAAATTAATCCATATAAATGATCATAAGGAAATAATGTGTAACCATTGATATTATAAAAGATTAATAACCCAATGGTTTATCAATTTCAAATATAATAATGATGGAATTCATAATTGCAGACATCTGAAAAATATTGTCATGTCCTCATCAAAGATGTCTCAAAATACTATGGTAAGGCCTCAAAAAAAACCCCACAGTTTTTGACTCACAAGACCTACTAATGGATTGAGTGGATATATAGTGATACACCCATCACATTATATTTCCAATTAATTCCTTATATTAATGGGGATAAACATAAAGATCATATACATATGCAATGTAAATAACCTTCCCCAATCTGTAAACATAATCACTAACCATTCAGAGTAATAAATTGAATGCGATCAAACAAAGAAATTCATAGTAAAATTGATCATAAAAAATTTAATAAAATATGATGAATTATAAACATAACTAAAAAACCTCATTTAAAAATAATATTCAATAGAGGTGTTAAAATATATGTGAATACTCTAATAAAATCATCATGTAATTATTGAGACAAATACTCTTTCACTTTGAAGAGAAGTGTAATTTTAGAAAAATCATTTTATAAAACCAGAAATATACAAAAAAGTTTTTTATTATTAAAAAAAGTGATATTAGAAAAAAATGGTGGTTTAAAATAGATTATACAATTTACTTGAAAATAGGTAAGAATTATAGAAGTTCCCTTGAATCGTGTTTGTTTCTCTAGAAGAATTTATTGAAAGATCATTTTAAATATGTAAATCCCAATAAAATAAAGAAGGATTCTTTTGGGTAAAAAGATAAATAATATTCAAAAATAATTTATTAAGTGTTCAATAGAATATTTAATAAGTTTATTTATTTAAATAATGAATAATAGTAACACGAATGAAAATGGAGGTTTGGTAATAAAACCCATTCCTCATGTCCGAATGAGTTCTGCACTTGACCTTAATGTCATGGATAATAAAATAAAATACCCTAATTAATTAATTAATAACCCTATATACCAGTAATTATTTATTATTATTAAATTATGTTCATTTATGTCCTTTGGATGAGTTATATGATACAAATGTATCTCTTGAGAGCATTCGTTCCATTGGTTTTCAAGATCGGTATACTAGCGTATGAGTATAGAAGTTCATGTGGTATAGATATAACTCTATAGAACAGAATTTATATATTATTAATGAAAATAAATAAGTGTAAATGGTTATATATATCTTTGGGATACATGGTATTGTGATGAATCATAAGATAAGACATTTACTGACAACCGTTTATAGTCTTATGATGGGTTTTTATCACAACAAACTAGTTTAGTTCTATTATTTCAAATAATGTATGAATGATGGTTACAAAATCATTAAATAATATATAATACATATTTTAGAATCTGTTTCAGGAATAAAAATGGTTTCATGACCATCCTTTAAAGTTTAATTAAATAATAAAAATTCATCATCCACGGAGGTTGTAAATCGACACCTCCCAGATAATGATTTCATTTTTAAAATAAAAGAGTGGGAGTAAGGATACCGATGATGGTTATTCCATAAAAATGATATAATTAATGTATACAAATTATTATTTATTTACCATTATCATTTTTATATATGAGGTGAGGAGAGAATAAAAAAAATAATGAACTTGAATAGAAAAATAAAAGGAAAAGGAAGAGGATTTACCTCTTGAATACTCCTCTTTGTGAATCTTTTTAAGGTGATTGATTTTGGCCTTTTGATGAGACTAATATATTTTAGATGTGGGTGAGGATCTTGGTAATGGGTTTAAATATAATTTTATAAGTCTCAATGATTGGAAGGTGTGTGGAGAAGTGGGAGTGAGGGGTGATTTTTTAGAGGAAGAGAGTGGTAATGTCTCGTTATTTTATTCCTTATTTTATTTTTTTGTTCCAGAAAACCAATATTATGGATTCATGTAACTAAATAAATTAATAAGATCATGTGATTCTTAAAAAAGGGTTCTTAAATCATCCATAAGTCATGGAATACTGTATTTAGCATATACTATATTTTTACAATAGTATATCATATTTAACTATTCACTACAAATTCAAGTATTAAATCCCAAAAATTTGACCAAAACTTTTTGTGATGTGTATAATTAATATGAAGATCATTTTATGAAAATATTTTTCTATATTTGTAAAATTTAATTCATAATTAAAATTTTTATTTACTCAAAAAATAATGTTTTTAAAATTAAAAATGATTTTTTAACACCCTGAAAAATAATCTAAGGTCTTATTATATTATCCTAAAATCATAGAAAAAAATATATTAATTTTTTAATACAGTTTACGAAAATTAATTATATTTTAAATAAATGTACTAATTATAAAACTGTAATTAAATATTTATTATTCAAAAAATAACATCACTTAATTATCAGTTTTTAAATATTAACTTACTTATACCACGATGTAATTATATCATTGTTTAATTTATAAGGTCCCAAAATATTATTTATACTTTTATGGGTGTGTTAAATATTAATTATTCCTATTTTCTATTCATAAGGGTCATGTTTCTATTTCAAAGTTAAAGATAATATTCACAAAAAAATTAATTTGATTTTATCAGAACCTAAATATATTACTGATTGCAATCGTGTATGTCTGTTTTTCAAAATTCAATTAACAGAGGTGGAAAATTTTTGTTCAACATCTGGGATTCAATAAAAAAGTGGTGGTCTAAGATACTTAGTTTTTAATTCATTACATTATAGATTAAATATATTTCTATATCCTAGAGGTGTTACACCTATCATATGAGAATAAAACCCACTTTTAAAAATCCAAGGTTTTTCTCCTTTTCTAGATTTTAAAGTGGTTTCAACAGTAAGATATTATTCTTATTCATTTTATTTCATCACCTAATGCTTCTAATTATTGTTAAGAATCTTTTTTTGTGTTGGTAACAAAATAATACAACCCTTAGAAAGATGTCTAGGTTGTTCCCATCTCTCACAAATAGTTTCCAATGGATAGAACCTATTCTCAAATTTCATAGCAGCCTTCTCATATTTCTTCTGAACATCCATCTATGATTTTTTATATTTAGGGGATTAAAAACCCCTAAATCCTTTATTTACAAAACCTATGTAATAGTAGTAATTTTTTTTACCAACACATATTTTCCTTATGTATTAATCCACAACAATACCAACAATATCTATAGAAATAGTCTTTTCCAATGAAATTTTCTTATTGACAAGTGTTGTGAGAATGTTCTAAAAAACATTATTAATAGAACAATTTTGACCATAACCCATTAAATATTAAAACAAAACATTCTTATTCAACTCTTGTTTCATAAAAAAATTAGCAGAATAAGAATTAATGGAAATTTTTCTTGATGTAGGATTTTTAGAAACATATGATTTTTCAACATTGTTAACTTTGGACATGCTTTCTTCTTCTCATAACCAAATCTATATTTCCATTAAACCTTTAAAGAATAAATTTTTGGATCCTTATTAGGTTCATAATTACAAGATATTTAACCAGCTTATGAGATTAATGTTTTGAAACTTGTACATCTCTGTTCAATTTTATAACTATTTTTGGATAAATTCTATCTCTTATTGTTTTGCCTTCAGGATTTCGTTCTTATGTTCATTAAAAATATTTTCATTCACTAGAATATACTTTATAGAATAAATTTATTTTCACATCATGAATTTATCATCAATAAAACCTTATAGTTTTTAAGGAGTAATTTTAATTTTTAAACATTTTTTTTTCTCAATAATTATAATACTTCTCAGACATTATTGCAACTTTTATTTCATAAGAGATTAATTTTGAGTTTGTTCTTATTCTTCTTCAGAATTGGTTCTCCTCAAATATTCATTATTATATTATATAATAAAGGCATTCTCTCAAGATTTTCTAGAAAAATATTTTTTGGATTCAAATTAACCACATTATTCTTCTTTCTATTTAGAAAAAATATATTCTTCTTTGTAATTTTAAGAAATGTTTATCCTTCCCTATTGAAAAACATTTATCTTTATCTCCTTATTTCTTCCACAAACTTCTTGGCCTTCTTTAATCTTCATTAATGTATTATTATTTCATTCTTTCAGGGAAATTATCTAAAAATTGGATAATGGTTACACATTAATAAATTATTAAGGGATGTTTTCCATTTTATTTACATGTAAAACTTCTCACATTTTTAATAAATGAGTATTCAATTACATCAAGAATTTCAAATGCCTCATTTTCAGAGTCAGATTAAGTAATATCATCTTCCTCAAGATCTTTATTATACTTTTATTTCATGGATCCTTGAAATACATTTCCCTATCCCCTTTTATTCTTCCCATCATAGTATTCTCCCTTCTCATTTCATAAGTGATGGGAGTGATATGAAAATAATATTGAGACAATGTTTCAGGGTCTCTGTCCTCTAATAAAAAAAATTAGCATCAAAACAGTTATGATGAATTCTTAAGATATTTTCAACAACTGTATAATCCTCTATCATTTCAAGAAGACATATGATAGTGATGAAAATTCTATTTAACCTGGAAAAGATGTACCTAATATATTCTAACTCTCATGTTTTCAAATATTCATACTTCAACCTACAGAAATTTAGTTTTCCCTTCTTCACTTTTTTATTTTATTCAATGATGTTTTTTAGCTTATCCCAAATACCTTTAACTGTGGAAATACATTTCACTCTTAAAAACACACTTTCAAAAAGCGATGTGAGTACATAATTTTTATCACTTCCATTATTCCCATGATTTTTCTTATTGATTGGTGTAAGAGGAACCATGTCATCAATAGAAAGAAATCCATCTACTATTGCTTCAAGAAAGACAAAAATGAGAAATATAAGGCAAGGAATCATTCAATATTTCTGGATATGGAAATTATTTCGACCAAATATCAGAATAGCCCTACTGTTCAGACAATTATGATTCTCTATCACAACTGCTCTTTAAAACCTCAATAATGAAAAAACCAGGGGAACCTTAGTCTGATGCCAATTAAAGCATCCCTGTCATGATTCATGTATACTTGATAGTGGGAGGGGGTGAATCATTTATATATTTCAATTTTATGGTTCCTTATAAATGAAATATACTTCACCTCTTGTTATTGTTTTCTTGCCCTTCTAAACACAAATCAGACACACAACCATAATAATACAAGAACTTATGAGGTTCAATACTCAATCAGAGTAGATACATCCTTGGAATGGTATAGAAACAATCTAATATCACACAATATACTTGAAAATATATATTTTTATGGAATATAATAATTTGGATATTCCCTTAAAATCATGTAGAAAGATGAAAATCATAAAATATTGAATGTTCCACGTCTAGCACAAAATGATGAAATACAATGTTAGGGTGTTTCTTGATCAGCTTTTACAAATTTGATTTTTTAAAATAATTCACCACATTATTACCCAAAAACATGTAAGAACTTCATGAAATTTGTAATAATACATAGTCTGATAACCCATTCTAATTCCATTTTGTGTAGACTTCGGTTATTTCTCTTTGAAATCACTATTCACTAAAATCAGACATTCAAAACTAATGTTCACGAATCACCATCACAAATCTCCATCATTAATCTCACATCCTTCATGGAACCAACTACCTTTGCGAATATCACTATGTCAATGTGGAATATCCCATAATTGCGAAGAACCTATTAGCTAAATGAATTTGAATTATTCAATACATTAGAAAACCATTCATAAGGCTCAATCTTACATAGAAATCCAGCTTCATAGAGCTCCTCTAAATTTTTGAAATCATATAAATAATGATTTACATTGATTATTTTCATCTATGATGATGTGATATATACCTCATATTTATAGGATATTCCAGTTTTGTTGCTCCACTGCCTCCAGATCATTTTTCAGTTCACTCAAAAATATCTTCATAATGATTTAATATTTGCAACGTGCCTTTGATATTTGTTGTTGACATAGATATCAGCTTCAAACTATTACATGCTTATGATTATCCACTTCACATAATTGAAGAGAATACCATCACCATTTTTGATGCTCCACATCTTCATGATGTAGTTCCATTCACAATGCTTCACTTCTCATAATCACATATCTTTCCATCCAAAACATCACATCTTTTCCAACCATGATTTGTGAAACCCAATATTCACAAAACTCATGATGTTGCCGTATTTTTATAGGGCCCAAAAGGTAATCAATTATTAAATATGATATCCCTCCTTCAAATTTTGGGCACCAAAAATTTGGTAAACACTGTTAAATGACACCACCTTAAAAAGTTTCTTCGGAAACACCAACCATACTTATTTGTGGTCATCTAGATTTATGAACAAATAAAAATTGATACTTAGTAAAATATTATGCCATATTATTACCAAAATTCACTTCATTCCAAAATCAATAAATTTCATTCATCGCAGACCTCAACTGTCATGATATTTAAATTTTGATCGATCACCTTTGGCATCATCATATTTACCAAGGAAAGTATTGTAACTTCCCTGTCTTCTAGGAAAAAATTTCCTTCCTAATTTTATGGACATTTTTAAGAATTTTTAGTATGATTTCATGAATATGATGGTTAGTCCAATCATCCACTTATAAAAAGTGAGATGATATTTTCCATTTTTTCATGATAAAAAAAGCTAGTACAAGAATATTATACACTTCCTTATCAGCTTAGCCCTAACAAACAAGTCTATAACCATTTATGATGAACATAACTGGGGTCTGACCAATGAAACATGATGAGGCCTTGGTTGTTCTTCAGATTTGAAACCATGTGTACTTCAACTTCCACCAGTTTAATAGCGTGGTTTGTCTGATGGTGGAGAATATGAAATGATCATGAAAAAAAAAGAAACTACATTAAAGCTTCTGGGTTTTATTTATGGAGGCTTTGATTGATGGAATTTTCTTTGATGATCCATAAATGACATCTCATTTTTTCAGGCTGTTTGGATTCCTTCAGCAGTCTACTATGAGAGTAGGAATATGGGTTTGTGAACAGTGGCACCCCTATATCCTTTGTCTACTGTGGTGCATGCAAGTGACTATGGTCTCTAGAAAAACCATCCTCATTCTTCTAACTGATATTTTTATTGGCCTATAAATATAGTATGCTAGTAATTGTGTAACATCATATTCAGAGGCGATCATATGGAATAATATCTGGGTGATTGAACCAGAGATTAAGGAACTGGAGTAGTTATAAATTAGACATGATTCTCCATAAGATGTAGGCCATGAATTGGGGGAAACATAGCCCAAAACTACGGTGGTTAGTAAATCATAAGGTAACGATACATCTTCACCTCCTAAAAGAGACTGGTCTTAGAAGGGACCCCTGGGACTGGAGAAGGAGTATCTATGGAATAATTTGAAGTATCTTTTTCAACCAGTAGCTTACATTGACTTTCTTTCACTATGGTCTTCCTCGAGCACTCTGCAGAAAAAAGTATCATTAGAAGACCTATAAAGGAATCTAATGTAGGATGTGATCATGTTTTCAAAGTTAAATCCATTTTAATATGTCACCAGATTGAACAATTATTGAAGGATTTCATATGTGGCTATCATGGATGTATATGTGTGTTAATAGGGAGAGTTTGTGCCCCTTTCTACAACAATGTAGGCAATTCTTGGTGATAAAGAGGACCATGAGGAGATGCAAACCATGCATGTCTCATTAAACGAAGAAGAAATAGATAAATTTGAGGCATAGAAAAGTGGTGAAATCATGAACTATAAAGAAGAAGAACAAGCTAAGTAACTTTAGGTAAAACTTAACTCACACAATAAATTCATTAACCGCTTTTCCATCCATCATGTAGATTCTTTAATTTAATACTATTCTGTATAGAATCATATTGATAATGTGAAATGTTCCGCGGCTAACTGGGGATAAGATACAATGATGGGTGAAATAGAGTATGTTTCAGGGTCTACACTCGGGGGATGGGGCTAGTGGTGGGCTGGCCAAGGAGGAAACGTCAGAACCCCAGGTCCTTCTTGTTTTATATGGGGGACCATGCCTTAGTATTACAACAACATATCCTACTTCAGGAGAGAAAGCACACCTGAGATGGACCATCATTGAAATCCATCCACCTCTAGGTAAGAGAATATATCATTCCATTCTTCTAGAATCAAATTTGATGAAGCCTTGGAATCAATGTGTTTATCCTTTCCATGATTCTTTTGCTGGAACAACATGAGAGGAATTAGTTACAGGAACTAAAGTTACCTCTAATGTCAAGGGTTCTCCAATGATAGATATCCCCACTGAGGCTCATGGATATAGTCTATTGATATAAATATCTAGTAATTCTCCACCCACTGTATGACATTAAATAATAATATAATGACCTACGTAACTAAAATTTTAAATTATTGAACAATTATTGAAGGATTTCAATCATTAAAAACATGTGTTGAGTGATCATATGGTGGACCTTATCTGATTTCTATACCAGTTGATGTGGAACCATTAATTCAAATTGATCCTTCCTTAGACCTAGGTAGATAGTCCACTATAGTTGTGAGTGAATACACTAGTGGGGAGGAGATCAAAGATGAAAGAGATGATGTTGTCGAGGTGGGGCCAAGAGAAGATGACTGGCCTCATGATCTGGATCCCATCCCATATAAGTGGATGTTGGAGGATGAACCTTCATCCGAACTATTTGAGGAATTTTCATGTGAATTAACCTACACCACTCAATGAGATGGAAAATTATAACCCTGATGAAGCTGAAATAAATACATCATCGGGATTAGGGTGTCAAAAATAAATCAACACTTTATCATCTAGTCATAGGAGTCACATCTAGTGGGATAGATGGGATATATTTTCCAATGGATGTGCAACCTATGTGCTGGAGGGGTGGATGATCTTGGTCCTCATTTGTTGGTCAGTGAAATTCATTCCGAGCATTTTTTTGATAGAATCCTACACTTGTATTATTCCTAGGTTCATGAAAAATATTATAGAAATTGAATGATCTAAGAAGAAAATAAGAAGATTTAACATCTTGGAAAACAAAAATACTAGTGCTCTTCATTAATCAACACTCAATCAGAGACCATCAATAGGATGAGAGCTGAGATTGGAGAGGTCGAGGGGCCGATGAGGTAGATGGTGCATTAAGTGGATGACCTCCGGGATGAGATACATCAATGAAAAATCAATTCCAATAATACTTTTCTTATATATGATGATGAGGTAAAAGGATCATGAAGTGGTAGCAGACTCTGGTGTCCACACGCTAAAGTTTGGAGGAGCTACATAGCATGATCATTAGATTGGAATGACAGTGGAAATTTGTATATGACCTGTGAGAGGATCCAACTTGTGTACGAATCTTTCTGATTCTACATATTTGTTTTTTTTTCATTCCAAGCCTTCCATAATTCATAGAAACATTGATTTTTTATTCTTTAATTATCTCGCTTTGATTATATTTGTGAGACACCAAATAACCAATCTGTAAACTGATGTAGGTCATGCCTGATGAGAGAAACATGGGATGACGACATGATTTTTCATTTTTTTGAGTTTGTGATAATCATCAAGCACTAGGAGTCTGATATTTTAGACTGACCAACAAGAGTTTCTGGGATGAGGAGGTTGTGACCGGGGAATATGGCAATTAGATTAATATATTCTGTTTCTCCAACATGCACTAATGGATGAATGTGACAACATAATGGGCATTGGAATAAATTTAAAAAAAGATAAATAAGAATTTTTAATCATAATGTCTAATATTATGAATGTAATGAGAGTGTCATGGTGTTATATGATAACTATTGACCATGTTCGAAACACTTCATCCATACTGTTACCAAAAAATGGGTTAAAAATGAAGGACATCCACTAAACATGTTCGAATCATGGAACCTATATCAAAATGTTTCGCAACATCTTTTAGGATGTTGACCCAAGATGGTAGGTGAGACAAAATGGTGAGAGACCCAGAAATTAGGGGGTCCCTTCCAATGTGGAAGAGGATGAGGTTCCAAACAAGGGGCACGTAAAGTGTGGAAAATGAGTGATTGAATGTTTGAATGGGTTCCCACACTCTAATTATTTTTTAATCATTGCTTAGAACACATTGGTGAAAGAGTACTGTTCCAAAGAAAGATCAAAACTAATTTTTTGGGAAGTAATATCGTTGATGCTGAGTGACATCTAGGAATGTGAAAAATGTGGAAAGTGACCAGCATAGGGGAGGAGAACCTCTCAGGTGAGGGTCATAGATGTTGTTTAGTTTTACATAATTCAAATAATGATGATGCATATTACATTTTAATATCACATAATCAGAATTCTTCCAATAGTTTTATGTAATTTGGGTATGTCATAGAACACAATTTAAAGTCATAAGGGCTGGACCTTGACAAATAGTTTAAATTCGTGTCTCATGGGCCGTAGAAATATCTATTCCAAGTATATTTTTGTGAAATAGAGGAAATAAACAAACATGAATGATCCAAAATAGACCTTTAACATATATTAACTAAGAAACATACAAATGTCGATGTGAATGAGGGCCAGGGGTCACAGACCACACCACCCATCGATTATCCAAATTAACTTCAAGGTCTGACCCTTATGTTTTAAATTGTGTTCCACAACATATCCAAATTACATTAAACTATTGGAAGAATTTTGATTTCATTAATTTAATGTTTAATATGCATCGTCCTTTGTTGAATGGTGTAAAACTACAAAACATCTACAGCCCTCACCTAAGAGGTTCTCCTATTCCATGCTGGTCACCTGCCATATTTTTCACATTCCAAGATGTCACTCAGCATCCACGATATTACTTCCCTAAAAATTGGTTTGGATCTTTTACTAGAAAAACACTCTTTCATCAATGTGTTCTAAGCCATTATGGAAAAATAATTAGAGTGTGGGAACCCATTCAAACATTCAATCACTCATTTTCCACATGTTATGTGCCCCTTGTTTGAAACCTCATCCTCTTCAATGTTGGAAAGGAACAACTGGGCCTCTCACCATTTTTTCTCACCTTCCATCTTGGGTCAACATCTTTAAAGATGTATGGAAACATTTTTATATAGGTTCCTTGTTTCAAAAATGGTCAGTGGTTGTCTTTCATTTTTACATCATTTCAGGAAAACGATATGAATGAAGTGTTTCAAACCTATTTATTAGTTATCATATAACACCATAACACTCTCATTACATTCTAGATATTCTACATTGTGATTAAAAATTCTTATTCCACTTTGTTTATAGTTATTACAATGCCCATTTTTTTGTCACATTCATCCACTAGTGCATGTTGGAGAAACAAATCTGTTAATCTAATAGCCCTATTATCCGGTCACAACCTCTCTCATCCCGGACACTCTTGTTGGTCAGTCTAAAATGTCATACCCCAAGTGCTCGATGGTTATCACAAACTCTCAATTAAATGAAAATTCATGTCATCATACCTTGTTTCTCACATCAAGAATGACCCACATCATCTGATGGATTGGTTATTTAGTGTCTCACAAATATAATCGAAGCGAGATAATTAAAGAATAAAAATCAATGTTTCCATATATTATGGAATGTTTTGAAAAAAAATATATGTTGAAATAGAAAGATTCATCCACAAGTTGGATCCCCTCGTAGGTCATATACAAATTTTTCCTATAACTCCACTTTTATGAACATGCATTTTAGCTCCTCCAACATTTAGCATGTGGACACTAGAGTCTGCTAGCGTGTAATAATTCTTTTACTTCATCATCATCTATTAGAAAAGGATGATTGGAATGTATTTTTTCATGATCTAGCTCATCCTGGTGTTCATCCACTTGATGCACTATCTACCGCATCAGCCTCTCGGCCTCTATAATCTTAGAACTCAGCCTATTGATGGTCTCTGATTGAGTGTGGATTAAGGAAGAGCACTAGTTTTTCTGTTTCCCAAGATGTGCAATATTTTTATTCTCTTCTTAGATATTTCAAATTCTATAATACTTTTCAGGAACCTAGGAATAATACAAGTGTTGGATTCTATCAAAAATATGCTCAGAAAGAATGTCACTGACCATCACATAAGGACCACAGTCATCCACCCCTCCAGTACTTAAGTTTCACATCCATTGGAAAAGAAATCCCATATATCCCACAAGATGTGACAATGGTGTCTAGTTGAAAAGTGTGGATTTAATTTCGACACCCTACTCCTGATGATGTAGTTTTCTTCAGCTGTATTAGGGTTATAATTTTTCATCTCTTCGAGTGGTGTAGGATCATAGACAAGAAAATGCCGCAAATAGTTCTGATGAAGGATCCTCCTCCAACATCCACTTATATGGGATGGGCTCCTGATAATGAAGAAGGTCATATTCTTTTGGCCCCACATCGAAAACATCATCTCTTCTATTTTTTATCTCTTCCCCACCTATGGATTCACTCACAACTATAGAGGATTATCTCCATTGGACCACAGTACGATCAATTTGAATGAATGGTTCCACTTGAATGGGTGTAGAAATCAGATAAGGGTCACCATATGATCCATCATCACATGTTTTTCATGATTTAAATCCATTAATAATTGATCAATAATATAAACTTTTAGTTAACTTGGTCATCATATAATTAATTAATGTCATACGGTGGCTGAAGAATTACTAGAGCTTAACATCAATAGACTATGTCCATGAGCCTAAGTAGGGATTTATATCATAGGAGACCCCTCGAAATTATAGGTTATTTTAGTTCTTGGAACTAATGCCTCTCATGTTGGTCATGAAGAAGCTTCATGGAAAGGATAAACACGTTGATTCCAATGCCTTATCAAATTTGATTCTAGATGAATGGCATGATATATTCTCTTACCCAGAGGTGGGTGTATTTAAATGATGATCCCTCTCAATATTGATTCCTCTCTTGTAGTGGGATATGTTGTTGGAATACTAAGTCATGGTCCCCCATATAAAATAAGAAGGACCTAGGGTTCTGATGTTTCCTCCTTGGCCTTCCCACTACTAGACTCATCCCTTGGTGTAATCCTTGAAACATACTCTATTTCACCCATCATTGTATCTTATCCCCAGTTAGCTGGGGAACATTTCCCAATATCAATATGATTCTATACAGAATGTTATTCAGTTAAAGTATCCAGATAATGGATGGTAAAGGGGTTAAAGAATGAATTGAGTGAGTTAAGGTTTTCCTAATGTTACTTAGCCTGTTCTTCTTCTTTATAGGTCATGATTTCACCACTTTTCTATGCCTAAACTTCATCTATTTATTCATTGTTTGATGGGACATATGTGTTTGGAACCTCCTCATGGTCCTCTTATCACCAAGCATTGGCTACATTGTTGTAGAAAGGGGAACATACTCTCCCTATTGACACACATATATATCCATGATAGTCAAATATGAAAGAATTCAATAGTTGTTCAATATTGTGACATATTAATGGGGATTGAACCTCGAAAACATGATCTCATCCCACATTAGCTTCCTCTATAGGTCATCTAATTATAATGATATCTGAAGAGTCCTCAAGGAAGACTATAGTGAAGGAATGACAATGTCAACTACTAGTTGAAAAAGATACTTCAAATTATTCCATAGATACTCCTTCTCTAGTCCCAAGGGTCCCTTCTAAGACGAGTCTCTTTCAAGAGGTGAGGATGTATCATTACCAAATGATTTCATAACCACCACAGTTCTAGGATATGTTTCCCTTGATTCATGGCCAAACTCTTTTGAATAATCATTTATGCTTTATCACTACTCTAGTTCCTCAATCTCTGGTTCAATCACCCAGATACGTTTCCATATGATCACCTCTGAATATGATGTTACACAATTACTAGCATACTATATTGATAGGCCAACAAAAATATTCGTTAGAAGAATAAGGATAGTTATTCTATAGACCACAGTCAGTAGAATTCACTACATTGCACATATGATATAGGGGTGTCACTCTTCACAAACCCATATGAATACTCTCTTAGTAAACCATTGAAGGAATCCAAACTGCCGGAAAAATGAGATGTCTTTTATGGATCACCGAAGAACATTCCATAAATCAAAGCCGCCTGAAATACACCCTAGAATCTTTGATGTAGTTTCATTTTATATCATGAGCATTTTAGATTCTCCACCATTAGACCATCCATAGTATCAATGTCGAGGATGTTTAAGTTCACATGGTTTCAAATCTGAAGAACAACCATGGACTCATCAAGTTTCATTGGTCATACCCTAGTTATGTTCATCATAAATGGTTATAGACCAGCTTTTTACGACTAAGCTGATAAGGAAGAGTATCATATTCACATACTTCCTTTCTTTATCAAGAATAAATGAAAAAAATTATCTCACTTTGATTAAGTTGATGATTGGAATAACCATCATATTCAAGAAAGAATACTCAAATTTCATAATAAAGTCCATTAGATTATGAAGTAAATATATTCCTAGAAGACATGGAAGTTACAATACTTTCCTTGGTAAATATGATGATGCTAAAGGTGATCGATCAAAATTTAAATATCATGACATATGAGATAAGTGATGAACAAAATTGATTGATTTTGGAATGAAGTGAATTTTTGTAATAATATGTTAGAATATATTACTATGTATCAGTTTTTGATTGCACATAAATCTAGATGACCACAAATTAGTGTGGTTAGTGTTACAAAAGCAAATTTTTATGGTTTTGTAATTTCACAGTGTTTACCAAATTTTTGGGGTCCCAAATTTGAACGAGGGATATCATATTTAAATATGTATTACCTTTTGGGCCCTATGATAATATGTTAATGTCATGATTTTTGAAAATATTGTGTTTCACAAAGCATTGTTGGAAAAGATGTGATGTTTTTTACAGAAAGCTATGTGATTTAGAGAAGTGATGAATTGTGAAAGGAGTTGTTCCATGAAGATGTGGAGCATCAAGAATGGTGATGGTTATCTCTAAAATTATTTGAAGTGGATAATCACAAGTGTGTAATAGTCTGATCGTGATCTCTATGACAAAATCAACTATCAAAGGTGCGTCAGGAATATAATATCATTATGAAGATATTTTTGAGTGAACTAAAAAATGTGATGGAAGTAGTTGTGCATCAAAAATGGTATATCCTCTAAATATTATGTATACATCCCATTATATTACATACAAGTAATCATAGTAAATCATAATTTATATAATTTCCCAAATTTAGAGGAGATCCCTAAAGCTGGATTTCTATGTATGATTGAGCCACATGAATAGTTTTAAAATTTATTGAATAATTCCAATGCTTTTAATTAATACGTTCTTATAAATGATGGGATATTCCACATTAACATATTGAGATTCGAAAAGGTAGTTGGTTCCACGATGTTTGTGAGCATAATCACGGAGCTTTGTGACGGAGATTCATGAACATCAGTTTTGAATGTCAGATTTTAGTGAATAGAGATTTTAAAGAGAAATAACTCAAGTCTACACAAAATGTAATTTAGAATGGGTTATTGAACTATGTATTATTAACAAGTTCAGGTAGTTCTTACTAGTTTTTGGGTAAGAATGTGATGAATTTTTTAAAAGATCATATTTTTAACAGTAGATCAAGAAGCACTCTAACAGTGTATTGCATAATTTTGTGCTAGAAGGGGAAAACACAGTATTTTATTATTTTCATCATTCAAATTGATTTTAATAGAATATCCTAATCACTATATACCACAAAAAATATATTCTTTCTAGTAAATTCTGTGGTATTCTATTGTTTCTATACCATTCCAAGGATGTATCTACTTTGGTTGAGTATTGAACCTCATAAGTTGTTGTGTTATTATGGTTGTGTGTCAGATTTTTGTTCAGAAGGGCAGGAAAACAATAACAGGAGGTGAAGGTTATTTCATATGTAAGGAAACATAACAGAGAAATATATAAAATATTCACCCCTCCCACTATCAATGATACTTTAATCCTAACAGGGATGCTTTAATTATTATTAGACCAGGGTTCCCTTGGTTTTTTCATTATTGAGGTTTTAAAGAGCATTTGTGATATAGAATCTGAATTGTGTAAAGAGTAGGGGGATTCCGATATTTGGTTTAAATAATTACCATATCTAGAAATATTGAATGATTCATTGCCTTATATTTCTCATGTATGAAGTTATTGAAGATACAATAGATGGATTTCCTCTTATCGATGACTTGGTTCCTCTTACACCATAAAATAAGAAGAATCATGAGAATAATGGATGTGATAAAAAAATATGTTCCCACATCACTTTTTTAATATGAGTTTTTAACAGTGAAATGTGCTTCCACAGCTAATGGTATATGGGATAAGATAAAAACATCATTAAAGTAAATACAAAAGTGATGAAGGAAAAACTAAATATCAGTATATTTAAGTATGAAGATTTGCAAATGGAAGATTTTGAATATTTTAGGTACATATTTTCTTGGTTAAATGGAATTTTCATCACTATCATATGTCTTATTGAAATGATATAGGATTCTAAATTTGATGAAAATATCTTAAGAATTCTTCATAACAGTTTTGATGATAATGTTTCTTTATTAAAGGGCAGAAATCCTGAAACATTATCTCTATATGATTTTCAAATCACTCCAATCACTTATGAAATGAGAAGGGAGAATACTATGATGTGAAAAATAAAATGTGATAGAGAAACGTATTTCACGGCCCAATGAAATAAATGTATAATAAAGATCTTGAGGAAGATGATATTGCTTAATCTGAATCTAAAAACGAGGTATTTAAAAATCTTGATGTAATTAAATCATTATTTATTTAAAATGTGAGAAGTGGTACGTGTAAATACAATGGTAAACATCCTTTGAAAATTTTGTAATGTTTAACCATTATCCAATTTGTATATAATTCCCCTCAAATAATGAAATA
The DNA here is from genome assembly GCA_963277665.1 of Viscum album. Classification (NCBI taxonomy): domain Eukaryota; kingdom Viridiplantae; phylum Streptophyta; class Magnoliopsida; order Santalales; family Viscaceae; genus Viscum; species Viscum album. The sequence goes on from OY728157.1 coordinate 982,545,920, forward strand.
ATAAGACATTGATGTAGATTAAAGAAGGCCAAGAAAATTGTAGAAGAAATAGGGGGATAAAGCTAAATATTTTTTCAAGAGGGAAGGATAAACATTTCTTAAAATCAGAAAAAAGAATATTTTTTCAAAATAAAAATAAGAATAATTTGGTGAATTTGTATCCAAAAAATATTTTTCTCAAAAATCATGAGAGAATACATTTATTATTAAAGTTAATAATGAATATTTTAGGAGAACCAGTTCTAAAGAATAAGAATAATAAACTCACCATTAATCTCATAGGAAAGAAGAGTTGTAATAATGTCTGAGAAAGATTATAATTCTTGATAATGAAAAAAAGAAGTTTATAAATTAAAATTACTCATTAAAAACAATATTTTTGTTATTGATGATAAATTCAAGAAGAGAAAATATATTGATTCTATAAAGTATTTTCTAGTGAGAGAAAATATTTTTAATGAACATAAGAAAGTAAAGATGAAGGCAGAAGAAGAAGACATAGAATTTATACAAAAAAAGTTCTAAAATTGAACAGAGATGTACATGTTTGAAAAAACTGATCTCATAAGTTGGATAAATATCTAGTAAGTATGAACCTAATACATATCCATTAATGTAATCCATAAAATTCTAATGGAAATATAAATTTAGTTCTCAGAAGAAGAAAGCATGTCAAAAGTTAACAATGTTGAAAAATCATAAGTTTCTAAAAATCCTATGTCTGGAAAAATTATATTGATTCTTATTCTGATAAGTTTGGTATGAAACAAGAGTTGAAGAAGAATGTTTTATTTTAATATAGAATGGGTTATGATCAATAATTTTGTATTAATAATGTTTTTTAGAACATACTCACAATACTGGTAAATATGAAAATTTCATAGGAAAATACTATTTCTATTGATATTGTTGGTATTATGGTGGATTAGTACATAAAGAAAATTTGTGTTGGTTAAAAAAATAACATTACAACTATTACATAGGTTATGTAAATAAAGTATTGATGGGTATTAAATCCCCTCAATATAATAAGTCATAGAATAATATATGGGAGAAATATGAGACGGCTCCTATGAAATTTGAGAATAGGTTCTAACCATTTGAAACTATTTACGAGAGATGTGAAAAACCTAGACATCTTTATAATGGTTGTATTATTTTGTTACCAACACAGAAATAGATTATTAAAAATTATCAAAAGCCTTATGTGAACAAATAAAATGAATGCTAACAATCTCTTATTTTTGAAACCACTTTAAAATCAAGAAATGGAGAATAAGTGTGGATTCTTAATAGTGGGTGTTTTTCTCATATGATAAGTGTAACAACCAAAGGATTTAAAAAGATATCTAATCTATAACGTAATGAATTAAAAACTAAGTCTCTTAGAAGCACCACTTTTTTATTGAAACCTAGATGTTGAACATAATTTTTCAACCACTGTTAATTGAATTTCAAAAAACAGACATACACGGTTGCGATCAGAATTATATTTAGGGTCTTATAAAATCAAATTACATTTTGTGTGAATAGTATCTTTAACATTGAAATATTAACACAACCATTATGAATAGAAAATAGGAATAATTAATAGTTACCACACCCATGAAAGTATAAATAAAATTTAGGCACCTTATAAATGAAACAATGATATAATTATATCGTGGTATAAGTACGTGAATATTTAAAAACTGATAATTAAGTGTTGGTAATTTTGTGAAGAATAAATATTTAATTAAAGTTTTATAATTAATAAATTATTTAAAATAAAATTAATTTTCATAAAATGTATTCAAAAAATAATATATTTTTCCTATGATTTTAAGATAATTTAATAATTCCTTAGAAAATTTTTCAGGGTGTTAAAAAATCATTTTTAATTTTAAAAACTGTATTGTTTGAGTAAATCATACTTTTAATTAAGAATTAAATTTCACATATTTGGGAAATTATTTTCAAAAAATGGCCTTCATTTTTAATTATACACATCAAAAAAGGTTTTGTTTAAATTTTTGGGATTTAATAATTGAATTTTTGTGAATAGTAAAATATGATATATTATAGTAAAAATACATTATATGCTAAATACACTATTCCTTGAGTCATGGATGATTTAAGCACCCTTTTTTACAAATCACATGAAATTATTTATTTATTTAGTAACATGAATCCATAATATTAGTTTTATTGAACAAACAAATAAAATAAGGAGTAAAATAATGAGACATTACCACTCTCTTCCACTATAAAATTCACCCCTCACTCTCACCTCTCCTCACACCTTCCAATATTTGAGACTTATCAAATTATATTTAATCCCATTACAAAGATCATCCCCTATATCTAAAATCCATTAGTCTCATAAAAAGGCCAAAATCAATCACCTTAAGGAGATTCTCAAGGATGAGTATTGAAGATGTATAATCCTCTTCCTTTTTCCTTTTATTTTTCTCTTCAAGTTCATTATTTTTTATTCTCACCTCAAAAAATATATCCAAATGATCATGATAATTAAATAATAAATTAATTACTTTAAATATATCATTTTTATGGAATAACCATCATCAATATCCAAACTCTCTCTCTCTTTTATTTTAAAAATGAAATCATTATCCGGGAGGTGTCGATTTACAACCTTCGTGGGTGATGAACTTTTATTATTTAATTTATCCTTCAAGGATGGACATGGAAAAAAAATTTATGGTTGAAAAAGATTTTAAAATATTTAATATATATTATTTAATGATTTTGTAACCATCATTAAAACATTATATTAAATAATAGAACAAAACTAGTTCGTTGTGATTAAAACTCATCGTAAGACTATAAACTATTATCAATTAATTTATTATTTTATGATTCATCCCAATACCATGTAACCCGATGATATATTAAACCATTTACACTTATTTATTGTCATTAATAATATATAAATTCCATTCTGTAGAGTTATATCTATACCACATGAACTTCTATACTCATATGCAAGTATACCGATCTTGAAAACCAATGAAACGAATGCTCTCAAGCAATAAATTTGTATCATATAACTCATCCAAATTACTTAAATGAACATAATTAAACAATAATAAATAAAATACATGTATATAATGTTATTAATTAATTAATTAGTGTATTTTATTTTATTATCAATGACAATAAGGTAATGTGAAGAACTCATTCAGACATGAGGTAAGGGTTTTATACCCAAACCTCTATTTCCTTTCGTGTTACTCTTATTCTCTGTATAACTAAATAAAATTATTAAATATTCTAAGGAAAAATCAATAAATTATTTTTTAATATTCATTATCTTTTTACCAAAAATAATTTTTCTTTGTCTTATGGGGATTTACATGTTTTAAAATAATCTTTTATTAAATTCTTCTAGAGAAACAAACTCGATTCAAGGGAACTTCTATAATTCGTGCCACTTTTCGAGTTAACAGTATAATATATTTTAAACAATAATTTTTTTTCCAAAATAACTCATTCTACTAAGAAAAAACTTATTAGTTAATTTCTTGTTTTATACAATGATTTTTCTGAAATAACACTTCTCTTCAAAGTGAAAGAGTATTTCTCTAAATAATTACATGACGATTTTATTTGAGTATTCATATCTATTTCAACACCTCTGTTGAATTTTATTCTTTAATGAAGTTTATCTCTTATGTTTAGAATCCAAAATATTTTATTAAATTTTTCTATGAATTTCCGTGGTTGATTGCATACAACTTATTACTCTTAATGGTTTGTGATTATGTTTAGAGATTCGGAAAGGTTGTTTACATTGCATATGTATGTGATCTTTATTTTTAACCCTATAAATATGAGGAATGATTTGGAAATATAATTTCATTGGTGGATCCCTCTATATCCACTCAATCCATTAGTAGGTCTGATGAGACAAAAAGTATTGGGTTTTGTCTGAGGCCTTACCCTAGTATTTTCAGACATCTTGGTAGAGGACTTGACCGTATTTTTCAGATGTCTGGAATTATGCATTCCCTCATTATGATATTAGTAACTGATAAAACATTGGGTTATTAATATATTATAATATCAATGGATACACATTATTTCCTTATGATCATTTATATGGCTTTATTTATTCAGATTTCATTCCATCCATATTAGGCACTAGTCATTTTTTAGGCATATATTAAAAGTTGTTTACCTTTCCTAGTGATTATGATTATGATAATTTTCATTGTATTACTTACCATTACAATGAATTTGAGCTCACACCTTCCTTATTTTTATTTCTCCCCATAATTTTAAGTTGAATATTATTATGATTGAATTGAATGAATGATATAGTAGTTTTTGGGTGTTTCTAAAAGAGTTTGAATGTTGTTTTTTCGTTCATCCTGTATTGTAAACATTATGTATCTATCCAGTTTTCCCAAACTAGTATGCTATACAGTTCATCAGGATGAAATTTCCTTATAATAATTCCAACTTAATAAAATAAGGCACCAGATCCAAGAAGCTAGGGTCAACAAATTACATTAGATATTTGATGAGGTTTAGTAGAATACTTGGATATTATAATTAAAAAACAAATATTATTGAACAAAACCCTATGATAGACACTGAGGATAATAATACAATAAAATATAATAATTTTATAACATATATATCATCTATATATTCCTAGAAAATACATACCAGTATATATGCTACAAGGGTATATGGTTCAAGCACAGATGTACCAAGGAGTAACGACTCATACAAGGCGTTCTTGGACGAACTGAAACTAACCTAGTACATGACAATGTCCCTTAATACACACCTGGTTTGACACATCTATGGTATATTATTAGGATAATTTGCATTTTCATTATAAAAAAAATATGATGGATTTAAATGTAAATATGTCCTCAAAGTAACCATTCTTATGATTATGAAATTAGAATTGTATAAAATTTCTATTTAGGTTAAGTTTTTTTTCTAGATAGACATTTTACATTATGATTCCTAACCTTATTTATGTATTCCATTATTTAGAAATGGAACCTAGTGGATGGAATGGAAACATCATGAACACTCATATCATATTTAGGTATATTGGACCTATGCAAGATAATGATGTTGGTGCAGGAGCTGTGACTAGTGTTGAGAAACTAATAACTATAATTTGACAACTAAATCAGGTTATGAACAATGATCATACCCGTATGAATCATCCTAGTCTACTAAGTGGAGGAAAAATGTTAGACCACTTTATGTGATAACCGCCTCTATCATTCAGTGAGACTACATATACATTCAGAGTGGGGTAGTGGATATGTTCCTTAGGGAAGATATTTTTCACTTTGGGATGTAACAAAAGGGAGATTGTTATAATGGTATGGTATCGTCTAACGAGATATATAGATCAATGGTAGTCATTATTTCAAAAAAATGGAGTATGAAATAGTATAAATAAAATGGAGGTAATTTAAGGAAATATTCTAATAAAAATATTTAGCTCAAGAATAGTGAACAGATTTGGAGAGGAAATTATTTAGTTTATAGTAAAAAGATGATGAGAACATTATGAAGTTTGAATTAAATTTTCCACAACTACAAAGGAATGTCTTGAACTACATATGTAATCCATGGATACAGATTGATCAATTATTTGATGGTTTAATACTATTACTCTAAAGGGCACTAGTTTCCCAACCACTCATATCATAATAAGATATAGTCTCATGGAAATCAATATAGAGAAAGAATTATGTATGTTTTAAATGAATGAAAGAGAATAAGAGGTTGGTGGAGGAAAGAAGGAATGAAGGAAGTGTAAAAATAGGAGTTTTCCAGCATGTGATACTTATGGAAATAAACACCATGTATCATGCTTAAAAGGAAAAGGATACTATTACACATCTGAAACAATAGTCCAAAAATCTAAAAAATTCAAGTACATGAATGAAGCTACTAATGTTAAATGATACACGTGTAAAGAGATGGGACAATATTTCAATTATTGTCTAAATAATCAAGGAAATATTAACCAAATATGTCTAAGGGAGAAACTCATATCTTATGTGATCACCACTATTGAGGTTGAGGTTTCTAATGATGTGGTGGAAAGTACTTGAATCGTTTCCTCAAACATAGCCAATGTTTTATTTGATTCTTGATCATCGCATTCATTTATATCTTCCAAATTTTTCAAAAAAATTAGACATTTGAAATTTGATTTAATAAATGAGTACATAGTAAGAACTCCTAAGGGAAGTATCAGTGAAAAAAAGATGTGTCAATTACTCCCCCTTATAACACATAATCATTCTTTAGTTTATAACCTTATCATCATACCCATGATTGAATTTGATAAAATTCGTGGTATGAATTGGCATTCATGTTATTATGTTAAAATATATTACATGAATAAGGAAGATATAATTTTTGGGAATGATGTAGAGTTCATTATCATTTGAGCATAAACCTCATAATTTTATTCTAATATAGATCCACCCACAGTAGCTCTCCTGAATAAAATTATTTGGGAGGAAGATAAAACATTATCCATGGATGACAGAAGAAATATTTAAATGGAGGATGTACCTATTGTGAAAGAATACATTGATTTATTTATTAAGGACTTACCTGGTCATCCTCCGGAGTGAGAAATTATGTTTTCTATTGATTTAATTCATGGTGAAAGCCCTGCATTAAATACTCGTTATAGAATGTCCATAGTAAAATTAGTATAAATGAAGAATAAATAAGATAAATTTACTGATAAATGATTTATCTACCCTAGTGTTTCTCCATGGGTATCCCCTATTCTCTTTGTTAAGAAGAAATATAGATCAATGAGCTTGTTAATTGACTATAGAGATCTCAATGCTATTAAAATAAAGAACAAGTATCTCCTACCATAGATTGTTGATTTATCTGATCATATTTAAAGATCCAAATATTTTTCAATGATTTAACTTTGATCTGGATATCATCAGTTGAATGTGAGGAATTAAGGTATTCCAAGTAGAAGATTCTAAATGTGGTATGTGCATTACCTGTTTTTAGTAATTCCTTTCATACTGAAAAATAAAGAATCTATTTTAATGGATCTAATGAATAGGTATTTCAAGGAATATTTTGATAAATTTTTTGTGGTATTTCATGATAATATAATTTTATACTCCAAAAACTATGAATATCTTGATAATACATTACTCATTATTATGATTACTCTTTTAATGTATGAGTTATATGGGATGTTTTGAATGTTTGAATTCAAGCTTCAAACAGTTTTTTATTGGCCATATTGACTCTATGGATGGAATCTAAGTTGATCCTATAAATAGAAAGGTATTTTGGGATGGCCTACTCTAATGAACATAATCGAGGTATGTAGTTTTATTGGTTTAGAAGGTTATTATTAGCATTTCACTAAGAATATCTCCTATTAGCTAACCCAATAACCATGCATGCTCGTAAAGGGGTTAAGTCCAAATGGAAAAATAATGTGAAGAATGTTTTGTTGAATTGAAGAGGTGATTAGTGAATCATCTGATCATGGATTTACCATTGGGAAATAGTATGTTTTTGATTTATAGTGATGTGAAAAAGAAAGGGAATGGTTTTGTCCTTAAACATAATGATAGAGTTTTTTCCAATGCATCAAGGAAGCTAAAAACTCATGACTAGAACTATAAAACTCATGATCTTGAGTTATCAGTTATAATCATTACTCTGAATATATTGATACACTATCTCTATAGTGAAATATGTGAGATATATACAGATCATAAGAGTTTGAAATATATATTTCACACAAAAAGAACAAAACATGAGGTAAAAGAGATGGATTGAGCTACTGAAAGATTATGATTGTTCAACACACTACCACCTTGGGAAGGTGAATAAGGTAGTAGATGCGTCGACCAGGAAGGATCCTGGGGTTTTTAAACAAATTTGGATTGACCAGGATCCTATGTATATCGATCATGAATGGTTGTATATAGAAATTATCAAGGAAGGTGAAGCATCATTACTTTTTTGATTGGTTGACTATTCATATTTTTTAGAAATAATTAAATGTTCCCAATCTGATGATGAAAATATTAAAAATAAAATTAAATCTATGAATGATGAGATGTTTCCAGACTCTATGCATGATGAAAAAATTATAATATTTGGGAGGAGGATATTTTGATCCCTCTATACCTGAGCTACAAATAGAGTTATTGGACGATGTCCATGGCTCGAATTTCTCTATACACCCTCATAGCACAAGATGTATTCATATCTGAAGGAACATTTCTAGTTTCATAATATAAAGTAGGAAATTGAAAATTTTGTATCAAGATGTTTAGTAAGTAAACAAGTCAAGGATAAAATAAAACATCCTACAATAGACTTGCAACCTCTTCCTATTCATACATGAAAATTGGATGACCTCACTATGGATTTTATCACTGGATTACCAAAAACTCCATGAAGGGTTGATGAAATGTGGGTGATTTCTGATCGACTTAAAAAATATAAACATTTCCTTTCTATAAGGGAATATTTTCCCCTGGACAGCCTTGAATGTCACAATATTAATGATGTTGTTTGACTTCATGGAGAAACTCCCCTAATTGTGTCTAATCATGATCCAAGATTAACACCAAAATTCTAGAAATGTCATCACAATGATTTGGATATTGATCTTCATTTCAGTGCTGCATATCAGCTTCAAAGTGATGGACATTTATAAAGGATGATCCGAAAATTATATGAAAAGTTTAGATCCTGATAACTTTATTTTCAAGGTATGTGGGATTAGTATAAACATTTTATAGAGTTTTCCTACATTAATAGTTTCCATTTGAGATTTCGTACAACAACAAGTTAAGGAAGCTTATGGGACAATAGCTTGTGGAAGATTCCACAGTGTAGTTAAATACTATTCAAACCCATATCAAACCAGCTCAAAGCAAGAAGAATATCTATGTCAATAATCTTTGGATGGATTTTTTATTTCTACTAGGAGATCTGGTTTTTTTAAAAGTATCTCCATGGAACATTGTTATAAGATATGTGAAGAAGGAAAATTGATCCCCAGGTACATTGGTCCTTTTGAAATTCTAATGAGAATTGCATATGTGTCTTATCATTTATAAATTCCACATATCCTCTGTCACGACCCGTCCTCAGGGCTCGTGCCGTGACTACCCCAAGCCCACCTTCCATAGGCCAGGGGCTGGCGACTAGCACCATGGCGTAAATCCTGATAAAAAGGGAAGGCATTGCCTTTGTAAAGTAAACAAGCACCACAGAGTAAGCAAGAGGAAGAAGTAAACACTAAGTAAAAGCTTGTACAACAGTAAGTGTAGAAAGGTAAAGGGGGCCAGAAATACAAGCCCAACTATAAAGTACAAGTGAAAGGGGGAAAACAACAACTGAAAAGAAAAGCCGCCTCGTCGAGCCGTCCTCTAGAAGTCCCACCTGAAGGGTGGGTACAGATAGACTCCACTGCTCCTCGGGTCCACCTGGCCGCTCCGAGTATGTTCCTCCCAGTGGTCCACCTCCAGGTACGGTCCTACTCCACAAACCTCCACCACGATCAACGATGTCTGTCGTCTGCAACCAACACAATGTAGTGCGGGCATAGCCCGTGCAGGGGTGAGTATAAGCTACTCAGTAGGGACCCCGAGACCCCTGAAGGTCTCCCAAAATCCACAATGGAAAGATACAATCATGAAGTAACATCCGACACTGCTTAGGTATATGCCCATACATATACCTAAGTCATCAATTCCTGTTCGGCTCCAACATCCGAGCCCAAGCACAACCCAGTCCACATAGGAAAGAAAAACGTAAACCCACATAGGATTTCCCAACACAATCCACGAAGGACAGCAAAGGTAATCCACATAGGATAGCTCAACACAATCCACAAAGGAAAGTAACACAGGATTTAGCTCACACAGGTATACTTCTTCAAATGACGATAGAGATGATCAGATGTAGCCACTGATTCATCTAAGCCATCGGACCCACGAAGGATCGGTAGGTACTAACCCCCCAATGACCTACACAGGATCTATCAAGAAGTTTAACCCAAAGCTATTGGGAATCTCCTTCTCCATCAAGTAAAGTGGTTATACCGCTACAACCATGTGCTTCACTCTTACCTTGGACTGATGTAGTACTCCACCTATCGGGTACTGTGGGCCTGCTGCTACAACCAAGTGCTCATCCGTCGTGGGTCTTCCGCTACAACCAAGCGCTCCCTTATGCCGCTACAACCAAGCGCACCTCTGTCGTGGGTCTGCCGCTACAACCAAGCGCACCTCTATCGTGGGTCTGCCGCTATAACCAAGCGCACCTCTGTCGTGTGTCTTCCGCTACAACCAAGAGCTCCCTTGTGCCGCTACAACCAAGCGCACCTCTGTCGTGGGTCTGCCGCTACAACCAAGCGCTCCCCTGTGCTGCTACAACCAAGCGAACCTCTATCGTGGGTCTGCCGCTACAACCAAGTGCTCCCCTATGCTGCTACAACCAAGCGCACCTCTGTGTCGTTATCCGTGACACACCGAGTCATTCGATTAGCAGTCATCAAGTCTCAACCGGCTCTAGGGTTTTTGCACACAGCATGCTCGTTCCGGGAGGGTCCACTCCACGAGCTAAGAGGTTGATGCATCAATTGACCTGTAGTCTGGAGTTGATGTATCCCAAGATGTACCGTAGTGGTCACTGCCGAAAAGACAAAGGATTCCCGTACTTTTTTCATCATCGTCGCAGTCGAATCCACCGAGGATCACTGTACAGTCGTCGTCGTCGAAGTCACAGCCAGCACTAGGGTTCCCGCACACAGCAAGCTCATTTGGGAGGGTCCGCTTCACGAGCCGAGAGGCTGATACATCAACTGACACAAGGTCCAGATTTGATGTATCCAAAAGTTCTGTACCGTAAATAGGAACTCAACGTCACAGACGTCGCGTCAATCAGACGCCCGGTTTGAGAGATATTGGCTTTTTCGTCCCAGGGGCCCGGTTGGTTTTTAAGGAAAAACCAACGCGACTGTACTCCACCTGCGTCCGAACTACGGGAAGAATGAGCCAAAAGATCCGTCTCACTTAGAGGAATCCACCAAAGTCGACGGCACGTCAATCGGACGTCTGGAGCTCAAGATATGATTGTTTCTGCTCCGAGGGCCCGGTTGGTTTCTTGTACGAACCAACCCGGCTGAACCCAAAGTATTCCAAAACCTTGAGTGTAATATACCGAAACGACTGTCTCGATCCAAGGATCGTGTTTCCGCTGACGGAGAGTCGTTTGGAGGCCCTTAGCTCATGTTACGGTGAAAATACTAAAATGGTCCGAAGATGGGGCTTCTGGGCCCGGGCCGACCCGGCCCGACCACCCCCCTGGGTCAGCCGAACCAGGTCGACCAGACCTGGGTCTGGGTCGGATCCGGTTCGGCGCGGCCCGGTCCGGCCAGGGCGTGGCCCGGCCGGTCGGGCCGGCCCGGCTCGGCTCGGCCGAGCGGCCGAGCGAGTTAGCCGCGGGGCGTTGTCCTCGCGGGAAAACGATGCCGCGGCCCCGCGTGGGGCCGCGCTGGAGCCAGAGGATGCGGCCTTCGCCGTTTCCCGTGCGTGTGAGCTTGACCAGCGTGGGCGCGGGTCTGCTGGCCGCCGGAGGCTTCCGTGGGCCACCGGAGTTGCTCCGGTTGTCCGTTTCACTTTTCGTCTTCGCCGGTGCTCTTCCCGGGTTCCGTTCTTCACTGTGAAAACATCAAATCACCCTAGCGTCACGTTTTGTGGTCGCCCACCAAATCCGCACAACAACGAAGAACTGCGGAGGGTTGTCGGGCCGTGTTCGTTCGTCCCGCACCCTCCGCATTAGGCGATAACAAGCGGGAAGAATAATCAACATATCAAACAACAATTTTTATAAATTAAAATTGTTCTTATGAAACCGGGTTCTTTATTTTAAAAGAAACGTTCACGAGAATATAAATTATTTCACAACAAACCCCTACCTCGTCAAGTCGTCGCACGCACATCCTTCGCGGAATTGGCCGTCGCGGAACAAGTGGAGCATCGCGTCGCGGAAGGGCATCGCGTCGTCGCGGAAGGGCGTCACGTCGACGATCTTGTCGTTATCGATCGAAGGTTGTCGCGGGGCTGGATCGTCGTGGAAGAAACGTCGCAGAGGGGGAATCATCGGCATCGCGGTACACGGCGTCGCATCGTTGATCTCCGCGGGTTCGGCATTCTTCGTCGGAGGTCGGCGTTCTTTGCGTTATTCGCGTTCTTCGCGTAGGAGGATGAATGAGTTAGGTTCTGTCAAATCCTCTCAACGAACCATATCAACAAGCCATGCGTTGGTCTTATTTTATTATTATGCCAACGGTTTGTAAACAGGTTAAGAAACGATTAAATTAATTCATAGAATTAATTTTAATGAACATAACTGCCCAATTAAATGGTGCGTTAAGAATTTAAGAAAACGCGTCACTTGACTTTCATAAATAAGGGTTTTCGTGGGTGCGTTACTTAGGGGAAAAGAAACGGTGGGGCTCGTGCGGGCCCCACCTCACAAATATCCTACAAAGAGGGTAGGATATTTTTGGATAGCGCCCTATCTGCATCAACTCAGCTTAAACAGCTTGAAGTGGTCTTTAAGCGGCTTTAAGTGAAATAAAAATAAAATTGTCATATAACTTTATTTTATTTCAAAACATAAAACCGAAAAATTAAAAACCACAACCGAGCAAACAAAACTCCAGAAGAGGCGTTTATAAGAAAATATCGGCGCTGCGATTCCATCGGTGCCCTCAGATTTTGATTCTGGGCACCGGTTCAAATGTTAGAAAAACCCACTCGTCCGTTCACTGAACGTACCCGATCCAAACTTCGGAAAGTGATTCCGAGCACACCGGGCCTCGGAATCAGGTTCCGTTAGAAGATACATTCTTGTAAAATTCCAAAGAAAATTAAGAAAAAAAATTCCATGAAATTTACGGGTCTTTACATTACTCCCACCATAGGGCTTTACATCCCCGTAAAGCTTTACCACAAACGTAGGGATACAAAGGCGGTACTGAGCACGCATCTGAGCCTCCCGCTCCCAAGTGCTCTCCTGGAGGTTCCCGAGCTGCCATCTGAAGTGCACTAGAGTAATCGATCGTCCACGTAGGACCCGCTCTTGTCGATCCTCAATATCCACTAGGACCTTCGCAAAAGTCGTCCCATCATCAAAGACCATCTCTCCATGGTCAAAGATTTGTGTCAGGTCGTGCACGTATCTCCTCTGCTGAGATACGTGGAAAACCTCGTGCACCCGGTGCAACTGAGGTGGTAGAGCCAGGCGATAAGCCACCTCGCCAGTCCTGCTGAGGACCTGGAAGGGTCCTATGAAGCATGGAGACAACTTGCCTCCTTGTCCAAATCTCTGTAATCCTCGTCGAGGTGAGACATGCAAGAAAACGTGGTCACCATCCTCGAACACTAGTGGCCTCCACCTCCTATCACCATAAGACATCTGCCAGCTCTGGGCTGTCCTCATCCGCTCCTGGATGACCTGGACCTTCTCTGTCGTGGCCAGGACCATCTCCATCCCCACAAGTGCTGCTAAGATTTCTTCTTTTCCGATAAGAGAAATCTGCTCTCATCCCCTAGATGAACCACTTACTTTGCCTAATACAGTCAATCCCGACATGGATATTACTAACCCATACCAAGGATGATGTAGTAAGGCCTCGACGCTACAACCAAGAGATCCAACCGTTACTCTCGCCTCCAAGGGTTGAGTCACACTGTCGGCATCAGTGTGTGGTAACTGGGTCTCCTCTAGTAGATGTCTCACAAGTGAGGGTCAAGTCGACAGTATAAACTGGAACCTCTTAGTAACAACACAAAATAGGACAGGAATGAAAACATCACAAAGGTAAGCGTATTTTACTATTACATCTCATAATACAAAGACACTACACCATAGCAACAAGGAACTAGAAGTACACAAGATGTATCCACTAGTTCCGCTCCTGTCCATCTGATCCCGGAGCTCCATGATCGTAGGCCTCAGCTGCCTGAAGCCAAGCTCTCCCATGTCCTCATGTCCCCTGCGGTCGGGGTGGACCTCCTGGTGGTGGTGGTGGAAACACCCCGAAGCATCGTCTACCTCCAACTGCACGGCCAGCTCCCCTGCTATGGCCGCTTGCTCCTTGCGGCCCGCCCTGATCGAACCTCTACCTCTTCCTGGGGGGTCCTTCGTTCATCTTCTGGTCATCCGTATGGCGGGTCGGACAGTCACGAGCCATGTGACCAATCCCGCCGCAGGAGTAACACTGCCCTCTCATGGCAAGTCGTTGTCCACTAAGAGGGCTCGCTCCAACACCCCTGCCTGAGTCGGAATGTTGAGGGAGATCATCGAAGCCATGATCTCGTGCCTCAGTCCCTACTCGAAGGTTCGGGCCTAGAAGAAAGGGTCCCATACCATATCTGTGGAGTAGCGCGAGAGATTAGTAAATCTCACCGAGTACTGGGCAACTGTCATGCTGCCCTGCCGCAGATGTAGTAGCTCCTGAATGCGCACCGCACGGAGGGTGGCCGGGACGAACTCTGAGCGAAAGAGGCTCTCGAAGTCCGTCCAGAAAAGAGATGCCTCGTCGTGCACCTTGAGCATCAAGCTCCACCATCGGCCCGCTGCTGCGAGCAGGAGGCTCGCTGTAAGGACCACCATAAGATCTACTAGTGTCCTTACTAATCTGGAAACCCGTACGACCACCTCCAGCTAGTCCTCGGCTGTCTGGGGGTCCGTCTCCCCACGAAACATGGGTGGTCGTTGGTGCTGGAACTCATGCAGAGCTCCAAGGCGACATGCATCGTCAGTAGTCGTGGTGGGAAGCAACGTTGGCTCAGCATGTAAAGGTACCGCTGGTGCCTCTGCTGACAAGGATCCCTGCACCGAGGCCCCGTCGCTCGGTGGGCTGTCATCACGCTCCACTCTTGGAACCCTAGCTGGATGCCATCGTGGGGCCATCCTGAAAAGAAACAGGTGCACCACGGTTAGAACAGTATACCTGGTGAGCTGACACAAGTAATCACAAAGAAAACTTGAAACACACATGAAATCAATGTTTTCGTGTATTAAGTTGGAAATCAGAAGTAAGGGTCCTGGTGTACGGATACGTCGGCCGCCGCACCATCATTGGACTCCCTGGACAGATAACCACACCCAATACGCTAAACACTATTGCTTCACATAGAAAAAAGATCAGAGTCTGCGGTAGAACCGAACTCCTCTGATACCAATTTTTCACGACCCGTCCTCGGGACCCGTGTTGAGACTACCCCAAGCCCACCTTCCATAGGCCAGGGGCTGGTGACTAGCACCAAGGCGTAAATCCTGATAAAAAGGGAAGGAATTGCCATTGTAAAGTAAACAAGCACCACAGAGTAAGCAAGTGGAAGAAGTAAACACTATGTAAAAGCTGGTACAACAGTAAGTGCAGAAAGGTAAAGGGGGCCGGAAATACAAGCCCAACTGTAAAGTACAACTGAAAGGGGGAAAACTGCAACTGAAAAGAAAATCTTCCGCGTCGATCCGTCCTCTAGAAGTCCCACATGACGGGTGGGTACAGATAGCCTCCACTGCTCCTCGGATCCACCTGGGCGCTCCGAGTATGTTCCTCCCAGTGGTCCACCTCCACGTACCGTCCTGCTTTGCAAACCTCCACCACGATCAGCGTTGTCTGTCATCTGCAACCAACACAACGTAGTGCATGTATAGCCCGTGCAGGGGTGAGTATAAGCTACTCAGTAGGGACCCCGAGACCCCTGAAGGTATCCCAGAATCCGAAAATGAAAGATACAATCACCAAGTAACATCCGACACTTCTTAGGTATATGCCCATATATATACCTAAGTCATCAATTCCCGTTCGGCTCCAAAATCCGAGCCCAAGAACAACCCAGTCCACACAGGAAATCAAAACGTAAACCCACACAGGATAGCCCAACCCAATCCATGAAATAGAGAAAAGGTAATCCATATAGGATAGCTCAACACAATCCACAAAGGAAAGTAACACAGGATTCAGCTCACACAGGTAGACTTCTTCAAATGACGATAGAGATGATCAGATGTAGCCACTGATTCATCTAAGCCGTCGGACCCACGAAGGATCGGTAGGTACTAACCCCCGCAATGACCAACACAGGATTGATCAGGAAGTTGAACCCAAAGCTATTAGGAAACTTCTTCTCCATCAAGTACAGTTCTTATGCCGCTACAACCAAGCGCTTCACTCTTACCATGGAGTACTGTAGTACTCCACATATAGGGTACTGTGGGCCTGCTGCTACAACCAAGCGCTCCTCTGTCGTGGGTCTGCCGCTACAACTAAGCGCTTCCCTTTTCCTCTACAACCAAGTGCACCTCTGTCGTGGGTCTGCCGCTACAACCAAGCACACCTCTATCATGGGTCTGCCGCTACAACCAAGAGCTCCCCTGTGCCGCTAAAACTAAGCGCACCTCTGTCGTGGGTCTTCCGCTACAACCAAGCGGTCCCCTCTGCCACTACAACCAAGCGCACCTCTATCGTGGGTCTGCCGCTACAACCAAGCGCTCCCCTGTGTCGCTACAACCAAGTGCACCTCTATTGTGGGTCTGCTTCTACAACCAAGCGCTCCCCTCTGCCGCTACAACCAAGCGCACCTCTGTTCCGTTATCCGTAACACATCGAGTCGTTCGATCAGCAGTCGTCAAGTCTCAACCGGCTCTAGGGTTTCTGCACACAGCATGCTCGTTCCGGGAGGGTCCACTCCACGAGCTAAGAGGTCGATGCATCAACTGACATGTATTCCGGAGTTGATGTATCCCAAGATGTACAGTAGTGGTAACTGCCTAAAACACGGAGGATTACCGTACTGTTTTCATCATCGTCGCAGTCGAATCCACCGAGGATCACTGTACAGTCGTCGTCGTCGAAGTCGCAGCTAGCACTAGGGTTCCCGCACACAGCAAGCTCGTTCGAGAGGGTCCGCTCCACGAGCCGAGAGGCTGATACATCAACTGACACAAGTTCCAGAGTTGATGTATCCAAAAGTTCCGTACCATCAACAGGAACTCAACGTCGCAGACGGCGCGTCAATCAGACGCCCGGTCTGAGAGATATTGGTTTTTTCGTCCCAGGGCCCCGGTTGGTTTTTAAGGAAAAACCAACTTGGCCGTACTCCACCTGTGTCCAAACCTCAGGCATAGTGAGCCAAAATATCCTTCTCACTTAGAGTAATCCACCAAAGTCGACGGAACGTCAATCGGAAATCCGGAGCTGAAGATATGAGCGTTTCCGCTCCGAGGACCCGGTTGGTTTCGTGTACGAACCAACCAGGCCGAACCCAAAGTATTCCGAAAACTTGAGTGTAATATACCACAATGACCACCTCGTTCCAAGGATCGCGTTGCTTCTGACGGCGAGTTATTTGGAGGCTCGTAGCTCATGTTACGGTCAAAAGACCGAAACGGTCCGAAGACGGGGCGGTCTGGGCCCGGGCCGACCCGGCCTGACCCCCCTGGGTCGGCCAAACCGGTTCGACCCGACCCGAGTCCGGGTCGGACCCGGTTCGGCGTGGCCCAACCGGTTGGGCCACCCCGGCTCGGCTCGGCCGAGCGGCCATGCAAGACAGCCGCGGGGCGCTGCCCCCGCGGGAAGACGGTGTCGCGCTGGAGCCAGCGGACGCGGCCTTCATCGGGTCCCGTGCGTGTGAGCCGGGACCGTGCGGCCGCGGGTCCGCTGGCCACCGCCGCGGCCGTGGCATCAGCCGCGGTGGCCTTTTCCGGTGGTGCACCGGTGCGCCGCCGTCATAGCCGCACCGGCGACCCGCGCCGCCGGAGGCTTCCGCTGGCCACTGGAGTTGCTCCGGTGGTCCGTTTCACTTCCCGTCTGCGCCGGTGCTCCTCCCGGGTTCTGTTACTCACTGAGGAAACATCAAATCACACTTGCGTCATGTTTTTTTGTCGCCCGCCAAATCTGCACAACAACGAAGAACTGCGGAGGGTTGTTGGGCCGTGTTCGTTCGGCCCGCACCCTCCGCGTTCGGCGATAACAACCGGGAAGAATAATCAACATATCAAACAAAAATTTTAACAAATTAATATTTTTCTTATGAAACCAGGTTATTTATTTTAAAGGAAACGTTCACGGGAAGATAAATTATTTCACAACAAACCCCTACCTCGTTAATTCGTCGCACGTGCATCCTTCGAGGAATTGACCATCGTAGAACAAGTGGAGTGTCGCGTCGCGGAAGGGCGTCGCGTCGTCGCGGAAGGGCGTCGTGTCGACGAACTTGTCTTTATCAATCGAAGGTTGTCGCGGGGTTGGATCATCGTGGAAGAAGCGTCACGGAGGGGGAATCTTCGGCGCTGCGGTACACGGCGTCGCGTCGTTGATCTCCGCGGGTTCGGCGTTCTTCGTCGGAGGTCGGCGTTCTTCACGTTCTTTGAGTTCTTTGCGTAGGATGATGAAAGATTTAAGTTCTGTCAAATCCTCTCAACGAACTATCTCAACTAGCCATGCATTGGTCTTATTTTATTATTACGTCAACGGTTTGTAAACAGGTCAGGAAACGATTAAATTAATTCATAGAATTAATTTTAACGAAGTTAACCACCCAATTAAATGGTTCATTAAGAATTTAATAAAACACGTCAGTTGACTTTCATAAAGACAGGTTTTCGCGGGTGCGTTACTTAGCAGAAAAGAAACGGCGGGGCTCGTGCGGCCCCCACCTCACAAATATCCTACCAAGAGGGTAGGATATTTTTGGATAGCACCCTATCCGCATCAACTCACCTTAAACAACTTGAAGTGGTCATTAAGCGGCTTTAAGTGAAATAAAAATAAAATTGTCGTATAACTTTATTTTATTTCATAACTTAAAACCCAAAAATTAAAAACCACAACTGAGAAAACGCAACTCTGGAAGAGGCGTTTCTAAGAAAATATAGGCGTTGTGATTCCATCGGTGCCCTCATATTTCGATTTCGGGCACCGGTTCAAATGTTATAAAAACCCGCTCGTCCGTTCACTGAACGTACCCGAGCCAAACTTCGGAAAGTGATTCTGGGCACATCGGGCCTCAGAATCAGGTTCCGTCAGAAGCTGAATTCTTGTAACATTCCAAGGAAAATTAAGAAAAAAATTTCCTCGAAATTTACGGGTCTTTAATTCCTCTCAAAGGTACATAATGTGTTCCTTGTCTCTTGGTTAGGGAAGTGCAAGATAGAACCAACACATGTACTCACATCTGAAAGAATGTAATTGGAACCATACTTATTTTGCTGTGTGGGGCCTATATGAATTTTGGAATCTAAAGAAAATTGGTTGAGGAATTGGATGATTCGACTCGTAAATATTCTATTAAAGAATCAAATAATTAAAGAGGTGATGTGGGAGATTGAAGAACATATGAAGAAGACCTACCCTGTTATTTTTATGAGTTAATATTCTAGAAATTTTGAGGATGAAATTTTTATAAGGGGAAGAATTTAAAACCATAAGGATTTACCAATAAATATAATATAGAATGTAATTTATGCAACAATGATTCTCTTGGAAACAACACTTGGTTATTGTAAACATCACATTAAACATATTTTTTCTTCCTTCATTTTTTTAATTTCCAAAAATTGACATATATGATTGTGATAAGCAAGATATTTATATATGATATGATCAAATTACATTTTTTGTGAACAATATCATGGCCTTTTGAATATTAATATAACCCTTATGAATAATAAAACAACATAATGAATAGTAACCACACCCATAAATGTATAAATAAAATTTATTTACCTTATATATGAAATAATGATATAATTATATCATTGTATAAGTTACTGAATATTAAAAAATTGATAATTTAGCGTTTCTATTTTTGTGAATAGTAAATATATAATTATAATTTTATAATTAATATATTTATTAAAAATAACATTAATTTTAATAAAATTTATTCATAAATAAATATTTCTTTGTCCAATTGTTTTCAGATAATTTAATAATACCTAAATTAATTTTTCAGTGTGTTTTAAAATCAGTTTTAATATTAAAATCTATATTTTTGTGTAATTTATGATTTTAACTAAAATTAAATTTATCATATTTACAAAATTATTTTCAAAAAATGAGTTATTTTTTGAATTATAAACATTAAAAAAATATTAGGGAAATTTTTATATTTTTCAGAAATACTTGATTTTTTTGTGAATGGTGAAATACGGTAATTTACGGTATTAATATATTATAAGCTAAATACAGAATTACATGAGTCATGGATGATGTAAACACCCGTGTTTAGAACTCACATTCATGTATTACTTAATATAGTCACTAGAATCAACACTATTGGTTGTCTTGAGAAAAATAATGAAATAATGAGAAATTACCCCTCTCCTCTTCTATAAATACCGTAGCTCACTACCTCTTATCCTCACACCTTCCAATCATTGATACATGTAAAATTTCCTCCAAATAATCATCCTAGGATCCTAATTCATGACTGGAAGATCTTGGTCTCATAAAAATACAAAAATAAATTCCCTTGAAGAGATTCTCAAGGAGTACTCAAGAGTTAAAATCTGGTGCCTATTCCTTTTATTTTTCGTGCCATGTTATTTATTTTATTATTCTATCCTCACCTCCTCCATCAAAATGATAATAATAAATACAGTATCATTTATATACAGTAATTATATCATTTTAATGTAGGAACCATAACCAAACTTTTTACACCCAATATTTTATTTCAAAATCGAAATCATCTTCAGGGAGGTATCGATTTACAACCTTAGTGGACGATGAACTTTCATTTCTTAATTTCTCATTCAAGGATGGTCATGAAACCATTTTTATTCTTTAAATATATTATAGAATATGTATTATATATTATTTTATTATTCTATATCCATTATTCATACATTATATTGAATAAAAGAACAAACTTGTTCATTATGATCAACAAACTATCGTAAGAATCTAAATGATTATCAATAAATGTCTTATCTAATGATTCATCCTCATATCATATATCCAAATGATATGTATAACCATTTAAATTTCATTATTTTCATTAATAATATATAAATTCAATTATTCACAATTATATCCATTCCACAAGAACTTCCATACTCATATACAAGTATACTTATCTTGAAAACCAAGGAAACGAATTCTCCAAAGCAATATATTTGTATCTTATAGCTCATACAAAAGGATATACAAACAAAATAAAATTATATTAAATAAATTACATGTATATAAAGTTCTTAATTAATTAATTATTTAATTAATTTGATTATCTATGATGTAATAATCAAGTGTCCAACTAATTCATACATAATTTAAGTGTTTTCTACCCAAACCTCTATTTTCATTCAAGTTACACTTATTATCTATGTACCTTAGTAAAATTATTTGTTATTATGATTAAATATTCATAAATTCATTCTGAATACTCTATATATATGTACCAAAAATAATAATTTATTTTTTTAAGGGTAGTTATATTTTTTAAAAGGATCATTCAACAAATTTTTTTGGATAAACAAGACTGACTCAAGGGAACTTCTCAAATTCTTACCTATTTTCAAGTTAACTCTATACTATTTTTTAATCCACCATAATTTTTATAAAATAAAAAAATTTATTATGAAAAAAATAAATTTTTTATATTCGGAGATTATACATAGATTTTTCCAAATTAACTCTTCTCATCAAAGTAAAAGATTATTTATCTCAAGAATTATATGACGATTTTATTAGAGTATTCACCTATATTTCAAAACCTCTACTAAATTTTATTCTTTTATGATGTTTATTAGTTATTTTTAGCATAAAATCTATTTTATTAAACGGTTTATGATCATTTTGACTGTGGATGTTCTTTTTTGATACCATTAATGTTATTACTCAGAATGTTTAGTGATTATGATTATAGATTGGGGAAAGTTATTTAAATTTCATATATATATATATATATATATCTGATGTTTATGTGTAAACCCATTCATATTCAGAATGAATTGAATTTATCATGTGTTGGGTGGGGCCCGCTATATCCCATTGATGAATTGGTAGGTCTCATGAAGCAAAATAGAATTGAGTTTTGGATGAGGCATTACCCTAATATTTTTAGATGTCTTGGTCGTGGCCTTGAAAATATGTTTCAGATGTCCAGAATTATGCATTCCATCATTATAATATTAGTAATTGATAAACGATGGTATTATCAGAATAGTATAATATCAATGATTACTCTTCATTCTTTTATAATGTTTTATATATCATTCTTTAATTATATTTCATTCCTCCTATATTATGGTGAAGTATATTTTTAAACGGAATGTGTTTATAGTTGGTCACCTTGACAAGTGATTATATTTATGATATATTCCACTATTATAATTACCCTTACTGCGCATATCATATGACCCCATTCTTATGTTTCATTTCCCCCATGATTTGAAGATGAATATTTTTATGAATGACTTACACGAATAGTATATATGTTTTGGGGTTTTTTCCAATAGAGTTGAAGTGCTGTTTTTTTCTATCAAGTTGTATTGTAAATTTTATGTTTGTATGTAGTTTTCTAAAACTACTATGTTATTCGGTCCTTCAAGATTTGAGATCCTTGTAGACATAAAAATGTATTAATATAAGGCTTCGACTACAGGAAATTGGGGTTGGGGTGTTACAATAGGAGACATAAAGATGTTGAAGAATGTGAGATACTTTAGATAAGGAATTGTGACATTTTGAAACAATTAATATATCAAAATAAAAGGTGTTGGATGAGACATCATTTGAAAATAAAAGGTAAAATTCAAGAAAAAATTAAATTTAGAGGGCCGGAAACACAACTTATTGAGTGTATCAATATGTTGTGATGAGGGTAACATATTTATCTTCAAAAAATATATGTTTTTTGTGAAACTTGATTAATATGGAAATATAGTTACAAGGGGACATCATACAATAGGAAATATGTTCCATGTTGGTGACATAAAAAACTCTTGTTACTTGGGAATAGTGGAAGAAGATAAATTATGGCATAAATGTATGGGGCACATTTTTTAGAGAAACATGATAATGTTATCAACGTGAGATAGTGTCCAATATATTCTTGATATTTCATGAAGAAGATATTGGTGTTGTACTATTTGTCGAAAAGGAAAGATTAAAAACATTGCACATAAGAAAGTTTAAATTTGTTCAGAATGAACCCTAGAACTTATTCATTATAATATCTATTTACTACTGAGTAAAAAAGAAATAAATATAGGTAATTACTTTATATCTATCATTGACGACTTTACTCATATTACTTGTTTTATGTATGTAAAACATATTTCAGATGATCTGAAAATGTTTAAGATTTTCAGGAGGAAAGATGAGATGAAATGTGAGTATTTATTGAAGATGTTGAGAATAGAAAATTTTGGTGAATATAAAAATGAAAACATTGAATGTTATCTTCAAAAACATGGAATTCCACATGATTTCGGTTTATGATACACTCTTCAACAAAACAAGGTTTTTGAAATGAATAAAATAATTTTGTTTGAAATGGGTAAAACAATGTTACATGATCATGGTCTCTATCATTACTTTTTGATTCAATACATGAGTACTTATGTGAATATTTAAAACTAATGCTTCTATAGTCCAAGTTTAGATATGACTCCATTAGAAATTTTTTATTGGAAAACACTAAGTTTGAAATATTTAACAGTTTTTAGGAGTCTGTGTGTTATAAATAATATAGGTAGAATCCTTAGAATGTTTGAAGACAGAGTTGAAGCGGGATTTTTTCTTAGTTATTCTATAAAGGGAAGAGGATATATATGTTTCAAAAAAGATACATGAAGACTTGTTGATTTTGTGGATATTAATGTTCTTGAGAATAATGAGGAAGAAAAGAAGATTTATGCTGATATGGATGTTGAGCGGGATAAGGACGGTTTTGATATCAATTATGATAATGCTACCAACAATGGTAATGCTACATAAAAGGATAAATCAGAGTTAATATTTCAATAGAAAAGGTAACTCAAATAACTCATCCTAGTCTATGGAATCAAGTGGAGCCTCAAAACATTTTTAGTAATCAAAATCAGAAGGTTCAAACTAGAAGAATTTCAAAAGTTGTTAAACAAACATCTTTGTATTCAAAATTCAATATGAATTATGTGAATAATGCTTTTGAGCATCCACAGTGGGTTTGATCTATCAATAGACAACATTATTAGATAGAAAACAATGTCATAGGGGAACACAAACCTAATCCGAATAACAAAAATGTTATTGGTACAAAATAGGTTTTTCAAAAAAATCAAAATGAAGAAGGTAAAGTGATAAGGAAGAAGAAAATATTAGTGTTAAAAGGTTACTCCCAAATTGTAGGTGTTATTTCTGATGAGAATTTTTCTCTAGTGGAATGGTTATAAACAATCATAATAATTATTGCTATTACTGCACAACAAATATTAAAAAAAATTCAAATGCATTAAAAGTTTTCATTTCTAAATAGGGAATTTTATGAGGATGTTTACATTGAAAAACCATGTAAATTCATTGTTTTGAAAGATAAAATTTATTTATATAGGTTGAAGAAATTATTGCATGATATGAAATAATCTTTCAGGGCATGATACTCTAAATTGGATACATTCTTATTGAAGATGCTTGTTAATAAAAGATGAGTTGATAAAAATATTTACATTAATGAATGTATGGAATTTTCTATCATCATAATTGTTTATTTTGATGAAAATATATATGATGGAAATAACGAAAGATCTTGTGAATGATTTGTTGATGATATAAAAAAATAAATATTCCCATGCTGGGATAAATGAAATCCCTTTTTAGTTTAAAATTTTACTAAAGAAGAAACCTATTTTTCACTCTCAGGAAAAGTATTCTATAAATCATCTTAAGAGTTATAGGGTGGAAATTTTTTTTCCACACCGATTTTAGTGGGATCCAATTTTCCTAAAGATGGTGTAGGAGAATAAGTTGATCATAAAGATTTTTGAAAGCTGATTGGAAGTTTGTAATAATTAAATTTCCCAATAATTGACATTTTTGATATTGTTACCTTATCTTCAAGATTTTATAATTAACCTAAATAATCACATTTAATTACATGTAAATGAATTCTTATATATATGAATGGAACAAAGAATTTTAGAATCATGTATGATATCTCGTAAATTATTTTCTTTTTAAGGTATTTAGATGATGATTGGGTAGGAAATTCTGATCAAAGAATATCCACATATGTGGAGTTCTCTTTTTGGGGAAAAGCTGTGTTAGTTGGAATAAAATGAAATAGAATCTAGTAAATCTTACCATGGCTGAAGATGAGAATTTTTATTCCACTCAACCCACTCCCCACCTAATGTTGATGAAAACATAACTAGAAGACTTATTTGTTGATGTAAAGTTACCCTTACTCTTGGGATGTGATTGTCAAAGTGAAATTATCCCTAAAAGGAATATGGAACAAAATTCTTCTTCAAAACATATTTACATAATGTACAATTTCATCAAAGATATTAGAGAGAAGAATGCATTGATTTTTGAGTGCATTCTGATATTGGAACAAGTTTCTGACATATTCAAAAATCCATTCCAATGAAACCATTTCATAAATCGAGTTTGAAAATGGGTGTCCAACCACTTTATCATCAAGGTTGATGTTGTGTACTTATACCCTCTCTTTATAACCTTTGTATATTAATGTCCATGGGGAATTTATTCATAAATCTATTCTTATATAAGAATATATAATTGGGTAGTTTTTTGTATGTTTTGAATCCATCAAGTATATTTTTTAACTATTCTAATAGTCTTTTGGATTGGTTATAGGAAACAAAACAAATCTAGGAAAATAGAATAATAGGATAAAAATGGGGAAGAAATGAGCCACTACTATTGAAAGTCATGGTTTTTACTTTCAATAATACTCATTTCCTACAATGAGTATGCTCACGTTGGCATATAATTGTTGATGATTAATCAATTTTTAAAGGTTACAAAGTTTTTGATTTATGAATCTTGGTTGACAAAAAAATAAAAAGGGAGAGATTGTTAGAAGTAAGCTGATAAAGAATATTATCATATACAAGTATTGTCTTTTGTTTTCTATAATGTCTGAGAAGCAAATAAATGAAATCACATTCGATAATATGATTATTGAACTAGCCATAATATTAAATAAATCATATTAACAAGTCTTAACAATTTCTATTTTATTAGGACGGAATGATATTATTACAAGGTATGGATGTTAAAATATTTTCCTTGTTAAATATTACGATGGTAAATGTGATCGATCGATTTTAAAATATCATGACATATGGGGTTATTGATGAATGTAAGTGATTGATTTTGGAATTAAGTGAATTTAGTTAAGAAGATGGATGATTCTTTAACAATGAATCTATTTTTGTTTGGAGAAAAATCTAGATGATTTTGAATCAGTATAGTTGGTGTTGTAGAAGAAGATTTTTAAGGTGGCGTTGTTTCTCAATATTTTCCAAATTTTTGGGGTCCAAATTTTGAAAGAGGGCTACATCGCGAATGATGGATTCCCTTGAATGACTTATGAAAATATGGAAAGATCATGAGTTTTGTGAATATTAGCTTTCATGAAGGGTGGTTCGTAGTGGTGCAATGTTTTTGAGATAAATCTTCGTGATTGTAAAAAGTGGATAATAAAAAATGGATGTGTTTCATGATGATTTGGACAATCATGAATGGTGAAGGTAATCTCCACAATTATGATAAGTGGATCATCATGAGTGCATGTTGGTTTGATAGTGATCTCTATGATAACTACAAATATAAAAAGAGTATAATTGATGGAGGATCATTGTGAAGATATTCATGAGTGATCAAGAAAATAAACTAGAGGTTGTGGAGCATCGCTAATGGGTGATCCTATAAAAATTATTTGACCCCCACATTTTTTAAGCAATAATAATCTAAGTAAATAGTGAATTCTTTTGATTTCATTGATGTTGCGGAGCTTTATGAAGATACATTTCTACGTGATATTGAGCATCAAAAAAAGAAATCAAAAGTATTGACCGATTCCACTGTATCTAATTAATGGGTTCTTTGCAATGATGGGATATTTCACATTGAAACCAAGATATTCGTGAAGGTTGTTTGCTTCATGAAGGAAGTTTGCATCATGACGGTTGTGAGATTTGTGAGGGTACTTCATGAGGTATCATCACCAACATCAGTTTTGAATTTGTTATATAAGTTAACATATCTATCAAAGAGAAACAAATTAGGTTTACAAAAACATGGAAATCAGACTAGGGTATTAGAATGTGTATCATTTGGATAATTAGAAGGTTCTTAGCAGCTTCTAGGTAGGAAAACGAATAATTGTTTGAAATTTCAAATTTGTGAATGTTGATCTAGAAGGACCATAACATTTTATTGCATCATTGACTCCTAGAAGAAGTATATTCACTATTGGATTGTTTTTATTGTGTTACTCTAGTGTAAAGTAACATCCTACTCTTTATATACCACACAATGTACTTTTGTCTATTGGATTGGATGTATTGGATTATTTCCAAACTATACCAAGGACATAACTACTCCTGTTGAGTTTTCAACCTTATATGTTTTTATATTCTTTTGGTTTTGTGCATGATTTTTTTCAATAGGGAAAGAAATCATTAATACGATGAAATGGTTGTTTCATTTGTAATGAAACATAGATAAAAAATATATCACTGATTCAGCCCCTCCACTTCTCAGTGACACTTGAATCAAGATAGGTAAATATCCATATATTTGGAGGATTGATGGAATTTTGGAATTCATAATGCACAATATGTGCTACAATCCATCCATGCAATTACCTGAATAGATCATAGATTTTTCTTTGCCTTTTCATTTTTGAAATGTGACCCAGTATATTGTATAGGATAGCCAGCATTGGTACCCCCGGGTTGACTGTTTTACATGATTTAATGTTTTCCACCATCACTATAATTTCTTGAGGTATTACCATCCATTTATCTCTCTCTACCTATATCCTTTTCTATATAATGTTCCAAGGAATTTATCAATGTTAACATGTGGGTCTCATCCTCCAACCATATTGTACCCCCTTGTTTGGTAATTTCCTTCATCTTGGACCAACCAGTATAATCATTACTCCCTCTCAGTTTTGTGGTTAGACACTATTTCCCTTGACCTTGAATCCTTACTCTTGGGTCGTTATTGAGGAACTGGTCTAACCATGCCTGGAATAGGATATCCTTCTATAAATTCGTTGAGGGCCTTAGATTTTCATTTATAGCTATAAAAATATGTTACACCAAAAATGGATTCTTATCACTATTTTTCTAGGTATTATCTAGTTTAAGGACCTCATTATACAAGAATCCAACCCGTGTTATTCTTTTGATGTAGTCAATTTTTCACATATTGGTGCGAAATTCTCTATATTGGAGGTGAAACATGTTTGTGTCCATGGACCCATGGATAAGGAGCTTTGGCATCAGCTCCTATTTGGGGTTAAAACGTTCCATCAAAATCCATACTATTTAATATATCCCAATGTTA
The DNA here is from genome assembly GCA_963277665.1 of Viscum album. Classification (NCBI taxonomy): domain Eukaryota; kingdom Viridiplantae; phylum Streptophyta; class Magnoliopsida; order Santalales; family Viscaceae; genus Viscum; species Viscum album. The sequence goes on from OY728157.1 coordinate 982,574,532, forward strand.
TAAAAATCTACCCTATAATCATATAATATGAAGCATACCTAGTACTACCATGCCCATTCACTAGTGAAGTTTCTATTGGACCTCCTGTCTCAATCATCATACCAGCCTAGGCTATTTTTCCTCATTCTAGTCTAGAAGGTGGTGGTGCAGTGGGAATGGATCTCCTCTTCCTATGGTCAATCCACTATGACTGTCATGGTCCACCAATTCATTGTGTATATAGAAATGTCCCTAGGATCATTTCTAGGAAGGCTGTGGGCAGTGACGTTTCATCATTGATGATCATATTCATGTGCAAACCATTATCACATTGAATTAACTGTGAAAGTTTGGATGTTCACTTCCCCTAGCATCCTGAAGTTCCATAGAGGTAGATAGTCACAGAGAGGATAATATTTCTATGATTGTGTCTACATTTCTAGAACTATTTTGATATCCTAAATAGTGATCATAGCCTAATGGATCTAAGTTTTTCTCATCATATCTGCTATTTGAGCAGTAGGAGCAGCTTTAGTCTGAGTGGAATTCTATTGTTTGGCCATCTCAAATGGTTTTTAAAGAAAAATACAAGGATAAAACACATAAAGGTCAATTTATGGCTTGAAATAAGCTATTTTGTGTGCAGGATTGGGTAGTGGTCAGCCAAAATGTCAATTTGATGCAATTTTTGAATCTCACAATAAGTAGAAGATGTGCAAAACAAGTGGTCGAAGCCCAATTTTTCACTCAAAAAGTGATGACTAACATGAATGAGATTAATTTTTTTACCAATCAGAATTAAATATGTACTATATATGACCCCCCCCCCCCTCTAATTACTCATAGGCATGGACCAAGGCTTTCATGCATGCAGAAGTCTTTTATTCTCTCATCAGAATGTTTTTTGGGCACCCACGGTAATCAAACCTTGTCTTAGGTGTTTCCCTTAGAAGATGAATTTCTACTCCACTTTCAACATTGATTCTGAGGGGGAAATTTTTGTCACCAAATTCCACATGAATCAAAAAACAATCAACTGTATGGGAACCAATCCATCATCTAACTCAACTGAGCATTATATAAAATCCATGTATGGTGTGTGCGTGTTTTAATGTGTTCATGCAAGATTTACATAATCATGAAAGACTCTTAAAAGAACAATGAGACCTACCTCATGCCCCAACCACGTTTTCTTCTCAAAAAGATAAGGTAGGTGCATAAAAAAGGGATTTTTTCACACAAGAAACATCATCCACACACAAGGATCATCCCCTACAAATGTGCCATCATCCATCCCCTTCTACACGAGCCTCTAAAATGGCTAAGTCATACTCACACAAGATGTTTAGGCTGCACGCAAGAAACCACATCAGCATGATATAATTTTAGGGGACCAATGCGACTTCAACGAGCCCCTTGTGCTATCAACCATCACAAATAATTATGAGGTCGAGCTGGATATCTCTTCAGTGATTAGGATCTTCCATGGAATCACCATTTATTTCAACTATAAGAAGAAGGAAACTCCCCACCCCCTTCTTCTGGGTGATCTTAGGGAAGTAAAATTTCCACTCTTTTGTGTTTATGAATGATAATCCATGCCATTTTGAAATAATAGAACCCTCTAGGTAGAGTTATTTCTCAACAGGTTCCCTGTGGGTCCTCTTTAGAGTGGGCCCACAATAGTGTAATCCTCACCCAACAACATTAAACTATAATCAAGTGGAAAAAACAATCCTATTACATTCCCCACTGACCTTACGCACCAACCCCAATCTTGCATGCACTCCATTTCACGCAAGCCTCCAAACTTTTTTCAACCGTATATTTAAAGATACATGAATTTATTTTTTGACAAATAACTGTTTGTATCCCCTATTTCATTCAACCCCAATTTATTTCATGTACAACTTTTATGCATCCCTCAAAACATGCATGAAATGGTTTCATGGTCACTCGTGAGGTGTCCACAATCCTCTAGTTCATGAATTTCCATACATTTTTCTTCATATCATATGTATATCAATTCCTTTTTCTAAACCAAATTTGAACTATAATGTAGAAATCATGATCGACCACTCATCCACACCATTAAAACATATTATTTCACAAGTCACCCCCTTTAAATATTGAATGATATGTAGTTTTGTAAGCCAACTGGGTAAGGACTGATTCCCCCACATCCGCACTATAGGACATACAACTACCTAGAACCAACGTCCTTAGAAAATAATGATAACTATAGTTTTAACCCTTAGGATAAACATATGATTCCACTTGTAGGATCGTCATGAGATGCCACCCTCTCCCACCACCAATCTCAATCCTCCAATTTTGGAAGCTTCCACGTGTAATTCCCACACACCCTTCATAGGATGGTCTATGTTGGAATCACATAGAATGACATCTTCCTAACATGGAATGATGTTCTCCTAAGAAATCCATCATTTTCAAGCCCCCCTCACCTGGAATGAGATCCTCCTCGATTAAATTTCATATGTATGATATACATCATCTATCATTGTCACATCATTCACAACATAAGCATTGGGTCTATTGCTTCCTCTATTTTCTCAAAAAGAGCATGACCCATGTGGGATTAGGGGATATTATTGACAATGATACCCATCCACCTCCATTTAAATGTGAATACTCATATGTATATTCCCTAATGACCATCCATACATCACCCATGGTCCCCTTCAACAAATAATACCCAATTATGTCCCCTCAATGGGTGGCTTCCATGAGTATGACCCAACCACATATAACACTTCGATGGACCTCTTATTTAGGTATAAGACTAATTTCCCCATTATAAACTATATGTTATTTGATTCTCAAAAAATTGGGACTTCTAGGAAGCCTCCATGAGGTTCAAACATCATGCCTCACTTCATCCACCTCAATTTACAACCACTCCTTCAACATCCATCATGATGTTTACCAATGCCACCACATCGAGTTATGGTCATGCCACCCACATAGTCTACTCCCATGGTAATCCCCAACCACATCATCAGTACTCTCAGAAGAACCATGTGTAGCTTCCATAAATAATACCCACACCATCAAGGAAATAGAAATTCTCTTATAAAGGGAATCATCCATGAGGAATCCCCACACCACCCCTCACCAAAGCCCTTTATATGGAGTGAGATCCTTACCACATGACCATAAACTGCATGGACCAGTATTTTCATCTAATCTTAAACTATGACATCGAACTATGTTATATCTAATACCTACCTTCTATGTAGGGTTTGTAGGAAGAATCTTTAAAGAAAAATCTTTGCCAATGTTAATCTGTGGTGTCCCCATATTATGGGTGAACCTCTTTGGTCTTCCTTCAAAGTAGTTTTGATCAATCTTTAGGATGTGACATCTTCCCTTTATGGGTTACACCTCCTGAATCTGCTTTCAAAGAGAGTTTTGATCCATCCAAAGGGTAAAACATTGAGGCATTCCCTCTTATGAAAACACCTCCTTGATCTTCCTCCATGGGGAGTTCTGATCATTGTCACTCTATCTCCACAAGATGTGAAACTTATGACCACCAATAGGTATGTCATGGTAAACACGGGATGCCTAAGCTGAAATACATGGAAGAAATGCTCCTATAGTGACATCTATTTCATGATAAACATTCTATTTTTAAATATAATGCCATGAAATATATGGGTATATGGTGTAACCTTCATCTTGTTAAACATGGGATATCATAGGTGAATTCTTTTGAAGATATGAACCTAAGACGTCAGCTACCTCATTCTAAACATGTGATGTCTAAGGTGAAAGACTTGGATGATATGTTCTTGTGGAATTAGTAACCTCATGATAATCATGGGATTCCAATGGTGAAATACATAGAATATATGCCTTTAGTGTTGAATACCTTGTGATCAACATGGGATACCTCAGGTTCCTAAACTGAGATGCCTTCATGTGATTCCCCACTACGAGGAAGATATAAGTGACCAATGTTGCCTGCATCGAAACATGCCAGTGATGCCCAAAGTGACTACTCTCTTCACCAAAGGGAGTTTCCGTATCAATACACTTTTGTAATTATGTGATAAAAGAAGATTAATTAACCAAATTTCAAAAAGCGATGGCACCGGAAATGAGTTTCACAAACACAACATAATCTATGAAGAAGACCTAGACTGGGTTATGAGTGTCACGACCCGTCCTCAGGGCCCGTGCCGTGACTACCCCAAACCCGCCTTCCATAGGTCAGGTGATGGAGACTAGCACCAAGGCGTAAATCACGATAAACAGGGAAGGCATTGCCTTTATAAAGTAAACAACCACCACAGAGTAAGTAATAAGAAAGAGTAAACACTAAGTAAAAATTGTAACAAGATGTGCTGAAAGTAAAAGGGGCGGTAAATACAAGCCCAACTGTAAAGTACAACTAAATGGGGAAAACAGAAACTGAAAATAAAAGCCGCAGCGTCGAGCCGTCCTCTGGAAGTCCCACCTGAAGGGTGGGTACAGATAGACTCCACAACTCCTCGGTCTCGTCGTCCGCTCCGAGCACGTCCCGCCCAGTGGTCCACCTCCATGTACCGACCTGCTCCGCAAGCCTCCACCACGATTAGCGCTGTCTGTCGTCTGCAACCAACACAACGTACTGCGGGCATAGCCCGTGCAGGGGTGAGTATAAGCTACTCAGTAGGGACCCTGAGACCCCCGAAGGTCTCCCGAAATCAACAAAGGATAAACCACAAATGGAAGACACAATCACGAAGTAACATCGACACTGCTTAGGTGTATGACCATACATATACCTAAGTCATCAATTCTCGTTCGGCTCCAACACCCGAGCCCAAGAACAGCCGAATCCACACAAGAAAGCAAACGTAAATCCACACAGGATAGCACAACACAATCCACAAAGGAGAGTAAACAGTAAATCCACATAGGATAGCTCAACACAATCCACAAAGGAGAGTAACACAGGATTCATCTCACAAATGTATACTTCTTCAAATGACCATAGAGATGATCATTGATCCATCTAAGTCGTCGGACCCACAAAGGATCGATAGGTACTAACCCCCGCAAAGACCCACACAGGATCGGGCCCACACAAGACCTGTAAGCGCTGGCTCACACAGAACCGATAAGCGATGACCCACATAGGATCGGACCAGCACAGGATCGGTAGCACTGATCCACACAGGATTGCTGAGTGTAGTAGTCGTCGCAGTCCACTGAGGATCTCTGCACAGTCGTCGTCGCAGTCACAGAAGCAGTCGGAGCCAGCTCTAGGGTTCCCGCACACAGCAATCTCATTCGGGAGGGTCCGCTCCACGAGCCGAGAGGCTGATACATCAAATAACACATAGTCCAGAGTTGATGTATTCAAAAGTTCTGTATCGTCAACAGGAACTCAACGTCGCAGACGGCGCGTCAATCAGACGCCCGGTCTGAGAGTTATTGGCTTTTTCGTCCCAGGGGACCGGTTGGTTTTTAAGGCAAAACCAACCCGACCGTACTCCACCTACATCCAAACCTCGGGCGGAGTATGCCAAAATATCCGTCTCACTTAGAGGATTTCATCAAAGTCGACGGCACGTCAATTGGAAGTCTGGATCTCAAGATATGAGTGTTTCCGCTCCGAGGGCCCGGTTGGGTTCGTGTACAAACCAACCCGGCCGAACCCAAAGTATTCCGAAACATTGAGTGTGATATACCGAAACGACCTTCTCGATCCAAGTATCGCGTCTCCACTGACGACACGTCAATCTGAGACCCGTCGCTCAAGTTACGAGCAAAAGACAGAAAAACGTCTCGAGACAGGGGGTCTCGGCCCGGGCCGACCCGGCCTGACCCCCCTGGGTTGGCCGAACCGGGTCGGCCCGTACCGGGTCCGACCCGGCTGGACCCGGTCCGGCCAGGCCAGGGTGCGGCCCAGCCCGGCCGGCCCGGCTCAGCTCGTCCGAGCGGCCGAGCAACGCGGGGGGCGCGCTGCCCCCGCGTGACAACACCGCGGCCCCCACTGGGGGCCGCCTTGGTCAACGGACGCGGCAAAGTCGCGTCCCATGGTGCGCCGGACCCACGCGGCCGCGGCTTCAGCCCCGGCGGCTCCTTCCGGCGGTGCACCGGGGTGCCACCGCCTTCAGCCGCCGGTGGCTTCCGCGGGCCACCTGAGTCGCTCTGGTGGTCCGATTCCGTTCCCGTCTGCGCCGCTGCTCCTCCCGGGTCCTGTTCATCACTGCGGATGCATCAAATCGCCTTTGCGACACGTTTTGTCATCGCCCGCCAAATCCACACAACAATGAAGAACTGCGGAGGGTTGCCGAGCCATGTCTGTCTGGCCCGCACCCTCTGTGTTAGGCGTTAACAATCAGGAAGAATAATCCACACAAGATAAACGAATCAAGACAATTTTAATAATTTAAAATTTCACTTGATCCAGTTTCTTTTTTTTATAAGAAAACAACTATGGGTATAAAAAGTTATTTCCAAATAAAATCCCTACCTCGGTCAAGTCGTCACATGCGCGTTCTTCGTGGAATTGATCGTCGCAGAAGGAGAGGATCGTCGCGTCGTTGTGGTATCTCGCATTGCGTCGACAAACTCTGAGGACCAAGAAAAAACAGATTTAATTATATTGATTAAATCCATGTGTTGTTATAATCCTCAAAGAAAAATTAAAGAACCGCAATCTCTCACCTCAACGGATGATCGAAGATTTTGTTGCGGATGAAGGAATGTCGTAGAAGAACATCGCGGGAGAGGAAACGTCGAAGTCGCGGCACACGACGTCGCATTGTCGATTTCTGCAGGTTCGGCATTCTTCATCGGAGGTCGGCATTCTTCGCGAAGGAGGATGAAGAACTTGTGGTTTCTGTCAAATCCTCTTAATGAACAACACTTAAGGAGAAAAAGTGTTGATCTTATTTTGTTAACATGCCAACAAACGAAAAAGAGATAATTAACGACCCATTAATTAATAGAATTAATTCAACGAATAAAACCGCCAAATTAATTGGTGCGTTAAGAAATTAAGAAAACGCGTCAGTTGACTTTAATAATGATGGGTTTCCGCGGGTGTGTTACTTAGCGAAAAAGAAACGGTGGCGCTCGTGCGGGCCCCACCTCACAAATATCCTACCAAGAGGGTAGGATATTTTTGGATAGCACCCTATCCACATCAAATCAGCTTAAGCAGCTTTAAGTGGCTTAAGTGAAATAAAAATAAAGTTGTCGCACCACTTTATTTTATTTCTTAACATAAAGCCCAAAAATTAAAAACCACACCCGAGTAAACGCAACTTCGGAAGAGGCGTTTCTAAGAATGTACCGGTGCTGCGATTTCATCGATGCCCTCCGAATTCGATTCTGAGCACTGGTTTAAAAGTTAGAAAACCCCGCTTGTTCGTTCACTGAAGAGACCTGAGCCAAGCTTTGGAAAATGATTCCGGGCACACCGGGCCTCAGAATCAGGTGCCGTCAGAAACTGAGTTCTTGTAAAATTTCAAAGAAAATTAAGAAAAAAAATTACTTGAAATTTATGGGTCTTAACAATGAGGTCCAAAGAGGAATACATTGATGGAGGAACAGACAACACATCATGTTTTTTTGATCAAGTAGTAGACATTATCATTGAAAGTGATGAAATCCACCCACCTAAGGAAATTGGGAATGTGGGGAATCCTAGAATGCAATACCCTCACAAATTGAGACATGAGACAGTGGTCGCATCTTGACGAAATCATCAAAAATAGTTATGTATGAACCTGATTATATGTTCACAATGTTATGTGTGAACATTATTGTGTGTTCCCAATGTTATTCATGAACCTAAATACATGTTCATAATTATATGTCTTTAAATTAATACAGATTCACAATGATATACTTGAACCAAATTACATGTTTACAATGTTATGTGTGAACCTTATTACATGTTCACAATGTAATGAATGAACCTGATTTTAATTTCCAATGTTATGTTCAAACCAAATTGTGTGTTCACATTGTTTTATTTGAACCTGATTGCATGTTTAAAATGTTATATGTGAACCTGATTACTTGTTTACAATGTTATGCACGTTCCTCATTACAGGTTCACAATATTTTTCATATACCTTTCTTTCATGTCCATGATGATATGATTAGACCTTGATTTGCATACATAGGTTTATATGAGGGCATGATTTGTTGTCCATAACCAAATGTGTGAACTTTTTTCAGTTTATACATGTTCATAATGATATATGATGATGTGTATTCCACAAATCTATTTATTATGACACAAATTACATTTCTTATGCACTCATGGATCATGTTATTTGATTCCCTTATGACTCATATCTTCTTAACAAAAAATATTTTTTCTATGAATCATAATTATGATCTTTGATATGGAGGGTAGGATCTTAAAATGTAATTCTCATATTCTAATACACATATATTCATTTAATTTTTATATATCTCATTTATTCACCCTAAATGAGCATCCGAACTCACCCTTTATTATGTCACTATTCCAAAGGTTATGATAAAGGTTTTATAATGGAGTAAAATATGGGATTATATTTGTGGAAATCATTTAATATACTTTACCAAATTGGAATATTATGTTTCAAGACTTCCAAAGGTACTAAACTATTATGGTCCTCGGAGGTGTATTTTTATAATGTAATGGTATTCATAAAATATGATATAATATCCATGTATTGTAAGAATGAGTCTATATAATACTGATATTAGAGTAGGATCATCTTAGGGCTAAAGGTTTTATATTTTATATCAATAATGTTGGGTTTGGGAACTAGGGATATAGTGATAGAGTGTTTCAATTCCTACTCTTGGGTCAAAGAATCCACTATTACTACAATGTCTAATGTATCTACTCCCCATGACTCTAATAACATGCATACTGACTCAGTATAAATACACTTATATTGTATTGAGAACATTTTTACATGCATCATATAGGAGTGGATTGTGAATTCCATGTCCTTTTTGAGTTATCTCCCCATATAGACTCATTGACGGTGGTGCATCTCATCTATAAAAGGATTCCACCATGATGATTGATAAACTAGATTCCATAGAAATATTACTAGAATGAGCCTTCTACATATGAGGATTTAGTACAGAGTATTATACTAGAGGTGGTACCACTTGGTGGTTTTCTTGTACAATCACCACCGATTGAGCAGTAGGTTTCACCGACAGTTCCAGTGGATGATTTGTGCAGGTTGAGTGTGATTTATGAGTTGTAGATGTACTTAACCATTAGTTTTTGTGGATAAAAACTCCCAATGTATCTAATAACAAGATATATGTAGGTACGAATGTGATTCTCATAGTCAATACCCCTATATATCACATGGTGGTCCTAATGGTGAGCCTCCATTATAGCTCTATTGGGAAATGGTATAGTCTGGTTACCTAGAATCACGATGATGTAACTCTCTCTTTGATTGAGTCTAAGCTTCAATTTAGACAGTATTTCTGTCTATACATGATTCAAGGAGTACTCATATATGATATTTCGCTGATTTAGAAGGGGAGCAAGTATGGGCCATAGTGTTCTTCAAGGTTCCCTAATCTCTTATGATATTTAGAGGATATGGTACAAGATGTGTTCTTCTAGTCATTTATTGTTGATTGTTTTATCCCAATAGATATTCAATATGGTGAGATATCTCCTTGTTTATCAACATATGTTGGAGTAATCATGGGTTATTTTTTAGTGTAGGTCTTCTTTATAGAGAAGTCTCTAATATCAAGTACAGGTACTGGGCATTCTAGGGAAGAGACATCAGAAGCAATAAGTTGATGTTAGACTCGGGGTTCCAGGAATATGACACCATTTTAGAGATACTATCAAGACCTAATTTATGTAATTCAGGGATCATAGGATGATTCCAGTTAGCCAATAAAGAGGTTGTGTTTCTCCTATTATGGGTGAGGACATCTTGTGAGGGATTATCTAACCCATCATGCATCTAATAGAGAGATAGTTAATGGGCCACCTACATAGAGGTGGTGTATAGATTAAGAAGTTTTATTGGGTGGTGGATGAGGAAGAGGAGATAAGAGATGATCATGAGGTGGTCTATGGTTTGATTTTTTACCACTACAACCCCTAGGTGGTCCATGACGGGCTTAGAGAGATAGAGGTAAGGGTTGAAGGTAGATTCTAGATTAAGAAAAATAAAAAACATTGGATTTATGGATGACTCAAGGTACGATGTTTTTTTCTATAACATAGTTATAGTATTTATATAGATGGTTGAAATCCATTCCTTTCATTCTACATACCTTTTTTGATATATAGATATTTTGGTGGGCCATTACCTAAACTGGTTTTCATAGAGACTCCTACAGAGGGGATTCCAGGATGAAGCACATCTTTCAATAGTGTGATACAACTCTAAAATTAATTATATTTTGTTTGGATTTTTAAATTTCCATGAGTAGGCCTTATGATTCCATTTTACTTCTGGAAAGGCTATCTCTACTTCATGCATAGATTGACTATATCATTTAGAGGATATGGTTTGCCCACATATATGGGATGAGTTTTTCTATCATCATCTTGAAAAAGGACCAAGAAGAGAATAATGGGATATTATGAAATAGTACAAAACATATTACTCATTAGTTATAAAGTATTACCTTTGGTGTTGAAGATTCTAAGCACTTTTGACTTCATTTAGTGCTGGTGGAGTATGAGGGAATCTTCTATGAGGACATATCAGGCTTACATCCCCTCTAAGATATAGAATTATTATAGAATTAATCCTCGGGAATTAATTTATTTTTTCACCATCATATCATCTCTCTCCCATAGTTACTTTTTAGTATATGGTGCATTTGGAAATGTTTCATATGAAAGGATTTGATTGAATTAGTTTTTCCCCCTGGGCAGCCTGGTTTTTTTCAACAAGAAGGAAAATTTGGGGTATGAGGATATATGTACACAATAATAACTTGAATTTAGTGAATATTAAGAATAACTACCCACTACCATATTTCCATGTCCACTTTTATCAGTCGAAACTGGTAGGTTGGTTTCTGAAAAATTTTATCATGTTAGGCTATCACTATCCCCATGTTCGGGATGAGGACATACCAAAGACCATATTCTGATGTCTCTGTAGTCACTCTGAGTTGTTTGTGATGCCATTTGTCATGAAAAAACACCATTAATGTTCATGGGACTTATGAATAGGATTATTCATCCCATATTAGATTAGTTCATTATAGCCTTCATCAATGACATATTGGTATACATGATGTCTAAAGAGGATCACACGAGACACATTATGATGGTCTTGGAAGTTCTCCTGGAGAACTAACATTATGTAAATATCTTAAGGTGTTGGTTATTGACTTGTGAGGAAAATTACTAGAATATTTCATCTCAAAAGAGAGTGTAGTAGTGGACCTAGAAAATATTGAGAAAATGATAGCTTGGGAGCCACCGAATAGTGTGACATAAGATTAAATATTTCTTTGGTTGGCATGGATAATATTATAGATTAATACTAGATTTTTCTAGGACTACATAAAACTTGAATACATATTCCCCAAAGGGGAATCCTCTGATTTAGACTAAGAGGTTCTTGCTGTCATTTCAAGAGTTGAGGTAGAGGTTTATGAGAAACCCCTTCTGGAGAATTCTAAAGGAGGGTGCTGAGTATGTAATATCTTATAATGCATAATGAACTAGGATTATTTCCATAGAAAAATTAAGTTTTTCCATATAATTATCTCAACTTGAGATAAATTTTACTACTAGAATTCCTCGAGTATTATTACATTGAAAGAGTCTATACACCCTAGTAGGGGTACATATACATGGATTATCTTATCAGGAGATATTTTTATCTATTGTTGAGTGATACTTTAGAGTTTTTGTCCACATTACAGTTTTCCATATTTGATGGGGATGGTGTATCTTTTCTTTTGTTGATGGTTGATGTCCATCTTCTTCTCTTCATATCAGGGAGGATCACCATGGTGATAACAGCTATGAGACATTAAGTATTGAGATATCCATTGGACATTATTATATTATATTTTAACATGATGAGGATCATATCATCTTATTCTGAGGGTGTAACATGATACCAATGATGTATTGGGAGTATTTTTTTAAGGATTTTCATATCTCCACATTAGTGTCACATCATAGAGTGGTGAATAAGTATCATGACCTTTAGTGTCAATTTTGATGGCCAAGGATTATGAAGATCACAAAGGATATTTTCTCTTTATACCTCATGTGTCAACTATTGAGGGATGATAACTAATTTTGATTTGGTGTAACTCAAACCCTTGAGTTGATGGAATTTATGTGGGATAGTATATCTATGGACATAGTAATAATGATTCCACAATCACCTAGAGGACACAACGCTATATGAGTGATCATAAAACCGACTCACCAAGCCAACCCACTGCATAGCCATCTAAGACCAAAGATCAATAGAGAGTTAGGTATGCCATTACATTCAAGTGAATGTATGGATTCTTAAAGATACCTTGATGAAAATTTCAGATCAATATACACTCTTCACAACATGATTATTGATTGGATTTTAGGGGATCTTTGGCCCTCAATTTTGGTCGGGCATTGTGTATCACCCCCATATTTTTTCTAGATTAAGATGCACATTTAGATTCTAGAGAAAATGTACCATGGTTGTATGTTAGACATTGGTTGTTGTTTCTAGAATCACCTATCCTTTTTGAAGTTTTAATATAGCAATAGTTTCCCCTAAACCATTAGAATGAAACCATTTGAATCCTATAATGGGTGGTCCTATAGATCACTACTACGTCAGACTAATCCATAAGAGTATTCACTCATTGTTCTAGATTTGGTTTTAGTGACAATAGATAATGTTCATATTTTCTAGGAGTGGTTGAAGACAACCCATAGACATTAAAAATTATATGCATATGGAATGAAGATGCATTTGGAGTTCAATGAGGAAGAACATGTTTTATTAAAGGTCTCTCCTCTGTTAGGATTTGGAATATTTGGTAGGGGTGGAAAGTTATCTATAAACTTCATTATAATATTCTTCATACTAATAATTGTAATAGATATGGTGTACCACTCAGACCTATCATGGTCATTTGTCTCATAAGATTATGTCTTTCATGGGTTATAATTGAGGTGTATGTTCATGAATTATTTCATGTTATCGAATGGGGAAAGATAGATGTCAAAGATATGGAAACCTTCACAATGTAACTGGTAGATAACAAGGATCAATAATAAAACACTCTTTGTGGCTGACTAATTCCATTGGTCAATGTCTAGTGGAAACACATAAATCATTAGGAGAGATCTTAAGTGTAGGAGAACCAAATTCATACTCATCACCACCACCAATCATTTAATATTTTTACTTTTTTGGTATAAAATCTGTAAGGTGGAGGGATTTTAATTACTCAATTTATTTAATATAAAACATTTTCATATTTTAAAGAAAATTTTTATTGCCAAGCTTTATGTTAGAGTGGGGTTCCATGGGCCAGGGAGGCATAGTATTGATATAAATAAAAATAGTAAATATATTATATCATGCATGTGAATTTTTTATAAAAAAATGAATGAAATTATTTATAGAGCCTCACATGGGATGTATGAGACCTCCATTGAATCTAGAATATGAGATTTACCCTAGTCATGACATAACCCTTTTTGGAATTTGGTGTTTTGTTAAATAACTATCATGTAAGGATTAATAATCTGATAGATTTATTTATTTCTTTATCTTTTAATTAATTTTTTATACCTAAATTTAACTAATTAATCCAGATTATGTAGAATCTGTATGGTTTCTCATATGACCCAAGGGATTTAGAGTGGACTCATTGAGAGAATAGTTCATAGCCAAACAACATTGGATCGAAGGTATGAAATTGGTGTTCCAAAGGAGTTTGTGAATATGGATAGAAATGAATAAAATTGAACCATTTTTCATCACCCATTGATCTAAACTTTAAATAGGGTGTTTATTATTTTCAATTAAACCATTTTTTATCCAATCTTGAACATAGATCGATTAGAGTTTAATCAAGGATCAATGGTTGATTATGGTGGATGTTTTTATCTTTTATGATTAGGAATTCATATTTCATTGTTTATTACCCTTTATTCATACACATTTAGGTTTTCCCTCATCATTGAATAGTATCAAATTTGAACAATGGCTAATGTTCATTCTCACTTTTGGTGTTTTGCGATTTTATCCCCACGTTCTTCACATATTTATCACTATAATACTTTTTGGTTGTTGGTTTAAAAAATACCTAGAGATAGAACATTAAATGTTTAGTCATTAGAAGAAAAGGATTATATCCATCGGTGTGAGATTGGTATTGAGGGCATGACTAAGTTTTGATGACGACTATATACAATTCAATGATATATCAGAGGATAAGGGGTCTTCAATTTAGCATTTTTTGAGTTGTGGAGTTATGAAGAATGATTCTCTATTGAATTGGTGGTAGTAATCTTGATACCAATAATTTTCAGGATTAGTCAAGACAATATATATGTTTATCAAAAACATTGGTTGTGAAATTCTAGGCATGAACATAACCATGTGTAAATACATTAGGTTTTAGAAAAATACTACATACTCAGTATGTATTTTGAGGAACACACATTGTGTAGTCCCATGGTTGTAGAGACTTGGATATCAAAAATATATATAGAATATAGGTTATACCATATACAATCCATGTGATCCAGTTTTAATAGATCGAAATCCACCCCTAATATACAAATACATGGATATTTCCGTGTATATAGGCATGTCTTGTGTACGTGGGAATGACCTAGTACTCGGACATGGCCAGAGTACCCAAACACATCCAGGAACACTAGCACAACTAGTGTACATGGGAATGATTTTGTACTCATACATGGATATTGTAGCCAAACATTGTAATTTACATATGTCAAACCAAATTACACTATCACAAGCATTGGTAAATAGGTACGAGTATAGTATATGTTCATAATTGATATAGAAAATTCCAGACATATCTTACTAGTACACTCCATGTACTTTTTTAGGGTTTTTTGAGGATCTCGATCTATTCTGTGTCGACCAATACCACTAGGTTCCATATTTGTGGTTTATACCGATGTGGTTATAGTGAGACATCATGTATTGAGCATAATATGTGAATCCCACTCTTGGATTGGGATGGAATAGATTTCATGAATCCCTCAGTGTGGTCAAGGTGTGATCCTATATCATGTCCTCTTCCCTAAGTTTGGTCATGAATACTATTACTGATAGTTAGGGTGTGAGATCTCCAGCCTATCATGTTATTTAAGTTAGCTTTAATAATCCCCCAAAGGACTTGTGAGATATCCCCTATTTTTGTATAAAAATATTCTAAGTTACATCATGTACTACTTCAGGGTGAGGCCTGATGAGCATGAACACTCAGATAAGAACCACCAATGTCATCAGAATCATGGAGTAAGTTCTCTTAGACACGAATTACCTTGAATACTTGAGCATTAATCCTATGATGGTAGGGTATTTGTGACCTTACCATGACACTTAGTGTCTATCATTTGTATATTTGGGTTTTTGGTGATTATTTTTATCTCTCATATTATAATTAACAAGCCTATATGATGTTGAATTGACTACTCCCTTGATTCTTATGTTTGGGGATTTTGAGGTTTCTTAATGGGTATTTATCTACACACCCCTACATAGGATTTTATCATAAATTTATTTTTTCATGTAGATGAATGGCCTTCTGACGGATTCCATGGTTGATTAGGAGCAAGTAAAGCATAGTTTAGATGGACAGACCATGGTTCAATCTAGATGATTCATTTGACAATAATTCTTTACTTCCTAGTAGTTTATACTCATTTTATAGTTTCGGTGGGACTGTCTTATGACCATATCCTTTCCAATATATGTTTCTTACTTTGACGTAGGATATGGATTTATTCATGCCATATGGTATCTGTTTTATTCAACCTTACTACATTTTAAGGGTTTTTTGAGATGTGTCTATGCACAGGTACACTAGTTTATGACCTCTTAGGTGTGCTTTATTCTTAATCAATGAAGGTCTACATCCCGTAACCTATCAATGTCAGAATTCATGTGTCACATTTGGCCAACCTTCAGCATGTCGGTCCCTGGTAAGTCGGGTCCTGACACATAGGTAGTATAGTACCACAAATGATGGAATAAACATCTAGACCCATATGATATGAATTATCTTTCCCATTTAAATACCCAACCCATTCTATGATTTATGTAATCATAATAATACTTCTAAGGAACACATTACATGGGTAATTATATATTAGATGCCTAATAATTATTTAATTCAAACACTCAATTGAATCTTGACACTAATATATTTAAAAAAATGTTTATCCCATCATAATATATATTGATATAGAGGATTATATTTGAGATAAAAATGATAAGAATATTTTATAGTAGTAATAATTTTTATTTGATCACATCATGGTCAATGTAGTGGAAAAAATCTATTTGAATTTCTAATATATCATCACTGAATCAACACAAATAAAGGAACTAAAATATTAACAAGAATACCTCATTCATGTTGTGTTGTATCTCCGTCGATCTAAGTGGAGTATGTTTTATATTTATCACGATGAAATAAATTATGTACACTCAACTATTAGGGGGTGTGAACTGGTCACTTGTGTAATTTCACTTCTGTAATTACCATTAAACCATTAGTCAGAACGGTGTGTCCCATGGACCCAAGAAGATCTCCCTATATACTAGTGGCTTCTAAATAGCAGCCAGGGTCTTAAGAGGTTGTAGTGGGGAGAAAAAACCTTCATATCAGAGTATAAAAATGGTAAAATAGAAAAAAAAATTGTAGATAAAAGTCGGAGTAGTAAATAAATATTAAAAAACAAAGAATACGAATAATAATATTATAATAACTAAATTAATGTGGCCAATGACAGTTTATAAAAAGTATGCATCTATTTTTGATGACACATAACTAAAAACAATAAACATAAAAGATTCATTTAATGTCATAATAATATATGTCTCATGTAATGAAATGAACTAAAAATCCTAAATTCGATCTCCAAGAGAATATTGAGCTCTATCTTAGTCCTTTTCTCTTAACTCCCAGGTACAAACACAAAAAATATAGAAAGGTCCAAGGTCCTGCATACAAGAATGTCTACTAAGGTATCATAGTGTAGTAGCTTCTTGACCAGGGTGTGAGATATAAAATCTCAGTAGGCCAGCAGACATGGTGTGTAGCCCAATCCAGATAGTGCAATATAAATTATATAGTTTCCATTCATAGAGAAATAATTTACAGAACTAAATAAATTCACAACCGACTATCTAGGTTCCTACGGGACACCTAATAGATACACCTTCTTCAGCTCATATATATGAATAGGATTATGATCATGTAACTATATATATATATTTTGGGAGTGGAAAGGGATATAACACCAGGTAATCCAACACTAGTCTACAAGCTAACAATCTCTACTCACGAGGTAGTATGCTATATATATAAATGTGTGTGTGTGTGTTTCTAGAGTGGACTAGGACATAACACGTCGGAATCCAACACCCTTCTATGAGCCTATAAGACTTTATTATTTGGTAGTAATCCCGTCATATATATATATATATATATATATTTAGAGAGGCACGAGACATAACACACATGCATATAACACCAGTATAATGGCTGATAATCATTACTCCCAGGGAAGTAAGCTCGACATCCCAATATAGCGGGGTTTGTCACCCCCGTCACTCGAGATGGAGAGTGTCAAATTACTGGAAACACTCTAGAGTGAGCACGGTTCTCAAAATCAAATCACACATATCAATGAAGTTGTGATGGTCTCCATTCCCACACTGATGTAAGGTAGCTTGGGTCTCCATGCTCATACAGACCTCCCTTACCATTGTATTGTAGTCTCTTTTAAAGGTGCTTTTATAACTAGAATGGGAAACAAATAACCTACCATCCATATCTATACTATTACATTTATAAAATAAATATAATCAGATTTAGTATGAAATCCATGAGGCAGTACCACTCCTAATTTCCATTTATCCATCCCATTATAACCCCTATTACAATTATGAAATAATGTAGAAGGAAATACCTCTTATGAATTACAATACCAGGTTAAATTTTAAAATAGAAAAATTAAATTGAACATGAATCACTTAACAAAGAATAATAAGGGCATGGCCTTTCCATCCCTTGGGTATTTCCATTTTATACGATTCTATTGTTTCTATGAAAACAGGCCAAATCCATTTATCAAGATCATCGTCAACATGAGTTACTATATTATATATATATATATATACGAGATTCTAACATTTTCAAAATCCATCCTATACAATCCATTTACCACAACCATTCAGTTTTCCTAAACCTAGAAAAATCATTTATAAGACACAATTGGTAAAATGGAAAATGCAATGGTAACAAGTCATACACCTATCGAGGAAATTTCTTTTAAACTAAATGATTATGAAAAATCATTTCATATTATTCAAAGGGGGACAATATTATATTACACAAAACAAGAACAAAAAAAGAGTCATATGAAAATATAAAACCAAGAATATCTATGATATAAATAACAATCAATACTTTTTTGGTTTCATATATAGAAGAACTCTATTTTAGGGGTTTTATTATAAAATAATAACTTTGTTTATCAAAAAAATAATTTATTATATTTAACTATTTCATTTAAGGATCATAGATAAATTTATCAAAAGAAATTATACTTCAACATATTTAAAGAATATCTCACTAAATTATTAAAATATAAATGGAATGGAAGGGGATCCAACATCACAACTAAACTAATACGAACACTTAAAATATGACAACCTTGATGATGACAACTCGAATTCATTCCACACACGTACTCACATACATTAATATATATATATATATATATATATATATATCCCTTAATCAAATTCACATATTTACCTATCAAGGATGGAATATGTAAAATGAATATATTTTTACATATATATACACATACCTATGTATATGAGTACAATCCTTCACAATATCTCCAAATTATCTAGAAAAAAATAGGTACTCAAAGACACATAAAGGCCCTAAATAAAAAAATATAAAGAAAAAAACAGATGAAAATACATTACTTAGATGGAGGCGGAAAGAGGAATCAATGTAAACCACTTCACCTAAGATGTCGGATGATAGAATATGCACCAAAGGGTCCTGAGAGACCCTTCAAATAACGTAACATTAAAGTAAAACACCACAATTAGTTTACCTAAAACCCTTGGATTTTGGTCCAACAAGAGGGGTGATTGGGAGACAAAAAATTAGATTGAAAGGAAGAGGAAAAGGTAGATGAGACCTTTCCTCAATGGATCAATGGGGAATCATGAAGTTTCATTGTGAAATTGATGAACAGATATGGATCCAAGAGAGAGTGGTTGTGTGTGGATCCAAGGGGAGACCAAAGGGGTGTGTCACAAGTTAAGAGGGGAGTGTTAGGGGTAAATATTAATTTCATTTATTTATTTTAATTTTAATTAATTTATTTCAATTTTTTTAAGGAATAGGTTAGGCAAACATATTGGGATGAATAGTTTAGAAAATTGTCCATCAACCATGCACCCTCTATTGGGCACTCAGAGCACCTCTCATGGGCGGGACACATGATTTGGACATCATGTGATAACTGTGTAGTGAATATTGTTTAGGTACTACCTAATTCCACTAATCATTTGGGATACACACACAGTTTTCTAATCATTGTGCAGCCAATACGATAGCCTCTATCCACTTATTGAAGGTCGAACAATTTTCTACAAAGGGCTGCATTGTTTCAAAAAAACCGTATGACCTGTGCAAACCCATTAAAACTTGATTCTTTTCAGTTTGGTGCTCTTGAAATTCTTAGAGACACCCAGGAAACATTATAGTCCTCTTACCAAGTCTAAAAAAATAACTTTTATGAATTACTACTCTCTAAATTCCATTCTCATGTTCAGTTTCAAAAATATCTCATCCAGTAAACATAAAAATTCAAATTTCTTTGGATTTTCAAATCGGATCAAAACATAAGTCATTACAACCTTCCCAAAGTAAAACATCTAATCTCTAAGAAGCCTTCTGGAACATTGTAAACATCACCCAAAAGATGAGGGTTTTGAAGATTCATTCAAATGGTTGTGTTACATTTCCAAATTTGAAAAACACCTTTGATCATTATATTAAACAAACACCAATAAATCAATAAGACTTGATCCAATGCTCATCATCCAACCGAGACACTAAGACGAAACATACCTGATCCCATTTTTCAAGAGAGACGATCATGTCATAATCTCTCAAAGCACCTAGCCAAAGGTACTTCCCACATTAGGCTTTAACATTAATGTTGTCCAATTCTGAGGCAGGACCGTTCACAATGTCAAAATTACATAAAAATAATGCCTATAAGAAATTTAATTACACTTCTCCCATGATTTGTGAAATTGTTAAACGGATAATTCCCCATCAACCTCCAATCCCAAGATAAGCTATCTTTTCATGAAAATACCTAGAAAATACATAGATCATATTCATTCACCACATGATTTCTCCAAAATTGTTCTTCAATTACCACACCATTGAACAAGAGATTCCAGTAGACAAGAAAATTTGGCCAACCATTCAAGAAGATGATCATCTTAGATGGACAGAGATTTAAAAAAATAATTATGATTAATTCTCCCATGGAATATCCCATTTACGATGAAAACACCCATTGATGTCCCCACCTTTCATCTTGTGATGTTCATTGGTAAAAACATCACATGACCATGTAAAATATTTTTCTACCACATGAAAAATGATGTGACCCCAATCTAGACCATTAGAGTGTTTTGTAATTTATAATAAACACATGTGATCCAGAATAAAAGTACAGGATAACCTCATAATCAAAAATATGGTGTCCAAGGAACCATCCAATGTAGTTTATACTCTAATCTTCAAGTGATACATTACTAGAAGGCCATAATGACCACTTAAAAACATTGATTGATCCTAGAGTGGAATCCACCTAGCAGCCAAGTCAAATTAAATGGAAAAAATCTAAGATATAATCCTTGTAATTCATATTTTAGAACCTGCGTATCATTCAAGACTAATGAAGAATCTTGAAAAACAATTTTTAAACATACAACACTGAGAAAACACCCCAAAAAACCCAATGGACTTTTAAATTTTATTGTGGCGTAGGACCAACTCTCACTTAGTGAATCATGGATGAAGACAATATATGGGGCATGATCATCGCATAGTAGAATACACAATGAGTGTTGAATCATCTTACAATGAATAAAACCCAAATTTATGGAAATAAGAATAATCGAACCACAACTGGTAGACTTCTAAGAAGAGACATAGCTTCACCTGGAGATGCACCGTCACTAACCAAATATAACCCTTCTCCACCCATGGAAGTATGTGATGGTTCATGATTTAACACAGATGTCCCTCTAAGAACAACGATACGTTTCAATGGTTTCAACCACATCCAAACATAATAACATCATGCTACCAAGTAATCACTGACATGATTAGACACTTTCAAGCCTCAACGGAATTCAAACAATCCCACCCATTTCCAATTGATCCTCCTAAGTGTGTTTCTTATAATGGAAAGGAATGATTAACAAGAATTGACACAACGCTCACCCCCATAAGAGTGCCATAGTAATTGATTGAAAATATAAACAGGCTACTCAAAATAACGCGATGCCAAAACACCTTAAACGAATGTGTGAAGATCATCTAATCCATGAACACAATGTAAATTCTCTCAAAGACAACAAAAATGAGACTGACCAGCATGTAAAAACCCTTATGTCTCTAGAAATTCAACCTAAGAATTGGGAAAAACATGATTATTTGGCACTCAGGTCACTCTACTCTATAGATGACATGAGACTATACACAACGTCCCAATGTTCAAATATTCAATAGAACTCATCAGGTTCATTATACCATTTATCACTCGACGGGCATTGCGTACATGAATTCATACAATCCGTTGTTTTAAGAATACAAAATAGAACAACCATGATACTATCCATAGGATATCATCCCTATGCATTCAAGTATCATATGGATCACATGAGAAATTTATTTCAGATTTTTTCTACCCAATATGACCTTTCACTTGGACAATGACATGGAAAGTCATCCACCACTAAAGATAAGAAAGGATCAAGAGACCTTTGAAGAAGTCAACCATGCCTGAGGCATGTCTATCCCACTTGAAATAGGAATTGATCTATGATCAATCTGATAAATCTATCAATTATAACATGACCACCCATCGAATCAATGGTTTCATTTAGAAAATGAATGTCCTATTGGAGAAAATAACACATGAACAACACCAAAATCCAGAAATCATACATCATTAGAAAATAAAAGTATCTCTAAGGGTGATTCCTACCATGGGATAGCCACAAACAAAGGAAAAATTCCAACCCATAATGAGGTCACACTACCCAAAAAGTAACTAAACACAAAATCCTAACATTTAATGTAACAAAAAGAGATTTTATGAGAATTATTCTTTTTAATTTCTTTGATGTCATTTGTTATATTCTACAAAAAGATTATCTTGCACTATACAAAACACCGTATTAGCTTGCAATATATGCAACACTATTCTTGGCTCGTGTTACACACAATTTCATGTTCATTTTGTGGAAATTGTTTCACGCAACATTAAGTATAGATTTTGTTTCGTGAAAAAATTAAATAATTTTGGATTATATTATAAGCAACATTGAGTGTATATATATATATATATTCTATGTATAAATGAAATATGGTTGGATTCTATTGTACACAACAAGAAAGGAGTCTTTCACTACAGGAAACCCTAACTTGGCTTACATTACACGCAATCGTGACCTTCCTCAATAGCATGTGTAGTACGCAATACCGAGTTTCACTAAACGAGATATTATTATAATATAATTATGAACTAGCCTTTATGAATAGTAATACCCACTTTTTGAAATTTTATAAATATTATCATTTAAAGTGGACTTTATTTTAGCATTTGGAATATCGAAATCAGCCTAGGGTGAATTTTTGGTATTTTTCTGAAAACATTCAATTTTTGATGAATAGTTAAAACACTGGGTTACTATTTAAAAACCGACTTTTTATTTAAATAATTATTTATATTATTTAAATTAATTTTCAGTCAAAACTGATACATAATACCTATATAAGTTCAATGTAACTCATTGAAGTCATTTTATAATAATTTTAGATATATAAAAATTTTATTGAACTTTTCACCGTCTTTTACCCACCTCCAAAGAGAATTTGGAAATTCACATAAAACAAACTTTTACCGCTTCTGTGAGTGGAATTTAAAAAATTCGAGAGACATGGTTAATATAAAGGTCTAAAATGTGGTTCAATGCGATGAAAATAGTTTTTGGTGAAGAGTAAATTTTTACTTTTTTTACCACGGTTAAAATTAAATAGGGTAATTAAGGGTAAATATGATATTATTATTACCCTAAAACATGTCCTAATTCGATTTGATAAGTTTAATTCGACCAAAAACAACGTTAGGAATAAAATATGACCATTTAGGTCCAATTGGATTAGATTAGGACATTTATTATTAATTTATTTAATGAAGGGTTAAAATAGTTAAAATCAAAGTTTAATAACTAAAACATTTTTAATATAGGGTTATACATAAGATAAATTCGACTATAAATATTAATTAGAAATATAAAAATAGTTCATATATAATGTTATTTTATTTACAATTTTTAGACATAAAAATTTTAATTTATTTATGACACAATGATGATGGAGTAACTATATTATTAATGAAATATTGACATAATTAATGTTATAAATACCCAAATAAATGTAATTTGAGACTTTTTATGAATTCCATTAAATTTATTGGTTAATATGACATGTTATTATCGATTTAATTAACTTTTTTAGAACTATTTATTCTGTTATGATCTTCACAAAAATCAATTACCAAATAGTGTCAATGTTTACCTAAAATTGGTTTTAAAACAAATATTATATTATTAATTTTCATTTTATTCCTAAAAATCTATGGTTTGTCCAAATGACATAGATTATGTTATATATATTAACAATAAAAAAAATTGGGGTTCTTTTGGCTTGTTATAGTAAATTTATTAACCTTATAGTATAAGAAAACAAGAAGACACGGTAAAAGTAAAATTATTTAACTTAAAGTTAAATCTAAATGATAATATTAAAATAGAAACCTAAACATGTCTAAATTCTATTGGATGAGATTATTTTTACCCATAACCAACTTATATTAGAAATAAATCAATTTAGAGCTATTATAAACCGAATATGACATTATTATAAAATAATATTTTGAGTTTTTCCAAAGGTGCCCCTCTCCTCCCTTATAAAAAGGGAACCCCTTCCCTCTTCTCTTCACACCCTTTTGAGACTTGAATATCGGCCATCCCCTGACCATTTCTCTTCTCCACTTCCCTAGAAACATTATGGAGGTTCTTGTCTTCTCAAAATACCAACTCTACTTCCGTAAGAGAAGGATTAAAGGAGGTGCGTCAAATAAGAGGTAATATCTTCTTTCGATTATCTCAAGTTTCTTTCTTGTTCAACTTCTTCTTATTTAGTTGTTTAATTATAAATTAATAACTTAAGTATCACTCATATACTGATATTTTATTATGAATATGAAACAACCCTATTTCACCTTCTATCCATCCTACAGAAAACAAAATCACCAAGCGTGCATACGTAAGGAATATTGTCTCCATGCCGCGGTGTAATCAGTTTTTCCACCACCACCTTACATGGATGGGTATAATGGTGTAAATAAATATCTATATATGGTTATTTTAAAGTTATATCGATTCTTTAATATTATAAATACACTTAAATACAATTCCACGATCATGGGAATGATATCATCGCTCGTGCGTACGTACGGACTACCGTCTCCACGAACGCGATGAGATTCATTTTCCATGATTAACCATTCAAGAATAATTATAAAGTCTATATAATAAATAATAATGAAATATATGACATAATGAAGCTACTGGATTTATGTATACATATATATATATATATATATATATATGTCATCTACTTACTTCCATTTATGTCAATAAAGAAAGGAATATATCGTTCATGCGTATGTACGGCCTACCGTCTCCATGAACGGAGTGTTTAATTTCATTTATCTATCTATTATATATATATATAATGAATATATATGATATATAAATCATTTTTTACATTCTTGTAGTAATTAAATTATGATATAAGTAACAATAATTTCAAGAACAACAAGTCCAAACACGTACGATAAATGAGACAATTTTACCCAAAACGCTACTTTAACATGGAATTGACAAATGAACGGGTAATATAAAAACCTATGTGAACCATAAATGATTTAATGAAAATTAATATGATTCTGTAATAAGTCAATGAATATATTTAAATCATTATACAGGAGGTTCGGATTCATACGAAGCATATCGGACATAAGGTAAGGGAAAATCTCGCAATCTCAATTTTTATCCAAGATTGCTTGTATTTCAGAATTTAATGGGGAATATTTATCATCCACATACATGTTTACTCAATATGTAATATTATTTATATCCTCATACAATTTTTTATGTCCAATTTTACCCTTTGGTGAGTTTTCAGTATAAGATATGAAAGGAATCTTTTGTTGTCTTTCATACGAGGTACATTTTGACTTTTACGAAAAAAGTACAAGGAGAATGTTTTTTTAACTTATTGGGAATGAAAGGATTTTTACGGTTTTATAAAGACTTTTTTTCATGAAGCTTCCTGCAAAATATTTCATGAATATTTTTAACAAAATCTTTTTCTTTTAAAATTGCATGACGTTTTGTGAAAAGAAATTTATTTTGAAGAAGAAAGAATATTTTCCTCAAGAAATCATTTCAAGTGTTTTATCAGAACCATTTTCTATATAAGAAGACATTATTTCATATGTGTATGTTTCAAGTATAATGTCTCTATGATTTACCTAGTTTCTCTTTTCTTGTGATGAAATTATATCCATTTTTTGTGTGGATTATGTTATGATGGGATGATGTTTATAAAACCCATTTTATTCTTTGGGTTATGATGAATGATTTAAGTTTATGTTGTGGAACACTTAAGAATGATTTTATTATGAGATAGGTGGGACCTATATCTCCCTAAATGCATTGGGTAACGATTTATATCTCAAGAGATAGACATGGTTGGAACGGTAAGTTAATCTGGTATAGTGATACAGGACTGGAACGAGGAGTGAACTTGATTTAGAAAGGGAATTTGTCCACTAAGATGGCCTTAGAAGCAATGCCTTGGATACTATAGAAATCATATCAAGTTATTAATGGTTTTACACAATTACATGTTTTATTCCCAGGTTATTTTATCATGATTTATGTTCCTTTATGATCTATGCCTTGTGTTCTTCCAAGATTTATGTCGTTGCTCATGATTTTGATGTTTAGATTTTATGTTCAAGTTTTATTTAATTTAAATGGTTATGGATTGTTTTATGTTCTCTATGGTTACCCTTACTAATAATTTGTGCTCACCATTTATATGTTTTCTTTTCCCCAGGATATAAATAATGGTTTTAGGTAAGAAAACAAAAGGGGAAGATATTTAGGGGAGATGTTGAAGATCTTTCACCACGATTAGAAGATTGTTTTTCCGAGTTTCCAAAGACACTAAACTATTACGATCCTTGTGAATCTGTTTTCGTTATGTATTAAGTATTCCGCAAATGTAATGTAATGTCCATATAGGTCAATCATTGGGTCTCTATAGTTGGTATCAAAGGAAAGTTTTAGTAAACCTTTGGAAACTAGGATGAAAAAACATTAGTGAGATCCCTATATATATTTCTATGGTATGTATACGGATGTCCCTCATGTTAAGTATAAGTATAGGTTATAGTCCTAGAATTTTGATAACGATCATGAATAACCTAGGATTAAACCTATAATTTTAGAGATTGAAATTACTCCCCTTGATTATGTTATTTTGCTAGCATGATTTATGTCTCTCACACAATTCTTTTTGGGTTTTATAAAATGGATGGAAACCATAAGATTCATGTTAATGAAGAATATGATAGACAATGGAATGATATTCTTCATGATCAAGAAAATGAAATGGGATTTGGAAGGCAAAACATCATTATTATGCCTAATCATCAATCTCATAATATGATCAATAATCTCAACTTCGGTAAGTTTCCTGACTCAGCTAATAAGAGAAAGATGGAGTTTCATGATGACCATAGAGTAAGGAAAGTTCAATTTCTGTCATGTAAATAATGTGGGAAGAGGAATCAAGGAGAATGTTTCCAAGGAACTGGAAGATGCTTTGTGTGTGGAAAAGAAGGAAACAAATTCAGTAAGTTCAAAGGAAAAGGTTCAGTTAACACCATGGATAAGGATAAGGGTATTGCTATGACATCAACAATGATTAGATATTTTAAATGTGGAATGTATGGGCATTATGAAAACCAATTCCCTATGGGAAAATCTCATGAAGAGAATCAGCATGGTCATTTGGGTAGTATTTATGTGGATGATAATGAGGAGACTACAAATTATATATGAGATGAAAGATGTTTTGATGCTTGGTGAATGGTTTAAGAAGGTAGTGGAATGATTGTATGTTTATCAAGAGTTATGTTGTATAGGTAACGTAATGGTACTATGGAATAAAGAAAGATCTTATGATTGTTACACTATTATTTTACATAATGTACTTGAAAGTATATGTTGAATGGTAATAGTAACCATGAAAGGTTATTCAGATATTTTTTGAAAGAAGATGATATGCACATAATGAATGGATAAGGAGGAAACAATTTGTTTGATAGTATTCATGAGCTCATGATTGATATAAGGACTATGTGATATCATGGTTTGAGTATATAGAATTTTGAGGATTTTGGTATGTGGAAAGTGTTAACTTTTAATTACATTCATGTTTTCACTAAGGTTCAATGGGTATTCATTTTTCAAGAGAATACATGATTAAGGCCTTCGAATGTTTGGAATGTGATAAAAAATACATATGTTATGATATATGTGGATCAATGATGGTATTAACATGCTTGTTATATGAACTCTCTGGTAATCGTTTTCACTATAATATGAGATTGGACAGCAGTATTTTGGATAATCCTAATGATTGGAATGGATTATGTTGGAAATAAGTTACTATTGTTTAAGGCTAAAACTTTTTTTTATTATTGATGGAAAGTTATAATAATGTATTTTTTGAAAAAAAGGACAACCTGCAGGACGGGCGAAAACCTGTCACGTCGGACAAGGCTGTGGGAATCAAACCCACAACCAAAGTGCGACAGGGCTTTATTTCCTACCACTGTCCTACAGAAAGTCCCTGGTTAGTAGAGACTAGTTTTATTTTATTATGCAGGTTGATAGATGAAGTATATGTCCATTTTGGAACCTATCTGATTAATATCACCATAGATGGACTTATGTATATAACTTTTGCTAACATATTTTTGAGACAGATGGAATGACCTATCATTCTATCGCATGATCTGCTAAAACTTCACGAAAGAAAACTTCAACTTCATTTCATAAATAGATGAAGTGGAAATTGTTCAAGGCACGAAAAACGGTGAGATTTTATCAAAATAAAGTAAGTATTTCTTCTAATTCAAATTCTTCAACTTTAGGGAAATGATCTTGAAAACAAAAAATGTTGTCTTAGTGCCCTTATATCCGATGAATCAAATGGTACACTAGATCATCACAAATTTATGGTTTTGTGATTTTTTGGCTTTTTCATAGCCATGTTCTCTACCACTCTCCATCAGAACATGACGGTTAGATTTCTCTTCCATATCCATATTTTCATCTATGTTCTTTTACGTGGAAACCCAGTGATTAGTTAATTTGGGTAACCGTTACGTTTCATACTTTAGTTTTTAAAGATAAGTTTTGGTATTCCTTTTTACAATGTGGGTTTCTATTAAATAAACTTTCAAGTAGAAAACCATTTATAACCCCGACGAATTTTGAGGGCCAAATTCATTTTAAGGGGGGTAGAATGTAACAACCTGAGATTTTATGAGAATTATTTTTTTAATTTCTTTGAAATCTTTTGTTGTATGCTACACCAAGATTATCTTGCGCTATACGCAACACCGTATTAGCTTTCAATATACGCAACACTATTCTTGGCTCGTGTTACACACAATTTCAATTTAGTTTTGTGGAAATTATTTTACGAAACATTAAGTATATATTTTTTAATGTATAAATTAAATAAGTTTTGATTATTTTATACGCAACATTGAGTGTGTATATATATATTCAATGTATAAATGAAATATGTTTGGATTCTGTTATGCGCAACAACAAAGGAGTCTTTCACTACATGTTACCCTAACATGTCTTACATTACACATAATTTCGACCTTCCTTGATAGCGTGTGTAATATACAATACCGAGTTTCACTAAACCAGATATTGTTATAATATTATTATGAATTAGCCATTATGAATAGTAATATCCACTTTTTGAAATTTTATAAATTTTATCTTTAAAAATGGACTTCATTTCTGGATATGGAATAGCAAAATTAGCCTTGGGTGAATTTTTTGTATTTTTCTGAAAACATTCAATTATTGATGAATAGTGAAAACACTGGGTTACTATTTAAAAACCGACTTCTTAATTAAATAATTATTTATTTAATTTAAATTTATTTTCGGTCAAAATTGATACATAATACCTATATAAGTTCAATGTATTTCATTGTATTCAATTTATAATAATTTTATATATATAAAAATTTTATTGAACTTTCACCGTCTTTTACCCACCTCCTAGAAGAATTTGGAAATTCACATAAAACATAATTTTACCGCTTCTGTGAGTGGAATTTCGAAAATCCGAGAGACACGGTTAATATCAAGGACTAAAATGTGGTTCAATGCGACGAAAATAATTTTTGGTGCATAGTAACTTTTTACTTTTTTTACCACGGTTAAAAGTAAATACGGTAATTAAGGGTAAAAATGATATTATTATTACCATAACACATGTCTTAATTCTATTTGATAAGTGTAATTCGACCACAAACAACCTTAGGAATAAAATATGACCATTTAGGTCCAGTTGGATTAGATTAGGACATTTATTATTAATTTATTTAAAAGAGGGTAAAAATAGTTTAAATCAAAGTTTAATAAATAAAAGATTTTTAATATTAGTTTATACATAAGATAAATTAGAATATAAATATTCATTAGAAATCTAAAAATATTTCCTACATAATGGTATTTTATTTATGATTTTTAGACATTAAATAATATAATTTATTTATGACACATTGATGATGAAGTAATTATTTTATTAATGAATTTTTGATATAATTAATGTTATAAATACCCAAATAAATGTAATTTGAGACTTTTTATGAATTAAACTAATTTTCTAGGTTAATATGACATGTTATTATTGATTTAATTAACTTTTTTCGAACTAATCATTCTGTTATGATTTTTACAAAAATCAATTACCAAATAGTGTCAAAGTTGACATAAAATAGTTTTTAAAAAAATATTATATTATTAAGTGTTATTTTATTCCTAAAAATCTATGGTTCATAATTATGACTTATATATGGTTATATATATTAATAATAAACAACTTTTGGTTCGTTTGTCTTGTTATAGTAAATTTCTTATCCTTATAGTGTAGGAAAACAAGAAGACACGGTAAAAGTAAAATTATTTAACTTAAAGTTAAATCTAAATTATAAGGTTAAAATAGAAACCTAAACTTGTCTAAATTATATTGGATAAGAGTATTTCGTCCCATCCCCACCTTAGCTTCAAAATAAATCAATTTGGATCTTTTATAAACTGAATATGACTTTATTATAAAATAATAATTTCAGTTTTTCCAAAGGTTCCCCTCTCCTCCCTTATAAAATGGGCACCCCTTCCCTCTTCTCTTCACACTCATTTGAGCCTTGAAGATCGTCCAACCCCTGTAAATTTCTCTTCTTCACTTCCATAGAAATATTCTGGAGGTTCTGGTCTTCTCAAAAGACCAACTCTACTTCCTTAAGAGATGTCTTAAAGGAGGTGCGTCGAAGAAGAGGTAATCTTTTCTTTTGATTATCTAAAGTTTCTTTCTTCTTCAACTTTTTCTTATTTAGTTTTATCATTATAAAGTAATAAAATCAGTATCAATCATATAATTATATGTTATTATGAATACGAAACAACCCTATTTCACTTTTTATCCATCCTACGGAAGAGGAAATCACCATGCGTGCGTACGTACGGAATACCGTCTCCTCGCAGTGGTGTAATCAGTTTTTCCAGCACTACTTTACATGGATGGGTATAATGGTGTAAATAAATAACTATATGTGGTTATATTAAAGTGATATTGATTCTGTAATATTATACATACACTTTAATACAATTCCACGATCATGGGAATGATATCATCCCTCGTGCGTACGTACGGACTACCGTCTCCACGAATATGATGAGATTCAATTTCCATGATTAACCATTCCAGAATGATTATAAAGTATATATAGTGAATAATAATAAAATATATTACATAATGAATCTACTGGATTTATTTATACATATATATATATATATATATATTTCATCTACTTACTTCCATTCAAGTCAATAAAGAAAGGAAAACAGCGTTCATGCGTACGTACGGACTACCGTCTCCATGAACGGTGTGTTTCATTTCATTAATCTATCTATTATACATATATATACTCAATATATATGATATATAAATCATGTTTTAAATTATGGAAGTAAGTAAATCATGATATAATTAATAATAATATCATGAACAACATGTCTAAACACGTACGATAAATGAATCAATTTTATACAAAACACTACTTTAACAAGTAATTGACAAAGGAACGGGTAATATAAATATCTAAGTGAACCATATATGATATAATAAAAATGAATATGATTCTGTAATAAGTCAATGACATTATTTAAATCATTATACAGGAGGTTAGGATACTTACAAAGCATATCAGGCATAAGGTAAGGGAAATCTCGCAATCTCAATTTTTATCCGAGATTGTTTATATTTCAGAATTTACTGGGGAATATTTATCATCAACATCCATGTTTCCTCAATATGTAATATTATTTATATCCTCCTACAATTTTTTAAATCCAATTTTACCCTTCGGTGAGTTTTTAGTAAAAGATATGAAAGGCATCTTTTTTCATTTTTCGTACGAGGTAATTTTTGACTTTTCCAACAAAAGTAAGAGGAGAATGTTTTTTTAACTTATGTGGCCTGAAAGGATTTTTAAGGTTTTATAAATCCTTATTTTCATGAATCTTCCTCCAAAATATTTCATGACTATATTAAAAAAAATATTTTTCTTTCAAAATTGCATGACGTTTTGTGAAAAGAAAGTGATTTTGAAGAAGAAATGATATTTTCATCAAGAAATCATTTCAAGTGTTTTATCAAAACCATTTTCCATCTAAGATGACATTATTTCATATGTGTATGTTTCAAGTATAATGTCTCTATGATTTAACTGGTTTCAATTTTCTTATAATGAAATGATATCCATTTTTATTTGTTTGGATTATGTTATGTTGGGATGATGTTTATGAAACCCATTTTATTCTTTGGGTTATGATGAATGATTTAGGTTTATGTTGTGGCACACTTAGGAATGATTTCATTATGAGATGTTTGGGACCTATATCTCCCTAAAATTAATTGGGTAAATATTTATATCTCATGAGAAAGACATGGCTGGAATGGTAAGTTAATCCAGTTCAGTGATACAGGACTGGAACGAGGAGTGAACTCGATTTAGAAAGGGACATTTTCCACTAAGATGGCCTTGGAAACAATGTCTTGGCTACTATAGAAATCATATCATGTTCTTAATGTTTTTACACAATTAAATGTTTTATTCCCATTATATTTTATCATGATTTATGTTCCGTTATGATCAATGCCTTGTGTACTTCCAAGATTTATGTCGTTTCTTGTTATTCTGATGTTTAGATTTTATGTTCATGTTTTTTTTCAATTTAAATGTTTATGGATTGTTTTATGATCACTATGATTACCCTTACTGAGAATTTTAGCTCATCATTTATATGTTTTCTTATCCCTAGGATTTAGAGAAAGGTTTTAGGTAAGAAAACAAAAGGATAAGATATTTATGGGAGATGTTGAAGATCTTTCACCATGATTAAAAGATTATTTTTCCGAGTTTCCAAAGACAGTAAACTATTACGGTCCATTTGCATCTGTTTTCGTAATGTATCAAGTATTCCTCAAAAGTAATGTAATGTCCATGTACATCAAGCTTTGTGTCTCTACATTTAATCCACATCTAAAAAGAAAACAACCTACATAAAATTCCTACTACTTCATTACAAGAAAACTCAAAGGGAACATCTCATGATACCTATACATGGGAGTTTAAACAGAGCACACCCCTTTAGGTTCCATTCCAATACCTTTAAATTTAATCACATTTGAATTTTTAAAAACTTTATAATATTTAATTAAATCATCAAGTACCCTTCTAAAATAATAGCACTAGGAACTTGATTTTTAATAATCAGCTCTAAGAAAATAATGCATGTTTCATTAAACGTCCTTTTTAAAACATTTTTAACTTCATGACACTCATTCATAGTTAGGATATTTATCAAAATAAATTCCTTTTTAATAGAAATGGTGACCTATAATGGTTCCATTTTAACTAATCCGGGATCATCAAAATGCAACAAAATAGTAGTTATTAAATTATTAATGTTTCAAAAACCCAAATGGGACGCCTCATAAGAAACATGCCTCAACCGACCCACATAGTTCTGATTGTGTATTTTATAAATGGAACCAGTTCATTTAGATCTATGTTAAACACCTTTTTCATTTATAACCATATCAAAATATATGATAGTTATACAAACAATGGATTGACTTCATGGGTTTCCATGTCCTAATTCATAAAGAATCCATACACTTCATGGATTAAAAATTGGCTCCCATTAATCAATTTCAATCCCATTTAAATATATAACATGCTCAAATTTGGGGGTCCAATCATATGGGTGGTGGCCTAGAAACCTATATAGTGCTTGTACATATTATAATATGGATTATGGACCTCTTTAGTGAAAATAAAAATAATTTTAATAGCCTTTTATAATTGTTCAAATACATTGATTACCATTTCTATGTTATAATGCTCCCATAATCCTTACAACTAAAAATTGGCTCCTATAATA
The DNA here is from genome assembly GCA_963277665.1 of Viscum album. Taxonomy (NCBI): domain Eukaryota; kingdom Viridiplantae; phylum Streptophyta; class Magnoliopsida; order Santalales; family Viscaceae; genus Viscum; species Viscum album. Next base: position 982,608,953 of record OY728157.1, read on the forward strand.
ATTGCAACAATTTAATTTATAAAATGAAAACAATTATATATCAAATATATATATATAGCATGCCATCAATCATTAATCACAAAGAAACATATTATAGAGACAAAAGAATATCATATGAATAAGAAATCCTTATTGTATATACAAGAATATGGAATATAATATATAAATAATTGAATAACATGATAAAATTAAACACAGAATCATGTTATCTATAAAATCATGATAAATAAAGAAAAATCATGGAATAAAACTCAATGCACACTATCAAAATCTGTAGGAATACTATAATGTTACAACATTTCATGGAAAATGCATGACATGTCAATACCTATTTTCCTATATGACGCAATAAATGATTATTCCTTTCCATACCAGGCCATGGGAAAAATTAAATTAAATAAAAAATTAGAAAGAAGTGGAAATTGCACCAGTCACTCAATGTGAAGTCATGTCATCTATGAAATGAAACAACCTGAACCACAATTACTAACCATAGAAACTTTTTCATTTCCCATTCATTGGGTGATTTTTCCCAACCACGAATATTAACCAAGTGATGAAACATTCCTAGTATCCTATATATAAACCCAAAATAGTAATAATATTGAATAAATTTAACCTCTGATGCAACTTTGTAACATCCTTTCCTGACTTATCATTAAACCAGTAGCCAAACTGGTGTGTCACATTGACTCAAATGCATCTCCCCATATACTAGAGGATATAAACTAGTAGAGATGGTCTCAGGCGGTGATACTGGGGCAACTATGCCCTCATATATTAGAAGAACATTAGAAAAATAGAAACGAAATAGTATATAAAATCAAATGAAGTAAATAAATATCTAACAATAATGCAGTGGAGAGAATGTTTTTTAATAACTGAGTTAATGTGTCCAACACCAGCTTATACAAAGTATGTAGGTGAATTTGATGACACATAACTAAGAAAAGTAAACATAATGTATGATTTATAATTCATAACAATAATGACATAAAGTGATGAAAAGAACTAAAAACCATAGGTGATCTTTATTGGAATCCTAAGATCCTTATTAGTCCTTTTCTACTAACTCCCTCATATGGGAACATAGAAAAAATCATGTTCTAAGGTCTTGTGAGCAAGACAGTATACTCAGGTACCACCATTCAATGGAAACCCGACCAGGTTGTAAGTTATAAAATCATAGTAGGCTATAAACCATAGTATCTAGGCCAATCTAGATAGTAAAATATAAATTAAATAGTGTGTTGGCATCGAGAAATAGTTTACAAAAATAAATAAATACACAATAAAAACTCTTGGATCCTAAGAGACGTATCATGGTTATACCTTCTTCGAATCATAGTCGGAATAACAGTCTAATCATGTCACAAAATATATATAGTGTATATATATATATTTATGGAGTGGACCGGGGCATAACACACATAGATCTAACTCCAGTCTATAAGATGAAAAGCTCTACTCATGGGGTAATAAGCCCAATATATATATATATATATGTGTGTGTGTATTTTACTAGAGTGGACTGGGACTTAACATGAAATCATATAACACCATTCTATTATTTGGTAAACACTACTCATGGGGTAGTAATCCTAATATATAGATGTATATTTTGATGGAGTGGATTGTGATGTAACATGTATGCAACAAACATGACTCTTCAAGATGATAAGCTCTACTCATTGGGTAGTAAGCCTAACATCCTGATAGATTGGGGGTCATAACACCCGTCACTCCGGATTCCAAGTGTTCATGCCTTGGAAACACTCTGTATTGAATGTGGCACTCAAAATCCCATCACCCAAATTAATGCAGAGGTGAGGGTCTCTATGTCCAACACTGATGTAAGGCAGTGTGAGTCTCTATGATCATATGAACCTCCCATACCATAATATCACAACCTCATTTAATGTTTAATTTATAACAATAATTGTAAATGAAAAACCTGTCATCTATATCTTTATTAATCCATTTAGAAAATAAATATAATCACATTCAGGATGTAATCCATGATGTCGTACCTCTCATTCTTTGAGTTTATTTGTCCCATTATAACCGTTATCAAAATTATGATAAAATTCAAATGGAAATACCTATTATGTATTTCAATAGCATTTTATTTTTCCAAATAAAACCATTCATTTCGCAGGATGATTTTAACAAGTCATAATAAGGGCCTGGCCTAACCATCCCTTGGGTCATTCCATTTAAAATATTTCCCATGTTTATAAAAAAACATGACAAAACCATTTATAATGATTGAGGTCATGTAAGGTACCATGTTAAATATATATATAAAGGTTAATACCATATTGCATAAGAAAAACTATAAAATCCATTTAGTATAACCATTAACATTTCCTAATTATGAAAAACTCATTAATAAGACTCAAAGTGTCAAATTGGAAATTTCATGGTAACAAGGGACACACCTACTCAGACAATTCCATTTAAATTAACTGAGCATAAAAATTTAGTTCATATTATTCAAATGGTGTAAAATATAACATTCCAAAAATATAGGCACCATAAAGAGGCATATGGAATACCAAACCAATAGTAAGCATGATATAAATAACTATCACTAATTTTTAGTTTAGAATAAAGCATACCTATGTTGGAGGGGTTTTATTATAAAATGATGACATTGTTTATCACTCAAATCATTCATTGTATTAAATAATTTCATTCATGGATTGAACATAAATTTAACAAACGATATAATAAATTAACTTATTTAAATAAGAACATAAATAATTATTAAAATTAAAATGGTAAGGAATGGTATCCTACTTCAAAATTATACCAATTTGAACCATTGGAACTTGACATCCATGATGACGACAACCCAAATTCTCTCAACACTTTCATGCACATACATTCCTATATCTATATATATCCCTTAATTAAATTCACATATTCCCCTATACATGATATAATATGTACAAGGAAGATATATATACATATATATAAATACATATGTATATGAGTCCAATCCTTAATAGTGACTTCAAATACTCTACAAAAAACAATGTACTAAATAACACTTAAAGACCATAAATAAAATTGGCTAAACCAAACAGTGGATGATAGATTTTATCTTAGTTGGAGGTGATAAAAGGAATCAACCCAATTTTCTTCCCCTTTGGTGGATGATTTTGAAATACACAAAAACGGGTCCATAGAAACTCTTCACATCACCTAACATCAATGAAAACATCAAAATTAGTAATCCCCGAACCCTAGTGTTTCATACGAATAAGAGGGGTGATGGAGAGACCAAAAATCAGATATAAAAGAAGAGGAAAAGGAATATGAGAAATTAACTCATTGGATCGAAGAGGAATCATGGAGGATCATTGTGAAATTGATGAACAAGGATGGATTTTATGTATGGGGTCATGCGTACCTCAAAGGGGTGCCTTGGGGGGTTCATTATGAGTTAAGAGGGGAGAGTTAGGGGTGACTCTCATTTATTTTAATTTCTATTATTACTAGTTAATTAATTTAAATATTTAATGAAGATACATGACACAGTGTTTGGGATGCAAACTTTGAAAAATATGTGCCCTCAACTGGGAACTTGGATCACCCCACACGGGGTGGCCGCATGGTTTGGAATGAATGCACCAACCGTGTGATGAATAGTTTCTAGGTATTTCCTTTTTTTCTATAATGTTGTGGGCTAGGCACAATTTTGAAAAATCGTGTGCAACTTGTGTGAAAACGTCTTTCATCCTGTTGATGGCTTTGCAGATCCCTGCAAAGGGCCACATAGTTTCAGACAAACAGTGTTCCTTGTGTAGACCCTTTAAAACAAGATTCTTCCTAGTCTGGTACTTTGAAAACACCATGATACACTTAGTAAACTTTTTGATCTTTTATCCTAGTCCAAAAATATCACATTTAATTTTTTCAACTCTTGGAATTCCATTTCGATGCATAGTTTTAAAAATGACCCATCCATCATGTGAAAAAAACTCAAATTTCATTGGATTTTGGCATCGAATCAAAACAAAAGGCATTACACCTATAATTATTTCACGCTATTATAGTACCCTAAGAACTCCAAATTATTGATAACGCTATCTTCAATGAAGATAAATGGGGATATTGGTAGGAAGATAGCTTCATCTATGTATAAAAAGTCCCTCACACACAATCAATAGGAGGACCACATCCTTATATAAACCCCCTTCATTCAATTATCGATGTTAAACATTGATAATAAGTTACCTATGCTCATATATGAAATATGTCACTCAAAATGTCTACTCATTTTTTTAGTGATCTTTGAGCATTTTTGTAACATGTAATTTAATAAAAGAATAATCCTGATGACCTAAAATGGAAGGAAACATAATGAAACATGTGGAAGTGGCTATGTTCATGATATCCCTTATCATAGGCCAATCGTAACATACAATAGAGGAATATCTAAAAAACTTATAGTATGGAACAATTATAGCCTATAAAATAGATCTCAGGAATTTCAATTCATAAGAAATAGAAAAAATCATAAAATACAATTGTTGTGCATATCAACCATGTAACACTCCAAGATTTCATAGTACGTTATTTCTTAAATGTAATTGTATAACTTGCACTACATGATACATCGAGTTCAAGTGCACCAAAACGTACCAAACTAGCCGTTCAAAAGTGGTTATGAATAGTACTAACTAAATTTTGAACTTCATATAATCCTTTTAAGTTTATAATCCATATTATGAGTTTCTTAGACATAATGTAAGAACTATTACATTTTTTTCAGATTAAAGAAGTATTTTTCAAAAAATTAACTTTTACCACCTTTAAATGGTGAACCCTTTTAAAATACAATATTTGAAAATTTTATATATTCAATTTGACAAAAAAAACCTATTATTTAGATTAATGACATAAGAATTTGGTTTCAATAAATTTTTGGTGTTTTCTGTTAACTTTCATATTTGGGTGAATAGTTAAAAATACTATGTTTTAACTGAAAACAACTTATTTAATAAAAATAATGTATAATGTTAAATTATAAATTTTAATGGTTTGTAAGTATAAAAAGATTATATTTTTACCATTTAATCCAATGCTGGTCAGTGTAAGTAATTTCACTTTGAGGATGGACATAAACAAGTGTCAATCTTTTCATAGTAATTGTTTCTTAAAAATACGCCTTTTGGTTTTGAAAACGGGAATTAATTTTAAATTAATAAATGCAACTTCTATTTTTTTAATTTGGTAAAATAGACTTCATTTTTGAATTCAGAATATTGAAAATATATTAGAGTTAATTTTTGGTATTTTTATAAAAACATTTATTTTTGGAAGAATAGTGAAAAACACTAAGTTATTTTTTAAAACTGACTATTTATTTAAAAAATTATTTATTTAATTTAAATTTATTTTAGGTCAAAATAGATACATAATACCTATATATGTTCAATTTAATTCATTGGATTTATTTTGTAATAATATGAGATATATAAAATTTTATTGAACTTTTCACCGTCTTTTACCCACCTCCTATGAGAATTTGAAAATTCATATAAAACATAATTTTACCTCTTATGTGAGTAGAATTTTAAAAATATGAGAGACACGGTTGATATTAGTAGGAAAAATTTGGTTCAATTAGATAAAAAAATTATTCGGTTAAAAGTAACTTTTTACTTTTATTTACCATGGTTAAAAGTAAATAGGGTAATTAATGGTAAAAATGATATTATTCTTACCCTAAAACATGTCCTAATTCTATTGGATAACTGTAATTAGACAAAAAACAGCCTTAGGAATAAAATATGTTCCTTTAGGTCCACATGGATTAGATTAGGACATTTATTATTATTTAATTCAAAGAAGAGTTAAAAGAGTTAAAATCAAAGTATAATAAGAAAAGCATTTTTAATATTGGGTTATACAAAAGATAAATTAGACTACAAATATTCATTAGACAGATAAAACGATTTCCTAAATAATTTTATTTTATTTATAATTTTTAGAGAATAAATAATTACATTTATACATGACACAATGATGATGAAGAAATTATTGTATTAATGAAAGATTAGAATAATTGACATTATAAATATTCAAATAAATTTAATTTGAGCCTTTTTATAAATTCCAAAAAAATTTATACATTATTATGGCATTTTAGGATTGGTTAGATTATTTTTTTCTAAGTAATAATACTTTTATGTTTTTAACAAAAAAACAAATACTAAATAGTGTCAAAATTGACACAAAATAGTTTTTAAAACAAATATTATATTATTAATTGATATAATAGTTCTAAAAATATATGGTTCTTCAAAAGGACTAATATAATAATATATATGACATTAATGAACCAATTGGGGTTTGATTGGAATTTTATAGTAAGTTTATTAGCGATATAATATAAAAATAAAAAGAGACATGGTAAATGTGAAACTATTTAACTAAGAGTTAAATCAAAAGGTAAAGGTTTTTATGGTAACTTAAACCTGTCTAAAACATATTTTTTGAGTGGTTTTAGACCCATAACCACATTAGTATTTAAATAATTCATTTTTAAGCTATTATAAACCAAAAATTAATTTATTAAAAAATAATATTTTAAGTTTTTCCTAAGGTGCCCCTCACCCCTCTTATAAAAGGGATCATCCCCTTATCTCAAATTCACTCCTACAAAGGCATTTGGCTCAGCTAACCACTTCCCAAATATCCTCCCAACTATTGTACCTTCATCCTAGAGTCCTTCCCTTTGTCAAAAAGCTAACCTATGGAGTCCTTTTGATCAAATCAATAGGAATAACCCGAAGAAGAGGTAATGATTTCACCACACTCATACAAGTTATCGTATTCTTCCACATTCTCTTTCTTTCTTGATTTCATTCTAAAATAATAACTCCAGTATCTTTAATATAATTTGATGTTATTATAAATATGTCTCTTCTATATTCTATAATCTATCCATCTTCTGAATGATAATGTCACCATATGTGCGTATGTACGATTTATCGTCTCCACGATGTGGTGTAATTTGTCATTCAACACTATGTTATTTGGATGGATATAATGATAAGTAATATGTATATAAATAATAAAACTAACATGATAATTTCTCTGTAAAATTAATATACTATCCAATTCCACACCTTTAAAAAAATCATATTATTTCTCGTGCGTACGTACAGATTACCATCTCCACGACGCGATGAGATTCATTTTCACGTTCACCATTCATCGACGATTATAAAAATATATATTACTAATAAGTATGTAATATATGACATAATAATGATAATTGAGATATATATATATTAACTTACAAATATTTTATTCACTTATTTTCGTTCAATACGATATGAAAACAGAAACAACGTTTATGCGTACATATAGACTACCATCTCCATAAATGATGTTTTTCATTTCATATATATTTCTATTATACATATTTAAACTCTAAATATATATGATATATAAATCATTATTTATATTCTGGAAGTATTTAAATCTTGATCTAAGTGATACAATCAAGAGTAGCAAGCTAAAACACGTACAATAAAGAAAGCGATTATTACCTGAAATGTTAATTTAACATGGAAATTATTATTAAATGGGTAGTATAAAGTCATAAATGAATAATGTAGATATAATTAATATTAATATGGTTCTGGTATAATTTAATAACATAATAGGATCTAAATATAATAGGTTAAGCATACCCTTGACTAAAGGAATGTTGAAGGTGAGGGTTAATTCCTCAATCACATTATTACCCAAGATTGTTTACGTGTAAGTATTTACTGGGAAATTTTTATCATCCATCTCCATTTTTCATAAAAATGATTTAAAAATAAATATTTTAAGGATTTTTGAAAGGTACACTATATCAAGATCAGAATTTTAAATGTTCTAAAGATTTATCTTTATAAATCTTTTTAATTAATGTCCATGTTTTCAAAATTATTTTAATTATTTATTTATATGGACACAAATGTTTTGAAATGATAATTATTTTCACAATTTTAAAAGTGGTATGGGAAACATTGATTCAAAAATCACTTTTAAATGACTACCTTTATAAATTTGTGACTTTTAAATGATTTCATGAAAAAACGATATTTCTCTAAAAAAAATTTACTCATCATTTTCAACTATGTCAGTATCCTTTACTGAATATTATTTTTTATTGGGGTTTATTTATTATAATACAATATTCTATATTTTATTGAATGAGTTAAGATATGTTTAACTATGGATGTTCTATTTTTATACCATTCATGGTTTATGGTTAATGTATTGAAATTTCATATTCTTGTTTTAATACGAATGTTTATTTTATGTTTTAAATTTTTTATATGAGTAATGCATTGAACTTAGTAAGTGACGAGTGGAGCCCGCTATATCTCATAGATGCATAGATAGGTATCATGAGACAAACTAGTGTCTTGGCACAAGGCCTTGGCAATAATTTTATTTGTAGTCTTGGCACAAGGCCATGACTATATAGTAATGATGTCTAACATTAGGCATTCCCTCATTATGAAATTAGTTATTACATGTGATTATTCGACTAGTATAATATCCATGTGCATTTATGTATGGAAATGTTTGATTTAGTTTTTCCATATTATGTTCAATTTTATGTTTAAAAAGGCTGTTTTTTATAACACATGTTTCGATAATTGTTTATAGATTTTGCAAAATTATTTACACTTAATGGGCATCTGAGGTCACCCCTTTCTTATGTTTTTTTCCTAGGATTCCAAGAAGTGTATTATGATTGATATGCAGGGTTAAGATAAAGGGAATAATTTCATTCTCAAAGAACTATCTATTCTATGTTTTATGTTTGAAATTGTGAAGTAAAGTTACTGTATGTAATCTATTTTTGAAGACTGCTAAACTGATTGGTCCTTCGAGACTTGATTCCTTGTATTCATGACAATGTATTAAAATAATGCACCGGCTCAGGGTAACTGGTGTTGGGGTGTTACAGTTTGTATCAGAGGATGTTTAGAAAAAAAACTTGGAAACTAGATTTAGATAATGTCTGATTAGAGCACATTACCCTAAGATAGGCTTTTAGGATTAGTATAGAAGAACTTACTAGAGTTTAGGTAATGTATAGTTTTTGTGATTTTTCTATGAAAATACATTCCTTGCTGGATATGAGCTGGTAGAGGCAGCTCTGGCACAGATGTACCTATGGGTAAAGCCCGAAAACACCACATTAATCTAGTGTCAATTGGGAACTAGTGGACGACAATGATCCTTACTGTACTCTTGATTACGACACTCCTAGGGGATATGCGTAGGATAATTATCATATTCTTTACAAATCATTATGAAGGATTTATGAGTATATACCTCCTCAAAAAAAATATTTTAATGGATTATTTCAATAAACTATTCAATTTATGTTAGGTATTTTACATTTTTGGAATTATTCATTGCAATTCATAAACTGACCTAGTGTATGTAATTGTATAGAAATGGTTCCCAACAAATGGAATGTGAACTCCAATAATATGTATGATCCAAAGAGTAAGAATGATCATATCTTTCATGGTATTAAGCCAACATTTAGATGGAAAATAGTCTCCCATATATTCTCAACATATGAAGAAATAGTATCATGTGTTAATAAGATAAGTAAAGAATTCCTTGAGTCATATGGCTTTAAAGGGAAGCAAGAGAAGAAAAGTGTGGAAAAAAGAAAAATAGATAAAGGGAAGAGGGAAAAGAAGGATTTTCCCATATGTGTTAACTGTAGAAAGAATCACCTTGGTAAATTCTTGAAGGGAATGGGGCTTGTTCTATGTGTGGAGGAAAAGGAAACCAAGTACGTGAATTCAAGGGTAAGAAAAAAATTTCAAATGTACAATGCTTCATCTTCCATGAGTTGGGACACAATGTGAATCAATGTCCAAATCATCAGAGTATATGCCAAAGGATGTTATTGGATAAGAGTCAAGTTATGATACTACCGAAGATGAAGTTGAATGATTAAGAGGTTTTATGTTTATATTAAAGTATTGTTCCATTTTAGTGTTGTATCAATGATGTACTAGTTATATGAACTGTGGAAATAAATATGGATTGTAATGCAGTACTATTTCATTGGGAATTTCAGATTATATAGTCTTGATACTAATGTAGTGATTTTGGAATAAGAGATGGTTGATTTGGATAAATTGTATTGGATATTATTGACTATCTTGGAACTGATTAATGTTTTTTTATTTCATGATTGTTGGAATATTCATAATTTTCGGATATAAGGAATATATCTAGTATTATATAAAGGATAAGGGAACATGAATGTAATCAATATGGTTTTATGGTAATTCACAGAGATACCATGTTTTAAAATAACACATGATGAAGGTGTTCACATGTTATTACTTATAAAAAAGGATCTTCATGATGTTTAACATCCTTATAAATTTTGGACAATGAGATTAGATAAATGTATTTTGGATAAGTCTAATGGTTGAAATAGATTAAGTTTGAAATTGTAAATTATTTTTAAGGTTATTTTTGGATTTTTATAAAAAGGAAAACATATAGAACATGTGACAATCCATCGCGTCAGACAAAGAAGTGGGAATCAAACCCACACCATAGTGCTATTGGGATTTATCACCTACCACTGGACTACATGAAGTCCAAGATGGTATAATCTGGTTTTTTAGAGGGTCTGATAGGTAAATTATAAATTCATTATTTTTGGAACCCTCTATAATTAGGATAAATAGAATATTTTTTTGAAACCTTTTGGTGTTAAATATGAGTCCGTGGTAGGAATTAGTTAAAGGATGTAACTCTACTTGTCAAGTATATATATATATATATATATATATATTCTCTTCTTAAGAGTAAATTTTTTAAACCAAATTTCTGATATGAGTTCTCTACAAAGGTATTTTATATTTTTATCCTTTTATTTTTGAAGAACAATTTCAAATTGTAAGGAAACAATTTATTAAAGGAGGTAATAATGTAACACCCCAAGATTTCATAGTACGTTATTTTTCAAAGCAATTCAATAACTTGCACTACACACAACACTGATTTCAAGCACACCACGACATACCAAACAAGTGGTTCAAAAGGGGTTATTAATAGTATTAACTGAATTTTTAAATATATATAATATTTATAATTTTATAATCCATATTATGAATTTCTTATACATAATTTAATAACTAATTCATTTTTTTCAGATAAAAGAAGTATTTTTCAAAAAATTCACTTTTACCACCTTTTAATGGTGAACAATTTTTAGATAAAATATTTGAAACATTTATATATTAAATTTTACATAATAAAATTCTTCTTTTGAATATGGATATAAGAATTTAGTTTCAATAAATTTATGGTGTTTTTCTGTTTACTTTTATATTTGGGTGAATAATGAGAAATACTATATTTTAACTGAAAACAAATATTTTAATAAAAATAATTTATAGAGTGAAATTATACATTATAATGTTTTATAAGTATAAATATATTATATTTTTAAAATTTAATCTAATGTTGGTCATTTTAAGTAATTTCACTTTGATATTGGACATAAACAAGTGTCAATCTTTTATAATTATTATTTCTTAAAAATATGCCTTTTGGTTTTGACAACGGGAATTAATTTTAAATTAGAAAATGAAACTTCTATGTTTTTTATTTTGTAAAATAGACTTATTTTTTGAATTTGGAATATCATATTTATCTTAGGGTAAATATTTTGTATTTTTCTGAAAACATTTAATTTTTAATGAATAGTGAAAAACACTAAGTTATTGTTTAAAACCAAATTTTTATTTAAATAATTGTTTTAATTTTTTTAAATTTATTTTACGTCAAAAGAGATACCTAATACCTATATATGTTCAATATAATTCATTTAATTAATTTTTTTAATAATATTAGATATATAAAATTTTATTGAACTTTTCACCGTCATTTACCCACCACCTAGGAGAATTTGCAAATTCGCATAAAATATAATTTTACTACTTCTGTTAGTGGAATTTCTAAAATCTGAGAGAATCAGTTGATATTTGTAAGAAAAATGTATTTCAATATGATAAAATATAATTTTTGGTGAATAGTAACTTTTACTTTTATTTACCACGGTTAAAAGTAAATAAGGTAATTAAGGGTAAAAAAGATATTATTCTTACCCTAACACGTGTCCTAATTCTATTCGATAAATTTAATTCCACCAAAAATACCGTAGGAATAAAATATGATCCTTTAGGTCCACATGGATTAGATTAGGACATTTGTTATTATTTAATTCAAAAAAGAGTTAAAAGAGTTAAAATCAATATTTAAAAACTAAAAAATTTAATATATAGCTATACAAAAGATAAATTCAAATATAAATATTAATTATAATGCTAAAAGTATTTCCTACATTATTTTATTTTATTTAATTAAATTAGACTTAAATATTTATATTTATTTATGACACAATGATGATACAGTAATTACCGTATTAAGGAAATTTAAAAATAAATGATATTATAAATATCCAAAAAAAGGTAATTTGAGACTTTTTATAAATTAAACTAATTTTCTAGTTTATTATGAAATTTTAGGGTTGGTTAGAGCAATAGTTTTCGAAGTAATCATACTTTTATGATTTTAACAAAAAACAAGTACCAAACAGTGTCAAAATTGAAATAAAATAGTTTTAAAAAAAATATTATATTATTAATTTATATAATAGTCATAAAAATATAAGGATCTTCAAAATTACTAATATAATAATGTATATCACATTAATGAACCAATTGGGTTAGGATTGGAATTTTATATTATGTATATTAGCTTTATAATATAAAAATTAAAAGTGACATGGTAAATGTCAAACTATTTAACTAAGAGTTAAATCAAAAAGTTAAGGTTGATATGGTAACATAAACCTATCAAAAACCTATTATTTGAGTGTTTTTAGACCCACCCCACCTTATCCATTAAATAATTATTTTTGGAGCCATTATAACCCGAAAATAAATTCATTATAAAATAATATTTTATGTTTTTCCTATGGTGCCCCTCACCCCTCTTTTAAAAGACAACATCCCCTTCTCTCAATTTCACACCTCTGAAGCCATTTTTCTCAGCCAAAACCTGCCCAAATATCCTCCCAACTATCCTAACGTTTTTCTTATAGGCCTTAAATTGGTCAAAAATTCAACCTAAGGAGCCCTTTTGATCAAATAAATAGGAAGAAACCGAAGAAGAGGTAATGATTTCACCACCCTCTTACAAGTTCTCTTATTCTGCCACTTACTCATTCTTTGTTGTTTCCATTCAAAAATAATAACTGCAGTATATTCTATATAATTTTATTTTATTATAAATATTTTACAACTATATTCATTATTCTATCAATCTTATTAATGAAAATGTCACCATGCGTGCGTACGTACAACTTACCGCCTCCACGTTGTGGTGTAATTTTTTATTCCACAATATGTTATTTGGATGGATATAATGATGAGTAATATGTATATTAATAATGAAAATAACATTACAATGTCTCTGAAAAATTAATATACCATCCAATTCCACACCTTTAAGAAAAATATATTGTTGCTCGTGCGTACATACGGATTACCATCTCCACGACGCGATGAGATTCATTTCCACGTTCACCATTCATCGACAATTATAAAATAATATATTAATAATAAGTATGTAATATATGCCATAATAATGATAATGTAGATATATATTTTTATATATATGTGTGTGTGTGTACATACATATATCTTATTCACTTAGTTCCGTTCAATACAATATGAAAACAGAAATAGCATTTATGCGTACGTACGGACTACCGTCTCCATAAACGATGTTTTTCATTTAATATATATGTATATTATATGTATATTATATTATAAATATATATGATATATAAATCATGTTTTATATTCTGGATGTATTTAAATCATTTTCTATGTTATACAATCAAGAGTAACAAGTTAAAACCCATACAATTAAGAAAGTGATTATTACCCGAAATGATAATTTAACATGGAAATTATTATTAAATGGGTATTATAAAGTCATAAATGAATCATTTTTGATATAATAAATATTAATATGGTTATGGTATAATTTAATAACATACTAACATTAATATACCTAAGGTTAAACATACCCTCGACTAAAGGAAAGTGCAAGGTAAGAGTTATTCCCTCAATCTCATTATTATTCTAAATTTTTTATGTGTACATATTTACTGCGACATTATTATCATCCATGTCCATTTTTCATAAAAATGATTTCAAAATGAATATTTTAAGAATTTTTAAAAGTTACTCTTTATCATGATCATAATTTTATATTTTTTAATGATTTATCTTTCTAATAATTTGTAATCAATGTCCATGTTTTCAAAATGATTTTAAGGATTTATTTATATGGACCTGAATGTTTTAAAATGATAATTATTTTCAAAATCTTCAAAGTGGTATGGGACACTTTGATTCAAAAATTCATTTTAAATGACTACCTTTATAAATGTGTGACTTTTAAACAATTTCATGATAAGGGGTATTTCTCTCAAAAAGTTTTACTCAGCATTTTCAACTATATAAGAATCCTTTATTGGATAATATTTTTTATTGGGGTTTTAATACAATCTTCGTTATTGTATTGAATGGGTTATGATATGTTTGACTGTGGATGTTATATTTTTATAACATTCAAGGTTTATGGTTAATGTATAGACATTTCGTATGCTAGTTTTAATACGAATGTGAATGTTATGTTTCAACTTTTTCATATGAGGAATTTAGTGGACATAGTAAGTGATGGGTGGAGCCTGCTATAGCTCCTCGATGCATTGGTAGGTCTCATGAGACAAAATAGCATCTTTACACAAGGCCTTGAAAAAAAATTATTTTTAGTCTTGTAACAAGGCCTCGACTATATGGTAATGATGTCTGGTGTTATGCATTCACTCATTATGAAATTAGTTATTACATTTGATTATTCTACTAGTAAAATATCCATGTTCATGTTTATATAGTAATGTTTGATTTATTTTTTCCATATTATGTTCATGTTTATGTTCAAAAAGGCTGTTGTTTTTATCTCACATCATGCCTTAAAAGTTTATAGCTTTCGCAAAATTATTTATCCTTACTGCGCATCTGAGGTCACCCCTTTATTATGTTTTATTTTCCCAGGATTCCAAGAAGTGTATTATGATAGATATATAAGCTTAATATAAATGTAATAATGGAGTTCTAAAATAACTATCTATGTTGTGTTTTATGTTTGAAATTGTAATGTACAGTTAATATATGTAATCTATTTTCCAAGACTGCTAAACTGATTGGTCCTTCGGGACTTGATTCCATGTAATCATGCCAATGTATGAAAATAATTCACTAGCTCTGGGTAACTAGGGTTGGGGTGTTTCAAACCATTCTCTCACTAGTACTAAAATACCATAATATGTTTATTGAAACATTGAAACTATTTGGAATCCATTCAAAATATTTTGGATTAAATTTATTAAACTCTCTTTATTTTGGGAAAAACAATTTACCAAAATTTAATCCATATTTTAAGACCTAACTATGTCACACTCTGGGACATTGGGAATTGAAAAAAAATGTGTAATAAAAATTTCAAATATATAATAAAATAGGGTCCTCTATGAAAACATCAATGCTACTCAAACTAAACATGGTTCATGTGTAATCCTGAATAAAAAAATCATATCTCCAAATGAACATGTCTAAGATAGAACATATAAATCATATGCATACTTAATGAATCCATTTGTCAATTCCATAAAGTGATGACTAGATATGTTATATTTCTATCTAGTATATGAATAATCATACATTCATGATTCTAAAAAAATACTTACTATTTCCATTGAATACAATACATTCCATTCATATAAGTTGTTGAGCACATCACATGTCACATTAATTATCACGATCATAAATTCACTTAATCTAAATTATTTAAGGGTCCATATATCTTTTCCTATCATGTGGGTGTAAAATTATCATCTTTTTTGAGCTTGAATAGATGACATGATCATCAACATACTCGATCATCCCTTTGTTGGATAATCCTTATGGATTTTAGAAGAAAGGTATAAAATTATAGTAGTTCTCATTCTATATATCTTTCTAATAATGTAATGGACTATTATATTAAACATATACCACTAATAATATCAATGACATTATTAAATTCCAATTGATATAATATAGTAGATAAACCTAAATAATAAACCACAAATTATTATATCATGATTAAATTTGTTGTATCAAAAAACCTATATGTGTTAGGTATAATTTTTTTATCACGCTAATCTTAATATATCGTCATAGCCAATAATACTTTCTGATGATCATCGATTAGGGACAACTAAAAGTCATAATTTGAAAGGATTTTATAATTTCATTGTTTTTGTATGATAGATGCATTACCCACTAAAAAATATTAAATGGATATTTAGATTTTTTAAAACCATGATATATTTTAGAATAATTACATAAAATATATCATGTATCTAGTACTGAGGGATTTAACAACACCCTTTGTATTTTTACACTCTAATGTTTTTAAATTAAATTCTACATTTTCAAATATAGACACCAAATTGATCATTACATTTAACCTCCCAATGATCTGTTGATTGAGATCATATTTTTCAAGAATTTTTTTAGACCATTGGTGAGATATTATCATGTTTATTCTCAATCACTACCTCAATTATAAGAGTAACCCAATGTTCATTGATGAACTTCTTGATAAAAAAATAATCATATGTAACATTTAATATAATGATATACTATTGTTTTGTTGTCAAGTCTATTATATTTTCTTTTTTGGAAATCATCCAGCTTATAATTCCACTATTTAGGTAGAACAAAAAACCATATTGAGATCACATATCATACGTCACATCCTAGTGTAAATTTCTGGTATGAATACTCATTTTTACCATATTTTATTGATCTATTCTTCAGAACTTCTTGTTTATTTAGGGGAAAATATGGAGTTTTATAGGCATGTGGACAGTTGTTTCTTGGTTAGGACACACTTTGTGGAATTACCAAGAAACCCTATAGATTTTAGTTCTTTATAATAGTAGTGTTTCATATGTTTTCCACATAGTTAGTAAAACCTTGTGACCAAACCATGAGTCTTCTCTTGTATATAAAAAGGTTCATGGTTGGTGCATTTTTTTCCAAACCATGCATCAAAACACTGTGACATGAATTAACTCATCCAAAAAATAAATTTCAAACCCAAAACATCTCCTATAAACCCCATTAATTGTTTTAATGAATAGGATCTAAACCCTAGGGAATCATCTTACTGATTTTTGATATCTTAAACCTTACACATAGAGATATTATGATGGATTTAGATGTTTTATATATTGAAAACTTAATATAGAATATTTTTCATCATTTCTCTTCATCAATTTTCAAGATCGCATCTATTTCCCTTGAAATTGACCAGGATTAAGGATGTTTTGGAAATATGTATGGGTTATGTCATTATAAAATGGGGTTTCATAAATATTCATTGTAAAAAAGAAATCTAAAGATCAGATCTTCTTAGATATGTTTTTGTTTGTGCATGATTTCTCATGGTAAGAAATTTTCCATGTCCATATTAATCTGGAGTTTGTTGAATTTAGGTTTTCAGATTAGGTTTTCCTGGTTTAGGGTATCCAGTTACTACCTAGGTCCCATATTTCTATTTGTATCGTATATTAAATTTTTTATTTGGTATAACACGTTCATATGGTATATGTTTTCATTAAAATCATCTATTTTATAAACCATGATTATCTTCCCATATTAAATTTGTTTTTAAAATTGATTATATTCAGGGACTATGATTCTTGAAATGTATTTTTTGTGGATTTTTTTTAAAATGGATTCCCAATATTATATTAATGATAAAAATGAATTTAAATTTATTATTTATTATGAAATTTGTATTTTTGATTATTGATGTGTGATATTCCCTGAAATGATTTTATACATTGAATGTGAAGAAACAATGTATGGGATGTTTAGGAATTTAATCTTCTTAGTGTGGGATGATTTTGAAATTGAAAGTGTACAATTTTGGTCTACAAAACACGATATATTGGGGTATATTTAAGGGGTGAGATGTGATAGGAGTTATAGGATGGTTTGTACCTAATTAGCATGTTTCTATACAACAACTCTAACAACACTATTTTATGAATGGGGGTTCACTTGTCAAGGTCTTTCCCTCATTCCTAGTCCCATGTTCAAGGGAAATGTCAACAATTAGTCATTTGATCATAAAGGTGTGATGATCCTAGCACACTTAGACCAAACCTGACATATTACATGTTTACATGTGGTACTTTTATAAAGTGGTATATAATTAAATTATTTGATAAATGGTTTATTTTTGAATTCTTCTTAAATGGTTTTTTCAATTACCCTTTTTAAACGATTGTAAATAGGTTGTATTTACATTTTTTAAAAAACTTTGAAAATATATATTTTACTAAATTTTTTTCTTTATTTGAGAATAATATTGATTTCTTATTAAAAACTTCTTATGAAATAATTGGAGTGATCATATCAGGCTTGTATTTCTCACACACTTCAAATACCATTCAATGTGTGTATATCTTTTTTTATCTGACACGGGTAATAGAAAATCATATCCTATAGGTAGTGGGTATCCATTTTGGTAGGGTTTGGGAGTTCAGTGGTGATATGGTGGATTTTTTGTCCCTCATATAACATGTATATAGATTATTCTTGATCTCAAATTGTAACAAACCATGTTTTTGAAAATTTTTATTTTTTATAAATAAATTTAATTTATTTGATAGATTATTTGACAAAAACAAAAAATTAAACTATCATTACATGTAACTCAAATTTAAGCTTCTGTTAAACAAAACACCAAGTTATTCTTACTCTACATTAAAAATTGGGTTATTTTATGTTATACACGACAAATAGTTGTAACAAAACCATGATATATAATTAATATAGTTATTTAAACATGGTAACTATATCCTAGCTATTAAACATAGAGATATCAATAATAATAACTAATTTTTAGCTAATAATTATAAATGTTTTATCTAATGGAAATATATTGATAAAAACATACATAATTTATGATATAATTTTTATTTGTTTTGAAAATAATGTTTTCTCAAAAAAAATTAATATTTCTTTTTGAGAAAATTAATAAAATAAATTTTTTAATGTTCTATAAAAAAATATATATAAATTTTTTTTTGTAATCATACATTCAAAATTAACTTAGGCTTAATATTTGGGATTTTTCTGAATGGTTTTATATTTTGATAAATAGTGAAAAATACTGAATTTTAATTGAAAAAAATACATTTAGTATAACTTATTTATAAAGTTAAATTATATTTATAATAGGTTTTAATGTAAAAATAGTTAAATTATATATAAATTAATCAAATTTAGGTAATTGTAATTAATTTCATATTTAATTTTGGTGTAATAACATTGTAAACATTTTCACATTTTCTCTTTAAGAAACATGTTTTCTCAACGTGTCTAAAATATTAATATTAAATTGAAATTACCCACTCCAGTTATTGGAATTTGTAAAATCATATTCCATATTATTAATTAGGATAATTTATATTATATAATAATTTCATGTTCTTTTTTACTAAAATCAATATTAAAAACAATAAAAAATATTTCTCACAAATAAAGTAGAAAGGGGTTTATTTGGGGTTAAACTAAAATGATAAGGTTTAACAATATTCCAAAACTACTACAAAAGCAATTGAATTACAAATGTGCCACTCACATCAATTATAAATGGACACCCCTTTTCCTATCAATTTGACACCATAAATGATTTATTGTTCAACCAAGACCTAAAAAATCAATTAAAAAATTTCCCCCTTTAATAATATAATCATATTTTTTTATATAAGTCCAATTAATCAATGATTCTTTTTGGAAACCCAAGCAGGATATATGAAAAGAGGTAACGTTCATCAATGATCATTTTTGTTTTTTTTCTTCCTTCACGTAATTCAATAACTATTATACCATACTGATATAATAGCTCAAGTATATTCCATATAATTTGATATTTTTATGTAAATATAATTACCAAAAACCATCTCTACTTCCATCAAATTGGTTACAAAATCATCATTCATGTGTTTGATGGACTACAACATCGTGAACTGATGTCATTCATTTTTCAATACAAGATATCATGGTTAGAAATTATGATGTATTTATTGTTTATTTATTATATTTATGATATTTTTATCCTTATGGAATTATAATATAATGCATATTTTCATTCATTCCATTTTTTGGGAATATGATAATGTCTCTTATGTGTATAGTGGACTACCACCTCGCAAAGTGATGTGATTTGTTCACGCTTTACATGGAAGGAAATTACGATGGTTTTGATGGTAATATGTGATATTTATGACATAAAAAATTTATTTTATTGATATTATATCATTTAAATCTTCTTATCTCAATATAATAATAAAATGGAAATAGTGTTGGTGCAAACATAAGCCCCACCCTCTCAATGAACTGTGTGATTTATGTTCTATCACTAAATTTTGTGGAGTTGTAAACATAAATATATATATATATAACCTATATAATATTTATATCACTTTTATCATTCTTTTTATGATGAAATCAGGATTAAATAAGAAGAACAAAAATCAAAAATCAAAAAAAAATACAAAAAACAAAGCGCTTATTACCCTAAGCAAAAATTTAACATGGAATTGATAAAAAACTTGTAATAAAAGGTAATAATAAAATAATATATGGTTTGATATATATAAATATGGTTATTTAATATATTTTTATTAAACTTATATTTTTTTATAAGCATTTTTAATGTGTAAATCAGAATTCATGACTTTTGGTAAGGGATTTTTTCCCAAAATTCCTTCATTTAGATGTACGTTCTCTTATACACCTATATTCTTTCGAACAGTGTACATAAAATCCATTTTAAATGAATTATCATGAATTTATTTTTCCTAATTATATTTTAATTTTTTTATGTTATTCCATCATGGGGATTAAAATATGAGGTTAACAAGAGGTAATTATTTTATGTTACAACCTCATCATTTATCGGGATTATTTATGACAGTGTATCCAAAGATAAAACATTTTAACACATAACTCAAAAAAACTTTAGTATTTCATCCTCTATTTATTCAAGATATTTTGGATTAATAGTTCAATTTTTACCCAATTATTACTTAAAATAATTGAGATTTTTTATGCCAATCCATCATTTTTCCCTCTTTTGTCGGAAATCCATTTTCATCCAAAACAATGTTTTATAAAAACTGTTTTAAGAAATGTTTTTCTATTATCATAAAATTATTAGTAGAAACATTTTACCTTGTTTTACTTTTAAAAACATTTAAATGAATTTTTGTGTCATTCTCTAAAAAAACCATGTTTGTATTTTACAAAAAATGTGACAGGGATATCCGATTTAACAAGTGTGATGTGAATGAAACATCCCTTCATCTGGACCATTAGTTTATTTGAATATTCCAATATATATATTCAATTTGATTCTCAAATAAAAATATTTTCAAAAAATAGTATATATTAAATATATTTTCGACGAAAAATTATATTTTCCTCAAATAATGTTTTAAACGATCGATCAAAATCATTTTTCATCCAAGAAGATATTTGTTGATGTTACATATGCCTTGATGGGGATAAGATCCAAGGATATAATTATTATTATTTATTTAAATGATTTTTTTATGATATAATTATTTTTATGAAACCTATTTATCTTTCATGGGTTATACTGTGATAAAATTGTTATGAAACATGCTTCTTTTTTCATGGATTATGCAATGATTATATTATGAAATATTTATGAAACTTATATTTTTTATTTATATTATGATATGAATAATTTTTATGAAACCCATTTCATTTCATGGATATTGATATGATTAATGTTTTATGATCATGTACCATATATAAATATGTTTATCATTATGATATGGGTTGGACCTATATATCCCTCAACTGCATTGGGTAATGATTTATTTCTAATTAGATTGAAATGACAGGAATAGAGAGTGAACCTAGTTTATTAAGGAAATTTGTATTAAATAATGGTCTTAGGAATATTCTTCTACTACTATGATTTTTTGGATAGTGAACTCATTCCATTATAATATCCTTGGATGTGAGCCTTGACTACAATGGAAATGATTTTCTATGCTTATGTGCATGCCAAAAATCTATGTCGTATTATATTGATGGGATATCATAAATCATTTTATTTGATTCTATTATGATTCATGTCTTACGAACAACCAATATTTATTAGATAATTCAATATATCGATCTTCCACATTCATGTTATAGTTTTGAAATGTTATTCTCATGTTCTAATATGCTTATTTTCATGTAATTCATAAGTATCTCCCTTAAATACTATTACTAATTATGTTTGTTCACAATTTATTATGTTCCCTTTCTCATAGTTATGAAGACATTTATCACATGTGCTTGTTCAAGAAGGGTTATATCTATGAATATTATCGTAGTATATAATTTAGTATATGTGTGGACCAATTTTTTTTTGTTTTAATGATTCATAAGAAAATAAAAAATTACAGTCATGCTGAATTTGTTTGTGTAATTTAATTAATATTCAAAAAACAAGATGTAATATCTATGTATTATCAGGCATGGTCACTGTATTAGGTATAGTATGATATATTTAGTTAACATTTGGAAACTAGGTTGAGAAAACCAAAGATATATACCAATAGACATGTCTAACAAAATGTCTAAGAATGTGTTCATGTGTAGGAAAATGTCGAGGAATTCTAATAATGGTTAGAGTGAGTTGATACCAAGAAATTACTTCCCTCTATAGATATTTCATGTTCATATGGATCTACAATGAAGGTAACTAGGGGTAATAACTCTTAAAATGTTTCATGGAGATCTACTTGATCATACCCTTATGCATGAAAAAGTGCCTTGCTTCACACCTGGTTTGACACAAATGGGGGATATGTTTTCAGCAATTCCAAAACACTTCATAAAAAACCAGGAAGTATTTAAATAGATGATGACTATTAATGGTGTAGGATAACCCTATGTTTTCATTGATTAAAACTATGATGTCATGATATATACATCCAATAAGTAATTTTCCATGATTATGTGGTTCCCCAATATGATTAATGTTTCTTGCATAATCCTTTTTTGTTTTAGATAATGTTCAGAACACGAAAGAACCATGTTAATGTTGATTGAGATGGAAAATATAATGATGGTACCCCTGATAATAAAAATTTTATGGGTGATGAAATAAAAAATCTTTTTTCTATTCACACACAAGTTCTTCAATATATGAATCATCCTAGACTTCAAAATGAACAAGGGATAGAAATAAACATTTTTAAGTCCTTCAGAAGGAATCATCAACATTTTTCAAAATGACTCAAAGTATTATAAATATAATTTTCCATCTTTTTTTTATTAAAATTCATTGTTACGTATTATGGGTATAGAAAACCCGTTCATTAATTTTGTTTTATTATATCCTATTTAAATAACTATTAAGAACAATAACCATTGATAATATAAATATTGAACATTTATCACATTATTAGTATAAAAATAGGGTTTTAACAAATCCAATTGACTCATATAGAGGTAGTGATATCCTCAACAATTAGGATCATACCCTATGATGACCATCTATCAGAGCTTTCAAGGGATATAGAATCACATGTATTTTTCCTTGACCAATTCAAATCTTTAATACAAAAAATTAATCATGAGTGAATCGAATTATGGGAGATGTTTAAGCTCATCAAGATCACGGCCCAATCCATATTCTTTAAACCACCCCAAGAAAGTCTATGTGTTGTGCACCTTACACTTAGAGATGTTCCTAGTGTATTATATCGATATGTAATAAGACCATATCAATATGATTATTTAAAATATCTTTTATAGAATAATGGATATATTTTAATCTTATGGTTGTTACTTTATAAATGATTTTTTATACAATAAAACACGAAAGGTATTTTTCGGTAACCTTTAGATTTTATTAAGGAATTTAATTTTATGAATTAAGTGACTTATAAAGTAAATAATATGTTACTAATTTATTATTACTGTTTTTTTAATAAATAAAAATGATCATATTATTTTTATGAATTTAAATTTAATTTTTATAAGGGATTGAAATATATTATTATCAAAAAAACCAAGTATTTCTTAATAAATATCGATTATAAATTTAAAATTGAAACTTCACATATTTTAAAAAAATATAAAATTAATATTATCTTTTGAATCATACCATCAAAAAATACAATAGTGTATTTTATATAATTTTTTAAGATAGTCAAATATTTGGGTAAACAATAAATATCATTTAAATATACTTTGTGTATTATGACATCATAATGAATGATAAGTGAAGTAATACATAATATAAAGGGTATCCATGACCAAATATAAGTTTTCCCATTAAAATAATTTGATTTTATGTTTATTTTGTTAAATTTATAAAGTCGTTAGAAATCATCCAAAACCATAAATATATTTTAAGTTTTCAAATTCATTTCTTTTAGAATATGACTTTAAATCACTTAAGAAAATAAATTATTTTATTAATTTATCCCATTGTATTTTTAGAATAATTAAATACTATTCCATTTGGTTGAATCCTTTTGAAAAAAACCATGGTTATTTTTCTGGTTGGGGTTATTTTATTACATACCGTTTAAAACCCATGTTTACCAAATAAAAAAACCTAAATCATTTCATATATAGAAAAACCCAAAACCCCATTTCAAATAACTAAAACTCATTTTATCACTTACATAATCTACCTTAACCACTTTGGATTCCTCCCATGATTCCTCCAAGCTCAAAAGAATCTCCTCCCAAGCATTTGAAGTCACACACTCATATAAGGGATCTCCAACTCTCTTATTTTTTATCAAGCATATCTTATATGTTATGTATATTACGATCCATTTTTTCATGCTTGGATATGTTCTTACACATTTCCCTTACTTTATTTTTAATTTATAAATTATTAAATGAATATTTATCTCTCATTAAGACCTCCTATGATCCTTTCTGTACATTTGGTTAACTTGAAGAAATTTAGTAAGGGATCCTCACCTTCCCTTATTTATTCATGTTTCTTTATTATCTTATACCTTTTACATCCAATAAATAATTTTGACATAAATATTTCCATGCACATATTACTACCCATTTCATTTCCAAATTACGAGTGACCCATTTTTCTCTCTTCAACACATTTAATGAATTTTTTTTGTGAAGTTGTTATGATTCTAAAATTTCACCACTACTTTTCCTTGTCAAAACAATTTTATTGTGAATACCATACCCATTTACTCTCAAGTATTTTCACCTTTATACACTTATACATATTTTACATGGGACATACATGTATTTGTTTTACACTCTTAGATCATGTAATAAAATATGATGATTAATGATTCCATGTTATATGATCTAAGTGTCACACATAAGTGGGAGAATGAAATGAACGTGATTGGTGCATCTGGAATTATATTATGCCCCAATGCACTGGGTATTGTTTAGTCTCATGATACATCATGATGGGATAGGAAGTGAACCTAATTCCATTATGGGACTTCTTCTATAATTATTTCTGGGTAGTCATCCTTGACTTTTGTTTATATGAAATGTTTTAAATTGTTTCCACATTTTTGATTATCATGTTATATTATACCATATTATTCATGTTTATAATTCACACAACATTTATTACCCGTTTATATGCCTATTTACTAACATTTAACACCTTATTTTAGTTTTATTACCTTACTAGGATTTATATCTCACCCCTTTCTTTTGTATGTCCCCAGGTTATCCCGTGTAGTTTCAAAATCTAGGAAATTTTAGAATCATGTTAAGGAAGATTTAAATAATGTTGCTGTATCCCAGGATCAAGATTTTATACTATATACCTATTTCTAAGTGATATTATAATTATCAATATTCCATGTTATTTTATGTGTAATTTTATGTAGTAAATCAAGTATCAGTGTGAATTATAGAGTAAGGTTGTTATAGTTTGTATCAAATGAATGGTTTAGTTATTTTTAGGATTAGGATTATAAATCACAAGTGAATGATTTAGGGAAAAAACTACGTATAAGATAACATATCTTAATTTTAATAAGTGTAGATTAATAGGTTTATCATGAAAAATCATCACTTTATAGATACTAAATGTGGATGTGGTTCAAGCATAGATGTTCCTTGGGGTAAAAAATATAGCAAGATGCATCAGGCCTGACTCGGTGAAACCTGATATTGGATATTGGGCCATACTATTCACCTAGTTTGAAACTCATGGGTGTATTATTTGGTAAAATTAATAATCTCAATATGAACCATTATTAAGGGAAAAAATTCCCATAAGAATATATGTTAGGAAATAGATCGTGGATAACATAGATTGAATTCTAGAAATTCATAAGTTAAGGAAATAAATATATGTTATATGTTTTCCCATTAATTTCACTAAATTACCATTTACGTGTTTAATAGTTTAAAAATATTTATCCTTAATTTTAACGTTATTCTACATAATAGAAGAGAATATGTGGAATCAGGGAAACAATCAATGTGATTGAAAATGAGATGACTGACCCAATGAGATTCCCAACCCGATAGAAGCAGTAATCACAAACATTGTGATGATACTATATCAATAGACTCACATTCTAAGTAGAATCATAGATCAGGAGGATACCTAAAATCCCCCTAATGAATAATAAGCTTCAGTTGAATCCTTTATGGGAAAAAAATCAGTTGACTTTCAATGGATCATATGATCCTTTTATCATTGAAAAATGGATCAACACCATTGAGAAGGTCATCCATATCCTTTAATGTTATGAGAAAGATAAGGTGTACTGGCTGTTTATATTATAGAGGGAGAAGCTCATCAGTGGTGTAAATTGATCAAGAATATAACGCATAGGGAATATATCGAACCGATGAGGTGCAAGGAATTATGGAAGCAATTTTTGATAAATATTTTCCTAGAACTCTCTAAAATAAAATGGAAAGGTATTTCCTTACCCTAAATAAAAAAGATGATGAATCTATCAGTTCATATGAGTAAAAAATCACAAGACTTGTCTAATAAGCCTCCATCACTGTTGTTACCCCAAAATTAATGGTTAACGACTTCTTTTCTTGTCTAAAACCCAGTATATGTAAAGCCCTAGTGATCCATGATTTTGATATAATTTTGAAAATTGTCTAATGAGTAATAAATGTTGAAATGGAGATCTATGAATATGAAGGGTATCACAGGGATAGTCAGTGTAAGGTGGAGTTTAATTATGTTGGTCTGATGGAGAAATCTAATACTGATGGGAAATTTCAACATTCCACTTGTCAATGTTGTGGAAATAAGTATACAAAAAATTTCTTATGGTGGGGGTTAGGAAATGATTTCATTGTGGGAAGGAAGGTCACCCAGCTAGCGATTTCCAATTTAAAAAAGCCACTAATGCTATGGATGAATGAGAGGCTCTAGTCAACCCCCAGCACATTATACATTTATTTATCTATAAGGAACTAGGAAAAAATTAAAACCAATAAACATAGAAAGGGTTTTTGGAGATATCAAATAATCTCCAAGGCTGCAGGGGTGTTCTTTTCTATCACAACTGTGGAGGTGGATACCAGCTGATAAGTTGTGATATTTATGCTAGTTATTAATTCAAAAAAAGAAAATTTAATTTTCGATTTTGGTTTTATAAATTTATTTAAATAAATATAATTTACAAGAACTATTCAAACACAATTATAAACTATAGAAGTAGTGTTTTCTATGAAATTGAAAAATTAGAAAATTATTGAATCCCATGTGTATAACTCCTCCCCTGTAAAAATTTGTAAGATTAACTTCCAATCAAACCTCATCATACTCTATTTAGTTTAATTATTTATAATTCTAGGTATGTGTTGTTTTTTCTTATATAAATCAAATATAAATTTCCATGAGAATAAAATCACTCTCAGTATCACGAATCAACACTGATTCAATACATGTGGAAGGAGAAGGTGGAATATTCATTTGTAATAACATCCCAATCGTGGATATTATTACCCAATGAGAAAGAATATATCTCTAAAATGATTTATCCTAAGTAAATCATCATCATTGAACACATTCCCATTATGAGTGAATACGTTGATGTGTTTCTTGAAGAATTTTTTGTCTCCCTATTATTCAAGAGGTTGAATTTTCAATCAATATTGTTCCTAGGGAGTTATAATTATCCAAGACTGCATATAGAGATGGTTTTTTAAAAAAAAATATGATGAAAGAACTGCATGATAATATAGGTAATGGGATCATAGGCCCATGTTTTTTACCATTGGGTACACCAGTTCCCTTATTCAATGACAATGATGGATCAATGTTCATTTTCATTGATTATTGTGAGCTCAATAAGATCACGATAACAAACATGTATCCTCAAACACAGATTGATGACATATTTGATCATCTATTTGAAAAAAAAATGCATCTCCATGATGGATTTTTAGTTATGATATTACCATGTCAGGGTAAAGAAGGAGGATATCCCCAATAAAAATTTTTGTATGTGGTATGGGCGCTGTGAGTTAATTGTAAAGTCATTCATACTCATTAATTATCTAGAATTATTCCATGAATTGATGAATCAAGTCATTATATATTACCGCACAAATATTTTTAGTATTTATAGATGATATTCTAATATACTTCAATATAAAGAGGGATCCTGAGGAGCATCTGATCACTATGCTAAACACCTCTCAAAAGGATATGCTATATTCCATGTACAGAAAATGCCATTCTTGGTTAAAGGAAGTCTTATTATTGAGGAATATCATCACAATAAATGGTATATCAATGAACACTTCCAAGAAATTAGAAATTAATGGATTGAAAAGTATAACATCTATGACAGGTATCAATAGTTTCATTGGTCTAGTTAAGTATTATTGTTGATTTGTGAGAAATTTTTCATGACTTTCAAACCCTCTAACCAATTTAAAAAAATGGAGACATGTTTTCTTGTAATGAATAATGGAAATAAATATTCAAGGAGATGAATATAATACTTATTAATATACCTATTCTCACAATAACCACAATTTTGGGACTTTTTTGGTGTCCAACAATGCTTTGATGAAGGGAAAGGGATATGTGTTAATATAAAATGAAAAATTCATAGTATATGCTTCAATATAGTTGCATGTTCAAGGAAAAGAACTAAAAATAAACGATCTAGAGTGGGATGAAGTAATATTTACATTGAAAATATGGTTGAATTATCTCTTTGGGGAGAAGTGTGAAATGTGTGTATATCACAAAATCATAAAAAATATATTCACACGGGAAGATATGAAGATCTTCCAAATAAGATAGTTAGAGCTAATAAAGAACCAGGGTGGCTCAATTCACTACTATCTTAGTAAATCTAATAAGGGGGGTGACTCTCTATGTTAAAATTATCCATTAAATCTATTATTGATGATAATTGAGAGGGATCTGACTTTATTATATTTTGAAAGGATGGATATAGTAATCCTAAAGGAAGGAACATCATCAATCCTTTCATAAATGATTTCACTGTCGTATCATCCGGAGAGTTTAGAGGATGCTGAAATAGATGATGTGGGAATTGATAAAAAAGTGGAATGTATAGGAAAATAAAAATTCACAGATTTCAATGTTAAGGAAGAATGTGATTTTTAGATTGGGTTAGAGACTACATGTACCATCAATTATTGAGTTAAGAAGGATATTTTGAATTATGCACAAAGCCAAACCTTATCTGTCCACTTAGGAATCAAAAATATGTATCAAGATCTCCAAGAAAACTATTTGTGGTGAAATATGAATATGGATATCAAACAATATACATCAAGATGTATTGTATCTCAAAAAAGTTAAATCATAAAGGTAACAATCCAAGGGGGTGATGCAACCATTGACCATACCAACATAGAAATGGGAAAAAATCACCATGGAGTTTATCACTAGTATTTGAATATATCATGATGGAATAATTATATTTGGGTTGTGTTGGATCATCTTATAAATACTATTCACTTTATTATGATTTGAGTGAATTTTTTACTCAATCAACTTGTATCGATTTACATCAAATAAGTTTTGTGGCAGCTTGGAGTGCCACTATCGATTATATTTGGATGAAATCTGAGATTTAACTTCGAGTTCAAGAAATTTCTCCAACATTCTCCAAACAATGAGTTGAAAATTAGTATAGCCTATAATCCGAGAACTAATGGAAAGAATAAGTGGACAATTCAAAAACTGTATGAAATGTTGACTTCATGTTCTGAGGACTTCAAAGGAGGACCAATATCTTCCTCTGGTCAAGTTCTTGTACAATAACCATTTTCACTCTAACATAGAAATAGATCCCCATGAATCCCTTTATTGGGATATTTACAGAAAACCTACATGTTTGAATGATGTTGGGGAACAAAATGGTTATGTCACTAATTGGTTGAGAAAATGTTGGAAAAGTTCACGACCATTCGGGAGTACATCAATGCTTCTCAGCGTCAACAGAAGTGTTATACTAAAAAACATAGAAGATACCTTGAGTTTGATGTTAGAGTCATGGTATTACACCTCATATATATGGAATAAAGTGATTACATTTTTTAATAAGGAAGACCAAGTCCAAGATACATTATCCCCTTTAATATCCTTGATCGCATCAGACTAGTAGCCTACTGACTATCACTCCATCCAATCTTACATCTAGTACATGATGTATTAAATGTATCTCTATTGAAAATATACACATCATACCACTAACATATACTCAATATAGTGGTAGTACTATTGTATAGTGATCCCTTATATGAAGATAATTTGGTGAAGATCTTAGATCATAAAGAAAATGTTATATGAAATAAGACAATACACCAGGTCAAAGTGTTGTTGAGAAACCAAAAGTTTGAATAATGGATGTTGGAACTAGGGGAAGGATGAAACAGAGTTAATCTCATCTATTTTAGTGTGGAAAATTAAAATTTTAAGGGCCAAATTTCTTAAGGTGGGAATTTTTAATGACCCAAATTATTAAAAATAAAATTTACCCTTTATTTTTTATTTAAATGTATTATAATTTATTATGGTTATAGAAAACACAAGAACGCCATTGGTTTTATTATATCTAAATTAAAATAACATTAAGAAACATTATCATTGATAATATATCCTTTGAAAAATTATCACATGATTAGATTAAATATAGAGTTTTAACAAATCCAATTGACACATACTAATAAAGTGATGTCCTTGACCTATAGGATAATTCCTAATGAATCTCATTTATCAGAGATTCCATGAGTGGTATAATCATAAATATTTTTCTCTTAAAAATACCATGATAGTATCCAATAACTTATTAAATAGCGACACTATTTATAGGAGGTGTTCATGCTCATTGAAATCACGAACCAAACCGTGGTCACAAAATCACCCCATGAAAGTCTCATCATCACAAACATTATTTTGTGGGACTTTTATGGTGTATTAAAGGGATATGTATCAGTAACCTATAAATATGAGTACGTATATTCTTTTTTAAATAATAATGAATATAATTTCATTCTATTATTATCACATCATAATTGATTTTTTTCATACAATAAAAATCAAATAGTATTTTTTGTTAATATTTAAATTCAACATGGAAATTTATTTTTATGAATTAATGGATTATTAAAATAGCTAATTTTTACTAAATCTAAATTATAATTTAATTTTTATGAAGTTAAATATAATTTTCATAAGTGTTTGAAAACATCTATTATTTAAGAAACCCAAATTTTTTCAATAAATGTTGATTTTTATTTTAAAAGATAAAAATCACATATTTAAAAATTTATAGATATGTATATATATAATGAATATTATTTTTGGAATAATAATTTCGAAATTTTCCAAATGTGAATTTTTTCTAATTTTTTGAGATAGTTGAATTTTTGTGTAAAAATTAAATACCATATAAATATAATTTGGGTATTATTACATCATAATGACCAAAAAATGATATAATAAATACTATAAATGGAATAAATGATCAAATATATTTTTTCCACTATAAATAATTTTATTTTATGTTTATTTGGTTAATTTATTAAATCTATCATGAATCCTCCAAATCAATTAATATATTTTACAGTTTTAAAATCATTTCCATAAGAGTATGAATCACCTCCACATAAGAAAGTGAATTATTTTATTAATTTTTTCTATTGGAATTATAAAATAATGACAACCACTCCCATTTTTCATAAACAATTTTAAAACCCATGTTAATGTTTGTGGTTTTGGTTATTTTATTTTATAGACTCTGAAACCTATGTTTGAGAAATAATAAAGAAATACCAACCCATTTCGTATATAAACCCACAAATTCTCAAATATCCTTTCACTAAAACTCATTTTTATACATCCATATTCATCCTTACACCCTATATAGGTATCTTAATGTTCCCTCAAGTTCTAAAGAAGCTCCTCCCAAGCATTTGGAGTCACACACTCATGTAAGTGATCTCTAACAGTCCTCATTTTTTAGAAAGAATCTCTTTTATTTTATGTCTCTTAATATAAATTTTTTCATTTTTTAATATGTTATTACACATCCCCCTTACATTAAATTTTATTAATAAATTATATGATACCCATTTCACTCTCATTAGTCCCTCCTATGAACCTATAGGTACATCTGCACCCACATCAAAATTTTGTAAGGGATACACACCCTCCCTTATTTATTAATTTTTTTAATTGTTATATGCCGTATATTTGTAATTTATAATTTTGGGATAAGTATTTACAAGTCCCTATTAATTCCCATTTAATGTCAAAATGATTGTGGAACCCTTTATCTCTAATAAACACAATTTTTAAATTTTTATGTTACACTATTGTGCTGTTTAAATTTCATCCTAATGTTTCCATGCCGAAACAATTATGTAGTGAATACCATACACATTTCATGTCAAAAATGTTAACCTATATACACATATAATTATTTGAATTTGGAATGACATTTATTTATTCTACAATCCTTAATAATGGTATACAATATGATTACTAATGAATCCAAGTTATATGATCTATCTGGTAGACTTTAACATGTGAATGAAATGAAAGTAATGGGTGCGCTTAGAATTAAATTGTGTTTCAATGAATTTTGTAAGGTTAAGTCTCATGAGACAAAATTTTGGGAAATGGAGTCTAATATCATTATTTTACTTTTTCCATTATGATTTATTGGAATTTATCACTGAACTACGTTTATGATGTAGTGTTTTAAGATGTTCCCACTTACCCAAGTTGTGATAATCATGATATATCATGCTTTACTATTCATTTTTATGACTAAAACACCATTTATTCCACATTTATATTATTATTTTATAACATTTATCACCTTATTACATTTTTATTCCAATAATGGACTTTATTTATCACCCATTTCTTATTTATTTTCCAAGGTTGTCCCTTTCAATTTTAATATCCATTAAATTTGTGAAGCATGACAAATAAGTTTTCAATAATAGTATTCTAATCCATATTAAAAATTTTATTCTATATACCTTGTTATTAAATTCAATATAATTCTTGTTATTTTGGTTTTTAATATTTTTAATATTACGAAATAAATCATGAATTAATGTGTAATAAATAGAACTTTTGTAATATTTTTTCAGTGTGTCTTCTGATCTATAAGTTTATGAACAATGGATCTACACCACAAAAAATTTATTTAACATTATCCATTTTTTATTAGATAAAAATTTAATTTAGGTTTTATACAATTTGGATTGTGATGTGGGTCAATTGTTAACTCTTGTCAAAAATACAAGGCAATGATATGAAATTTACTCCATGGATTAGAATGAGTTCTAGAACTTGTTTTTCAATATGTAATTTTCCCATATTATATGTATGAATATGGAAAATGAGTTCATTGATATAAATAAAAATGAAGATGAATATATTGGTACCTATGATGAAAATTTTATGAGACTTCAAAGGTATTCTTCTCGTATTTTCATCCAACTAGAAAGTATGTTTGATCAATTCTATAGTGGCTTAAAACCAAATCGTTGAAGGGTGTTATCCATAATAGAATTTATTAAGTATGCAGAGGTTTTCTAATGTGAAATCCAGATATAAATATTGGTTTTAGTTATTTCATAATCTCTAGGTTTTGATAATAAGATAAAAATGGAATTTAATGGGAAATCTAGGAACTATAGAGAGAAGAAGATGAGATTTCCTTTATGTTCAAAGTGTGAGGGAGGTAGGGATGAAATTTACATAAGGGGAAAAGTAAATGTTTTCTGTATGTAAATTAATTTCATGGGAAAATTTATTGTCAAATTGATGTGAATAAGTTATAAAATGATGAAAATAGAGAGAAATCTTCCTAGAATTCACCATCGAGCCTCTAATGTTTCAAATGCAATGAGTATGGGTTTATGCGAACCAGTGTAAAAATCTAAAATTTAATGACAATGATTGACATCATAAATATATTAATAGAAGATAAAATGAAAATAGAAAGAGAATAATATTTATAACAAGGTGTGTTATAATAATGTGGTGAAATGTACATTTACCATCCACTCTAAAACATAAAATGTATTATTTATCTCCGGGTTTTCCCATTCATTAATATCAGATTAATTTTATAAGGGTATAAAGATTTTACCAAGGTGATTTGATGTTTAATTTTCAGATAAACCCCATAATTGTATGATGATTTCATCCCAATTATTTCATTCCTCTTCCATTGATATTGGTGGGAATGTGATTCCTGAAAATCCTTTCAATCATCCTCTAGTTGAATTTTATGTCGTCATGGGCATGAAATACTCTTTCTACATAAATCCCACATAATTATTTGAGTAATGGAAGTCATGATTGATATTAATAACCTGGCTATGATCATTTATCAATGTGACGATATATATGAACTTTCAATGGATATCACATCCATTGTAAGGGTCCTATTTCCCATTTAGAGGGGCTTGTTTATCTCAAATGGTCGGGGGTGAAACATGAAAATTATGGTATACCTATTATGTGGGAATTTTTGGTTATTTTTATAGTAGATTTTCCAAGCCTCCCACCAAAACGTGAATTTGACTTATCAATATGTCTCATACCTAGTTCTATACTGATTTTAAAGACTCCCTATAGAATGGCCTAGATTGAGTTATTGGAATTGAATAAGAAACCCTAGGTAATCCTTTAGACGAGATATATTTGTCCATGTGTGTCACCATTAGGTGAAATTGTTCATTTCATTAAAATAAAATATGGATTTATACATAACTACATTGATTATCAAGTGATTAGAAGGATCATGATCAATAACAAGTATACTCTACCCCATATTGATGACTTGTTTGATAAACTATGTGGATCCCAATAATTTTACAAGATTGACCTTTGTTATGAATATCATTAATTCAAGGTCAATAAAGAGAATATAACCAATATCATATATCATACAAGGTATGGACACAATGAATATATAGTAATTCCATTTGGTCTTATAAATTACCTCTCTATTATCATGGATTTATGCAATAGAATCCGTAGATATTACCTTGGTCATTTTTTGGTACTCTTTATAAATGATATTCTTATATATTCAAAGAGCATGGAAAAGCACAAAGACCACATGAGATTTATACTATAGACCTTTAGAAAGGATAATCAATATTAAAAATTTACAAAATATTGTTTATTAAAAGGTTTCATTTGTGGGTTTTATAATCATAAGAGAGGGTATATTTGAAGATCTATCAAATATAGGGGATTTTGATTGTTGGTGCAGACCAACCACAGTAAATGAGGTATGTATTTTTTTATTGGTTTAGATAGATATTATCAATGGTTTTCGATAATTTATCATGAATATATATTCCCCTAACCAGATTTACGTCGAAGGGATCCAAGTTTCTCTAGAAGGATTAATGTGAGGATAATTTCAAGGAATTGAATAGAATATTAGTCATTGTATATGTTATTATGTTATAGTATAGTAGAAAATGGTTTTAAAAATATAGTTTTGTATACAATAAGGGATTGGTTTGTTTAATTATGATGAATAAAATGGTTATAGTTTACACCACATAATAATTTATGATTCATGAGAAAATTACCAAACTCATGATTTGAATTTAGCTATAGTAATTTTTTCATTAATGATATGGTGGTATTATCTTTATATAGTACTGTGTGATATATATAATGATCATAAAATTTTAATGAAAATATTAACACTGAACAAGTTCAATATGAACCAAATAAGATGGTTAAAACTGATTATATATTATGAATTATAAATACATTACCAACTTAAGAAATCTAACAATATTGATGATGCATTGAATCAAAAGAATCATGATAGCTTATCTATGATGAGGATTAAAAAGGATCATTTTTTAATTTACAAAGGATGGACCTGGAGATCTAAAAAGATGGGGAATAATACTATCTTTCTCAATTATATTGTTGACCATCTATCCAAATGAGGATTGATGAGGAATAGAAGGATGATGTAGAGAAGGAAAGAGGATAAATGGTTCCTAAGTTTAACCTTAATCATTATGGAATGATAATTTTCAAGAACTATTTATGTGTTCTGCCCATACCATATTTGAATAAAGATTTGTTAGAGGAATCTCATTGTTATTCATTATCTATATTTCTAGGGTTTATGATGATGTATAAATATTCTAAATAGATTTTTATGTGGTATGTAAAATAACTTATATTGTAGAGTTTGTTTCTTGATTCATGGTATGTCAAAACGTTAAGGTTAGAATAAAAAAGTATAAGGGGTTTCTAAATCCATTACCCATACCATAATGAAAATGGTTAAACATCACCAAGTATTTTTTCAATGGAATCTCCAAAATTTCTAAATTTAGTAATGATAGATGGGTTATATTTGATATTTGTGCTTAGTTACCAGATATCATATCTCTTATAGAATTATTATATTTGGATGATATTGTTATGAAATATATTAAGGAAGTGGTAAGGTTGCATGGAGTACCAAATTTAATTATGTATGATCAAGACCCAAGGATTAACTCAATGTTATAGTGAATTCATTAGGATGAAATTGATATGGAGTTGAGTTTCATCACTTTGCATCATCCTTATATAGATGGTCTATCTGTGAGAACAAGTCAAACCCAAGAGGAGTTAGAACCAAGTATTTTCTTTATTGGATATGGATTATGATTTCTATATTTTTTCAATCCAAATTTGGTTGATCAAGGAGTTTTCAATGAATGTGGTCTTATTATTGAGGCTAAAATTAGTATTGAAGGTGGCACAATTTCCCAATGTTTGCCAAATTTTTTGGCCTCAAAATACATAGTTTTTTTGGTAAAGGAAGAGTTTTGAAAAGGGAGTGGTGGACCGAAAACCATATTCCAAGAAGACATTGTGAATTATGAAATATGTTATGTAGAATGGAATACCACGAACTAAAAATCAGGAATGGTAATTGGAACACAGAGGTGGAATAGTTCATGAAGTGAATTAGGTTTGTGGGAAGTCTTGCAGTTAACAGAAGGAAAAAGGTTCACTAGATGGAGTGTCGTTCAAAAAAATGAGGTACAACTTTGAGAAGGTGTAAAGTGTTTCTTTTTCAGAAACAAGATGGTGATTTTCTTCCAATTCATAGAGATAATGGGGGTATGAAGTCCATGTAGTGAATATGTTCTGTGGGAGATGGATGGTATGTGGTAAATTTGGTTCAGTGAAAAAGATTTGATAAATCTTTGTTTAGCAGATTATGGGGATCTATTTTCCTCTATAATTAGAACTATTCCATTCATTATGTCCCAGCTCTGAGATTAAAAATCTAAGAGGAATTCAGAGAAATATATATGTATTTTATAGGAAAAAAACCCCTCAATGACATTATTTAAAAATATGAAAGGAATTAAGTGATTTCTAGAATAGTACACAGAAGACTGTATGTAGAGGAAACAGTCTTGTTCGTGGAAGATAGTTCATAGAGGAGAAGTTTGGTCTATAGAGAAAAATAAATATGCAGACATAATTTGCAAAGGTAGTACGCGGTCACGGTTTACAGAGGAAGTAATCAAATAAAGCCTCACAGTACTCTAATTAGGGATGTACAGAGAGGAATCCTCACAATACATGGAGAATAGTAGTATGTAGAGGATGTAGCACAGTATGTGGTAGAGAAGGAGTAGTTCACAGAGGAATCACTCGTAGTATATGTTTTAATATGGTTCTCATAGGAAGGAAGTCAGTATGCGGAGGAACAGTTCCCATACAAATAGTGCACAGAATTGTGAAATACATCTATAGATGAAAACAATACATCCAAATGTCATCTATCTATAGTTGAGAATGCATGAATTAATGATGACCCATTAAAGTGACCTTCAAATAAATAAACTGAGTTTGGATTCATTCTAACACAGTGAGAAAGTGGGAGTCAATGAAAGTGATTTGAGGGACAGGGTGTGCTATCCGTATAACCATGTAAAGGATGTGTTCCTGCTACAATGTGACATTTTTGTCCTTTTTTAATCCACTACTAGTAATGATTAGAGGACTTTTGTACATCTGATAACATGTTTTCATATGCTCCATGGACATATTCCTTAGTGGTGAATCAAGAAAAATTGTTATGTATTCTCTTTTAATGTGATTGTTTTCTTCCCTTTCCCATCAAATTGGTTTAATTAGTTCCTACCAACATGGAAACATGATCCATCAGTTGAAAAGAAACATTTGGCACCCTGATTCAACCATACCATATTATGGTGTTCTATGGTCCTTAAAGAGGATATGTTGAGATCATTTTCATTGGATTTCAAATGTTTTTGGAAAAAACACCTTCCTCTAGTTGTGTGTTCTTACAAAAATAGATTTCACTCAAGAATTCATATGTCTCCTCATGATTCCCTACATGGATTGAAATATAGAGCTCTAGCATTCTATAATGATGTTGGAGAAGGAAAGAAATTCGGACTTGAGATTGCTGAATAAATAGAAAATGGGTTAGAGTCATTCAACAAACCATCAATGAATCTTCTAGTCAATAGAAATTTTATACTGATAATTACCAGATTGATAAAGAATTTGATCTTTTTAATAAGGTGTTATTAATAATTTTTTCATAGAATAAGGTTATGATATTTATTAATATATGGAAACAAATCCCTTGGTATATCGTTCCCTTTAAAAATATTGACCGTATAGTGATGGTAGCTTGAGAATTGGAACCTATAATGATCATATACCAAGCCCATGATGTGTTCCATGTATATCTCCTTGGTAAGTACATATCGTAACCATAACATGTACCGATCTCAGAGGTCATTCCACTGAAGAAAGATCTTTCTTATTCGTTACAACCAATAGTGATTATGGATAGTACATATAATGTTATATTAAAAAAGACCACAAACATGGTCATAGTTTTGTACTGAAACCACTAGTATGAGGAAGTTACATGGAAACTTTAGGATATATTGTGGTAAAAATATCCTCCTTATTCTTTATCATAGTGATGAATTTTTAAGGTGAACTTAATTTTATGGGTTGTAGAATGTAACACACAGAGTTTTTTTGATTTTTTATTTTTTGAAAAAATTTTATTTATTCGATAGCTTGTGTTACATGAAACACCTTGATAATATTTAGTTACACACAACTCCAAGATAAAATTGTGTTACATGCAACCCCAATGGTAATCTTGTGATACATGCTGCACTGGGTATGCTTCCATTACAAATGAAATGAGGTTTAAAAAACACATGATATATTTTTAATATAGTTTTTTAATACATCCATTATAAAAAACACAATAATCATAGAAATATGAATATAAAGAAATAATTTTTAGATATTATTTTTAGTTATCTTAATTAAAAGAATCATTTTAATTAAAAATGACATAATTTTTTGTAAAGTCTTTATATATTTTAAAAATACCATTTTCTGAAAAAATGATTTTTATTTCTCATTGTAAAAACTGAGAGCATAAATTTTTTAAAATTTTAGGAAATTGATTTTGTTAAAAAAATAATTTTTGAAACAATCAAACAAAAAAATATCTTACAGTGAATTTTTGTGATTTTTCTGAAAAGATTCATTTTTTGATGAATACTGAAAAATACTAATTTTATTTTGAAAAATAAATTTTTGTTTAATTTATTAATAAATTTAAATTATATTTATCATTTTTGATGAATAATTAGTTATTTAATTTTACATATATAAATACAATTTAGTTCATTGGAATCAATTTTCTATTGACTTTTGTTATAAAAACATTGTAATATTTTGAACATTTTCTCTTTAAAAAATATGGTTTCTCATAATGTATGGAAGATAGTATATAAATTAAAATTTTCCAATTATTTGGACTGAATTTGAAAAATTGGATTCTTAATTTTTATATACATAATATATATTATCAAACTAGGTCAACTTAATTTTATTCCAAAATGAATACTAAAAATAAGAAAAATTATTTAGCACGGTTAAGAAAAAATGGGTCTACTGGGGGTAAACTAAAAATATAAGGCTCAAAATTTACCCATAAATTTTAAAAAAACCCATTTAATATAAATATTTAAAATATAGACCATATATTGTCTTTAATGGTACATTATTAGAGACTTGTGGAATGAAAAAATGTGGGTGGAATTCATTCTTTCAAAAAATTACAAATATGCCACTCACCTCACTAATAAAAGGCCATCCATTATCCTCTCACCTTCACACCATTAACCCCACATGTTTTGCCCAAGGCCTACAAAAATAACTTCTTCAATTACTATTTATCATCCTAAAAGCCTCATTTTTTACATAAATCCAACTATGGAATGATTTTTGTGAAAATCTATGTAGGATACTTAAAGAAGTGGTAATGTTCATCAACGTGCAGTTTGTTTTATTTCCTCCTCCA
The DNA here is from genome assembly GCA_963277665.1 of Viscum album. Classification (NCBI taxonomy): domain Eukaryota; kingdom Viridiplantae; phylum Streptophyta; class Magnoliopsida; order Santalales; family Viscaceae; genus Viscum; species Viscum album. The sequence continues at coordinate 982,650,120 of OY728157.1, forward strand.
CCTCCTGGATTTATTATTCTACCATTTTGATAAAATAAACTCATTATATTCTATGTAATGAGATTTTTTTATGTTAATTTAATGATCTACAACTATATCCACATAATCATATGGGTTACGAAATCATCATCCATGTGTACAGTGGACTATCGGCTCTTGAACTAGTTTCATTCGTTTCTCCATTACCACCTCTCATGGTTATAAATATTGATTTATTTATTTTATATATATTATATTTATGATATTTTTAATCATTATTAAATATTATATCACACATACTTAAAATAATTCAATTTTCTAGGAATATGTTAATTTCTCTCATTTGTACAGAGGACTATCATCTAACGAAGCAATGTGATTCATTAATTCCTTATATGGAAGTTAATAAAGATAGTTTTAATGAACATATGTGATATATATTACATAATAATGATTCTTGAATGATAATATATCGTTTCATAAATATATATGATATTTAAAAATTGTCTACAAATCCGAATATGATTAAATCATGATAAAATTTAAAGGACCAAGAACAAAAAAAATCAAAATATGTATGAAAAACAAAGAAGTTATTACTAGAAACATTAATTTATCATAGAATAGTTAACAAATAGCTAATAAATGGTTATATGAAAATAATATATTGTATGATATATATAAATATGGATTTATAATATATGTATACTAGACTTGTATTTATTATTTCATAGGTTTGTACATGTAGGACGCAAGTTAATACTTAAGGTAAGCGACATTTTCCACAATTTTAGTTCTTTGAGATGTACGTTCTGTTATCCAGTGATATTTTTAATGAGTTGTATATATGCCCAATTTTTAGTTTCATATTGTTAATTTATATTACCTCATGATGTTTTATTTTCCATTTTATGTTATTCCTTCTTTAGGCTTACGATCAAAGGTTATAAAAGTGGTAATGTTATAATGTCACAACCTCATAATTTTTCAGGATTGTTTATAATAATGATATTCATGATAAAATATTATTATCCCTATTATAATAAACTCAATAAGTCAATTATACTCTAGTTATTGAAGATATTTTTAAGTAATAGCACCCTTTTTTCACACGTTGGTACTTAAAATATTTGAGGAAATGTTTTTAATGAAATCCTACAAGATTTCACTCTTTGGATGGAAATTAATTTTCATCCAAAACAATTTTATAATAAATGTTTTTTAAATTGTTTTAATATTCTCCAATAATTTTTAAAAGATATATTTACCCATATTTATAGTTTTTTACTAAAATGATTTGAAAGGAATATTCATGTTGTTTTCTAAACAATGACAATTTTCATTTTACCGATAATATGAAAGGAATCATTAATTTAATGTTAATGACATAAATGTAACTTCCCATAATTAGGACAATTATTTTCATCTAATCTTCCTTTATATATTTTCAAAGAATTTGTTCTAAAAATATTTTAGTTCATACAAAAAATTCCTGAAGAAGAAAGGTTATTTTTTTTATTAAATGATTTAATTGGTCAATCAAAATCATTTTCTATCTAAGATCACATCTTTTGAGGTTACATGTAACTTAATAGGGATATGATCCATGTATACCAATATTTTTATTTGTTTGAATGATTTATTTTTATGATGTCATGATGTTTATGAAAATCGTTTATCTTCAACATGTTATACCATGATAAAATTCTTATTAAACCCATTTCTATGTCCACAAGTTATGATATGAAGGCATTATGAAATTATAATCATACCAATTTCTTTTCTAAAGGTTATGAAATGATTAAATGTTCATCTAAAGAATTTTATTTCATGGGTTATGATATGATTAATTTTTTATGATATTTTTAGGACACATAAATTTGGTTTTCTTTATGAGAAGGCTGATACCTATATCTCCCTCTAATGCATTTTTTAGTGATTAAAACCTCATAATATTGAAAAACTGGAATTGGGAGTGAAACTAGTTCAGTAAGGGACTTTTTATTCTTAGGTAGCCCTTAGAGTGAACACTGAATACTAGGATGGTTTGGGGAGTGAACCAATTCCACAATAATATCCTTAGTAGTGATCCTTGAATACTATGGAAATGATTGTATATGCTTATGTGTATACCACAAATCTATGTATTATGTGAATTTTTTCTCTCATGGCTCATGTTCTTTGGTTATCTTATTATTCATGTCTTATGAACAACCAATATTTTTTGCATGACTTTGGATTATGATATTTTATATATAGGGTATGGTTTTAAAATGTTATGATCATGTTATTATACCCTATTTTTCATGTTATTATTATGTATATGCCTTATTTACCCTTAATTAGTATCTAATATCACCCTTTATTATTTTTTTATTCCTAGGATTATGAATAAATTTATTATGTATTATCTATATAAGAAAAATTCTACTTATTAATATCATAGTGGTAGATGGTATTGTTTACCTATAGACCAGCTATTTGTGTTTCTAAGCATCCAAATACACTAAAATATTACAGCCCTCATGATTTTATTTGAGTAATGTAATGCATATTCAATAAAAATTAATATCTATGTATAATAGCCTCAGTTTCTTTGTAAATAATTTGATTCACTGGTTTTGGATTATTACGCAGTTTTCCATGTAATCTTTTGATTCTATTATCAAACATTATCTAGCATGTTTACATTTTTATATATATAATATCTATTAATTTTTTTGTTTTTTTTAAATATCCAAAAAGGATGTTATTCATGCCCTATAAATTTTCTCTAGTCGATGGTGATCTTAAATGTCATTTAGTCTTTTCCATAATCCACCTCGGGTGTCTAGTTTAAAGATGTCCCTGGTTGATTTGTGACAAATTGGTATCAAATTAGATTTCATGTTCAGGTTATTCATGTCTCTAGATGTTCTGGTTGACATGAGATAGGATTGTAATGACTTAAGGTTTTGGTTATGAGCAATTTCTAGGAAAACTCTTATCAAAATGAGAATTATGTTAGCAATGGATATTTAGATATTAGTATATCATGTTGAGTTTCAATCAAATTTGATTTATTTTCTGGTGTTATCTTAATTAAAATTGATATTTCTCAATTTTTTATGATATCTATGATTTCTTTTATTTACTATTGTGCCCCTCATTGGGCATACAAGAGTCTCTCTCTTGGGTGTTGTGCACAGTTTTTTATGAGGAAACCATCTTTTCAAGAAAAATCATGTTGAATATATAGTTCGAAAGGTCTATGTGATGGAATAGGTGGTTTCATCTACCACACATAAGGATAGGGTAGATAAACCATGGATTTAGCAGATAAAGATAAATTCTTAGTGTTTCAGTACCAAAAACCACCATCCTTCCCCAAAATGAAAAATCCCTATGAAGCAGAGGATTGTTTGGGGGCGATTTAATGCAACATTGACATTATCAAACCTCTAGATTATATTAAAGTGAAATAATATACCATTAATCATTAAGTACCTAACAGTAGATACTGGAACACACTGGTTCATGAAATACTATAAAAATACTGGGATTTGAAAGTCTTCAATGCCATATTTTTCTAGCAGTTATGCCCTGAATATTTGAATTTATCAAAATCCAAGGAGATTCTCACATTCCAATAAGGTGGATGGACTATGATGGATTATATAAAGAATTTTTTAAGTGGTTCAATTTTTTTATTGAGATGGTATCAAATAATAAATTATTAGCCCAAAGGTTTTAGATGGACTTACATTCAGATATCAATTCATAGGTTTACATGTAGATGTGAATCTCCTATTCTGAATTGTCTAATAGATACACAATGGAATAAATTTACCAATAAGGAATATCAGATTTGGTTGATATTCTTATTCCACCTGGTGATAGATTTAGTGGCTTCTAGGGAATTAATAGGAAGTGGAAGGAGATTTTTAAGGGTCGTAGATGTGGCTCCCAATAGTGGGATTATACCACACATTTGGAAGGGTCTAGAATTGATTATTTGACATTCCAATATTATGGAAAGACAACACACGTGAGACATTATTTACCCATAACTCAAAAGGTTTTCAACTCTTTTGGATGTTCAATTAATCTATAGAAGTTTTTTTAGAATCTCTAATTTAAAAATTATGGAATAGTTTAATCATTCCCTAAAGGATCTATGATGTTGTCTAATTTTTTAATGATAGTGGGGATCTAACCTCAAGCCTTTTGAATAAATATGTTACAAGAAGTGTAAGATTCTATGGTGGGGGATTATACAGGCACTTAAATAGTGAGAGGTACCACCATTATTTCTTCATTATTAGAGACTAATTTATTTGATAATAGTCACTCACATTCTTTTATGTCAACTGGTTTCAAGAATCATTTAAAACACCTAATTAAAATCATTTATTATGATGAACCAAATATTTTGAATGATAATTGTTTAATGAAAATTTTTGTTATATTGTTACACAACAAAACTATATCTAATTAATAATTAATTAAGTATATTTTAATGTATCAATATGGTTTTGAATGTTATATGACCATTGGTCACTTATGATTATTGGCTAATGTGACTGTCAGAAACTGCACTGATAACATTGTGATTATAATTTTTAAATAGAAATGATAATGGTTAATTAATTATGAAAGAAGAGTTAATGGCCTCATCTCGTAGAATCGTCCCATACGAAGCCCATTTTTCGGAACTTGTGATAGAGGTAGTTTAAATGGGATTTTAACATGACAAAACCCACATTTATCTTCAATATGTTAATCTTGAATGAAATCGCCTATGGGAGAAGTTCAATATAGTAGAGATTACCACTCTGGTGATGTTATTTGAGCAGCATCAAGAGTCTATCACCATCACACACCTTACCCTTAGGTTGTATGTGGGTTTTGTAAGGGGTTATGTGTTTAAAACATAGTACCTTCATGTGTAATCTCTTTTTTTAAATAAAATTTGTATTCCATCATTTCTCATTCAAGAATTGTTTCGTTTAAAAATTGATATATAGTTTGATAAATAGGAATTTGTGTAAAAAAATTTCTTTTAACAAAAATATAAATTTTCATATTAAAATAATGATTTATTAATAAATTTCATTACAATGAAATAGTGTTATAAAAACACTCCTTAATTAAAAATGAGAAAATAAATATATTTCATCAATTTTCAAAAAAAATTACTATGCATTTTCTGCCCACTATTATTTTAAATAATTAATAATATTTATAATTAAAAGTTAAATTATTCATTTGTAGAGATGTATTATGATAAAATAAATTTTATTTTTGAATTTAGAACGTTGATATTAGATTATGGTGAATTTTTTATATTTTTATAAAATACATAGTTTTTGTTGAATAGTAAAAATACTATTTTGACTTTTTAGTATAGTTAATGCATCATTAGTGATGTAATAATGATGTAATGATGTTGTAATAATGATTTTCTACTCTTGAGAAATAAAATGTGATATGAGTTTTCTTATGTGGTCAATCCGATAGGGAAATACCATGGGAAAGCCCATGGTTTTTCAAAAACCACTAATGGGGTGTCCATAGAAAAAAAATAAAAAGACTCCCTATCTTTTTCAATAAATCCCACAAATTTCCTCATTTTAATTCATAAAAAAAATCAACCCACTCAAATATCTCATAGTATTACCTCCCATTGAGTCCTCCCAAGGTGATATCAAGCCCCTAGGGTCCCGATCATTGAGTATAAGGAGTCACACATTAAGGTAAGAGGATTTTCAACATCTATTTTCCTTTCATGTTATATTTTATGTGGTAAGTGTTTCAAATATACATAACATGTTCTTATTTACAATTTATTTTTTCCCTCAACTATATTATGAGTCTTTTATAAATGGTTTTCCCGTGTCCACTCTATTTTTGAAGTTTTATACAACCATGTTTCATACTCATTATTCTTTAGAATTTTGATCTCATATTCTCTCTATTTTTCTCATGAAATTCATTTATTTTCATTATGTGAATACCCAAATCTCATTAATCTCTAGGGGTATTCATCATGATATAAAAATTATTTATTTTATTCTGAAATTGACATATATTAAACCCTCATTCCCTTTTTGTGGGTTATAAATGGCATAATGATTATTTTTAAAGCACTTTTTTAAATACCATGATTTTGATATAACATCCCTTTCTTTTATTTTCTTGGGGTTATTTATGAAAGTTTGTATTATGATCTACGTGGATCAAATGAAAACAAATACATATTAAGGGTGTTTCTTAATATATTTCCAATTAATTTGGTAAATAATTTAATCTCTAGAGATGAAAAGTCATATTATAACATGGTGAATAACCATGGTAATTTTTATGACACATTTGGGATGGAAATTGGTGGTATGATTATGAATATATAAATTAAATTATGTGTCCTTATTTTTGTGCTATGATTCATAATAATTTATTTATGAATTGACATATGTTCTCTTTTTCATTTCATATTGTTAGTCTTCATGTTCTTATCAATATTTCTCAAGATCAATTGTAAACGGCTTCACATGTTTTCCCTTACTGGGACTTTTCTCACCTTTTACATTTATGTATGTACCGAGGTTATGAGATTAAAGAAATTTACTTGTGATAAACCTTGAATAATCCTTTTACGTGGAATATAAAAATGTATTATTTTTACACATATTATGTCCTTTTTTTCAATACTCTAATCCTTAAAATATCCTCTATTTGTAAATTCTATATAATGTTATGTAATAAAAAGGAGGGATGATATAGTTTGTATTTGGGGATCAATTTTTTTATAAATTAGGATTTCAATACTTTAGGAATAACCCAATAGAAAATATTGAATTTTGTAAAACTTCCTAGTATTATGGTGAAATATTATGTAAGTGGTTTCTAAACAAATAATTCCCTATCTAGATATTAACAAGTGGATGTGTCTATGGAACATATATATCAAGTGGTAAAACCTAAAAACCCCTTTGATCTAGACTCGAACAGGAACAAGTTTACTATAATGGACCTTGTTGCACTCCTGGTTTGACACACCTAGGGGTTATGTTTGGTTAATCATGAGATTTTTATATACCATTATAAAAAAAATTTATTAAATGTAGTTTTTTAGAGAATAATATATTTATGAACGATTTTTAATGATACAAAATTCCATTAGAATTTTAATATTATAAAATGAAACATGATTAACACTATCATTATCTTATTTTAGAAAATGTCAGGAAATACGAGGAATCATATTAATGGAAAGCACAATAGACCATGCATTGATGGCCCTCCGATGGAAGCTGGAATGGAAACATTTATGAGAATGAAGAATTCATTTATTAACGTCATGGAAAATAACTTGAATCAAGTTCAGAGTCGGCTTTCATCAAGAAGGTAAAAAATTTATGTTCAGTCCTTTATGCATCGAAGACCACCAACGTTCGGTGGATCTACTAAACTATTGATTGTTGAACAATATATATTCTTAATAGGAATGGTCTTTTGTATAATTCATTCATTATAAAAATAATAAGTCACTCTGGTTGTGTACTGTTTAGAGGGAGAAGGTGATCAGTGGCGGTCACTAATTAAAAACATGATGCCAAGATGGGAGATATAAGCCTTACAGTGGTAAGAATATAGGTTAATATTATTCGACAAGTATTTCCATTATTCGATTAGAATGAAAATGGGGAGGCAATTCTTTGATCTAAATTATAAGTAGAATTAATTTATTGGAAGCTATGAGATGAACATCACATAAATTTCTCATTTCACCTCTTGTTTTTTCTTGGATATTACTAAGAAGGCTGATAGATTATTCAGTTAACTAAGACCTTATCTACGGAAGAATTTAGACAAAGATACTATGAAAGATATGAGGAAATTGTATGGAGTTTTATAATGGTCGAAGAAGAGTTTGGTGAGATGAATTAGTCTCAAAAATATAATGAAAAGTAATGATAAATGGACCCAATCATGAGGAGGATTACTGATCAAGGATGTAGAGGAAAGAAAGTGAATCATTCCCCAATCAATAGTTGTGTGATGTAAAATTCATGGAACATATTTCTTGGGATTGGTAAATCCTTCAAGTGTGGAAGGGATTTCCATACCACTCGAAACAGTCACAGTGAGGTGAAGCCTTAGCTTCACAGTAACAATGATATAGGGAAAAAGGTGAAGGCTCATATATAAGTCCAATGCTTCATGTGTGAACAACTAGGGAAATTTTCCATTCACTGTCCAAATTTGAGGGCAGGGGACAGTAATCAAAATCAACCTTAGTGTACGCTATGGGATCTAGGTCATGTTGTTTCTATCATAAGAGTTGAATTAAAAGATCCAAATGATGGGGTGGAAGGTAATAATATAATTCTATCAAATCTAGAAAGTAATCTTCTTGACTCTAGTTCAATACATTCTTTTATTTATTCCAATTTTGAAAATAATTAAGAATCAACCCATAAATTGATGAGCATAATCTCATAAAAAATATAGTAGTCATTCCCATTATGAATTTTGACATTATACTATGGATGTATTGGATATCAACTAAATGATAAAATCAACTACAAAAGTAAGGAAATATCATTAGTCTTGAACAGACAACCTATGACTATTTTTGAAGGGGATATATCACAACCAGAGCTCCATCTACAGGCACCACCCATAGTGTTCTTTATGGATTTGATTATCGAATATGATGATTAAAATGAAAGTATACATATATAGAATGTCCCCATTATTTAAGAATAAATTGATGTATTTCCTGAGGAGTTACATGGACCTCCCACATAAAGAGAGATAGAGTTATTCCTTGAACTCATGCCTAATTCCAAGAATATTTCAAAAACCCCATATAGAATAATGAATGTGGAGTTGGAAGAATTAAAGAAGTCACCCCAATGTCTTTTAGATAATAGGGCTTATCCTGCCAAGTTTGTCTCCATGGGGATAACCTATTAACTTTTTTGATGAAGAAGGGTGGATCTGAGTGGTTATGAATTTATTATAGAGAAATTAATGGGATAATAGTGAACAGTAAGTAAACTCTTCCAAAAATTGATGATTTATTTGAACAACTTTGCGGGGATCAATTATTCTCCCAGATTTATCTTTGACCTAGTTACCATCAACTTAGGGTGAAGAAATTAGATATTCCAAAGTCTATCATCCAATCAAGTTAGGGAAATTATGAGTTTGTTTTTATTCACTTAAGGTTGAATAATTCACTTGCTATTTTTATGGATTTTATGAATAGTCTTTAAAGACTACCATGATAAATTTGTGGTAGTTTTTATTGATGATATTCAGATATATTACAACAGTTTTTAGCAGATGATGATCACTTAAGGGTGATACTAAAAACTCCATGGAATGAGAGTTTGTTTTAAATTTTTATCTATTTTGAGTCTTGGTTACAAAAAGTTTATTTCATGGGGAACATTGTAAAAAGTGGAGGAATCTTAGTTCAACCTACAAAGACAAATTTTTTGGAGGAGTGGCCTTTGTATAAAATATTAATTGGGATTCGGAGTTTCCTTGGTTTTGTAGGATATTATAGGAGGTTTGTGAAAAATATTTCATGACATTCTAATCCACTAACCAAGTTAACATGAAAAGTGGATATGTAAATCTGGAGAAACGAGTGTGCATAAAGATTATATGATCTGAAAAATATATTGGTTACTGTACATGTTTTAACTCTACCCTCAATTAGACAAGGATTCACTATTTTTAGTGTCACGTCTCTAAAAGGGATTTGGTACATCAACCTTCTATATGACTAGGTGATTGATTTTGAATATTGATATTTGACATCTCATGAGAAGAAATATCCAATGCATGATCTTCAGTTGGATAAGGTGGTTTTTTCTATGAAGTTATGGAGGCACTATCTTCATGGGGATAAATGTGCTATATACACAGACCATAAATGTAAGAAATATATTTTTGCAAAAAATAATTGAACATGAGACAGAGGGGATGGTATGAACTTTTTAAAGACTGTGATTTTTCAATTCATTATCATCCCTGAAGAGAAAACAATGTCCCTAATGCATTAATTAGGAATGAACATATTGTGATAGAGATGATCAGGATTCAAAGTGATTCTTTAATGAAAGACCTAGTAAAACTAGACATGGAAATCATAAGGAAAGGTACATCATTAAAATTATCACAAATTATTTCTCAATAGTAATTTCTAATGAATATTTATAAATATCAAAGAGATGATCCCTATTTACAGAAGAAGATAGAGGATACAAAAAATTGGATGTTTCCTTAGATAAATATTGATCAAGAAGGTGTATTAATGTTTTGTAGAAGGCTACATGTTCCATCGATTTCAAAAATGAAGAAGTATTTGATGGTTGAATCTCATAGATCTACATTAACCAACCCCAAAACCAACCATATTTATTTTTTTATTTGTAATGGGAGTATATAAAGAACCTTAAAGGAGAAACCTCATACCAAAAACCAATAAAATGAATCATAGGGCCCAGAAAACACCTATCAATGTGGTCTGAAATAATGGAGGCCCAGTTCATCCACTCTCACAAACATGAACCCCTCATTAAGAGATCATACAAATCTGGAGTAGTAGATTAACTGATTTTTGTGTGTCTCCATGAAGGAAAGGTGGTTTGTGGACATGTTCACTTCATTCCAGGTGTGAGAGAACACCATGTGATTGGTCATGAGATCATTGCACCTCCTAATAAAATACATGACTGACCTAGGGATGTTTCTGTTACCTATAAGATCTTTGTATATGATCATAGAGTCAGTCTCGATATATCCACGAATGATAATTTGTTGTTTTCATAGCTATATACCCATGACTATTGTGTGAGCCTCTGCTTGAAGAGATTCACCATGACTATAGGAAAATGCAAAATTTTAATGACCAATCCCCTATTTTCCATGATCATGAACCCCCTACAAGTTTCCTAAGATACGTGACCCATGTGGGTGGAGTTTGAGGTCCTAAAGAGGGGGGTTCCAATGGACCCACTGACCCTGTACTAGTCTGTTGGTACTGGAGGGGAGGCTTGGTTCCCTAATAGAGCTGATAGAGGTGGAAGACTCATATTCCTTGCATAGAATGATCATATCTAGAATGATGTTTTTCGTTTTGAAAGAGATACATGTTCTGGACCCACAATTATTGAGATGTAGAGCCTCATTCCATGATACCTAGAGACTCCAACAACTATCACTATGAATGATGTAGTGATATTTCCTTTCTAGGACAAGATAGATCACCCCTTGGAACCATTGATTGAAGAAGACCTCTTATGTTGTAGCCTATACTGTCCATCCTGTGAAAACTCCAAAATATTTCCAAACCCAGTAGGCCCATTCACCTCCCAATATTATGTGACCAATAGATTCCATTTAGGTTCCATATAGAAGTGGAAACATGAAGCGTGATAAATACCCATCAGTTGAATGTGATCTTAAGTAGGAAAAGAATATTTCATAATGTCCTAGATGAGGAAATTGAACATGTAAGGGATTTATTTGCACCACAGGTTCTCCCATAGTCATCCTTTCTATATGGATTCATCTTCAACAAGATAACCACGCTGGAAGAGAAATACTATGTTGTTGAACCAACAGAAATGCATCTGGATGGGTAATCATTGAGCATAATGATATCAATAGTTCCATGATGGGACTCATGGAAGACAACTTGGTTAAAATTGGTGTGGTTATGGGCCACCCTGAATGAAATTTCAGACACTAAAATCTTGGAAACAAGAGAATCCATCCCCCTAGTCCTATTGACAAAAGCTAGAGGTCCCCATTCCAAGATTCTACTGGGTGGTTGGTTGTGAGACCCGATGGAATGGATCGACATTTTTACATAAGGAATAATATTTTTAATGTTTCATGTTAACCATCATCCCGTATTTTTCCTTAATAAATTGTCCCCAATTAAACCTTCCTTCCATGATATCCCAAGTGAACTTGGCATGGAACCCCTCAATGGACCCAGATGTGGTTCTCATATTGATCCCTCCCTCTGAATTGGGCCTCCCTAGACACTTCTATGAATCCTAGTGGTGATTTCCATCCATATGACCATCCCATAGAAAATAAATCATCATCTTCTCCATGTCATAAATTACCTTTTCGGACAATTTCATAGAGGAAATAATGTGCATCGGAATGCAATTGGGACTATATCACAATAGAATTTGTCCATGGACTCTAGAGAACATCAAAATGAAACAATGTGATATGAATTATAGTGGACCGTCTCATCAAAATTTCTCATTTTAACTCTATTAGGGAAGCCTTTCCTCTTGATCAACTTTATAGGATTTACATGAAGGAAGTGGTGAGGTGGTATGCGGTACCACTTTCTATCATATAAGATCGTGATCCATGGTTCATATAGAAATTCGTCAGAATTCTTCAACATGCTCTGAGTACCAAATTGAATTTTAGTATGGAATATCATCCCCAAACTGTTTTCCAATATGAATGAATTGTTCAAACACTCAAAGATATGATATGAACACGATCAATAGAATTTAAAGGTGGATGGGATTAACATCCCCCACTAGTTGACTTCTCATTCAACAACAAAATTTATTGTAATATTAAAATGGAACAATATATATCTATATACGGAAAGAGATGTATAACTCTTAATTTTTGAGAAGAATCTTGTGGGAGAGAGCTTCTTGGACTTAGTCTTTTTCAAGAGATGATAGAAAATGTTCAGTATATCCTAAAGAACACTAAGGCCACATAGAGTCATCAAAAAATATATGTTGACAATCGTCAAAGGGACATGGAATTTGATTTGGTGACAAATTATTCCTTTAAATTTTTCCATGTAAGAGCTTCATGTGATTTGGTAAGAAAGGGAATATTATCTCAGGTACATTGGACCTTGTAAAATCCTTGATCGCATAGGAGTAGTGGAATATCAGTTAGCACTTCCACACAATCTATATCAATTTCCAGATGATTTCCACAAATCCCACCTGATGTAGTAAATATTGAACCCTTCACATGTACTGAATCTGGAGGTGATACAACTGGAACACGATATTTCTTATCTAATGTAGCCGGTGGAGATCTTGGATCGTAGATACATTGTTCTACACATCAAGACTAACAAACTATTCAATGTGTTATAAGGGAACAACCTGTATGAACAATTAATGTGGTAACAAGAGGAATCAAGTAGGAATAAGTACCCTCACCGATTCTCAAATTAGAGAATGAGTTGAAATTTCAAGGATGAATTTTCATAAGGGGAAGAATGTAACGACCCAAAAATTTTGAAGTATAATTGTTTCTTAAACATGTGTGTTATATTATTATTCAACAAAACTATATCTCATTAAAAATTAAGTAAGTATATTCTAATGTAACCATCAGGTTTTGACCATTATATGATCATTGGTTACTTATAACCATTGGAAACATCACTCATAATGATATGATTATATTTTATAAATAGAAATGGAAATGGTTAATTAATGCCAAAATAATAGTCGATGGCCTCATCCAGTTGAATTAGTTTGTATGAAGCCCATTTTTTTAGAACATGGGAAGGTGGTAGATTCCCTGGGATTCTATTTTCATTATGAATAAGATGGTCTTCAACATTTTTATCTTGAACAAAATCATCTACGGGAGAATATAAAGTTAGTGGAGCTTACCACTCGGGCGATGTAATTGGAGACACCCCAAGAGTTTGTCAACATAACAAACCTCACCCATTGGTTATATGTAGGTGTTGTAGGGATTTATAAGTCAATACCATATCCAATTACTATTTAATACCTTTCATTAAATAAAATTCATATTCTATCATTTTTGTTTCAAGAATTATTTTTCATACAAATTGAGATAGAATTTGATAAATCAATTTTATGGGTTAAAATTGTACTTTTCAGAAAGATATAAATTGTCATATTAAAATAAGTATTTATTAATAATTTTTATTATATTGAAATAGTGTTTTAAAAACACTCTTTTTTAATTACAAGTGAAAAAATAATTTTATTTTTCAAGTTTCAAACATTTTACTTTTGCATGTTATTAGGCATTTTTTACACACTATTATTTTTAATAATTAATTATATTTATAGTTAAAAATTAAATTTATCACATTTAGTGATTTATTATTATAAAATAAAATTCTTTTTTTAGTTTCGATGGTGGATATTAGGTTATGGTGATTTAATCGTATTTTTATGAAATACTTTGATTTTGGTAAATAGTAAAATACAGTTTTGAGTGTTCAGTATGTTTAATGACATCATTAGAGATGTACTAATGACGTCATAATTTTTTTTTGACTCATGATGAATAAAATAAAATAAGATGTGTCCCTAGTTGACAATACCATTGTAAATCCCATGGTTTATAAAATACCACTAATAAGATTTCCTTGGAAATTAATAAAAAATAACCTCTATTTTTCTTTAAATACCACCCATTCCATCATTTCCTCAAACTCAAAAAGAATCCCACTCGAATCACTGATATTATTACCTCTCAAGGAGTCCTCCAAATGTGTCTTAAATCCCACAAGGACCCTATATTTGAGTTTTTGGAGTTACTTTTGAAAGTAAGGTAATTCTAAACATCTATTTTCCGTTCATGTTATATTTTATTTGATATGTATTTTAAAATTCGAATATAATTTTATTATATACATTTTATTATGTCCCTACATTGTATTATGAATCTTTTATGAATTTGTGAGTCTTTTCCCCTAATTTTTATATTTTTTAAAAAACCATGTTTCGTACCCATTATGTTGTAGAATTTTCATCTCGAAATATCTCTCTTTTTCTCTAGTAATTCTATTATTTTCATTATATTAATACCCAAAAAACTATTTAATTTGTAATTTTGTTCACCAATATATTAAAAATTTATATTTTATTCGTTAATTTACATACATAAAACCCCCATTCCCTTTCTATGGGTTATAAATGACATATTGATCCTGATTTTAAGCACTTTTTAAAACGGCTTGATTTTGTTATGAAACCCATTTATTTTATTCTATATGGTTTATTTATGAAAAATTGTTATGATCTATGTGGATCTCATGAATATAAATACATATTAAGGGTGTTCCCTCATAGTTCTCTAATGCATTGGATATAGAATTTATCCTCTACAGATGACAAGTTTTATGATATCTTTGTGAATAACCTTGGTAGCTTTTATGAAACCTTGGGGATTGACCATGGTGATATTATTATGAATGTATAAATTATATTTGGTATCCACATTTACATGTATTTATTAATGTTTTTTAATTTATTATATTCCTTATTCTCTTTTATTCATGCTATATTTATATTCTTCAAGTTCATATCAATATTTCTCAAGATCACATGTAAACTATTTCATTTTTTTCCCTTAAGGGGAATGTTTTCACCCTTTCCATCGATCTATGTACCTAGGTTATGATTTTCAATGAATGTACTTATGAGTAACTTTGAAAAAACCACTCACATGGAATATAATAATGTTTTTTGAATCCATGTATTATGTATTTTTTTCCAAGACACTAAGCCTTAAAATAACCTTTGTTTGAAAATTCTATATAATGTTATATAATAAAACGGTGGGAATCTATATTTTATTTATGAGGGTGTTAAAAACATATCATAAATAAGACTTTTGAGGGTATTTTATGTCCCTAAATTCTATTTTCTATATGTAAAGCTATGATAGTTTGTGATTTTTTCGTTCTTGACTGGGATCTATTTTATATTTACATTAGGATGGATTAATTAGTTTCCCATAAAGCAAAGATGGATTTATATCATTGATGGGTATTCTTTAAAACCTTTTATGGGAGATGTCATATATTTTATGGTGAATGTGGTATGAGGTCTATTCATGATGAACCTCCTCTACTAAAAAATGGAAAATTAATTTTATTTTTTAAATTCGAATGTGGGGAAAAACTTTTCACATTTCATATTACTTTGGTTGTTGAGGAATCCTATAAAGTGTTTTGAGTAAATTTATATCGTCTTCCTCTAGAGAGGGAAGTTTATTTTTCATTGTATTTTTCCCTAGGAACAGAGAATATATTTTTTACTATGTATCATATGACAACAATTAAATTTAATTAGATATGGATTTAGTTGGATGAATCCAAAGATAAAGGATTCATTTTTCAATAATGCATCTCTATGGGAATCCCCATTGTGATTTCTATAAATCCGATGGAACTATTTGTTTATGTGATTTTTAATGGATTCATGGAAGGTTAATAATTAATAATATATATCCATTTCCCCATATTTATTATTTTTTTACCCAATTAAATGGAAGAAAGTAGTTGTCAAAAGTTTTTATTCATTATGGATATCATAATTTCATATTTATGGAATAAGATATTATAAAGTTCAAATTCAAGAGTGGTTATGGCCACTTTGAATATCTCTTAATTACTTTATTACTGATTAATGATCTATCATTTTTCATAGACTAAATGAATCATTTTTTTCAACTGATAACTTGATTACATTATCATGGTATTCATAGTTGACATTGTCATCTAATCAAGAATTGATGAAGAGTGTGAGAATAATATAAAGGCCATTTTGCAACCTTTTTAAGATCGCCATATTTATGAAAAGATAATAATATTTAATTTTTGGACTGAATATGTTTCGTTTATTTTATATGTTGTTTTAAAACATGGAATCTCAATTTAGCCTACTAATTTTAAAGTTATATTATCATGGTAGGAGACATAGAATGCCTTTGAAATTCGAATCTTCTAGGGTTTGGTAGGATCTTATCAATGGTTTTTGAATAATTTCCATGACTTTTTCTTTATTGACATCTCTTTCTAGGAAATAGGTAATTTTATTATGGGAATATATGTATAAAACATCCTCTGCTAAATTTTAGTGATATCTATCCTCAGAACCTATTTCTATGTAACCAAATCTATGAAAGGTATTTAGGGTTTTTTTATGAATCAAGTTTTGGGTTATTATATATTCTTATGGAAGAAGATCATGCAATGTCATAGGACTCTCATTTCATCTTTCCATATGAGAATTATAACCCCACCCATGGTTTATAAAGTACAACATTTATGCATTCCCACTAAATTTTATTACCTTACCTCTTCGGGGATAGGGTCACGATTTATTCTGAGTAAAAAATTTGTATATTATATATTTTCTCTAAAGGACATAAAACATAGGAATAGGTAATGGGTGGAGTATCTATAGTCATTAAAAATTGACATCGCCTATTTAATCTGAAAGGGGAATAACTTTGTTGATAGTTGGAGTGGAATAATTCCTTCTCAAGAAGTAATGGGATAAAAAAATGAATAGAATATAATGGGACGCTTTGCGGAGATGCATTTGGATGTGGTGGAGGAGGAGTCTTGTATTTTTTATGGCTTGTTCTCAGTTTACATTATTAATCTCTGAGTATATTTTTCGTTTTTCAACAGTAATATGATGAGATTCTGGGTGTCATAAACTCTTAATATGGTGGGGAGATAGTTGTCAAGTGGTGTCTCTACCAAGAGGTACTTTTTTAGAAATCATTATTTTATTCCTTCATCCATGTTGAAAGATATGGTTTAACATTGTAATTTCTCTCTGTGGGTTGTTTATCTTATTATAATTAAAATGTACCATTACTTCAACCATTGGATTTCATGCGTAATTTGGAACCCAAAATAGATAAATATGTGCATTGTTATTGTAAATGTTAGCTTATTGAGTCCAAAATCCAAAATCCCTATTGTTTACATTAAACTCTCTAGGTACCCTTATTGAAATGGGAATAAATGTCCATTTATTTCAAAATTAAATTTTAAAAAACTCTCTATAGGAATAATTATATATGGGGGGTGATTGTTATCATCATATTACACACTTTTTGTATTTATCCTATCTCTTTTTCCCCTCTTTAATTGGTATTGTTTTGAGACTACTAAGGATGGAGATGGTTTTATGGGTAAAATGACCTAAATTTCCTAGATTTATGTTTGTTTTATTTAATAGAGTATATGTATAACTGTGTTAAAGGAATTTTGGGATTATACCTATGTTTGGAGAACACCATATTTAGTTTGGTTATTCGATCTGAATATAGAGTTTTGACTACCTTCTTAGTGATTTCATACCCTGTAATGATTAAAAATCATGATATATTTTACATTTCAGGTAATGTGTTTAGGTATTTTATTGGTTTCTGGGTAGATTTCATGAATGCATACAAGGTGTGAAAGTTTTACACATCATGATTCAGATTGAGATCATGTAATGTATGATGTCATGAATTTGTTCATGGAATGAAGGGTTTATATGTCATGAAAATACTACACATTTTGAAATGGTAAAATACAGATTCTTAATCCAAAGAGAAGAGTTTTTAAACATTATTGGTTTTTGTGGATTACATGTGAGGAAATGGGGTTTCATGCTATGTAATTCTCATAGTTTTTTTCTTCAGAGAGGACCCGTTTGGGATATCCCTAACACTGAGAGGGGGTGAATCAGTGTTGGGGATTTTTAAAACCAATTCCAACATTCTATCCCTTTACATATTGACCTATTTGGATCTTTATTCTCTTTTAATTTTTTCCTTGTTACATGAAATAATAGTTAGTCATAAAAATATGCACATGATATTTTTACATGGGTTACCACTCAATAAGAGAAGCTACGTCCTTTCCATGCATTGGAATGACCATTTCATGTATTCTCCACTATAATGTGATATGATATTATAGTGGAGTGATTAAGAAAACAATACTCTAGTCAGTGTGGGTCCCTTCACATTGGAGGGGGTGGGAAATAATCAACTTCCCTAGACTGGTGATAGCCTAGTCCATCTTGAATCCTCTAATTGGTTCTTTATACTACAGATTGAGACCACCTTATTCCTTCTTTAAAAGTTAGTTTACACTCTTGATCTACATTAACTCTATTCACTTGATTACATACAAAGTAGTAGGCAATCAATTTTCCAATATTTCTATTATTTCCTTCAGCAAAACCAAACGCACCAGTTCTTCCTCTTTCTTCTTCTTAGTGCAAAATCCAACTGCACTATTCTTATTATCTCTTCTTCTCTAGTGAAAAAACCAACTACAAAAAGAACATATACTATCTTCTTTTATAGAATCACATACTCGAATGTAAATATTCAGGTAGTGGATATCGATTCACATGGCATCATCTGAATCAATTCTTCTCACATGTTCAGGAATTCATGTGATCATGAATGTGACATTTAGGTTTTAGCTTTCTTTGCATTATTTATTCTTCTTATTTATAGAAGATCACACACTTTTTTTGGTTCATTATTTAATTGAATTCATGTGTACATGTGCATGCATGAAATCATGCACTCTCCTCTTCTTCTTCTTGTGTGAAAACACTTATTGGATATGGTTCATTAAACAAACACACATGACCTCTTCTTCTCTTCATCTTTTTTATTTTCCTTCTTTCTCTTGTAATTAGTTAAGGAGATTCATTATTTTTATATGTTTGATTTATCTAACAGGAATGGGTAAACTCCTTGTCTCATGAGAACTCCATCTTCAAACACGCAAACACCGCATCAAGCATCTTCAAACAACAGACATGCTTGTATGCATGTGTGTGGACCTTCTCTCCTTCTTCACAAAATCATGAACCCCCGAAAATAGTAGGTTATCATTTAGTGTACCTTAGAGGGTTATTCTTCTCCTAGTGAAACTAGGGTGGACACTGGTAAAGTTTTTCACGTAGGTATATGCGGTTCTTCTTTGTGCAAGCAGTGAATAGTTTTTCATCTTTGCAAAGCACAATGTGTGTGAATCTCAAGCACTAGCTCATGATGGAATAGCCTTTGCAAAGAACAGTTAGGGTTTTAGATAACCTATCATTTTTTTCATTAGAATTGGTTCTTCGTGATGTGATTTTAGAGTGCAGAGCACTTATCAATCACTGGAGGGATCTCTTCTTCGTAGAGCATAGGGCTAACAAGACTTCTTGATGCTCTTCTAGAATTGGTACACTTAGAGATGCACTATTTTTTAAAATATTATCTCTCAAGTATATGGGAGCAGCATCATTAATCCTATCGAGCTCCTTCTTTTAGAGGGAATGGAAACTCATCTTCTACCTTCGATATCAGTGAGAAAATCCATGGAGATCGTAGCTTTTAATTCTTGGGATATCAATTGTATTAAAATCTTCAAACCCACAGGTGAAGATATGATTACACATTTAGTGTGTTTCCATTTTCCAAAACACGGGGCCTTCACCTCTTCAAATACATAATGTGCAATTAAGATTGTGAGTATCTTGTTTTAGCTCCACACTCAAATCCATGTGGCCTTAGCAACTATATTTTCCTGGGTCAGCCTTTCTTCTCCGATATATATCATGCATGCAAGACGTAGATTCTAGGCATGGTCTCGGTTCGATCCTAAGATTCTCACGGTATCAAAATGATAAGATATGGTGGCTCAGACAAGACTCTACATTATCTCCAGTGAGATACAGTAGTGCTAGCTAGTAGCGGTGGGGAGAAGAAGACAGCATGGAAGGATGAAATCTGCAGGGGGACATTGAATTGTATGGGTTCATATTCATGTGATGCTAGTTGATTGATAGCCAGGATCATATCCATCTGAATCATATTGATCAAATCTTCAAGTGAGACTCGGGATGAGATGATCGGTTGAGATTACATCTGCATTTTTAAAATGTTTCCCCTCATTGAAATGGAGATGCGGGAGGGGGAGAGTTTATCAATAATATCGTCTCATCATCAGTTTAAATGTCTCTTCCACTATCCACGGTACCACCCTATACCATGTTCACTACAAGTGCACTTTTCACCCAACCTATTCTCCCTTGCCTATGTGCCACCCCCTATAGCAGCACACACTCTCTGAGCGCTCTCAGTAGGCGTGCTCTGCACCCACTGCCTCTGTCAGGCCTAGCCATGGCCTAGCATCCCCATGGGAACGACTGAACCCTAGTGGTACTACAAAATCATTTAGTTGAATGATGGAAATCTTGATCAAGAGTTGGCCCAAAAGTTTGTAAGACAAAAATAAACCTTCCTAAGTGAAATACATAGCCATTTTAAAATATGTGCATCGACACCTCAATTTCCAAGACTCTTCTTCAACCTTGTTCCTCTCTTCATTCACACAACATCTCCACTTAATGAAAAGCACTTAATTCTTCTACTTTTTTCCTGATCAGAATTTAAAACATCAATCATCATCAATAAGATGTTACATAAAAGATGTAAACCTTGTATAACATTTTGATACAAGTTCATTAATATTTAAGAATAGTGCCTCAATCGTTTGAATTTTAACAACATGTAGAATTTCCCAATTGTGGCATCCAATGCTATGAATCCATTACAATTATCTAGAAATCTTCACTTCAACAAATCTACATTAACATTGGGGTTCCTTATTCATTTTGAACATTATTAACACCAATTGCCAAAAAAACAATGTATACAAAATGTGGTCCCAACAATCTCTCCCTTTTTATTTGGTTGTCAATACCATATATATTCTTCTGAAATGAATGTGTCAATGTCAAAATGATAATATTCTATCTCTGCTTACTTCTTTCATTCCCCTATACTTTAATTTCCCTATACATTCATTTCCCTTCTCTCCCCCATGTTGAAAGAAACCAAAATTTCAAGGATGAGAGGGTATCATTTCATACTTAAGCAATGTGCCATCAGTCTTTTCACACTGTGTCAACTTAAGTAATGCTCGATGTATAAAAAAGGGGATTTGATTTAGACAAAAAGATGTCCATTATCCACTGAATACGAAACATTTGGAGATGATAACTCCTGTACTTGTGTTCATGCGATTTCTACAATCATTCCAGGATTAGGATAATAAGTGTGGTATGAAATAATCAATGTGAAACTCTTGTAATCTCTCCAATGAAAGGATCAAAAAAATTCAAGTGTAATAGGAAGGATATGTGGCCTTGGGGAAATTTCACTCTTGTTATTTCAATGATTAAATTTCATAATCATCATTTCTTGAAATAACTTTATTTTGAGTTACTAGGAATGAGATATTTATAAATAACATACCTTTTCCAATAACATGATCTTAAGACAATCTTCAGTGTAATATAATTTTATACCACCTGATGTTGATACTGATTGAGATAATGACTATGTAAGCTTCATCATGTGTGCCCCCATCAGGGGAACACTTTTCATCACTGATCTCAGGTTCTCCGCCCGAGACCATGCATCACCTTCAATTTCCTATATTAGATAAACAATTACATTAAAAAAAGATTTGTGGGAATAAGGTGGACCCCCTTACTTCTTCAATTTGAACAACATGATTTACATGATTTTCCAAACCAATATTCTCTATTATTCACACTTTCACAATTGACCATCAATGATAATTATGAATATGTGGGACTCGGTAAATCATTCATTTCATTAGGTGTGAGTCTTATCCCTTGAAGATCTCTCAATGCACTAGAATCTCCTAGTGAAACATTCATCATCATGAGGAATTCTTCATATGTTGGAATTAATTCAACGGATTTTCTAAGAGTATGTGCATCCTTGTTTCACCTTACTCATAGAACATCTTTTTCTTCATGAATAATATTTTTTTCTTTTTTCACTAGACTTAGACTCTTCCATTTTCGTCATTCTTTCCAATTATTCTTTCTCGACAACCAATAAGTCATTAGGAACTGAGGCATGAAAATTGAATCTTCAAGATGGAATCTTCTGAGTGTCATCTTTCATTGTAGTTCTTTTGGATACACAAACCTTCAAATTCTTTGATTTTCAATCCAAGGGATTATCAATTATCCACTTTAGTGTCTTCTTTGGAGAGTTTTCTTTTCCAACATTATTATGACTACTTCCCAAGGATTCCTTTTCTTTCATATCCAACTCATATGATATTCATTTTTTATCATCTTTTGGTACTGGTTTAAATGAAAATTAACCATTCACTACTGGAAAAACGGCCTATACCCACGGTTCAAAACCGTGGGTATAGCCCCCAAAACCGTGGGTATAGGCTATACCCACGGTTTTGGGAACCGTGGGCTGGAATGGCGTCGGGATAGGGGTCTTGACCTATACCCACGATTTGGTAGAACCGTGGGTATAGGTGGTTCACACATGAAACCGCTGCTGTACAGCGTGGCATGGGGTTTTCCCACGGTTTGAAAACCGTGGGAAAAATTTATATTCAAAAAAAGAGCTCAGCAGGTTTTGAACCCGCGCAATGGAGGACAAATACGCGCAGCAACTGACCAGCAGACCAACCAAGCTATTATACTTATCTGTATATAATGATTATTCTATATTAATATATTAATACTGATGCGGTTATTAAAAAAAGGGGACCGCCGGGTTTCGAACACGGGACCGGGAGATACGCGCAGCAACTGACCAGCGGACCAACCGAGCTATTATACTTATCTGTATATAATGATTATTCTATATTAATATATTAATACTGATGCGGTTATTAAAAAAAGGGGACCGCCGGGTTTCGAACACAGGACCGGGAGGGAGAGAACACCGTGGCGAACCAACTAAGCTAGACCGATTTTGTTAATTTAAATATACAGTGTTATACTTATATTAATATTGTTGAAATATTTAAAATTACTTCCCACCGAGTTTCGAACACCGCACTTTCCAGAACTGAAAGACTAACTAAACCAACACACCTAGCGAATTTATGTTCATTAATAGTAGTATATGTGTAATTAAATTATTTACAACATTGTTCCGACGTAAACTTTATTTCGTCCCGCGCAATTTTTTTCCCATTCCCTCCACCCGCAATAACGCGGGAAACCTATACCCACGGTTTTGAAAACCGTGGGTATAGGTCTTTGAAAAAAATACCCCCTATACCCACGGTTTTTAAAAACCGTAGGTATAGGTTTCCAAAGCAATGCCTATACCCACGGTTTTGGAAAAACCGTGGGTATAGGTCTTCACCAAAAAAGCTATACCCACGATTTGGTCCAAACCGTGGGTATAGGGTACCTATACCCACGGTTTTCCAAAACCGTGGGTATAGGTTCCTATACTATACCTATACCCATGGTTATGGAAAACCGTGGGTATAGGGGGGACCTATACCCACGGTTTTCTGAAAAACCGTGGGTATAGGCCCAATTTTCAGTAGTGATTAATGTGACCACTCCTAGTGAATACATCACAGATAATATCTAACATTCCAAATATGTTTATAGAATACAGATGCTTCTAGATCTATGTATTTTTATTATTCTTCTCGGTAATTCTCCACCTTAAGATGGTCTTTCTCTATTCTTTTACATTTATTGTATTGTACCAACAATACAGTGCACAATCCCAAAATATATTACATTACCAGTATTGAACAGAAAACCTTGACCTCTTTATATCTTCTTTATAAGGTTTCTGAGTCTTAATCTGGATATGTTGTTCTTCATATAGGGATATATCTTCCAAATTATTCTTCATATCCACCCTAGTCATGCTGGTTGGTATCTCATCACTTTTCTTCATCCATACATATCTAGAATTTTTCTACCAACATGCAATTTTTTAGAATCAATTTTAGAAACATGACTAGATGTTGGTATGGATGGAACCTTATCTTTCTCAGGTTCTTATGATAGATCAATGAGTGATTACATGATCTTATTATCACATGTTGTAGGTATTTTGATAGTATAATACTCCAGTGAGCATTGATTATTGGCATCAACTATTTCCTTCTATTATTGAGACTCGATATCTTTCTTACCTAGATTGGTCAACTCAACATCCAATTCTAGACATCTCATATTAAGGATGATGTCCTGGTATTCAATCATAGTCATCTTATCTTCACAAGCCTTCTTTTATCATTCAACATTAACATCTTGAATCTTTACATTATTTTGTAACGAAGAGTCATTATCTTTGATATTCTTAGAGTCTTCATCCAAATATACAACCCTGGATTCATAAATATTTTTCATCTCATCTTCATATGCAAGGATATTCTATTCTGGAATATTGTTTACCCCCTCTTTTCCTTTAACATATCTAAACCATTTTGAATAACATAATTCAAATTCCGTATTTGTTGAATAAAATTCTCAAACATATTTGGAGATATTTATACATTCAACAATTTTTTCATTTAGTCCCTTCTCCAAAAAATCAGTTTCTTCTTCTAGATAAGTTATATTTTCCTGCACTCATTGAAATAATCCACAAACTAGGGTTTCACATTATTGAGAAATACCATGCATAATAATTTTTAATCTATCAACTGATATTTTTTGATAAGTTTTAGATTGATCATCACCACTTGTGATAGAATTTTCATCATAAGAACAAATTCCAAATGTACTTATACATACCACTCGATCTATTGAGGTAGGAAGGTTTTCCAAATTATTGGTGGGGACTTGAGAAACCTTCTCATTACATTCCATGTTTTGTGTGTCTTCAATGTCATCTAAATATGGAGAGCCAGATTCTTCTACTTCAATTTATAAGAGGAAATTCTTCTTCAACATTCTCTTCACCTTCTTTTTCATATTGATAATGGTCTTGGTAAATATAGCCTTTTTCTCAGAGATAACTGAATCTTCAATGAATTTTATTTTCATTGATAACTCAGGAAAGAAACTCAAATAATAAATAGATAATAACATCACTATAGAGAATTCAAACGAGGAGAACATGTCACTCTGATACCAATCGAGAGGACTAGTTTGGGATATACCTAACACTAAGAGGGGGGCTAATCGGTGTTGGGGACATTTTAAAGAAATTATAAATTTCTATCACTATACCTTTTGATCAATTAGGATCATGATTCTTTTATTAATTTTCCTTGTCACATGGAATAATATAATTCCAAAAAAATATTCACACGATATTTTTATATGTTTAACCACTCAATAAGACCACCTACATCCTTTCCATGCATGGGAATGACTAGTGTAAGGATTCAAAAATATAATGTGATATTCTGTCACAGTGTAGTGACTTGGAAAACTATCTTATAGTTAATGTGGGTCCCATCACTTTGGATGGGGGTAGGAAACAATTTACTTCACAAGACTGGTGATGGCCTAGTCCAACATGCATCCTCTAGTTGGTTATTTATATGTAGAGATAATATTCTTCCTTCTTCAAATGGTAGGTTCTTCTCATGATCATATTTAGTGCTCTTCACTTGATTACTTTCAATACAGTAGTCAAGAAATTATCATTTCTTTTTTTATTCCCTTGTGAAAAACCAACTAAACTAGTTCTTCTTCTTCTTTCTTCTTCTTAGTGTAACAACCAACTGCACTATTATTCTTCTCTCTTATTCTGTAGTGCAATAACAAACTGTGCAACAACATCTTCTATCTTCTTAGCTAGAATAATAGACCCCAGTGTGATTATTTAGGAAATGATGATCTGTTCACATGGAATCATCTGAATCAATTATTGTCTCTTGTTCATGAATGCAGGTGAGCATGCATGTGACATTTAGGATGAACCTTTCTTCCCATTATTTCCTCTTCTTTTTACACATATGAACACATGTACACATACATGTTTAAGTTATTTATTTAAGTTATATTATGTGTTCATGTTCAATCATGAAATAATGCACTCTACTCTTCTTCTTCTTGTGTGAAAACCCTTACTATATGTGGTTCTATAAAAACAAACACACACACACACACGACCTCTTCTTATCTTCCTCTTCATTGATTTCTTTCTTTCTCTTGCACTTAGTTAAGGAGTTTATTTAGGTTTTTATCAGTGATTTATCAAACTTGAATGGGTGAACTCTTTGTCTAATGTGAAATATTTCTTTAAACACTTAAACACATCCACCAGATTCTTTAAACAATTCACTTGCGTGAATGCATGTTTTCTGTAATTCTCTCCATATTCAATAAAGAATGAACCTGATAAATAGTAGAGTATATGTACGCATACCATAGAGTGTTCTTCTTCACCTCATGAAACAATGGTGGCCACAGGTTAAGTTCTCCATGCATGGATGCGAAGTTCTTCTTTGTGCATGCGGTGCAATGATTTTCCACTTCACAAAGCTCAATGAGAGTGAATCCAAAGCACTATCTCATGATGTAACAACCTTCAAAAAGAACAATGAGGGTTTTAGAAAACCTATCACGTGTTCATGGGAACCAGTTCTGTGTGATGTGATTTGAGAGTGAAGATCACTTATGAAACACTAATGGGATCTCTTCTTCACAGAGCTGAGGGATCACGGAACACCTTGATGGACATTGCAAAGTGGTGCATAGAAAGATGCTCTGTTTTCCAAAAACAGGAGAACTCATGTATGTGGGAGAAGATTTAATATTCATCTTATTGTCCTCCTTTTATTGGAGAAGGAAACATGTTTTCTGCATTTGAGATTCGTATGAAAATCCATTGAGATCGTGACTTTGAATACTCGGGATATCCGATGTTTTAAAAAATTCAAACCCATGGGTGAAGATATTTTGATACATACGGTGTGTTTCGTTCTTCCAAAATTGGATCCTTCTCCTCTTCAAACATATCATGTGCATTTGTGTTTGTGAGAATCTTGTTTTACCTCTAAACATGAATCTATGTGGCATCGACAACTATGTTTTCCTCAGTCGATCATTATTCTCTGATATATCACATGCATGAATGAAATAGATTGTGTGTATGGTCTTGGATCGATATGAAGATGCTCATGGTACCAAAATGATAAGATATGGTGTCTTAGACATGATTCTCCATCATCTCTGGTGAGATGAAGTGGTTCTGGAATGTAGTGATGGGAGGAAGATGATGGCATGGCTGGTTCAAATCTGCGGGGGGGGGGGGCAATTGGACATCCTGGGTTCATATTCATGCAACATAAGATGATGGATGGCCATGATCAGATTTATCTTCCACAGATTTATCAAATGGTTGAACAAGACTGGAGATGAGACGAGCGGCTGAGATTACATCCGCGTTTTTAAAATGTTTTCCCACATCAAAATGGAGATGAGTGAGAGTTGTAGTTTATCAATAAATTCATATCATCATTGGTTCATAATTCTCCTTGCCTATCCATTATACCGCCATATACTATGTTCACTATGGGCGTTATTTTTACCCAACCTTTTCTATCTTGAACCGTTATGCCCCGCATGCTGGCACGCACTCTGTGAGCTCTCTCAGTGGGTAATCTCTTCACCCATTTCCTCTCTTGGGCCTAGCCTCAGCCCAGATTTCCCTTGGGCGCGGTAGACCCCTAGTGGTCCCGCAAAAGACTTTGGTCGAATGCTGGCTACCTAGCTCAATTGTTGGCCAAAAGTTTTGTAAGTCAAAACATAACTTTCTAAGTGAAATTCATGGCCATATTAAAATATGTTCATGGCCACCTCAATGTCCAAGACTCTTCTTAAAAATTCTTTTTCTCTTACTTATCTCATCTTCTCCACTTCATGAAAAGAACATAACAATTCTACATTTTTCATGATCACTATTTGAATATTCAATCATAATCAATAGGATGCTACATAAATGTGGTAAAACCTGTATCACATTTTGATACATGTTCTTTGAACTTTAATACAACTTCCTTAATCATCAGAATTTTAATAACATGGAGAATTTACCATGTGTGGAATCCAATTCTATGAATTCATAACAAATATACATGTATCTTCACATCAACCAATATCAATTAACATTGAAGTTCCATCGTCATTTTGACCATTATTTAAACATGTTGACATAAAATAAAATGTATACACAAAGTGGTTTCAACATCTTCGTACCAAAATATTTATTTAATTCTGACAATGGTTTCCTCTCTATCAACCATATAGAACCCCAGGATGATTCTTGGGATCTCTTCTCCTTCGGGATCAATTATTTAATCAATTGATATCTATTTTGTTTGAGTTATGTTTCTCAGGGAGAGTAATCCTAATAATTCTTTATTTTTAAAAAAAAAATTTAACCATTGTGTTTCGTTATAGGATCAATTTATCTATGATTATTTTATTCTTTATCCCTTCTAGATTTGTTGTTTTATCTTCTTCCAAGGGCTAACCATATTTTGGTTAGGGTACTACGGGTGTGTGTTCATTGAGGTTAGTCATGATCTACTATTTCTATAATCTACAATATATAAGTGATTTGATAATAACACATGTGAATTACTCTCAGGGGCTACATTTTTGACCTTGTGTTCCTTTATGGTTGGTGGATTTCATTACAGTCATGTGTGACCAATGTTTGAGGTAGGTTGTTTTGTATCTATCTTGTGTTGTATGAACATTATTGTACTCGTTTTGATAAAAAAATTATAAATAAAATTGAATGATTAGTTTATTGATTTGTGTATGTGGGAATGAATTCTTGAGTAAAGATGGTTTAAATCTTGTTTTTGTATAATAAAAGGTACATTCAAATATTTATGAAAATTATTTCTAACATTATTTTCAATGCATGGTTTTGATGTTTTTTTAAAAATGGGACACATGGGAAGACTTGGGTACTTTAGTGGAAGGTGTAGTAATAGGCATCATCTATTAATACAATTAGGGGGCTCACTCATGGTGTGTTCCTATGCTCATTAGGCCCATTGTTCTAGGGACTTGATAGACCTATTGGGGAGTTCACTTTAGGGGTGTTCCTTTTATCTTCATATTTGATGCATATATATAGAGAATTAATGTGGGAGATTATCTATATTTTAGTTACATCTATTCAAGCTAACCTAACATGTAGTGACCCATTGCATTATGTAATCCTTTCATTCGGATTACATTGTTTTATTTTTTGTTTCGATGGATTTTATATGATATGAAGTTTGTGGTGTTCAATATTTTACTTGAATTATTTAATTTATATCAAATTCTTTCTAGATTATTTTAGAAATGTGGAAAAATGGGATATTAAATTTTAATCATTATTTTGATATAAAAAATCTTTATGTAGTGATCTTGAATTTTTATAAAGTTGAAAATTGTTCAAATTTTGTTGTATAGATACCTAATGTGGAACACCTAGGTGGGATGCTACTAAGCCTGTTTAGCTCACATCATATTCACCCCTTAAATAGTGTGTAGAAATTGTTATGTATTTTGATTTACGGAAAGGAAAGGCACTGAGGTGAGGAAAATAGGTTTTTATCAACTTATTTTGGGTAACTGTTTGTGATATGGTGGGAGTGGCCCATCCAATCACATGAAGTAGTTATTTTTTGTTTCCCTTTGTTTTTTGATATTTATCTTGGAGATTGTTTAGCTACTTTTGAGTTGTATCGCTTCTATTATTTCTTTTTTATATAAAATATATATTTTTTATATTTTTCTATTTCTTCCAATCATATATATATATATATATATTATTATTTTCATCTTTATTTTGAGTGAAATCATTCCCAATGCTTATTTTTAATTGTCATGTTCTAGTCTCTAGCCTGTGGGGATAGGGAAGTCTCTTTGGGTATGTGGAAATTCTTATCGGGCACCAAATTTAGTTGTTATCAAGGTTAGGTTATTTATACTTTAGTATCAATGATTTTATGTTCTCAATAGCCTATATCTTGGGACATTTGGTAGTCTAAATAGAGGATTTTCCAGACCTAAGTGGTAGGTTTCTGTGATTTCTTGTCTATCTCTTATTATGACATGACTATTGTCACCAAGGGATGTTAAAAAGTATGTCCCCTATTTTGAGTTGTTGTTCTTAATATCATTTTTTTTGTTGTCATATATTTTGAAATGAGATTTTTCTGTTGAATAATCATTTCTCTTATTTCTATGTACAATGGTATACCTCTGATACATCTTCCAGGGGTTCCTCCAGATTCTTCTATAGATTATCCTCAAGGGAATCTTCCTATAGATCATTACCCTCTTGAGGCCATCATTTGAACAGGATCTATGGACTAATTTTTTTTACCAAAAGTCATGAATGTATTTTTCGAGGTACATTTAGAAGCTATAGGAGAAAGGGATCAATCAAGGTAGTTCTTCTGTGAGAATTCATAATCCCTTAAGGGTATGGATGAACCACTAAAGGGAAATGAATGACTCAGAAATATTGATTTGATTTTTTAATTCCTTGATACACCTAAGAGTATAACGGTGAAGTGTGTGGAATTCAGACTATTGGTCTCTATCTTGCAATGTTGGTATTCCATGGTAAAAAAATGATGGGTATGTGGGATTGTAGTAGAAGGGTTTCAAGACTCTCTTCATGGAGAAGTATTTTTCAGAGACATAGATGATAGTGAATTATCTGTAGTACATCTCTTGGTATCAAAGATATAATTATGGGTTAGTGTATATCAACTGGATTATAGAGCTGATTCTTTTTCCTCTAGAGGTAGTAATGAATGAATAGATGATATCTCAAAAGTACTTATAAGTTTTATGACTATGTATCATATTAAAGGTATTTATATTTAATATTTTGATCCATATAGATATGGTATATTGAAAAATGATTATAGATATAAATATGACTGGAATGGTTGGTTATTATTCCCCTTCTCTTCAACATATTAAAAGATTCAGTGGCATGAAAGATAAAAATAAGAGGTAAAAAAAGATCATCACAGGAGTTTTAGTGGTGTTTCTCAATAGCATGACTCCTATTCACCTATAGTTATAGCTAGTAGTATCCCGTACACTTCTATTGGTGTGGAATGTTTAGAGACACCCATCATTATTTTCCTTCACCTGTGAATATTTATAATATTTTTATACATTATGGTCATCTATAGTGTTTTTATCTCACTATATCCACACCATTTCATGGTCAAGGATCATCGGATCGAAATTTTAATGTGATGTAGTTTGATATTTCAAAGACTACAGGTCTATTTACACATTACCTAGGAGTGAAGCACATTAATGAAGTTTATGTGTTTTAAATGGAGGTCTATGAGATTCCATTGATAGTGAGAGGTACCATATTTTTTGAATAATTTGTATCAATTTCTTTACATGAAATTGGTGCTTCCCACTTTTTTATATCTTGTTGTTTCTTGATATTATTAAACTTCCAAAGAATACTATGACCTTTATTATAGAGTTGGTTACACCTCTTGGGAAGATGAATGTGTGGGGGTTTCAATGTCCTTTTTCTCAATGATTAGTTTATGTATTGTTGGTTTGGGATTTCCTTGTACTTTATCTGGAATTGTGTGACATTATTATTAAATTGGATTAGGTTATTTATCATTGCAATAATGTTGATTTCTATCATTTTTGTGTCTCATTCCTTGTTGCCTATGGGAGATCATGAGTGTTTAAAGGATAATGGGATAGGAGGTCCAGTTGTCCAAAACATTTCCTCCTATAATTCGAGACATTATTTTATAATATAGAAATTGATCCTAAGGACATTTCTTCTATTTTATTATCTTCCACCTATTTTTTGGAACTTTCTTAATGTTTTCATAGATATATTTTTAGTCGTCCTATATAGAAGGAGGTGGAGTTTGTGATTGAATTAGTGCTAGGTACATTGATAATTTTGATTCTCTCTTATTGTATTTCACTAATGGTGCTAAAGGGGCTTAAGATTCAATTTGATGATCTGATGGTGAATGTTTTGGTTCTCCATATTGTTTTTCATTACACTACCCCTGTGATTTTTTCTGAGATGTAAAATTGATATCTCTAGATTTTTTGGGAATATAGAATGTTTAACTTGGTAATGATCAAGAAACAATATCCTTTTCCTCATGTGGATTATTTTTTTGATCATTTTACTAGATGAAATTGGTTTTCAAACATTGATCATCAATCAGTTTATCATTAGTTTATATTTTGGGAGTATGATGTACTGATTATGGATTTCAAGAGTAGTTATGTCCATTAATAGTGTCATGTGGGTCATTAGGTATAAATAATTATATTAAAATTATTATGTATTTTATGAATCGTATATTCCATCAGTATCTTAACACTTTTATGGTAGTGTTCATTGAGGATATTTTTCATTATTTGAGTCTAAGAATGAGAACCATATTATTTTTTGTTTTGGAAACACTAATGGGTAACTATTTGTTTTTAGATAATTATAAATTATATTTATGGATCTATAAAGTAAATTTATTGTGGAAATTTATTTTTGAGCATGGATTATATGTCATCTCACCTTTTAATATGTAAATTTTCATTACATTTTACAAACAGAGGACCTTTAAAGTCTATTGTCTTGGAAATCAAGAACATAAAAAATGAAAACATAAAAAATTCTTATAATCCACTTATAGGGTTTATTCATCAGTTATTACTAAGTACAAATATTTAATCTCCTAACCTGGAGACATACATCAAAGGAAAGGGTGAGTAGAATCCCTAGTAATGAAAACAAGGGGATCAGTTTACTTGTGATATCAATAAGAACTTTATTAAAAACCTAACGACATGAGCAATGGAAGTAAAGAAATTTCATAATGAGAATAACTTGAACCATAACATGAATATTTTGATACAACATTTAATTTATACAATCATTAACATATCACCAAGGTTCATCCCCAGGGTGTTATAAAACATACAAAGGTTATTCACGAAGGTATTTTGAAACTTGTCATATCTAGAGATTAAATTCATTACACAATTACTTGGAGATCTATAAGGGAGAACCCTTAATATTTAATTATTTTCAGGTGATACACATATATAATAATCATATGCTTCATAAATAACCCATAGAGAGTAAAAGAAATGGGGTTCACTTCAAAAATTTGACGTTTAAACAGTGCTTAAAATATGATCATTATGTCATTTATAACCCATGGAAAGGGAGTGAGGGTTATATGTATGTCAATTACCGAATCAAAAAGATAAATTTTATGACTTGATTAATACCTCTGGAAATAAAAATAGATTTGGGTATTCACATAAATAAAACAAGAGAATTTATTTAGAAAAATAGAGAGATTTTGAGATGGAAATTCTGCAGCATAATGGCTATATAACTTTGTTTTAGAAAACATTGAAAAGAGAGGGGACAGGAGTCACCCACTCAAAAATAACTTATAACACAGTATGGGCATATAAGAAAAACAAATAAGATCATGGAATGGATATTTGGAGGAAACACCATATGAAAATGAAACTTGATGGAAAAGAGAAGATGTGGTTTATTTTACCAAAATTCTGCAGCCTAACGGCATCACTTAAAATTCAGAAAATCAGTTAGATTAGAGCGAAAAGGGTCCCTCATAATTTGAACCTGAAATGTAAGGTATAAATAATATATAAAAAAATACCCCCACATAATAAAATGAAAAATAGAAGGCATTACATAATAGAAGTCGTGACTTAAAAGAGGAGGGTGAAAGTTCCCTTACCTTGAAGAGTAACTTCGAAAGATTGATGGTTGGGACCTTGGGGGCTTGAAGTCACATTGGGAGCCCTCCATGTGAGGTAAAAAGACTAGATCATTGTTGAGGAGTATTTTGGAACGAAATTAATGAGGGAATGTGTTCGTATTTTTAGGGAAAGAGAGGGAGTATTTAATTAATTTCCAAGGGACACCTCATCGGTGGTATTTGCAAAACCATGGGCTTTCCCATGGTATTGTACCCTTGGGAAACATCATAACATATCTTCCTTTTCACAAGTAGACCAGATTTATTACATTATGATTACATCATCAATGATGTCATTAAACTCCCAAAACTCAAAACTATATTTTTACTATTCACTGAAAATTCAACTATTTCTGAAAAATACCAAAACATTACCCTAACATAATATCAATGCTCTAAATTAAAAAGTGAACTCACTTTTATAAGAATAATTTTCTAATTATTTTTAACTTAATTTTTAAATAAAATCATTATTTATTCAGAAAAACTCTAAAACTATATCTTTTTTGTTACACCTTGAAAAAGTAATCAATGTAACGCCCCGACCCTAGTTACCCAGAGTCGGTGCATTATTACATAACATTGGCATGATCACAAGAAAGATCAAATCTCGAAAGACCGATTGGTTTAGTAGCCTTGGAAACACTAGATATATTCATAAGTTTTAAATTACATCATAAAATGAAAAACTACTACAACAACATAATGTTTCCACAATCCACACTATTAACCCCTCATAAAATCCCTGCAGGTCATTCATAACTTACTTCTTCACATCCTGGGAAAAATAAAACATAGAAAAGGGGTGAGCTCAAATGCCCAGTAAGGATAACAATATAGCGGAAACTTTCATAAATAAAAATAAACATTTAA
This sequence comes from Viscum album, assembly GCA_963277665.1. Lineage (NCBI taxonomy): Eukaryota > Viridiplantae > Streptophyta > Magnoliopsida > Santalales > Viscaceae > Viscum > Viscum album. The sequence continues at coordinate 982,685,377 of OY728157.1, forward strand.
GGCAATGTATAACTAAAACAAAAGCCTTTTAAATATGAACTTTCAACATGGTATGGCATAAATAAAATGAAATAATGCCATTTACTTATTCACATGGATATTCTACTAATCGAATAATCACATGCAAAAATCAATAACCACTTTCATAATGTTGGAATGCATAATGCCAGACTATCATAACCACATAGCCAAGGCCTCGTGCCAATACTACAAATAAGATTTTGTCAAGGCCTTGTGCCAAGACACTAGTTTGTCTCATGAGACCTACCGATGCATCGAGGAGCTATAGCAGGCTCCACCCGTCACATATTAAGTCCAATGCATTCGCATATGAAAAGGTTTAAACATAACATAAACATTCATATTAAAACTAGCATATGAAATGTCAATACTTTCACCATAAACTATGAATGGTATAAAAATAGCACATCCACAGTCAAACATATCACAAAACCTTCAATACAATATAGAAGTTTTGTATCATAATAAATCAACTTCAAATAATCTTAAAATCCATCAAAGGATGTTGACACAGATGAAATCAAAATTCTTTTTAAAGAAATATCTCCTTTTATTTTGAAATAATTTAAGATCCATATAAAATAAAACATTTTCTTTGAAAATATTCTTATAAGCTTGTAAGGGAAGCTTTGAAGATTTTATAACGGCGGAAAATAGCCGCACCCGCCGTATAAGTTAAAAAAACATTCTTACCTTAATTCTGTCGAAAAGGTTAAAAAGGACCTTGTTTTGAAAACAACTGAAATATTCCTTTATAAACCACTTATAAAAGTCAAAAAGGGTATAAATGAATTTAACTCATATTCTAGTAAATATTAAAAATGTTTTGAAATGCATTTTTAAGAAACATGGATGTGGATGATAAAGAGATCCCAGTAGATTATTACGTATAAACAACCTTGGATAATGAAGAGGTTGTAAAGTAAACCCTTACCTTGTACATTTCCTTGGTTGGGGTAGGTTAACCTCCTGTATAATGGTGAAATAGTTGTTATTAAATTATACAAGAATCATATATAATAATATGATATCATATATGATCTTTTAACATTGATTTGTTAATAATATCTTAGAATTATCGTCATTTCGGGAGTTAACTTACTCATTTTCTTTTATATGTTTTGTTACATAAGCCATGGTTGTTGTATCTTATTCATATCCAGAATGATATCTAGTCCTTAAACATCATTTTTAAATCATCAAATGATAATTATACTTGAATGGATACGATGGAGAATGAATCTCATCGCGTTCGTGGAGACGGTAGTCCGTATGTACGCACGAGCGACAATATCATTCTTTTGATATTAAAATAATATATAAATGGATGGTATATCATATATACAGAATCATTAACATGTTATATTTATTATTTACATGAGTTACACATCATTATTATACCCATCCAAATAATATTATATTGAATAACAATTACACCACGACGTGGAGACGGTAGTCCGTACGTACGCACGTATGGTGACATGTTATTCAAAGGGTGGATAGAATACTGAATATGGTTGTACCATATTTATAATAACATCACAGTATATGTGAGATACTGGATTTATTATTTTAGGATGGTAACAACAAAGGAAGAAGAAGTGGAAGAAGAAATGAACTTGGAGAAGGGTGGTGAAATCATTACCTCTTCTTCGGGTTCTTCCTTTTGATTTGATCAAAAGGGCTCCTTAGGTTGGCTTTCTGATCAAACTAAGGCCTCTAGGTTGTAGTGAGGGATGTTGGGAGAGTATTTGGGCAGAGTTTGGCCGAACCAAAATGCTTTTAAGGTGTGAAGAAATGAGAAGGAGGAGTTCCCTTTTATAAGAGGGGTGAGGGGGACCTTTTGAAAAGCAAGCAATATTAATTTATAATAAATTAATATTAGGTTTCTAATGGCACCAAAGCTTAATGTTCAAAGGTTAAGGTGGGTATAGGTCGAACACCACTCAACCAATAGAATTTAGACAGGTTTGGGTACTTATATTAACCTTATCTTTAAGTATTAACTCTAAGTTAATTAGTTTCACTTTTACAATGTCTCTTTGTATTTTTATATAATATGGTTAATAAACTTACTATATACAACCAAGCGACCCACAAGTGGTCCATTAATGATTAACCTATCATGATATAAGTCTCTTGGCCGAACCTTAGATTTTTAGGAATTTAATATAAATTAATAATATAATATTTGTTTTAAGAACTCTTTTATGTCAATTTTGACACTATTCAATAGTTGATTTTTGTGAAACTCATAACAGATTGATTACTTCGAACAAAGTCAATTAAATCAATCCTAATATATCATATTATCCTAGAAAATTAGTTTAATTCATTAAAAGTTTCATATTATATTTATTTGGGTATTTATAATATCAATTATTTTAATTTTTCACTATTATAGTAATTATTGCATCATCATTGTGTCATAAATAAAATAAATTATTTAATGTCTAAAAATTATAAATAAAATATAATTATGTAGGAAATCTTTTTAGCTTTCAAATGAATATTTATAATCTAAAATCCAACATATATAACCCTATTTAACAATTGTTTGTCTAAAAGATATATGCTTGTGTCATTTTTGTATTCATTTTAACTTAATTAAAATAAAGTGTCATTATCACTTACAAGTGGATCCATGGGGTCCCAAAATAGACCCAAAGATTCCCATGGTCGACCATGTATCAACCAATAGGGTTAATACACGTTTTAGGGTAATTTAGTATTATTATAATATTATTTTTTAACCCTTATTTACCGGATTTACCCTTTACCATGGTAAATAAAATATTTACTGCAGTAATTATTCAAAATGTCTAAAAATAAAAGTTACCTATTTACACAATTTGAACATCCTGATTCCAAATATGGAATCCATTTTCCTAAATTCAAAACACAGAAGTGGCAGAAATTAATTTAAAATTAATTCCCGCTGTCAAAACAAAAAACGTGTTTTTAAGAGATAATAACTATCAAAAGATTGACACTCGTTTATGTTCGGTTTAATTGTCAAATTATGTCCAATGACCAACATTATATTAAATGGTAAAAATATATTTTAAATATACTTTAAAACCACTCAAATTCATAATTTATCACTATTAATTATTTTGATTAAAAAAGTTGTTTTTAATTAAAACTTAGTAATTTTCACTATTCATCAAAATATGAAAGTTATCCGAAATGTACCAAAATTTCACCTTAGGCTAAATTCGATATTCCGAATCCAAAAATGAAGTCCATTTTCAAATATAAAATATATATAATTTCAAAAAGTAGGTGTTACTATTCATAACGGCTAGTTTGATTAATTATGGTGTGTTAGAACTCGGTGTTGCGTACAACACACTCTATCACATTATTCAAAGAGAAGTGTACCGTAGAAGCTTGGGGTGTTACATTCTCCCCTCCTTCAAATAATTGCGTCCTCACAATTTCTAGGGTATTACTGCATAAAACGACTCGGATGGTTCTTCATCATAAGTTCCTCGGGTTCCCACGTTGCCTCTTCCATCTTATGGTTTCTCCACAAAACTTTTACCAGACGCGTCGTCCGGTTTATCAGCACTTGTTCTCTTGAATCTTGACGGGATCTTCGCAATAAGACATATCGGGTTCCAGTTATAATTCCTCATAGGTGAGTACATGCGTCGGATCAGGCATGTATTTCCTCAATAGAGATACGTGGAACACATCGTGAACTTTGGAGAGACTTGGCGGCATTGCCAATCGGTAAGCTACAACCCCAATTCGTTCTAGAATTTCGAAAGGTCTGATGTACCTGGGACTCAATTTACCTTTCTTACCAAAATGTATGACTCCCTTCCACGGAGATACCTTCATAAAAACTTGATCACTGACTTGAAATTCCAAATCATTCCTTCGATTATCGGCATAGCTCTTCTGCCTACTTTGAGCTGCTTTGATGTGATTTTGGATTACTTTCACCTTTTCCACCGTTTCCTCCACCAGTTTTGGGCCTACAAGTTTTCTTTCACCAATGTCATCCCAACAGGTTGGTGTACGACATCTCTTTCCATATAACGCTTCATATGGTGCCATCTGAATACTCGAATGGAAGCTATTGTTATAGGAAAATTCTACCAAAGGTAAATATTGATCCCACATACCCTGAAAGTCAAGTGAGCAAGATCTCAACATGTCTTCTAAGGTTTGAATAGTCCGTACTGATTGTCCGTCTGTCTGAGGGTGGTAAGCAGTGCTCAAATGAAGTTCAGTATCCAGGGATTTCTGAATACATTTCCAGAATCTTGAAGTAAAACGGGGATCACGATCAGAAACAATCGATAGGGGTACTTCATGAAGTCTCACAACTTCATTAATATATTGTCTTGCTAGACGTTCCAGGGGTAGATCTTCTCTTATAGCAAGAAAATGTGCTGTCTTGGTAAGACGATCAACAATAACCCATATTGCATCGTTCCTTCTAGGAGTCTTTGGTAGCCCCATGACAAAGTCCATCGTAACATTGAACCATTTCCACTCTGGTATGGGAAGAGGTTGCATGACTCCTCCAGGCTGTTGCCTTCCAGCTTTCACTTGTTGACAAACCATACATCTTGACACAAAATCAGCAATCTCCCTCTTCATGTTGTCCCACCAAAAATGTTCCTTCAAATCTCTATACATTTTGGTGCTCCCAGGGTGTATAGAGAAATTGGAACTATGAGCATCATCCAGCAATTCCCTTTTTAGATCAGGTATATTGGGAACACAAAGTCTCTTCCCGAATTTCAAAATTCCATCTTCATACACAAAGTCTCTCAATCTCCCATCATTCACAGCTTTAATCTTCTTTTGGAATTCTTCATCATCGGTCTGAGAACTCTTAATCCTTTCTAGTAAAGATGGTTTGCCAACCATTTGAAAAAGCATTGATGTTTCACCTTCCCTGGTTATTCCCATGTCCATCTTCACTAGATCCATGAAAATTGGATCCCTTTCAATTCTCATATTTTTCAAAACTCCATGGTCTTTTCTACTCAAAGCATCTGCCACCTTGTTTGCCTTCCCTGGGTGGTAGTGTATCGTACAATCATAATACTTGAGTAATTCAAGCCATCTCCTTTGCCTCATGTTGAGTTCTTTTTGTGAGAAAATATACTTCAAACTCTTGTGATCAGTATAAATCTCACATTTTTCACCATAGAGGTAGTGCCTCCATATCTTCAAAGCAAAGATCACTGCTGCTAACTCGAGATCATGAGTAGGATAGTTTTGTTCATGAATTTTCAACTGTTGTGATGCATAGGCAATAACTCTATCATTCTGCATAAGGACACAGCCAAGTCCTTTCTTCGATGCATCACTATAAATAACGAACCCATCATTCCCCGATGGTAGAGTCAATATAGGAGCATTGACTAATATTCTCTTCAGTTCTTCGAAACATTCTTCACACTCTTTTGTCCAAAAAAATTTAACCCCTTTACGTGTGAGCTTCGTTAATGGGTTAGCCAATCGGGCAAAATTCTGGACGAAACGTCGATAATAACCTGCCAAACCAATAAAACTACGTACCTCAGTTATACTCGTAGGTGCTGGCCATTCTTGGATTGCCTTGGTCTTAGAAGGATCAACAGAGATTCCATCTTTAGAGACAATATGGCCAAGAAAAGAAATCTCTTGAAGCCAGAATTCACACTTGCTAAACTTCCCATATAATTCATGCCTCCTCAGAATCTTCAAGATAATGTGCAAGTGATTTTCATGATCTTCGTAGGTTTTGGAGTATACCAGAATATCATCAATAAATACCACCACAAATTCATCGAGATACTCCTTGAAAACTCTATTCATTAGATCCATGAATACAAAGGGTGCATTAGTCAATCCAAACGGCATTACAGTAAACTCGTAATGCCCGTACCTGGTTCGAAATGATGTTTTTGGAATGTCTTCCCTCTTCACACACAACTGATGGTATCCAGATCGAAGGTCAATCCTTGAAAAGTATTGAGCTCCATGCAGTTGGTCAAATAAATCATCAATACGAGGTATGGGATACTTGTTCTTTAGCGTTATATCATTGATCTCCCTGTAGTCGATACATAACCTCATAGATCCATCTTTCTTTTTAACAAAAAGAACAGGGGCTCCCCATGGAGAAACACTAGGGAGAATAAATCCCTTATTACTCAATTCCTCTAGTTGTTTCTTTAGTTCGACTAACTCTACAGTGGCCATTCTATAAGGGGTCTTCGATATAGGCCTTGATCCAGGAATCAAATCAATAGAAAACTCAACTTCTCATTCTGGAGGATGTCCAGGTAAATCTTCCGGAAATACATCTACAAATTCTTTCACAACAGGTACATCCTCTATTTGAACGTTCCTTTCCTCACCGACAGTTATTTCATTCTCTTCCTCCCCAATAATTGAATTAAGTTGAGCTACTGGGGGTGGATCTAAATAAGAATTAGGTGGTGACAATTCTGCTCTAAAAATAAGGTGCTCCTTATCATTATCATCAAGAATCGTAACCTCTTTCTTCTTACAATAAATATTCACATCATAGTCCGAAAGCCAGTCCATACTGAGGATTATATCAAACTCAATCATAGGTATGACGATGAAATCAGCAGATAAAGAAAATTTATGTGCTCTAATGGGGACTGATTCACAAAACTTTGTTGCAACGATACTTCCCTTAGGTGTTTTAACTGACAACTCCCTTATTAAATCAAATTGGAAATATCTAATTTTCTTAGCAAACTGGGAATATATGAAACAATGCGATGATCCAGAATCAAATAATGCATTTGCTAAACTTGAGGAAACCATTAAATTACCTGCCACCACGTCTTTCGGAGCTTCTACCTCAGCAGTAGTGATAGCATAAGCCTGGCCTTGATCCCTTGGCCTTTTCTGAGGTAATTTCTCCTGACGCTTAGGACATGCATTTGCATAATGCCCCATCTCCCTGCAATTGTAGCACTGAACGTTGGTAGCTTCCTTCTTCCCCTTGCAATCATGAGCTTGGTGGCCTTTTTCACCACACTTGTAACGGACTCCCATTCCCTTCAAGCAAGTACCAGGATGTTTCTTCCCACATTTACCACAAGATGGATATTCAACCTTTCCCTTCTTCCCCTTATTTCCATTCCCAGATTGATCAGAAGGTCTCTTCTTCTCTTGCTTTGCTTTAAAGTCATAAGACTTAGAGAATTCCTTTTCGGTCTTGATAGCACATGAGACAATGTCTTCGTACGATGAAAAGGATTGTGAGACTAATGCTCGACGGAGAAATGGTTTTAACCCATCAAAGAAACGATCAATCTTACTTCTTGGGTTACGAATATAATCACCAGCGTACCTCGCAAACCTTGTAAAGTTAGCCTCATACTTTGTGACATTCTCATCCTCTTTTTGTCTCAGACTCAGAAATTGCCTTTCCATATCTGCTCCATGGTCACGAGGGAAGTATTTTTCTAAAAACAGATCTTTGAACTCCCTCCATTCCATATTTGATACTTCATCATCTTCCTTCGTATTTTGAATCAATGACCACCATTGATCAGCATCTCCAGTGAGGCGGTAAACTACCATGATAACTTTTTCCCTTTCACTGCTCCCCAAAGCCTGAAATATTTTCTCTAGGGAAAATATCCATTGCTCAGCTACTAAGGGATTTGTATTCCCATTGAACGTTGGTGGCTGTTGCCTCATGAATCGATCTAACATTGATCCTCCACGCTGCGGATCAGGGTGCTCCATACGGGTAAGGTTATTATTCATAACCTGAGTAAGTTGTCCCAGTATGGTGATTAGCTGATCAGCACCAGTTGCATCACCAGCCCCACTATAATTATCTTGAGCAGGAGGGCAATCCCTACATGGAGTGCGTGCATTGATACGGTTTCCATTTCTTCCACTAGGCGCCATTTCTAAACAATGGCATAAACTAGATCAGTTTATGAATCAAAATACATAATCCCATACTTATAAAACACTTAACATAAATTGAACTATTTATGGATATAATCCATAATCATAAGAATGTTTTCTTTGAGGAATTATATACTCATAATCCCTTCAAAATGATTTGTAAAGAAAATGAGAGTTATCCTAAGCATATCCCCCGGGAGTGTCGTAACCAAGAGTGCAGCAAGGCCCGTTGTCGTGCACCAGTTCCCGTTCGAGTCTAGCTCAAAGCGGTGTTTTCGGGTTTTACCCCTAGGTACATCTGTGCCAGAGCCGCCTCTACCTGCTCATATCCAGACAGGGATGTATTGCTTGGAAAACTCACAAAATCTCTACAATACCAAAATTCTAGGAAGTTCTTCTATACTAATCCTCAATGTTCATCTTAGGTCTACGTGATCTAATCAGAGTTTATCTAAATCTAGCTTCCAAGGTTTGTACTAAACTTCCTCTGATACCAACTGTAACGCCCTGACCCCAGTTACCCAGATTCGGTGCATTATTACATAACATTGGCATGATCACAAGAAATATCAAATTTCGAAAGACCGATTGGTTTAGTAGCCTTGGAAACACTAGATATATTCATAAGTTTTCCATTACATCATAAAATGAAAAACTACTACAACAACATAATGTTTCCACAATCCACACTATTAACCCCTCATAAAATCCCTGCAGGTCATTCATAACTTACTTCTTCACATCCTAGGAAAAATAAAACATAGAAAAGGGGTGAGCTCAAATGCCCAGTAAGGATAACAATATAGCGGAAACTTTCATAAATAAGAATAAACATTTAAGGCAATGTATAACTAAAACAAAAGCCTTTTAAATATGAACTTTCAACATGGTATGGCATAAATAAAATGAAATAATGAAATTTACTTATTCACATGGATATTCTACTAATCGAACAATCACATGCGAAAATCAATAACCACTTTCATAATGTTGGAATGCATAATGCCAGACTATCATAACCACATAGCCAAGGCCTCGTGCCAAGACTACAAATAAGATTTTGTCAAGGCCTTGTTCCAAGACACTAGTTTGTCTCATGAGACCTGCCGATGCATCGAGGAGCTATAGCGGGCTCCACCCGTCACATATTAAGTCCAATGCATTCCCATATGAAAAGGTTTAAACATAACATAAACATTCATATTAAAACTAGCATATGAAATGTAAATACTTTCACCATAAACTATGAATGGTATAAAAATAGAACATCCACAGTCAAACATATCACAAAACCTTCAATACAATATAGAAGTTTTGTATCATAATAAATCAACTTCAAATAATCTTAAATTCCATCAAAGGATGTTGACATAGATGAAATCAAAATTCTTTTTAAAGAAATATCTCCTTTTATTTTGAAATAATTTAAGATCCATATAAAATAAAACATTTTCTTTGAAAATATTCTTATAAGCTTGTAAGGGAAGCTTTGAAGATTTTATAACGGCGGAAAATAGCTGCACCCGCCGTATAAGTTAAAAAAACATTCTTACCTTAATTCTGTCGAAAAGGTTAAAAAGGACCTTGTTTTGAAAACAACCGAAATATTCCTGTATAAACCACTTATAAAAGTCAAAAAGGGTATAAATGACTTTAACTCATATTCTAGTAAATAGTAAAAATGTTTTGAAATGCATTTTTAAGAAACATGGATGTGGATGATAAAGAGATCCCAGTAGATTATTACGTATAAACAACCTTGGATAATGAAGAGGTTGTAAAGTAAACCCTTACCTTGTACTTTTCCTTGGTTGGGGTAGGTTAACCTCCTGTATAATGGTGAAATAGTTGTTATTAAATTATACAAGAATCATATATAATAATATGATATCATATATGATCTTTTAACATTGATTTGTTAATAATATCTTAGAATTATCGTCGTTTCGGGAGTTAACATACTCATTTTCTTTTATATGTTTTGTTACATAAGCCATGGTTGTTGTATCTTATTCATATCCAGAATGATATCTAGTCCTTAAAAATCATTTTTAAATCAACAAATGATAATTATACTTGAATGGATACGATGTAGAATGAATCTCATCGCGTTCGTGGAGACGGTAGTCCGTACGTACGCACGAGTGACAATATCATTCTTTTGATATTAAAATAATATATAAATGGATGGTATATCATATATACAGAATCATTAACATGTTATATTTATTATTTACATGAGTTACACATCATTATTATACCCATCCAAATAATATTATATTGAATAACAATTACACCACGACGTGGAGACGATAGTCCGTACGTACGCATGTATGGTGACATGTTATTCAAAGGGTGGATAGAATACTGAATATGGTTGTACCATATTAATAATAACATCACAGTATATGTGAGATACTGGATTTATTATTTTATAATGGTAACAACAAAGGAAGAAGTAGTGGAAGAAGAAATGAACTTGGAGAAGGGTGGTGAAATCATTACCTCTTCTTCGGGTTCTTCCTTTTGATTTGATCAAAAGGGCTCCTTAGGTTGGCTTTCTGATCAAACTAAGGCCTCTAGGTTGTAGTGAGGGATGTTGGGAGAGTATTTGGGCAGAGTTTGGCCGAACCAAAAGGCTTTGAAGGTGTGAAGAAATGAGAAGGAGGAGTGCCCTTTATAAGAGGGGTGAGGGGCACCTTTGGAAAAGCTAGAAATATTAATTTATAATAAATTCATATTCGGTTTCTAATGGCTCAAAAGCTTATTATTCAATGGTTAAGGTGGGGATAGGTCTAAAACCACTCAACCAATAGAATTTAGACAGGTTTGGGTACTTATATTAACCTTATCTTTAAGTATTTACTCTAAGTTAATTAGTTTCACTTTTACAATGTATCTTTGTATTTTTATATAATATGGTTAATAAACATACTATATAAATCCAAGCGACCCCCAAGTGGTCCATTAATGATTAACCTATCATGATATAAGTCTCTTGTCCGAACCTTAGATTTTTAGGAATTTAATATCAATTAATAATATAATATTTGTTTTAAGAACTCTTTTATGTCAATTTTGACACTATTCAATAGTTGATTTTTGTGAAACTCATAACAGATTGATTACTTCGAACAAAGTCAATTAAATCAATCCTAATATATCATATTATCCTAGAAAATTAGTTTAATTCATTAAAAGTTTCATATTATATTTATTTGGGTATTTATAATATCAATTATTTTAATTTTTCACTATTATAGTAATTACTGCATCATCATTGTGTCATAAATAAAATAAATTATTTAATGTCTAAAATTTATAAATAAAATATCATTATGTAGGAAATATTTTTATATTTCTATTGAATATTTATAATCTAAAATCCAACATATCTAACCCTATGTAACAATTGTTTTTCTAAAAGATATATGCTTGTGTCATTTTTGTATTCATTTTAACTTAATTAAAATAAAGTGTCATTATCACTTACAAGTGGATCCATGGGGTCCCAAAATAGACCCAAAGATTCCCATGGTCGACCATGTATCAACCAATTGGGTTAAGACACGTTTTAGGGTAATTTAGTATTATTATAATATTATTTTTTAACCCTTATTTACCGGATTTACCCTTAACCATGGTAAATAAAATATTTACCGCAGTAATTATTCAAAATGTCTAAAAATAAAAGTTACCTATTTACACAATTTGAACATCCTGATTCCAAATATGGAATCCATTTTCCTAAATTCAAAACACAGAAGTGGCAGAAATTAATTTAAAATTAATTCCCGCTGTCAAAACAAAAAGCGTGTTTTTAAGAGATAATAACTATCAAAAGATTGACACTCGTTTATGTTCGGTTTAATTGTAAAATTATGTCCAATGACCAACATTATATTAAATGGTAAAAATATATTCAAAATATACTTTTAAACCACTCAAATTCATAATTTTTCACTATTAATTATTTTGATTAAAAAAGTTGTTTTTAATTAAAACTTAGTAATTTTCACTATTCATCAAAATATGAAAGTTATCCGAAATGTACCAAAATTTCACCTTAGGCTAAATTCAATATTCTGAATCCAAAAATGAAGTCCATTTTCAAATATAAAATATATATAATTTCCAAAAGTAGGTGTTACTATTCATAACGGCTAGTTTGATTAGTTATGGTGTGTTAGAACTCGGTGTTGCGTACAACACACGCTATCACATTATTCAAAGAGAAGCGTACCGTAGAAGCTTGGGGTGTTACAATCAAGGTATAATAAAATTATCATATAACCATAAGAAATAAGCTAATAATTTACGATTAAATTTTATGAAAATAAATTTTCATTTTAAATTATTCTATTATTTATGAAATTGTAAATAAAATATTTATAAGATACAAAAATATCCAAAATTATACCATGATCACTTTTTTACTTTTGAGATGTGTAAATTTTATTTATATATTTATGGGTGATTTTTCTATTTTTTGGCGGATTTGCTATTCATTACTATTCATTGTTATTCACAATGGTATGTTACTATTCATACTTTACTATTCACTAAAAATCATTTTGATCTTATTAGTATTTAAATTTCTTACTGATCACAACTGTAGAATACCATTTTTTAAAAATAATTTCACATTATTAATAATTTAATGTTTACATGAATATTTTAAAATACCATTTTTCCAAAATTCATCAATATTCATCCTATATTTATCCAGAAATTTGAAAATCACAAATTTTATCATAATAATAAATAACCATTTTATTTAAACCAAGGGTTTACAAAATGTTTTTAAGGACTTGTTATATAGACCCTTATAACAAATGCATATGACCTAAGTGTATGGTGTGCTATGGTGACAGAATCTTGGGGCAGCTCAGGAAACATTTCTCGAGTAGTGATTTCTATTAGCTTGAACTTCTCCTTTAGGCGATTCCATTCAAGCTTCACATGCTGAAGCTCAGCATGGGCTTGGTCCAGATCAAATCCTAGAGATGATACCTCTTTCCTAAGATCTGACTGATAGGCTTCGTATAGCCCGAGTATACTAGATGAGGCCATCGACTCTTCATTCTGTATTAACCACCATCACTTGTATTTATAAACAATAATTGTAATGTAATGAGTTTAGTTTCCCATGGTCATATTGACCAATGGTCATATATCAGTCGAAACCCAACAGTTTCATTTAATTATACTCACATCATTAATTAAAGGATATAGTTATGTTGAGTATAAATTGAAATAACACACAAATTAATGAAAAAAAAATATTATTCAAAAGTTCAGATCATTAGATTCTTTCCCCGTTAAGAAATGTTTTCCCCAAAATTTTAACTCATACCCTTAGAAGAGAAAAGGTATGGGTACTTCTACCTCATAGACCCCTCTAATTCCCATGAATCTTATTTTCATTTGTGGTTCCCCCACAACATCTTAACAAGGTGGGTACTCTTGTAGTGTATAACCTTGTCTCTATAATCCAATATCTCCACAAGCTGCTCCACATAAGAGAGTTCATGCTCCAGTTGTACCACCACTGGATTTAGTACTTGTAAATGGTCAGGTAAGTACTTTTTCAAGAGGGATATGTAGAAGACATCATGAACTTGTGCTAGATTTTGAGGGAGTGAAAGTCGATAGGCCAATGCTCCTATGAAATCAAGGATATCATGGTGTCCAAGGTACCTAGGGATGAGCTTCCATTTCTTCTAAAACCTCATGACTCTCTTCCAAGGTGAAATTAAAAGAAATAATTTTTCACCAACATCAAACTCCTTGCCCCTTCGACAGTTGTTGGAATAACTCTTTTGCCGACTCTGAGCATCCTTAATGTGTTCTTAGAGCCATGGACCTTTTCTATCATCTCTTGCACAATATCAGTACCAAGAATCCTTCTCCCACCAACTTCATGCCAACAAGTAGAAGTTCTACATCACTTACCATATAGAGATTCATAAGGTGCCATTGGAATGATCGAGTGGAAGCAGTTGCTATAGAGAACTCAACTAAAGGAATATGTTTATCCCATCCACCATTAAATTTCATTGAGCATTTTCTCATAATATCCTTGAGTGTTAGAATAGTCATTTCTGATTGGACATCAGTTTGGGGTTGATAGGACATAGTGAAATTCAATTTAGTGCTCACAGATTGTTGAAGACTTCTCCAGAATTTTGTTGTGAACGTTGGATCACGATCAGATAATATTGTAAGTGGAACTCCATTTAGCCTTACCACATCCTTCAAAAAAAATCTAGAAAGTTTATCAAGAGATAAATCTTCCCAAATGGAGATAAAATGGGAAATCTTGGCGAGACGGTCCACAATAACCCACATCGCATTGTTTCCTTTGGATGTTCTCATGAGACTAGGGACAAAGTCCATAGTGATATTGTCCCACTTCCATGATGGTATGGGTACTTGTTTCAATACCCCTTGAGGAAGTTGTCACTCTGTCTTCCCTTGATGAAATACCAAGAAACATGAAGTGTAGTCAGCAATATCCATTTTCATATTATCCCACCAATAATGATCATGAAGGTCCCTCTACATTTTTTTTCCTTCCAGGTCGTCTAGAGAAAGTAGATCTATGAGATTCATCCATCAGCTCCTTCTTTATTTTTCTTAATAAATGGAATAAATAGTATTGTATGAAATTTTAGAACACCTTCTTGATCAATATTGAACTTAGGAAACTTCCCATCCTTCCCAGCCTCAAAATTCTTCTGTAACAAATGATCTTCTTTCTGAGCTTTCATGATATTCTCTAGTAGTGATGGTTGATAAATAACATGGGTTAGGTTTGATGATGTCTATACCCCTATAAATCATTTTTCCTGATTTAATAGATCATTGATAAAATGATATCATTGAATCCTCATCATGGAAAGAACAATTGGGCCTTTCCTTCTTAATTAATTGGTGACTTTGTTTGCTCTTCTGGGATGATAATGAATTAAATAGTCAACCTCTTTGATAAGTTCCAACCATCTCATATTCCTCATGTTCAATTACTTTTGTGTAAAAATATAAATCCAACATTTATGATCTATGTATATATCACATTTATCCCCATAAAGATAGTGCCTCCCTATCTTCAGAGAAAAAATGACCACAGCCAGCTCTAGATCATGCGTAATATAGTTTTTCTCATGAGTCTTCAACTGTCGAGATGCATATGCAATGTCTTTTTCATTTTGTATGAGGACTCACCCAAGCCCTTTCAGAGGTTCATCAATAGAAATAATGAATCCTTCTCCACTTGAGGAAATAGGTGACATGGGTACAGTAACTAATCTCTTCTTCAGCTCTTGGAAACATTCCTCACACCCCTTTTTCCAGATGAACTTGACACTTTTTCGAGTTAACTTGGTTAATGGATTAGAATGTCATGAAATGTTTTTCCCAAACCTCCTATAATATCTTGATAGTCTAAAAAAACTTTGAATCTTAATTATTGTTGTTGTCTAAGGCTACTCTGCAACAACTTTTGTCTTTGTAGTGTCAATTATGATTCCTTCATTGGATACAATGAGCCCCAAGAAAGAAAATTGTTTCCACAAGAATTTAAATTTTCTGAATATTCCAAAATGCATTTTCTTTCATGGAGTTTTCAAAATAACCCTTAGATGACTCTCATGATCATCATGAATTTTAGAATATATCATAATATTATCGATAAAAACTACTACAATGTTTTCAAGGTAGTCTTTAAAGAATATATTCATCAAATACATAAAAATATCATGTTCATTAGTCAGTCTGAATGAAATAACAACTAAATCATAATGCCCATATCTTGATTGGAAGGAAGTTTCTGAAATATCTTCTTTCTTCACCATCAATTGATGATAACCAGACCAAAGATCAACCTTAGTGAAGAATTGAGTCCCACAAAGTTGGTCAAATAAGTCATCAATTCTTGGAAGAGGGTATTTGTTCGTCACTGTGATCTCATTCAGTTATCTAAAATCAATTGATAACAGCATCGATCCATCCTTCTTCTTCACAATGAAAACTGCTGCTCCCCAATTAGACACACTCAGTCAGATAAAATCCTTGTCCAACAGATCTTGGAGTTGATTCTTAAACTCCTCCAGCTCAACATTTTCTTTCTTATATGGGTCTTTGATATTAGATGTGATCTAGGTACGAGTTCAGTGGATACTTTACCTCTCTTTTGGGGAGAGTTCTGAGTAACTCCCCATGAAATATGTCAAAGTATTCCTGAATGATGGGGATATTTTTTATCCTCAAACTATCATTTCCTTCTTCTTATTCACCAATAAACTCCATAAAGAATGATATAAGAGGTTCATATACACAATGATTAGGTTGAGATATCTCTCCTTGGAATATATCTGTAGGTTTTCCATTCAAGACTACTGATATTTCCTTGCTTCTGCATTTGATTTTAGCATTATACGATGTGAGTCAGTCCATCCCTAGTACAATGTTGAATTCAAGCATGGTAATGACTACTATATTTTCAATAATATTGTACTCACTAAAGTAAAATATTATAGTTTCTAAACATTGGAGATTCATGGATAATCCCACAATGAGACTTAACTAATAACTCTACTTTTAGTAAATTGGGGGGTTGGTTATAAGTTCTTTGCAAACATGGAAGAAATAAAGAAATGTGTAGAACTAAGAATCATACAAAGTACTTTCTAGCTTTGAGAGAACAACAATAGTACCTACCACAACAACATTTGGAACTTCAACTTCAGCCGTAGTGAATGAAAAAGTATGACCTTTTTCCCTTGGATATTTCTGAGGCTGATGGTGATTCCCCTCCACTACCCTCAGATTTGGACAGTGATTGGAAAAGATCCCAAGTTGTCTACACTTATAGAATTGGACATTAGGTAGGGCCTACACCATCTTCCCCTTTTCATTAGTTTTGGGATATTGTGGCTTCACCACACTATGACAATTCTGCATAATGTGGTCGTCTCTACCACACATGTAGCACTTCCCACTCCTGAGTTGGTAGTTCCCCGAATTCTTCATCCCAAATTTATTACACGTGGACTGTTTTACACACTTTCTTTTTCATCTCTATTAGAAGAAGCTCCCTAAGATTGGATCCATCAATATTTTCTTATCATTGGATTTATGAGGCCTTTGCATCTCACAAAACTCCAGTTCGACTTTCATCGCACTTCGCATGATCTCCTCATAGCTACCATAATCTCAATTAGCTAGATTATTCTGCAGGAGAGGTCTCAGTCCAACAAAGAATCTATAAACCATACCATTTGCATCCATGACACAACTAGAGGAGTAATTTTAAAGCCTTGTGAAGTTTATCTCTATGTTTCCCACAGATTAATTCCCCTTCTTCTTCAGCTCAAGAAACTCCTTATCCATTCTTGTTCTCATCGATTGAGGGAAATATTTATTGAAGAATATGCCTATGAAGTCTTCACACTCAACAGATTAAACATCCAATATTGGCATTGTGTTTTTAATCAGTTCCCACCACTGATCAGCTTCTCCCTCTAAGTGATAAACATACAAAGTGACCTTCTCTTTTTCAGAATAGTAGAGCATATAAAATATCTTCTCGATAGAGTTGATCCACAGTTCAAGAATCAATGGGTCGGTAGATCCACTGATGTTCGGTGGTCATTGACTCATAAAGGATTTAACAGAATGTTTTTCCCTTCAAGGTGAGTTCAGTCTCCCAGCTTGTTTCAAGTTATTTCCCATAACTTGAGTGAGTTGGTTCTTCATTCGTATGAATGTTTCCATTCCAGCTTCCATTAGAGGGCCGTCAACGCATGGTCCATTGAGGTTGCCATTTTAATGGTTCCACGAATAGCCCTCCACTTTCTAAAATAATAAAACATTAGTGAGAAGATTATTTCATTTATGAATATTTTAACAATAAGATATTTTATGTCTTAAAGCATCAAACATTAAAAAATTACATTTCTCTAAAAAATATTCACAATGATTCATAAAAACCATATGATTAACCAAACATATCCCCCTGGAGTGTTGTAACCAAGAGTGTAGAAAGTATCATTGTCATATACTAGGATACCCGAGGTCAAGCCTGAAACACCTTGTCATATTTTTCACCCTTAGATACATATATACTAAAGCCTCCTCAACCTACTTGTATCCAAATAGGGATCTAATTTCTTGATAAACCACCTAATCTATACTCACCAAAATACAAGAAAGTATTCTTATATTTATAATTTTACATTGGGTTCATCATAATGTTTTCACAGCCTAATTTTCATAAATAAATAAACCCTCATTTGATACCAACTATGGAATTATGGCTTTTATTACATAAATTTTCATTACATTTTACAAACAGAGGGTCTTTATAGTCTAGTGTCTTGGAATTCAAGAACATTAAAGCTAAAAACATAAAAAAAATTATTCTAATCTACTTTTAAGGCTTCATCATATGTTCTTATTATGTACAATTATTATATCTCCAAACCTGGAGACATTACTCAATGGAAAGGGTGAGTAGAAGTCCCTGTAAGGAAAGCAAGGGAATCAATTTACTTATGATATCAAAAATAACATGATGAAAAACCTAAATACATGAGAAATCGATGTAGAGGAAATTCATAATGAAAGGTACATGAACTATAACATGAATATGTGTCTAACACATTTAATTTACACATTCCTGGACATATCACTAAGGTTCATCCCCAAGGTGTCATAAAAACTACCAAGGTTATTCACCAAGGTATTGTGAAACTTGTCATCTCTAGAGATTAAATAATTTACCCAATGAATTAGATTTCTATAAAGGTGAAACCTTAATATTTATCCATTTTCATGTGAGCCACATATATCATAATCATAAATTTCATAAATAACCCATAGAGAGTAAAATAAATGGTCTTCACTTCAAAATCCTGACGTTTTAAATGTTCTTAAAAATATGATCATTATGTCATTTATAAACCATGGAAAGGGAGTGAGTGTTATATGTATGTCAATTAAAAAATAAAACAGATAAATTTCATTTCTTGACGAATACCCATGTAAATGAAAATATATTTTGGTATTCACATAAATAAAACATGATAATTAATTAAGAAAAATAGGGAGAATTTTAGATGAAAATTTTGCAGCATAACAAAAATATAACATGGTTTTAGAAAACATTGAAAAGAGAGGGGACAAGAGTCACCCACTAATAAATAACTAATAATATAGTATAGGTATATAATAAAATGAGATAAGATCATGTTATGTATATTTTAATTAAATACCATATGAAAATGAAACTCGAAGGAAAAGAGATGATGTGATTTCTTTTATGAAAATTCGGCAGCCTAACGACATCACTTAAAAATTCAGAAAATCATTTGATTAGAGAGGAAAGGATCTATCATTAATTGAAAATGAAATGGATTATAGGAATAATATATAATAACATACCCCCACATAATAAAATGAAAACTTGAATATGTAATATAAAGAAAGCCATGACTACAAAGAGGAGGATGAACGGTTCCCTTACCATGAACAGTAACTTCACAAGCCTTGAGGTTTAGGCCTTGGGGGGATTGAGGCCACCTTGGGAGGAATCATTGAGAGGTAAAAAGACTATAACTTCGTTGAGGAGGATTTTGGAATGAAATGAATGAGGGAATGGCTTGGTATTTATAGGGAATGAGAGGGAATATTTAATTAATTTCCGTAGGACCCCTCATCGGTGGTATTTGAAAAACCATGGGCTTTCCCATGGTATTTTCCCATGGTACTGTCCACCTGGTACACCTCATAACCTATCTTACTATTCGAAATTCGTCCTGATTTATTACATCATTGTTACCCCATATTTAATTTCATTAAACACCTGAAACTCATAACTGTTTTTTTACTATTCAATAAAAATTCAACTGTTTCAGAAAAATCAAAAAAATTTACCCTAACATAATATCGATCCTCTAAATTCCAAAATGAACTCCATTTTATGAAAAAAAATCTAATTTTTTAAAATCTAATTTTTAAATAAAATCATTATTTATTCAAAAAAACAACTCTAAAACTAAAACTTACATGGTAACACCATTAAAAAGTAATCACGGTCCCATACAATTATTGTATAACCACGAGACAAAAAATTAAAAATTTAAGATTAGATTTTATGAAAATTGATTTTAATTTTAAATTATTAAATTAATTATAAAATTTTAAATATAATATTTATGATATACAAAAATATCTACACTTATATTATGATATTTTTTTTCAATTTTAAGATGTCTAAATTGTATTTATACATTCATGGGTGAAGATTCTATTCTTTTTGGCTGATTTACTATTCATTATTGTTCATTACTATTCATAAGGGTATGCTATTATTCCTAATTTACTATTCACTAAATAATTGACCTTATTATACTCTAAATTCCATACTGATCACAATTATAGAAGACCATTTTTTGAGAATCATTTCACATTGTTAATTATGTAAAGTTTACATGAATATATTAAAATACCCTTCTTCCAAAATTATTCAATATTTCAACTATATTTATCCTGACATTTGAAAATCACAAATTTTACCATAATAATAAATAACAATTTTATTTATACCACAAAATTACAAAAAGCTTCTATGGCCTCGTTACATAGCCCCATAAAACACCTGCATAGGACCTAAGTGTGAGGTATTCTGTAGTGATAGAATCTTGGGGTGTCTCGGACAAAATTACCCAAGTGGTGATTTTTATCAGCATGAACTTCTCCCTTAGGTGATTCCATTCAAGCTTCACATGTTGAAGCTTAGCTTGGGCTTGGCCTAGAGTGAAGCCTAGAGATGCTACCTCCATCTCAATCTCTGACAGATGGGATTTGTACAGCTAGAGTCTACTAGATTAGGCCATATACTCTTCTTTCTATATTAACAAAGATCACTTGTATTTATAAAAAATAATTATAGTGTATTGAGTTTAGTTTCCAACTGTCATATTGACCAACGGTCGTATAACACTCAAAACCCAATGGTCTTATTTAATTATACTCACTCCATTAATTAAAGGATATAGTTTTGTGGAGTATAAAATGAAATAACACAGAAATTTAGGAAACAAATATTATTCAAAAGTTAGGGTTGTTACAGATTCTTAGTTGATCATGATATGGTGAATGTTGTATTGTCTCGGGAAGAGCCACAAAATGTCTTTGAGATTCGACGATTACATAGTTTGCCAGATATTTCTGATAGTTCATCCAGTATTTCTTAATATGGAATCACTTTTGACTACTCATACTAGTAAAGGGGTGAAATTAATATGGGATGAAAAGTGTTCGTATTCTTTTTGAATGCTGAAATGACTTATGACACCGGTAACTATTCTGATATTACCTGAACCTAGTAAGGATAATGTGTTTTTTTCGATGTTTCTTGTGTTGGTTTTGGTTTCATGATTATGAATGATGATCATGTGGTGACATAGAAATATCATCATCTTTGATCACATGATAAGAATTACCCCATTTCATATTTATATATTTCTAGGGTTTTTCAGGAACTTTTTTGTTAGCGGCACTATTTTTTTTGGGATAGGTTCATAGTCTTTTCTAACCATATGAATATTATCTATATCCTTTCTCGTGAATACTTAAATCGCTGGCATAAGTGGAGGGTAGAATACATTTATATGTTGGAAATTGATATCAAATACACCCCGTAGATGGGTAATTTCATTGGAGGTTATCTCAGTATGAATGTAACAAAACTAGCTACTCTGTAATTGAAGGAAGAGTGGAACCTTATAAAGATCATTGTTCATATGAATCGGGATGCTCAACAGGATATTTCGAGAATGGTTCTGAACAGTGTATAGTTATTATCATCTCACCTTGAGTCTATTCTATAGGATTAGTAGTAGGATTACGATTTCATAAGAATTCATGATACCTTGTATTATGGTGAAACTAGTTCTATTTGATCTATATATTTATATGGTATTCGACATTTTCTTTATCAGTTTTTCATCAAAGCATTTTTTAGGAGAAATGTTTTTTAACAATAATAGTTCATTGTGGTTCTTCCATAAGATCAGGATGAATCTGCATTATGAAATTATACATTTATTTTTCATTCCGAGTATGAAGTGTGACATTGGAGATTAAGTTTCATAGTATTGTACCTACCAATAGATAATGTTAAAGTATCTGAAACCCTCTGGATCTCTCCAAAAACTTTTGGTACCAGTTTGGAAATGGGATGAGGTGTAAATATAATTTTTGTTCAGATACCATGGACTTCCCAATGAAGTAATTCTATATGGTTGGTGATTGATCAGTTAACAAAGTCATCTCACATTATTGTAATTATGGAAACCCCAAAGCCGAATAACATGGTAGGTTGTATGTGTAGGGGATTATGATGTCACACGAGGTTCCTTATGCCTTGATTCGGATAGAGATATGAGGTTTACATTGAGTATTGGAGGAGTCTCTACGAGGTCCTGGGGACTCAGGTCAAGATGAGAATAAAATGTTATCAACAGATAAATAATCATATGAAGCATTATCTTCAAATATTAGAGGAAATTATACATACATATATCATAGATTTTGTTGAATCATGGGACATCCATATGGGACTGGTTGTGTTTTCATTTAAAACCCATTTTCATTAATTTATTTTAATGTATAAATTAAAATATTTGTATGGACCACCATGAAAATCCCCTCTTTTGGGGTTAGAGATGGTTGTGGCCTCTTTGGTGGATCTGACTCTCATTTTGGGAGATGAAAGCAAGGATTTAGGGTATACGTTGGTGTTTTTTTGTATCTATGATTTATCATAAATTGTACATGGATCATCGGCATCAACCTTTATATTTTTCTATTGGGGACTGGTTTTTCATGAAATATTTTTCTTGCTTGGGTCATTCTCAGCATGAAAAAGAGGGAAAATTTTCTTCAGGATTTTTTGGACCATCTTAGGTCACTAGTCATGTGGGGTAGTTTTCATATTAGTTGGCATCAATAGTTCAGTTTATGGGTATTCATGATGTTTTAAACTTATTTTATCTAAAGAAATAAAATCCTAATCCATCTAAAATTATAAATTGGGGAGATTTGGAGCTAGATGATTCAGTTGTGGAGTATCAAGTAGATATCATTGAATGCCTAGTGAAGTTATTTCATGGGAGTTTGATTCCATTGGTCAGAGTGTTATGGATACCCAGATCAGATTCTCATAAGACTTGTGAGTGTCATTTATGGTTAAGGAAGTAGTGGAATCACCTTTTTTGGTACATAATTCTTCCAAATTACTTCTCTGCGATGGAAAGTACTAAGTTAGTAAGTTTGTAGCATTTCATTACCTAATTTTAGGTATTTTTATTCTATTTTTTCTTTTACCACTTAATTTGGGTATGTTTTGGGACTCCCAATTATAGAAATAATTTTCTAGGGAAAATAAACTAATGTTATTATATGTTTGTTTGTTTTAATTGATGGAGTTCGGTTATAAATCTGTTAAATTGTTTGATGGATTCTCCCGATGATTATAGAACACTGGTATTGGTATGGATATTTAAGAAGAATCTATAGTTTCTTATAAATTTTTATAGATTTTATGCCATGTTTTGATTACACATCATGAATGTTTTACATTTACTGTATTTTTTTTCATCATGTATTAGTCTTTGAGAAGATTTCATGAACTTGTTCAAACCATGAAAGGTTTACATTCCATGAATCAGTGTCACATCATGTAATGTATGAAGACATTAATTGTGTCATAGTGTGATGGTTTTACACATCATGAAAATATGACACATAATTAAATGGTAAAATCTGATTTTTTTTTAATCTAAAACAAAAATCTTTTTGATATTTCTGTGTTTTGTGGGTCAAACAGTGGGAAGTGGCTTTTTACACCATGTAATTTTCATGGTTTGTTGTCTTAGGTTTAAGAAAAGATTCTTTTTAATCCATTCATCCATGAGTATATTCTATCTCAACCTAGGATCTCTCCTGGGTGATTTTGGGGATCTACATTACATTGAGATCTCTTCATTCAGTGAATAATCTTAGTAGCAGTTTTGGTTTGTTTCTCTAGGTGAGTGATCCTTATGATTTTTTATTGTCATTGATCAAAGAGGCACCAGTTTCTTCCATTATAGGATATATAGATCTATCATGATCATCTTCTTAATCCTTTCTTTATATTTTGGGTGGTATTTTTCTAGGGTCTGATCCTTTATTGGTTTTGGTATGGTGGAATCATGTTTAAGGAAGTTAGTCATGATATACCTATTTCGTCACCTGCTTTTTTTGTGGGATGTGCATCTATGATATGGGAATTAATCTCCAGGGCACTATTGTTGTCCTTTGTTCTTTTATTTTCGATGGATTCAATTACGAGCAAGATAGACCCATATTTTAGGTTGGTGGTTCCATCTCTGTCCTATTTTGGATGTACTATATTGGAATTTTTTTGATAAATTATTTTATAAATTAAAATAATGATTGTTCAGTGGATTTCAGTGTGTGGGAATGGGTTTTTGAGAAAATTTGGTTTTCCCATTATTTTGGTAAAATGAAAGTTATTTTAAAAATATTTTGAAATGGTTTTCAAATCATGGGTTTAAATATTTTTTTGGATAATTGATCAAACAATAATCCTTGGGTACATATGTTGATGGTTTAGTAATAAGCCTCTCCTTTTGATACAATTTGAGGGTTCACTCAAATGGTGTTCCTCTACTCCCTATGCCAATTATTTTAATGACATGATAGACTTATTGTGGGTTTAATTTTTTGGGTGTTCCCTTACTCACTAGATTTAATGTGTATATTTGAAGACATGATATGGGATATTTTATATGTTTTAGGTGCGAGTGTCTTATTAATCCTGGCCTATTCTGATCCTTGGGATGATGTTACCTATGATTTTGTATTGTACTATTTTATTTTGTACTTACATGGATTTGATATGTGATTCATGTTTTTATTGATTTGAATTGACTTATATTATGTATATGAAATTGTTTTAAACTATTTGACCAGGAATATTTTGAAAATGTGGAAAAAGTGGAATTTAAAATAAAATATTGGTTCTTTAGATATAAAAATTGATTAAGGAGTTTTTAAACTTTATTTTTTTTAATTTGAGAATTTTTAATGTAAATGTACTGATAATTGATATACAACACCTCAATGGGATCCCACTTAGCCTGTTGATCTCAGAATGTGTGCATCGATTTAAAAGTGTGTAGACCTTGTTATGTATTTTGATGTAGGGAAAGGCAGGGCACCATAGTGAGGTGGTGAGGTTTCTGTAAACTATTTTCAGTAGCTGGTGGTGAGATGGGAGGTTTCCCATGATATCAGATAAAGTAGTTGTTTGTCTTTTTCCCTTTTTTGGTTGGACTTATATCTTGGAGAATGTTTATATATTTTTGAGTTCAATCAACTATACTATTAACTTTTTCTATCAAATAGATACATGTGTATCTTTCTCTGTTACTTCTTATTGTTTATATATATATATATATATTACATTGTCTCCTTCAGGTTGGGAGAAATTGGTCCATCATGGTTTTCTATGATTCATGGGTTCTTTTAAACAAGTCATATGGATCATGAATTCCCATTAGGTTTATTTAAATTTGGTTTGAGTACCAGTTATAGAGGATATTTGCTTTATTTTCATCACATGATTTATAGAGTAATAATGTTGGCTCGTTTCATTCTGATTTGAGACACCATCAATATTTTAGAGTTAAGAATGTTTAACATTAAAAAGATTGTGAGGTTGCATGGGGCCAATTTACTATTATTTTAGATGTGGACCCCTCATTTACCTCTTGGTTTTGTAAAGGCCTCCTCGAGGTGATGGGTCCCCATGTTAAATTGAGATTGTCTTGCCATGCACAAATAGATGGATGGGAGGAGTGAAAAATTCAGATTTCAGAAAATATTCTCTATTCATGTGTCATGGAATGTTGATTATCTTAGGATAAACATTTGGATGGCGTTCATTTAGCTTATAATAATTTATATCAATCATATATCAGAATTTATCTCTTTAAGGCTTTGTATGTTTGGCCATGTAAAAACCCATTATTAGTTTGAGGTGGGTGAGATTTCTCTTATGGGAAGAATCATTTATTATGTTACATTAGAAGAAATTTAATTTATTAATCAGTGATTATAAATGTCATAGAGACATCATAAATATTATAAATATCATCATCATCTTCCTATTAAAATTTTAATATCAGGCCATTTGTTCTTGAATTTTTCACCTTGATTGGTAATTGTTGGCTGGGGAAGAAGGGGAAATTAAATGCTGGATATGTGGTACCATTTTAGACCATTTATAGGATTAAAAAGATGTATTATCAACTATATTTTCAATCTTAGTTGACATAAATCTACTATATTTTCAATGTATCTAATCTTAATAAATTTCATCCAGATCCCTCACATATTCTGAATTAGGAATAGCTTGTTTTGGAACAGTGTATGTAAGTAGTTGAACAACCAAGATAGGTTTTTTATTCTCAAGAAAATATTTGATTTGGTAAATATATTAAGTTTTTCTCATTTATTGGTAACAAGGAATAGATTCCCAAGGGATGTGGTAATATGAATTGATTATGAGGGATAAGTGGGCTCATTTTTTCTATGATTGGTCTTATTTGGATTAACATTCTGGGGACAGAAAGGGCTATCGTTGGGAGAACTATCAAAACTCAATGTAACTTTTAGGTATGTATATTCATTTTTTAGAAAAAAATTTATGAACCTTTACACATTTATTATTTTTTTAATTTTTGGTAAGTTATTGATTTTTCGAAGCATGTGGATCGTTTCCACACAGATAGAAAAATTTATATTTAATTCCTAGGAATCCATATAGATTGTGTTTGTTTTGAATAGTGGTGACTTTTACGATTACCCCAAAGTTTGTAAAACCATATGAACAAACCTTATGGCTTCTCTTGTGTATATAAATGGGTACAAGTTTTTCTAAATAGTGTATCCAAAACATGTGATAAGAATAAATTAATAGGAAATTTATATTTTTGAATCCAAAATGCCTCTATTTGATCACATGCTTTCTACTAAAACCTTGGATATTGACTCTAGGGATTTTTCTTGGATATTTTAGAGATCCCAACCCTTATAGAGCGCAATTACAGTGAATCTATATGTGTTATATATTTTAAACTCAAGGTATGTTCCCTTCTTGCATTAATTTTCACAATTTTATATATTTACTCTCATTCTATTAAAATAAACCATAGATTTGGGATTCTTTGGAAATATATATGGATTTTTTCATGATCTAATGAGGTTTAATATAAATCTATCATGAGAAAGGATGGTAGAGAGTATGTCATACTAGTTCATTTTTCCGCTTCTTTGGTAATTCTCTTTTTAAGGAATTTTTCATATCAAATTTTTATATAGTTTTTTAATCCAGGTTTCTTGATTTAGGTTCATGGTTCAGAGACATCTCTTGCTACCTTAGATGCCCTTTCTCTTCGAATTGTGTATTATATTCAGTTCTGGGTATAACATGTTCTTAAGGTATGATATTTCATAAAATTCATTTTTTATAATACATCTATGTCGGGTCATATTAAATTGGTTTTCAATTTTTTTTTAATGAAATGACTTATGATTATTGGAATTTTTTTTGGATTCTTTGTAAAAATCAATTTTCCCTTATGTATTGATGAGGAAAGTAAATTTCAAAGAATTTTTTGTTGTGAATATGTGTTGTTTTATTATTGATGTGTGGTATTCTTGGAAATTATTTAAAATTATGATAGTGAAGCCTCATGTTTGTGTAGTTTTTGAAATTGTGAGCTTCCAGTTGTGTGTTAGGGAACATGGGAACCTAGTGTACATAGGATGGGGATAGAAAGGGACAAGCATGCTATAATCATTTTTTTCAACCTAGTATATATTTCTAGTACAACTCTATCGAACATTTTTTATGACAAGGGGGTCACTTTTTGATGTGTGTCTCCCATACCTAGGCCCATGTAAGATGGATATGTGTGAAAATATTAATTTCATCATTGAGGTGTGAGGATCCTAGCTAACCCAGAACTAAATTAATATTATACAAGATTCTATAGTACCCCTTTTTGAATGTTTTTTATTTATTGATTCATTTGGAAATTGTTTATTAATTAATTATTCATAGTTGGTTTGTTTATAAATTCATTATAAATTATTATAAAAAGGGTGAAATTCCGTGTTTTGTTAAAAAAATTGTAAATCTATATTTTATGCCATGATTTTCTTTAAATGTGAATAATTTGTTAATTTTTTAATAAAGTCTTATGAAACACATGGTGGGATCCTACAATGGTTTTTTTTCACAGCCTATACATATATTTGTGTATGTGTAGATATTATTTTATCTGAATCAAGAAAATGATATGCACCTCATAGAGAAGGAAAGTATCCATGTTATTGTTGTGTGGAAGTTTTGGTGGTGAAATTGTGGGATGGTGTCCCTTATATCACATAGAGAAGGGTGGTTGTTGATCTCAGCTACATTGATTTGATTATATTGGATAGGAACCTATTTTCCATTATACTAATTAACTTTTTTAGTATAACATTGTTTTGAATGTTGAATTTAATTTATACATTTAATTTCTGGACTATTATTTTTATTGGGGGAAATCATTCCCAATGGTTGTTCTTGATTCCTAGGTGCTTTTCACCATTCTCTATGGATCGAGAATGACCATCAGACCATACCACTAGATAGCCTGGGAGTCTGGATTAGGGATGAATTTTTTGTTAAATTAGAAAAAACTTTTCACATACCCTTTTTATTTAAATTCAAGGATAATTTCATAATTATAGTGAAATGCCCAATTGTTAATAATAAATATAATTCGTGAGCATTTTTTGAATTATTACAAGTTTGAGTTAGTTTATAATTTTAATCATAAATCTCATTATACTTATCCAAATTGTGTATTTCATATATTTTGGGTTCCATATTAAAATAAATAAAAATCATGAAATCGGATAAGGGGGTAATTATGCCATTAAAAGGTCCATACGGACTGTACAAAAGTCCCACAAAATCTATGATGAAAACTAGACCACCCATGATGATTGAAATTATTGGCTTATTCTAGAATCCCAAATTATATGAAACTCTAGAATATGTTATAGGATATCAAAAAATGTATTGTATGAAAAATTATATGTTTCAACTAAACTAATAAGTAACCCAAGTCATGCATGAAATTCAAGTCCACAATTCTATCTGGGATTTGATAATGTCACACAAGTGTTGGCTTTTAAGCTAGTCCACATGACCAATTGAGCTAAAATTTTCTAGGCAAAAATTTAGGGGATAAGAGCATCATATTTTTGGAGAAGTGGTTTTAATTTTAGTTCATCTTCTGAGTATAAAACCCATTCACATTTAATAAATGAAAAAATGGGATATTTGAAGACTGTAGAATGTGGTTTTAGAAAATAGCCATAACGTTGGATAAAAAAGTCCATTGGATGAAAATTTTGGAGTGTGATATTTCCACATCTGAATCTAAAACTTTTAAGAAGAATATATCTATAGATATATATTTTTAAATAGAAATATGGTTTATCCAACATGAAAGGATGTTTGGGAACCATACAGGAAATCGAGCCATTTTTTACTAGGTCACGCCGCAAATTCCCTATTGCTGAAAATGGAATCACAAATAGTTTCACCATATTTTTTAAAAACCCTCTTATGATGGAAAAACCTACCCGTCTTAAATAATTAAAATAAAACTATTAATAAAATTTAATAAAATAATATTTCTAATTAAAATATTACTAATAATAATAAAATAATAGTAATAAAATAAAATTTAAATATATTAAAAAGGTTTTAAAAAATAAAAATAATATTATTATAATAGTAATATAAATAATAATAATATAATAGTATTAATAATATAATAAAAATAATAATAATATTATTATTATTATTAAAATCATATTAATAAAACATATAATAATAATAATAAATTATAAAATAAAAAACCTCAATATTTGAAAAAATAATAAATATTAATAATAAAATTAAAAATAATAATAAAATAATAAAAAATTAAATTTTTTTAAAATAACAAATAAATAATAATACAATAAATACTGTAATAAAATATTATTAAATTAAATTAATAATAAAATAATAAAAAAACTAATTATTTTTTAATAATATAAAAACATATTATATAGAAATGCAGATATATAATATTACAAAAAAATGGATTCAAATATGTTATAATAAAAAATAAATACTTCACTATGTGGGTTTTCTAGATGCGTTAGAGGACATGGTAGATGAAACTCCATCCCAAAACCTTGAGTCCGACAATTCATGTACTCCATGGTCTGCTCATGTTGTTGCTATTTTCATTGATGCAACTCCTCCTACTATTGTTATTATTGATGAATGTGCTCTTCCTACTCTCTATACATACTCTATATAAGCTCGCCCGGAGGTCGTAGTTGCTCCTGATACTATGAAAAATATTATGATGATGACTAACTATGAGCTCCTCTTGAGCTGCACACTGATATCACAGTGGTACCAAAATAACTCACATGCACCAATTGTGAGTCGATACCAACAAATTTTCCGTTCTCGAAGGTATACTGGGTCACCTTGATCCATGCACCCTCATTAAACCTTATTGCACTGGTTTGATCATCAGTCTTGGCCTAACTCTTAGTCTGTGTCTGTGATGTCGCATTCACATATGACCCCTTAGATAAAAATATAAAATTAATATAGGTACAATATTATTTGAAGTTAATTTTAAAAATCAAAAAGAAATTATACTGACCATAATATGATATTGGAAGTAAACTCTAATATATCTAGTAAAATGATCATTGTGCAACCTCTTATAAAGGTCGAACTCTGAAATATCAGGCTATTCGACTGCAAATATGAATATAAATTAAAATGTTTACATTTAAATTTATATAAATTAATTAAATAGGTACTTAAAATATGTTCCTTATGAGTACAGAATGTACAATTACCATAATGATGTGTCACTTACTATCTCCATCGGTTATGTCAACCTACTAATGGTCTCCACTATAAATGACTACCCATACAGAGTGAACATAATCCATCCTTAACCTTAAATAAAATGTAATTAGGTCGGTGGGTGCATAAACACAAAACAAACTCTGTGAATCATGCCTTCCTCGTTTTTTTCCAACTCAAATTAAGAAAAAACCTACGTCATTGATAATTCATATATCCCACCCATGCCAGACAGATTCAGTAATGCATTCCCTATGGAATGGGATACCATAAACCCAGAAAAATAATAATATCAAGTTATTAATTAAAAAAATTTCAAAATAAATATTATTTATTAAGTACCAACCAATGAGAAAACATGTGATGTTGAATATCGATGGGAATATGATCCCATGTATCCCACACTCCAGAAAAATAATTTCATAAACTATCACCCCTATCCAATAGCTATATGCATAAATCTGTAAAAAATGAACAAATAATAAAACAATTAATATATAATTTAATTAAATATAATTAATAAAAACTAACAAAAATACACATTTAAAAATACAACATTATATTTGGATCGAAGACAAGGTGTGGGAGTCGCTCGGGGATAGGGTTCAGAATCATAAATCTCACAAGACCGTAACCCCTCCGAGTTATCACTGAACCCCAAGTAGTTTGAGGGTCATCTAATATAATATCAATCCCGTCGTCTGGTAGATCTGCCCCCTCAATCTCACAAAATAGATCTGAGTCCATCTAAAACACAAAATGATTCTTGTTAGTAAATAGATCAAAACAACTAATATATATATATATATACATATATTATTATAGTCATCATTTCACTATGTCAATCTTATTATTCATCCTCATCTTTGAATATGATGGTGTCTATATCATCATATTCCTCCTCAATATCATCAATTTCCATAAGAGATTTAGTTTCATCATCTCTTATCATTTCAAATTCATGTGTTACATTCATAACATCATCATCACCATCGACCCAAAAAATGAAATTTCAGCATTGATATTTGTATCTCTTCATGGAAAAGATGGATTTGGAGTTGTCTTTGGAAAAATTTCAATTCCATGCACTTCAACGGAACCACATTCATGTTGAATGAACTGATTTTTTTGAGATTTATTTTTTATTATTTTTCACCAATCACCCAACTCTCTTGATGTTTCTAAGTAATTTTCATAATAAAATTGATTTTCTTTATGATCCAATAAAAATGGTTCATTTACTACAATAAGGCATTTATATTTATTATCAATGATTCTATAGATCAGGTGACCATGTAAGTCTCTATCAGTATCTAACCTCTGACATTTAAACATGATTATGTAATTCTATCCTAGATAACATAGTTCAATTATTTTTCTTGGATGCTATAAATGTCGAAATTAATTTATCTATGATGAGGTCCTCTCAAGAAAAGGCCACTATTCATTGTATATTTATTCTCTATATGCATGTGTATGAAATCAAAAACCATTCACCACACATGCATTATATGATTTATAATTTTTGATGGCGGGCTACTCAATACACACAATTGATAATGATTTTTTTCACCTTTTTAAAATACGTGAAAATTTGTAAGAAAATTATCAGTATAAAATGTAATAAATTTATTTTATATTTTATACCGTAAATAAAATATTTTACTAGTATTTGAAACTGGTAGAAAAAATTATTTTGTTAACGTTCTCCAAGAGAAGAAATAGTAATCTGTTGATACTTTTTCGTGATATGATTATCATATCACCTGAAAATAATAAAATATTTATTTATTGTGACACATATTGTTGAATAAGTGATAGGATCACTCATAGTTCAAATTGTTTCATTTCATCATAGTTGAGCAAGACATATGTATGATCTCTGTGATGTTCATCATCTATATGTCATCATTCATGAACTCCACTAAAGCCATGTTTGGGTTTATTACAAATTGATAAATGGTTTACCATTTTTTTCAAGATTTATCTCAATATGACCCATGAGGATGTGTTTTAAGGGATATTTAAATTGAAAATAATGAGAGTAGAAAAAAAATGTCTTTCTATAAATAATCTTCAATAATTGATCCTTTAACTGATGATTTATTACATAGCTTTTTATTCAATTTCATCATTCATCCCTCGAATGTGTACATCAATCAGAATTGTACTGGACCTCTATATTTATATTCACTGGGAAAATGTAATATCGAATGTTAAATTGATTTAAATAAAGAAGGTGGGGTGATTTTTTCTAGTTTATATAAAATTAAAAAAAATACCTATAGTCTACTTAGTGCATCGCAGTCTGTTTTCACCACCAAAATTTTTGGGAAAAAATATGATATGCTTATTTGCGCAACTCAAGTCATTGACTTCAAAAAAAATGTTAATCCATTCCAAATAATTAATTCCATTATAAAATGATAGTCGTGACTTTTTAATATGGTAATATGATAATTTATGACTCATCTTCTCAAACTGGAAACATAACCATATAGAAGTATCAAATTCGTAATCCACTAAAAGCATAATAATCAATTTTCTTTGGAAACTGTATAATATACATTTAGCTTCATTAAAATTTGATATATGACATTTTCAAACAATTCAATTTCTGTTCAGCAATAAATATGGGAATGATATAATTGTACATTTACCTTATCATTGGTCTTTCTTAATGTATCCAAAATTGTATAAAATATATTAGCAAAATTTTTCTTCCCAATATGAATAAAATCCAACATGTGGTGGACCAAAACATCAGACCAATATGGAAGATCCCAAAAAAATCTACATTTTATCCAATTATGTCCTTTCCCAAAGACATTAATTTTCCCTTGGTTTATAGTTGGTCCAAATTTAATGGTAGTTGATGAAGAGACAAATGATTTTATCTCCGAACATAAGATCATAATTGGAGAATATTTTCATTCAATTGTTCCTTTTCTGAAATGGTAAATGTTTATCCAAAAAAGTATGATTGATTGGAAGGAATCTGATATGATAGTAAAAAACACAATTTTTCCTTCCATTGATGAGAATAAACACATTGTTGTCTCTCATATTGTATGGAAATTATTTTGGACCATGTGTACCTAGCTATATAACATTCCATAAGCTTGGAATTCACGAATTGTTTGCATCAATGTAACTTTCATTAGGAAATTTTGTTTTGTAGAAACATCATATGTAGTGACACCATTACTCTGTAATATATTTAACTCCTCAACCAATGGATTTAAATAAAAATAAATATTGTTTTTCATATGTCCTAGAATTAATAATTTCAAAGAGATATATAGATCTTTCATCAATAACCAATGAGGTAAATTGTAGATAGTTATAATTTTAGGTTAACAAGAATACTGACTTCCATTAGAACCAAATGGGTAAAAACCATTATTATAAAGACACAATAACATATTTTTTGCTTCTGAAGAAAAATACTGATGTACTTGGTTAAAATATTTACATGAATCCCCACAATATTGATTATTTAAGCATTTAACGATTGAAATATTGGGTTTCAACCATAAAATCAATGAATATATGTTCTGAGACATAAATGAATGTTACAATCTAGGTGAAAGCGGGAAATAATTCAATTTTTTCACCAGAATCAATCTAGACATCCCATGTTGAGCCTTTTTATGCCATGATTTTCCATTTATAGTAAAACTATCCAATAACCAATTTTCACCATAATAAAAGATGCAATCCATTGAACTTCCATGAATCTTCTTATAAGCAAGACCTAGATTACAAACCAACTTCTTCTGCTCAAGTAAATTTGAAGGAAATGCATTTTCTTCAGGTAACATTGTTTTAGCCAAATAGAATATCTGATCAAAATAACTATTTAATATCCCATTTTCTAATTTATTAACCATAATTTTTTCAACTACTTCAAAAAAAATTCTCTTAACTAGGATATATGGCATCCTCAACGGTCCTCAATAACTAATAAATTGAGATGGTTTCAACATAGATGTAAAATCAATATCATCATGAGTTTCAGTTTTCTGAAATAGAAGACCTTCCACATAATGTACTAAATTTTGAAACTGTGATGTATTAGGAACAAAATAATTTGTATATTCAATATGTATGTTTAACTTATTGATACTAAAAAACATAATATGTTTGAAAATGAAAACACAAAAAAATACCCCCAACATTTTCAAATGTGTCAAGAATCCTCAGACCACATTTTTTATATAGCCACTTAATTTTCCCTTATGGAAAAAATTATGGTTTTGATGATGCAGATAATAAGAATGTTTCAACATGTTCAATATAAATAGGATTTATACAAAAAACATTTGGATTCCTGTAATGATTTATCCAAGTGTGATCATCTAATAATGATTGCTGTCAACATCTTTGTTCCATATTTCTCTTAAAATTTAAAATACTTCGTTTTATATTATTTATAGAATATAAGAAAAGCATGAAACCCAAAAAGAAAAAAAATTGTTAATTATTCCTAAGTATTCCAAATTATTTGTAATAATTCCTAAATATTGTTAATTATTGTTAATTATTTCTAATCATTTTTAAATATTGGTAATTATTTCTAATTATTTCTAATTATTGCTAATTACCACTAATTATTCCTAATTACCATTAATCATTGCTAATCACCACTAATTACCACTAATCACTGTTAATTATAACTAATTTTTACAATTTGTTTGTATTTATTTCTAATTCATACAATTTATTATTAGTTATTACAATTTATTACTAATTAGCATTATTTATTACTAATTACCACTATTTATTACTTTTTTAGTACTATTTACAATTAATTACTATTAATTAATATTAATTAATATTAATTAATATTAATTAATATTAATTAATATATTTTACAATTTATTAATATTTACTACTATTTATTACTATTTTCCCCTATTTATTAATAATTATTTTGATTTATTACTATTTAATAATATTTATAAATATTTACAACTATTTATTATTATTAACCACTATTTATCAAGATTTACTTCTATTTATTTCTATTTAGCACTAATTATTATTATTTAATGCTAATTATAACTAATTGCTGCTAATTATTACTATTTACTACTAATTATTAGTAATTACCGCTAATTATAACTATTTACCACTAATTATTACTAATTATCACAAATTATTACTTATTATTAATATTTATTATTTTTTATTACTAATTATTACTAATTATTACTAATTACCACTAATTATTACAAATTACCTCTAATTATTACTAATTACTGCTAATTATTACTAATTACTACTAGTTTATACTAAATTTTACTAATTCTAACTAATTATTACTAATTACTACTAATTATTCTATTTATTACTGATTATTACTATTTATTACTATTTATTTACTAATTACTGTAAATTATTACAAATTATTAAAATTTACTACAATTTAATAATATTGATTACTATTCATTACTAATTATTACTAATTATTATTAATTATTACTAACTATTACTTATTATTATTTATTTCTGCTAATTATTAATAATTACAGGTGATTATTACTAATTTTCACTAATTATTACTAATTACTACTAAATATTACTAATTACAGCTAATTATTACTCATTACTGCTAATTATTACTAGTTACGGCTAATTATTATTAATTACCACTAATTATTACCTTTTATAACTTTTTATTACTAATTATTACTATTAATTACTATTTATTAAAATTAATCGCTAATTACTACTATTTACTTTAATTTATTACTATTTATTACTAATTACTGCTTATTATTTCTAATTGCTACTAATTATTACTAATTATCACATATTATTACTAATTACCGCTAATTATTACTAATTAGTGCTAATTATTAATAATTACATTTAATTATACAAATTATGGCTAATTATTAATGTTTATTACTAAATGAAAATATTTATTACTATTTATTAATATTTGTTAATATTTATTACCTATTATTAATATTTATTACTACCTGTAACTATTTTTTACAAATTAAAATTAATTATTACTAATTATATTTAATTATTAGTAATTAGTGCTAATTATTTCTAGTTATTTCTAATTATCACTAATTATTTCTAATTAATAATATTTTTTTACCAATTATTACAATTTATCTCTTATTATTAATATTTATTACTAATTATTACTATTTACCACAAATTATTACATATTTTTAATATTTAGTATGGTTTATTAATATTTATTACTCTTTATTAATATTTTTTTACTATTTATTACTCTCCATTAAAATTTATTACTATTTATTACAATTTCACACTACTTATTACAATTTACAGCTAATTATTACTAATTAGCGTTAATTATTACTAATTACTATTAATAATTACAAATTACCATTATTACCAATTACCTTTAATTATTACCAATTGCCACTAATTATTACTAATTATTACTATTCATTATGAATTATTATTATTTATCGCTAATTACTACTATTTACTACTAATTATGACTAGTTACTGCTAGTTATTACTATTTACCACTAATTATTATTAATTATTACTAATTACTACTAACTATTAATATTTATCACTAATTATTATTAATTATAACTAATTATTGTTATTATCACTATTTATTACTATTAATTACTACATATTACTATATATTGAAATTTATTATCAATTATTACTGATTATTACTAATAGTAACTATTTATTACTAATTGTTACTAATTATTATTATTTATTACTATTTATACATATTTATTACTAATTACTACTATTTGTTACAAACTACGGCTAATTATTACAAATTACGACTAATTATTACAAATTACTGCTAATTACTACTAATTACTACTAATTATTAGTATTTATCACTATTTATTACTTTTTATTAATATTTATTACAATTTATAACAAATTACCGCAAACTTTTACTATTTACTGCTAATTATTACTAATTACTACTAATTATTACAATTTATAGCTGTTTATTACTAATTATTTCTAAATAATACTAAATAATACTAATAAATAATAATTAATACTAATTACACATAAATATTATTAATTAATAAAAATTGAACAAAATTAATACAAATTTGTACTACTTACTTTTAAAAAAAATAAATCAAAATAAATCAAAATATTCGTAAAAATAATGATTGCAAAATAAAACTATCTAATTCTAATTGAATTTTGTTGTCACTAATTAGAAATAATTATAACTAATATAAAATAAAATGAATTAATTGAAAAATAAAAGCAATAGATAAATACCATAAAACGAAATCATTTGTACGATGTAAGGCTTGAAAATTTCTCCGATGTAAAATTATAAACTTAAAAAAATTACTAGAAAAATATGAGAGTAAAGAGTTAGAGAGGAGTTGAGAGAGTTGTGAAATAGAAAAAAAATCAGATGGGGCTATATATATGTTAGATTATTTGTGACTGGATGCACGTCACAAGTATTATTTGCGACAAGACTCATCGCAAATGCTACCCCCCCCCCCAAAATTAGGGACAACATTTAAAAAGAAATTTGTGACGGGTCCCATTGAAAATTCAAACCATTAAAAAGGTAATTATGATGGGTACATTCTCGAATACCTAGCTATCGACATAGCATTAATGACAGGATGTAAATCTCATTACATATGCTAAAACCACTGAAGGGTTTTTACAACGGGTGGTCACACCAGTCACAATATAACCTTCATATGGGTTGGTGCACACTGTGTGGAAAACCTTTCACAATGGGATACCTATTTGCATCACAAATAATTAGTTATTTGTGACATGAACAGAGTCCAATCACAAATAGAATCTCCTGACAGCCTTTTTTGTGACAGTTCTCTTCCACATCACAAATAACTCTTTTTCTCATTGTGGAAGGAAAAAAGACCACCACCTAGGTGTATGAATACATTCTCCTCTTATTCTTGCAAGGGGTTGGAACTTCTAAACTTGGAAGGATATATTGGCATAACCATATACTTTCAAAATTCTTGGTTGTAACATTAAAACTCATATTTCTCCGTTATATACAATCCCTTTGTGCCTTCTTTTTATGTACTTCAAATTCGTTCAATTATTTTAATATAAGGGTGATTATAATTTCAATTGATGTTTAATGCATGTTTTGTCAACATATTCTATTATTATCATCAACATTATGTTTTTTAATATTCATGCCCTCAAAATAGATTAAACAAACTTGAAAAATACCTTCCTATTTTACTATCTCGTTCAATCTGAAGGGAATATTTAACTCCCTTCACCAATCATTTGTGTGATCGGTGCTCCTCTCTTACCTTGTCTCATTCTTTTTTATTCTATTTTTAGATTATCATCAAAAACATAATCAACCAAAATAATTGGAATCTTAGTGGATGAGTAAATAGTCCATTCTGGTGAGTCATAATTTGGGGACGTTAAGTGATTGAGGTATGATTCTTGTTTAATATTCTATAAGTTGATGTTGAACTAAAATTGTATTAGATTAATGACATGTTTTCTGACATGTGGATTTGATGGGATTTTGGCTCAAAAATTAAACATGGGTTTTTGAAATATTTAACCTTCTATAAACAATATTTGAAAATAATTACAACCATAGTTGTGACTTCTATTAATCCCAAAACAATTGGGAATTCTGATCAAAATCACCTTGCAATGTTGATGTTAATTTAATTAAATATATCACAAAGCTTAATGATATCATTATTATAACTCCCCAATATTTAAATCACCCCAATATTTATCAACATTTTAAATTAATATTAATCCAAAAATCAATTTGTAGAATCTCTACAAACACCCCCCCCCCCCCCCATTTCAAATACAAAACAAAAACAATTGAGTCTAAAATATGGATTCTTCACTGATTATTCGACCTATGTGTCACTATACACATTGTAGTGGAGCACCAAAACATTGAACTTTTTATTGGAGACAATAAAACATTCTTCAAAATGTTCTATTTTTGGTAATGGTGTTATTTGAAGTTGATTGTAATTTGTCATTAGAAATGAGATAAAACATAAAAAAATTATCTAAAGCCCAAATATAGAAAAAAAGAAAAATAAATTCTCTCAATCCTATATTCACCACCTTTCACCTAAAAATAAAATTTTATGTGACTTTGAATTCCCCGTAGCTTCACAAAAAAATCCCTCAAATTTTTGGACCCTAAAATATTTTGAACTCTTCATCGGATTAGGAGGAACATTGGGGATAATGAAAACATTAGCCACAAAATTAAACTAGATATGGCAAATCCTAGGGAACAAATCATCAAAGAACTCACTACCACTGATATGAGTAACCATTTCCTTGTTCTAAAATATCCATTAAATGGGGATGATTTCAAAATGAAATCAGTTTTGATTCATCTTTTCCTTATTTCCATGGCCTAGGTGGTGAGGATCCACATCTTCACCTCAAAAAATTCCAAGTGGTGTTCTCTACCATGAAGCCAATCGGGTTTTCTGAAAAAAAATACTATGATAATTCCCATTCTCCATAGATGAATAACGGCTCTACTTCCACCCTATAAATTCTATAATCTCATCGAATGACATGAAGAAACTCTTTTTAGACATACTATTTCCTTTTTTAACGGCTTCTCTCCTAAAGGAAATTAATTGTATCCATCAATTCCCCTATTAATCAATCAATGAATACTTGTAGAGTTGAAAAATATTTCTTCCTCACAAAAAAATATCTAAACAACACTCTATTTAATAATTCCATGAGTGCTAATTTTCTATAGAGATACCTCATTTTAATATTCCTAGTTATAGTTATCTGGTTGAAATTTTTTTTCAGGTGCATGAGATATCATAAGAAACATCACAAAACAAATTCACAAATTCTATACTCATGTGCATTATTATGTCAAAAAATTATAATATAATTATTCCATATATCCTGATAAGATGAAAAAGTTGATGAGTCAGCTTACATGTATTATATGAAAATAATTTGTGGCTACCAAAGTACCAAACACATCTTCTCTATAATATGAGTTCTATATACCTTTCTAAAACCATGGAATATGCATCTCACCAACTCATCCAATTGACACATGTTCATATCTACAAGATGATTCATAATATTATTCTAGTCCAACGGAGCTCAATACTACATTTTCTGAAAGAATCCCAACCCTCAAAAAATAGGTCAACTCATTAGAAACATCATCAAACCCCTCTATGATCCATTTTCTCATACCTAAAACCTAGGATATAAACAATCGCTAGGTTTTAGGTATGGAAATATCATATCCCAACACTTTCAATTTCCTCTGAAAAATCAAATCCAATTTCAATTTGGTTATGGTTGGAGTAACATTAAAATACCTTATTTGTTTTTTTTTCAAAATCAATGGATCAATCCTCCTCTTCATAGTTTCCAATATACAGGTGAGCCTTCTCAATTCTAAACCCAATACAACCAATTTCCCAAGAACCAAAATCAAAGAAATACCAATGCATGGAATGCCTCTTCTTTTAAGAGAGCTTGGTAATGTTTTTTGTATGCTCTTTCCTCCTTCATTGATTCTAGCCTTTAAAAAATTAAAAAATGAATTTGTCATCTTTCATCCCACCCATTTCAGTAGCAACAATCCAATTCATCCCAACTCCCAGCTCAACCAATT
Source organism: Viscum album (assembly GCA_963277665.1). Lineage (NCBI taxonomy): Eukaryota > Viridiplantae > Streptophyta > Magnoliopsida > Santalales > Viscaceae > Viscum > Viscum album. The sequence goes on from OY728157.1 coordinate 982,727,043, forward strand.
TCTAACCCCAAGTGTAATACATTTCCAATTTCACTATGATATTGAAAGTAAATTTCTATTCCACATGATTCATCCTCTAATTCCCAATTAAATATTGATATGGAAGAGGGAAAAACTAAATGATATAAAAGGATCTGAAATCCACTCCCTTATCTCGTTCAATCCCTTTAAGGAACTAAATTCTTATTTATCAAACTATCTATTACCCTAAGAATCTATTTTATACTAATTTTTAAATTATTCACATGTTTATACAGGTTGAATTCAAAATCACCCTCTTAGATTCCCTAAAAAACTCAATAAGTATGCAAAGTTAATTAATTATTTGTGCACCTATATGAGATATCATATGACTATTGAAATTATTTCAAACAACAATCCATTCCTATAAAGTGAAAGTATCTTGGGATATTAATGGATTCATGAAAAATAGGGAGTTCCAAACTTCCTAATATACTCATAGAAATTGGATCTTTGATAAATTTAACTCCCAAATCCATCTTCTCATATCTTGGTCAAGGTCCCTTGTACCTAAAAACTGTCATCATCTAGTTAGCTAATCAATGAACTGCCAGTCCTGATGGAATAATTGAGAATTTACTTTCTCATATCAATAATATTTTCTTCCCATCATATTTATATGTCCTTAACATGGAATGTGATGGATTCTTTTATTGATCTCCTTTGATTCTAGGAATACCATTCCCTATGAGAGCTATATCTAAAATTGATATCCATAAAGGAATCATATTAATGAAATTTTTTGACCAATTGGTCAAGATTAATATCTTTCAATCCATATGATACCCATCATAGGATCCCTCAGAATTATATATCAATGCTTATTTGGAAAATTTTGAGAGTGGATTGAAAATCGTTGCATCATGTTCATCGTGCTCTAATGAGAAAGTAGTTTATGAAGATTTAACTGTGATTTACCACATCCTAAATGGAGAAGTTCAGGTTGAGAATTCATTTATCAACATCATCAATCTAAATGATCTTGAAATCTCTCTATAATCCCATCCTACATCTGATATATACTTCTCTAACTTGGAAAATACTATGGGAAATTAATCAAAACAAACAGGAATCCCATCCTATATTCCTATGTTGTCTAGACCACGAATAATGAATGAAACTGATATGAAACCTCTTCATATGCATATAATGTATGCATTAGATTTCCATGACCATTATTTCCCTATCAATATCTCTAATTAACTTACTTCAAATGAGGATTCATTACTTTTTTAGTTGTTAGAGGAGTACAAAACGGCCTTAGTTTGGACCTAAGATGAAATAAAAATCATTAAACCTTCTATTTTATTGTATCACATTCATTTTAAGAATCATCTGAACATATAAGGAAACCTACAAGGGGATTCAATACAGTCATACTTGAGGTATTTATGGAAGATATTACCATGATTCTTTAAGATGATATTATTTTCTCAATTGTTTATAGTGAAGAGGTTAGTCTAATTTATGTTTTTCTTAACAAGGAGGGATAAATTTTGTCACAAATGAACATGAAGAAGTTTTCAAAACTTTATTGAAAAATAAGTTGTTTGTGTGCCTAGATTTTCAGAAATTGAATGGTCAAATATGAAAAGCTCAGTACCCACTTTCTTCCCATGATAATATTTTTGAAATATTAGCTGAAGAGATCCATTATTTCTTAATTTATGGATACAATGACTACTTATGAATACCAATTTATCTTTAGGAATAAGAAAAGAATACATTTATTTCCCCCTTTGAAACATATGCACATAAAAGAATTACTTTTGGCCTTTATAGTTCTCCTATAACATTATAGAGGTGTCCAATGAGTTTCATTTCTAAATTAATTGGATGTTTAATTGAGGTATTTAAAAATTACATAACCATTTATGGAGAGTAATTTGAATCCTTATTACATCCACTCTATATGTTACAATAAATTTGTGACAAATGTAACATTTATAGAATTTTTAAAAACATCACTTCATTATTAATAATTGTATTTTTCTAGGACACATAATTATCTAATATCGTATTCCTATTGATCTAGATAATATAGGGGTGACCTAATCACTTCTTGGACCTGCATCATTCTGATACATATAGTCATTAATTGGTCAGGATTATTTCTATCAAAATTCTTCTAGAACATCTATATGATTTACCTACCACTCACTCAGATACTATAGAATGATGTAAATTAAATTTTGAGGTGTATCGTAAATGATAGTTCCTTGAACTAAATTTTTTTTACATATACCCTAATAATCAAACACCCAAATTAGACCTTACCCTTATAATTGATGTTTTATTATTTTGATAGGAACATTGATATTGTTCTTGGTCCATGAATAAACACAATTCCTCATGAAATCTATTATACCAAGAAAACATTTGATATAATTCAATAGCACTACACTATAACTTAAATGAAAATTTTATATATGTATTTCTCTTTCGATAAATTTCATCTCTATCTCTTATGTTCCAACACCATCACCTTTACAGATCATTTAGAATTAATGTTCTTACTTAAGAAAATTGGTTCTAAATAATAGAAAAATGATATGGATACTAATGATCGAAGATTTTGAAATTGATTTCAAATATGGACCTAGAAATTTAAACCCTATGGTTGATCACCTGAATAGAATTTTTAGTTCTTATCATTCTAAACTCATTGATCCTAATGTTACCATTAAACACCTATCATATCTCACTCCAAAGTAAGCATGGAAATCCACTATTTTAAATTACATTGTTTATGGCATTTTCTATGAAATATTATCAATGAAAAAAAATAGAAGCATGAAACTGATTCAAAATACTATTTTAAGGATGATTATAAACTTTGGAAATATATGGCTAACCTGGTTACTAGGATATGTGTTTATGAAGATGAAAATTCATCATTCTTGTAATTCTCTTACGCAATTCCAAGATGTGGCCACATTGGTTGAAAAAGGACCTTTTGAAAGGTACTATACTATATATTCTTCTAGCATTAAATCTTAGAGGGATCACATGTTATTTTAATCATTTCAAACATTAAAAAAAATTGGAATAATTTATAAAAGAAATGAAATTCCAAAAAGCCAGTATTCATTAATGAGATCTCTATTATTTGGTAAATTGATTTCAACTGACCATTCTGCATTCTAGTGGTATCCCATACTTTTTAAAAAATTCAATTTTGTTTCTAATTGGGTCATGACCAAACCATGTAGAAAGGATGATGGATATAATTTTAGTGATTTCCTCAAACCCCACATCATTCACTGATTTGGAACTCTATGTTCTTTGCTAAGTGAATTCAAAAATCATTTCTAAAATCAAACTATGGAATATATTTTAAAAAATAATGGGGTTGTACATAAAACATAAACTATATATCACCCTCAAACAAATTTCATAGCTAAACATTCTAATAGAGAAGTGAAAAGAGTTCATGATAGATTTGTTAAGCCCATAAGAAAAGACTGTTCTGAATGACATGGTGATATTATTTGGGATTATCACACATCCTTTAAAACGCCCATTGAGTTGTCTCAATTTAGTCTAGTTTTTTGAAAAGAATTTAATTTTTCTATGGAAATACATAATAAGTCAATTTAAGCTATGAAAAAATGTAATTTTTATTGTGAAAAGTCTTGTGAAGAGATATTGTTTCATTTAAATAAATTATAGGAGCATTATCTTGATTCTTAAGAAAAATTCAATACCTACAAATAGAAATATAATTTACTACAGGAAAAATGAAAACTAAAAATTTTATTTCAAGATATTGAAAATCTAATGATCTTTAATTCTGAATATTATCTTTACCCTATTAATCTTAATTCTCATTGGGAAGATACTTTTTTACTACTAATTTTTTACCCATTTAGTGTTGAAAAAGTCCAAAAATGATCATCTAAACGAACATTCAATATTAATGGACCCCATTTGAAGCCTAAACATAAGAGGAAACAGATGTTAGAAACTACACACTTACACTGAATCTTGAACTACTAGAGACAACCCACCATTAGAAGGAGATAAGGATGCATTAAATCCAAACTGGGGGGCGGGTTCCTCATCCCCTGTAAATCCATATCCCTATCATACTCCTCTCTCTATATCATTATCTCTCTTTTCCCCTCAATTTATTATTCTTATTAATTAATTTTCACCATAAATCTAGTTTTTTTACCATATTCTTCATCCATCGTTTAATTTTTTTCTCTCTCTTTTGGGTGGGTAATTTTAAAAAAACAAAACAAACAACAACATAAAACATGGAATAAAAAGACACATAATTACTCACCATCCAATTTTAAAATTTTTTATAATAATTATTTGTATTATGAAGAATTTTTTTCATCTCAAAAATATTGTATTTTCATCATAAAATAGTATAAACAATTATTTCTAGAAAAATAATATTTTACTACAAAATTTTTTATTTAGAAACTGATTCTCCCATACATTGAGGAACAAAGTAAACATTCATACCATGGATACCGATGTAAGTATTTTAATATTGTATATCTTTCCCACCTTATTATGAGTATTTATTTTTGATACATTTGAGTTTAATTTATATCATTGCTGTGAATTTATATAAATGGGTAATTTTCTGAACAACTTGAGAATAAAATTTACCAAAAGCCTCCCATTAACATTATATTGATATAGATTTTGAAATCACATTCAAGCCTTTGAATTGTTTTCTGATAGCTACATAAAAATCCAAAAACCATGTTCCATTCAATAAATACATGGATTTTCATTGCATGATTTTTTGAAATTTAAGTGTGGGGGAATGGATTTCATCTCAGGCATCCTTCCCATTATATTCATCATGTCAACATGTTCCAGTGAGAAATAATACATTTAAGTGTGGGGAAGATTCTTTCATTCAATGAGGATTAGGAATAGAATTTTTATCTCATTTTGTGAAAATGTTATTGAAAAGTGATCAAAAAAATGAAAAATTAAAGAAAAACAACATGAAAAAAAATAAAAAAAATGGTTGTGTCTTAGGTTACTAAAAACCACTCTTCCTTGAATTTTTATCCTATTATAACAATTAAAATTAGTTTAATGAGAAGATTAAAAAATATATTATACTTGAATGCAATATTTTTTTCATGAGAGACTTAAGAAAAAGAGGTGGAGAAAAAAATAACACTTGCATCATATTCTCTTGACTCATTGGGAGATGTTTTAAAATTTTTATATATTCCATATTTTCATAATCTTCAAATTTTACCTCTAATATATTTTTTTTGGAACATTCATGCCCTTCTAAATATGAGTTTCCATTTAATTCCTTGTATCATTCTATAAATTGTTCTTTTCTTTTTTCATGTTAGTGTTTTCCCTCATTTTCCTATCTTTTGTACATATTAGTCATACTATCCCATACCCATTGAAAACCTCCTAAAAATACCTATTGATTATTTTTGACAATAATATAGGTAATATAATATAACAACTCTAATTTAATCTATTATTTTCACTTTTGGTTGGTGAATGGGTAAAACTTTATGAATAAACATGACTTCACTGTGAAATGTGTGAGATTGGAGTGGCCACATTTTCCAATTCAAATTATAAACAATAAAAATTAATTTCATTGGCCCATTACAATAGAATTTTTTTTGGTGTAATGAATTATAGATCAGTAAACCAGTAGAGACCTCAGTATTGGTGAAAAAAAAATATTTATTTTTTATTGAAAACAAATTTGGAATGTTTTTATATTTTTTTGTATGTGAGGCATTCACTAGCTTATGAGTGGGGTATTTTATGTTATTAATATATTAATAATTATTTATAAACCCCCAAACTAATTTTTAGTGAAAATTTCCTTATTGGAATGAAATTACCATGTTTTAATAATAAAAATAATTTGTGATCATAGTTTGATTGAATCCAGATTCAATTTAGCTTATTATTTTAATCATAAATGCAACCCTAATTATCCAAATTTTGTAATTATTTTTTTAGGGTTCCTTAATGAAATTAATATAAACCATTAAACTAGAGAAATGGATAATTTTTCTATTTGTTGGGTTGTATAAACCACTTTATAAGGCCCACCGAATCTATGATGAAAACATGACCATCCAGGATGATTGAATTTATATCCCCATTCAAGAAGACCCAATTTTATAAAACATCAAAATATGTTTGAGGATTTACAACCACAACTTGGATAAAAATTTGAATTCCAAACTTAAAAAATATTTGGGACTATTTATACCTGAATGTTGAGCCCAAAATGCATTCACAGATTTGAAAGTAGCTACCAAATATTGAATTTCTCCCATTAAACCTTTGATATTGATTTTGAATTTTATGGGTAGAAATTAAACAATAAGGATCACAAAATTTTATAATATATTGTTTCTAAATGAAGTAATTTACCTAATCTAAACCTCATTTATTTTTATTCCATAAAAAAATACATGATAATTATAGATAGCATCACATGGTTTTTGAAAAAAATTAAAACATTTGTTAAAAAGGTGTTATGTCTTCAAAATTTCTTGGGTGAACATTAAAAATCAGCATCTGAAAATATTTAGAAAATTATTTATTGATATACATCTCACTGAATAATTAAATTGTTGAGCCAATAAGAGGGTCAGTTTTGGAAGGAAAATAGTCCACCACCAAGGTATATAAGTACATTCCCCAGTTCTCCTTTCAAGGGGTTGTAAATTCAGAGTATAGGAGGATATATTGTCTTGAACATAGCTTTCCAAAATGCATAAGAAGAACTTCCAAACATAAGTTACTATTTGAGATACCATTTCCCCTTGGTTTCTTTTCATTTATTCCAAGTGTTTACAATTGTAATTGTTTAAATCTGATGGTAATTTCAATTACTTTTTAATGAATATTTCTTAATAATCATCTATTATTCTCATACATATTTTTTTTAATATTAATTGTCTTCAAATAAATTAAATCATATTTAAAATACCTTCCCTTTTTCACATCCTTATTAAATCCAATGTGTGTGTTTAACTATTTTTATTATTTTTATGTGTGTTTGGAAAACATCTCTTATATTATCCCATTTATTTCTTATCTTTAAAAATTATCACCATAAATATCATAAACCATATTTGTAACATTCCCAATAGAAGGGTAATTAAACCATTATGATTGTAAGGAACCAAAATTTTATTAATAAAAAGTCTATTATTATAAAAATTTCATATAATATAAACCACATGGAATCATATATAGAAAGCAATATAATCATTATAAATGAGGAATGATGGAAATAAAAGGAATTTATAGAAACTAAGGAACTTATTGTAGTGGACTAGTAAGTAGATATTTAAAACACTAACATGACGATTAGGAATATTAATTAGGCCAATAGAATAGTAAACTCATCTATGAAATTATAAAGAAAATAATGCATATTGTATTTGATATTATTATATAATTATTCCATGGTATAAGTAAATAAATATTTTGAAAATTGGAAATTAAGTATTGGAATTTTTATAAAACATAAATGTTTTTTCAATAATTTTATACTTAATATAATTATTTTAAAATAAAATTTATTTTAATAAAATATATTCAAAAAATAAAATTTTGTTGGATTATGGTTATCAAATAATTTTATAAAACCTTATTTAATTTCCCAAAGTGTTATAAAATCGGTTATAATTTAAAATTCTATATTTTTCATATAAATGATGATTTTAATTAAAAAATAATTTTCTCATATATAGAAAATTATTTTCATTAAATTCAGTATATTTTTGAATTATACAAGTCTAAAATTGGTTTGGGATATTTTTTGGTATTTTTCTAAATTACATGAATTTTTTGTGAATAGTAAAAAATGAAAAATTACGATAAAAACTAAATAAATGAATTTTTGAGTCATTGTTGATGTAAGTCTGATGTAGTCCCAACATCCTGATCTATCGATATTTATTTTAATATATTTATTGATAAGTTTCAAACTATTCATAGTCTTGTTCATAAATAATAATAAAAAAATGAGAGAACACCCCTCTCCTCCTCTATAAACACCACCCCTCACAACCTCTTCTCCTAACACCATCAAAGATTTTATCCTTATCTAAATTTGGTTTGATAATCTTCCCAATATATACCCACACATCCAAAATCATCCTGTCTCAACAAGTTACCCATAACAATCAACCTAAGGACGTTCTCATTGAAAAATATTGAAGAGGTAAAATCCTCTTTCATTTTCTTTTAATTTAATTTCAATATCTTTTATTTTATTATACTATACTCATATACACATATTAAAGTGTCATGATAACCCCATTATCATTTATATACTGGGATAGTGTTATGTTAATGTAATATTTCATCATTAAATCTATTTCCTTTTCCTTTTGTTCTAAAAATGAAAATATTATTTGTGATGTGTTGATTTACCACCACTGTGGATGATGCATTATCATTTTTAACTATTGAATTTGAGGCTGGTCATAAAACCATTAAAATGATTCATACATATTCAAAATTTGTTTTATAGAAAAAATTATGTTTTGTAAATAATTTATATACATAATTTAAAATAGTACAACAAAACGAGTTCGTTGTGACAGAAAAATCGCAAAATTATTAAAAATGATAATCATTATCATTTCATCTAATGGTGCATACTCATAAAATATAAAAATGGATATATAATACAAATAAAACTTATTTAAGTACATTAATAACATGTAATATCGATTCTAGAGAATTATCCTCAGTTTACACAATCTTCCACAATTGTATACAAGTGAACCGGTCTTGAAAAGCAGGAAAAAGAACACCCTTGGATGATTAAATTGAACTCTTTATCTCATCGTAATGTCCATAAGTGAATTTAATAAAATTATAAAGAATAAGTATAATTTATAAGAGGTACTATATTTATAAATTATTAAATTTAATTTTATTATCTATGATATTAATGTGACAAAATAATTCAGACATAAGTTAAGGGGATTCTCAAACCCAACTCTCTTAATTTTTGTGGTCCATCATTCACTCCAATTTTCGAAATGGATTTTCTATTAATGTTCTATAAATACCATTATTTCCATACATTTTCTTTTTTCGGATATACATACCTACAATCTAGTTTTATGTCAAATTCAATTATTTTTTCATATTTAACTCTTCATTCTAAAAACAAATGTATTAATTATCTTGATATTGTTTCTTCTTAACTCAATATTGAGGATTCTTATAAATATTATGGTATTAAATTTTTATTTTGTAAACCCGAATGTTTATCCATTAATGTATTCATTTTGAAATTCTCATGAAACCCATTTCGTTTCCATGGGTTATTTAATAGAAATGATTGTAATACATTCTACGCGGCATGTGTGATTGTGTAAATGTTATCATGTGACTGGTGTGCCTTGACTTATATAGTTCCATAATGAACTAGGAAATGTGATGTAACTCAAGAGATAATGTAAAAAATGAATGAAAACGGTTCAATATGTTTTCACAATGATAGTGTTACGATTATGCACATATGTTACGTGTGAACATGATGCTATATTTTTTCACAACTACGTGTTGTAGTTTACCACAAAGACATGATGTTACTTTTTTATGAATGTCCACATACATTGCTTTAATCTAATTATTACTCAAATGATTATTATGATTATACTTTTCTTATGTTATAGTGATTATTTTTATGCTCAACCAAGTATTTATGTCTCTTATTCATCCTCTTATAGGGCTTTTAGCTCACCACTTATTTTTATGTATATTCTTAGGTGAATAATTGTACAAAGGAGAACATGAGGTCCAATAGGAATCTATAGAAGAAGTAATTAAATAATGTTTATATTTTATTATATATATGTTTTATATGGTCCTAATTTTCCAAATACACTAATCCATTGGATCATAATGGGGAAATTATATTATGCTATTTATCATTAAAATCATGTAATAATCATTTAAGAAAAGTAGGGTCACTATAGTTGGTATCATAACATGGTTTTGTTAATTTGGGAATTAGTATTAGAGAACCTTAGTCAAAACTATTAGTATGAAAATAAGTATGCACCGAAAAAATATTGTTTTAGAAAAGTGATAAACATATGGATAACATAAGATATTCTTTTAATGTTTATTTATAAAAGGAATAATTTATTTACTCATAAATCATTTAATTATATTTTTTTCATATATTTTCTATTTTAGAAAATTTTGGGAACTAGGAAAGACCAGTTAAAACCCGTATAATGGGAAATGCAAGAATTTCTTGAATGACATCCCAAAATTCCTTGGGTTTTGGAGATAAAAAATTCATGGTGAAGCTTTCCAAGATATATTAGGCCATTAAATATAACCTGAATAATGTGGAACATCCTACTTCACTTAAGAGGGATAAACTAGATATCAAGTCTTTTATATGGCAATAAACATTGATATTTAGTGGATATCTGATCCACTAGTCATGTAACAATAGGTCAATTTAATGGAGAAGATCAGTTCTACACTACACTATTATGAGATGGAGAAGGTTACACTGGTCGTTTATCATTTAGATAGAGAGGTCGATCAATAATGATTTTTAATTTGGAACACTATGTCAAATTATGTAATTGAATGCATGTATTGGGCTGAATCCAATTCAATGTTTTTTAAGAATTTATTTCCACAAACTCTTTATATAAAGATAGATGGAGAATTTATATAGCTGATGAAAAAGGAAGGTGAATCATTTATAGCCTACGATGAAAATTTCACAAGGATTAAAAATTATCATTTGAGTTTTTTATCAGAAATGATAGATAAATAAATATATTATTCAGTGGTTTAAAATCAGACATTTGAAAGGCTCTTCCAATTTTAGAATTTGGGAGTTATGATGAAGTTGTACAACATGATCTAAAACTGGAGATGTGGTTTAGAGTATAATCCCAAGGCTATGGAGATAATAAATGAATGATAAAGATTCAATCCAATGGATCTAATGAAAATGGTTGAAAGCAATCTCAACCACTCACATGTCAAAAATGTAGATATACAAATCATGGGAATTTACTTAAATGGTTTTGGAAATTCTTCAAATGTGGGGGAGAAGTCCACCATGCTCATGAAAGTCAAAGATACATGGGGAAGTTAGAAAATGTGGTCGATGAAAGGAGAGAACCACTATGGTCCAATGCTGCAACTATAGGGACAACATGCATTATTCAAGCCAGTTAATTAAACCATGATCCCTCGTGTGTAATTAGTGTGAGTAGGCACTAATGCCAATAGAGCAATAGAAATATTAATCCATAATTACAACTGAGGTGGATCTAGAAAATGATGTAGTGATAGGTATATTGGTTATTCATTCAAGAATAGAAAACATATTATTTTATTATATTTCTACCAATTATTTCATAAATTTTCAATTTAGTATAAAAATTCCTACACCACATAAAAATGGATTTTGAGATATCTATAAGAATATAAACATCAGAAATTAGTTCATCCAAATTATATAACTCCTTCCAAGATCATGTCTACAGACTGAACTTACAATAAAATATTGTATTACATTCTTTTGTGGAGTTTGATTCTATATTGGTCACAAATTTTTTCTTTTATACAATTAAATCATCAAATATCAGAAAAGGATATAAGGCTTCGCATCTTGAGGAATCCTCAAATACAATAAAATTGTAAGGCAGAGAATGAATCATTTTTGGATCCATCGTCTCAGGTGTAGATGTCATTACATTATGAGAAAGTATATCTAGTTCAAATGATTGAGAAAAATTATAGATTTGTGCTCGAAGACATTCCCTTTTTGAGGAACTATATATACATGTTCTTAGAAGAATAGATTGGTCTTCCTTCGGATCAAGAGGATGGGTTCTCAAATAAACTTATTTCTATATCTATACATATATAAAATCAACCTTTTAGAATTTCCACCACTAAGTCCATATCATTAAAGAATAATTTACATGGGAATCTAGACAGGGGTTGTATATGCCCAAGTGCTTCGTCATGGGGTGAAACTATATTATTCTTCAAGAATAAGTATGGATCAATGTGCATATGCATTTTTTATTGTGATATAAAAAAATTATGATAAGCAAAAGGTATCCACTACCACAGATAGATGACCGGTTCGATAAACTGTGTGGGGCCAAGTATATCTCTAAGGTGAACCTTCATTCAGGATATCACCAATTAAAATTGAGGAAGGGGTATATTTGCAAGGATTCCTTTTGAACAATATATGGACACTATGAATTCATAGAGTTTACCTTTGGACTCAATAATGCTCCAGAAATATTTATGAACATAAAGAATACTTTATTTATATTTTAACTCAAAATAATTGAGGAAGTCTTTACTGATGATATCCTGATATAATCCAGGAGTAAAGGGAACATGAAAAGCATTTTAATATTTTGAAAATGGAATTTCTATGTGAGAAATCTTATGAAAATTATAGTAAATGTGTGTTTTGGATATAGAATTTATAATTATTGGGTAGTGTTATCACCAACAAAAGAATATCCATGGATCCTTGTAAGACAAAGGAAATCTAAGAGTGGCCCTGACCAACATCTTTCATCGAGATCTATAGTTTCCTTGGTCCAGCAGTGTATTACCAGTGATTTGTGAATAGTTTCTCATTATTTTAAAACCTTCTATCCACGAAAAATATGAAGGCAGGAAATTTTTTATGGAAAAGTGAATTTGAAGACTTCTTCAAAGAGTTAAAAGGAAGGATTATCGGCATGCTAGTACTCACACTTTCTAAAAGTGGGTAACTCATCATTATATACAGTGATACTTCTAAGAAATTATTAGGTTGATTATTGGTGAAAAGTGATAATATGATAGCCTATTCCTCAAGGCAGTGGAAAATTAATGAGAGAAACTATCCCATGCATGATCTCATGTTGGAAACTATGATATTCACATTGAAAATCTAGTGGAATTATCTCTATGGGGAAAAGTGTAAAATATATGATGGTCATAAGATCCAGAAAAATATTTTCACAAAAAAGTATATTAATATGCACTCATGAAAATGGTTAGATCTCATTAGGGATTATGACACCAAAATACATTTCTATCCTTCAAAAGTGAATAATGTGGAAGATTCTCTAAGTATAAAAAATCTTATAACATTACCAAGGAGGAGAATTGAGAAGGATACAATATTCTTAGACATTTGAAGGATAAATATGAGAGTAATTAAGGAAGTAACATAATCAATTTTTCTCAAATAATTTCTAAATGATTACTCATACAGAAAATAAAGGATTCTCAATGAAATGAAGTGGAAGTTTAGAAGAAGGTGGGATCCATGAGAAATGGGAAATCCTCAGAGTTCAAAATTGAGGGTGATGAAGTTGTAAGATTTGGGTCACGAATATGTATACCATCCGATCAAGGGAAAAAATTGATCTTTAGAGTGATGAACATAGATCAACCTTATCTATTCACCCAGTTATAACAAATATGTATTGAGATCTTAGAGAGAACTATTTATGGGACTATATGAAGAATGAGATTGCGAATATACATCATAGTGAAAATTATGTCAGCAAGTGAAGGGAGAAATAAACAATTCTAAGTGGATGGTGTACCCATTACCCATACAAACATGAAAACGGGAAAATATCACCATGTACTTTTTCAATGAACTTATAAATACATCCATAGGAAACAATTCTATATTGTTGGTTGTGGAATTTTTTACAATGATATATTATGTTATCGTAATATGATTCAATTTTCCACTAGATCAACTAGAATGGATATACATCAGAGAAGTGGTAAGGCTGTATGGATTACCTCTATCAATTATATCTGATCTATATATGAGATTCAACTCAATGTTCTCTAAAATTAAACTAAAAAAATTGAACCTCAGTACATCATATCATCCTAAAACAGATGGTCAATATGATCATACTACTATGACACTTGAATACGTGTTGAGAGATTATTTTATGGACTTAAAAGGGGGAGGGAACCACATCTACTTCTATAGGAGTTTTCTTACAACAATAGTTCTCAATGAATCATCCAAATAGATCCATATGAATCCATTTAGGGTAAAAGATGAATAACGCTAACATGTTGTGATGAATTTGGTGAACATAAGCTACTAGAACCTAAAATAGTCGAAGAAATGTTGGAAGAGGTTAAAACCATTCAGTAGAACATCAAGGTAAACCAAATTGAATAGTAGAGATATGAAAAAAATCATCAACGAGACCTAGAGTTTGAGGTCAGATACATGGTATTCCTTCCCATATCTCCATGGAATATGATCATAAGATTTTGGAAGAAAGGAATGTTGAGTCCCAAGAACATCATCCCCTTCGAGATTATTGATCCTGTAAGAGATATAAACTATCGACTAAAACATACACCTGCTATATCTCAAGTGAAAAATGTATTCCATGTAACTATATTGAAAAATCACATAATTTATCCCTCAAATTTACTTAATTAAGAGTTTTTACAGTTGGAAAATGATCTCTCTTACGATGAGTATCCAGTGAAGATATTTGACTATAGAGATAATGTTCAATGTGACAAGACTACTCACCTAGTAAAAGTACTATGGTGAAACCATATGAATGAATATGAAAAAAGGGAACTAGAGGATGTGATGATGGAGAAGTATCCCCACTTTTTTCACCATAGTTTGTAAAACAAAATTTCGATGGTGAAATTTTTTAAGGGGGAATAATTTATAGTCCCAAAATTATATCAATGAAAATTAACCACTTATAATTATTTCATATATTATAAACAACAGAAAACAACATATGGTAAATAATAAAAACATTATAAATATTTAATTAATTAAATATGAGGTATCTCTAGAACCTAAGGAACCAATTCCAATGAAATAGTAACTTGACCTTCTGAATAGTAACATGACAATTAGAATTTGAAATTAATCCAATAGAATAGTAACCACACCTATGAAAGTATAAATAAAATTTAGGCATCCTATAAATAATATTACGATATAATTATATCATGGAATATGTAGATAAATATTTTAAAAATTATTAATTAAGAATTTGTATTTTTATAAAAAATCTATGTTTATTTATAATTTTATAGCTAATTTAAGTAAATTAAAAGAAAATTTATTTTAATAAAATAGATTCATAAATTAAATTTTTTATCATATGATTATAAGATAATTTTATGATACATTGTTAAATTTTTCATAGTGTTATAAAAGTAGTTGGAATTTTAAAATCTGTATTTTTTGAGTAAATGATGATTTTAATTAAAATTTAAATTTCTCATATCTAGATAAAAATATAAAATTGAGTTCATTTTTTTACTCTTCACAAGTAAAAATGGTTAGGGTTAAATATAATTATTTTTCAAAAATAATTGAATTTTTTTAATGGTAAAATACTATCATTTATGATAAAAACTAAAAAACATGATTTTTTGTGTTATTGTTGACGTAAGGCTAATATAAGCCCAAAATATTTAGCTCTAAATAATTATTTTAATATTTTTAGTGATAATGTTCTAAATATTCATTTTCTTGAGAAAAAATAATTAACTAATGAATAAAATATTATGAAAACACCCCTCTCCTCCCCTATAAATACCACCACTCACCACATCTTCTCATCACACCTTACATGCAATATAATGTGTCCATGTTCTTCCCAATAAACTTCCCAGGACCCTACCCCAATTACATAAGACTTTTTCCTCAACAAAATATAAAAACCAATCACTTTAAAGAGGTTCTCAAGGAGAATGATTAAAGAGGTAAAATCCAATTTCTTTTACTTTTAATTTATTTTCAATTTAATTTATTTTTTATCCTCTCTTAACCTCCAATTATACTAGTGACATGATAACTATATTTTCATTAATATTATATAATTTTATTATGATATTTTAATAATTAATATTTAAAACTTTTTCGTTTTACTTTTGTTCTAAAAATGAAAATATCGTCCGTGGTGTGTCAATTTACCGCCACCGTGTACGATGTATTTTCATTTTTAACTATATCCTTAAAGGATAACTATAAAAAAATATTTAAACTAATTATTGAATTTATTTTATGACCTTTTTTATGTTTTATAACTATCTTATATACATAATATTAAATTATAAAACAAAAAATGTTCATTGTGATAGAAAAACATCCCAATTAATATAAATTATTATAATTAATGTATTATCTAATTATTTATCCTCATACCATATATAAATTATATATAATACAAATTAAACTTAAGGAAGTTCATTAATAACAAATAATTTCAATTATATATAATTTTCATCATTTCACACAATCTTCCATACATTTATACAAGTGAACTGATCCTGAAAACCATGAAAACGAACACTCCTAGATGATAAAATTGAACTCTATAGCTCATCCTGGTGGTCATAAGTGAATATAAAAAAATTAAAATTAGTTTAAAAAATGCATATTATGTTATGTATTTATTAAATAATTAATATAAATTGATTATCTAGGATCTTAAAGAGAAGAAACTTTTCACACATAAGGTAAGGGGATTCTCGAACCCAACTCTCATTATTTGGGTTTTCCCTATTTCACTACATTTTCTATATAGATGTTCCATTAATAATCCTCAAATATCATTTATTTTCTTTCCCATTACTTTACCAGTATACACATTCTTCTATCTAGTTTGATAGAAATATTAAATATTTTTCGAAAATAACTTTTCCTTCTCAAAACTCAATTTTTACATCTCCTGATATTGTTTCTTCTTAAATTAATATTTATGGTTATTATACAAATATTATTATTCCCTTTTTATTTTAGTAAAACCAATGTATATTCATAAATTTATTCTTTATGAAATTCTCATGAAACCCATTTTTTCGTAGGGTTATTTTATGGAAATAAATATTATATGTTCTTTAGGGAATTCAGGAGTATGTAAATATTATTATGTGATGGGTGCACTTGGAATAATATAATAATCCAATGTATTGGGTAATGTGATGTACCTAATGAGTTAATGTGTATGATGTGTGAACATGATACAAGATTTTTTTATAATGATGATGTTCTCATGGTTCACATATGTTGTGAGTGAATATTATGTAATCTTTATTCCAAACAATGTGTGGTAGTAGACCAATAAAATATTATGTTTAATATTTTATTAATTTCCACATTCCATTCCTTCATCTCATTCTTCCTAAAATGATTATGATGAAGACCATTTTCTTATAATATGGTGATAATGTTTATACTCACCCATGTATTTGGTCTCATATTCTTCCTCTTTCTGGGGTTTTAGCTCACCCCTTATTTTGGTGTATAACCTTATGTGAATACTTGTACTAAAGAGAACACAAGGGAAAATTATAATATTTTGAAAAACCAATTTAATAATTTTTATTATAATTATTTTTATGTTTTCTATGGTCCTAATTTTCCAAAGACACTAACCCTTTAGATCTTGGTTCTGTAATTATTTTATGTCATTTTTCTTTAAAAATATTTAATTATAATATAATAAATGTTGGGTATCTACAGTGGTGAGTCGTAATTTAGGGATTTTATGTTATTAATATATTTTTCTTCTTTAATATTTATATATTGACACTGTGTATACTAAACTAAAAAATTCATGGATTAATGACATGTTTAATTTGATATGTAGATTCCATAGATAATTGGAACAATAAGTAAACATTGGTTTATATAATATTTAACCCTTTATCAATAGAAATTTATAATAGTTATCACCCTAGTCGAGTATTGGATTTCTTCCAACCAAATTTGGAATTCTACTAAAAATCAAATTATGAAGTGGATGTTAATTTAAGGAAATATATCACAATGCTTGAATATATCATAATATTTACTCCCGAATAATGAAGTCATAACAATATGTATCAAATTATTAAATTAAACTCCATCCATAAATCAGTTTACGAAAAATCACTGTAAACAACCCCCCCCCCCTTCAAAATTAAAAACAAAAATAATTACCTCAAAAATATAAGGCCATCATCAAGGATTCGGCCTGAGTGACACTATACACATTATAGTAGATCAAAATACCTTTTAATGGTCGATAAGTGACAGTAATCCATGCTTCAAGGACCGGAGTAGGTCATTGACCTCATAATTATTTTATTATAATCTAGCATTAGTGTAACGTCGTACAATGAGCTCATTCTCACCTCTATAGACCAAGAATATATCATAACGTTTTATGAAGTATTTATTATTGTTCTTGGTAGAAATATGATGACTCTCACTTGAAATGGATTGGTATCTACTTTTTATTATCAATTAATAAGTGACATAAGGTTGAGTATATAACATGGAATACATGATAGATCCAATTGTATAAACCCAAGGAATCTTATCAATCCATTCTAACTCATTAGAAAGATTTTGAATATTGTCAATTTTAATATCCTGAATCCCTATTATGGACCCCTTCACTGATTTTGTATGATAAATCTCTTTATAAATTTACCAATATATGTGTTTCAACAAAATCAAAGAAACTGCTTCAATCTATATATATATATATATACTCAATGTTTAGGATGATTCACCCTTGTCTTTTATTGAGAATCATTTTCCCTACCACATCTTAATATAATTTATATTCAAGATGTCATTTTTGAAAAAGCAGTATTTGATATAAATTAAATGTCATAAATATCACACCCTTCAAAAAAATATATATTATGAAAAATAATAATATATAAATTTTATGAAACCATAGTCTTTAATTGTGCCATAAAAATGATTTTTTGAACTCCTATAGGATTTATTTAATCTATAAATGGAGCATTACAACTTTTATACCTTATATAACAAATTACCAACATAAAAAATGTATATTTTTACCATGTACACATCCATGAATTTTTTATCTCCTAAAGGTTCATTAGTTATTTTTCCTAATACACAAAATCCACATGTTTCAAATCATTCACAATGAAATGAACTCAAGAATCAATCATTATATATTATTTTCAAGTGTTTCTCATTTATATGTCCATAGAAATAATGCCAATGGTTTTTAGAGGATTAGAATCAACTTTGACCTTAATAACTGGAATATTATAGATATGATTATTTGTATCTATATTGTAGAAAAAATTCACCATATTCTCAATTATATAAAACATTTCATTCATATATATAAATAACTCAGGTTGTTTATAAATAATAAAAATTCCATTTTTTCTAAACAAGCTACATAAATTACATTTCTATTTTTCGTAGGAACATAATAAATATTTTATAATTCTAGATTATTTCTACAATTTAGACTTAGAAAATAATTGTTTACTTCCAATGTCAAAAATCTTACACCATATCAATCATATATATCTATTTACCCTTTCATAGATTCTATCATATCTCTATGTTTGAATTAAATAACACAAATAGTTGATTCATATAAGGTATCTACTAACCATGCTTCTGAGTGAGTGAAATTTATTTTTATAAAATTAAAATTTAAAATATCATAATTATTATCTTTGATAATGCTTCTTAACTATATATACTAATATTGAATTATTTCATAGGTCAAACATATAAGAGATCTCAAAATTATAATCATGATTCATGGAATAATCTAAAACAAATACATATTTATATGTGATTATCATGTTTTATATATTTTCATTACATACTTTTAATGAAAATACATCCACTAAAATGGTGAGACCGTAATTTATAATGTTTAGTTGGACAAGTTCTATATTTCACTAATAAATGACCCCACATTAGCATGCACCTCTTTTTTTCATCCATTTAGGTGATCCATTTTTCCAATCATATCATAATTTAATCTCATTTAGAGTGGGAAAATATTTTCACAAATTCATTATATGAATAAAACTAAACATTATTCTTATGGTATTATAACTCCAAGGGTTTCCTAGTTATGTTTCACTAAAACATACCAATGAGATTTATTTACCTAACTTTTATGATTAACCACATCCATCATTCCATAAACAAGATAATCCACGGGATCCATGCTTTGAAATGAACCTATATAGTTGGATGATTGAGGTATTTGAATGTGTATTATTTAAAAGTAATCTCACATATATTATTTTCAACGACCAATTATTTTAGTAAATACTTTTCTGTAATTAAACACCTTGTGAGTAGCTTTTATTTCATAAAACATTGAACAAAAAAGATAAATAATGTTATATTAATAAAATTATAAAATATTACTACAATATTATAGAAATTATATCATTGAGTATGATAAAAAGTACAAAAATTATAAAAACTTTTTAAAATTTAAAATAAAACAAAGCTTATTTTATTCTTAGATATACACAATTTCTAAAAAATAATTTTTACACATTAAGTGTGCTAAAATGAAAAATAAAATTTTCTCACCTTATAATTTTTTATTTGTAAAACAGAATCCTTATTTTTAATTAATAGTTACAAATTATGAAAAAACTATACTTTTTTTAGTCATAAAAATAGTATTACTAGGATTGTGTTTAATTACAGTTATAATGGTGCAACTGTTTTTTCAAATATTTTTTTAATAATATTGTGTAATTTTGTTATTATAAATTAAATTAATATATATTAAATAATTAATAAAATATAATTTTTATGAACATATAAAATTATATTAATACAAATTTAATGGGTAATAAATTTTAAATAAATTCAGAACACATAATTGTTTAAACATCATATTTCTCAAGAAAAAATACTGTATTTATATATGTAAAATGTTTTAATTTAAAATTCATCCTTATATTTTTTATAAACTGAATTATATTAAATAGAGATTAAATTTTGGTTTACAACACACAAATTTTGTAACAATATTTATCTTATATTTTTTATATAATATGAATTATTGGGATAAAAAATAGTTACCATGGTAAAAATGGAAATGGTAAAATATAAAAACCTAATGGTAAATGAAGTCAAACATGTTTAAGTATTGTTTGGAAATTTATGTTTAAGGATTTATAGAACATATAAAGCTATAAACTCCAATATTTCTCACATTGGGAATGATTGTCTCTCGAATAATGTCATTCCATTATTTAAAAATAATGGGTATTCACAAAAGTTCCCTTTTTCTCACTTATAAAAGGGGAACACTTCCACCCCTTAATGAAACAAAAATTACTTATAATTTATTACTAAATTTATACCATTATGATACTAATATAAAACTATATCAGGTATGTAAGCCTTTGGTATCAATCAAAATATTTAGGGATATATTCAAGATAAATTTAAAGGTCCCAATGCAAGTATTACTAAATCATTATATTTTTCTTATTATTATTTCCCATCAAAAAATATCCTTAAAATATTTATATAATTAATGAATTGTCATAATTATACATATTCTTTACTATATTTATGCAAGAACAACTATTATTTCCTTCTTAATGAATTATAAAAACAAATGATCATCGAGTGTGCGTTGTACGGACTACCGGCTCCACAAAGTAGCGTTTTTTGTTTTTCATTTTTATTTTAATTATATATCAAATGACATAAATAACATTTATAAACCTTATAAATATGAAAATAATATAATTAATATTCTTTTATAATTAAATTATTTCAAAATATGAAATTTCATAACCATACACACACATCGAATTTTGGTATGTTCATGTTTTGGTCAGTTGAACCATTTACATGAATAATGTTGTAAAAATATTTCATAGATGGCTATGTGAATTTAAATACTAGAAATATCATAATTAAATAATTAAATAATGATTTTTTATGTAATTTTATATTAATTATAAAATTTATTATTAAAATATCATCTATAATTGTTCAAATTACAAAAATAAGCCGACAATGATTCGATTTTCTTACGAACAAAAGAAAAAATGACAAAATTAATATAATATAATATATTAAAATATAATAATAAATATTTCATAATGAATGAAATTATTATGAATGTGGTTTCTAATAAGGTTTCTAATAAACAAAATTTTATTATTTAGGATGTTAGGTGTCTGCACAAAATGAATCAAGTCCGTAGTAAGGGTTTCTTTGTCTCATTTTCAAATCCATGGGAAATGTTTTACAGTTCAACCTACCTTTTAGTTTACATAGTGTGTTCAATAAACTATTTCTTTACAATATTAACATATATTCTTTTTAATGATGTGTTTATTACCATTTTATGATCTTCCTCTCACATACCATTGATTCTTATGTCATCTATATTATAAGTATTTTGTTTTCTTAATTTCAGAATCATTGGGTAATATATGTAATTGATTTATATGATTTTAAATATTTATTTGAAATTAAAATTACCCTATTTTATATATTATTTAATCTTTTTCTTATTTTAATTTACATTTCATCATCAATAACCACTTATTTTATAAATCATTTTCTAACATAAATGTATAATGTCTGTAAGAATTAGTCTCATTCATAACATTGAATCTTCTCTTCCATGAAGATGTTTTTTTTATGAAATTTTTTTTATGGAATGAAATAAAAGTATGTTTTTATTTTATATCCTATTTATTTTAATTTTTTCTTTTATTAAATTTAATAATTTCAACATTTCACTAATGTGGTTTTTTTAATTGGCTAAAAGGATTAATAATGGAATTTCTTTTCATTATTTACCAATCCTGATTTATTAACTATATTTTTTTTTATTTTCAATGTTTTTTTTTGTATATAGCTCTTTATAATATTATTTTTCAATGTTTTCTCTTTACCTACCCAATTTATTTTGTAAATTAATTTTCACATCATCTTTTTTACAATGTTTACAAGATTTTTTGAATAGTATTTCATTTTAACTTCTTATTTTCCACCAAGGATTATCTCTGATGAAGTTAGGTTTTTATCACCATTTGTATTTTATTATGAAAATATTCCTTTTTAAAAATGAGATTTATGATATCCTATTATTTATTTCTTCATGTACTGTGATTATTTTGAAAATTTTAAGAAATAATTTATTTTTTAAGGCTTCTTTAATATATGATGATTGTAATTTTTAAGTGTCACATGTATGTATGGGTGATGAAATGTGGGGTCCTATATAACCATATAATGCATTGGTTTAATTTTATATCTCATGAGATATTATGGTGAGTGTGTAATGACTTTTTTCACATCGTCATGGGCTTATTGAGTTTTCTCATATTTTAAAGTGTGGATATGAAGCTTCTGTTCACATGTGAATGGGAATAATGAGTTTTCACACAATGGTTTTTCTATTATTATGGTTGTTAAAAATTTACAAGTTGTATATAATATCATTAAAAATTTACAAGATGCTTTTCATAGTCATTATAAGATATGATTTTATGTTATTCCTTATTTTCAAATTATTTTACACTCTTATGACATTCGACCATATTTCATGATTTCTTAGGTATGTTTTAATCCATCTGATAAAATTCATCCATCCTTATTGATAATTTATTATTTTATGTTTCTATACAATGTTTTATGACTGTCAACTATTTCATTATGATATTTTAATAAAATATTTATCCTCTTACTTGTTTTCTCATTCATTTTTATGATATTATATAATGGGATATGTTTTTAAATTATAATAATTTTAGCTCATACATTTCTTATGTTTCCATTTACCAAGTTATGAATATGATCATGTCATGTGTGATGTATTGAAAGGAATTATATAGAAAAATAATTACGGGGAAATTTTTTCTAGTATTGTAAAATGAGATATTTATATAGTTAATCTACAAAATAGTAATCCTTTAGGTCCTCATTTTGTGTGAATATTTTTGAGATGTATTATGTAAACCATGAATTTGATGTGTTATTTAATTTATGATTGGATTATGGAAATTTATATGGTTTGAAATGGTGGTTTAGTTATTTTAGGTATTATTTTAGAGAAATTTAATGAAAACCCTAGAAATAAGCCCATTAAATTTTAATCATAGTATAACATTTTGATATTCTAGTAAAGTAGAGATTGTGAGGTTTCTTAAGAAATTAATTCCATTTTTGGATAATGCATTTGCATATAGTATCTAACACAAATATGCCTACGGTTTGAAACATTGAATGGGACATATTTTTTATTAACATCAATGTCACTCGATGCATGAAAAATATTATTAACTGCATACCTTGTTTTGGACTCCAATGGTATATGCTTTGGTTAATTTTAACTCTCTTTATAAACCATTGTAAAGGATATTAATTTAAAACTAGTTCAGTTCAAAAACTAACCATGGATAACCTATATATTCATATAAAAACTTATCCACATCATTTATGAAATCATCATTATGAGATTAAAGTTTCATTAAAAGTACATTCATTAATTTAATTATACTCATTCCTTATGTTTATTTAGCAAATGTAATGGCTGGAACATAAAAGATTCGATTTAAAAATTGGTGAAATTATCAATGTGGATTATTGAAACCTACTAAATGAGAATTAAAAAATTCTAAAAGGAATAAATACCTAGATATGGGTCTTAGTTTCCCCACAAATAAAAAAGAATGAGAAGGTGGTCAAAGCTCATGGATCACATAAGCCTCCAAGAGGTTTGCTATAACATTTCCATTTTAAAGTCATCTGAATGAACCAAGTGTAGCGTGTTACTTGTGAAAGTTCCCATGATAACCCTTAAAAAATACCTTTTTCTCTTCTCAATTTTCCTCACACATAAACTATTTTCTTGATAGAAGCTAAATAAGATCACCTAGGAAGTGCTGTTTGTCAACTATAGAGCTCATGAAAGCCCATTGAAAATACTTTTCAAATTAGAAGAAAAAAACCAAAAGGAAAATGCCTCTTGTGGTCATAAAACTCATTCAATGGGTCACTTATGGGGATAATTATTGTCCTTGAAAACATTCAAGAAAATCACAAAACCCTCGAGACTTTGTAATATATAAACAAAGGAAATAAAAGTGGTGGAGGCGGGAGCCCCTCATGGTCATAAAATACTTGTCATGATCCCCTCATGATCCTCAATACACCATGAGACCATGGTGAAATGTCAGCCTAATCCTATAAAAGCCTATAGTCTTGTCATCCTCTACATCTGAAGGAACTCAAGTGTGTCCAAGAGACCACACACTCCCCCTTTGGATCCCTAAGGAAAAATGGATGGGTCTATCAATGTGTCCTCACACATCTCCATAGTACCATTTATTGGTCATGCAATGCATCATCAAGAGGTAGTGTAATTTTAATTGACATTACTCATGTAATATCGCTTAACCATTTACTATAGGAAGATAAACGTAGGGACTAAAAATAAGAGGTTAGAGCCTCTTGTAGTTGTAAAACATTAAATACATACTAAACATTTTTCTAGAATAGTCTTCTGAGACCCATAGTCAAGTCATCCTTATCTCAAGAAGTCCTATTGAAAATCCATCCATGTATCATGAAATTCATTGACAAGTCACCTAAGATCATGTGAAGGCCTTTTAGCAGGAAATTTGATATTTCAAAGACATATAGACATGTCAATATGAAAAAAAGGAATTCCTTCATCATACCTGAATAATTTAATGAGTCCCCTTTATTTTTAAATAATCTAATAAAAGAGGCATTGATTGGATGACTCACGGTCACTGAAAATTATGTAAAATTCGCGGAGTTTTTCGTGGAAGGGAATCATGAAAACACATGATCCAAACCCTTTTTCCGACTCCAACTTGATTCGAACAATATACACAACTCAATGAGATGGACATATGATATGGAAAGGCCGATAATCCCCCCCACCATAGCAGGAAAAAAGTAATATTTATTGTGACCACAATAAATAATGACTCTGGTTAAAAGTGTCTAGATACTCAAGCACAATGGTTTTGTTTTTGCGCTCTGATGAATTAGTTCTATAGATGATTTCTCAGAGTAGTTGATCTCACGATTGAAACGTTTTATATAAGGTAAGATACCGAGGAACCTTGGGATCAATCATGAATCATGAATAAGTGAATCACATGATCACATATAGATCAAGTGAAGGGCTTCTGGAAGGATGTGTAGAGAACATCACAAGAACTAACAAAATCACCAGAAACATAAAAGAAACTAACACTGAATAAATCTACGGTACCCATGATAAATATGTTGGAAGAAAGAAAAAAGTGGGATATCTATATAAAGATGACATATCAAGACCCTCATGCGCTTTTCTTGAACCAACCCAGACACACGACAACACTATTACATGTCACCATGTTCTCAGGATGCTACATCGGTATACTATTTGGATCATGTTAATTCCTTTATACATGTCCAAGAATGCCACATCACCCCCCTTGAATATACGACCCAATTTTCATGAATCCGTTTTATATTTCCATCAATGAATCATGGTGTCCTTATGATACATTTCTTGACTCATATAACATCATTCCCACATGTTTATCAATGTTTCATGGTAGTACATGGGTAGGTCAACTGGATCATGTGGTTCCCTCTGAGGATGTTATCTAGGTATTATCATGCCCTCTAGTCATGTCATCCAAGACATGTGACACCATCTAGGACATGTCACACAGGATCTCATGACGCCCTCCATATATTTCATCAAACTCTTGTGATGACACTAGGGTGAGTGAGTTGGATCATTCAAAACCCTCTAGATAGATCATATATGTCATATGATGGATTTCAGAACAAACCATCTAGGTCCCACGATGTTCTCTACACATGTCGTCCTTGATCACACAACAACATTTGAACATTCCACCTAGTCTATGTGAATTCCTTTATATAGAAAAACTAGATCATATAACTATCTTTAGATATTCTAGGAAGATACTCTCCAACATATCAAAAAAGTAATCAAATCATGAAGAGAAAAAATATCTAATGTTAGATAGGAATGTAGGCCATGTCAAAAGGGAATCCTAGGATTTGGTAACCTCATTCATCCTTGGTGTCTATGCAACTAATGAAAAGGAAAATTAGTTTGTAAGGCCTAAAAAAGGATCATTGGAACCTCTAATTACTACCATATCATAGATACATAGGACATCTCATAGAGGTTAAAGACCCATATTAGTATCCCAATGTCGATCCCAGAATATAAGTCCCACATCTACAAGAAATGACATTGATTACTTCCAATCCTTTTTTTCTCACAATGAGCATGGACCATGTGGTATTAGGTTGATTCAATGTTCATATCATCTCCACCATAAACCTCCACAATGTCCATGGAAATGTTAGTAATTAAGACGCAATCTAATAAACTATGAGGATATTGAATCCTTCTATAACCATGATATGTATGATGCATTCCTAAGGCTCCATCCTGAAATTAAAACAAACATCCACCTTAGTGTGGGTCTCACAATATCTCTAAAATCTGATCTATTGGGAAACAATCATTCCCATTTTCATATTAATCTACCTCATCCAACAGTTTATTGAGAAACACATCATAATATGATATCTCTAATTCCTTTCATGATCAAGATATATAGAATCCCTCTCTGAGGCCCACGGACCATATTAAAATCCTAAGGGCTTTCACAATGCATAATCCTCGCATCCATGTGCGTTAAGAATGATTATTTGTTTTCCCTTATTTCTAAAACTGAGCATAGATCACATGGTCTTATGGAGTTGAAATAGAAATAGATTTCACATCAAGAGTCTCCATTGGCTAGGGAAACATATGTATGTAATCCAAAATGACATCCATGACACATTTGTCTCAACAAAAGAGAATCTGCATTGGGGTTAGTCCTAAGGTCACGAATAAACTATGATAAATATGATTCTTTCTATATCCAATATATATAGAATTCCATTCAAATGCATGATCTCATATAGGTACCCACATTAGTGAATGTTATTTTTTGTCTCTCACATATCAATTATCATGACCCAATCATTCATATGGGATGATCACTCTACCTCATTTTCCAGTGAATTGAGAAAAAAATATACTATGATAGCTCTGATTCTTGCTTTAATCGAGATGCTTAGGACATCTCGTATGGACTGATGTTTTAATACACTATTACCGAAAGCTCTCATATCTCCCCTTCCTATAAAATCATGAACTACATAGGTTAACAAACTACGTGGGTTTTGATTCCTTAAATAACTACGATATGTATGATGCCTTATAATGGCTCAATCATATCCTAAAAATATTAATTGCCTCACTACATGTCACAAAATTCTGAATATTATAGTTATACAGATTTAGAACATACGTAACTTCCCATTAGATGAAATATATGGAGAAAATTAGATACATATAGATGGATTTACAAATGAGAACCAGATACATTTGAATTATAGATATACATAACCCATGATCATTTTGTTAAGATAACTAGTCTCATATCAATATTAGGAATTGATTCATGAACATAATTAAATATATAATATTTTCCTAGAGTAGGAATCAATTTCCCCCCCCCCCAATGGTTGCGATGAGCCTGACCTCCAATCCTCTCAACCAATGCGAGTCTCTAAGAGTTGTTGGGCCAAAAAACCCAGATTACCACCTACCTTTGGAAAGAAGTTCCATACCCAATTACTGTTGGGGGTACCATTGGCAGTTTCCAGCAAGAGAGAAAATTATTTCCCATTTTTAATGATGGTTCTCAAAACAAACCCCCATAATCAACCATCCAATTAGAATGAACCCACATCGATTAGGGCTCTATGTTGTTTTTTCCCAAAAAAAGGTGATCACAATGTAAATATCTCTAATAAAAAATATTTGGGTTATTATCCATCAGGCCATTTAATTTTCGTGTTATTCAAAAAAAACTGTAGAACCTAATGTAAATCTCTCAAAATATAGAATAATCATGGGTAAGGCCACTTTGTTTTGAATATCCTAAGAAAAAAAGATATTAACACGGTAATAATATAATAAATTATTATTTATAAGGTGGGTTCTTATGAAATAAGTCCATCCTCACTTTGATAAGTCCAAGAAAGTAGAATGGATGAATCCTGAATAAAAAGAACAATTATGTTAACCAGGTATATATAATTGGGAATATTATGACAAACATATTTCTATAATCAATAACTCTGTTATTTAACATTTTTATTACAATTGATACTACTCTAAACACCCCAATTTGAGAGAATATCTTCATCATCTAGAGATCACTCTAGTAAATCACCCGAGGCTTCATCCTTCATTAGTCCCAAAATGATCTCCCCTACATGAAAAATCTAACATCCAGTGGAGAACATGATGGTCTAAGAGTACCACTGACACAGTACAATCCCATACCAAGAAGTTGTTCATGATTTTATATAAGAATAATAACTAGTGAGTATTTATCACCCAGGAAAAGGTTCAAGTAAGCCATTGGACCTTGTCACCAAAACCAACTATTTCAGAAACATCTCTCCATAGTGCCACAATAACAACCTTTAGTCTCTAATGAAGGTTGATTTGGGATTCAAATATGGATCACTCACAATACATGATTGATAAAGGAGGGAACCTATCAACTATGGTAACCATCAACAACCAATCAGTACCCTCAAATTACCTACTGAGCGTACGACCTAAATTGTTTCCGCCTATGATACCCTTGAATAGAAAGTAAGGAAGGAACAACGGGCGAGGAAGACACTTGATATTCAGGGTTGGGACCATGTCCCCACTCCTACTAATGAATTATTTAAGAATATTATATCATTAACCTGTGAGCAGTCCCATATTCATTCTCACTCAAAACAACTATGTGGGTATATTCCCATAATAGGCATGGGGGACATAGATTTCCCTACCCTTTTTCGTGAATACCAATGACATAATTTGGTTGAATAAAGAGGAAAGAAGTGGTAACATATCCTCTCTTTAATTGAAGACATATATTAGTGTATAAGGGAGAAAAAAATCAGCATGGTTATATTCTTCCACACACATTTCTAATATTCCAATAAATTTTAGCAACTGCTGAAGAAGACTATCATCTTATTTCATCATAGCTATAGATATTTGGAAAGGTTCATGTTCTTATCCCTACATCCTGGATAGCTCAACATTTTGATCATTGAGAACTAGTTGCTTCAATTGAAAAAGGGAATATTATTACTCCCACACTAGATGATTATCATCATATTCCGATAATGGTCGAGGCATTGGACTAATATAATAATCCCATTCCAATTGGGGCTAACCATGGGAGATCATCACATACCTTGAGATAGGGGAAAATTCATGTTGAAAAAGACTGGTGGCATATTACAAAGGCCCTAGATCGATCTAAAATTCTTATTCTGGTCAGGTCTAACCAATTAAGAGGGGAATAAGACTCATAGTGGGATCAAATTGTGGTCAAAGAATTAAATTGAAATACCGTAAAGGCCTTGGATTGGAAATATGAACCCATTATGGCTGGGGATGACCCTGTGATAATAGAACAATCCTCGAGAGATTCTAATATTCCTTTCAGTGTATCTACCTAGAATATTCAACAGATCATGGAAGACATAAGCATGTTCCAACTTCCACCAATGAGCTATTATGACATCATCATTCTAAGGAAATAAAAGGGGATCCTCATATCACTTCTCCATTTTCAGAGGTCCATTAGAATATTTCAATGGGGAATTCATTTTTGGAACAGGCTCATATTCTTGTTCCAATCGGAGCTCTCCTAGTGAGAGTATCTCACACATTGTTTCGGGCTTATATACCTGCCAAGAATGACCAATGACATATTCTAAAGGATAAGGATCAACCTAATATTCCAATACTAAGTGACGATCACCAAGTGAGAATGGTGCATGCCTCATTAAAGGCTCATATTCCTATCATTAATTACATGAAATATTATCATATTCCAATAAATACTCATCATTCGGTTCATATTCCCGCCACATCATATGGTTATAAGAAAGTTTCGACAACCATCATACAAATGGCTCATATCCCATCACAATTTTAAAATGTAGGTCAGTATATTCTGGACATGACACATATTGAGACCCATATATCTTATCATCTTAATACTAATTTACTTAAGGTTTTTTGAGACACATTCCAGACACTAAAGGTGTCCTTCAACTCTTTTAATGATGCAGAAGATGCTCATTTCCATGATTGTCCACCTTATGGTAATGTGGACATGGATTGTAGGGACATTACTCCTGATATATACTATAGTCAACCTCCCGATTAAGATATATCCCATGGATAATGAAATCCACCCCTTTAAAAAGCACCTTCATATAAAGGGGTTTCCAAAACTCTAACACCATCATGTAGAGAGGTTCTAGAAACATCCGGGTCAATTGTATATAGTTTCCCAGCAATAGTCGGTATCACTCCACTATCATTATCTAGTGATTATCAGATTAATATTCTATGGTCTGACCAGAAGTAGGAATGTAGGTTTATTGAATATTATGATGACAATGAAATATGGAGAGAGTTAAATAGAATGAACCTCCCCATCAGGTTCTATCCCCTCGCCACTTATGACCATGTGATCCCAAATGAGCTAGAAAAGGAGTGCATGCCTTTTCTATGCCAAAATATGTGGACCAATCATTAGTGATTGAAGGATCCCCATCACCCTTACACAACATGAGAGGGTCTCCTTTAGACAATCAAGATAATATATTTTCATCTAGACACTGTAGATATATCCATGGTTTGGGATAAAAAACTAGAATAGTATAACACAAATTTTCCACATGCTTACTACCATTTCATCATGACTCTTCGGTATTTGATCTCTAAATCCACATCAAGCATCACTATTTGAGGATGAGGATATTATAGAGTATTTCAATTTTACACACCACTAAAACAACAGAACCCCTTAGACATGGCATCCTATAATGTTATAGCCTCTAGAGTGATCGGGGGACAAATTAATTCCTAGGCTAGTTTTTCACTATAATGGAATACCCCCACTTCAATGATGCCAAGAAATAATGTGCGGAGGAATATGATAGCCAAAAAAACATCAAACTAAGCCCCTCAAAGAAATTATAATATATTTTGAACACATATACTGAATTTATGATCATCTGGGAAACTTTCCATTAAGAATGGTTCTCATCATGGGCTATCATCACAACCATACCTTACGTGAGCATAGCTATGACACATAAAATGATCCATAGTAATAGATTTTAAAGTGGTTGTCTAGATTCCTAATTGGACCACCAAACCAAGAGAATATATACCATCACCTCCATTCCTTTCAGCATCATTTCTAAATAGGATTCATGATATATCCTCTGTAATTGCAAAAAAACACCAGACAACTTTCCTAGGGAAATTTGTATCTCAATCCCCATCTCCAGGTTCTTCATCTCATAATCGTGTCTTAGGGGAATCAGTAGTGATTCCAAATAACTCCATTCTATTAATTTAGGGGTATTTATATTTTAATGCTCATCCTAAGAATCATCAAATCCCCTACTGGAAACATTTGATCCTCAACAGTAGAATCATTTAATGCCAATTGAGGCCCAAAATGACCACTAATACTCTTGGGTGGGGAAATTTTCATTATAATCATCACCACATAAGGAATCATTCTTCTCCATGTTTGGAGGGAATGATCAACTATTAACTACCCACTTCTTCCTCCCACTACAAGACTACCCTCTACTAGTCAAGGCACATTTAGTAACCATTAGCAGAAACTCCCTCTAGGTTACAACTTATGGTCCAAGATAAGATGAACTTATGGAAAATATAATCAAGACCTACTAAGGATATAAGAAAAAAATGGCCAAATATGGACAACACTTCAAGGAATGACCCTGGTGAAGGTAGTTCAGAATAATCCTGTTAAGTCAAAATTAATGGTAAAATCAACATTTCCCGATATGCCTCTATAAATGCCATTAATATCAATATAGATGAAATTTGGGATCAATAAAATAATGCATAGGGTCTCAACACAAAAAATATAACCTAGGAGGAGGGTGATCTAGATGCACCAACCGAGGTAGCAAGCACCTAGAACAAGAGAAGGATCCAAAAACTGGAACCTTTGAATAAAGAGCTTCCACCTCTATAGGAGAACACTTCCAAATAAAATGGTAATGTTATGGCTATATCCCATCATAACCTAGAATAATTTAGGTTCCTTAAAAAAAGTTATATCTATCATAATAAGAGAGTGAAATAAAAACTCTATAATAACTTAATGAGGAATCTACTTAGGTGATATATCCCTTCTGGTATCTTCTTCAGGCTGAAGTGAATATACCTACATCCATGAGAGAAAATCCTCCAAAAAAAGAGGAATATGAGCATGAGATAGGATCAGTCTCTAGGTATCCAATATGCATATATGATTAAGTAAAAAAATCGTTGGACTTCCCTCTATTATAACGACAGCATCTCCATTTCTAGGGTAATCATTTAGTCATATGAAGGATCAAGAATCAGAAGGAGATGATGTTGGGACCACCGCATCAACCCCCTCCCTCTACCTATGTATGGGATACGACTCAGATAGAAGTGCCGCTAAATATTCATAACATCATTGGTCCCTATCTACTCTAATGAAATCCATGGATGGGAGAGTCACACATGTACACCATGATAGCAATCCATATCCTGAGTTGATGGATTAAACTTTTCCTCCATCTAATTTTAGAAATCCTTCTTTCTCTACATTTGACAGTGTGGGAGACCCCAAAAAATATATCACATACATCGTGTCTCAATGTGGGATGATGTTGGGTCCAAAAGACTAACAGGAGGAATCAAACCTGTTGTGTTTTGTAAAACCTCTAATATGGACAACCTTTTCCTGGTACAATAGCCTGCCGGTTGGATCTATTCCAGATGGGAAGATCTGTGTCACAAGTTCCCTTAATAGTTTAGATCCACGCTAAGGAAAATTCCAATTTTCATCCTAATAAACTAAAACCAACATGAAAATGAGAGGGTTTCTGACTTCATAGCTAGGTTGAAAAAGTTAAACAATTTGATTGGCATCCCTCTCTCAAAGGAGAATCAATTAAAACTCTATCATGAAAATACTAAGGACTATTTGTAGAAATGGATGATTCTAATGAAATATCTAGGAAGATTCTGTGAGTTCATATATATGGGCCAAAATTTTGAAGAATCCATTTAGTGAACCTAATCCAAATTCTCAACTCATGCTTCCATTATAGGGACAATGGATAGGAAAAGAAGAACATGAATCATAAATTCAAAATCCCACATTAGTACCCATCCACGAACATAGGTAAGCCTTGATCCTCCCCACACCTCTTATTGAGTAGAGACAAAAACAGAATCTCTTTCGTACAGAAGCATATAAAAATAATGGTCGCATGTGATTTGAGGAATGGATGAAAAAGAAATACACCTTACAAAATGAACAAGTTCCTAGTTTTTTCTTAGAGGCCATGGAAAGAAACCATCACAGGATCCCACAAACAAGGAATCCCAATGAGTCCATACTCAATGATCATCTCGACTACTTACCCTACCATAAAAGGTTCCATCATAATATCTAAGAGAACTTTTTCTTAAAGACGTACTTCAAGGCATAGTCAATTCTAGATATGTGGCACTAAAAAAATAAGTATATTAGGTGGCCTATATAACCGTTGTCTAATTAGAAGAAGAAGATGGATGCATGAAATTTTCGTCTAGATGTGTGAAAAAGTTTGACAACTGGTTGAATCAAGAAATAGTTGATCGAGTTCATGCCACCTAGAAATCACAGTTGTGAAAACAAGAAATAGATCCACCACCTAAGAAATAGACCTAAAAATTTCCTCCCAAATGTGTGTATGACCACCATAGAGAGGAATAAATAGAATATGAAGAGTCATATTATAATATAATGTAATCTATTATTATGATATATTTCATCCATGAAACATTTGAAGTATGGGAATGGACTAACAAAACGAAATCCTCACCATATGAAGAGATCATATTTGGTTCTATCAATGTGGTACACATGGAAGACCCTTTCTTCATTGATTAACAATCCTCATAATATAATTTCACTCTATCTAATTATGGAACGAGAGGCTGCATGCATAGGAAATGATGATACATGTGACAACATGGGAATGGTCAAACCCAATATTTCTATCAAGTCCCTAAAGAGGACATATATACAACTAACACCCATGGTCAGGCACTCCTGTGAACTCAAAAAAGCCATATAGGTTGCTGAGGAGCCTCCAAAAGTTGTAAACACACAATTTTCATAAATTAACTCCTAGCGAGGGATCAATTATCTAATCAAATCAAACAAAGGGGAAGGCTGGCATGACATGTGTCACTTCTAGAAGATACTCCAAAAAACTCAGCACAAGCCCCAAACCTATCCACCACAAATACCTCAACTCCAATGCTGCATGTCTAAGAAAAACCCTACTTCAGGAAGCACTAACCTATGGAAAAAAAATATGGCATTATAATGTATATTGATTTTTTCCTAGTGATAATCTCAATCCTAGATTCACTACATATTTCATAATAACTCAGGGAGGCACTGGTCGAATCCCTCTAGAGCCCACAAGATATTGAAATTGAAATTCTTGAAGTTGGGGTCTTTCGAGTGGAGACCATTCCATAAGAATTACATGTCACCTTCTCATTCACTAACTAGGATCAGGAAGAGGTTTTCCCAAAGCACATCAGACCACTATATGTATCGAGAAGACTCAATAATGTCAACATCCAAAGGGCTCTAATTGATAATGGTTCCGGGGTCAACCTCATCTTGGTTCGATCCCTATGAATATTGGGATATGGTGTTGGGGACCAATATCCCATAATGCTAATCATTCAAGGGTATGATATATGTGATAAAATGCCTCTCTAGAAGACTAAAAGAAAATCATGGTTTTTGGATCTCACATATGATGTTGATTTAATGGTTATCCATAAAGATTCCATATATAATTTCCAACTTGGAAGACCCCAGATCCAAAACCACATGTCAGTACCTTTAACATTTTATCAATGTATAGAGTACCCCGTTGATGGAATTTCATCATACTACATTATGACAACACCCCCATAGAGACTTTAAGATCCATATATGCTTAATAATATGTCTACAAGAATTAGGGCAAGAAACCAATGGAGGATGATGATATACAGGTTTCAAACCATAATGTCTTGGGGGAAACCCCTATGAATCCCTAGATTATGCTCAACAGTAAGTATATGCTCCTCAGAAATATGGTCGAGGTAACATATCTCATCCAAGAGGTCCAAGCCCTCCAGTGAAAAAATAAACAAAAATTAGATATTTCATCTCTCTTTAATGACTCTGGTAGTAAGGGATGATAATATCTCTTATCATGGACTTCCTCACCTCGATATTGATTGATAATCCCCCATGGTTCCATCTTCTTCTGATGATTTCACAATACACTCGTAAGTGGAAAAGGAGGATGATGACCTTAATAATACCCTCCCATATTCGAGGAAGGAGTCTCCACCACCATAGACATGGTCAGATAGGTAATCTTGGGAATAGTAGAAAATTGTGGGCTATGTTTATCAGTGACTCCAAGACCCTTTATGATAAGGATATGTATATTGAATTTCTAAAGAAACGTCGATATGTGTTTTCTTGTAACTACACAGAAATGACCAGACTAAATCCATACATGGCTATTCACCATCTCAGCCTACCCAATGAGAATTAAGGCCTCAAGTAGGTATTTATGAGGATTTATCCCGCTCATTCCACCACTGTAGAGGCAGATGTTGACGTATTAATCAAGTCAAACGGTGTCTGAAAAGTGATATACCCAAAATGGGTGGATAAAATCATTCCTGTCAAGAAAGAGAACAAGATGATTATGGTATTTATTGATTTTAGAGACCTTAATCAGCACTTCCCAAAGGTTGATTTCCCTTTTTCGATCACATAAATCTATATTGATGCAACTACTATCTTCCATTCCCTTTTCTTCATGGATGTGACCTTGGAGTATGATCAAATAATATTTTCCCCCAAAGATGATGCTTCCACTGCCTTTAGAGTTCCTTAGGGTATCTCCTACTCTTAATTAATCCCATTTGGGATAAATAAATATTGTTATACATATCAATGTTCTATTTATAATATCATTAATCATTTAGGGGAATGATAGTTGAGTGTTATGTTGATGACATGGTTGATAAATCCAAATAGCAATTTGATCACTTCATGAATCTCCAAAAAAATCATCGATAAGATGTGAAATAATATTCTGAAGAAAAATATGATGAAATTTTCTTTCTTGATAATATTAGGGATGTTTCATGGATTTATGGTATGCCTTTGTGACATCAATGTTGACCTAGAGAGGACTAGTTCTATTTTAGAAATGTCACCCCTATAAATCTCTAGTAATTAGGGTGATCCAAGGGAATCTCTCCTATATTCATTAATTCATGTCCATCCTAGCCAATAATGATCTCCCCATAAAAAGGATAATGAATAAGTTAATCGCCTATCAATGGGGTGATGATTGCCAAATAGACTTCGAATGTTTTATGTAGTACGTACTATACCTCTAGTTTTGGTGCCTTTTGTGGAAGGGATGCCACTTGTCATGTAAGCTTCTCTTATGGAACACTCATTGGGAGGCCTCCTATTATAGAAAAATGATCCATGGGGTGATAATACTCTATATTTCTTCATCCTGATAGTTCTAGGTACAAGATAATATATTTTGATGTCAATAATAACCCGCATGTTCTTATCTTCATAGTGAAAAAGATGAGGCATTACTTGTAGCACCAAAAACTGTATAGGTTCTCTAATATTGATCCACTCAATTAAATAATTAGTTACACTATGTTGAATGTGTTCTTGGCCTGATGGGAGGTAAATCTATAGGATTATGATATCAAGTTTGTATCACAAAATTTAGGGAATGGGAAATATATGGTTGCTTTACTTAAAGCACATCCTTCCCTATAGAATACATTAGTTGACACTTAACTTCTAGATGAGGAGGTATTTTATGACCATGACACTCATCATACACTGGATATGTATTTTGATAGGGCTTCTTGAAGTTATTTCCATAAACAGATGGAAAACATGAATTTAAATATGGTTGGCTTGGGGGTTTTATTTTTATATCTACAAAAAGATATTTTTTCCTACACATTATCACTATTTGAAGGATGCATGAATAATAAGGAAGAATATCACGGCCTCATTGGTCACTTGGAACATGCCTTACAGCTTCACATAGACTTCCTAAATATCCATGTAGATTCAAAAGTTGTGATAAATAAGATCAATGGTGAATATGCCATTACTAAGGATGAAATAGCCCCCTCACTAGATACGGTAGGGAAATGATGGTAGAGGTGACTATTGAACCTACATTGCATCATGTTACCCAACCATAGAATGTTTTCACTGCCACATTGTCTAATGTGGCCACCATCCTAGCCAACCCTGATCTGAATGATTAAATATTCTGTATCATGCATTAAAAAATGGCCCCATCGATCAATGAATGTGATATGGAATAAATAAATCAGGTAGACACATCCCCATAGAGAAATGAACTAATTACAACCCATAGATTGATGGAACCCATAATCGGTAATATTCAATGATGGATTCTCCCAACAGACTGAGCCAGAAGGTAATAATTGTTTTTTGTGAAATATACCCTATAGTACAGGATGGTCCAAATTAGTATGTGGCCCACTATAAGTGAGGATTTGATGGAATCATACTCAGTTGAATAATAGAAGGACAGATTCTTTCTATCATGGAGGAAGTACATGCAGTCTCTTGATGCACCCATCAATATGGGACAAGGATCTCCCATTATATCGGGAGGTTGGGATATTATTGGAAAACCATGATAGATGACTGTATGTTGTTCACCTAAAAATGGCATACATGTAAGATACTTGAAAACATCATCCATAAACCCCAATAATTGCAACAAATAGCTAAATGTTATTGGCCATTTTTTGTTTGTGGAATGGATTTTGTGGTGCCATATCCCCCCAGCCGTGGCTAAGAATTTTATGTACATAATTGCGACTATTGACTTCTTTTCCAAATGGGTTGAGGAAATACCCCTCAAGTATGTTGAGATGAAAAATATTATCAACTTCATAATGTCCCATATCATCACCAGATTTAGGGATAGTCAAACTATATTGACATACAATAGCACCAACTTCTGTTCTACAGAGTTGAAGATACTATACTAGTAGTACAATATCGAGTCCAATCACTCACTCGCTATCGTGAATCGGTGAATAGAAAGATAGAGGCCTTCAATATAAATCTATCAAATACAATCTAGATGATGGTTAACAAGGATAAGAATCATTGTATAGAAGAAAAACATCCATGATTTATTAGGATAACATAATACCACATGTTCTGATACGCAAGAGATGCCATACTAGTTAGTGTATGGGACTGAGGTAGTGTTACCCATATAGGTTTATCTACCATACCTCCAGAAATCCATTTGTAGAATTCCCCCAGATGATGATAAATATCAAAATAATCTAGATGAATTTGAATTTCTATACGTGAATAGGTTTTTCAAACTAAAAAACATGGAGTTCCATCAGAATAAGATCACACAAGACATTAATAATAAGGTTTTCCTTAGTTCATTCATCCCTGGAGAACTGCTGTTGTGTCTCAGAACTCCAATGATACCATGAAATAATTCCTAGAATCTGAAACCTAAATGGGATCGGCCTTACATCAAATACATGGTCTATCATAATAAACTCTACTTGTTTGCCACAATGGATGGGGAATGTATCACGCTTCAAAAAATGAAATATTTTTCAAAACATACTCTTCATAGCTGTCATCAAACACCAAAAATTCATAAGATAAATAATTTAAACTACATCGTATCCATATTCCTTACCAAATTACGATAAACTATACTGAGAAAATTCTGAAAAAATGACCGTAAATAGTTTGGAGATCATCCTGACCAAACAACGATAAACTGTATGGAGCACACCCAACAACATGATGATAAACATTACCACTATTTTCCTCACCATAGAACATTAAAATAATAGATTTTATAAAAACAAAATATTTCATTATTATTTCCATTATAGGATACGTAGTGAGGTCCAAAACTTTAAGGGTTGGTCCCATCAACAACATTCATTTTCTTTCACATTGGGTGATCAATGTCCTTACTATAAGACACTCGATTACTGGACAAAAAGTCCTTGCCACATGACATTAAAATACATGGGTTTTCTAGAACTATATATGGATTGATTCTCATTTTCAATGAGATATGTAGGGATACCTTTATCCTATATCATGGCCTAGCCACCACATGATATAAAATTTCCCAATTTTACAATCAAATACCTCTAGTTGGTGGGAACAAACCTTGTAATTCCATGTTTCTCACACCAAGAATAGTTCATCTGAGGTTAGGAATTGTAGAAAGGGATTACCTATATGAACAAGGAATGAAATCACATTAAAGGTACATCAAGGTTTTGAATAAAAGACCATAAATGGAAGACCATGAGTCATTGCTGCATTATGTTAAACTGCACAATAAATGTCCATGTCATATCACATAAAACAACATGGGTCCTCATGAACTAGGTGTGTCCTAATTCTAATAATCATAAGATACATAGTGATATCTGGATATCTAATCATGGGCCCATCTACAAAAATCATCAGCATCAATTCCCACCTCTCTGTATGTGTCAGACCTATGAATAAATATTTTATCTTTCAAGAACAATGTGTTACTTGATTCATGTCCACACAGTATATATAGTGACACCCACATTTCCACACCTAACACAATCACAAAAGATAAGAATAAGAGGGCCCCCCTATTTTTTATTGTTCAAACCTTTGTAGGGAACTCCCTTCAAAACTACATGTGGCTTGATTCCCACCACCATGGGATATGTAGTGAAACCTAGAATACCATTCATGGGTACATCTAAAATACCACCATTTCTCATTGGTAGAACCACATCCTTATAACATGAATTTAAACTCCATAGACCATAAAGAACTACATGTTTCTTGATTCTCATTCTTATGTGATTTGTAGTGACACCCAAATTTCCACCCATGGGGCCAGCCACATCATTGTTTTTATTTCATGTCTGTTCATCTTCGTCCTCACCATAAGAAGTTAAATTCTATGGGATTTAAAGAACTATGTGTGGATTGATTTCTATCATCACAGGATATGTAGTGATGTTCAAATATCCATTCTTAGGCCTGAAGGAAAAAATAAAATAAGAAATAAACTCCAACCGTAGGGAAGCCATGTCACACAAACCCATTTTTCCTACTTATAAACCAGATCTACAAACAGTTTTTTTATGTACATAATACATCATGGAAAAATTTCATGATGGTTACCCATCCTTAACACATGACATTAATCTGCATGGTAGAATTACTTTACCACATGAAGGTAAGTCGTTACCACATGACATCAAACTACAAGGTGAAAGTCCGGATCACATGACATTAATGCTACACATCAAACATATCATTACCTCATG
Source organism: Viscum album (assembly GCA_963277665.1). Lineage (NCBI taxonomy): Eukaryota > Viridiplantae > Streptophyta > Magnoliopsida > Santalales > Viscaceae > Viscum > Viscum album. Next base: position 982,768,565 of record OY728157.1, read on the forward strand.
AAGATAAACTACAAGGAAAAAACTATGTAAACACTACATGATGTTAAATTGTGTAGGACATCACCAATCATCATCCCTTATGAAAGAACCATAAGTTCATTACCCTGTTCAACCAAAGTACGAGGTAAATCCACCATATTTTAATGAACATCAATTTGTATACCAAAAATTATGTCTCAAATATGACTGTAAACCTTTCTTATCCCTTGGAATGTAAAATAAATCTCTCTACTTGGCCATGCTAAACATGTATAAGGAAATAAATCCCCCAAATAGATACATCATTGCCCCATATAAATGGATTTCTAATTATTATGAGAATCACGTCACCATGGAGAAACCTAGAACATATTTTTGTTTTGGTTCATCCATGGAATGATTATACCATGTCATCACTCATGAACTGAGGAACTAGATCCATGAATTACAGTATTTCCATATTTCGCTTGTATGGATGATGGGGTATTCCTTACCTTGGGTATCCCAATCAGGATCTTGTGAATAGTTCCCCATATTAGGTCCATGTGTGTCACAACTGTAAACTGTCAACCTTTGGTCAAATATGTATGACCCTAAACTATAGCCTATGATGGTCCAAATTGAAAGAACATAAACTATTAGTGAAATAGGCACAATACTTTTTAGTTTGAAAACGAGATAGGGGTATCCTAGGTAAAATTCAAGTCTTCACTGACAAAAATATTAACCTTCATTGTTTAAGAAAAAATTAAGCTGTAAATAAATAAGGCATGAAGCCCATAGGGTTTACATTGTTACCCTAGAAAATATAAATCAATGATCACTGGACCCATTGGTTTCAGAAAAAGCTAGAGTAATGATTTGTCACATATACTCTCCATTAGAATATTACACATCACCATGAGAATATTACACATCCAACAAATCACACATCATGATTTGGGTTCCTCGTATCACCACAACATTCCATGTTCCTTGGAAAAGATATCTGGATTCAAGAGACCCTTTTCATGACTATACCTATATTCATATGCCTCCCGCATATGTTCATATGTTCATCAACAAAATGTGTCACTCTACAAAAAGGAAATTATGATTCTTGTAAGGACCAGCATATCTACAGAAATAAGAAATTCCTTAGTGTGGCTGAAAAAATCCCGATATGACATTACCATATCATCCTCCTAGTCTGAGCACTTTCAACCATGACTTGTGGTCACAATATCAAACTATCTCAGAAGATACGATGTCCTCAACATTACATCACCATTTTGGAACCCTTTCTCAATGTTGGAATGTGACACTAAATTCCCTAAAAAAAATTTTCCTAGAAATCATGATTGAAAACAACAGGGTGTTTGACTCAAACATCATAATAAAGAGATGAATTTCCCTAGGGATCCAAAACCCTTCTTGGATAGCTTTCTTCTCATACCCAACCTCATTATCTAGACATTTTAGTCTTCAAAAAACATTCATGGACCTTAGAAAGGAGTGTAACGTCATCTTTTTATGGACAATGCTACCGAATCATAAGGTTTCTGATGCACCAACTAAAGGAATCTTCTCATTTCCAAAAATTAGATTCAGACATTATGAGCCATAGAGAACCCACAGCCGAACCTGGAATCTCAATAATTTCACTGTAAATACACCACATGTATGTCCCATATCATATTCATGACTCAAAATTTTGGGTAATGACTTACATCGCCCATATTCCAACTATCCAGATAGACCTAGAATCCATAGTATTTCACTTTAAAACTGATATTACCACTTTAAATCAACCATATCCCCTGGAAAAGATACTCAGCTTCAATAGAACCTTTGGTTGACTATGAAAATATAAATATAGATCATATATATACACCTATGGTGAACAAACAATTGAATCACTCTATAGTAAGGGATTTTTTATCTTTATGGGCCATTGAAACAGAACAATAGAAAGAAACACCTCAGTTTGTTTTTTGTCATTCCTGTATTGTCTTCACCATATTCCATAATCATTTATTAGGTCCAAGATAAATGACCATGAAATAAAGCAATATCAGTTCCAAGATAAAATACCACAGACTAATGAAACATAAAGTTCAATCTAAAAGATCCTAAAATAATGAAACATCAGGTTCAAGATAAAAGACGCTAAACAAAAACAAAGTCATGTCTAAACTAAAAGACCCTAAACTAAATCAATATATGGTATGAGCTAAAATATCCTAGACTAAAGAGATTTGAGGTCCAAGATAAAATAAATTAATTTAATAAATATACGGTCTAATCTAAAAGACCAAAAACAAAATAAATATAAGGTCCAAGAAAAATTACCTAAACTAAATTGATATAAAGTCCGAGATAAAAGACCATAAACTCAAGAAATACAATGAATAAGCTAAAGGAACCTAATCTATAGCATTATAAGTTGTGATCTAAATGACCCTAAAATAAATCAATATATGGTATGATATAATAGGGCATAAACTAAAGTGATGTAAGGTCTTTTCTAACGGACCCTAAACTCAAGCAATATAATTTTCGAACTAAAATAACCTAAACAAAAGTAATATAATGTCCAAGATAAAAGACCCTAAACAGAAGCAATATTAGGTCCATCCTAAAAGGAATTACACTATAAAATGAGAGTAATTGTTCCTTCTTGAACTTGTAAGGCCCACCATATGGCCTTAACAAACATCAAACAATCCTTCCAAGCCTATTAGCATTGGAAAAAGAATAAAACTCCCCCAATGGGTCATGAATTATGTCAAATTATCCTTATAAAAGGTAGGTGATATCAAGATATATGGATCAGATATATCAATGACGAACCAAATAAGTGTGGGAATTAATGATTATTTATCAAAACAATATTTGTTATAATTCCAAAATTTAATTATATAAATTCATGATTATTGTATATAACCAAAGGGATTATTATCATTGGAAATTGATTTCAGAGCAAAGAAATATCATGCATATATTGAATTAAAGGAATATGGATAGTAATGTGGAAAGTTCAGAAAATCTATTCATTAATAATATGAAAATGGGGAGGAATATCGAAATTTTAAAGTCTCTCTATAGTATCGTAAAAATGGAATTCATTACAAAGGTTGAATTATGATAATATTTTATTTTTGAAACTAGAAATGATGGTATGATTTTGGTGAGAAGTGTAAACTAATTGTCGAAGATCCTCTTTCCCCACTTCATTATCTTCTTCTCTTACCTGAAGAGTTTTTCCAATAGCCATAAACTCCTTAAACATCTTTTTGGAATCTTCCAAAGAATATTTTGATATTGAAAGATCAGACCTCATATAATCTATAATTCCCTAAAATATCCATATATTCACATTCAATGATTCCATCTAAGACTATCATTTGGATATCAAATAATGACCCTACTCTAATACCTCTAACATCTCCCTTATCTACCTAGAAAGAGGAGCCTCATGTTTAAGATTATGAAAATATCATTCACTCATGATAAGATTTTTATGAGTTAGAACTATTTATTTCATGATTTCATATATTGGATTTCGATCAAAATCACCTCCCCCTAAATCATCAAATAACTGATTAAGGCATTCACCTTAATCAAGGAATACTTCTAAGGGGTCTGAGTAATGATGTCATGAATCTATTACCAAATCATCCTATGTTGTTTCTAAGACTCCATGAACAATGGAGAAGGTGTGGAAAGAGGATAAATAAGCATTTGAACTGAGAAAAAAGTTGGAGAATAAGCCTCATATTCCATTCTCTCGATATCAATATCATTTATAGCTTATATTAGAAGATCAATTTCCTCAATATATTCTAATTTCATATCAATTTAGTCATAACTATAATGAGTTATATTTCTTGAAAACCCACTAAGATCATTGATCAGGTCCATAGCCGATATGAATAATGGGGTTGGGGAGAGAAAAGGAATATTCATATGATAGACTAGCAAGCTTAGCACACCATCCAGATAAGTTGCTACCCAAGCCTAGGCATAATCATGTGTAAGTAAGGTGGGATCATCAATGGGTGGATGTATGATCTTCACCCCAATGTATTATCAACCTATCATCATCCAAAATTTGTGGATGACCTTAGGATGCCACTACCTTCAAATTATAGACAAAGGGAGATAGGATATCCTTTTGGTGAAACCAAATTGAAAATTGAATTGATAGGGTGTATATGGCTTGAAGATAATTATCTCATCCACTATGGCTACAAGAACCCATACTAAATAGAGATCATATATGACCTTTCATATAGGGAACCAATTAAATTATCAAAAATCTTCCTAGAAGGTGCATCAAAGGATGTAAAATCAACAATATCAAATTGGATCAGAAAATCTATAACCTCAGTGGGGCATAGTGGCAAGGTTGCAACCCTGATATGTTAAGAAGTATGGGATGGGATAAAGAATCTGGGATTCTTTTGGAAGTGTAGTATTCATAATTGTAGAAATTCTCCCATATCCATCCAAACCAAAACCAATGTTGGCCAATGATCATATGATGGGTGATACCATTTTGAATATGGCCAAGGATTATAAAAATATGTTCAATGACTGACACATATATATTTAGGAGTTTTCCTTCCAAAAGCCTCACTAACATCACTACTGTACAAACATGAATCTCTGAGTACATATCTCTATCCGAGAAAATCCATCCATGTAAAAACATGTCCATAAAGCCTCCCAGCCTATAGTTTGAGTAGATCTTGGAATTTACTCGGTATCCCCATAAGGTATATCCCCTAACTTCTAATATGTACCAATATGTTCCATCATTTTTGTGAACCTATGGAGAAGGGTACCAATGATGGTGTAGGGTAGTTGGAATGACCTGGTTGAAATAAAGAAAAATATTAATCTAATCCATGAAATAAATGAGTGAGTGCATAGTTACCTCATTGCCATGTTTCTATTTCACAGTGATAAAAATCACCTTCTAAAAAAAATTAATCTATAGGGGATCAACCCAGACATCTAAAGTAGGGGATAATTCATCATAAATATCTCCAAGTGTGGAAATCCCACCTAGTTGGTAAATTTTCTGTAGGATTATTCTCACTTCACCCTCAAAAAATGGAATGGGTTGGTTCTAGGGAACTAATTTTTGATCATATCTCAAATGAGGTCGGGATGGTGGTAGATGATGAATTGGGAAATCCACATGGATTTAAAAAGAATAATCTTGTATAGTTGGTCAACATACTCTCAAAAACAATGTCCAACCGAAAACATCATTGACCATTCATCATAAACAGTAATTCCAGGATAGAGAACTCATTTTGAGATCCACCTATTGTTAGTGTTGTTCATTGAAGAGGAAAATATAGTCATGGAGTTTTGAGTTATAGGCTGGTGAGAGAATGAAAAACCATCTACTCCTAGTGGAGAGTTTTATAGTATATAATTAAAACTCTAAAGTTAAACTTTGACAAGCTGACCTTTTCTTGTCAATTTTAATTAGCATGCACTAAGAAGGATATAACACCTAGTGAGGTGGTAGATTGATGTCTGATGGAGGGATGAAAACAACATCTATCATGCCAAACCCGTATAGAGGATTTCACTGAGATAAATTATAGTCCTGAATATCAAAGATAGGAACCAATTTAGAAAATCTTTACTAGAATACACACAATATTGAGGGTCAGTGTTGTGATTTTTAGCGTTCATGTCCCTCTGATTGGCCATAGCTAAGGAGGATCGATGAGAACTAGGATCCAACTGAATAAAAGTAATTTTCATATGTAATAAATATATAATAAAATGTTTTCAATCAAAATACATAGTAAACTAGAAGCATATTGTGCATCACATAAATCGGTAAGGGGTTCACAAATCGCATAAGGAGTTCAGGACTCGCCTAACTCATGAAGCTCTCACAGGTCACATAATCCCATATGGCATCATGCAATCACATGACAACTTAGAGAATCATGATTTCATGACATGGACATGGTCATGTGAATCACATGATAATGTATTGATCATATGATCAATTCCATATACCCCCTGAAATCCTCAATATAATCACAATCTTTATGGAAAATTTTCAAACAATTACCAAGATAATGTTCATTATTTTTTCAAATGACCACCTGAGGGAAAGTTGTCCTGGGAAATAGTTCTATCCATAGTAGTCTTGTTATTCGGTCTCATGACTAGGTCTTGTGGAAGGGCTTCACATTGAGGGTATGAAATGATAGTAGGGAAAGATCTCTTGTGAAATGGTAGTTCGTGAGATGAATTGATCTTATCCCTATGTAAAGTTAACTTCTTGGAATACTAAGAATCACCTAATAGATAAAAAATCACTCTAGAAAATGATTAACAATAATGAAAATGACTCTAGTGGGAATTTACTTTCCTCAGAACTGAGTCCTTGTCCCCCCAGACGTCTCTCCTGATGAGGGAATTTTTTGATGCCTGCCAAATAAGAATCATCAAATTAAAAATGGATGAAATACATGGATATGGGTATTATTTTACCTATAAAAGAAAAGGAATGAGAAGAAGGCCAAAGATCATGGATTTCATAAGACTCCAAGATATTTTAAATCATGTGACAATAATAAGGTCACATAGAAAAAAAAGTGTAGTGTATAACCTATGAAGGATCTCGTGAAGACCCTTCAACAAGCCCTTTTTCTCTTGTGAAGCCACCTTAGACAAATAGTGGTTGCATAGACGCAGTTGGATAAGCTCCCCTAAGCCACACAGTTTCCTAACTGGTGAGTTCCTAATAACCCATATGAAAATAATTTGGAAATATGAGAAAAATATCCAAAATTTAGAGGCCTCTTTTAGTCATAAAACTCACAAGATGGTAAACTAAAGGGAAGAATGATTTTCATTGAAAAAATAAAGAAAACTATAAAAATACCATATCTATTGTAAATTAAAACAATGGAATGAAAAATGGATGAGTCAGGATCCATTTGCGGTATAAATAGACATGTGACATGCCCTTGGTTATCTTAAAGACTTTGTGAGACTATAGTGACATATCTGCCTCATCCCGTAAAAGCCCACCATCATTTAATCCTCATTACATGAAGGTCCTCGGGTGAATCTAACAAATTGTACACTTCACCTTAGGATTACTATGTAAAAAAAGATGGTTTTATCCATCAGTGCTCATGAATATCCATAATACATTCTATTGGTTATGTGATCCAATACCAAGAGGTAAATGAATTTTCTTTTACATTACACATGTAATCTCACAAGACCCTCAACCTCGAGAAAATAAACAAATTAATTAAATATAAGATGAGGTAAGAGAATCTTGTTATTGTAAAACATTTAAGATGCACTAATTATGTCTACAACATGCTCTCATAAGACTCCTGGACATTATTTCTTGATCACATGAAGGCCACCTGAGAAGCCTCCCTTGTCAATTCCCAAACAAGTCCACCAAGATCAAGAAAAGGCCTTTTAGTAGGCACATTAATCCTACAAAGACCCTTAGAGATGTAAATATGACAACAAATAAGTTCTTATGCATACCCACATAATTTAATGAGTCCCCATTAATTGGAAATAATCTAATAAATTTGGAATAGGCTAGAGGGACTCGTGGTCGGTGAAAATCAGGTGACGCCCACAGAGAAATCCAAAGTAGGGACTCATGAAGCTTCGTGATTCCAAATCCCTGGTATGAATCTAGCCTGAATTCTCACTTGATACATTGTTAAAATTGGTAGAAAACTAAGATGTAAATTTCTATTAATCCACCACCCTAGTGGAATGACATGAAATTTCTGAATAATATTTTTTTCAGTAAAATGTGTGTTATACTGTATTTTTTACACAACAAAACTATATATCTTTCATAATGAAGTTAGTATAATTAGAAATGTAACCATTGGGATTCGACGGTTATATTACCATTGGTAAATTATTGACATATGTCAATATGTTTATTCAGAATTGTACTCTTGGTAAAAATTTTACTGTTATTGTTAATGTTTATAAGTAAAATTTTGAAAAAGTATAATTTTTACATAATGATGAGTCGATGTCCAGATATAGTATAGTTGTTTTATTTGAAAACCATTTTTCAGATCATGGGGGGTAATTTACTCACTGGTTTTTTCTCATGATCAAGCCCAATCCAAGTTTCAACAAGTGAATTGTGGATGATATCAACTACAAGAGAAGTTAAAGGTAGTGGAGATTACCCCTCGGTATATGTTATGTGAGGCACCACATGAAACTACCACAATTGCACACCTTAATATTAGAGAGTGTGAAGGTGTATTAACGATTTATGTGTCAAGGCCCTAGTTACTTAAATTGTAATTCCATTTTATAAATAAAATTATTGTTCCATCATTTTATTTTTAAGAAATTTGTTTTTCATAAAAAAAAATGAAATGGAATTTGTTAAATATTTCTTTTATGATAGAGATTGTAATATTCAAGGAATAAAAAATTATCATTATAAACTAATATTTTATGAATAATTTTTATTTTAATTAAATAGTAAGATTAAAAAAATATTAATTGAATATAAATTATCAAATAATTTTATTTTTTTTCAATTGTCAGAAACTTTACTATGAATTTTTTATCAACTATAATTTTTAATAAATAAAGATTTTTTTATTTAAAATTTAATTTTATAATATTTATTAAAATGTTATGAAAAAATAAATAATAGTGTTGAAATCCTGAAATCAAAATTAGGTTAGGATGAATTTTTTATAATTTACTAAAATATATTATTTATTAATGAATATTAAAAATACATTTTTAGTTTTTTGGTATCTTAATGACATCATAATTATTTTATAATGATTTAATAACTATTTAACAACAATAAATGAATTAAAATATTTTATTTTATTAATATAAAGTATTTTAATATATTTTAATCGATTTCCCAATATATAATTCACTTTCCATATTATAAACTAGAAACATTAACTTTAGAATTATTATTTTTGTGAAAATTTTAATTTAACTTTCCATAATAAGTAATATAAAATGATTGTATACTATTATGATTTTAAAAAATATTAAATATTTTCCAAGTGACCAATACCATGGGAAAATACAATGCTTGAACCTGTGGTTTTTCATTTTCTACTACCTAGATATGTTATGATTTTCTTTGGAAATTAATATAGAAATCCTCTAATTTTGCTAAAAATACCCACCCATTTATCAACATTCATTCAATCCCAATTCAGCCTTCAAGAATCTCTGATATTTTTTCCTCCCAAGGTGTCCTCTAGTAACGACCCAAACTTTTCAATAATAATTATTTCCTAATTTTGTGTGTTATTTTATTTTATACTCATCAAAGCTATATAATTTAATAAATTATGTGTGTATAATTTAATGAGACAGTTGGGTTTTGACTGTTATATTTCCATTCTTGAATATTACCGGTGGAAACTAAATTTATAACATTACAATTATTATTTATAAATTAAACTGTTCTTGGTTAATTAATACAGAAAGAAGAGTCGATGGCATTATCTAGTACAGTCGGGCCATATGAAGCCAATCTATCGGAGCCTGGGAAGGAGACAGCATCACTAGGCTTTGCTCTAGGTCAAGCCCAAGCCAAACATCAACATTTGAAGTTTGAACGGAATCGCCTAAGGGAGAAGTTCAAGCTGATAGAAATCACCACTCGGGCAATGTTGTCTTAGTCGCCCTAAGATTATATCACTATATCACAACAAACACTTAGGTCCTATGTGGATGTTATAAGGGGATATGTAACGCGACCATAGAAACTTTGTGTAATCCTTTTATATAAATAAAATTTTTATTTCATCTTATGATAAACTTTTTAAATTTTAGATATCCGGATAAATGTAGGATGAATTTATAGTCCCATATTAGTAATGAAGTTTTGGCAAAAAGTGTATTTTAAAATATTTTTGTAATATTTAAATAATTAATAATGTGAAATGATTTTCAAAAAATGATCTGCTACAGTTTAGATCAGTGAGAAATTTAGATTATAATACGATCAACATGATTTTTAGTGAATTGTAAAGTATTGATAATAACATACTCGTATGAATAATAATGAATAGTAATGAATAGTAAATTGGCCAAAAAAATATAAACTTAACCCATGAATGTATAAATACAATTTAAACATCTTAAAAGTGAAAAAATGATCATAATATAAGTTTAGGTATTTTTGTATGTCGTATATATTTTATTTAATATTTTATAATTAATTTAATTATTTAAAATGAGAATACATTTTCATAAAATGTAATAATAAATTGGTACATTATTGTATTACTGTTATATGATAATTTTATGGGACCTTGATTACTTTATTAAGTATTAAACAAATGAGTTATAGTATTAGAGTTGATTTTATGAATAAATAATGATTTTATTAGAAAATTAAATTAAGAATATTTAGAAAAATATTTTTAAAAAATGGAGTTAATTTTTAAATTTGGAGCATCGATATTAGGTTCAGGTGAATTTTTGGGATTTTTCTGAAATAGTTGAATTTTCGTTGAATATTAAAAATAATGTTTTTAGTTTCTGGTGTTTGATGACATCATTAATTTTGTAATAATGATGTAAGGCTTCTGGTCGACTTATGAATAGTGATATATGCTATGATTTGTCCCAAGTGGCCAATATCATGGGAAAATACAATCGGAAATCCCATGGTTTTGCATATACCACCGATGAGGTGTCCCTTGGAAATTATTAATTTATTTCTTCACTTTTCCAATTAATTCCAAGTCATTCCCTCATTCATTTAATTCAAAAATCCTCCTCAATGATGTTATGGTCTCCTTACCCTCCAATGATTCCTCCCAAGGTTCCCTCATTCCATCCAAGGTCCCCAACTTCACGATTTCAAAGTTACCCTTCATGGTAAGGGAATCTTTCACCCTCCTATTTAAAGTTATGACTTCATTTATGTTATGACTTCAAGTTTCCATATTATTATTTTGGGGTATTTTCTTGAATATCATTATTTCTATCCAATTAATTTCCAAATGATGAGAGACCCTTTCCACTCTCATCAATTGATTTTATAAATTTTAAAAGGGTGTTGTTAGGCTGCCGAATGTTTTGTTAAAGAAATTGCATTTTCTATTTTATTTCATGATTCATTTTTCATGTGTAATTTCATTCAAATATACACACCATGATCTTATTTTATTTTATTTTGTACCTCTTCTGAAAATGATTCATTTATTCAAGGGATACCCTATCCCCTCTTGTATTATTATTTTCTAAAAACCATGTTATATAGCCGTTATACTACAGAAATTTTGTCTCAAAATTTCTCTCGCTTTCTCTCATAAAATTCCCTTGTTTTATTTATGTGAATACCCATACCAAGTTCGTTTATATAGGTGTTCATAAATACAAAAAATGATATATTTTATTCTAGAACTGATATACGTAACCCTCACTCCCTTTCCATGGGTTATAATTAACATAATGATTTTGTTTTTAGGAACGTTTAAAATGTCTTGATTTTGAAATGAAACCCATTTCTTTTATTATCTATGGGTTATTTATGAAATTTTTTATTATGATATATGTGGATCACATGGAAAAAATGACATATTAAGGGTTTTCCCGGATATCTCTCCAATGAATTGGGTAAATAATTAATCTCTATAGATGAAAGTTTCATGATTCCTTGGTGAATAACCTTGGTAATTTTTATGATACCCATGGGATAAACCTTGGTGATATGTTCATGAATGTCTAAATGAAATGTTGTAGCCAAAGATTCAAGTTAGTATTCAAGTTCTTTTTATTATGATATTCCTATTCTTCCATTTCTCATGCCTTAATGAGTTTTATCATATTCTAATTAATATTGCTCAAGATCACTTTTCAACTGTTTCTCTTGTTTTCCTTAATGAGCCTTCTGCTCACCCTTTACTCTGATATATGTCTCTAGATTATGAGATGCAGTAATTGTACTTAGTATTTCCTATTATTATGCCTTACAAGTTTATTAAAAGGATTTTTATGTTGTTTTCATGTATTATGTTCCTGATTTCCCAGATACTAGACTTTGAAGATCCTTTATATGAAAAATGTAATGAAAAGTGATGTAATAAAAAGGCATGATTCTATAGTTGGTATCAAAGGATAGTTTTGTAATTTATGGAAATTAGGCTATGAACACGTTAGGAATTACCCACTAGAAAAGTTTAAATATAGGAAAACATCTTGATATTTTGGTGAGTATTGAGTAAGGGGTTTATCAAGAAAATACATCCATGTCTGGATATGAGCTGGTAGATGCAGCTCTGGCATAGATATACATAGGTTTAAAACCTGAAAACCCTAATTTGAGCTAGACTCAAATGGGAACTAGTACATGATAATGGGACTTTCTTCACTCTTGGTTATGATCCCCCCAAGGGATATTTTTGGTTAATCGCAAGCTTTTTATGAATCATTATGAAGGAATTATAGAGAAATGTAATCGTTTAAGCATGATGTTTTAAGACATAAAATCATTTATATTTAAAAGATTCATAAATTAAATTAGCTTCTCACTATGGTTTTATTATTTTAGAATTGGTGGGAAATAGGAGGAACCATGCAAATGGCGACCACAATGGACCATGCACTGATGTCCCTCCGATGGAAGCCGGAATAAAAACTTTCATGAGAATAATGAACCAAATGACTTAAGTTATGGGAAATAACTTGAATAATCATGAGAGACACATCTCACCATGAAGGGAACAACAATATCTTGAGTCCATTATAAATCAACGACCACCAACATTCAGTGGATCGACCGACCCATTGATTACTGAATAGTGGATCAACTCTAAAAAGAAGATCTTTTCGGTTCTCTTCTATTTAGAGAAAGAGAAGGTCAGCCTGGCAGTCACTCTCTTAGAGGGAGAATCTGATCAGTGGTGGGAACTGTTTAAAAACATGAGTCCATGACTAGAGGTTGAAGCTATAGAGTGGGAAGAGTTCATAGGTATCTTCTTCAGTAAGTATTTCCCTCGTTCCATGAGAATAAGAATGGAGAAGGATTTTTTCAAGATAAAGTAGAAGGAGAATGAATCTGTGGGAAGCTATGAGATAAAAAACACAAGGCTTTTATGTTACACCTATAGACTTTTCATGGATCCCAATGGTAATGTTGATAGATTTTTCGGTGGACTGAGACCTCATCTACAGAAAAATCCAGCCAACCGATACTATGATAGCTATGCGGATATCGTTCAGAGTGCGATGAAAGGCTAGATGGAGTTTGGTGAGACAATGTGGTCTCATAAATCTAAAAACAAGAAGAGATCGATGGAGCCCATCATAGGGAAGGCCTTTGAATATGAAAGAGGAGGCAAGAAAGTGCAACGTCCCATGTGTAAAAAATGTGGGAAGAAGAATTCAAGGAACTACCTACTTGGGAGTGGGAAATTCTACATGTGTAGAAGAGATGACCATATTGAGAGGAATTTTCATGGTGAGGTGAAACCACAACTTCCAAACACTAATGACTAGGGGATGATGATGTAGTACCTACATGATGTCTCTTACTTTATGTTTGGGCAGCTTTGGTACTTTGTCAATCACTATCCAAATCTGAGGGCAGTAGAGGAGAACCACCATCAGCCTCAGCAAAGGCCAATGAAGCAAGGTTGTTCTATTGCTATCATGACAGCTAAAGATGAATCTCTGAATGATGTGGTAGTAGGTACTCTTTTTGTTCATTAAAATATAGAAAGTACATTATTTAATTCGGGTTCAACACATTCTATTATTTCCTCCATGTTTTCAAATAATTTAGAATCAACTTCTAATTTTCTAACAGTAGAGTTATTAGTCAAGACTCCTGGTGGGATTATCCAAGAATAATCAGTGTTCATAAACTCTAGTATTTACTTTAGAGAAAAAAATCTTATCGCAAATCTTGTAGTCATTCCTATGTGGAAATTCAACATTATACTAGGGATAGCCTGTCTCTCAAAGTAGAATGATAAGATCAAATGCAGAAGTAAGGAAATCTAAGTATTCTTGACTGAAGAACCTGTAGTTATCATCCAAGGAGAGATATCTCAACCTAATCATTGTCTAAAAGAACAACTTATAACCTTCTTTATGGAGTTGATTAGTGAAGAAGAAGAAGTAAATGAGAGTTTGAGGACATAAAATGCCCCCATTTTCTAGGAATATGTTGATGTATTTAGTGAGGAGTTTCATGGACCTCCCCCTAAAAGAGAGGAAGAGTTCTTTATAGAACACATACCTAGATCTCATCCAATATCAAAGACCTCATATAGGATGGAAAATGTGGAGCTGGAGGAATTAAATAAACAACTACAATATCATTTGGATAAGGGGATTATTCGACTAACTGTGTCTCCTTGGGGAGGACATGTTCTCTGTGTGAAGAATAAGGATGGATCGATGCTGCTAGGAATTTATTAGAGAGAATTGAATGGGGTCATAGTAGAAAAAAATACACTCTTCCAAGAATTGATGACATATTTGACCAACTTTGTGGGGCTCAATTATTCTCTAAGATTGATCTTTGATCTGGTCATCATCAATTATGGGTGAAGAAAAAAGATATTCAAAAAACAACCTTCTTTTCAAGATATGGGCATTATGAGTTTGTTGTTATTCCATCTGGACTAACTAATTCACCTGTTATTTTTATGGATACGATGAATAGATTATTTAAGGAATACCTTGAAAACATTGTGGTATTTTTTATTGATGATATTCTGATATATTTCAAAAGCCGCAAGGAGCATGAAGATCATCTAAGGGTTATTTCACAAACTCTTTAGTTGTAAAATGTTGCTTTCATTATGAAAATTTTAACCAATGAAGGAATCACAGTTGACCCTGAAAAGAAAAAACATGTAGAGGAGTGGCCTTATCCTACAAAAATAACTAATATTCATAGTGTCCTTGGTTTAGAAGGACATTATAGGAGGTTTGAGATAAACATTTCGTGGGATTATAATCCATTAACAAAGTTAACTCAAAAAAGGGTCAATATCATTTGGGAAAAAGATTATTAGGAAAGTTTCCAAGAGATAAACAAGAGATTGGTTACTGCACCTGTGTTAACTCTTCCCTCAAGTGGGGAAGGATTCTTTATTTTTAGCGATGCATCTCTAAAAGGGATTGGGTGTGTCCTCATGAAAAATGGAAAAGTCATTGCTTATGCATCTCGATAGTTGAAGACTCATGAGAGGAATTATCCTACGCATGATCTGGAGTTGGTTGTGGTTGTTTTTGCTCAGAATATATAGAGGCACTATATTTATGGGGAGAAATGTGATCTATATACAGACTATCAATGATTGCAGTATATTTTCACACAAATGGAATTGAACATGAGATAGAGGATATGGTTGGAACTTCATAAAGACAATGATTTTTCAATTCATTATCATCTCGGAAGAGAAATCAAAGTTGCTGATGCATTAAGCTGGAAAGACCAAGTTGTTATTTCCAATATGAGGATTAAAATGTATCCTTTGATCAATGACCTAGTGAAGATTGACATGGGAATTATAAGGGAAGGGACATCATCAAACCTATCCCAAATTATTTCTCAACTGTCATTACTAGAGAAGATCAAGAAAGATCAGAAATAAGATCCTTTGTTACAGATGATGTTTGAGGCTGTGAATAATGAGAAGTTTCCAAAGATCAATACTAATCAAGAAGGTGTCCTGAAATTTCATACAAGAGTATGTGTTCCATCTATTCTGGAAAAAAAGAAGTATCTTATAGATGAAGCTCATAGAACTACTTTCTCTATACATCCTGGTAGAACGAAAATATATAGGGAAATTTGTGATCATTGTTGGTGGGATAATATGAAAAGGGATCTTGCAGACTACACTTCAAGGTTCCTGGTATGTCAGCATGTGAAGGCAGAGTGACAAATTCTTAAAGGGGTATTGAAACCACTACCCATACTATCATGGAAGTGGGACAATATCACTATGGACTTCGTCACTGGTCTCCCGAGAACATCCAATGGAAACAGTATTATATGGGTTATTGTGGACCATCTCACCAAGACTACCCATTTTTTCTCCATTCGGGAAGTTTTCTCTCTTTATCAAATTTCCAGGATTTACATGAAGGAAGTATTATGGCTGCATGGAGTTCCACTTTCTATCGTATCTCATCGCGATCCAAGGTTCACATCAAAATTATGGAGAAGTATTCAACATGATTTGATCAAAGAATTGAATTTCAATATGGCATATCAACCCCAAATTGATGGCTAATCTGAAAGGAGTATTCAAACACTCGAAGACATGCTGACAACATGCTCAATGGAATTTAATGGTGGATGGGATCAACATCTCCCTTTAGTTGAGTTCTCTTACAATAAAAACTTCTACTTGAGCATTCAAATGGAACCCTATGAAGCTCTATAGGGGAAGTGATGTAGAACTACAAATAGTTGGGATAAAGCTGGTGAGAGAATGATTCTTGGGCCTGATCTTATACAAGATATGACAGAAAAAGTCCATTCCATCCAGCAACACATTAAGGCTGCTCAAAGTTGGAAAAAGAGATGTGCTGACAACCCTCGAAAGGACTTGGAGTATGATGTCAGTGAAAAATCAATTCTTTGGATTTCACCTTGGAAGTGAGTCATGAGGTTTGGGAAGAAAGGTAAGATAATCCATAGGTACATTGGCCCCTATGAAATACTTGATTGCATGGAAATAGAGGCCTATCGGCTTGATCTTCCTCAAAATATATCACATGTTCTTGATTTATCCCACCAATCCCTCTTGAGGAAGTAAATACCTAACCCTTCCCATGTACTAAACCCAGAGGTGGTACAATTGGAACATGACCTCTATTATGAGGAGCATCCAGTGGTGATCTTGGATTGTAGGGATAAGGTTCTATGAAAAAACACTACTCATATTGTTAAGGTTTTGTGGAGTAACCACAAATGTGAGGAAGCCACATGGGAACCGGAGGAGTTTTTAAGGCCGATGTACCGACAACTTTTCTCTTATTAGGGTACGAGTTAATATTTTGGGGACATAATTTCTTATGTGGGGAAGAATGTAACGACCCAATCTTTTTAATAACATTTATTTCCTAAATATGGGTGTTATTTTATTTTATACTCTACAAAACTATATCCTTTAATTTATTAAGTGACTATAATTAAATGATATTGTTGGGTTTCGACTGTTATATGGCCACTGGTCAATATGACCGTTGGAAACTAAATTATTAACATTACAATTATTTTTTAAAAATTCTAATGATCTTGGTTAATTAATACAGAAAGAAGGGTTGATGGCATCATCCAGTAGACTCGGGCCATATAAAGCCCATATGTTAGAGCTTGGGAAGGAGGTAGAATCACTGAGCTTTGATCTTGACCAAGTCCAAGCCGAACATCAATATGTGATGCTTGAACGAAATCGCCTAAGGGACAAGTTCAATCTCATAGAAATCACCACTCGGTCAATTTTTTACATACATCCCCAAGATTCAATCACCATAGCACACCTTACACATAGGTCTTATGTAGGTGTTATAATTGGATATGCAACACGACATTAGTTACGCTGTGTGATCATTTTTTATAAATAAAATTTGTGTTTCCTCTTATGATAAAGTTTGTGAATTTCAAATATCTGGATAAATGTATGATAAATTTATAGTTTGGTATTACAAATGTTTTTTTGGGAAAAATGGTACTTTAAAATATTTATGTAAACATTAAATAATTAATAATGTGAAATGATTTTAAAAAAAATGGTCTTCTACAATTGTGATTAGTGATAAATTTAGAGTTTAATATTAACAACTTTATTTTTAGTGAATAGTAAAGTATGAATAGTAACATACCTTAATGAATAGTAATGAATAGTAAATTGGCCAAAAAAAGAGAAACCTCACCCATGAATTCATAAATACAAATTAATCATCTTGAAAGTGAAAAAATGATCACAGTTTATGTTTGGGTATTTTTGAATGTTATAAATATTTTATTTACTATTTTAGAATTTTTTTAATTATTTAAAATGGAAATATATTTTCATAAAATGTAATCGTGAATTTTTACTTTATTTTATTATGGTTATACAATAATATAATGGGATCTTGATTACTTTCTTAAGGAGTTACAAAACGAGTTAAATTTTTAGAGTTGTTTTCTTTAATAAATAATAATTTTAATTAAAAATTAAATTTAAAATATTTTAAAAATTATTTTCAGAAAATGGAGTTCATTTTTGAATTCCGATCATCGATATTAGGTTAGGGTGAACTTTTGGAATATTTATGAAACAGCTGAATTTTCGGTGAATAGTAAAAATTCAATTTTTTGTTTCCAGTGTTTAATGACATCATTAAGGACGTAATAATGATTCAAGATTTTGGATCGACTTATGAATAGTGATATATGATATGCAGTGTACCAAGTGGCCAATACCATTGGAATATACTATGGTCAATCCCATGGTTTTTCAAATACCACTGATGAGGTATCCCTTGGAAATTAATAATTTATTCCCTCACTTTCCCTATAAATACCAAGTAATTTCCTCATTCATTTCATTACAAAATCCCTCTCAATTATGTTCTTGTATCCTTATATCCCAAGGAGTCCTCCCAAGTTTCCCTCAAGCCTCCCAAGGTCCTGAACTTGAAGATTTTGAAGTTACCCTTCAAGGTAAGGGAATCATTCACCCTCCTCTTTTAAGTCATGACTACCTTTTAGTTATGTCTTATAGTTTCCATCTTATTATTTTGGGGTATGTTATTGAATATCCATATTACTATCCAATTCATTTCCAAATTATGAGCGTCCATTTCCACTCACATCAATTGATTTTCTGAACTTTTAAGTGAGGTTGTTAGGCTGCAGAATTTTTCGTCAAAGAAATCGCATTTTCTATTTTCTTTCATGTTTCCTTTTGATGTGGTATTCCATTCAAATATCCACACCACAATATTATTTCTTTCTATTATGTTCTTCTTCTGAAAATTATTCATTTTTGGATGTGATACCCTTTTCCCCTCTCTTTTTATTATTTTCAAAAAACAATGTTATATAGACGTTATGCTGCAGAAATTTCATCTCAAAATTTCTCTCTCTTTCTATCATGAAATTATCTTGTTTTATTTATGTGAATAACCTTACCTATTTCATTTATATAGGTGTTCATAAATACCCAAAAATTATATATTTGATTCTAGAAGTTACATAAAAAACCCTCACCCCCTTTCCATTGGTTATAATTGACATAATGATCTTTTGAGGAATGTTTAAAACATCACGATTTTGAAATGAAACCCATTTATTTTATTCTCTATAAGTTATTTATGAAATGTTTGATTATGATCCATGTAGATCACATGAAATAAATTTCATATTAATGGTGTGCCCTGATAGTTCTCCAATACATTGGGTAAATAATTAAGGTCTAGAGATGATAAATTTCACAATACCTTGGTGAATAACTTTGTTAATTTTTATGACACCTCGGGGATAAAACATGGTGATATATTGATAAATTGATAAATTAAATATTGTAGCCCCATATTCAAGTTGTGATTCATGTTCTTTTTATTATTATATTCTTATTCTTCTATTTATCATGCCTTTATGATTTTTTTCACGTTCTTATTAATATTGCTCAAGATCACATGTCAATTGTTTCACTTATTTTCCTTACTGAGATTTCTACTCACCCTTTCCTTTCATGTATTTCTCTAGGTTATGAGATGCAGTAATTGTACTTAGGATGAACCTTTTATGAGGCCTTTCAATTGTATTAGAAGGATGTTTTATGTTGTTTTCATGTATTATGTTCTTGATTTCCAAGACACTAGACATTAAAGATCATCTGTATGTAAAATGTAATGATAAGTTATGTAATAAAAAGGCGGGATGATATACCTCAAAATTCCAAGGTCCAAATCGATGATTTTTAAGAGTAACTCTTCATGGTAAGGGAAATATCATTTTTTCTATTAATTTCAAGAACCCATTTTTGTATTTGACTTTTGAATATATTGGTAATTATATCTTATTTCAATTTTATTCATTCGATTATAAATAAATAATGTTTTTTCAAATTTTTACCCTTTTATCCTCTCTTTTTATCCTTTTATAAAACCACATTTTATACCTGTTATTCTGCTAAATTTACTTCTCAGAATTTTTTTCTTCTCCTCAAGAAATTAAATTTTATTATCTTTTTGTGAATACCCAATAATATTTATTTTAAATAGTTATTCACCAATATGATAAAATGATTTATTTTATTTCAATAAGGACATGAATTAAATCCTTATTCCCTTTCGTTGGGTTAAAAATTACATAATGATCGAGTTTTTAAATCACTTTTGAAACTCCCTGATTTTGGTACGAAACCTATTTTATTTTATACTCTATGGGTTTTTTATATAATTATTTATTAAAATATATGTGGATCACATGAACAATAAGACATATGAAGGATGATCCCTAATATCTCTCAAATTCATTGGGTAAAAAATTTAATCTCTAGAGATGACATTTTATATGATACATTGGTGAATAAAAATGGTAATTTTTATAACACCTCGGTGATTAAACTTGGTGATGTTCCTATGAATATTTAAATTATCCATCTTATCCATATTTCTATGTATCATTTCTCTTATTTTATTTATTATATGCCTCATGTTCTCTTGTTCATCCCATAATTTATTCTTCATTTCCTTATTGATTTTCATCTACATCACATGTAAATAGTTTCCCTTATTTCCCCTTACTGGGTCTTATTCACTCCATTTAATTTGATGTATTTCACCAATTTATGACATATAGTAAAAATATATAGGATTATCCAATGAATAGCCCTTTCACATTGTTTAGAATAATGTTTTTAGTTTTCATGTATTATCTACCTTGTTTCCGTGAAACTAAACATTAAAATGACATCTCTTTTGTACTATGTGATGAAAAGTATATGTAATAAAAATTTTGGATACCATAGTTTGGATCAAAGGAAGGTTTAGTTGTTTTTTAAAATAAGGATTTCATAACACTATAAATAATCTTAAGTACATGTTAAAATTTACTAAAACACAATT
This sequence comes from Viscum album, assembly GCA_963277665.1. Classification (NCBI taxonomy): domain Eukaryota; kingdom Viridiplantae; phylum Streptophyta; class Magnoliopsida; order Santalales; family Viscaceae; genus Viscum; species Viscum album. The sequence continues at coordinate 982,789,655 of OY728157.1, forward strand.
ATATTTTGATGTAATATTATCTAAGTTGTCTCAGAGTAAATAAATACCTCTCTTGGTATAGGAAAGTATATATGGCTCTCACACAAATGTATGTAGGGATAAATTCCCAAAAAACCGCTTTGAGTTAGATCAAAAGGGAACTGGTTAATGTAAATAGGCCTTACTGATCTACGATTTTGAAACTCCTGGGGGATATGTTTGACTAATCAAAAACTTTTTACAAACCATTATGAATGATTTATAGAAAATTTTTTAAATGTTAAGGAATAAAATGTTAAATCTTTCTGTTTTAATATCTAGAATTCCATTAGAAATATAATATTCCTAAATTAAACATGTTTCTCACAATGTTTTTAATATTTGATAAAAATAATGAAAATATGATGATCCATTTAAATGGTGAGTGAAAAGGACCAGGAACTAAAGACCCTCAGATGAAAGTTAAAATGGAAAACATCATTAGAATGATGAATCAACTAACATGATTTTTGAGAGATAAATTCAATCAAACTGAGATACGAGATTCACCTAAATGGTGAAATAATTCCATTATGTCAATTATGCATCAATGAACAACTTCTTTCGATGGATCTACCGACCCATTAATTATTTAACAACGGATATTCTCTATAGAAAATGTATTTTATATAATTAATTTTTTATAACAAGAGAATGTAACCCTAGATGTGTACCACTTATAGGGAGAAGATGATCTGTGGTGAACAGTAGTTAAAAATATGATGCCAAGAAGGGAGATTGATGTTAAGGAGTGTGAAGAGTTCAGGGGAAGATTTTTCAAAAATTTATTCTCCTATTTTATTAAAAATAAAATAGAGAATGAATTCTTGGAGGTAAATCAGAAGAAAAATTAATCTATGGGATGATACGAAATAAAATTTACAGGGATTTCTCAAAACACCTCTTGCTTTATCATGTAATTTAATGGTAAGGTTGATAGATTCATTGATAGACTAATACCGCGTCTATGGAAAGATATATCCAATTGAGTCTATGGTAGATATTAGGAGATAATGTAGAGTTATATAAAGGTTGAACCAGATTTCATAGTGATGTAGTGGTCCCCTAGATCGAACAAAAAGATGGCATTTTTAGAGCCAAGCATAGGAAGTAACATTGATCATGTATGATAAAGAAGGAGATTGAGCCTTTCTACATGCAATATATTTCATAAGAAGCATTTAGGTAACATATTTCTCATGAGTGAGAAATATTACATTTGGGGAAGAGATCTCTATATTTATTTGAATTTTCATAGTGAGGTGAAGGCTCCACTTCTCAACGCTAATTCAATAAGGAGTATTGTGTTGGTCCATCTTAAATTCCAATGATTTATGTGTGTATATCTTGGGAACTTTTCAAATCATATTCCTAATCTAATAGTAGTTATGGAGAATCATTGTCAACATAATCGTAGGACAAGTGATAAAGGTCAGGAATTTTATATCACAATTGATAACATTGAATCTCCAAATGATGTGGTGGTAGGTACTATTTTTCTTCTATCAAACATATTAAGTACTCTATTTTATTTTTATTCTAAACATTATTTTATTTCCTCCACGTTTTAAATAATGTTGAGTAAATTCTTATACTAAAATAAGTAGAGTTATCAGTCATGACTCCAGGATGGATTATCCAAGAATTACTAGTGTATAGAAACTCTTGTATTCACCTTGGTATGAAAAATCTCATCTCAAATATAGTAGTTATTCCCATGCTATAATTTAAAAAAAAATAGGGATAGACTCACTCTAAAATTTTGATACTCATATCTACTATATAAGTAAGAAAATATCAATAGTAATCAATGTAAAACCTATAATTATTTTTAAATGAGAGATTAGTTGACCTGATATTTTTTCTAGAATCATCTATCATAGCCATCATTATGAAAATAATTGGTGAAGATAAAGAAAGAGATGAAAGTATCTGTATAGAAAACTTACTGATCATTCAACAATAAATTGATGTATTTTTGGAGGAATTACCTAATCCTCTTACAGAATGAGAGGTATAGTTCTCCATTGAACTCATGCCTGGTTCAAATACAATATCAAATACCCTATATGGAATGGAAAATTTGGAGATATAGAAATTAAATAAATAGATTCATGATTTTTTTAGAAGGGTTTCATCAGACCAAGTATGTCTACTTGGGGAGAACATATTCTCTTTTTGAAGAAGATGTATATATCAATGCTATTATGCATTGAGTATATGGAACATAATAGGACCATAGTAAAGAAAATTTTCCCTCTTCCAAGGATTGATGATTTATTTAACCAACTTTGTGGGGCTCAATTCTTCTCCGAGATTGAACATTGATCTGGTTATCATATTTGAGGGTAGAGAAATAATATATTCTGATGACTGCCTTCTAATCAAGATATTGGCATTATGAGTTTTTTGTTATGCCCTTCAACTTGACTAATCGTCGTGATATATTTATGGATTTGATGGATAGAGTATTTAAGGATGATTGTGATAACCATGTGCTATTTTTTATTGATGATAATATTTTATATACTAAAATTCATGAAGAACATGATGATCATCTAGGGGTTATATTGGAAACTATGAGAAAAGCGATGTTGTTGGGAATTTTCATCAAATGTGATTTTTGGTTATAACAAGTTGCTTTATTGGGGAACATTGTTACCAATGAAGGAATCTTAGTTGAACCTAAAATATAATGGTTGTGGAAAAGTGTCCTCATCCTATAAAAGTAATTGATATTCCTATATTTCTTGGTTTAGTAGTATATTATATGTGGTTTGTAAAAAAAATCATGAAATTCTAATCCACTAACCAAGTTAACTCAAAAGGGGGAATGTTAATCTTGAAAATGGAGTGTGAAGAATGTTTCCAAGAGCTGAATAATAGATTGGTTACTACACCAGTGTTAAATCTACCTTGTTTTATATAAGGATTTTTATTTTTAGAAATTAATATCTGAAGGGGATTGGGTTCATCCTCATTCCAAAATGACATGGTGATTTCTTATTCCGCTCAAAAGTTAAACCCTCGTGAAAAGAATTATCTTACCCATGACTCAGAGATGCATACAGTTGTTTTCTTACCTAGAGGTATAGAGGAACTATATTTGTTGGGAGAAATATGATATATACAAATACCATCAAATTTTGAAGTATATTTTCACACAAAATGAATTGAAAAAGATACAGAGGAGATGTTTGTAACTTCATAAAAACTATGACTATTCAATTAATTATCATCATAGAAGAGAAAACAAGGTCACTTAAGTATTTAGTAGGAACAACCATGTTGTTTTGAAAATGATGATGATTAAAGGAGATCCTTTGATCAACGAACTATTAAAACTGTACATGAGATTCATAGGGGAAGGGATATCATCAACCCTGCCCTAAATGATATCTCAACCACCATTACTAGATAAGATAATGAAATATCCAAGAAAAGATCCTTTGTTATAGATGAAGATAGATGATGTGAGGAATTATATTTTTTCCTCAGTTCAATTTTGATCAAGATGGTGTTCTGAAATTTTGTACAATGCTATGTGTTCCATCTATTCCAAAAACAAGGGATTTGATGGATGAGGCTCGTAGATATATGTTCTATATAAATCCTAGAATAACTAAAATGTATAGGTACATTTGTGATCATTATTGTTGGGATACAATGAAAAGGGAGATTTTTTAGTACAATATGGTGCTTGGTGTGTAAAAAAGTGAAGGTATAGAGAAAACTTCCTAATGGGGAATTAGAACCCCTACCCATACCAAAATGAATGTGGGACAATATCACTATGGAATTTTTCACTTGTCTCTCGAAAAAAACTGTAGAAAACAATATTATTTGGGTTATAGTGGACAATATTTGTAAGACCTATCATTTCATCACTATTTGGGAAGATTTATCTCTTGACTATTCTTCCATGATATATGTGAATGAAGTGGTAAGGATGAAAGTGGTACCACACTCTATCATTTTTTATCCTGATCCAAGGTTCATGCCAAAATTATAGAGAAGTATTCAACATGCTCTAAAAATTAAATTCAATCTTAGTATGTATTTTCACCAAAACAGTATTGTTCAATTTGAATGGACTATTCAAACACTTTAGGACATAATGAGATCATGATCAATATAATTAAAAGGTGGATGGGAGCAAAATTTCCAACTAGTAGAGTTATCATTCGAATTGATTTATAAATCCTATTTTTTGGGATGATGTTAGTAAGAGAAATTTTCTAGGGCCTCATCTTATGCATGATATGACAGAAAAGGTTCACAACATCCAAAAACCCATAAAGGCTTATTAGAGGCGGCAGAAGAGAAATGATGACAACCATCGAAGGGACTTGGATTTTTTGGGCTGGTTAAAAAATTTTCTTGCAAATATCCCCATAAAAAATAGTCATGTGGTTTGTAAATAAATGTAATCTTTTCCCTAGGTACATTGTACCTCTATGAAATCCTTGATCGTATAGAATCAGTGGCATATAGGCTTGCACTTCCACCAAATCCAACACAAGTTCATGATTTATTCCACATATATTTATTGAGTATGTACATTTCTGACCCTTTACATGTACTAAATCCTAAGGTGGTACAACTAGAACATGATTTCTCTTATGAGTAGCATCCAGTAAAGATATTAGACCATAGAGAAAATGTTCTATGAAACATGACTATCCACCTCATCGATGTTTTGTGGAGGAACCATAAATATGTAGAAGTGATTTAGGAGCTAGAGGAGACATTTGAAAAAGAATTACCCACTACTTTTCTCAGCTGATAAAATGATTTTATATTTTAGTGATGAAATTTCTTAAGGGTAAGTATATAAGGACACAAAATTTTTGAATGATATTTTTTTCATGAAAATGTTTGTTATATTATATTTTATACTAAAAAATTATATCTCATTAGTAATTAATTGAGTATAATTTGAAATGTTACCATTGAGTTTCAATTGTTATATGAATAGTGGAAAATTATGACTATAGATCAATATGACCATTGATACTTGCACTCTTGATAATAATTTAAATGTTATCTTTAGAGTTAATAAGTAATATTTTGACAAAGGATAATTGATAAATAATGAAAATTTGATCTCCTCAACCAGTATAGTCATGATATTTGAAGCCCACTTGTTCGATATTGTAAGGGCGTTTTCTTTACTGGGGTTCTCCCTTGATCAACCCCAAGATTAACATTAATAAGTGAAACTTGAACGAAATATCCTATAGGAGAAGTTCAATTTTTTGGATATTACTACTTCGTCGATGTTAATCGAGACACCACACGAAAATACCACCATTGCACACCTTACTCATAGGGGGTATGAGTGTGTAATATGCGGTTATGTTTTTAGGACTTAGTTACTTAATTTGTAATTCCATTGTATAAATAATTTTGTTTCAATCATTTTCATTTTGAGAATAGTTTTGATTAAAAAAATTGGAATGGAATTTGAAAAATCGATTTTTCAAATATAGATTATTATTTTAATAAAAGAAATAATTATTATAATAAACTAATATATCATAAATAATGTTTTTAAATGAAATATTATGATTAAAACACTATTATTTAAAAATAATTTTATATTATTCAAGTGGTATATATTTTACTATGTATTTTCAATCCAATATTATTTTTAATAAATAAGATTTTTTTATTTAAATGTTAAAATTTTCATATTTAGAGAATTATTACGATAAAATCAATGTCATTTTTTAAATCATAATATTGAAATTAGGTTAGGATGAACTGATGAGAATTTTCTAAAAAATATTACTTTTTCATGAATAGTAAAGATACATTTTGAGTTTTCTTGTACGTAAATGAAATCAGAATTATTTCATAATAATGGAATATATAATTAACCACAATAAATGAATTAAAATATATTATATTATTAATATCAAGTATTTTAATATATATTAATAAATTTAAAAATATATAATTTACTTTCCATAATCTAAAATAGAAAATTTAACATTAAAAATGTAATTTTGTGGAAACATTAATATTCCACGCTAAAATAAGTAATAGAAATTTATAGTCAACACATGTGGATTAAAATAACATAAATGATTTCCCAAGTGTCCAATACCATGTGAAATCCCATTTCTTTTATTTACTAATGCCTAGGTGTACATTTCCATTATTTAGAAGCTAATGAACAGATCCCCAACATTTTCCATAAATACCCATCCATTTTTTCATTTACATTCAATAACAATTCATTATCCATGAATATAGGATAGGTTTATGACACAAGGATTCTTACAATGGTGTCCTCAAGCCCCCGAGGTCCAAATATTTTATATTCAAGAGTTACTCTTCAAGGTAAGGTAAATATCATTCTTTCCTCTTGGTTTTAATAACCTCTTTTTGTATATATCTTCTGAATGTTAGGGAAAATATATCATATTTACTTTTTATTCATTCCCATACAAAAAAAATATTTTTCATCAATTCGAGACCCTATCCCCTCTTTTTACAATGTTCTAAAACCACACTCTATACATGTTATGCTGCTAAATTTAGTTCTCAAAATTTCTCTCTTTTCCTCAGGAAATTCAATTTTATTCTATATTTTTGAATACCCATAAATATTTAATTTCAATATATATTCAATAATATGTAAAAATTATATATTTTATTCTTTTAAGTAAATACATAAAACCCTCATTCCCTTTATATGGGTTAAAAATGACATAATGATCATGTTTTAAAAGTACATTTGAAATACCATGATTATGATATAAAACCTATTTTCTTTTATTCTCCACATGTTATTTATGAAATTATTTATTATAATCTATGTCGATCACATGAAAGTTTATACATATTTTGGGTGCGCTCTGATCATTCTCCAATGTATTTGGTAAGGAATTTAATCTCTATAGATTCAATGTTATATGATACCTCGGTAAATAACCTTGGAAATTGTTCTGATTCCTCGATGATTAAACATGGTGATAAATTTATGAATTTCTAAAAAAAATTGTGTATGAATATTTATTAATATGATTCATTTTCATTTATTTATGATATTCTTCATGTTCCTTGATTCATTATATAATTATATTCATAATTTTCTGATGTATTTTTCTTCAGGATCACATGTAAACGGTTTCCCTTGTTTTCTCTTTCTAGGACATATGCTCACAGTTTCCTTTGATTTTTGTCCCCTAGTTATGAGATTCAGTAAAAGTACATAGGTTGTACCAATGAATAATCCATTTATGAAACATATAATAATGTTTTATGTTTTCATTTACTATGTTCCTTGTTTCTAATAATCTAAACATAAAAATATCCTCCGTTTTGTACCACAAAATGGAATGATTATGTAATAAGAAAGAAGGAATCTATACCCTGAATGAAAAAAATAGGATTGATCATGAGCACAAGAAAAGGAAACTCCAGTATAAAGAGTCTGGAGTCTCTAGCATAAGGTTTATTTCACACTTAGATACACCAAATCTATATAAAATTTCTCGGAGTAGTTGATCTCATGACCGATAAGATTCCATACATATATGATAAGATGGAACTATTAGATAAATCATGCAGCACAGATATGTTCATAGAATTATCCTATATAGATCATGAAGATAACTTCTAACAATACATGTAGAGAACATTATATGCACTCCCTAGATCACGTGACACTTGAATGAAACTAAAATTGAATAAATCTAATGCACTCATGATAAAAAGTCTTGAAAAAAGAAAAATTTAGGGAGATTTTGGTAGAGGACACACACTGACCCTCATGCACTTCATGTGATCTTTATAGGATATGTGAAAGCACCAGTACATGTCAGCTTAATCTCACAATGATCCTTTGGTATATTATTTGTGACATGATAAGTCCTCTGGGCATGGAAATGTATGACATGGGATCCCCGTCAAGTATACCACTCGAAAATCTCACTAATCTCACAATATAGGCCACATGGTGTCCTTCGGATAAATTTCTAGGCTCATATAACTACATGAAAACATGTTGATCTATGTATCACAGTTGTATGTGAGCATATTAATTGGATCTCATGGTTCCCTTTGGGCATGAAAAATATGTCTCACGATTTCATCCAGAAATTTCATCAAATACTAGTGACGACCTCCAAGAAATTCTGCAGTGACTCTCGCGATTCCCTTTATATGTTTCTTTCAAATCTTGCGGTGACACTAAGCAGCGTCAACTGGATCATCTCACACCCTCCTGATAGGTCATCCAGGTCAGGCGATGGCTTCCAAGATAAACCATATGGGTTTCATGATGTCATCTAGACAATTTACCTTGATCATGAAATAATTGTTTAGCATGCCACCCAGATTATGATAATTTCTTTTAACAGTCCAACTAAATAATTTTATTGAATTTCGATATGCTTGGTAGATAATAACCTACGTATCTAGAAAGTAATGAAAGTATGATGTAAAAAGAATCAATGCATGTCAGACAAGCATGTATTCCAAGCCACATGGGAATACCAAAATTTGATAACCTCAATCATCCTTTGTTTGAAATCCCTGAATACATGAAAAATATTAGTGTGTAAGGCCTAAAAAGGGAACTTTGATGACTCAGGTTATTTAAATAGTAAGGATATATTGGACACATCTTAGAGGTTTTATATCCATATTAATCCCCCAATGGAGATCCCAATATATATGTCCCACCTCCACACGTAATGACATGGATTAATTAACAAACCATTTTTCTCAAAATAATCATGGATCATGTGGGAATAAGGAGTTTCAATAGTCATATCATGTACACCATAAACATCCTCAAAGGCAAGGGTAATTTTAGTGTATAAGACATGATCTATTGAACTATGAGGACTCTAATTCCTTTAATAACTATGATACAGAGGATTATTTCCTAGGGATCAAGGCTAAACTCAAAATAAGCGTCCACCTCAGTGTGGATCCCATAATATCTCTAACATCTCAACTATTGGGGCACAATCATTCCCATGTGCATATTACTCTACCTCACCCCTCAACTGATTGAGAAAAAAACCAAACTCTAAATAATCTGATTCCTACCTTGATTGGGATATGTAGGACACCTCTATGATTCCCAAGATCCAAAATAAACATCTCAAGGTTTTTCATAGTTCATAATCCATACATTGGTGTGATGTATCACTGATTTTTTTATCCCATGTTTCTCACACTAAGCATAGCTCTGGTGGGATTAGGGAGTTGAAATATTCATATCTTTCCAATCACTAGTCTCCTCCATCTAGGGAAACATAAGTCTATAAGACCAAATGAGGAGCATACACCTTATACTCAACACAAGGTAACCTACCTTGGGGATAGTCTGAAGGGAATGATTGATCTATAAGAACTCATATTCCTGCTATAACTAGGATACAAAGGATGTCTTTATAATTCCCAAGCAGAAATAAGCACCATCTTTTGTGCAATTCCTTTTATGTATCTAACATCTCAACAATTGGGGCACAAAAAATTCATATGTGATGATCAATATACCCCATCCATTAGTGGATTGATAAAATAAATGAATTATAAAAACACTGATTCTTTGTATAATCAGGATGTATAGTATGTCTCCTACGGACTTGAGCTTGAATATCATGTTCCCTATAGAACTCATATATATCCTTTCTATATGACGTTAAACTTCTTGGGTTAAATAAGTACATGGGTTTTGATTAATTAAATAAAAAGTATATTTAGGATGCCACATAATGGATCAATCTCCCATTAGAATATTAGTAGCCTCCTTTCATTCAAGAAAATTCCAAAGATTCTCGTTATACAGCTTCCTCACATGAGTAGTCACCCAATACAAAAACGAAGGGATAACCCCAGATATATATAGATGGATTCAAAACTAAGAGCCATGACTTTTTAATAAGAGAGAGACATAACCCATGATCATTTTTTCAGGGTAACCGGTCTTGTATTATGATTAGGAATATATTCACAAATATATCATAGATATATAAGAGAGTCTTAGAGTAGGAAACAATTCTCCCCCAAAAGGGTGTGATGAGCCCGACCTCCCATCCTCTCGACAAATAGGAGTCCCTAAGAGCCATTGGGCCTAAAAAACTAGATAACTGAATATATTTGGAAAACAAGTATGTACCGAGATATGAATTGAGAACCATTGGTATTCTTCAAAAAGAGTGACAATGGTTTCCCAATGTTAATGATTGTACACAAAACAAACCCCACACAATCAACCGTTGAGCCTGAATGAACCCACTTTGATGAGGGTTCAATGTCACATATTTCCTGATGAAACACTTATATTTTCAATAAATATAATGATATTGGGGATAGAATGAAAACCCCATGTATATTATCACCCAAATATATCATGATTCGAGCGACAATTTAAATCAGGTTGAGCTCCCAAATTCACCATTTGAAAAAAATAAATCAAATTTCTCAAGGGGAAGCATCCACCCTATTTTAGAGGGTATTATAATCCACTAGATTCTGATTAGTGTATAAATGAAAGGGAATAAATATTTTTCATTATCCATTTCTTGGAGTATGATAAGTTCATTTTTTATCTATCGTTTAGTAGGTGATGTTGAAAAGTGGTGGACCCTCACTAAGAATTCCACAAAAAATGATGATGTAGTCTAAATGTAATTTGAAGAGTTATAGAAGATATTTTTCACTAATTATATTCCATATACAATTCCCAAATGAATATTGTATGAATTATTTTAATATGAATAAAAAATAGGATGAATCCATTGGATCATATGAAACAAATTTCACAAGACTCATGAGGTGTGACTCTAGTATAATCTGTAATACTAAAATTTAAACCAATCAATTATTTTCAAGATTAAATCTTATTATTTGAAGGTTTTAATCCATAATATAATTTATTATATATGAAGATATTTTTCATTGTGATCTTAAAGTAGATATAGAAATAGTAACCTCTCAATTATTCTAAAGAAAAGAAAATGAATATGCAGTTTCATGGAAGCTTTGATGATAAGATACATGGTGGGAAGAATGTATGATTTACTATATGAATTAAATGTTAGAGAAGTAAGTTGGGTAATTGATATAGGGGATCATTTATGTGTTTTATGTGACTTAATTTAGTAAATAAAGCCTATAACTATCGATGTAAGCCTATGATTCTGATTAACACAATAGAAGAGAAGAAGGGTGAAGCTAATGATTCACCCACACTAAATAATTCATGTTTAATGAATTTTTAAATTATTAAAATAAATATACCCACTCTCATTATAATGAATAAAATTGGCCCCATAAACCCTCAAAATCAACATATTAAGAAAATGGATTAGCAATCCCTACCGCTGAATTAGACCATGATAATGAAGTGATGGGTCATACAATTGATCTCCATTATAGATATGTTAGTACATTATTTTATTATAGTTATTTGTATTATTTTATATCAAACAACTTCTAATATAATTTGGAATTACCACATTAATAAATTGATACCTAAATATCATTAAAAATCATTGGTGGCACAATTATTGCTTCTAAGATATATAAATTCACTTTGGTTGAGATTTCTGAGAGGGTACATTCTATAGATCTAATCATTCTACCTTTAGTTGAATTTAAAATAATAGTGGTTATGGATTGGATTTATATTCATAAATCCAATATTAACTATTATGATAAGGAAGTACCATTTAATATCCCAAATTTTCCAGTTATTAGGTGCTAATCCAAGGATAATTATGAACACCTTGTGTAAGAAAATTATATACAATTGGTTATGATAAACGATAGCAAGGAAGTATTGACTCAAATGGCTGGAAATGAAGTAGAAATTGATAGTATGACTACTTTATATAAGTATAAAAATCTATTTATAGAAAAAAATTATGGTCTTCCCATGTATTTTGAGGATTAATTTTCAATCAATCCGATAACTCGACCTATTTTTATCTCAAAAATTATGTATTGAATAGATCCCATTCAATTGGGGGAATTAAATAATAAATTTTATGAGAATTTTTGCAAGGGTTTTATACACACTTGTTCTTCACTATGAGTTTCATCAGTCGATTTTATCAAAAATAATGTTGGATAAATGCATATTTATATTAATTATCACGATCATAAAAAAATCATGATAAAGAACATGTATCCTCTACCCTATATCGATGATTTATTCGATCAATGTAGAGGAGATAAAAAATATTTAATATTGACTTTATATTAGGATATCATCAGTTAAGGGTTAAAAAATATGATTTTTATAATACCCCTTTAAATATAAGGTATGGTCATTATGAATTTAAAGTGATTACATTTGGACCTATGAATGATAATTTAATCTTCGTGAATATATTAAATATATTTTTTAGAGACTACCTTGTTCATTTTATATTTTTATTTATAATGATTATATAAAATACTAAAAGAGAAATTAAGGGAATGGAGATCTTTTTTTGGATTATGTTAAAGAACTTGATAAAGGAGACAGTGTGTGTCAAATCTAAGAAGATTGAATTATTTTAACACAAAGTTTCATTCATGGGTAATGGAATCAAAAAAATGGAATATCAGTATATCCATAAATGATTGAAATTATCAACTAACATCCAACACTAACCATAGTAATTGAGTTCCATATTTTCCTTATGTTAGATGGATACTATATATTCGTTTAGAGTAATTTATCATGGCTATGAAATAAAACAAGAAAATTAACATAGAAGGTAGTAATGCTCCTTTAGATGGAAGAATGTGAACAAATATTCAAGGAACTAAAAAAGTGATAGGTCACTAATCATGTAATTATATTACCTTACAATGGAGAAGGGTATTTAATATTCAGGGATGATTTCAAAAGGTCTTTGGTTTCATCCTCATACAAAATGATAAGGTAATTGCTTATTCCTTATTCCAAATAATGACACTTGATATAAATTACACAATGGGTTATTTAGATCTAAGGGTAGTGATCTTTACATTAAATTTTTGGAAACATTATATCTATTGAATGAAGTGTTATATATATCTTAATCATAAGAGAATTAAATTTATGTTCAAATATAAGGATTTGAATGTACACTGAACGAGATTATTGGAATTGATAGAATAATATTATTGTTGAATACATTACTAGCCAGGGCAGGTAAATAATGTGGTTGAGGAACTATGAAGGAATGAACATGAAACTCTATCCATGATGAGGATTTAAAAAGAACCAATACTCATGGATTTTTTGAAGATCAGTCTCAAATTAATAATGTGAGTAAAGAAATCATATATATCCAAACTGACTACTCAACCATTCATCCATATAAAGATCAAAAAAATACCCAAAAGATTATGTAAAGATACAGAAAAAGGTATTGAATATTTTAGATTTCAACTTTGATTAGGATGGAGTTATAAGGATTTAATCTAGACATGTATCCCATCAAAACCAGAATTGAATAAGTATCTTATGGAAGATGAACATATGACATATTTATCTATTTATCCAGGAAGTATGAATATATATATATATATCAAAAACAAAAAATATTATGGCACTACATTAAGTTAAAGTTTTTAAAATATGTCTCTCTATGCATGGTATGCTAGAAGGATAAGGATAAACAAAAAAATATTAATGGTATGTTGTATTAGTTAATCATACCAGTATAAAAATGTGAAAAAATAAACATGGATTTCATTCTAAGACTCCCCGGAATATATAGAAAACATAATTATATTTGGATTTCATTCAGTCAAATTATAGATTTATTATATTTTATTTCTCTCAAATAATATTAATCTATTGACGCACTCATTAAGATATACATAAGAGAAGTGGTAATACTACATGAACGACCATGCTCCATTGTATTTGATCAGGATATGAGGTTTACATTGAGGTTATGAAGAATTATTAATAATGTATTGGAGATAGATTTGAGTTTAAATACTTCACATAATATTTATATTGATGTTAAATATTATAGGACCAATAAAAATCCTTAAAAAATTTGAGATATTTTTTGATGGAATTTCATAGATGTTGGGATCAATACATCTCCCTTTAATAGTTTTTATATGACATTAGTTTCCATTCACAAAATTAGATAGAACTATATGAGAATTTTCATGTGAATATATATCGAAATATAACATATTGGGATGAATTTAGAGAATGGAAAATTATAGGTTCATAGGATTTTAATGAAATTATATAGAGGGTTCAAACCATTTAGAAACATAGTAAAGTGGAATAAAGATGACAGAAAATTTGTATATTAACATTAAAGAGATATTGGGATTGAAATTGAGGACTAATGTTTTATTAAAATATCTCTTTGTAAGTAGGTTCTGAAATTTTGGAATAAAGGAAATATGATACCAAGATACATCGTTCCCTTCAAGATTATCGTTTGTGTAAGAGTCATAGCCAGTCTCTTAGTACTCCCTCCTCGTCACTCTTAACTGCATTATGTGTTCCATGTATCACTTTTCAAAAAGTACATACCATATCCATAATTTTTACTATAATTGAATGTTTTATAATTGGAAAATTACCTTTTTTATGAAGAACAACATGTAGAAATCTTGGATTGAAGAGACAATATTCTAATAAACAAGACCACCCATCTACTCAATGTTCTATGGCATAATAAATTTTTTTAAAATGATAAAAGGGATCCTAAGAATGTGGTTGGGTAAAAGTACCCTCAATGTTTTCCTTTGTGTAATAATATTTCAAGGATTGAATTATTTTTAATGGGTTCTAATGTAATGGGCGATGATTTTGATAAATAGATTTCCTTAATTAAACATTATGTGAGTAACTTGTATTTCACACAAAATTAAACTAAAAAAACATGCATTACCTTAATAAAATTTTTAAATACTACTATTATATAATATGTATTAAATTTCAGTATATCAATAAAATTAAACAGTTTATAAAAACTATAAAAAGTAAATATTAAAATAAAGGTCATTTTATACTAAGAGATTCTAATTTTTTAAAAAAAACACATTATATACATTAAGTTCAAAAATATGAAAAATAAAAGTTTCTAACATTTAGAATGTTTATTTAGTAAAATTTATTCCATTTTATTATTAATAAGATAAAAAATATTTTAGAATTATAATTTTATCTTTTGGAATAAAAAATTACTACTGACATTAAGCATAATTATAGTGATAATAGTGAAATTGTTATCTTCAAAGATTAATTTTATTAATATTTTGTAATATTTACCTTACCAAATAAATTGATATATTTTAAATAATGGATCAAATATGATGTTTAAAAAAATATATAATCATATTAAGAAACATTTTATTTTTCATAAAGTCTAAATAAGAATAATATCTTATAATGGTTAAAGCATTATATTTCTTCAAAAATAGTTTTTCTATATATAAAATGATTTAATTTAAAAGTAAAATTTATATAGTTATAATTTATATTATATTGAATAGGTATTAAATTTATGTTCACAAGACCAAATTTTTTAAATAGGGGTTACCTTATATTTTTAATCAAATATAATTTACTTAGTTAAAAACCATTTAACGTGGTAAAAATGAAAATGATTAAATCTAAAAAAATGGTAAATGAGATAAATTTTAAAAAAAAATATGTTAAAATTTATATTTGAGGATTTATTGGCCATAAGAAACTCATGTTTCATTATTTTCTACTTTTGGAACCATGGACCTTTGAATAGTTTCATTCCCTTTTGGAAAAATAATCGGTGTTCACAAAAGTCTCGTTTTCTTCACTTATAAGAGGAGAACACATACAACCCTTCATGACACACCCATTAAATGTTATTTTTTGTTAAAAAACATATAATTTTATCCTCATAGAATATTTGATCATGTTCATAATCCTATAGTCTTAATTATCATTCCTAATCCATTTATTTTTAAGGAGTCTTTGAAGAGAATGTTCAATGTCTCGAAGTGAGTGTTACTAAATCCTTATCATTTATATCAGATTATTTACCTTATATATCTATCCTAACAATATTTATATATTAATCATTAGTAAATTATTATAACTAATTATTATTATGTTAATGTAAAAAAATTATTTATTCCTTTCTATCCACCAAGAAAAACAAGAAGAATTTTGATTGTGTTTTGTGTGGACTATCGCCTCCAAGAAGTAACATTTTATGTTTTTCATCTTTATTGTCATTATTTTTTAAAAACTAATTAAATTAATTTTAAAAAATTAAAATATATAAATAAAATCATGATTATTATTTTATAATGATAATATTTTAAAATACAACCAATTAACCATACTCACCCATCGAATTTTCATATATTAATGTTTGGGTCCGTTTAACCACTTACTTCAACAAAGATATAAAACACTTACATGGATTACAATGGGAACCTAAATAATATAATTATTCTAATTTAATAAAAAATTTATGATTTCTAAATGTAATATTATGTATTTATATTTTTATTATACTATCACCATCAATCACTAAAATTACCAAAATCAAACAACATTGATTCCCATCTTCATGGAAATATAAGAAAAAATATATAATAAATAAATATAATATGATAATTAATGGATATTATTTAATAAAATATATACTAATATGTTTTATAATAAGTTATTTAATTATCTTAATTTTATTGTTTAGGAAGTTAGGCTGATTGGTAGAATGAATCAAGACCACGGTAAGGGTTTCTTTATCTCATTTTCAACTCCACAGAACATGTTTGATATTATACAACATAATTTCACTGAAATTGTTTCATAAATACCCTATTGGTTTTACATAAGAATATATATTCAATTTCATGTGGTTTTAATGTTAATTTCATGATATCTTTCTCAATATCCATTGATTCTTATGTTACCAATACTATATGGTTTCATCGTCGCAGTATCTAATTTATGGGGTTATCAACTTACTTGAATATACATTTAAAGATTTAATTGATCCTATAATTAAAATATTTTATATGTTATTTCCTCTTTTTATTTGACTAAATTACTTTTAATAATCGGAACCAACATCTTTGATAAAAAAATTTCCAAAATAAATATGTAATGTTTGTAAGAACAACTCTCGTTATTATGAATAAATCTTCTCTTCAATGTCTATGTTTTTTTACCGAAAGTTTTTTATTTAAGAGAGTAAAAATATGTTTTTAATTTTATAATATTCATATTTTTCTTTAAATATTTTATGAAATTAAATTATTTCAATGTTTCTCTGATGACTGTTTTAATCTTCCTAATAAACATAGAAGAGAATTTATTTTCATCATTTGCAACTCCATTTTTATTAGCTTAATTATGTTTCTTTTGAAATATTATTTATTTAGAACTATTTAAAATAATTATTTAAAAATTATTTTTAATCCCTTATTAAATTTATTTTCTATATTAATTTACACTTAATCTTTTAAAAAAGTATTTAAAAGGTTTTGTGAAAACATTTATATTTAAAGGTCAATGATTTCAAAATGTCTTGCCTCTCATAAAGTGATTTCTTGAACTCCATATATATTTTATTATGATTTGATTCCTTTTGTAATATGAAATATTGAATATACTATGATATCATAAGTCAATGTATTGTTATTTTTTAAAAAAGATTAAGGAAATTATTTTGTCCATGGGTTCTTTAATATGTGAAGATGATTTATTTTTAGTGGAACACATATGTATGGATGTTATCCTACGATTATAGTTTCTCACCATTTAAAAGATTATTTTTAATATTAATTATATTTCATGTATTAATTTTAATCATTATATTTAATATATTATTCATTTTTATTTCATGTTCAACGTTTTTATGATTACTGAGATATATTTTGAGCCACTTTAAAAAATTTATGTTTTATTAATGATTTTCTCTGATTTTATGTTTATCACCCATGTTTAATGATTATAATATATTGTATTATGAACATTAAATATTATTTTAATCATCTTAGTGGTGTTATCAATTATTATTTTTATCTGATACATTATGATGTTCTTTCCTATTACTAGGCATATCTGTTCACCCCTTCCTTATGTTCCCATTCTCAAGGTTTTGAAGATAAATATATCATGTGGTATGTATATAGAAAAGCTTAATATGAGTTATATTAGGGGGAAATATTTTAAAGTGTTTCAAACTATTATGTTTTTGTAGCTAATCTCAAAGACACTAAACCATTATATCCTCGTTTTACGTTACTATTTGTGAGATGTATAATCTAAATAATTAAGTTAATGTATCATTTAAGATATTTTGGGTTTTTGTCACATTATTATTTTAGGGGGTCATATAAATTCATTCAAATTTAATATAAATCATTTTTATATAAAATAAATTACTATTAAATCACACTTAATCTTTAATATCTCATGTTTTATTCTTTTATATATGAATTTTTCTAACAATTTAGTTGTGAGATCCATATTTTATACAAAAAAAATGTTCAAACCAATGTAATGTGTAAATCATTATGTAGCATAGAGTTTGTGTTGCACTCCAAAAAATAAAATGTGAACATATTTAAAAACATCCAAATACATCCGATGAATAAGGTACATGAAACAATTTTCATTTAATGGTTTGGAATTATATGAAATTAACAATCCCCACATGAGTAAGTGATAGATATAATTAATACATATATTTTTAAATTATTTCTTTAAACTGTAATGGTTTTTCTTACCCAATTAATTTTTTTAATGTGATATAAAAATAATTGTTCATATTAAAGTTTTAATAATTTTTGTTGAAATAGGTTATAGTATTTGAGTTTTTAGAATAGAAAAAATTAATGTTCTAAACTGGAACAAAGAGATCCCAAACTATCCATTTATAGGAGTACCATGCTTCCATAAGGAACTGATAGGGCTAACACAATATCAGCCTAGGTAGAATAGAGGTGTAGTAATAGCCTTGTATGGGGTGGTGTTAAATTGTGAATGGAATGAATGGTGAGTGGTTAAATTGAAAGGGAGGTCATAATGTGGAAAGAAACCATTTCAAGGAAATGATTAGTCTACCCCATGTGGAGATTTATAAAGTGACTCCAGATCGAGTGAATCATCAATATAGTGAAGAAGCATAACGATGAAACTGTTCATATATAAAATAAACATTTATTTGAGTGGGATAACTTCATTTCACTATTTTATTGTTTTCTAAAAGTAGGGTTGAACATTTGGGACCATGTTACATGCCTACAATACCACCTTAGGAGGACCCTTCATGAGAGTTCTAACAACATGGAAGTTTTTGATATATTCCAACACATAACATAGTGACTGTTGATCATGGAGATTATATACACGGATGATTTGAATCTCAAAAAATTATTTTTAAATTATGATATCTCCATGAAGATAGTGCAGGGATATTAAACCCAAATTCCCAAAAAATTAGGAAAATGGGAACAGTTTTGGTGGAGCATGTAACATGGTTGTGAAGAGTTTATTGATACATAATGTGGGTTTTAACTATGCTTGAAGTATTTAAAATTGTAGAACTATTGGGGAAATCATATGGTTAAAGACAAATATTGATAAATTATATGGTATATTACATAAGGTTTCTTTCCTTTACCAAATCCTGACAAAAAACAAACCATGGATGATTACTAATGCACCGTGATGATTTCTTCTAAAGGGGATGATATTTTTTTGATAAATAATGCCTTGTTACATGATGTTTTCATGTAAATAAGAAATGAATCAGTACCAAATAGATATAAAGGAATTATTTTCAATTATTGGAGGCTTATTTTCCTGGTATCATTTTACAGATACATTAGATCTACATAATTTTGTAAAATTTTTGTGGGCATGTTTCTTAGGGCTAATCAGGATTATGTAGAAAGGTTTTAATAGAGTTATGTTTCAGGTTATTTAATACTGATTATTCCATGACATGAAAATTTAATTTTTATCACAAAATATTCGATCTTGTCATATTTTAGGAAGAATTTATCATGTTGACTATTGAATTTCATGAATGATTTAAAATGGATGTTTTAGAAGTAAATATGTGAAAATAATGAGAAATATTTTCTATCAAAATAGGTTTTATATACACTATAAATGGTATTCATATTTATAGTAGATAATAGTATTCAAATGGGGGATCTATATGTGTTTTTTATCTGATAATGGCTAGCATTAGAGGGTTGTTTTTTTAATGGTGGTTGTAATTAGGGGAAATTAATTTTGGAAAAGAAAGGGAATCATGATATAATGAATGATAAAAGATCATGTGGTGGGCCATCACTTGACATAGAATCTTAGGTATACACTCAGGTCACTTTTCCAAGGTCACTTGATATTTTCCCAAGGAAAAATCACCTAATTTTCTAGCTTTCCTCTAGCCCACATGCAAGAGAACCTCAGTGTGCTCCTTTCCTTTTCATTTCTCAGTTTAGTGAGACTACTTATATGAACTACCTTCTGATCCTATCCTTCTACGACCTTACATAAATATTTTTCTATAGATAGAACCAATGGGATTCAATTTAGTTTATATACTATAAAGTATTGTTATTTCACTTTCGAATATGTATATATTCCTGAATAGATTCTCACACCTTTGAATACATCCCCTTTAAATTGGATTAAATAAGATTTAATTGTATGGTCATTAACTAAACGTTAAGATAAATGAGTTACTTTTAGTTTTAAAAAATTTAAACCCTCTTGGAAGACCACTTCCCCTAGACCGTCAAGGACCATGGTGAAGAATCATCACCCAGTGAATCATTATTAGGGAAACACCTCAACCAATTCCCCTCACTAATAAAACATCACACCTGAGTTTTCTATTTGGGTTCCACTTTATTGACTCCAATTTTGTTAATTTAGTACCATAAATGTTAATAGATATATATTCGGATTTTCCCTCAGATTAGTCATTGTGTTTTCATTTTGTAGGACCCTGAAATTAATATAATAAGATATAATAAATCATGTGCAGGAATATTTTTAGTATAAAGGGGTTTTACCTTGTTTGTGACCTCATATGAGAAATTAGAGACTCTGTTTGTTTCCTGGACATGGGTTGGGCTATATGTGTGACATAAAGTTGGTTACAATTGGGAGTTCGGTGGATGGATACCATTTGTGAGCATGATAATTAAATAATTAGGTTTATTTAATTTAAAAAATAAAATAATAATCCCCTACCAATTAGATTCCAACATTGATTTGAAGGAACATATAGATAATTACACACACGATATCCAAACACAAATAAAGGGGTACTATATACTCCCATACTTCTTCCTTGATGGTGATCAAGATCTTCTCTTGTTGCAGAAGCTTCTGGGCATGGATATAGACTCGAATATTTTTTGTTTTCACCTTGAGGTGGGAAGATTTTGAGTTTTATGTCAAAATCCCCATAAAGGTATTGTTTAAGAGTTATAAACCCATTTTATGACTTTTAAGGGCTCCCAATGGGTTAATGTGTATTTAATTGGGTAAAAAATGGGGTTTTTGGAGTTTGATAGGAATTTCCTGTTTGGTAATCCAAATCCAAATTCATTTTGTTTAATAGAACATACCTTGTGTTATTCCCAATGGGGGAAGAAATATTTTTGGGGACTCCACTCCATTTACCCTTATTGAACGATGTGTAGTGGGACTTGGCCATGTGAAAAAGTTCATGGAAACATACCCCATGTAAAGGGGACATATCTATGTAGTAGTA
Organism: Viscum album; assembly: GCA_963277665.1. Lineage (NCBI taxonomy): Eukaryota > Viridiplantae > Streptophyta > Magnoliopsida > Santalales > Viscaceae > Viscum > Viscum album. The sequence goes on from OY728157.1 coordinate 982,811,389, forward strand.
CATAGTTATACCCCTAGAGTACATGGGAATAATAATGTACATGGAAACAGTCAGGGTTCTCATACACAACCAAGTACATGATTATTATCCGACATACCTAGGTAGGGACTGGAATATAGGGGCATAACATGGGCTATCAAGACACGTCTTATACCCAAAATACATTACATGTGTAACCACATAGACTTCCAATCAATGTAAAGGTGAGGAAACACCCTTGTTTTTTGGATATGTCACATACCATGTACCTTGTGTACACATTATATACTTTTCTAGGGGACTTATTCCTTGCATGTATATTTCTCTAATACATGGATATTTTCCCTCGATTATCCCATCATACGTAGTTTTCAATGTACAAAATGATGGTGTCCTTAATTTTGAAAGTAGAGATATGACATAAGGAAATGCAATCATGACACATCTTTCAGTGACTTTTAGCTGAGGATAGTGATCTAGTGTGATCATCGGAGTGTTACTGGGGTTATAAATCCCTCATCAGAATAGGGTATCAGTCCCCATGAACTTTACATGTAGTTTTGGAACCACCCTTACTACATAGGGTATAGTTCTTTTATCTACAGAGTACCCCCCCCCCCCCGAGCTTTATGCTCTCGCGGGGAGTAGGTAATCCAAAATAGATTCTTCCCCCTTAGCATTGGAATGTAGTAATGAGGTGCATGCCCTTTAGGATGATTTCTTTGAGTTTACATTATATGTAAGGCTAGAATATTATTCCCCCTAAAATATGACACTCAGTGGAATGGATTGGTCCCTACACCATATTTCTCATAAGGCTTTCCATGGTACATGTCCTGTAGATGGGTCCTTTGTAACTAAGGGAAAACCCATCATTCTCTGTTTGATTAAATTTTGCAAATCCATGTTCTCTATTATCTTGTGTTTATGTGAGAACATTTTATGGGTTTATCTTTATCATCATTTTTTTGGGTTTTAGCTAATTGTTGATCCTTTATGTTACTCCCTTTTTGGTTTTTAGGGGGCCTGTTGGCTATGTATATACCAACCCATTATTTATATTACCCTAAATTTGTTGTGTCTTATCTATATGATTAGAAGATCAGAGGTGATAGTGGTGGACCTGGTTTCAGTATTTCTTATCTACTATTAGTAATTACCTTTTTTAGTTATCAACCTTAGGGATTCTGAGTCGGGCTCTCTTCAAACCTTCCATTTCCCATTTTTTGGTTAGATTTGGACTTCATTTTCTATTTGGGAATGTATTTTTACCCTTTATTCATTTATAATATTATAGTGTACTTTGATTATTTCCTAGATCTTTCTACATGAATGGTTTTAACTCTATATATTCGGTATTTAAAATTATTTATGCAATATTTCATGGTGAAGGTTTTCTTTTTTCATATATATACATATTCTAGGGCCTCCCATGTGTTGTAAGCCTACCCAATTTTTATCATAATCCCCTAGACTATTAGAGGTGGTCATGAGGTGTATCACTTGGATTATCCCCATCCAGGAGAGCCCTTGTGGGTTGGTTTATTATAAAGTTTTATTATTGGTAGTTTTTCATCTAGTGGTATCTTGGAGTTGGACCTCGTTGTGAGGAATAGTTTGGGGAAATAGGTAAATAGTGTTGTAGTGCCATGAGATCCAATATAATTATAGGGATCTCGATTTGGGTGTAGTAGCTGACGTATCCATTTACCATGATTTTGAATACTTGTTTCCCGAATCGGTATAAAGAGGCCACAGTTAAAGGGAACAGTGGTTCATGAATTATATAGTATTGTGTCTTTTGACATTCATGTCAATATTGAGTCATCTCCCCATATATTCTCATTTATATTGGTTTTTTTTATCACATTCAAAATTATTGTGAGATGAAAGCTATAAAGGATTATGAGACAATGTTGTGATGAAGTACAATTAAGAGTTGATGCCTCTGTTGAGGGACCCATTTAGGAGGTGTTTCCTCTTGGCATGCACAAACCAATGCTAAAACCTATTGATAAAACTATATATCAACCAATAGAGGACCAGATGGTCGGTCAATGACATGTTTTTTAGTTGATAGCTCAATCAGGTTAGTATGATTATACATGTAGGATTATTACATTATTAAAAGTTCCAGTGATAGAGATGAGTGAGGTTTCATGGAGATCTATACCCTCAAGTAGTGGAGGATTGGATCGAGATAGTGGTTGGGATTATAATGTGTACGAAACATGATATATTGGATGGTTTCACTAGATAAAATTCTTTGTCGTGGATTAGTAGTTGTATTCGATGGTGTCTCTGTATGATGCAGTTGTACTGGGTACATATCATGAATTTTAGAGACGTAGATTTCTTAGGATCCATGGTGTACTGGACCACATTCTTAGGTGTTATAGGACTAGATTAATAATATGGTGTGAGCATCCTACTTTTTGACTACCTTTATTGATTTTGGAAAGGGTAGTGGGACTTCTCCAGGTTGACTCAAGGCATTGGTAGAGCCCAATGTTAATTTTTTAGGATATGGATTTTGAAATGGAAGGATAAGGGACAATTACTCCCACTAAGATGCATTCATGTGACATGATTTACAACTATGTGGATGATTCAATGCCTCCCATATATGATTGTGTCGAGGTGTGTCATGTTAGTTTCATTAAATTTCATATTTAAGGTCATTTTGGTATGATATGGTGTAAGAGAAATAATTGGTTGTGGATAACTATCAAATATAGGGGTGGATAGCTTTAGGTGGTAGGATCTTATAAATGAGAGGATTTCGTGTGTGTTTTGAGGCACGTCATGTGTCTTATCCACAACTATTTTTAGTTTAAGTGCATAAAAGAAATCTATATCCCATAATTTATCCCTTATCCAAGACCTGGTTGTTCTTGTAAAGCCCTTTTCTCTTAACCATTATGTTTAGAGTCTCATGTAGAGGATGATCAGTTATCGTAATTCTACTGATGACTGTCCTGAATTGAATAAGAGATACAGCCTTATCTAGAACCCTTCCATAGAAGGTAGTGAGACTCTACGATTTTCCCCCATATAGGCTTGTTACCTAATGTTTATTCCCATAAGGACTATTTTTAGTAAGGGTTATAGTGTATCTGAGATTATGGTATGAAATTTCCCTTCATGGGTGATAAGGAATACAAGGAATATAATGATGATCTCTTGTGTGGGTAGATACAACCAATTATACCTTTTGGCTTGAATGACCTTTATAAAATGGGATATAATAGGAATTCAATTTCTTATGATTCTTTAGGGGAATGAGTACATATTCTCTAAGGAAGTTTTAGTCATACCTACCCAATGAATGTTTTATTTTATTCATAGACATGTACCTTGGGATTATTTGATATTTATGGTAGAATATTAGATGAACCTTTGTAGTTGTGAGCACTGATGTTGTGGTTGGAGAATCAAAAAAATAAGGGATTTATTAAAACCACTGTGTTATCATGGGTATTGCAACATTGTTCTCCATGATGTTCTATGTGATATTCAAGTTAGGAATGGAATAAAAACACCATAACTCAGTGACTCGGGAATGAGTGCCATTCCCTATGAATTTATGACTCTTTCGACCAATTTTTTTGAGTGAAGTTGTTCTTATACTTCGGCCTTAATATGGGTTTTCACCAGCTCCCAGTGTGAGATAATGATATACTAAGGGTGGATTTATAAGAACTATATGTTTAAATTTTCTTGGTGACAGCTAGAATTATGGTAAATTCCCCAGTTGTAGATGTGAGACTTGTTAATTGGGTCATTCAACCATTATTGGATCGGATCATTATATTTTTTGTCGATGAAATCCTTGTGTACTCGACATTGGGGGTGGATAACATGAGACTCTTTTGGATAGTTATGGAATTTCTCCAAGAGTAAAATCATTATGGGAAGCTCTTGAAGCATAAATTTGGGTTTCTAAAGGTCCACTTCTTGGGATATGACTTTTTAGGCCTTGGTTTGGTAGTGGAAACATCAACGGTTGATGAAATAACTTCTTGGGGACCACCCAAGGGCATGTCAATGGTGTTGATTTTTCATCATTTGGGGGGGGGGGTCTATAAGAGTTTTATGGAAGAATCCAATTGGATTGAATCCTCCTTGAATTCCTTTCATATAAAGGGATGTTCTTTACCAAGTTTGAATAGTGTCGAACATCTTTCAAGGAGATCCGTTGTAGGTTGACTAGTGATCCGATGTTGAGACTTGCATAAGATGGAGTCAAATGCTTAGTATTTCAATATGACTCCAGAACTAGGATTAGATTTGTTTCTATGTGGAGGAGTATATATCATTCTTATGGGGTGATAGAATTGAGACACTTGAATCAGGATTATATGACTGAATTTATTTTGGAAGTAGTTATCTTCACCTTGGGGACATGGATATTTTATCTTCGAGTAGTGTTTTTTGTTGTTTACTCAAACAATTAACCAGTGTCTCAGTGATATCTTCTCCCATAAATAACCTAACACGATACATTTAATTGGTTAGTATTCCTAAAAGACTATCAATTAAAGATATTATATACTCTAGGGAAGGCTAATGTTGTGTAATATTACCTTGTCTAGAAGTCTAATTTTCACTTAGTAGAGGAGGAATCTGAGCAGTTGTTTTCATTGTAACTGAACCTTTTAGAGGATTAGGGTTTATCATATCCTCATATGATGGTAGAGACTCAAATACTTCTTTTTCATGTGAGAGTGGCTCAGTTGGGAGATATTGACTTTGAGGTTTGGTGTGACTATATATCATCAAGAGATGCATTAGATGTATTTTCTGAAGGATGGGGGAACATCCTCCTTTTTCCAATTATGAATGGCGGTTTCTATCACATTTACTATGGTATTCATGATATATTTTTACACATATACATTGGTTTTACACCCCAGTGTAGAAAATATGTTCATGGAACATAAGTGGTAGTTTTGGTGGGATGGAATGAGGCGGAGAATTGAAAATTTTAAAAATTAATTCCTCACTTGTCAGTAGGAAATGTCTAAGCATAAGGTTCAAACATGTTTTACTCAACCTATTGAGATTTAAAAATTTAAGTGGGATAGTATATATATGGTTTTTTATAGATATTATTCCAAAATCAAGTGTCCACAATGATATATGTGTGATTGTTAAACGAATCTCCAAGTTGATGCAATTTCATTCCTTCATGAAATAGGTTTTGGTTAAGATTTTGGAGAAGTTTGGAATGTAAGAGAACAATTTTATTCTGAGGTACCCCCAAAAATTATCTCTAACTGTGATTCTTATTTTACATCACTGTTTTGGAACGTCCTATAGGTTGATTTTGGGTCCTTGTTTCGTATGTGAATAGTGTTTCACCACAAAATAGAATGGAAAATCGAGAATACTATCCAGGTGTTGTGGGATATGTAGAAATACTATGTCTTAGAGTGCGTTAGATATGGTATGATAACTTATCATTTGAAGAGTTCATTTATAATAAAAACAACCACTCTACAATTAACATGGATTATTTTGAGGCTATGTAATTGAGACCCTACATATCACTATTTTACCTGATTATAATTGGTGATACACATCTTATTTTGTCAAAGATCATGGATAGAGTGACATAAAAGTGTATGTGATCTTCAAGAGAATGAGGAAAGACCAGAGTCATCATAAATATTATATGGATCAATATAATAGGCCTTTGGAGTTCAAGTATGGATACCTTTTTTTAAGAGTATCCCAACAAAGAGGATTGTGGTTTTGGGGGGGGGGTAAGAAATATATTTTCAAGCTTCATAAAATTATTATACCTATTGGGGGATGGTATGGAAAGATTACATTTGCATATGTAGTTAGATCATGTTCAAGAAATATTCTATATATCGCAGTTGATAAGATATGTGTATGAACCAAATCGCATTACAGAATTAGGAAATATGGACATCAAGGATGTATCAACCTTCAAGGAGTAACCAGTCATGATCAAGGATTGATTCGAGATGATTCTATATAGATAGACCATCCATTTGGTTTAATCTCTTTGTCATCGTGGGATCATGTGGGATAGCACATGTCACCATTAGATATATATGAGGGCTGGGTATGCTAACCTTTTTATTTGGACTACATTTTTTAGGGTGATAATAATTATAGGAAATAAGGTAATGAATCTCTATTTTTTGGTTTAGTTATTTAAATATTTCTGCATATATCTCTATATTATCCCTTTTAGATAGCAAAATTATTATGAGTCGCAGGACGCTAGAATTAATATATTATTATATTTTAAATAAATCATGTGCATAATTTAATTATAAATGGTTTTCCTAATATTTTGGACCTAATATATAAAATATAATACCTTGGTTTTTTATGGGACACATGGTTTACCATTAGAATGACATGAATTTGGTTGGTGTTTGGAATTCGGTTGAAGGTGACCATTAGAAGGAGCAATAATTAAACAATTGAGGTTATTTAATTAAATGAAATTAAAAAACCCACCCCTCTAATTTTTCATAACACATAGGGTTGGATGAAGGGATGGGGATTCTGCCAGTCATGGTATCCAAACCTTGTAATGGGGGGAGGTAGTACTATACATCATCCTTATAAATGTTTAACATTAGGTCATGGTGAAGAGTCTTCTAAGCGTGGATCAAAACAAAAATGTCTGTATTTTTCCATGAGTTATTGGAATTTTGACTTTCACATCATCATCCCCATAGATATTTTTTTTTGAGTTTTTAATAACTTTTATATCTTATAAGGACCCCATGGGGGTTGATCTTTGTTTAATCGGGAAAAATAGTGGTTTCATGCGGTTAATATGGATTTCTAATTCAAAAATCCCTATCACTCATTATTTATTTCAAGAGTATACATCGTGTATTATTTAAATTTAGTGAAGGAAGAGTGTTGGGGACTACAAACCATGTACCGAGAGTAAATTTCATATTTTAGTGCTTTTCCATGTGGCTGACAGCATGGGCGTACACCCCATATTAAGAAGACAAGTCCAAGTAGTAGTACACAGCTAGACCCAAGGAGTACGTGGGAACTGTCTTGTACTCAAACATGGTCAGGGTTCCATGAAAAGGTCAAGTATATGGGAATAGGCTGTCATACACAGGAATGGGACAATAGGCATGATAATTACTTAGGATATAAATAAATGTCATGTAATCAAAGTACACGCCATGTTAAACCACATGGAAATCCATTCCATGTACAGAGGAAGAAATTAACAAGTGTTTGGGAGATATCACCAACTATGTAATCTTTATACAAGATGTGTACTTTTTATAGGACTCATTCTGTGTGTATCTCTTATTTAGAGAATTGGATTTTGGGTCTAATAGTAGCCTATACTAATTATTTTTCAATAAAGAACATTTTGTTTCACTTTATTTTGATAAAATATATATGACCTTAGGTGATGAAGTAGGTACACTTCTTTCAGCAATGCTTAGATGATGATTGTAATGGGGTGTGATTATTATAGTGTTACCAGTGTTGGAAACCCCTATCACACTAGGGTGAAGGTCCCCCTTTGGTAGGGTCATCACCCACTTACTACATAGGGTGTGGGTCCCCAATCTATAGAGTGACCCCCCATCTTTAAGGTCTGATGGGGAGTGGGTCATGTACTAGAGATTATTCCCCCTCATCTATGGAGTGCATTGATGAGTTGCGGGCCCTCCATAATGACTCTTGTGATATTATGAGAGATGTATGGAAATGAAATTATGTCACCTTGGATGTGTAAATTTGGGTCAAGGAGGGGGTACCACACCCTATTTCATATCAATTTGTTCGTGGATCATGGCTTGAATATGGTACCTTTGGAGCTATGGTAATACCTTTATTTCATAGCTGGATTGGATGATGGAAATCCACTTTCTCTCTTCATTTGGATTCCATTGAGAATATATGATGGGGTTTTCTTTACCAACATTTATATGGGGTTGAGAATACTATTTTCCATTATGTTTGAACATTTTTTTGGTTATTGGGGAACCTACTGGGTGTGTATATACTCCCTCTAGTGTGTACTTTTCTTTTATGTGTTGTATCTTATGCCAACAATTTGAAAAGGGCAGGTCATGTCAGTGGACCATGTTTTGGTGAAGCTTATATTATCTTTGGGATAACCATGTTTGGTGGGTGGCCTTGGTAATTACGAGTCAGGATCTCTTTAGACATTCCCTTTTTGTAGTTTATTTCAGTTTCAGCCTTCATTTTTTTGGGTGTGTATTTTTTCCCTTTATTGATCTATACTATGCTCTTGTAATTTTATTCATTCCAATATGTTTCTACAATAATTTTTTTTATTTTTTTAGTCTTTATCTTTAAATCGTTAGTTTTTTGTGGATCTGATTTCATGCATGTGTATATGAATATAGGTTAAGTCATCAATATGTTTCAAGCCTACTCAGGGCTTTATGCCAAAACCTATACTATTGAAGTAAGGATTGGCCTGTCTCACTCAGCATTCTACTAACCAGGTGGGACCTAGTATTTCAGGTCATGAATGAAAAATTCATCCCAACTAACACCAAGGGTTACCACTTCATCCTACCCTTAATTGGGCATCATATTTTTTATAGCTTCATATCACTAGGTAAATACCTCACCCATGAAACCATACAAGGAAAACCCACCAATATTTTTATTACTAAGGCACTATATATTCCCTAACTAATATATATGGGGAACCCTCGCATGGTTTTCCATGCTAGGGATAATCCTTTCAAAGGCCTTCTACTAGGGTTCCATATTCTCCTAACCCTAAGACTAAGGAAACACATATCCATCCTCTCCACACTAGAGATAACCATCAACCTTGCTTTTATACTATGTCAGCCACATCACCAAAGCCTAAAACATGGTAGACCACTTCTACATACCTCTTACTAGGGAGCCATATTCACCTAGGTACCCAACGTGGGAACACCTTCACCGGAATACTCTATTAGGGAAAACCTTTTCTCATTTCCAAACCCATTAACACCCCTTATTATTAGGTATCATTCCTTGGTTCCACCATAACCCAAAGTCCTTTACTTGGGATCCTATTAACCAAGGTCCCTCCATAGCCTCCTGAAATTCAGTATTGGTATACACGCACAAGTTTACATCTTATAGATCATGTATTCCAATGATCAAATAACTTTTTTAATTTTCTTCGTAAACTGATAATGTAACACCCCGAGATTTTATGAAAAATATTCTTTTTAATTTCATTAATGTCTTGTGTTGTATGCTACACTTAAAGAAGCTTTCACAACACGCATCCTTTACTTTCCTTTCATTATACGCAAGAGCGACCTTCCGTGATAGCGTGTGTTGTACGCAATACCGAGTTTCGCTAAACAATGATATGCTATTAAAATATTATTAAAACTAGCTGTTATGAATAGTAATAACCACTTTTTGAAATTTTTTAAATTTTATTTTTCAAAATGGACTTCATTTTTGGATTCGGAATATCGAAATTAGCTTAGGGTGAAATTTTGGTACTTTTCGAATAACTTTCATTTTCTGATGAATAGTGAAAATTACTAAATTTTAATTAAAAACAACCTTTTTAATCGAAATAATTAATAGTGATAAATATTTAATTTGAGTGGTTTTAAAGTATATTTAGAATATATTTTTACAATTTAATACAATGTTGGTCATTGGATGTAATTTCACATTTAAACCAGACATAAACAAATGTCAATCTTTTGATAGTTATTATCTCTTAAGAACACGCTATTTGTTTTGACAATGGGAATTAATTTTTAAATTAATTAATGCAACTGATATGTTTTGAATTTGGTAAAATAGACATCATTTCTGAATTCATAATATCAAATATATCTTAGGCTTAATTTTTGGTATTTTTCTGGAAACATTCATTTTTTGATGACAAGTGAAACCACTAAGTGGTAGTTAAAAAAATGAATTTTCCATAAAACATAATTTTACCGCTTCTGTGAGTGGAATTTCAAAAATCCGAGAGACACAGTTGATGTCAGTATGTAAAATGTGGTTCAATGAGATGAAAATAATTTTTGGCGAATAGTAACTTTTTACTTTTTTTCATACATAATGGTATTTTATTTATAATTTTTAGACATTAAATTAATTAATTTATTTATGACACAATGATGATGCAATAATTACCATAGTAGTGAAAAATTAGAATAATTTATATTATAAATACCCAAATAAATATAATTTGAGACTTTTTATGAATTCAACTAATTTTATAGGTTAATATGACATGTTAGTATTGATTTAATTAACTTTTTTCGAAATAATCATTCTGTTATGATTTTCACAAAAATCAATTACTAAATAGTGTCAAAATTGACATAAAATAGTTTTTAAAACAAATATTAAATTAGTAATTGTTATTTTATTCCTAAAAATATAACGTTCGGACAAATGACTTAGATGAGGTTATATATATTAATAATAAACAACTTTGGGTTCGTTTGGCTGCTTATAGTAAGTTTATTAACCTTATAGTATAAGAACACAAGAAGACACGGTAAAAGTAAAATTATTTTACTTAATGTTAAATCTAAATGATAAGGTTAAAATAGGAACCTAAACTTGTCTAAATTCTATAGGATGAGACTATTTAGACCCATACCTACCTTTTCTTCGAAATAAATCAATTTTGAGCTATTTAAAACCGAATTTGGCTTTATAATAAAATAATATTTTTAGTTTTTCCAAAGGTGCCCCTCTCCTCCCTTATAAAAGGGGACCTCCTCTCTCTCTTCCTCACACCACTTTGAGCCTTAAAGCTCGGCCAAACCCTGAAAATCTTTCTTCTCCACTTCCCTAGAAATATCCTAGAGGATCTGGTCTTCCTCAAAGACCAATTTTAGTGCCCTAAAAGGAGATCTCAAAGAGGCGCTTCAAAGAAGAGGTAATGTCCGTTACCGATTCTTTCAACTTTTTTTTCTTCCACTTCTTCTTCTTAGGTTGTTTCATTATGAAGTTATAACATCAGTATCACTCATATAATGATATGTTATTATAAGTATGAAACAACCCTATTTCACCATCTATCCATCCTACGGAAAACGAAATCACCGCGCGTGTGTACGTACGGAATACCGTCTCCACGCCGTGGTGTAATCTATTTTCCACCACCACCTTACTTGGATGGGTATAATGGTGTACATAATAACTATATATGATTATTGTAAAGTGATATTGATTCTAAAATAGTATACATACACTCCAATACAATTCCACGATCATGAAAACGATATCATCGCTCGTGCGTACATAAGGACTACCATCTCCACGACGCGATGAGATTCATTCTCCACGTTATCCATTCATGAATGATTATAAAATATATATAATAATTAATCATGAAATATATGACATAATAATGATAACGGATCTATGTGCATATATATGTATGTCATCTACTTAATTTGATTCAACTCAATAAGGAAACTAAAACAACATTCATGTGTACGTATGACCTACCAACTCCATGAATGGTGTATTTCTTTCCATTTACTGATCTATTATATATATATGTATATTCTGAATATATATTATATATAAATAATGTTTTATATTATGTAATTATGTAATCCTGATCTAAGTAATCATATGAATAATTACAAGTCGAAACACGGATGAAAAATGAAATGATTTTACCCAAAACGCTCTTTAAAATAGAATTTACAAAAGAACAGGTAAAATAAAGTCATAAGTGAACCATATATGATATCATAAAAATAATTATGATTCTGGAATAAGTCAATAACATTATTTAAATCATTATACAGGAGGTTCGGACACTTACGAAGCAAATTGGACCTAAGGTAAGGGAAAATATCACAATCTCATTTTATCCGAGATTGTTTATACTTTGCTATTTACTAGGGTGTATTTTATCATCCACATCCATGATTCCTCAATATTTAATATTGTTTCCATCCACCTACAATTTTTTTAATTAAATTTTACACTTTGGTGAGTTTTTAGTAAAATATATAAAAGGAATATTTTGTCATTTTTCGTACGAGGTACATTTTGACTTTCCGACAAAAGGACGAGAAGAATGTTTTTTTAACTTATACGGAATGAATGGATTTTTAAAATATTATTTCCAAGAAGATTACTTACAAGTTTTCAAGTTTATTTTTAATCAACTTCTTTTAGTTTAGAATTGTATGACATGTTAAGAAAGGAAAAGTGTTTTTTTGAAGTAGAAAGGATATTTTCCTCAAGAATGGAGTTCAAGTGTTTTATCAAAATTATTTTCCATCTAAGATAATATAGGGTTCTGTTTCTATCCCTATTATTACATTGATTTGATTATGTTGTGATGGAATTATTTTTATGAAATCATTTATCTTATATGAATTTTTTAATGATGTCATGTGGTTTATGAATCCCATTTTTATTACATGGGTTATGCAATGATGTGTGATTTATGAGTTTGTGGCACACATAAGAATGGTATCATTATGAGATGGGTGGGACCTATATCTCCATCCAATGCATTGGGTAATGATTTTATATCTCATGAGATAGACATGGCTGGAACGGCAGGTTAAACCGGTTCAGTGAAACAGGACAGAAACGAGGAGTGAACTCGGTTCAGAAATGGACTTTGTCCACTAAGATAGTCTTGGCAATGAGTCTTGACTAACAAGAAATGATTCTCTATGATTATGTGTGTATGCCACAAAGTTTCATGTTTTAAGTTATGATTATTGTTATTTCATTTCACTACTATGATTTATCCCATGTTATGAAATTATGCTCTCTTTTGCAAGTTAAGATTTCCAAAATGTTATGTTCTTATGAATTTGATGTGATTGATATTTCTTTTTTTTACCCTTACTGAGCATTTGAGCTCACCCTTTTATGTTTTATTTTCCCCAGGATATAAAGAAATGTTTTAGGTAAAAAAAGGGGAAGATCTTTATGGGAGATGTTGAAGATCTTTCACCACGATTAAAGATTATATTCCAAGTTTCCAAAGACACTAAAATATTACTATCCTTGTGTGTGTATTTTTGATATGTACTAAGTATTCTGTAAAAGTAATGTAATGTCCGTGTATGTTAAGCTTTCGGTCACTACAGTTGGTATCAAAGGAAAGGTTTAGTCAACCTTTGGAAACTAGGATGCGAGAACTTTAGTGAGATCCCTATAGATATTTGTAAGGTATGTATAGGGATGTCCCTAAGGTTAAGTATAAGTATAGGTTATAGTAATATAATTACAGTAATCTAAGATGTTAGATATTGAAGGTACTCACCCTTTATTATATTGTTTTCCCTAGCGTAATATTTTCCTATCACACTATTATTTTTGGGTTTTAGATGATTGCTGGAACCTGAAGGAACCGTGTTGATCAATGCAATGGACAATGCAATGATTGTCCTCCTGAACAAACAAATTTTATGGGATATGGAGTGAAAAATCTTATTGTTATACTTACACAAGCTATGAATCATTCTAGACTTCCAAATGAGCGGAGAGGGAACAACATTCTTTTGAGTACTTCATGAGGCAACATCCACCTTTTTTTAGTTGGACTTCTGATCCACTTGTTACTGAACAATGGATCAGTACCACAGAAAAGATATTTTCAGTTCTTCAATGTTCTGAACATGATAAAGTCATCTTAGCAGTATATCGTTTGGAAGGTGAAGCTGATCAATGGTGGAATCTTATCAAGAATACGAGTCAAAGAGATGAAATTGAGTTTATAGAATGGGACGAGTTCAAGAACTAATTTTTCAATAAGTACTTCCCTCATATTCTTTAAACAAAGATGGAGAAGGAGTTTCTTGAACTAAAGCAAAAGGATGATGAATCTGTTGGTGTATACGAAGCGAATTTTACAAGGCTTGAAAGGTATGCATCTGGCTTTATCATCCAACCTGAAAGTAATGTTGATCGATTCTTCAGTGGATTAAAACCAAATCTTCGAAGGGCATTATCTATAAGAGACTTTAGTAGCTATGAATAAATTGTGTGATGTGCTATCAAGGTAGAAATAGAAGTTGGTGTTACTTATCCATATCATAGTTTTGACAAGAAACGAAAGATGGAGTTCAAGGAGAAATCTCAGAATAATGGTGAAAAGAAGATGAATGTTTCCTTATGCTCAAAGTGTGGAAAGAAGCATGGTGTAGATTGTCTTAAAGGGACAAGTAAATGTTTCAAATGTGGAAAGGAAGGTCATCGGTCATTTGAATGCTGTAATGATGAGAAGAAGATGCCTAATGATGCAAACAAAGGAAGGGATACACAGAATGAACCTACTACACTTCAATGCTTCATGTGCAAGGAAATGGGACATTATGCTAATAAATGCCCTAATCCAAGGGTTAGTGATGATCGACATGAGCAACCACTTAAGGCAAAGGACAAAGGTAAGTCACATGCGATCACCATTGGCGATGTTTAATATGACAACGATGTGGTGGAATGATTAAGTGTTTATGTAATGGGATTCCAGAATCATGTTGTATATAGTATCGTGGAATATTGGAATATTTATGTATTGGTCTATTGTGGTTTTCAATAATTTTATGGCATCGGTAACCCTAGAAACTAATTGAAATATTTTTGGAAAGAAGATGATATAAGGATAATGAAGGGATAAAGAGAATCTAATATGTTTGATAGTATTCATGATCTCATGATTGATATAAGGACTAAGTGATATCATGGTATGAGTATATAGAATTTTGAGGATTTTGGTATGTGGAAAGTGTTAACTTTTAACTGCATTCATGTTTTCACTAAGGTTCAATGGGTATTCATTCTTCAAGAGAATACATTATTAAGGTATTCACATGTTTTTAATTTGACCAACAAGATATATCTTATGATATATGGGGGACAAATGATGGCATTCACGTGATCATTTTCTTTATACTATGAGCTTGGACCGAAGTATTTTAGAAAATCCTAAAGATTGGAATGGATTATGTTGGAAATAAGTTAGTATTGTTTAAGGATAAAAATTGTTTTTGATATTGTTGTTGGGATGTTATAGTAATAGAGCTTTAGAAAAAGGACAACCTGCAGGACGGGCGACAAACCATCGCGTTGGACAATGCTGTGGGAATCGAACCCACAACCGAAGTGTGACTGGCCTTTATCACCTACCACTGGCCTACATGAAGTCCCTGTTTAGTAGAAACTAGTTTTATTATATTAAGCAGTATGATATATGAAGTATAAGTCCATTTTAAGAACCATATATGATTAATCTCACTGTATATGGACTTATGTATTTTTTTGATAACTTTTCTAACCTTTTGTTTGAGACAGATGGAATGACCCATAATTCTATAACATGATATGCTAACACATCATGAATGACAAATTCAACTTCATTTCATTAGGAGATGAAGTGGAAATTGTCCAAAGAACGACTAACGGTGAGACTATACCAAAATCACAAAAGTATTTCTTCTAATTCCAATTTCATCAACTTTTGTGAAATGATCTTAAAAACCAAAATATTTATCCTAGTTCCCTTATATCTGATGAATCAGATGTTACCTTAGATCATCAAAAAACTATGTCTTTGTGATTGTTGGCTATTTCATAGCCATGTTCTCTACCACTCTCCATCAGAACATGATGGTTAGATTTTTCTTCCATATCCATATTTTCACCTATGTTCTCCTACGTGGAAACCCAGTGATGAGTTAATTTGGGTAAACATTAAATTTCATAATTTAGTTTTTAAAGACAAGTTTGGGTATTCCTTTTTACGATTTGGGTTTCTATTAAACAAACTTTCGAGTAGAAAACCATTTATAACCCCCGACGAATTTCGAGGGTGAAATTCATTTTAAGGGGGGTAGAATGTAGCACCCCGAGATTTTATGAAAAATATTCTTTTTAATTTCATTAATGTCTTGTGTTGTATGCTACACCAAAAGAATCTTTCACAACACGCATCCTTGACTTGCCTTGCATTACACGCAAGAGCGACCTTCCGCGATAGCGTGTGTTGTACGCAATACCGAGTTTCACTAAACAATGATATGCTATTAAAATATTATTAAAACTAGATGTTATGAATAGTAATAACCACTTTTTGAAATTTTGTAAATTTTATTTTTCAAAATGGACTTAATTTTTGGATTTGGAATATCGAAATTAGCTTAGGGTGAAATTTTGGTACTTTTCAGATAACTTTCATTTTCTGATGAATAGTGAAAATTACTAAATTTTAATTAAAATCAACCTTTTTAATCAAAATAATTATTAGTGATAAATTATTCATTTGAGTGGTTTTAATGTATATTTATAATATATTTTTACAATTTAATACAATGTTGGTCATTAGATGTAATTTCACATTTAAACCAGACATAAACAAATGTCAATCTTTTGATAGTTATTATCGCTTAAGAACACGCTATTTGTTTTGACGACGGAAATTAATTTTTAAATTAATTAATGCAACTGATATGTTTTGAATTTGTTAAAATAGACATCATTTTTGAATTCATAATATCAAATATATCTTAGGCCTAATTTTTGGTATTTTTATGGAAACTTTCATTTTTTGATGAATAGTAAAACCACTAAGTGGTAGTTAAAAAAATGAATTTTTCATAAAACATAATTTTACTGCTTCTATGAGTGGAATTTCAAAAACCCGAGAGACACGGTTGATTTCAATAAGTAAAATGTGGTTCAATGAGATGAAAATAATTTTTGGTGAATAATAACTTTTTACTTTTTTTACCACGGTTAAAAGTAAATAGGGTAATTAAGGGTAAAAATGATATTATTATTACCCTAACACATGTCCTAATTCTATTTGATAAGTTTAATTCGACCAAAAACAACCTTAGGAATAAAATATGACCACTTAGGCCCACATGGATTAGATTAGGACCTTTATTATTAATTTATTTAAAGAAGGGTTAAAATAGTTAAAATCAATGTTTAATAAGTATATCATTTTTAATATAGGGTTATACAAAATATAAATTCGACTATAAATACTAATTAGAAAGCTAAAAGGATTTCATACATAATGGTATTTTATTTATAATTTTTATACATTATATAAATTAATTAATTTATGACACAATGATGATGTAGTAATTACCATAATAGTGAAAAATTAAAATAATTGATATTATAAATACCCAAATAAATATAATTTTAGACTTTTAATAAATTCCACTAATTTTCTAGGTTAATATGACATTCTAGTATTGATTTAATTAACGTTTTTTCGAACTAATAATTCTGTTATGATTTTCACAAAAATTAATTACTAAATAGTGTCAAAATTGACATAAAATAGTTTTTTAAAAACATATTATATTAGTAGTTGTTATTTTCTTCATAAAAATCTAAGGTATGGAAAAATGACTTTTATAAGGTTATATATATTAATAATAAACAACTTGGGGTTAGTTTTGCTGCTTATAGTATGTTTATTAACCTTATAGTATAAGAACACAAGAAGACACGGTAAAAGTAAAATTATTTTACTTAATGTTAAATCTAAATGATAAGGTTAAAATAGGAACCTAAACTTGTCTAAATTCTATTGGATGAGAGGATTTCGACCCATCCCTACCTTAGATTCTAAATAAATCAATTTGGAGCTATTTAAAACCGAATTTGGCTTTATAATAAAATAATATTTTTTGTTATTCCAAAGGTGCCCCTCTCCTCCCTTATAAAAGGGCACCTCCTCCCTCTCTTCCTCACACCACTTTGTGCCTTCAAGATCATCCAACCCCTGACAAATTCTATTCTAAACTTCCCTAGAAACATCTTAGAGGTTCTGGTCTTCCTAAAAGTCCAATTTCAGTTCCCTAAAAGGAGATCTCAAACAGGCGCTTCAAAGAAGAGGAAATGTCCGTTACCGATTCTTTCAACTTTATTTCTTCATCCACTTCTTCTTATTAGGTTGTTTCATTATGAAGTAATAACATCAGTATCACTCATATAATGATATTTTATTATAAGTATGAGACAACCCTATTTCACCATCTATCCATCCTACGGTAAACGAAATCACCGCGCGTGCGTACGTACGGAATACCGTCTCCACGCCATGGTGTAATCTATTTTCCACCACCACCTTACTTGGATGGGTATAATGGTGTACATAATAACTATATATGATTATTTTAAAGTGATATTGATTCTGAAATAGTATACATACACTCCAATACAATTCCATGATCATGAGAATGATATCATCGCTCGTGCGTACGTACGGACTACCGTCTCCACGACGCGATGAGATTCATTCTCCACGTTATCCATTCATGAATAATTATAAAGTATATATAATAAGTAATCATGAAATATATGAAATAATAATGATACTGGATTTATGTGTATATATATGTATGTCATCTACTTAATTCCATTCAACTAAGTAAGGAAACGAAAACAGCGTTCATGTGTACGTACGACCTACCAACTCCATGAATGGTGTATTTATTCCCATTTAATGATCTATTATATATATGTATATTCTGAATATATATTATATATAAATCATGTTTCATATTCTATAATTAAGTAATCATGATCTAAGTAATCATATGAATAATTACATGTCAAAACACGGACGAAAAAAGAAACGATTTTACCCAAAATGCTCTTTAACATGGAATTTACAAAAGAACTGGTAAAATAAAGTCATAAGTGAACCATATATGATATCATAAAAATAATTATGATTATGGAATAAGTCAATAACATTATTTAAATCATTATACAGGAGGTTCGGACACTTACGAAACAAATTGGACCTAAGGTAAGGGAAAATATCACAATCTCATTTTATCCGAGATTGTTTATACTTTTCTATTTACTGGGGTGTATTTTATCATCCACATCCATGATTCCTCAATATGTAATATTGTTTCCATCCACCTAAAATTTTTTAAATCCAATTTTACCCTTCGGTGAGTTTTTAGTAAATGATATAAAAGGAATATTTTGTCGTTTTTCGTACAAGGTACTTTTTGACTTTTCCGACAAAAGGACGAGAAGAATGTTTTTTTAACTTATACATAATGAATGGATTTTTAAAATATTATTTCCAAGAAGATTACTTAAAAGTTTTAATGTTTATTTTTAATCAACTTCTTTTAGTTTATAATTGTATGACATGTTAAGAAAGGAAAAGTGTTATTTTTTGAAGTAGAAAGGATATTTTCCTCATGAATGGAGTTCAAGTGTTTTATCAAAATTATTTTCCATATAAGATAATATAGGGTTCTGTTTCTATCCCTATTATTACATTGATTTGATTATGTTGTGATGGAATTATTTTTATGAAATCCTTTATCTTATATGAATTGGTTTATGATGTCATGTTGTTTATGAATCCCATTTTTATTACATGGGTTATGCAATGATGTATGATTTATGAGTTTGTGGCACACATAAGAATGGTATCATTATGAGATGGGTGGGACCTATATCTACCTCCAATGAATTGGGTAATGATTTTATATCTCATGAGATAGACATGGCTGGAATGGCAGGTTAAACCGGTTCAGTGAAACAGGACTGAAACGAGGAGTGAACTCGGTTCAGAAATGGACTTTGTCCACTAAGATAGTCTTGGAAATGAGTCTTGACTAATAAGAAATGATTCTCTATGATTATGTGTGTATGCCACAAAGTTTCATGTTTTAATTTATGATTATTGGGATTTCATTTCACTACTATTATTTATCCCATGTTATGAAATTATTCTCTCTTTTGCAAGTTAAGATTTCAAAAATGTTACGTTCTTGTGAATATGATGTGATTGATATTTCTTTTGATTACCCTTACTGAGATTTTGAGCTCACCCTTTTATGTTTTCTTTTCCCCAGGATATAAAGAAAGGTTTTAGGTAAAAAAAGGGGAAGATCTTTATGGGAGATATTGAAGATCTTTCACCACGATTAGAAGATTATATTCCGAGTTTCCAAAGACACTAAACTAGTACGATCCTTGTGTGTGTGTTTTTGTTATGTACTAAGTATTCCGCAAAAGTAATGTAATGTCCATGTATGTTAAGCTTCAAGTCACTACAGATAAGGACCTCAAGAAATTCAAAATCATGTATCCCCTCTATAATAAGAGCCTTTTTTCATGTGGACACCTGTGAAAAAATTCTTGGATCATGAATCTCACCTTGTATACCAAGTTTCGAGTTAATCACATCTCTGGTCCAATCAATAATCAATGGAAATAGAAAAGTCCAAGATGACATCAATGTCCATTTTTTCTATGAATATGATCAATAAAATAGTATTATACCCTAGTTCCCTTCTTATTGAGCCACATTCCCCATGAGTCCACTCATCCTCGTTGATCTAATTACTTACATATGAGGATTATATGTCTACACCTTAGTGAAGTATATGAATAATATTTACACACATCCTTATTAATTCATAAGTATCATATGAGAAATACATGCATAATCCCTAATCTTCATCACTTGGGGTCGTATCCCCCATGCGTCCAGTCATCCTTCCCCATCAAACCATCAATTAATGGGAAGTGGATGCGTATGTGTGACGATTCCTTAATTATAAGCCCCTTTATTCATTCATTAACAATAGTATCCCTAGAATCTATTCCTAGAATATGAAAATATATAGTATTCACATGTGTAAGAATCAACTAATTTTCATGAGTCCATAACCACTATAAATCCCTTTTCAATGGTCCATATTATATGTAGGACACCTTCCACAACGGGATATATTTTTAGAGATTCATCTTTATCCAAGGTACATAATCCCTACAAGATATCCATATCAAAGGTTCATATTACCATTGAGCCACCTTCCTTAGTGGTTCGTATTCTATAGGAGTATTAATTATCAAATATCACTACACTAAATGAGATATCATTCTAAGAGTTCAATTTTCCCTATGTGTTTTCCATCCATTTCCCATTTAGTGACAAATAAGAAGGTTGAATCCCTGAGGATTATAAATATGTAATTCCCACACCTACCATTAATAAGAATATTTCTCCCAGATTTCCTAGCTATATGAATTTAAACTTCATAGAATAATTCCACATTGTATTACATTAAACATCATGGTTTGGTCGTGTCTCATGAGCTTGAATTGGGTAACTTAAACTATGTGGGATTTTATTTATATTAACAAGATATATATGAATCCTCTCTTTGGTTTTCTCTTAACATATCTTGGGTTCTCTACGCATGACCTTAAAAATAACTTCACTTGGTCATGGTTTGATAACCATAAAATAAATCACAATGGACCCTGTCATACAATCATAAAAGGAATTACATGCCCTATTATGTATTTCTAAACTATGGGGATTTTGTTTCCATTAATAGTGATACATAGGGAACCCCTCCCATGGTCTTAATGATATCTAAACAATATATACCTCCTCCCTAGAAGGTGATAATTTCGAAATTTCCTAATGGTGTGTCTTTAAATAATAGAATCATTAACAAATAAATTAATGATGATGAACCTATGAGATATATAGATGTTTACATTGATGCATGGATTCAATCAAAAATAATACTAGTGATAATGAGTCATGGTCTCAAATTTAGAAAAGAATCAAGAACATTTCTTAATCTGTAAGATATTATCGAAGTATTCAATTATTCCTATCAGAATGGCGAGTGATCTGAACTCTCATACTCTTGATTGTTGTATTCCATATGTTTCATTGGAAAATACTCTGCTACCACTTGCCATTGGAATATAGGTCCACATTTGCTCAAACAAAATGTGGGTTGATTTCATGGTAGAAACATGATAACCAATAAAAAGTCCTTATCGACAAAAGATTTATAATGAAAGGAAAAACTAAGAGACCTTCTATGTGTTGAGTTCTGTATTATCTCAATTTAGTGGAAACAACATTGTGAACTAGATTGGAATATTTTAGACATGCGACTGACTGCTCGACCATACGTTACTTGTGTTGTTTTATTGACATATTTTTTTTGTTGATCCCTTTGGGAATTTCATGAAATTATATAATGTTTAGAATACCTAGAATATTAGTACCTTTATCAAACCATGAATAGTTCCCTTTGTCCAAAATGGGAATGGGTAGTAATTGATAGATAGTGCAGACACACATGGGGGGTAAATTTATGTGATACCAATTTACGAAATTAAAAATATTATTTTAAAATATACCTAATTGTATATTGACCCATAAAATATATTAGGATATAAATTTATATTTTATGATTTTCCTAAAAGTCTACAACCATATGAAATGTCAAAAAAAACAAGAAGTCATCATTCTTTAATTTCACAAGGTCGAACCCCATTGTTGGATGTTTACGCTTTTCAATGTTCAACTCCCTCCAGGACACTATTTCTCTATTATAATCGAATCAAAAATTATAATTGGTGTTCAAAGATCATATTTTCATAAATTTCAAACAATATTTCATATTTTATTAATTTTATTATATAAGGGAACTGTTCTACTCCCAAATTTTCTTTATACTTATACCTAGTGATTTCTTCAATATATTACTTCTCTCGAAATAGATACTTATTAAATTGCAGGTGACACTACACCCAAAACATATAATCATCTTCCTGACCTCATATAATTTTGATTCCTTGAATGTAATCATGAATCAAAAATGAAACTTGGCCTCTTCCCTTTCCAATCATGTAGTTGTTCTTCAGAAACTATTATTAGTCACTAGAAACTCATCTTCTTCATGAATACAACCTAGAATATTTATTACCTTTCTTATTCACACTAAAAAACTCACAAATTTCTATTTAATATTCTTAGTTTACTACATGATTATGATCTTGTTCTCTTTATTCGGTGCATCAGATCATTGAATCTTCAAAAGGTCTCTCTATTCTTCTACTTTTCTCAGCTTCAACACATGCGATCATAAACCAGTAACTCAAGATCATCACTGGATCAATCTATTTTTATTCGTTTATTATTTGAAACCAAAATTACCCTCCCTTATTCAGATGATATGTGTTTGTCATACTCTTCATTATTATATATTGAATTTACTATTTTCCCCTTTTTCTTCTTCTAAGAGAGCTCTAAGGATTCTCAATTCAATTAGTTCAAAATAATACACTTTTCCAAAGAATATCTATAATTTATTTTATATTTCAATCGAGGATATATCTCATCACTCCTCAAGATTCACACTTCTCACATATTTGACCAAATCATTAAATGTGTTCGTTCATTCTCAATTACTATAAATGGTATACTATGCTGCTAATGTGAGTGTTAGCACAAAATTACCATTTAATAAAAAATATTTTTTACCTCTCCAATATTTCATGCATAATTTCTCAAATTAAAGGGTATTCCATGATTTACCTAATTTAGTTTTCATTAAATTGTGTTATTATTTTTAAAAATTTTATTTTCTCAAGGATTGTCTTCTTCTTATTCTTCAAATAAAACTATAACTTGTTAATTTTAACTCTATTCGTCATAATTGAATGAAATGATCAAACGTTACATCACATCTGAAACATGGAACTCTGCTTTCAACATAAAATATTCAAATGAAGCTAATATAGAACTCATTTTTAGTCTATAGAAAGAAATAGAAACTCAACAGAACATTATTCTTTGTTTATTCTTCTCAAATATATTACTTTATAAATGACTCAAGGGACCAATGAACACAATAATATTGACTAAATAATAACTTTATTATTCTTGAATACCATATTAATATTTTTGACATAATCATGAACAATTATAATCATTTTTATATAATTTTATTCTTCTCAAAACAATCTATAATCATTACTTACGAATGTTTCATGTTGTTTTGGAAACTATCAAATAGAATCCTCATCAAATATAACATACTTTAGAGTTTTGAAATTTTAGAATTATTCAGTTTATATTATTTTATGTTCTAAAATATTCACTATATAATTTATATTACAAACGGATCTTTTATCAAAATGTGGAATACTCATTTTAATTATGCGGTACTCAATTTACATACATGTAAATCAATTGACTTAAATGAGAACTCATGTATGATAATATAATTGTGTGGAATTCTTTAAGTAAATCAATTCAATTACATCATGCATAAATCTCTTATGATGTGACATGTAGATATGAATTTCCTTTACTATTTTCTTCATACTTTATTAGTATAGATGGATTATCCTATGCATTGGAAGAATCTCTTCAGTGTAAAATTTTTTTTTACACGTTCTTCATATCTCTTACATGATAACTAAAACTAATTCATGTAGGATAAATAACTTGTCTCTTGTCCTAATCCTCTATACTGTATTAATTTCAAACTCAAATATCATATTCACTTAACATATATTTTCAATATAGATAAATTTTCCTATGTTATCTATATATAAGATAATTTTCTTATACATTTTTCTCACTCCAACAAACGAGTTATAGTTTTATTCAAATATGATCAAAGTTATTTCATATATACTCAAACATTATCAAACCTCTTAAATTCATCTTATGACATTTTCAAATAGATATCATGAATATTAAAATAATTCCAAACTCATTAAAACACATTCCCTGGATGTTACAGCATATTAAAATACTATAATATGATAATTCCAATGAAATCT
The DNA here is from genome assembly GCA_963277665.1 of Viscum album. NCBI lineage: Eukaryota > Viridiplantae > Streptophyta > Magnoliopsida > Santalales > Viscaceae > Viscum > Viscum album. Next base: position 982,836,001 of record OY728157.1, read on the forward strand.
TAATTTAGATTGAGTTCATACTTTATTAAGTCGATCTATATAAAATATCAACTCAAATGTGCCTTTATCCTAGAGTGTTCGGTAAATATTATAGAAACCACAATTCAAGGATAATGAAAGGATAGATTACATAACTACAATTATATCCTCTTAAATTCATTGAAAATGATTCATGCTTTATAAATACATCTTCTGATGTTGTTTTGTCCAGATTCAGTAGTCATACATTCTATCCCCAACATCTTTATTAAAACTATTTAAGATAGGTCTTTTTCACCTTCTGAACATGTCATAGTAATGGATACCATCTCAAATACTATCATATGTGGTTTTTATATGTAATTTTACCTTCTAGCTATTCAAAGGACATGTTTAGTTATTCTTTTTCTTGAAAACACAATGGAAGAAGATCCAAATTATTTCATGCGGGGATAATCACTTCTTCACATAAATTACATGTTAAATTAAAATGTACATTTTCAAAAAAAATCATAGTAAAAATGGGAACTTCAATCTCTCATATTTTATTTTTTAACATTTCCCTTGGAAATACCATGTCAATTTCCTCTTTCCTATCCCCCTTATTGACAATAAATTCATTGATTAAGATACTCCCTCTAGTTTTAACACTTTTTTGAAGGATAGATAATTTTGATAATGCTTTCTTTTGATAGCTGATACATCTAATAGTTTAAGAGAAGGTTCTTATTTAAATTCAAATGCTTATTATTATTACTATGGAGGAATATTTTAATAATAACATATCCATTATGTTTCAAACATAGAACCAAGGATTTTTTGTCTCTTATAGAAAACTCTTTTAATATTCTAAATTAAATAACTCATTTTCTATACATATTATTAATCTCAACCTCTAAGAGATTAATTCAATCTCCATTTAAGATAAGGAAATAGGTATGTATCAGTACCCTTAAATTTAAATTTATTATAATAAATTTATATCAACAAAGAATTGAATTATTTTGAGTAGCATCACATTTCTCATAGAAACATGACACCAACTAATTAGAAATAAGTATACACCTTCTATCCCTTTTTTTAAATTAAGTTTTACAAGTTTAGACAACATAATTCTATATAATTTCTCCACATGTGAACATATTTATATCTTTCACATCATGGGGGTTTCACATATAAATTTTCAATAAAGCATAAGAACCAGTACTCACTTGAACACACACATCAAAAACATTAAAGTGAAATTTCTTCTCTATTCAGGTATATTATCACAACACCATTTTAAACATAATAAATAACAGTTAAATAGTGATGGGTGAATTAAATCATACATAAACATTCATTTTTGTAAGTGGATGTCTAGATTATAAAATATGTCAGAAAATGATAAATATCATGAATCTTGTTATATTTTAATTGAACCATATAAAGGGTTTATCTCCAAACCTAATCACATAAAATATCCAATATATGAGAATGTCTAGAAATATAAGTGAAAATGTGGATCCTAAAAATCTTATCATCTTAAGAAATAGTCTGGAGACTGATTTATAAACCTAAGAAATTGTTTTTGATGGTTAGAAATGAAAATACCTATTCATGCTTACTTCCCTCTTGTATTTACAAATATGAAATTTATTATCTTGAAATGATTTTTCTTATATCTCATACTTCTTATTAGTTGTATTAGACATCATTAATTCAAAAAATAATTCAATTTGATTCCCCTCATCATTCCCTACCTCTTAGTCTCTTATAATTATTTAGTCAATATGATCAATATATCTATAGGATCACACACTTTCTTATTTTGGTGTGTAGAAACCTTTCTAGAAAAAAAATAAACATGAAGTAATTGATTAATTCCCATTGGATTTTATTAACTTTTATTATTTAGGCCACCATTTCATACTTTTGAAATCACTATGGCCATACTTATTTCATACTATAGACACACAATCATCATTCTTTACATTTCCCTTTTTGGGAAGCTTCTCATACTATTCACTTGGACTAGTCAAAACCATTCCAATCCTACTACTTATTTCTTAGACTATCTAACCTATTGATTGAATCTGTCTCCAATAAACATTTTCATTAATTTCAACATTTCAATGGTTCATGGTGTGGCCTCTCAAAATATAATATAATAATTTCTTCGAAATAGGTTTGATCTTATTTTCATCATTGTTTTTTATGGGGTTCTTGAATATAGATAGCTCAACATATTTCATTATTATTTTACATTTCAAGGTAGATATAAATTATTTTAATACCTACTTCTCATCATGTGGTGGTTCTCTATTATCATCAGTGAATATGTGATACCTTGTAGAGTTGTATCATTATTCATCATAACAGTGACCACCAATGGTTCAAAACTAAAATAAATTTTAAAATTACTCAAATCTATTCTGCATGGATTTATTTTTCATATTTCTTTATTTTTTTCCTTAATCTATTATGTTTTATACTTTCTCCATAGTTTTTCCCCCCTTGAGTTAAGTCTTTAATAAATTTTATGTACTAATATATTATTATCATAATCATTAGCTCTATGTCCAAAACTCTAGTAAAACCGACATCTATAAAACAATTTTTCTTTTTTAAAATTTATGTTAAATTTGTTAAGATTTTTTCCTTTCTGAGTTTGATCTGGAAAAATACCCTTTTAGGCTGTATTTTTTTAAAACAATTCTAGGATATGTTCACATCCACACTTGATGATGTGTTCTTTCTTTAAACATTTTTATAATCTCACATTTGTAAAAAAAATTCTATTTTCCTACACTTCCATAAAAATAGATTTAGTAATAACTAATTAAAATAGATTTTGGGTTTCCTTTTTAATGATCTTGTGGTTGGGGATTATTCAAATAATTTTAGTATATTTTTACCACCTTTCTAAATATTATTTTATATAATTTTAAACGCTTAATTTTTTTCACAACATACCTTTTCTCAACTATTCTAGAATACCCAGATCATATCTCTTCCTTAGTTTTCATCTTGATGTACAGATTAAATAATTTCATATTGTGGGTGTATTTATCACCCTCAATTTATCACATAATTCCTTCAAAAACATTTTTCAACATTTTAATTTATCTTCATAAATTCATATTCGCTTAAGAATAGAGTTATATGGCTCCATTATTCACTTTATTTTATCCTCCACTTGAGAATATTTAACATTCCTAGAGACCTTATGAAACTTATCCAATACATGGAATGCATCTTTAACATCATTACTAAAAACTTATTTCAGATATAAATATATTTTAAATTATTCATTAATTTAATATCATATTTCATTGAAAAATGTGTATGTTTCTTATTTTACTTTCACTAGTGTTGTGAGAGTGTTTGGGTAGCTCATTTTCTTTACTAATGCTTCTTCCATTACATCATCATATTCTTGAAGCCATGACTTATCATCAATAACTTCCTTTTTTATGATAACATACATAAAAATCCTTATTCATGGACCCTTTTTAATTTATCCTAAATTAAAAATAAATTTCAACAATATAATCATTAAATTTATCTATTTTATGGTCTACAACCATAAGAAATATATAATTTTAAACAATAATTCAGTACATTGTATTTTTATATGGTTTGGACCTGATATCTCCTTATCATATTTCTCTCTTATCGAGACATAGTTTTTAAAGTATTATTTAATAAAAAATCGGTGGTTAAGGATCGTACTATAATCATGTTTGTATAGGGCTACAAATTTGTGATTTACGATATTACTCAATTTTATTGGAAATCTCATGCATGTTATATATACTCATGTACTACATGTTATTTAGTATCTTATTTTTGTTGAAGTATATCAACACAATATACTATATGGCACTATAAAATTCATTTAATATCTTCTTATTTACCTAAGAGAACATTTATTTCTTGAATATTGGTAATAACACACACTAATACCTTCCTATGATTTGTCCTTGTTTCAAATTTTTCAATAGAATGTATTGCAGGTCACTCAAAACTCAATGTATTCAATAATAAATACAAATATATATATTTAAAATATTATTAGTACTAAAAAACAACCTCATAATCATTGTTTGGATATTCATAATGAACTACTTAGATTTGATCTTGTACCTTCACATCAATATAATAGATCATAGTATCCTCACTAACTTACTCACATCCACTTATTTTCTCATATTCAGTGCATAAGATTAGAATATAGAAACATTGGATCATCACCAGATCACTTTTTCTTCTTTTTTTTCAACACTGAAATGATATTCTCTCACTCAAATTGTATTGTTTTCTCAAACTCTTCTTCATTGGAGATTGAAATAGCTAATTTTTTCATCTTTTTCATTGAGATATTTATTTTTTATTAGTTCTTCCAATATTCATTAACACACATTCTAGTTACAACTCTATTCTTTTCTTGAATTATCACATGGATAGTTCCTTTCAACTCCCCTCAAGATCTATGCGCCTTAAATGCATTAGAATCTCATTCATTGAATTATCTCTTTTCCAATTACCATAAATTAACCACTTGGGGGATAAAATAACTAATATCTCAAAAAAATCATTAGAGTGTAAAAAAATTTGTTCACTCTATGATTCCATGCACACTTTCTCAACTCAAAGGACATTCCATGAATATCCATTTTTAATACCCCTAATTAAATATTCTATTTTATTATTATTTTATTTTTCTCTGTGATTGACTTATTATTCTTTTCCAATGTAAAATATTTCCCCTAAATCCACTATACATTTACCACATATGTATGAAAAGATCACATTTTACTTCATATATACACGATGGGACACATATTATAGCATGGGTGATTAATATGAAACTAGTACAAAACATAGTTTGAGTATTTAATAATTAATATAAAATAAAAAACTAATCTTATTTCCTTATTAATCTCATATTAAATTCATCAAAAATGAATCATGGGAATGATTAATTCATAACATTTGACTCAACAATATCTTCATTATTCTTGAAAACTATAAAAATTCATTTTTTTTAAAATCAAGTACAATTATTCTTATATTTATCTCATATTATTTTCATAGAAAATATTTATTTTATAGATTAAAAAATTTTAATGTTGTTTTGAAAATGATCAAATATAATCCAATTCATCAGATATAATATTCATTAGAATATAGAAATTTTGAAAATCTAAATTTTTCATTCTAATAAAATCTCAAAAATCCTCTATGCCTTTTATCTTGTGATCTCAGATTCTAACAAAATGTTGAAAAATCATCTTAAATATGGGAAAATATATTCAAATTAATGTAACACAATTTAATTATTTGAAAAATCCATTATGATAATTTAGTTAAATGGAATATTTCACATAACTCAATTCACTGATATGGTGAATAATCATATTATACGATAACAAGAATATATGAATTTATATTACTATATTATTCACACATTAGAAATATAAATGAATCTCTTACGTGGTAGAAACTTATCTTCTATATAGATGAATTTTCATTATAAATACTAAAAATCTAGATCATAGTGATTGAATCTCCCTCAAGTAGGTGAAATCACTTTGTTATTTCTCTTATCCTCTACACTGGATGAAATATATAAGTTTATATCGTATACACTAAATAACTATATTCTATGTAGATGAATTATACTATATGTTTCTTCATTGATAAATTTCCATATCAATTTCTCACACACTAGTATAGGAATTATTATTTTCTTGAAATAGTCATAGAGGGACTTTGAATATTATCTAGCCTTCTAAAAACACATAAAATAATCTCAAGACATCTACAAATAGTTATAAAAATTATTAACAAAATTAATAATAATTCAAGAACATTTACAAGATGTTACACGATATAAAAATACACAAAATAGATCATTTCAATAAAATATTTTTCCAATTCACGTTTATCCTTTCTTAAATCAATCATGGAAAATCTCTATTCAAATCATAATTCATCTAGGAGTGTTTCTCACATATTCCTGCAACCATAATTCTAGTTTACTCTAAGGATAGTTTCTATGTCTAGTTATATATTCTTAGTTTTTTTAAATTGAGGTTCATGTTGTAAATACATATTGATAAGTATTTCTATCCTAATTCTGTATCCATCTCCTCTATCCTCATTTCCTCCATTCAAAATATTAAAGTCAAGGATTATTCACCTTCAAAAAATTTCATAGAGAAAAAGACTTTTTCAATAACTATTATATGTGTTTGGTCTGAGGAATATTTTCAAAAAGATATTATAACAAACTTTGTTCTTACACTTTTCCATGAAAACAAATGGAAGTGGGTTAAACATCCATCATGGGAGGAAACTCCCTTCTTCCATAGATTCATAAACTTAAATTAAATTGTAAATGGTTAAAAATGAAATCAAAGTACAAATTAAACTTCATAATATCAAACTGTACCACATATCATGTCATTATGCGGGTATAAATTGATGGTTTCTATCTAGAACATCCAGATATTACTTTTCACCTGCTGAGGGGCTAGCCGTATGCCTCAACATCGACAAAAACAATACCCTCACTACACTAGAGGATGTTGCCTCCAACACAGAATATTTGAATCACGATGAAAATTAAGCTAATTAGGGAGTACCCTCTTAATGAATATACCATAACATTGGAGTCAACTCTTGAAACCCTCTAAGAGGTGAAGCCCCTATGACAATCCTACCAACAATGGATTGTAATGAGGTCATTGGTCCCCATTACCACATCAACCTACTTAAGTACTATTTTTTTAATTGTGTGAAAATTATCATATCACTAATACAATATAGGTTTATGATGATTTTTTTAGTATCCAAATTATATTTTGGAATATCTAGGGGTCATTATTATATTTTTTGTCATCTACAATATTGAATATACTTTTCCCATCAATAACCCTTTGAATATACCACTTAAGATGAATTGGCCTAGATATCCCAGTCCAAGGATCCAATGAATGTTTTTTTTCAAAGTATATTAAACCACAACGGTATTCGAATAATTCTATATACCCATTTTTTCAAAATAATCATTTCAGTATATCCAAATAGTAACTAATGTGGAAGACAATATTCTTTATCACCCTCATTAAGCCTACCAACATGTATTATTACTATAATAAGGTGTATTCTAGCATATCATGATAGTGTCCAGGGAGAAATCCTATATTATTTCACCCATATATGGATCTCAATAGTATAATATTATTTTATGTGAAGAGATTTCTCATACTCCTACTTTCGCCTCTCATTCCACCAATTATACCTTGTCGGAAACGAATGATATGAATTGATATATTCCAATATCCACTAAGGGGTATGGCCATATTCCTATTCTCATTAATGTAAAGGGAGGTAATTCTTGTATCCTAGAAGTTGATCAAGAGTAGAACCATGTATCATCTCCCATTTAGGAGGATCATCAGCAAACCCTAACAAAGAGTGAATATCATGGACAAAAATATATTATCATCCCTACTAGAGTTCACATAAATATCCTGAATATTATTTCAAGGTTTTATAATATCTTTTCCACTGCCAAATAGTCTATCAATATATCCTTTTAATCACTCTAGATAAGTCCTATGTCATTTCTACTAGTATAATATTTTGTCAGCATACTTCAACATCCACTTACAGAGAGTCCCATATTCTTGATCCCACATCAAAATATTAGAGAAAATATTAGTAACATAATGTAAAAAAGAATTATATTCTTTCATATTCATATTAATAAAATCATTATATTCTGGTGAAACACATTAATGAGTTGGCTCTTATTTTTGTCCTCCCATAGGAATATTGTCATCATATTCCAATAGTGATTTAAGACAATAAAAGGGATCATGTAATAGTTTCATAAAATGCTTTCAAGGAAGACATAAATATTCCAGAAATCAACCAAGAGAGATGTTAAGATATTTGGATGACAAGAATGGTGTCTCTTAGTTGTGTTCCAACATATAAATTTCATTTCACACAGTATATTAATCTAATATAGATTGATTTTTTTGTTGTCCCAATTAATGATGGATAATAAAATAAAATAGGGGGATATATTTTTGTTTTAAAAAAAAATCCAAATATTATTTTTCTTTAGGTATTATATTAAAAAAATTGAATTACCAGTCAATTGAAAAAATTAGTGTAATGGAATCAAAAACTGTATGATGTATAATTTACAAACTCAAAATAATGTTTTCAATATTTTAATTATTATTGAAGAAAATGTTAAAAAATTGGATTAAAATATCAATAATAAAATTAACAAGATAGGGTTTATCATAGTTGAAATTTAAAAAACATGGAGTATAAGTAAGAAAAAAAATACACATTTAATAGTATATTATTAAAATTGCACAATTAAACCAAAATGAAAAGTGGATCTATAAAAATTATCCAACGTATCAATGAATTTAAACATGATTTATGATATCCCTAATTTTATACTTATCATTAGGTCTATATTACTATCCCCATAAGCCCTCGACTAAACCTATCAGTAGAATCTCACTTCCAAAAACATGATGTACCTAAGATTTTTCTTCTTAAAAATAAAATTTCTTGATTATGATTATTGGAAATTCATCTATCTTCTTATCCCCAAAAATCCCTTGATTACATAGAATAATAATAAGAACATTTATAATGGAATTTTTGATGAAATTTATAATAAAAATCTTATAAGAGTATCTCCTAAGACAAACAATTAGCATAAAAATGTTTACACTTATTATAAGTTATATTATTAATAAGAAACCAAAAGGCTTTAAAAAATATGAAACTTTAGAATGACCAATCCATGTGATAATTTAGGTACTTCTGATGCTCATGTTTAGTCTCTATTTATAGGAATTATTTAAAAAAAATATCAATGGTCGGATTCCACAAAACATAGAGTCCATTGTATCTTCATTTACAAAATATTATTCATAATATGATGAAATCAACTTGTTGTTCCATATAATGTTGATTTTAGTTAACACCACTATATTAATTCTAAAAATTATGGATATAATCTATGATGAATCTTTAAGATAAATGGATTTTCTTAAAACAATTTTAGTTCTCTAGTACGTCACTTATATGATGTTCTTTTTCAACAATCATAACAATATATGAAAAATCTCATGTAATATCATTTATATTTAATTAGTATTTTTATTTCCAAAATAAATAAATTAAGTGATTCTTTGACTCAAAAAATACCCCATTTTGTAAAAGAAAAGACCCATAAGAAAATTTGAAATTAAGAATTAAACTTTTAAGAGATATCTCTTAGACATCTTCATGGTGAGAATTTTAAACCCTTTTCTTTGAGACAAAATTAAAAAAAATTATTTAGAAAATATTTATAAATTTTAGTTCTTCATTAGTAATGTTTGAATAGAATAAAATAAAATCACATTAGGTGAATATAAAAGATAACTAATTGGTAAATAAAATTCATAAATTTATACCCCTTTGTAGTTTTCAAAAATAAATAATAAAATAACAATAAAATAAGAAATTAAAATTTTAATTCTTTTTAATAATTGTTTTTTCATAGGGTTTTGTTTTTCTATAAATTTTTTGATCATTATTTTTTATAGAAAAATAAATTTAATGTGGTTAATTTAATTGAATTTGACCACATAAATTCTATTTTCTCCATGTTTTCCTATCTGATAATTTATTCTCATAAAGTAATTTTACATTGAACATCTCTTTCTCTACCAGTATTAAGGATATTATCAAGAATATCAATGTAATAGAAAACATGAATATGTATTATCAGACTTTGAGAGTCACTATCTTCACTAATGACTATGGAGAGTGATTTCGTTATATATGATTCCCTTGCTACTTTGGAAAGGAAAACATTACCCTTCACGAATGGTCTTATGAGCTTGTTTAGATAAACTCTTATAAATAATATTTTGATAATAAATTTTTCAATATAGAAAATTCAAGATAGAAAAAAAATGAGTGGGATAAATCATTGAGATTGAATTCCTAATATTGGTATCTAATATTTCTATCATATAAGAGGTTTTCCTTTAATATTAGGGTTGTTCTAAAAGACTTGTTGAAAAATAAAAGACAGAAAAATAAGTCACATTAACTATTTTAATATTTATAAAAAAATATATTACTAGGAATAGAAAAATTTAACTTTTTATAAATAATAAAGACCACCCCCTCCCACTTTAAAATGTGATTTATAAGGATTATAAGAGACATATTTCCTTCCATGATATTTCATCATCTCTATTTATAATTAATAACAATATCATGGGAATCATAAAATAATAAAAAACATCATTGAAATGATTATACCATCATGAATTTATCTTCAAAAAAGAATGGGTTATCTTCCTATTGTATGGATGGTTCATGTAAAAGTTTAAATAATTTAAATTCCATTATAAAAAAATAATAAACCATAAATATTGAAAGATTGCTAAGTTGGAAAAACGCTTCCTTTTTTACTATTGGAGTTTTTAATTTAGAGATGTTGATGGAAAAAGAAAAATATATAAGATAATTTATGGTTGATTATTACCAAAATATGCTTAATGAATTAAATTCTATAGAAATTAATAGGTTTTATAAAAATGTGATCATGATTTTCTATTTTAATAAATTCAAGAAAAGTATCTCCATTTTGTGAGTGATTTCCTAGGAAATGGTTTATTATATTTATGTTCTTTTCTTATGAGTGATGTGTTGGGATTTTAGTAAAGTAAATAGAATCAGTATTATCACAAAGAATTTGGGTTAAGTAAAACACAAACCAAAATCTATGAGTGTGTGTTACTTCCCAGAAACATTATCAAAACAACATATAGCAGCTACATATTATTCTTTATCAAATGAATGTGTTATAGAATGTTTCTTATTATTGTACCATTGGACTAAATATTCTCCTTTGAAATTATTTTTTCAGGAATAATGTTTTTATATAACTTAAATCCTCAAATGATAGTATCTATTAATATTTTTTGAATAAAATATTTTTCATAAGAATATAATAATCCATGTTATGAAGAAACATTTAGGTATATGAATATACATTTTACTATATTTATAAGATATTATTTTATTTTTTATTTAAATCATTCACATAAACTTATTGAAAATATAATTTATAGTCAACATTCAGTAAGATATAGTAAAATAAAGATCATACATATATAATTTTTTTGATCTAGTTATTTATTGGTTTAATCAACATCAAGTTTGATAGAAGTTACATCTAGAGTACTTATGTTTTATGAATTGTAAGAATACAAACATTTAATTAAATCTTTAATATTTTTATATAGAGTGTAAATATTTCATTTCAATTTTTTAAAAATTTTATAAGGGAAAAAGTCAAGTTCTCTTATCATGCTCATTTCAAAATAATTTTTCATAAGTTCAAAAAAACTCCCTATAATATATTTTTGTGTTAAACCAAAAATAATTTCATCCAAATATATTTCAATAGATATTGTGTTTCTAAAAAATTTCTTTATTACAAGGGTTAGATCAGCAATAAATTTAACAAAAACAATTTGCAGAAAATATATTATAAGTCGATCATTCAAAGCTCTTGGGGATTGTTTAAGTCCATAGGGTATTTTAGTAAGTTTAAAAACATTATATAAAAATTTAATGACTTCATAACCATAAGGTTTTTCAAAATAAACGTCCTTTTAAACATTACCATTATGGAAATCACTTTTTAAACCATTTTGAGATAACGTGAAATTCATATGAGTTACAAAGGACAATAAAATCATGATAGATTGTATTCTAGTAAAAAGTGAAACAAATTTACTATAGTTTATTCCATATTCTTCAAAATATCCTTTAGCTATAATCCATAATTTATTTGTAATAATTATTCCATTTTCATTATATTTTTTTCTTAAAACCTATTTTACTCCAAATATCAATAAATCTATATGATGTTCAACTAGGGTATAAACATGGTTCCATTCAAATTGACTAATCTATTATTGAAATTCACTTATCCAACATTCATCACTTAAACATCATCTAATATTTTATTTCTAAATAATGAATGGAAGACATGATGATCACATTTATTTCTTAGGGAATTTATATTTAATACCAGTTTAATTACATATTCAATAATATAATAGGAAAATGATTTATTAAGACTGACATATTTTTATAGTAAAGTTGTACAATGACCTTCAACTAATGAATATACATATTCTATTAAATTAATTTCATTATATCAAAAATTTAATTTTAGTAATTTGGGAGGATTTTTAATAAGTAGATGTAAATTATCTTCTAGAAAACTAATAGAAGTATTTTTTTCAACATTGTCAGAATTATGAATTTTTGACATTTTTACAAAAATAAACTGATAGAATTCATAAAATTTTACATGAACTATTTCCTAAATTTCATTGGTTCTTTTATTAAAAAATATATTATCCTAAAAAATTATTAAATAACCCAAAAAAATTATTTAATCGGTTTTTGGAAAAAATTTACATAATTGGAATTTTTATTTAGAATGAATATTTTTCATCCAAAATATTATAATGTATGAAATTTTTTGATATCTTCCTGTACAAATATCTTAAAGATTTTTATTAAGAAATTGTATATGTAAAACTTGATTTATAGTATAAGAGGTATTACTCATAAACTCGGTCTAAAAGGTCAAGTAATAGAATACTCTCTTATAAAAGTTCATGTGATTTTTAAAATTATTTTATTTTTTCATTCAACAACTCCATTTTTGTGTGGTGTCCATTTTGTATAAAATATATGAGTAATAAATTATTTCTAAAAAATTTATAAAACTCATTGTTAATAAACTAACAACCATGATCACTCTAAATAGTAACAAATGGTACAATATTACCATTTTTAATGGAATCACAAAGTACCTAAAAATTATTAAGATATTATGAATTTTGAGGGAGTAAACAGACCAAAATTAACCTAGTGTAATCATCTACTAAGACATATACATTGTATTTTCATCTAATACTTCCAACTTTTATAAGAAAAAATCACTCCATATGCACTAAATGTATTGATTTGGTAGATTATACATCACATTAATATTTTAAAGTAGACATAAAATTATTACCAAAATGACAAGGATCATAGACTCTAGATGAATTAATATTATGTTATAGTATATCCCTATAATTTTATTTCCTATAATGTATAGAATAATTCATAATGTTACAATGTCCAAATCACTTATGTTATAACCACCATAAGACTTTAGTTGCAGTTAATCAAAGAAAATTCAAAATAATGCATTCTTCTATATTGAGAGTGTGAAAATGTTTATTCCTATCAATAGATAAAATAAAATTTACATATGGACTTTTAAAAGTAAAAATTTCATTCTTGATGTTCACAAGATTTCCCATACCACATTAATGAATTATATTAATAAGGTAGTTCTTAATTCCAAAAAACTTATAAAACATTTGAAAGTTAAATTTTTATTAGAATACAAACATCATCAATTCTGATGATTTATCCATGTGCATTATCTCCAAAAGTTTCTCATCCACCTTTTAATTTATTTAAATTCCCCAAGATAAAACTTTATTTAGTCAAATGTAAAGAAAAACCTCTTTCCATGTACCTTTTCTTTCTTCAATTAGTACTCATATTATTTCCCTTAAAATTTTCAAATTAAGTATTTGGTACCAACACATTTTTGGGTTGAGTTATGTTTCAAAATATAATTTTAGAAAACCCCATATTCCCAACTCATTGATGATTTACATCAGTTAGTTATTTAGAAATAAATGATTTTTCAAAACCAAATAATTAAACATTTTTGGAGAATAATATATACTCTCAGGACTTCCCCTTTAACATTTAGTATATGAAAGGTGAAAATTTAGGTATAAAATAGTTTTATTGAAAATAAGTTTTATCAGAGGTATAACCAAGTCCATTTGAATCTCTAGAGGGTCGTATTTATTTATAAATTTTATGAAAATTATCTTTTTTAGAAGTAAATATATATAGAATATTCTATAAGAAAATTTTCTAATTTATATTGAATAATCAAATTTCAATTATCTAAATCTTTATCTTCTAATTTCTGTTAAACTAAATTCTAACCAATCAAATTCTTACATTAATTTGTTTTTATATTTAATTTAGTTGAATGTATTTAAATATCTAAAGTTTATTTCAATATTTGTTTATTTTATTTAACAATTATTTTTAAGTAAACTCATAAGTAATTATCAGATTATAATTTTCTTGATTCATATGAGTTAAATTTCTATCTATTTTCTATAGTACATAATGTTTCTTAATCTTTTTATTAATTAACATATTCAACATCTGATAGTTTATCTTTTTAATCTTCCAATGTAGTTGAATATTCATCTTCAGTATTATAAGTGAATTTATAATCAAGGCATAAATCTATAATGGACTATATAGTTACCTTTTCCATAAATAATTTTTCATTCCATCAAATATTTTAATTAAATACAAATATTTTCATGATTTTATTCAAATATATTTTGTGTAAATATTTAAATATGTGTTAAATTAAATAGATTCTTAGGTTTATAAATCTTAGCATCTTTTATTATCTTTTATTTCAGAATACCTACTTGTATATCAATGTTCGTTCTTTAATTTTGGACAGTTGGGTCTCACATGACCTTCTGTATTACATTCATAGAAAATAAATTCTGAAGATTTAATATTTTCCTCTTGATATTCCAAATGAAAATTCTGTATATTAAAATTGCAGACTAGATTATTCATTTATATTGTAATTTAATAATGTTAATTTTTAGTGACATAGGAATCACTTTGACTTAAATTCCTACACTAAAAATATGAATCAACTTATTTTTAATTATTATCACATGTATTAAAGGTACTCATATTAGAGTTTCACGATGTAGAAGTGAATTATACACCAATGTTTTTTTTCTATAAGAGTATTTTATATTTATACATTAATATTGAATTAATGTTCCATTTAATTCATCCAGACATGAATTTTTTAAATACATAGTATCATCGATTGATGTCCTTTTAGACTCCCAGTATTTATGTAAGATATAAATAAAAATTTAATGATTTTCTATTATGATAAATATTTTTTAACAAAATATTATAAACCATTTATAATATTCATATATTTTTTATACATTATAGTTACTGTTTATCTCTATAGAAGATCAAGGGATTGCTAATAAACACTTAACATAGGACAATGATTTTCAAAATCATTAAAATTTCTCGAATGTCTCCTTTACAACATTTTAAAATTTCCACTTTTCATCTCACAGTATCATAAATATATATAGGTTTTCTTACTCAAATAATATATTAATGTATTATGAACTTTATGGTCAATCTAATATTTTTTTTCCACAAAATTTAGAATCATATCCTTCTCTGAAACATTAATTTTTTTATAAGTGTGACAAAATTTTCAACTCCAATATTAATGATATATTATTTCATATGATCATGACATTAATCATAATATGCTCTATAGAAATAGGTGCTCTGGTCCGATTTACATTTTGGAGTGTTCCAATAGGTACCCTTCCATCAAAAAAAATATTTCCTCTTACAACATAGTTTGTGGAAGTAAAATAATATGAAAATATGATAAACTAATAGGAGTTCTATATAAAATAAGATCTTATATGAAAATCTTCAAAAATAGGTAAAGACCTAATGTAATATGATTTTTTCCCAATTTTTTTATCACTAATAAAATAAATGAAGGGTTTTATTGATGTTTTAAAATAAAAATACAATTGAAATCCCATTAATGTATTATATTTATATGTTATTCAAATTACCAATATGATCCAAAATAAATTACTTGAAATAAAAACTCCATGAAATAAAATTAACATAATGAAAATATATTTATCATCATTTTAACTACTACCAATTAAAGTTTCAACATGGTGGAAAATTAAACTTTAGTATCACAATAAATGATATAATGTTTTACACAATGGAAATTCAAAAACAAAATATAGAGTAAAGTATAGATAACCAAATACCCTTTTGAAAGAATATTATTAAACCCAAACATGTAAAAAAGTATGAATGGTAGATTTGTTGATGGTATCCATGGTATCCATGACATTGAACATATCATATGGAATCCCTATCTTTACACCAATTTGAAGGAATTTCTTCTGATCCCCTGAATCCTTGGACTAAACATTTTGGTAGTATCTCACTTCCATGCACCATAAGTACTTGTGCTCGATCTTCCAAGTAATAGAATTCCTAATTCATGTTGGTCATAAATTTCAATGTTTTCTTATCCGTAGATTACCTAAATCACACGCGATGATGATAAAAAAAATTAATTTAAATATCTAATAAAATGAAAATTAAAATGTTGTAATGGAATATCCTAATAAAAGCACTTAGAAAGGAAATGATTACCCTAATCGAAATCTATCCCATTAAAAAAATTATAATATACAAAATTAAAAGAATCATTCAAAATGCATGATCTAAATTCTCAAATTTTGGATTAATTTAGAATCACTATTGTAACAATCTTCAATGGACAGATTCTAAAAAATACAATGTCAATTTTAACAATATCAGCAACAAATTCTTTATCTGCTAAATAAATAATCGTTCTGTTTTATATACCATTGAGTTCAGTTAGAACCACAATAGTGCTTCTAAATCTATTGGATGTAATATGGAATTAAACTTCATATCCCCCAATTTTTTTAAAATAATTTATCTCTCTGGTATTTATATTACCAAAATTTCATTTTCAACAAGAATAAAAACATAGACCAAAACTCAAGTCAGACCATTATTATATAAAGTGTATTATGATTTAAAAAACAAAGAAATTAATTTAGTCATTGACTTAATAGACTCAACCCTAACATCTTAGCCTTAAAGACCAAGAAGGTAACATCATACTAAATCTACAAATCAAGAGAATGATCATAATTCTACCCTAATAAATACTAACATTATTCAGTCCCATTAATTTATTTCAATATTGTCTGAAAAATATATCAATTTCTCATCAAAAATAGATTGAAAAAATTCCATAGAGTTCCTCATCATGGTACGAATATCGAAAACTTTAGATATCCTACTTAGAGTATAAGTTTTGGAGTCCCTCACCATGGCTATATAAAGACCAAACATGGTGGTCCTACTCATATAAAATGTTTATAAGGTCCCCCAAACATCATAATGTTCGGTGTGAAAAACTTCTATCCATATGGTGAACCATTAATAATTAGTAACTCCAAAAGTCCTCTATGTGGATTCTGAGTCAATGACAACAGAGCCCCCCTCCCCCATGGTCCTCATTATGAATTCCCTCCCCATAATGACATCTCTTATATATATGAAGTTACTTTATGTTTAAAAACTACACCCAAATTTCCATCATACCAAGAGGCAATTGAGAGATCAAGACTAACTACACCACACCTCTACACGGGTTATCAAAATTTCATCCTAAAAAATATGACGTTTTGGGTGACAATAATCATCTATGCAGCCCCTAGATATTTGACACTCTTCGATAACTAAGGGGTTTTCAAATGACCTTTCTCTCCGTGAAAAAGTTGAAATGAAAAACCCACTATGGTCAAAAAAAATTCAAGGATTCACTCTTTATGGATGATGTGAATTCCATGGTTATGTAGGAATATATAGCCGAGGAAAACACACAAATCATGTTTTAGATCATGGATAACACCATGTATAAAATTTTATATCCATTAAAATATGATTTTGTACCCTAATTATGATAGAACTTGTTGGATACTATCCACCATTTCAAGGAGAAACATATGTCTCATGTGAAGTAATCAAACTACTTCAAGGTTATGAGATAGCTCTATAGAATAAAAAATTCATTAACATCAAAATGGATTGAAACCAAAATGTGATAATGTAGTATGACAACCACTAACAGTATTTCCCCAAGTTTTTTAAGCCTCTCCATCAGATAATCTTGGATGCCACACCAAATTTTGAAACCAAGTTATGGGGGTAGTACAAGGATTTACACTTCACCATGCCCACTATTCATCTTATCTCATCATGAACCAAAACATGTAACATCATCTCTTCAGGCCTGGTCTCTACGTATTTAAGATTATCTTTCAATGAAATACCTTTATTTCGAAACCCTAATAATTAAATACTAAATCTGAGATATATATTTATTGATTTTTTAACTAAGAAACTAA
This sequence comes from Viscum album, assembly GCA_963277665.1. Classification (NCBI taxonomy): domain Eukaryota; kingdom Viridiplantae; phylum Streptophyta; class Magnoliopsida; order Santalales; family Viscaceae; genus Viscum; species Viscum album. The sequence goes on from OY728157.1 coordinate 982,854,228, forward strand.
TAAATCCATTAAAGTGGAAAAATTATGGAAATTCACACCTACAACCATAGATCATCCCCTAATACAAAGAATATATTGCCCTATAATGTATTAGAATCTATCTCATGCATGAGTAGTAGCCCTAAAAACTATTAATTTAATAATAAAATCTAAGATATCATAAATACTCGAGAAACCAAATCCCATAGAGAAAAAGAGAATTTTTACCACCACCAAAACAACCCCTTGGATCCTGAAATATATAGTGTAACAATGTTGTGATTATGGTGGAGCCAATTGAACCCCATCCCATTGATCATGGGTAATTTATATTACCTCATCCTCTACCTCCACCAAGGAAAGCAATATTTATCATGTTAAGATAAGCTCCATGGGAAATGACCTCACAGTTCCTCCCCTTCATGATACATCCTCCTCACTAGTTTCATGATCAGTGAAATCTATTGGAGACTCTCTCAATTCAACTATACATAAAGGAGGGTAGGAAAAATATTTATGTGTCCATACATCAAAATACCCCACTAAGAAGGAAAATATCAAAGGGAATATTTATTTTTCCTTCAAAAAAATCTATAATGATTATAAATACCCATATACTAATGAGGTGGAGATGATCTATGTTTCCTGTTAAACATTGATGAATGTTATTACCATTCAAACCCATAGACAACATATATCCTGATGCTAGCATAGAGGGGAATATCGAGGAATCCTTTGATGATATACAACCCACACCAAAATACTTGAAGAAAGTGTGCACTTATAATAATAGGTGGACCCAAAACATGTGAAATCTTATAATTACTCAAATACCACCTAGTTAGGGTTCTTTGAACAAAGAGAGAGAGAACTATATGCCACATCCTCAAACCACCCATCACCCAATGAATGTTAACATCATTTAAACATGGAAATTTTCACCTAGTATGAGTCTGAGATGGATAATCTAAAGAAACTCAAGGTTGAACTAATTATAGACCATATTCCAATTGTATACAATGACCAAGAATTGGTTAATGTCTCTCCTCTATAATATATACAAGATAAAGGAACTCTACTAATAATAGTGGAGTCCAATCACTCAGCTAGGTCCATGTCTAGATTGTAAATCTAATGAAACCTGGTGGCCATAGATTATCATGACGTTCATGTTCTGGGTAACAAAGTTCTATTATTTGAGGCTTGAGACCCCATATCGAATCAGAATTTATATAGATAGTCAACACTAGTCATTTAGTTACATCATGATCTAACAGTTTCTCCCACAAGGGAATCCAATCAAGTAACACTACTAATGAAACTCCGTTAATTAGTTGATTCCCTTAATGCATGAATACATTTATTAAATGGGAAAACATCACCATTGCAGCCAAAGATAAAATCATACCTCGATTGGGTGGTTGTTATGCCTCGTATCAACTTTGAGAATCCCACATTCTCCATCTTGAAGGGTATGAGTGACTGCAAGTAGAACATGGAAAACTGTGTCTCTCAATGTGGCCCCATTATGGGAATTCTATAATAATAATAAGAATAATGGGGGAGATGATTTTTCTAGTCCCTAGACGGACCAAAATTCATTTGGTGGATGTTACTCCTCATCTCAATGTTAAGAATCCCACATTATCCATATTAAGTGGATTGATAGACCCAAATCAGAACCTGGAACACTTTATGTCTCAATGTGTTCCCATTAGGTGAATTCTATAATAATAATAAGCATAATGGCTCAGATGATTTGTCCAGTCCCTAGATGGACCAACATTCATTTGGTATGATAATTTTCCAGCAATTTCTGTTACTAATTGGGAATATTTTTTGATGCAATTATTCTACCAATTCTATTCTATGTTAAAAGGATAATTTTTCTTAACATATGAAGTTAAAAACACTTTAAAAATGAGAGGGTAATTTCAATTTGGAAGGGATAGTACTACTCTATGAATATGAAACTCACTCAAGAGTAACTACTAGATAATATAATAGAAAATGTCTCTAATGAACTATTGATATATTTTATTCCCTTGAAGTACCCTGGTGGTTTTAGGGAGTTGTAATAAAAATAAACATAGCTTATAGGATGTAATATGATTTTTGAAGTCCAAATCTCAATACACACCACTATCATAAGGGAAGAAACTTGGTAGAGTATTGAATAAAACCACCATGAACAAGATCACACCTATATCATCCCAGGCACTAAGCCCATGCAATATCAAATTTATCATTCCCATGAATAAAAGATACAGAAATAATTATCACTTTAGGATCAGAAAAGGGATCAAATTTTCTTGAACTGTGAGGGTTGGAATAGTAAAACGTATTCTTATTTTAACAAATAAGTCTTTGGGTTTCATTATTTCTTCCATAGAGAATAAATTTATCATTTTTCTATTGGTCAAGAAGCCTTATAGATTTCAATGAAAAGAAAACCCCACGTACTTATCCTTACATCATATATTGGGGTAGTATATCCTATACTACTTCATTTCGAAAGATTTACTCTAGAAAATCATTTCTTCCAGAAAATTAATGTGGGAAAATCCCTAGAAGAAGTGACCCATAATTTTTCCTATGAGTAAAATAAAAAGGGGATTACCATGAGATATATTTTATAAAAGAATAGAAATTTTATGACTAGTTGACTAGAAAATTTTTCAATTGAGCATACATTATACCTATGGCACAACTAGATCAACCATTTGTGAAGTTATCTCCCCCTAAAATATCAGTGATGATAAATCCATAATCACATCCTTTTAAAGTTTGATGCTACCTCAGATAATAAATAAGGGAATATGAAGAAGAGACATTTTCGATTATAAATTCATTTCATTCATTCTGAAAATTTATACACCTATCATTGTGATGTTAGGAACCATCCAACAAAAGGAGATAATGGGAACCACCCCACCAAATGGAGTCTCTTTTAGACTATGAGATATAAAGTATCTCAGTCGCTATTATCCACTTAATGAACTCATTTTTTATAAAGATTACAAATTTTACATACCTAAATTCATCATCTATAAAAGAGGACAATTTTTTAAAGGCTAAAGAGTTCAGGGATTATAATTTTGAAATAGACCTCAATATTCTGTCACTATTTCTACAATGGACATATATTCTATAGACATTAAAGGAAAAAAACATGAGCAAGCCCAATAAGAATACTTATATAATAATAAATCATCTATATCCCAATTCCATCCAATCATACTGGATGACTGACTTGTAGATATAATAATTTCAAGTCAACATTGACTGGTGGAAAGGGAAATTAATCCCAACCCATATATAGAAAAATTACCTCCATTTTAGTCATGGAGGGAAGCTACCAATGCATTCCAGAATTTCCTCAAAGTCCCAATATGAGGAACTACATAATGATAGGAAGGGAAGACCAGTTACTAATATGTACAACATTCTAAAATAGTTGTTCATCATTATGACTAAGCCATATATCATAGATTCCCCCCACATATCCTATGAACTCATGGAAGTAATCATTTATTCCCTTATTGACCCTTATGTATTTTAGGATGAGGATGCATATGTGAGGCATATCTTGTAGATAAATTTTCTTGAAAATTTCATACATTAAATTTTTATAGATATACCAATAAGAATACATAGTTGTGTAGATTATCCCCTTTTATATATCTCACAATCTAGGAGATATCAAAATTTATTGAGATCCAATCTATAAACTTCAGGGGATTAATATCATGCCTTTTTGAATACTTTGACACTTTGGTTATAGTGAGGCAAACTTAACTCCCACAAACTTGCAAATTTGGGGATATTATAAGAGTGAGAAGAATTAACGTGGGAGATTCAAACATAGAGTTGAGTTCAGTGATCTTATATCCAACAGTGAATATATAGTGGTTCTCCAAGATACTTCGTTCAATGTGTTTCTAGAAACTACAGATATCATTTATATGAAAGTATCAACTTTATTAAATCATTTCCTCAAATACTCTAGAAATTGATAGGTAGGGGTACTAAATATATACAATTCCCCCTTTACATATTTTGATTCCTAATATATAGAAATAAGGTTCTAAAAAGTTAGGTTAAATAACTAGTGGTAATAATTCCATCTAGATAAATTCACCCAAATTCTATGTGGATATCCCTATTATCCCATGGAGTTAACTTAGTTGTGACATCTTGGACACATATCACTCTTATGTTGTTGAACATGGTCAGCCACATGGCCTCGAGTGCACCTACCTGTTTGATAGAGGCTACCGACTAGTAGTGAGAGCCTAGGGTGTGATAGTGGGGTGACTATGACCTCCAGTCTAGGTGGATAACATCGAAAATATAATCAATGAATAAATAGTGGAATACCTAATAAATTTTTCTCAAAAAATAAGTGATCATTATCAACCTGAAAATAATAATCACCTCAAAATTTAAACAGTTTCACATATGAGATGTTGATTTCAAGTGTCTACCAAATTGGAAATAAGGTGTACATGGAAGTAGGCAGATAATACAATACATTATATACAAAAGAATAAAAAATAGACCAAAAACTATCCAAGAATCCTAATCTACGGTTCGATCATACACTACCATGATTCATCCTAAGGACGGAAATAAAATCAGGAGCACAATGCGTGACACGTCCCCTTATATATACTTGTGTCATATAATCATATCGGGTACCAATGATGGCCCAGATAATGTATGAGATAAATCTCAGTATTCCACCACCAACTGTGTCTATACAATCTTGTTTGTGGATATAAATTATACAGTGTTCAAGGATATAACCAAGAAATGTAATACAAGTAAATTACCAATGCTCAATTTAACCTTTATTAGTGTCTGAACATGTAACTATTTAATTAATTATGATTTAGTTAATAGAGATAATTCAATTTATGTTGTCAATAGTATCAATATATATCATCATGATAATAAATGAGGATCCAAGGTAAAACCAAGGAATCTTTGACATCAAGGGATAGCCAACCCATAGTAGTAACTCATGTAGTCATGCAATAATGGTTTTGAATGTAATCCAAGGAGCTCACCCAAGAAATGCTACTGTGTAGTGTCTTACTGAGTCCAAGGATATCATCCATTGTAATCTTGTGATAATAACAACTAGTCCTAATGGGATGTATCCATAGCATCATGTGTCCAAATTCATCTATATGAATCCATGAACTGTATCTAAGGAATTCTAATATTCATCAGAGATGTAATGTGAATCATTGACACAACACTAAGTCATTAATGTAATAATAATACAAAAAAATTATATGGTGGATATCTCCAATGAAAATTGGTTAATTTAATTGGAATGGATTTCAAAAAGTACTCAAGTCATTCCCATAGGAATCCAAAGAAAACTAATGTCAAACCATTCCTGTAAAGGTAAAATGGTCTAACGAAAAAGGAACATTATACTCATTCTACTATATCATATATAAACATATCCATGAAATACTCATTCCATTTAATCCTTCAAATAGGTTCATTCAATTACCATTCAATAGTAATGAAAATTTTTATCAATGACATGAAACCCTTTGTAACATTAATTTATAAACATTTAATAGTTTCATTCCATACCTTTTATTTATCATGAAAAGTGGGTCGAGGACATGAAACCAATAGAAATTAAAATATAATTTACCAGGACAAGTGATATATATAAATATACATTCCATTTAATAACATTAAATTCTCTTAATTATAAAAGAACATTTACTTCAACAAGTCCAAGTGTAAACACAACCGATCAGTGTCTCAAATAATTTCAATATATGTAAAAAAGGGAATAACAATGTATACACCATATTTGGTGGACAAAGTTCAAGAATCAACCTCCAATGATGTAAATACCAAGTGTAATTATTTCTTTAGAACACAAGCATAACAATTAAAATTAAGGCAGATGAATTTTAGAAGAATCACGTGATGAAACCAAAGTGATCAGAATGACCAAAGTTATAAATAATAATACTTTTAGGGAAAATTCATAAAATGCCTAACTTATTCCTATAGAACACTCTTCATCTAGTATCGACCCTTAGTATTGTCTGGATTGGAAGAAAATTGGAGGATTGATCAACTCCCTAAAATTGGGAATTTGATCTTATATCATAATCAAATCCTTGAAGGGAATACAATGGAAAAATTGAGCCTAATGACTGAAGTTCTTACAGAGACAAATCCAATGAGATTATTTACTTGTGATTTTGATCCTAAATGATGGAACAGGAACATATCCTAGGATTTGTGTTCTTTGGATCTCAAATGTTTAGAAGGATTAGGAATTATGTCTACTATAGAAGGGAAAATAATTTAGGTTACATGAATTTTAGGGGAAATGTAACATTTGTACTTAGGTTTAATATTTCAAAACCCTAATATGGTTCACCATATGACCTCAAGAATGCCTCTCCGAAGATTAGAGGTTAACAAATAGTAGTGAGGTTCTAATTTTGATCATGGGGAGATTTTACCCTCTTTATTAGAGTAACACCATAAAGAAAATAAATAATAAATAACCAAATGACATAACCATAACTAGAGTAATACCAGTAAAACAAAATGTCCAAAACAACAAAATACAATCCTAAAAAATGAACAGTTGATATTCCATGAAAATGTACATGTCAAGTTTCAACATGAAAACATAAAATAAATAAAGACACTAAAAACTACCCATAGGGTCCTAGACTACGTCTGGTTCCCTCATCAGGATCCATCCCAAATCAGCCATCTAACATAGGGCATTTTCCCTAATTATTCCATGTAACCATGAACTCTATTCAGGTACTCATCTAGCTTCCTGAGTAGGGTGTGATTAGAATTAAGTAGTCCACCAAAATCTTCTTCTAAAACAATATTAATTCAATAAAAGTTTATGTTGTTTCATAAACAAATAAGTACAATGTATAAGTAAATACTTATCACATTATGATTTATTCTTTATTTAACCACATAAACCATAGAGGTCTAAAGGAAAAATGAACCTCAATACCTTCTTCTAACCATAGAAGAGTCTAAACTATCTCTCACATTTAATTCACAATTCATTATAATGTAATGGTATTTCATTATCCATTCATTTCAATTCATTATCATTTCTAATTAGATTAATAGAATAGTGTTAATATCATGGGTGTAGAACATAATTTCTATAACCCTATGGGTATTTGGAGGGTTATTCTATGTGCCACACCACGTGGCTATTTAGAGCATTAGTCTCTATCACATACAATAATATTTCCATGCTTGTAGTTGGCACTCTAGGTATATTTGGAGCATCATTTTGGGTCTCACACTCGTATGGTAATTAATCACACGTGGGTATTTTGAGAAAATGTCCTTGTCTCATACAATAATATTTTTATGAAAGGATTTAGGTCAAGAGTTCCATGTATGTAACCCCTGTGGGTATTTAGAGTTTCAGTCTATTTTCCACACCTCATTTCTCAGTCAAACACATATATCACAAACATCACATCATTCAAGGTTAATCAATATTTATCTTCTTTTCACATATGAATAACATTGTTAACATTCATTTTCTCATTGAAAATATACCATTTTATTACAATATCTCATATATCACAATAGAAACATTAATTAATTCACCAATTAATTTATCACATTGAATAATTGAATAATAACATCATTCCTTTAATTAATTAAAATATTAATTAATCACATCAATTCCATTATTTAATTAATCAATTTACTTATCACATAATATAACATTAATTAATTCAAAAATTAATTAATTACATTAGTCTCATTAGTTAATTAAATGATTAAATAATCACATCAATAAAATTAATTAATTCAACAACTAATCAATCACATCAATTCCATTTGTTAATTCAATAATAAACTATCACATCAATAAAATAAATTAATTTAACAACTAATTGATCACATCAATTGCATTAGTTAATTCATAAAAAATTCTAATCACTATAATAACATTAATCAATTAAATAATTGTTAATCACATCAATTCCATTAGATAACTAAAAAAATTAACTAATCACATCAAATAACATTAATTACTTCAATAATTAATTAATAACATCAGTTCCATTAGTTAACTCAATAATTAACTAATCAAATTAATAATATTAATTAATTCAATAATTAATTAATCACCTCAACTCGATTAGTTGACTCCATAATTAATTAATAACATCAATAAAATTATTTCATTCTACAATTAATTTATCACACAAATCCTATTAATTAAATAATAATTAATTAATCCAATTTCAATCCATTACATAATCAAAGTAATCCCCATTATATAATTCAGTAATTAATTAATACAATTTGTTTAATTTCATCATCACACTAATCCACATTAACTAATTCACCAATTAATTAATCTAATTCATTCAATTTTATCAACAAAATAAAACAAATTAATTCATTTTCCAATTTATTAATAATATTCATTCAATTTAATCAATACAAAAATACCCACTAATGAATTCACCAATTAATTAATCCATTCATTAAATTTCATCAACACAAAAATCCCCATAAATTAATTCACCAATTAATTAATTGAATTCTTTCAATTTCATCAACACAACAATCCCCATCTATTAATTTAACAATTAATTAATCCAATTCATTCAATTGTATCAATACAACAATACCCCTTAATTAATTCACCAATTTACTTAATCTAATTTATTAAAATATATAATCACAACAATCTATTAATTAATTCAACAATTATTTAATCAATTTCAATCAATTATATAATCACAAAAATTCCCAATAATTAATTCCAAAATAAATTATCCCAATACGGAAAATCACAATATTATAATAATTAATTCAACAATTAATTATTCTAATTCCACAACCACAATATTAAAAATATTAACTCAATAATTAATTATTATAATTTCATAATCCTAGTATCTCAATAATTAATTCAAAAGTTAATTATTCCAATTTTATAATGAAAATATTATAATAACTAATTCAAAAATTAATTATTCCAATTTCACAATCCCAATACCTAAATAATTAATTCAACAATTAATTATTCCAATTTCAAAATCCCAATATCTTAACAATTAATTCTCCAATTAATTCTCACAATTTCACAATTACAATATTCCAATAATTAATTAAAAAAATTTAATCCACTTCATTTAAATTATTTAATTGAACAATAAATTAATCATGTCAACTATATTAATTAATTTAATAATTAATTAATCACCTCAATCAATTTAATAATCAAAAAAATCTCAAATAATTGATTCTAAAATTAATTATCCCAATTCACAATAAAATATACTAATAATTAACTCGACACTTAATTATTTCTCAAATCCCATAATTCAATCTTCTAATAGATAATTCAATAATTAATTATCCCCAATTCCAAAATACCTTTAATTAATTATTTTACAAAATTAACTAATTTAATATGAAATTCAATTTTTAAAAAACCCTAAAAATTCTACAATTACATACACATAATTGAAATCCTAGTCATGGGATTTGAATAATAGGCCACCTACCACAAAATTAATAAGGAACGCTCACCAATTGAAATCCCTAATTTGTATAGAATAACCCTAATCACAACAATAAACAATATCTTAAATAAATCTTAGAAATAAGATTAAACATATCATGATCCATTATATATATATATATATATATCTATATCTAATCCCTTAAAAATACAATGTAAAATATCCCTATATTATCTGGACAGAGGAGCGTAGGAGAGAGAGATCTAATCTGGAAGAAACTGCATACCCATGTTTGTCCAGATCTTCAATCCTAACATCGATTCACTAATAATAGAGGATGGGGGCTTGGAATCCATTTAGTGTACTCCAGCAATGATTGGAATCTATTACTTCTAATTTGGGTTTGATTCGGTTTTAAAATGGTGGTTTATGTATTTTTAAAGGTAGTTTTCATATTAAATAAAAACCCACGCACGGTTTTCTGGGAAGGGGCACATTGTTTTTTCAACCATAAAACTAAACTATCTGCCCCTTATAGTGGTTCATTGGTTTCTACTAATAGGGAACATAGTTTCACTAATAGTGTACCAACCATGGAATCCCCTCTTCCTGGGTTCATACAGTTTGCTGGGTTGTGGTGTATGGTTTGAGAAAATCGTCTGCCAACAGTGCATAACATCTCCTCCTTCGAAAATTCTCAAATTTCACCAAAAAAATCACCAAAAATTAACTAAAACAAAAAGACCTAAAAATAGGAAAATGGGTACCTAAAAACAATTTTATGGTAAATCCAACAAAATGTTGGGATCTTACAATCTCCCCACCTTATAACATCTCATCATCAAGATGTACTCCCATGAATCTCTATAATTCCAAGTTAATAATATTGAACCACTAAGACAACATATATGTTACTCTTCTATGTTTCCTCCTAAACATGGTCATATTTTAATAATATAAAAACTATTGGAACTGTCTTTACCCATAACACATTCTCACTACAATCCAACCCATGTATCGGATGGTCCTTAAAGGATGCATTAGTTTCAAGCTCAGCTTCCACAACATACCTGATGCATTTCCCTAATCATGATTCCCAACAACAACAAGAACACCATCCAACATTGGCACTCACCATTTCCATCAAAATCTCATAGAAAGGATGTACCTCTGATACCTCCAAGTACTGCATGTCCTTCCTCATGGAATTTAAACATACACCTTACAATTTCATCATTTTAATTATGAGGCCACCACTTCCATCCCATGGTATTTCTTCACACATATATCATTGACTCATCGATCTCCACCTTTGGATATTCATTAACAGTACTTCATCCAGAAACTCAACCACCAAGGCCTGCGATTCAATCCAAATTTAAAAACTAAATCATGGATGTGGCCTTCTGGACTTTCACAAAACAAAAACAAAAGACCAACCACTACATGTTCGTTACATCAGAGTGTGGAACCCATGTTATTCATCGAATTTTTTTCCATATTAATAATCTCATTCATAAAATGTTGACAGTGTAACACCCAACACCCAACACCCAACTCCACATTAACCTCTTCATAAGTGTAACCATTAAGAGGTTCCATGTAACGCCCCAACCCCAGTTGCCCAGAGTCAGTGCATTATTTTAATACATTGGCATGATTACAAGGAATCATGTCCCAAAGGACCGATCAGTTGAGCAGTCTTAGAAACAGTAGATACATTCATAAAGTTTACATTACATCATAAAATTAAAACTAAAACAGCATAGTTTCCATAGTCCACACTCATATCCCCACATACTTTCCCTGTAGTTCATTCATAAATTACTTCTTCACATCCTAGGAAAAATAAAACATTGAAAGGGGTGAGCTCAGATGCTTAGTAAGGATAACAATATAGTGGAAACATTCATAAATAAACATAAACATTTAACGCAATGTATAACTAAAACCAAATACTTTTAAACATGATCTTCAACATAATATGGAAAAGATAAAATGAAATGATGCCATTTACTTATTCACATGGATATTATAATAGTCATATAATCACATGAAATATCAATAACCACTTTCATAATGACAGAATGCATAATTCCAGACTATCATCACCACGTAGCCAAGGCCTCGTGCGAAGACTACAAATAAGATTTTGTCAAGGCCTCGTGCCAAGACACTAGTTTGTCTTATGAGACCTACCGATGCATCGAGGAACTATAGCGGGCTCCACCCATCACTTCTAAAGTCTAATGAATTAATCATATGAACAGGTTTAAACATAACATAACCATTCGTACTAAAACTAGCATAAAAAATGTCAATACTTTCTCTATAAACCATTAATGGTATAAAAATAACACATTCACAGTCAAACACATCACGAAAACATCAATACAATAAGGTAGTTTTGTATCATAATAAATAAACTTCAAATAAACTTAAAATACATCAAAGGATTTTGACATATATGAAATGAAAACTATTTGAGAGAAATATCTCTTTTTTTGAAATCATTAAAATGTCACACATTTATTAAGGAAGTAATTTAAAAGAGATTTTTGAATCAAAGTGTCCCATACAACTTTGAATCTTTTGAAAAGAAATATCAGTTGAAAACATTCATGTCCATATAAATAAATCCTTAAAATCATTTTGAAAACATGGACATTAATTAAAAATATTTAGAAAGATAAATCAATAAAACATTTAAAATTCTGATTTTGATAAATAGTACCTTTCATAAATTCTTAAAATATTCATTTTAAAATCATTTAAAAGTCACATAATTATAAAATAAAACATTTACATTGAAAATATATTTATAAGATTTTAAGGGAATATTCTAATATTTTATAATGATGCAAAATATCCGCACCCACCGTATAAGTTTAAAAAAGACATTCTTGCCTTCATTCTGTCGAAAAGGTTAAAAGGACCTTGTTTGGAAAATGACGGAAAGATTCCTTTATAAACATATTATAAAAAGACAAACAAGGGTTTAAATGAATTTTACTCATATTTCATAAAATAGAAATAATGTTTTGAAATACATTTTTCTGAAACATGGATGTGGGTGATAAAGAGGTCCCAGTAGATAATTACGTATAAACAACCTCAGATAATGAAGAGATTGTGAAATAAATCCTTACCAATTTGGTAACTTACAAAACATACACCCCATGAAAGAGGTATTATAAAATGAATATGTAAATACACATAAATTAATGTTTATTACATAAAGAATACAATTATGGGAAGTACATACACCACACAAAAGGTAATAGTGGCAATATAACATGAATCTCACGGAAATAAAGAGTGAGATGAAAACCACTTACCTTGAACTATTCCGTAGTCGATGGTATGTTAACCTCCTGTATAATTGTTAAAACATTGTTATTAAATTATACAAGATCCATATACATAATTATGATATCATATATGATCTTCTAATAATGCTTTGTTAATAATACTTTAGTATTATTGTCGTTTCGGGTGTTAACTTACTCATTTTCTTTTATATGTTTTGTTACATAAGTCGTGTTTGTTATGGATAGGTTGTATATTATTCATATCTAGAATGATATAATGTTCATAAACCTTAATTGTAATCATCAAATGATAATTATTCTTGAATGGATACGATGTGGAATTAATCTCATCACGTTCGTGGAGACGGTAACTCGTATGTACGCACGAACGCTACTTCCATTTCATTTTTCATTTTAAAAGGAATAAAAACCAAATGATACATAGGTATATAATTATTCCAGTACAATATAATATCTTATATGTGTTACTTATTTTCATTAACACAATCCTTTATACGTTCCATGTATGGTATGAATGATTCATATCACTTTGAGGGGGTGGTAGTCTGCACTTCCTCAAATGAAATTATCGTATATATATACAACATGAAACGAATAATGGTATGATATAAAATTGAATTACAGAAGATTATATATAAAATAAATATAATTAATATCATATTTAATTATAGTTCCATCATAATGGCCATCATGAAAGGTGATAAGAGATAATTTAACAATCATCGCTTTGTTAGGATTTTGGTTGCCATCCACAGAAACATTATGTTCTTCACCCATTAGATGGAGGTGTGTGTAAGTGTATTCCTAATACTTCTAATAACAATATACTAGTATATTTAGGATACATTTTTTTCAAAAGAAAATAATAATAAGATTTTAGGGGTTGGAGAAGTAAAATAAATGAAAAGAAGCTAAGAGAAATCGTTACCTTTAATTTGGGTAACTCCCTTTGGTTTGAACCAAAAAGGACTCTTGAGTTTCTTTATTCCTAAGGTTAGGATTATAAGAGGAGGAGAGGGATGTAGGGAGCTTAACTGAGCAGAGGTTGGATGAGCCAAAAGGCTTTCCAGGTGTGAGGAATAGGTTATAAGTGGTGTCCTTTTATAAGGGAGAGGAGGGTCTCTTTATGAAAATCTAGAAATATTATTTTATAATAATTTCATATTCGTTTTATAACGGCTCCAAATTAGATTCATTAAAGGTTAAGGTGGGTATGGGTCTAAAACCACTCAACCAATATAATTTAGATAGGTTTGAGTTATTATATTAACCTTATCTTTTAGTTTTAACTCGTAGTAAATTATTTTGACACTTACTATGTCACTTTGTATTTTTATATTATATAGTTAATAAACTTACTATATGTCACGACCTGTCCTCGGGGCCCGTGCCGTGACTACCCCAAGCCTTTATTCCATAGGCCAGGGGCTGGCGACTAGCACCAAAGGAGTAAATCCCGATAAACTGGGATTGTATTGCCTTTATAAAGGTAAACAAAACACCACAGAGTACAAGCGGAAGTAAAACACTAAGTACAAAAAAGGAAGTACTGAAAAGAAGTGGGCCAGAATACAAACCCATCTGAATAGTGCAGCTACAACTGAATGTAAGTACAATAGAAAAGACAAACAGCTGGAAGAAAAGTTGCAGCTCCTAGGTCGTCCACCTCAGATCCTACCTGAAGGGTAGGTACAGATAGTGCAGCTCCTGGATCGTCCACCACGGATCCTACCTGAAGGGTAGGTACACATAGCACAGCTCCTGGATCATCCACCATGTATCCTACTTGACGGGTAGTTATAGATATCCTCTTCAATGATCTCTCTCATCAACCTCCTCCGAGTATCGTCTTGTCGTGAAGTCCACCACCGGGTACCATCCGGTCCTCGAACACTCGGCCTCCATCAGCGCTGCCCGTCGTCTTCAACCAACACAATGAGGTGCGGGCATAGCCTGTGCAGGGGTGAGTATACAATACTCAGTAGGGACCCTGAGACCCTTGAGGTCTCACTAAATCCAACAAGTACAACCACAAATATGGATCACAACAGATAACTTTTACTTAGGTATAAGTCCATACTTATACCTAAGTTATCAGGTAACCCATCTCAATCATGAGGAAACAAAAACGTTATGAAATCAACGGATAACCAATACTTAGGTATATGTCCATACATATACCTATGTTATCAAGTGACCCATCTCAATCATGAGGTAAACACAAAGGTCATTGACTCAGCTCAAACCAGGATTTTCATTATCGAAAATGTAACTGCTGAAGAGCTCCGTCTCTGGAGAGTACAGTGATCCTGTCACGACTCCAAGGTACTGCTCACTAACCTAAGACTGTTGAGGTACTCCTCCTGTTGAGTACCGCTGGTCAGCCACCCAAACACAGTAGTGCTTCCCGTCGGGGTCTACCACCCAAACACAGTAGTGAACCCCCCCCCCCCCCCTAATAGCCTGCAGAGGTACTATCCGGATGAGTACCACGGGTCCTCACCCAAAATCAGTAGTTCTCTTTCCTCCATGGGTCTGCACCCAAAAAATGTATTTCTCTGTCCACTGGGCTAGTCGACTCACTCCAAGTCGAGTCGGTCAAGCAGTCGTCAGGTCTCAGCGAGATACACGGTCTCTGTACTTCGTACGCTCATCTCCATGAGGGTCCACTCCACGAGCTATAGGTCGATACTCCATGTATCACAAGGTTCTACGAAGAAGTATCTCAAATTACCACCCCCTCATAGGGTTATCAACGCAACTGATGGTGCATCTATCGGACGCCCGGTCTCTGAGTTATTAGCCTTTCCGTCCCGGGGGTCCGGTTGGTTTCGTGTACTAACCAACCCGACCGTATCTCAACCGTACCCCGAAATCTCATAGGTTATACTCATAGGGACCTCTTCTCAACGTAATCCCCAACGTCGCTGACGGTTCGTCAAACGGATGTCTGGTCTGAAAGTTATTAGTTTTTCCGTTCCACGGGCCCGGTTGGATTTCGGGTACAATCCAACCCGAACACTAACCAACTGCATCCAAAACTCGGGCTAAGCATGCTAAAAGTTTTGTCTCATCATGAAGGATTCAAAAAAGTCAACGGCACGTCAATCGGACGTCCGGAGCTCGAGATATAAAAGTTTCCGCTCCGAGGGCCCGGTTGGTTTCGGATTTGAACCAACCTGGCTGTACACAAAGTTCTCTTAAACCTTTTGTTTAATATACTGAAAAGACCATCTCGACCCACAGATCACATCGTAATTGATGGTGCATCGATCGGAGGTTCGTAGCCCAAGATATGGGTATTTTAACGAAATCTGCCCGAGAATAGGGGGTTCGGCCCCGGGCCGACCCGGCCCGCGACCCCCTGGGTTGGCCCGAAACGGGTCAACCCGAACCGGTTTCGGGTCCGTCCCGCTGAGGCATGGCATGGCCCAGCCCGGCCTGGCGCTGGCGCCGCGCCCGTGTGGCCAGCTCGGCCGGTGCCAAGTTGAGCTGACATGGGG
Source organism: Viscum album (assembly GCA_963277665.1). Lineage (NCBI taxonomy): Eukaryota > Viridiplantae > Streptophyta > Magnoliopsida > Santalales > Viscaceae > Viscum > Viscum album. The sequence goes on from OY728157.1 coordinate 982,870,572, forward strand.
GGGGCTGATTGAAGTCGCGGCCCCCCACAAGGGCGCCGCTCCCCTGACCGCCAGGGGTTACAACCCCCGGTCTCCCCTGGTCCCGCACGGCCACGGGAGCACCGCCTGCCTCCGCGGCTGAAGCCATGGCGGACCCTCCTGGCGGCGCGCCGGGCGCCGCCGCCTCCCGGCGGTCGGCCGGTGCCGGCCGCCAGTGCCGGCTGGCTCTTCCGTGGACCACCAGACGCGCTCTGGTGGTCCTTTTTTGCTTTCAGTCTTCGCCAACGGTCCTCCTGGGACCCGACCATCACTTCGGATGCTTCAAGTTGACTTTGCGGACCCGTTTCATCATCGCCGTCAATCCGCGCAACAACAACAATCTGCAGAGGGTCCGGCCTTTGTTCGTTATCCCATGCCCTCAGCATTAGTGGTTTTCAATGAATATCAAACTCAAACCAAAACCCGATTATTCACCCTGCAACCAAACCGCATGAACGAGCGATCCGCAGATCTACCGGGCAGAGATTGATCTGCGCTTGTCATTCTTTTCTCAAAAGTTAAATAGAAAATCAAATATAATTCCCCTACCTTGAAAAGACGCCACAGATCGTCGAACCGTGGAAAGAGGAAAGCGTCGGGATGATCGGACGTCGCGGAAGATCGGTGCCAATTCTGTTGACATCGGAGGGTGAGTCGTCATCAATGACAATGTTCCCCGCGGTGGTGTCTCCTCCCTTGAAGCGGAGGAAGAAGATGAAAAGGCACATCGTCGGTGTTCGCCCAATGAAGACTGCGACGTCTCGCTTCCTTCAACGTGGAGAGAAGATGCAAGATGAGACGGCGTTCTTTGTCGAAGCATCGGTGTTCTTCACGTTCTTCAACATAGGAGATGAAGTGTTCTTCTTCGAAGGAAGAAGTTCATCAAAACTCAAGATCTCTCTTCCCTTTCTCTTAACACAACAATTCCAACCAAAATAAAATAAAGCTCCACCTTATTTTATTTACCCATGCCATGCATTCAAATTTACAAAATTCAAATCCCAATCACTTAAATAATTAAGCCATGAGTTTTTTAATTAATTAAGAGGTAGGTTGGAAAATTAAAAAGGAATTGGAAGTGTTACTTAATAAAATGGAGTCAACAAGTTTAAAGGGGGAGTTTAAAGGGGAAGAGTTATGGGGGTTTAGAGAATTTGAAGGGGTGGAGTTCGTGTGGGCCCCACCACCCTCTTAACCTCTCATGAGTAGTTCCCCAACATCCACTCAAAGTATATAACCACTTAAAAAGAAATAAAATTGTAGCCCAATTTTATTTTTACTTTCTACAATTTTTAACATCTCCTCCCGAGCAAACACAACCCCAGAAAAGGTGTTCTTAAGCAATTACCTACGTTGCGGTTTCATCGGTGCCCTCGAATTTCAATTCCGAGCACCGGATCTAATGTTAAGAAAACCTGCCCGTTCGTTCACTAAACTTACCCAAGAAAAACTTCTGAAAAATGATTTCGGGCACACCGGGCCTCTGAATCAGGCGCCGTCAGAAACTGCGTTCCTGTAAAATTCAAAAAAATTAAGAAATTATTTTCCTTGAAATTTCCGGGTCTTTACACTATATATTTCCAATCGACCCACAATTGGTCAATTAATGATACACCTATAATGATATAATCCTCTTGGCAAAACCTTATATTTTTAAGAATTTAATATCAATTAATAAGATAATATTTTTTAAAAAACTCTTTTATGTAAATTTTGACACTATTGGGTATTTTGTTTTTAATAAATTCATAACAGCATTATTACTTTGAAAACAATTTATATAAACAATACAAATATTTCATAGTAACCGATAAAATTATTATAATTTATAAAAAGTCTCAAATTACATTTATTTGGGTATTTATAATATCAATTATCTTAATCTTTCATTAATACGGTAATTACTACATCAACATTGTGTCATAAATAAATTAAATTATTTAATGTATAAAATTTATAAATAAAATACCATTATGTAGTAAATAGTTTTTGCTTTCTAATGAATATTTATAGTTGAAATTGAAATATATATAACCCTATGTAAAAAAATTTTTTCTAAAAGATATATGCTTATGTCTTTTTTGTATTTATTTTAACTTAATTAATATAAAGTGTCCCTATCACCTACAAGTGGCTCCATGGGGTCCCAAAATCGACCCAAAGATGTCCATGGTCGGACATGTATCAACCAATAAGGTTAGGACACGTTTTAAGAAAATTTATTATTATTATAATATTATTTTTTAACCCTTATTTACTGGATTTACCCTTTAACCATAGTAAATAAAATATTTACCGAAATAATTATTCAAAATGCCTAAAAATAAAATTTACCTATATACACAATTTGGACATCCTGATTCCAAATATGGAATCCATTTTTTCAAATTCAAAACAAAGAAGTGGCAGAAATTAATTTAAAATTAATTCCCGCTGTCAAAACAAAAAGCGTGTTTTTTAAGATATAATAACTATCAAAAGATTGACACTTGTTTATGTCCGGTTTAATTGTGAAATTATGTCCAATGACCAAAATTGTATTAAATGGTAAAAATATATTCTAAATATACTTTAAAACCACTCAAATTCATAATTTACCACTGTTAATTATTTTGATTAAAAAAGTTGTTTTTAATTAAAATTTAGTAATTTTCACTATTCATCAAAATATAAAAGTTATCCGAAAAGTACCAAAATTTCACCCTAGGATAATTTCGATATTCTGAATCCAAAAATGAAGTCCATTTTGAGAGATAAAATTTATAAAATTTCAGCAAGTGTGTATTAGTATTCATAATGGCTACTTTGATTAGTCGTCGTGTGTGTTAAAACTCAAAGTTTCGTACAACACACGCTACTGTATTATTCAAAGAGAAGTGTAACATGGATGCTTGTGGTGTTACATTCTCCCCTCCTTAAATAAATTGTGTCCTCACAATTTATTCTCGGTATTGGAATCTTGGGGTTGACGTTTCAAAATATCATAGTTGAAATCCCACATCGAAAAATTAATTAATGAGGCCTCTATTTAAAATAAAGAGTTGTAAGTATGAAGGTTATCGAAAATAACACACACTAGGGTTCCATTTAGGAAAATATGGATATGGAAGAGAAATTTAACCATCAATATCTGATGGAGAGTGGAAGATAACATGGCTATGAAAAGGCCAACAATCACACAACCATACATTTGTGATGATCTAAGGTACCATCTAGGACAAAAAAAATTTCTAAGTTCCTTTTATTAATGTTGGGGAATTTATTTATGATATTGGCTAAGATAATAAGGATATTTAATTAATTTATAATTATATTTTTATCCATCAATAAATTTTTACCACAAACTCATCTTTCACCCCAAAACATAATACAACTCAAAAATACTCTATTTATCATAATCATATAGGGTTACAAATATAATGAATTTATAATTCACATATCAGACACTTTAACAAAAGAAACTACATCATAACATCTAAGAACTTCACATAGTCCAATGGTAGGTGATAAATCCCAATCGCACTGTGGTCGTGGGTTCAATTCCCGCAGCTTTGTCCGACACGACGGGTGGTCACACGGTCTGCGTGTTATCCTTTTATAAAAATCCAAAAATAACCTTTCAAAATTAATCCATTCCAAACTTTAGACTTATCCAAAATACTACTATCCAAACTCATAGTCCAAAATTTATAAGGATTTTTAACACAATTAAGATCCTTTTTTCCATGTAATAACATGTAAACACCTTCACCATATATTATTTTAAAATGTGGTAACATCCTGAATTACCATAAAACCTTATTGAATACTTTCATGCTCCCTTATTCTTTATAGAATACTGGATATACTTCATCCATCCAAAAATGTTGTAAACTACATGAATGATGGAATATATAAATCATGAATCAGTTTCAAGGAAGTCAATAATATCCAATATAAATTACCCAAATCAACCATATCTTATTCCAAAATCAGTACCTCAATATTAGGACCATATTAAGGTTTATCTTTCCATCAATCATGTATTTTACAAAAAGTTTAACTCGTTGTAGAGTCACTTTTCTTAGTACCATAAAATCTCAAATCCTCATTGAAATAGTACTGCAATACAATCCTTATTTATTTCCAGTACATCATTGATACAACACTTCAATGAAATAATTACAAAATAAAAACATAACAACACTAGTCATTCCTCTTCATCTGTGGTAGTATCATAACTTGATTATTATCAAATAACATCATTTGAGGCATAGTCTGATGATTTGGACATCAGTTTGCGTAGTGTCCAAACTCCTTGCAGATGAAACATTGTACATTTGAAACCTTTTTCATTCCCTTGTAGTCACGTACTTGGTGTCCTTTTTCTCCACACATATAACATACTCCAATTCCCTTCAAGCATTTTAGAAGGTGATTCTTTCTACAGTTATCACATATGGGAAAATCCTTCTTTACCTTATTCCCTTTATCTTTCCTTCTCTCTACCTTCATTTCCTTCTCTATCTTCCCTTCAAAGCCACAAAACTCTGATAATTTTTTACTTATCAAATCAACACATGATACTATTTCTTCATATGATGATAATACATGGGAGACTATTTACCTTCTAAATTCTGGCTTAAGACCATGAATGATATGATCATTCTTACTCTTTGGATCATTTGTATTGCTGGAGTTATCATTCCTTCTACTAGGCACCATTTCTAAACAATGGCATAAACTAAGTCATTTTGTGAATCACAATTCATAATTACAAACAAGTAAAATACCTAACATAAATTAAATAGTTTATGGATATAATCTATAATCACAAAAATGTTTTCATTGAGGAGGTTTATACTCATAAACCCTTCATAGAAGTTTGTAATGAAAATGAAAATTATCCTAAGAATATCCCCTAGGAGTGTCATAACCAAGAGTGCAGCAAGGCCCAATGTCATGCACCAGTTCCCCTTCGAGTCTAGCTCAAAGCGGTGTTTTTGAGTTTTACCCCTAGGTACATCTGTGCTAGAGCTGCCTCTACCTACTCGTATCTAGATAGGGATGTATTTCTCAGAAAACTCACAAAATCTATACAATATGAAAATTCTAAGAAGTTCTTATCTACTAATCCTAAAATTCTATCTTAGGGATATGTGCTCTAATCAGAGTTTATCTAAATATAGCTTCTAAGGTTATTGCTAAACTTCCTCTGATACCAACTGTAATGCCGCGACCCCAGTTTCCCAGAGCCAGTGCATTATTTTAATACATTATCATGATTACAAGGAATCATGTCCCGAAGGACCGATCAGTTTAGTAGCCTTGGAAACACTACATACATTCATAAATTTTACATTACATCATAAAATAAAAACTATAACAACATAGTCCCCATAGTTCACAATCATATCCCCAGATACATTCCCTTTTGGTCATTCATAAATTACTTCTTCACATCCTGGAAAAAATAAATCATTCAGTGGGGTGAGCATAGATACTAAGTAAGGATAACACTATAGTGGAAACATTCATAAATAAATATAAACATTTAAGGAAATGTCTAACTAAAACAAAATCCTTTTAAACTTGAACTTCAGCATAATATGGCAAAGATAAAATGAAATGATGCTATTTAATTATTCACATGGATATTCTATTAGTCAAATAATCACACGCAATATCAATAACCACTTTCATAATGACAGAATGAATAATTCTAGACTATCATCACCATGTGGCCAAGGCCTCGTTCCAAGACTACAAATAAGATTTTGTCAAGGCCTCGTGCTAAGACACTCGTTTGTCTCATGATACCTACCGATGCATCGAGGAGCTATAGCGGGCTCCACCCATCAATTATTAAGTCCAATGCATTCCTCATATGGATAGGTTTAAACACAACATAAATGTTCGTATTAAAACTAGCATACGAAATGTCAATACTTTCTCCATAAACCATGAATGGTATAAAAATAACACATCCACAGTAAAACACATCACAAAAACTTCAATAAAATATGGAAGTTTGGTATCATAATAAATCAACTTCAATGAAACATAAAATCCATTAATTTTTTTTGACATAGAAGAAATCAAATCTATTTGAGAGAAATATCTCTTTTTTTGAAATAATTTAAAAGTCACATATTTATTAAGGAAGTAATTTAAAAGAGATTTTTGAATCAAATTGTCCCATTCCCCTTTGAAAATTTAGAAAAGAAATATCATTTCAAAATATTCATGTCCATATAAATAAATCCTTAAAATCATTTTTAAAACATGGACATTAATTAAAAATATTTAGAAAGATAAATCTTTAAAACATTTAAAATTCTGATTTTGATAAAGAGTACCTTTCAGAAATTCTTAAAATATTCATTTTGAAATCATTTAAAAGTAAAATAATTATAAAATAAAACATTTACTTTGAGAATATCCTTATAATCTTGTAAGGTAAGCTTTTAAGATTTTATAATGGTGGAAAATAGCCTCACCCACCGTATAAGTTATAAAAAAGTCATTTTTACCTTAATTCTGTCGAAAAGGTTAAAAAGAACCTTGTTTGGAAAACGACAGAAAGATTCCTTTATAAACCTCTTATAAAAAGTCAAACAAGGGTATAAATTACATTAACCTATATTTTGTAAAATATCACGAATGTTTTGAAATACATTTTTAAGAAACATGGATGTGGATGATAAAGAGTTCCCAGTAGATAATTATGTATAAACAACCTCAGATAATGAATAGATTGTGAAATAAATCCTTACCAATTTGGTAACATACAAAACATACACCCCATGAAAGAGGTATCATAAAATTAATATGTAAATACACATAACTTTAAGTTTATTACATAAAGAATACAACTATGGGCAGTACATACACCACACAAAAGGTAATAGTGGCAATATGGTATAAATCTCACGGAAATAAGGAGTGAGATGAAAACCCCTTACCTTGACCTTTTCCTTAGTTGATGGTATGTTAACCTTTTGTATAATAGTTAAAACATTGTTATAAAATTATACAATAACCATATACATAATTATAATATCATATATGATCTTATAATAATGTTTTGTTAATAATACTTTAGTATTATTGTCGTTTCGGGTGTTAACTTACTCGTTTTCTTTTATATGTTTTGTTACATAAGTCATGTTTGTTATGGACAGGTTGTATCGTACTCATATCTAGAATGATATAAAGTTTTTAAAAATTACTTTTAATCATCAAATGTTAATTATTCTTTAATGGATACGATGGTAAATGAATCTCATCGTGTTCGTGGAGACAGTAATTCGTACGTACGCACGAACGCTACTTCAATTTCATTTTTCATTTTAAAAGGAATAAAAACAAAATGATACATAGGTATATAATTATTACAGTATAATATAATATCTGATATGTTTTATTTATGTTCATTAACACCATCCTTTATACGTTCCATGTATGGTATGAACGAGTCATATTACTTTGAGGGGCGGTAGTCTGCACTTCCTCAAATGAAATTATCGTCTATATATACACCATGAAATGAACACTTGTATGATATAAAATGGAATTAAATAATCTTATATATAAAATAAATATCATTAATATCATATTTAATTATAGTTCCATCATAATGGCCACCATGAGAGGTGATAAGAGATAATTGAACAATCATTGCTTCGTGAGGCGTTTGGTTGCCATCCACAGAAACATTATGTTGTTCACCCATTTGATCGAGCTGTTTGTAAGTGTAGTTCGAATACTTCTAATAAAAATATCCTAGTATATTTAGGATAGTGGTTTTGTTACAAAAGATAATAATAATAATAGTTTATGGGTTAGAGAAGTAAAATAAATGAAAAGAATCTAAGATAGATCGTTACCATTAATTTGGGTAACTCCCTTTGGTTTGAACCAAAAAGGACTCTTGAAGTGCCTTCTTCCTAAGGTAAGGCTTATAAGAGGATTAGAGAGATTTAATGAGATTAATTTTTTAGAGTTTGGACGAGTAAAAAGGCTTTAGAGTTGTGAGGAATAGGTTATAAGATGTGTCCTTTTATAAGGGAGAGGAGGGGTTCTTTAGGAAAATCTAGAAATATTATTTTATAAAAAATTCATATTCGGTTTCTAATGGATCCAAAGTGGATTATTTAAAGTTTAGGGTCTGTATGGGTCTAAAACAACTCAACAAATATAATTTATAAAGGTTTATGTCATTATATTAACCTTATCTTTTAGTTTTAACTCTTAGTTAATTAGTTTGACACTTACCATGCCACTTTGTATTTTTATATTATATAGTTAATAAACATACTATATACCTTCAAGCGACCACCAAGTGGTCAATTAATGATACAGAGATAATTATATAAGTCTCTTGGCCAAACATTATATTTTTAGTAATTGAATATCAATTAATAATATAATATATTTTTAAAAAACTCTTTTATTTCAATTTTGACACTATTGGGTATTTTGTTTTTGATAAATTCATAAAAGCATTATTACTTTAAAAAACATTTATATAAAGAATAAAAATATGTCATAGTAACCTAGAAAATTATTATAATTTAAAAAAAGTCTCAAATTAGATTTATTTGGGTATTTATAATATCAATTATCTTAATATTTCATTAATACGGTAATTACTACATCATCATTGTGTCATAAATTAATTAAATTATTTAATGTCTAAAATTTATAAATAAAATACCATTATGTAAGAAATATTTTTATCTTTCTAATAAATATTTATAGTCAAAATTTCAACATATATAACCATATGTAAAAATTCTTTTTCTAAAAGATATATGCTTATGTCTTTTTTGTATTTATTTTAACTTAATTAATATAAAGTGTCCCTATCACCTACAAGTGGCTCCATGGGGTCCCAAAATCAACCCAAACATGCCCATAGTCAGACAGGTATCAACCAATAAGTTTAGGACACGTTTTAGGGAAATTTATAATTATTATAATATTATTTTTTTACCCTTATTTACCAGATTTACCCTTTAACCGTGGTAAATAAAATATTTACCAAAGTAATTATTCAAAATGTCTAAAAATAAAAAGTAAACTATTTAAAAAATTTGGAAATCATGATTCCAAATATTGAATCCATTTTTCCAAATTCAAAACACAGAAGTGGCGGAAATTAATTTAAAATTATTTCCCGGTGTCAAAACAAAAAGCGTGTTTTTAAGATATAATAACTATCAAAAGATTGACACTTGTTTATGTTCGGTTTAACTGTGAAATTATGTCCAATGACCAAAATTGTATTAAACTGAAAAAATATATACTAAATATATTTTAAAACCACTCAAATTCATAATTTAACACTATATATTATTTCGATTAAAAAAGTTGTTTTTAATTAAAATTTAGTAATTTGCATTATTCATCAAAATATAAAAGTTATCCAAAAAGTACCAAAATTTCACCCTAGGCACATTTAGATATTCTGAATCAAAAAATGAAGTCCATTTTGAGAGATAAAATTTATAAATTTTCAAAAAGTGGGTATTACTATTCATAACGGCTACTTTGATTAGTCGTGGTGTGTGTTAGAACTCGAAATTGCGTACAACACACGATACTGTATTATTCAAAGAGAAGCATATCGTAGAAGCTCGGGGTGTTACATTCCATATCCAAACAAATTAGATTTTGGAATCTAGGATTAAAGTTAGAGATTTCTCAGAATACCCGGGATGATGTCAAGAAAGTGGACAAAATCATCACAAATTAAAAGTATGATTCCAAGTCAATGTTGAACACTACCAAAAATCCTATATCACTAATGTTACATCTCACAATGGATACATAACATTCCACAACATGTCTTTCTACCAAAACCTCTCCACCTAGTCAAAACTGGGGTGCTATCATTACCCTTAACCATCCTATACCTAAGTTATGGTTAAAAATGTTAGAACTGTTCTCATTAACATGTTTTATATTAGACAAAAATTTATTCAAATCATTCATCACTTTAACATATAATAAAATTAATAAAAGGAACCATTTTCTATTCAATTTTAAAGGAAATGAAAACAATTCATGTTCAACAACTTACCCATACTTTTTTCATGTGCATGCCTATAAATGATGCATGTCACAATAATACAGAGTTCCTAGAATGATTCATTCTTACTCAACTATCATAACCTTCTAGGACATGAGTAAAATATCAGAAACTCATAAAAAATAATCACCTCACACATCAATTACATCACCCAAGGTGAAATAAAATCCAACTATAACAGAAAATACCAAAAACAACATCCCACCCTAGGTACTTGGGTTTTCCCTTGTACATGGGTTTGCTACTCCCATGAACCAACTCATAACCAAGGCTCTAATCTTCGTAGTGTCCTATATACAATTCCCAAATTTTAATATAAAATAAAATAAAAAAACTCTTTTTATACAACTCTGAAATGCCCTGACCTAGGATCCACATGCCGGTTCCCAGAGACGGTTTCCACTTGACCTCTGGCACCCCTCCCCATTTTATAGTGGTTTACAACTAGCAACGAGGGTCTATTTTTGATCATGGGGGGACAATACTCTCTTTATCATAATAATAATACATCAGAAATAAATAATCACTAACTAAATGAAATATTCATAACCGCAGTAATACTAGTATCACAAGATGATGAAAATAAGAATATACAATATCAAAACTGAGAAGTAGATATTCCATGCCAATGTATGAGTTGAGTGTCTACATGAAGAACTCAAAATTAATAAAGACACTAAAAAATCACAAATAGGTCATAAACTACATCCTCTTCCATCATCACCCTCCATCCCAAATCAGTCATTTAACATGGGTCATTTTAACTTATCATATTCTGAAGCCATGAAATATATTCAGGTAGCGATCAGGTATCCAAAGCAGGGTATGAGTAAAACATAGTAGGAAACAACCAAATATGTGTAAAATAATATCTAGTTAATAAACTTTTATGTAGTTATACAAATAAATATGTGCAATGCATATGTGAATAGTTATTACATTATAATTTATTCTTTACATAAGCATATAAATCCTCAGGTTTCTGAGGACACCCAAACCATAATACCTGTTTCAGACTATTTTGGAGCCGAAACCAATTCACACATTTAAATAAAAATTCATTATAATGCAATAGGATTTAATTATCTATTTATTTCAATTAATTATCATGGATAATTAGAACCATCATCTAATGATAATATCAAAGGCAAAAACCATCATGTCTAGAACCCCTTAAGTAATTAGATAGTCGTTCTGTGTTCCACACCCCATGGATATTTGAAGTATCAGTCCCTATCCCATATAATAATATTTTCACGCAAGAATTTGGAAATATATGTGTATTTATAGCATCAGTCTGTGTCCCACACTCATTCATCAATCAATCATATATGGGTATTTGGAGCACCAGCCCTTTCCAAATAAAATAATATTTTTATGCATGTATTTGGGTCTGGAACACCATTTCTAGCACACTTGTGGGTATTTTTAGATTCATTCCATGTCTTATACCCTATTTCTCTATCAATCACATATATCACATACATCACATCAATCAAGGTTAACTGGTATTAACCCTTTTTTATATATTAATTCCATTGTTAACGTTCATTATTTCATTTCGCATATATCACAATATTTCAATATCACATATATCACAATAGAACCATTAATTAATTAAAAAATTCAATTATCAGATTCAATAATTTTATATTCAATTCATTCCATTAATTAATTCAACCATTAATTAACAACATTAATTCCATTAGTAAATTCATGAATTAAATATTCATATAATTTAACATTAATTATTTCAAAAAATAATTAATCGCATCATTTCTATTAATAAATTAAATAATTAACTAATAGCATAATTACCATTAATTAATTCAACAAATAAGTAATCACATCAATTCCTTTATTTAATTCAGAAATCAACTAATCATAACAACAACATTAATTAATTAAAAAATTAATTAATAGAATCAATTCCATTAGATAATTAAACAGTTTACCAATCACATCAACAATATTAATTAATTGAACAATTAATAAATCACTTCTAGTCTATTAGTTAACTCCACAATAATTCAACAATTCATAAATCACATCAATTACATTAGTTAATTAAATAGATAACTAAGAACATCAATAACATTAATTAATTCAATGGTAAATCAATCACATTTATTCCATTAGTTATCTAAAAATTAACTAATCGCAAAAATAACATTAATTAGTTCCATAATTATTTAATCACATAAATTACATTTATTATTTCAGCAATTAACTAATCCAATATTAGTCTATTTCATAATCATAATAATCCCCATTAATTAATTCACTAATTAATTAATCTAATTCATTCAATTACATCAACAAAACAATCCCCATTAATTAATTCAACAATTAATTAATCCAATTTATTAAATTGCATCAACATAATAATCTTGATTAATTATTTTACCAATTAATTAATCTAATACATTCAATTGCATCTGGAAAATAATCCCCATAACTAATTCACATACTAATTAACCCAATTCATTCAACTACATCAACACAACCATCCCCATCAATTATATCATGAATTAATTAATCTAATTATTTCAATTGAATCAACTCAACGATCCACATAAATTATTTCTATAATTAATTAATCCAATTAATTCATCTTCATCTATATAACAATCCACTTTAATTAATTCAAAATTTAATTAATTCAATTCATTAAAATATATAATCAATGAAATCTATTAATTAATTCATCAATCAATTGATCTATTTCAATCAGTTCTATAATCACAATAATTTTTAATAATTGATTATGCAAATTAATTATCCTAATTCCACAATCACAATATTATACTAATTAATGAAATAATTAATTATTCCAATTCCAAAATTACAAAATTACAATAATTAATTAAACAATTAACTATTCCAATTTCATAATCCCAATATATCAATAATTAATTAATTAAATAATTAATCAAATATCACAATCATAATATTGTAATTATTAATTTAACAAATAATTATTCCAATTTCACAGTCCTAATATCTCACTAATTTATTAAAAGTTATCCCAAATTCACATTTACAATATTTCATTAATTAATTAAAAAATTAATTAATCCTATTCAATTGAATTAATTAGTTAAACAACTAATTAATAATCTAAAATCTATTAATTAATTCAACAAATAATTAATCATCTCAACCAATTTAATTGTCACAAATATCTCAAATCCTTAATTCAGAAATTAATTTTTCAAATTCGCAATCCAATATCAACATAATAAACTCAGCCCATAATTATTTCCCAAATACCATAATTAAATATTTTCATAATTAATTCATCAATTAATGATCCCCAATTATATAATTCCTTTTATTAATTACCCTATAAAATTAATAATTCAATAGGAAATTAAATTTCTAAATAATGCCATGAAATTCTATTATTATATACATGTAATTTAATTCAAGACTGTGGTATTTGAATAATAGACCACCTATCCCAAAATTGTTGTAGAACGCTCACCAATGAAAATCCCCAGTTTGAGTTGAATAACAATAATGATGATGATGAATGAGATCTTGAATAAAATCCTAGAAACTAAATGAAAAAGCTCTAGTTCCATCAAACATAGATCTAGATCTAAACCATTCCCAACTACTAGTATAACATTCATCTTTTATCCAGAAATAGGATCCATATATATATATATAATCCAGAGTAAACCACATACCTGGGATGGTGTAAATCTTTATTACTCCATTCAATTCACCATGAATGGTGGTTGGGAGCACTTCTAATCCATCTGAGATCCTAAAAATGAGATAAATCTATTATTTATGAGTTGGGGTAACTTTTGGGTATAAAATGGGGGTTCTATTAATTTTGATGCTGAATTTTGGATTAATAAAAAACTCTACATGGGTTTTTGGGTAGGGGCTAAAGACTTTTACAATCCATGCCCTTCCATCGTGCAACTATTCTATGGGGGTGCGTTGTTTACCCATATAGGGTGCACAGTTTTAAAACTATGCCCCATTTGTGAAAATCCCCTCTACCTATGTTGAAACATTTTTCTATGATGGGATGCTCGGTTTTGGGAAAATGTGCGCTAATCATGAACTACCTCTACTCATAAAAAAATTCTAAAATTTCACCCAAAAAATAAATAAAAAATTATCCAAACAAAAATTACTCAAAACTAGGAAAAATATTACATAAAATCAATCCCAATATAGCTCTAAAAAAGGTCATCATCATATAGGAAAAATATAAAATTCTCCCATTATAAATTGGATCACAAATTTTAGCCGCATGGTTGGATAAACATTTCACCAAGCATAAATAGGACACTACCCATAGTGGGGTGTATTATAGTTCATGTGCATGTTTTGGGAAACTGTGTGAAAACTATTCTTTTCACCTCCTCTAAAAATTGTATAAATTTAGAATATGTGTACGAACTTGGGCACATGGTTAGGAAAAACATGTCCCCTACTCTACCCTCTGACAAACACCGCATTATTTGGAGAAACCATGCAGGATGGGATACACAATTTATACTAAATATGTGGTCCATTTATTTCTTCCACTAGTTAGGGTTCAGACTCAAAATGAATCCCTTGATACACATGTTTCTTTCATGTCCTAACTAGGAATCCAAATTAGGTCAAAACTATATAACTATAAAAAAAATTCAATAATATGTACCTCATAGAAAAATATCGTTCTTACAGTCTTTCCCCCTAAATAAACTCATTATTATGTTACCCTTCAAAGGGTATAATCTATCATCTAAGAAACACTCCAGCCACTGGGAACATATGTTGGCCTCCCACTCCCAGGAATCATCATGTACATGGCCATGCTACCATAACTTTGGCACCAAATGGACGGACTAGCCACAATGCTCTTTCGTGATCTGATCAATGAAATTTATAGGATAATGGTCAATTGAAGAAATAACATCTAATTTAATGTCTATGGGACCAAAATTTAGAGATGATTAGACATAATATTAATGAAGCTATAAAACAAGGAAGACATCGTGCATGGAATGGTACCTCTATAGTAGAAGAAACTGATAGGCTACTAGACTTACTCTATCCAAGATATCAAAAGGACAACAAAACATGGTTAAATCTTCCCTTTCCATTGTATCCATCTATTACCCAGTCTAGGTGATACCCATAATAAAACATGATCCCCAAACTCAAACTCAATGGGTCATTAATAGTGATTGAAATGAGATTTTTTCTAGACTGAATTGTATACATACACTTCTTTATTAACTAAACATTTTCCAAATATCCTACATGACAGGATGACCTAGTATCACTACTTCTCCTCCCTCTAACTAGAACATGGGTGAATGGAAGGGTCATTCGGGTAAGGACTCACATTGTTCCATATGAATCATCCACAGATATCATTTATTGCATACCCACTCGATGATATGGATATGATTCTCCCAAGAACCATAATAATCTAGAAAAAAAAATTAGAGCATTCCCTCCAACACATGTATCATCCATTTCAATTGGACATCTGTCTGAGGGTGAAAATATATACCCATAAGAACCTATGAATCCAAAACGTTATATAACCCATACCAAAACCATTATGTTAAATGAGAATTACTATCTAAAATGATAGTATGAGGGCCACGTGAAACCATATGATCTCATAGATATACATTCTTACCATTTCATCGACTAAGAAAGTGACCTAGATAGGAATGAAGTGGGATACTTTTTTTAGTCAATCCATAAATACCCAAACTACATAACTACCTCAAGTAGACCTTGGTAAGAATACTTCAAAATCCATTTCAGTGTATTCCCATTTCCATACTGGGATTGGAAATGAATATAACATGCCAACAGGCTATTGGAGATCCACCTTCACTTGCTAAGAGGCTGAACACAAAGTGATAAAACCTGCAATATGATATTTCATCCAAGGCGACCAAAACTAGTGATGCATATCATGATAGCTCTTGGAGATTCCTAGATGAACATCCTATTGAAAATCATGGTAATATTACAACATCTCCTCTCTCAAGTTTATCGAAACTTAGAAATTACCTTATATATGTAGGATATTTTCTATATCAACATACAAATCTGGAGTCATTCCCTCACTATAATTACTTTCTCCACGAACTAAACCCTAAGAATCTCATAGCATCCTTCTATTCACCTTATCATAGAGAGAATAGGTAACTACTAAGGCTATAAGAAAAGGAAACTCATGACTCTCATGAAACTCTATATGTATCTTGGGAAAGTGAGCCATAAATTTCTATTCCCCATTAGCTTTCTATATGTTTTATTCCTAAGTTTCCCAACTCATCACATCAAAAAGCACATTTCCCTTTCTAGTTATATAGGCAAGATCAAAGTAAAAATAGTGAAGGTATTCAACCCGTTATCATTATATGATATTCAATTCATGTTTTCAAAATATATATTTGAGGCTCTTATGGTCCATATAACCCAAAAAGTTTTCATCCATCAGATTGTGTCTCCATTAAAATAGTTTTTGGACCACATCTATTGAATCAAGGTCATGCGTTGGGTAATTATGCTCATGAGGTCTCGACTGGTGAAACCCATATGAAATGACCCTATCCACCTATATCATCACTACACCCATCCTAATGCTTTATAAATCATTGGACACCATATAAACTTTTCTAGGCTATAGAATAGTTAGAGTCGGTGCCAAATTAAGCTTTCCTTTCAGATCTTGAAGGGCCACATTCTAAGATTTATACCACAAGAAATCCACACCATACTCCATAAGATTAGTAATAATTTCATCAAGGCTTGATAATTCCTATATAAAATTCCTTTAATATCTATAAATCCCTATGATAATTAAAATATCAAACATGTTCATGGGATTCTCCTAGGTAACTACATCACACACCTTCTTTATGTCATTAGACACACCTAATTATAAGATATTATGACCCAAGAAGTTAACTTTTTCAATCCAAAAGTGGAACATAGAAATATTATGATATAACTATTTCTCTCTCATTGTATTCAAATTGATATCAAGATATTGATCATGGTCTCTTTGAGTATAATAATACACCATGATATCATCGATAAAATTAATGAGAAATGAATCTAGGTAAGAGTAGAAACCCCTATTCCTTACATCCATGAAAATGGTGGGTGTGTTCTTAAGACTGAAAAAAATAATAAGATACTCACATGAACCATACTAGTTACGAAGAGTCGTGCAGAGAATATCTGAAGGCCTTCCTCACACCTGATGATATCTTGATCTCAAGCCAATCATTTAGAACACTATATCTCTTCAGATCTATTAAAAGA
Source organism: Viscum album (assembly GCA_963277665.1). NCBI lineage: Eukaryota > Viridiplantae > Streptophyta > Magnoliopsida > Santalales > Viscaceae > Viscum > Viscum album. Next base: position 982,887,976 of record OY728157.1, read on the forward strand.
GATCATAAATTTTTGGAAGTGATATCACTTCTTATCAATATTCTTTTTCAATTTTCAGTAATCTACGAAAAGCCTAAGGGTATCATCTGCCTTATTGGTGAAAATCACGGGTAAACCCCATTAATAAGTTATGGTTTGGAAGAAACAATTTTATTTTAAATATTTGAACTATCTCTTGAGGTCCTGAAGCTTAGTAGGTTTCAACATATATGGTGGAATATATATTTGATCTGAATAAAATCAATCATAAACTCTTCCTCTCTCATGGGAGGTATTCCCAGAAAAGTATCCAGAAAGACATCTATGAAATGATCTACTATCATAGGAAACTAAATCTAATATAATTTGTGATCCTACATATAAAGGCTAGAAATGTATTTGGTAACTCCACCTAGCCCACCAAGCTCTGGTCCGGCTCTACTAGCCTAAAAATTCCACTAAAACTTGTAAAGATAACTACCTTCCTATGGTGATTTAAATGATACCCCCCGATGATAGAAGTTCATATTGACATGATATGAAACAAAACAATCCATCCCAAAAATGATACGGAATATCACAATATGTAGGGATAAGATGCTCAATAAGATTGGATAACTACTTGACTCAAGTGTATAGTCCCTACATTGGCGTATTCCCTCTAACCATACACCCAATAGAATGTCTAGGGTTATTACCCCACCGATCTATTGAATTTTCAGCCTGAGACATTCCACAATTGGTAAAAAGATTAAGGAGTGAGATTCACCTATATATAATAAATAAGATACTATATTAAAGGAAACTAAAATAATACCCCATACTGTCAATGGTCTTACACTCTGATCCTTGAGTATCTGTTACAAAGAATGAAACTGGCATGATCGATGGCCCTATTCTATAGCCGGACTACTTTGAGTAGGCCTACTCTACTCTCACTAATAATCAAGAGTATAGATACCACATAAAACATATTCCTCATCTTATTTGAAAGCTGCTAGCCCAACTCCCAGCTTTAAATGGTGTAATTAATTCCACTCTTAATGGTGGAGATGGCACATATCTTCTTCCCACAAAAATAGATAAAACGGTCTGGTAGAATCTATAATGATAACCCATACAGCTGTAATCATGCTACTCAAGCAATATTTATCAGGAAAGGCTTCACATTCCCCTTTCATCAATATTGATGGCATAGAATAATGATACATGTATGGGTATTGTATCCACCACTACTCTAAAGAGAAACCTCAAAGTTATGCCTCCTGCTATAAGAAGAAATACTTACCTTCCAAGGTATTGATCCTCTATTCCTAGTAAAATCAACTTATCATAGGTTTTTCTTTGTGATAAGAGTCTTTTTCTTGATCATAGAATTTTTAGATAGGTGAAAACATTTTCTTGTGATTAGATAGATTACTTGAACCCATAATTTAAATGTGGCGATCGTAATATCTCATCACCATATAGAAGTGGTTTAAATCATTACAAATTAATAAAATGTTACGAATAGTCCCCGAGGTACATATAACCTTAATCTAAATGTATGAACTCACTATCTTTGTTAGTTATCAACATATAAGTGAAAACTAGACATAGAATGAAGTCTGTAAGTTTGCTGAGACCGTTTCGTGATGACAACCAACCTAAGTAAACACATCCCCCCAGAACATGGAGAAAACACACAAAATTTAGGTGGAATGATTGACCCTCATATCTGGAGCAATCTTTAGGTGATCAAAGATAGAAATAATTCCCTCTATCCAAGACTCAAAAACCTATGGACTGTTATCCCCCAAAAATATGGGAGGATGTTACTACTAGAAATCATTCATTAGATCTAAGATAGTAGGTGTGGTTCATTGAGTAACCTATATTGACTACATCGGATGTAGGAAACTCTCTCAAAGCTGCATGTTAGTGCCTAGTTGGGGAATAACAGCTTGTGCCTCATGTGTAACTACTGGAGGGATCACCTATGTATTTCGGACCACCACCTCTAAATCATGATCATAACCACCCTGGTGGTGCATGACTAGAGGATTTCATGGTGGAATATCTTTACAAGTTCCAAGAAAATGACTCATGACTAGGTTAAAAATGTATAGAAACTTTAGAGGAATCATATCAAAAAAAAGGGATCACTACCTGAGGTATACTACCCCAACTACCCACATATAAGTCTAGGGTATTGGTAAGTGTCCATGTTTTAATTTATAGTCATTCCAGTTTATGGAGTAAAATTTCAATCTTAGGAAGTAACACTCTTTAAATTTCAGTTAATGTATCCATTAAACGTATTGATTAAATGTATACCTTTTAATATATAATTCAGTATGTCCATTTTATGTTCATAGGGGATCTTTATACATCGAAAAGGGATCAATAAAATAGATTGTAATTCCATGCTAATAAATTATCATACATTTTATAGCTAAAATTTAAACCATTATTTTCACTCAACCCCCATAAAATTCATTCTCAGAATGTAATGGGGAATATATGATGGATCGACACGGTTAATTACACATTCTAATTTTCAAGGTCCCACACACCTCATAAATTGAAATTGTTAGTCACTCAATTGTATCCAAAACCAATACCGTGTGAAAAAGGATACATATTTTATAAGTGTCGAAATTAGATATTTAGGATTACACCATTATTCTATATAGGAAAAAACTATTAAAGCTTTTGATGAAGTGTTAAACAACTAATATCAATTACATATAGAAGTTGTTAGCATCATATTCATATATAACATCCATGGATCACTCAATAATCATAGGAAACGCAAGCAATTTAAGCTATGAAATTCACCTATATGGCATGGAATAGGTAAGACATGTGATTTATAGGTTCCTATAATGATTCATGTATCAATGGTATTTATCATACTAGGCTGAGGTAAAATATCCATAATTTATTTTTATTTCCACAATTAATGTGCATCACCCAAAGATGAAGTTATATCAACTATAATAAGAGAAATAGAGAACAATAATTTCAAATTCCTAGGAAATAAGGTATTTACCCTGAATGTTGGTTAACTACTCCCAATAATGGTTTATGACCAAGTTCTAACATGTTCCAAATTTCATATCTAAATTGACAGAATATTATGAAAAAAGAAAATAAGATGCTCTGATAACACTTTGTGATGTCTCGGACCTATCTCACTCCTGATTAGTTGAACCTGATTGGGGACATGGAATTAAGCGTTCCTCTTAGTATGCTAAAAGATTCTGACTAGAAGAAATATCATTGGGTATTACAACGTGGATACAATACCCTGTGTTCCTAGTGGAGCACATGAGAGATATAATAGATGAACAAATAGTTAATGTAATAATAACTAATAAATGGAAGTGGGTGTGATCATAATCAACAAGAAAATAATAATCAACTCAAAATATGAACACTATCATATAAAAGGTGATCACCTTATGTCTCTATACTATAAGAATAAATATGTACATGGTATCAAGAATCAAGTGCAATACATGCTATAAAAAAGTCACATAAACTATTTTGGAATCTTGAGCTCCCACTTGACCATATACTACCATGTTCCATCTTAAGGAAAGAATGAAAGTCACATATCCAAAGTAGTATGCATCCCCTCATCCATACATGTGATCATCTAATATTATTGGTTAACAATATCACCCTAGATAGGGTGTATGGTAAATATCAGTATGCCACCCCAAATGGAGTCTATAGAATAAATTCTATAAATATTAACTATAAAATGTTCAGGTCTATAATAATATAAAGTTGTACAAATAAATAAATCATACCTACTTTATCCTCAGGTTGGGTCTGAACATGGAACCATTTAATTAATTATTATTCTGTTAATACAGATAAATCATGTGAAGTTGTATACTATATCTAGATACATCATCCTAATAATAATTGAGAATCCAAGGTGCAACCAATGAATCCTTGACCTTAGGGGTCAAAAAACTCATAGTAGTAACTCATTATGTTCGGAAAAAGGGTCTAATTATAATCTAACAGGCTCTCCCAATTCATTCCTCTCTAAAAGATTTTAACCATGTCAAGAGATCTTTTTTATTATTATCACAGGATGAGCATTACTGGTCCTGATGGGGTGAATCCTTATTTCCATGTGTCTGAAGACATCAAGATAAATACAAGGATTGTATCCAAGGAATGCTAATATCTAGAAGATATTTCAAGTAAATCCTTGGTAAATACACCAAGATATTAACATTATAATACAATGACTAGATTTTGTGGTGGGTATATCCAATGGTAGTAGGATCGATGAATCATAATTGTGTTCTCTAAGTTCTCAATCCATTCCCTTGGGAATTCAAGGAAGGACCCATTTAATCCATTCTTATAAAGGTAAAAAGGTCCAATGAAAAATAAACCCTAAAATCATTCCATTGTATCATATATAAACATGGACATGTAATTATCATTTAATTTAATCATTTTATTAGGTTCATATCATGACCATTTGACAATCATGACAAGGGGTATCAATGAAATACTTACCTTTGTCAAATTATTTTATAAACATTTAATACATTTTCCCTACCTTTAATTTAAAATGACAAGAGGGTTGAGTGCCTTCTTCCAATTAAAATTCAATCACAATTAACTATGTCAAATGAAATATATAAAGATACCTTCCATTTAATAACTTAATATTCATTTAATTATGGGGGAACACTTACATTAATAAGTACAAGTGAAAACCCACATGAATAGTATCTCAAATAATTTAGAAATATGTAGTGGGGAATAACATGGTACACACCCTAATTGGGTGGACAATATTGATGTCTCAAAATCCAATGGCATTAATAACATGTATATTTATGGATTTAGAACATAATAATAACAATTATAATTAATCAGATGAATTTTAGATTCATCACCCAATGAAATAAGTATACACAGAGATAAAAAAATTATAACTTAAAATATTTTTAGGGAAATTTCATAGACCACCAACCTTATGCCCATTTTACTCTCCTCATCCAGTATCCTCCCTTAGTTTGGTATGGATCAAAAAATTGAATAATCGATCAACACCTTAAAAATAATGCATATGATCCAACATAAAATTAAATCGTCGAGAGGAATAAAAATTATGAAGTAATCATAAATAATGAATCACTTATTGAGATGAATCCAATGAGATTACCAACTATTAATTCTGAGGTCGGGTGGTTAAACGAGATAAATTCCAAGGAAACAGTAGATTTGGAGCTCCAACATGAAATAGGAGGAGGGATTATATTTTCTGGAGGAAGGTGGAAAAAATTTAGGTTACAATAATTTTAGAGGAAAAATGTACATTTAACCTATTAAAAACGGGGCACATAATATGGCCATATGGTAGGAAAATTTATGCACAGACCATGATTATACCCCTATCCATATGGGGTGTATTATGGTTCATAAGCTCTATTTGGGAAACCATGCTCACACTGTGGTTTTAACTTATGCTAAAAACTATATACATTTTTCACCAGTGTTTGGCTCTGGTCAAATGGTAAGGTAAACCCATATGACCTCATCTTCCCCCTAAAAATCAGAGCATTGTTATGTAAATATATGGTATCTATGTGGAATGGTTTTTACTAACCATGTGGCCCAATTCATTCTTCCACCAGTCAGGTTTCTAGTACCTGAAATGCCCATGGATACCCATGTTTATTCCATAGCCTCACTAGTAATACATATTAGGTAAAAACAAAAGAACTAGACTAACAATTAATGTATTTTTACCTCATAAAAATTGGGTTCTTACATCATTTAATACTATATGTATCCCATAAATTGTGATTATGAAACAAATAATAACATGATAATTCATTGAGTCATGAAATTTATATTTCACAATAATTTAATACATTTGACCACATTGGTTTTATATGTCAATTAGGTGAATGTTTGTAGAGATAAACTACTACCAAGGAAATAAAATTATGCTTCATGGTCTATGTGGGTCAACTTTTATCTAAATATAATTTATTATTACACTAGTTAGATTGATCTCTAGTCTATATCAACATAGTTGATATTCATTGACTAAGTGGATATAAATCCCTAAAGAAGAAGGAATATAATGTGATTTTTAAAAGTATCTCCTATTATCATGAAATATGTCATATCATCAAAAAATAACCATTAAAAATAGAATTTTGGCCTTAAAAAGATAATATTTTCCCTAATAATAATGTTCCACATCATCTTTTGAATCATGATATATTAGTGCATCATATTCCTTGGATAATATTAAGGTGAAAGGGGAAAACCTGAAGGATTCCCCCTACACAATCCTTTGAATATAAATATTCTTCCATATTTTCAATTATGTCACGTAAATATGATTCATCTTCTACATTTGATAGTAGAATGTTAGAAGAAGAGAGAGTAAACAAACATAAATATGCACATGTGACATTTAAGAAAGGCATCTCTACTATCATTGATGACCTATAATATGTGAATTTTGATATAAAAGAGAATTTGTGGCCTAAATTGGTAATTTCTTCTATTTATCATAAAGTACTTGAAAAAAATATCATATTACTCGAGTATAATAATGAATTCTTCACCTGAAACTATATTGAGATGCTTGGATTGAGTCTTAATTTTTCTACCCATCATCATGGTTTCCTTGATAGCCACTATTGTTTTAAATAAGAATCCAGTTGGATGAATCCATCACATACTGCTAAGGTAGAGTATGATGTTAACAAACTCATCAAATACAACATTATTTTGGATTTTTGATATCTCAATGGCTTATTAATACTGTCCCCATCAAGAAAAATAAAGGTAAAATGAAAGTTTTCATTGATTTTATGGTTATTAATCGACACTTACCAAAGTATGAATTCACTTTCCCAATTATAATATTCATATTTAAGTTGATCACTTTTTTCTAAGAACTCACTTTTCTCGATGGGCATTCAATCTATGACTAGATCTGGATGGCCCATATTAATGCAGATACCACCACCTATAAGGAATTATACAGGTTATAAATCTATCATGTAAAGATATTCAGCTTAAAAATGTGGGATATAAATACCAATTCACCCCAAACTATATAGTTGATCCCCTAGTGGGAAAGATTATAGAATTTTATATTGATGATTTGGTGGTCATGTATTAAGAGCATAGTGATGATCTTGTTGACCTCAAAATAGTTTTCAACAAGTTGTGTCCACACATAATGATTAAAACCCCCATGAAATGTTATTTAGGGGTAACATTGTTAAAAAAAATTATAATTATTGTACAAAATTGTGGTATCAAAATAAACCCCTAGAAGATCAGGTCAATCCATAATATATGTCCACCTTAAAACCCTAAAGAGTTTATGGGACTCCAAGGGATTATTGATTATATCATATGTTTCTTAGATAATCTAATTGGTAAATTCATAACCTTCAAGATTTTTATGAAGAAAATTGTTACCTATATGTGGGATGAGGTTAGTTAGGAATCCTTTGATAATCTATAACATTACCTTTTACACATGTCGGTGTTGATACTACCCAATGAAGTAAAACCACTAATCCTATGTGGAGAACCCTTAAAGAGATCACTAAGTGAACTACATGATAAAAAAATTGATACATAATGGGGGAAAATATTTATTATCTCTTATGAATAATTCTAGATAATATTATTTGTTACTTAAATATCAAATGAACTCTCTATTGTTGATCTTCATAGTAAAAATATTGGGGCATTACTAATAACATTACTAGTTTCATCATATTTCTCATATGGGAATACTCAAATATATCCACAGTATCCCAATATTAATCATATTTATAACAAGATGGTTGTTCATCATACCTCAATTTGATATCTAATACATGTCTCTAAAGGTGACCAAAATGAAATCATTGGAGGATTTCTTCATATAACACCCAATCCTAGAGAAGTAACCATAGAATACCAAAATCCCAATTGAAGTAATTTTCTCTATCAATGATTCACCAAAATAATGGAATATTTACTTTGATTGTTCTTTTAAAATCCTAATATGAATTATCACAGAAATGATGAAGAATAACAAGTCCAATCATGGGTATTGTACTCATCCCCCAAGCTAAATTATTTTTACCCTACTTATTCTATATATCATAAGGATGTAACAATTTTGAGGAAACATACCAATCCCTAATTGTGGTCTTGTAATTGGTCATGTAGATAAGGGTGATTCCGATTTGGTGATCAAGTGGATCAATATTTAATATATCAATAATAAGGAACAATTTATTCACATTATTAATAACATATGAGGGTTGATGGATTAATTACACTCTAACCTAATACTATATTATATACTACATTCACAAAATTATTAGACTGATGAATTGGTCAATCCAGCCACATCCTTGGTAGATCTAAATTCGGATGTGACAACTATTTTCTTCTTACCCGACAGTATAGTCACACATTTTTTTAAACAATGATATATAAGTGGTCAATGATATTAATATCACACATGGTCAATAAAAACTCAAATCCTCTCCAATAGATACAATAACTATATTGATTTACCACAGAGTATACTACCTCCAACGTGGAATTCTACCACTATATTGATCCAAGAAGGAACTTTTTTGGGGTTGGACAGTTAACATTGTTCTCTATGATATCTCTAACACCAATGAATTTTCCTAAAAATTAGCCTTTAAGGGATTCCTCCTCAGATGCATTGAAGGAGGAGAGACTGTCACTGCAATATAGGAAGTAAATGTAGGCACATATGGTGTTACATTCCAATTTTATCCATTAACCCATAGCACTATTACACATTACCATGTACTCCTGGTTGTTTGTTGTGTAATTTAATTTATGACATGGGGTTATATCCCCTTACTATAAAAAATTATTTTATGTATATCCTTACTACTAATGGATTCTTCTCCAAGTGGACTATAGATATATCCCTCAAAAAGCTATAACAAAGGCAATCATCAATATTATGAAGACCAATATTATTACATGATTTGGTGTCTTTCACCCAATATTGAAGGAAAATGGAACATATTTCCACTCTTTATTATTGAAAATATTTATATCAAGGATGTAATATCAAGTAAATCCAATTATATTTTTATCATGTATTAAAAAATTGACAGATAGAGGCCTTCAATAAGACATTGGATAAAATCCTTTAGAAAATACTTGATATTGGAAATACATTTTGACTGAGAAAAATTTTATATTATTTGTGGAATTATCACACAAAAATCCCTATTACTATTTAGGATACACTATATTCACTTGTATAAAATAAATATTAAGTTTTTCCATTGAGGTTTATCTTCCCTCACACTATATGGAAATACGTAAATAGTTGTATGAAAAAGGGTACTCTCATAAACAAATAGATAAGTTATAGTGACTTGATGAGAAAAGGTTCCACACACTATATAACCTTGAAATCCACCTAAAATGAGTTTTATGGCCATTTAATAAGAATGTTTTTCTTATGATGAGGGTTGGCGATAGCTCTGAGAACACCCATGAAATCTAGGAATAATTTTGTAAATATTAAAAAAGAAGAAGAGCTACCTTATATTATACACAATGTATACTCCAATATATATTATTCCAGGTTCACTGTGGATGGAGATTGTATCATTCCCACTATTAATGGATGGATTAATAATTAATACTTTTCATTATTTCAAAATTAAATAAAAAATTCCTAGTTGTATGACTATAAAATGCATAGAACATAATTCCCAGCTATAATAATTTGAGAAATATATCATTTTTTTCCAATCTATATGACACTTTACTAAGTATCACATTGAATCCTTATCGTATTACATTAAAATATAGAACATCTCATCATTCTCATATGAGGTAAAAATGAAAAATAAGTGGTTCATCATACTATTGACCCAATTAAAATGAAAATAGTGATCTATAGGGGGTGAATATAACTTTTTAAAATCCATATAATAAATAAAACATTATAATAAAATTATAGATATTATCACATATTGTAGTTGTATAATGAGATGTAGCTTTTAAATATGAATTTTAGTAGAAATAGAAAAAATATGAATAACATATTTTAATATTTGTTTAGTTCAAGGTGAACCATTATCAACTCTTGACACCTCTATTATACTGAAGAGGAATGGTAGACACTAAAACCTTATTTATGAAGGAACTAACAGCACTTTATATACTCTTACCTTTTTCTCTCCTAGAGTTACAATCCAACGACACCTACCTTTCTATGAACCAAGGCACAGTTATACTACACATGATTTTCACTCAGGTATTCACACCCCATGGTTATACCTTTATTCAAGAAGTATAAAAAACAAAAAGTTCATCATTTTATGTACAAAAGCATAAAACTGTAGGTTTTATAAAAAAAATATAAAGACTATAGAGATGAAAACTATTATGAAACTATAAATATAAGATGGTTGATAAAAATTAAAATTTAAATGAGGATCAATGATCACTTTTGAAAATGAATGAATCTTGAAGTTCCTTCATTATCTAGTAGAAAATCGAACTCTAGTTGTAAGATAAAATCCGCAATAAAAGACTGTATTTTCCAAAAAATTTCTCTTTCCAAAAATTTCAAAATTGTATCATGTCTTCTCCTAACTGTGTTATTAAAATATTTTTTTTGATCTATTCAATCATTTTTTCCAGGAACCAACCAATTATAAATTCATTCTTTATTAACTCCATAATAATCTTCGGCTTGTTGAGGAATCTTGGTACCAAATCATAGTATGAAATGGTTATATAATAATATGAACATGAAAATATCATTTACCTATATTTTTTATTATATTATGATTAAAAATTTCTTATAAATTTGGTGACACTTATTGTATATTAATTAGAACTTATATCTATTTCATAAAATCTAAAAACTAATAAATTAATTCATGCAAATTTCATTATATCAAAATATTAAATGACAATTAAAATAGTGCCAAAATGCACATAAAAATGAAATTTCTTATGACTTTAAAAAATTATATATCTATTTTTAATTTTTTAAGAATTCAAAGAAAAAAATTCTTAGAAATCATAAGAATCCAATATTTTCAAATCAATTAAAATAACATCATAAATCTATGAAATTCATATGACATTGAAATTTTTCAGTCTTTTCAAATCTTATGAATTTGATATAAATCTTAAGTCTTTAAAAACAATCATTTTACATTGAAATATATTATCATTATTTTAATTAATATTGAAACATTCAACGTATTTTATATATTTTATGGCTTCTTATCATAAATCTTATGAATTTTATATTTTAAAAAGACTTCAAAATTAGTTTTTTATATCCTTGAAAAATAGTATAAGTTCAAAATCAGTTTTGTATGACTCTCAAAAAAACAAATGTCCTTAAAATTAGTTTTATAAGACATTTAATATTTTTATATTTATTCAAACCCATTTTTATATTACTTTTGTAAAATAATATAACTTCAAAAATAATTTCTTATGACTTTCAAAATGTTCATATGGAATTGAAAATTTTTTGAATAAGAAACTAAAATACATTAAATTAAAAATTCTTATGAATCATTGTAAAAACTATTATAAACACTAAAATATTAAATAATACATGTAGTGTGACATAAAAATGTAGTGATAATTTTGAATTATCAATTTAATCAAATGAAAAATGATTTATTTGTAAACAACGTTAGGTATTTGTAATACTCTAAATTAAAAAAATATAAATCCCATCACTAATAAAAATAAAATAACAATATAATATTTCATAATTTACAGTACCAAACAATAAAAAAAATTCCTTTATTTTTAAATTATTCAAAAATAAGAAAAAAATCAAAAATTTATTAAAATAATCTCCATTTTAATCTCTTAGCATCCCCAAATTAATAAAAAGTAAATATGGTGAACTTTTATAAAATATATAGATTTATATAGATATATATGAATATGAAAATAGACATGAGCCTCACAAATTACTAAATATATAATTTTAACAAATAGTGATGAAAAAATATATACAAACATTGATCTTTATAGTCTATTCTTGTAGACATAATTCTTAAAAAAGAAAAAATCAGTCAGTATTAATAAGAAAAATATATACATTAGATTTGTTAGTACTTTTAAAACAATAATAATTATTTTAAAATATAATTATTCAAGTTAAATATCCTTCATCCCATGGTCAATGAAAATTATGAAAATTCACAGAATCTGGTTATTTAGTAATTATATCAACACATTTATTTTATATAAAAAATATATTTTCTAAAACGATGACTCTTTTATTAACATGATCTATTAGAAAATAAAATGTAACAACTATTTTTTTCATAAATTATATTAAATGAATTTTAGATATTGAAATAGAAAATTTATTACGACAATAAATTGGTAGTTTATCAAAATAGACAATGGAGTCAGATAATGTTTGTTTTATCCAAAAACATTGTGCACAACAACTAGTGGCATATATATACACAGTCTCATTTGTGGATAAAAAATTATAAATGATATTTAGTCCTCAATGAGATTAAAAGTTTTGTAAGTTAAACACGCACTATGTTCTCTTTCTATCAAATATATAACCTCTAAAATCAAAGAAAATATAATATAACATGTAAAAATAGTTTTGATTAGTGTAGAAAAAACTATTTTTTACACTTCCTTTAAGATATCTAAATATTAACATAATAGTATTTAAGTGGATTTCATTAGGATTAGATTAAAACCATGAACACATGTATACTGAATTCATTATATCATATCTAGTTTTTTTCAAATATAGAAAACTACATAAATTTTCTTTATACAGTTTTACAACATCGCATTTTATATATTCATCAATATCTAGTTTAATTGGTGTATTAAAATAATTATATAAATCCAAAAAAACATTTAAATAAGATATATATAGTATTTATATTGATTCAGAAAAATACTATATTTTATTTGAAAAAAAATAAATCCAAGAAAAAAATTCAAATCACCTATTAAGCATATTTCAATTTTTTTCTAAAAAAATTGAATATTCATTATTAAGAAAACCATTTTTTGAATTAAATACAAGTTTATCATCATATATTTATAAAATTAAAATATAATCTGAATTTTTCCTAATAAATATATTTGGATCAAATTACTAATTCTTAAAACTATTGTTTAATAAAAACAAATTTTGGCTTTCTTATCAATCTCTAAGAACATTCATTAGACTATAAAAATATTTGGATTGTTTAAAAACATGATTTGGAAATTTTTCATTTGAAAATTCATGTGGTTGATTTATATAAAACTATTTATAAATCAAACCATTTAAAAGTTATCCTTCATATATATTTAAAACAATTTAAAATTTCATAAAGAATTAAAATATAATAGCATCTGAATGGATTCTATTCTAGAAATTGTTGTAAAATAATATTCAAAATAAAAAACATATTATTTAGAGTATCCATAAGCAACTAAATTAGATTTTTTAAATTTAATTTAAAAATGTATCCCTTTTATTTACAAAATTTTATATAATTCTAATAGTATGTATATCTCTCGAAAATTCACCTGAATTCCCAACTTTATTTCATTCAAATTGATTGATTTCACCGTGTATAAAATCATTATAATTGTAATTATTCAATTATTAATCAACATTAGCATGTAAAAAATTGGTAAAAAAGGTAATACTATCAGAAAATTCTAAAACATATTTTCTTATTTTTATTTGGAAATTGATATTTCGAATAAATTTTTTTTGTGGAATTTTCTTCATGAGTTTTCATATTATTAAGATCAAATTGAGAATATAATTTTTCCCCTCCACTAATACATTATCATTTTTAGGTTTATCTTTACCAAAGTAAAACTCATTAAATTATTCATCAATACTCTCTAAATAAAATTTATGTTTATCATTATTTACAATATATATTACATGCACATATTAGTTAACATACATGGTTATCATATTTTAAAAATTATATAATTTAATATTATTAATGTACTCTAAAATATAACCTCATCACTTTTAGAATAAAACATATCTAAGATACTGTTAGTATTTAAAATAATTTCATTAAACCTTTGAACTCTAAATGTGACAATAATTGTTTTCTTTTCATTAAGCAGATCATGATGGATTTTCTTTATCAAGGATATAATAAAACCCCAATATAAAATATATCAATCATTGTTAATTAATTCAACCTAAAAATATTTTGGTACCTTAAATTCATTAACCATGTTACTTTCAATTTCTTGATAGTTTTATTCTTCCTCTATATAACCCCAATATTTTTTGTGACTAAGGATGAAAAATTATAAAATTATTCATTATCCTTATATAATTTTCCAAATTAGAGACTGTGAATTCACCTCTTTTTTCACTTCTAATAGAAATTATTAGATGTACCTTTTTATTGTGAATCATTTTAAAAAAATTAAATTATTTTAAGTTTAACTTTTATGAGTTTTGTAGTAAAACCATGTCGATATATAAAATCATCAGCAATTATCTAAACATACATTTTACCGTCTAAACTATCAGATTTTATGGGTCCCAATAATCAATATGTAATAGTTCTGAGCATATAACTATATTTATATTATTAAATGATATAAAAGTTTCATTATGTTTCTTACCTTTTAAATAATAATTATAGAAAATTATCGTACATTATATAATCTTGGGTAGTTTATGAATATGTTTTTGTTTTTTCAGTTTTTATAGTTTTTCAAAATGAACATGTCCCAACATTCTATGAAAAAGAATATTATTTTTTCAATATCATTTAAATTGATTAAATTCATCTTTTTTAGTTTAGAAAAATAATTAGTTTAAATATTTCCTTCTATATTTTCATTAAATTAAATAGAGTTATCTTTAAAAATAAAACATTTATTATCTTCAAACATAACACTCATTAAATCATCACAAAGTCATTATATAATTTTATGTTTCATTTAAATAATTTTACATATAATTACTTTAAAATAATACCATTTTTTTAAACTCCAACTTCTCCAAACCCTTTAATCTAAAAATTAAATTATCTCCAAAAGTGGATAGTCCCTTATCACATGAATTAAAATATGTAAAATTAGAAACATCACGAGTCATGTTTATAGAACTCATATTGTTCATATATCATAGACCTTTGATAGTTCTATATAATATTTACTCATTTATATTTATTTTATTTAACAAAGCATGGTTGATCCTCTCACTCTTGTAATCTTAACCACTTGTGTCTAACTCTTCAATAAATCTCATTCCAGGTAAAACATTATCGTTTCTCTTTGTTCTAATATTTTTTTCCTTTCCCATAATGATTATATCTGTATAATTACACATTATGTAATCGTTTTTCTTCATTCATTTTATGTTAATTCTGAAATATTATTTTATTACATTTTGTTACCATTTTTAGATGATATTATTCCTTATATTTGATGACCACTTTAGAGCCTGTTATTCTTGTTTTATATTCTTTTTATATATTTTTAATATCCTATAAATATGTTTTAAATTTCATTTTTTCATAATGTAACAACTCATAATAAGAATAATTACAATGAAAATTAATATTATATATAAATTTTATACCTTTATTCTTTGAAATGTTCATATTATAAATTTTTTAAGTTGGGGTTCATATTGAATTAAATAAATGATTAGTTAACCAAAAGTATACTATTTAAAAAAAATTACTCTCATCTATTGACACTTTATTAGCATGATACATTGTTGGTAGTGATCTCAGAACTATTTCTACTATATTTGTGTTATCCAAATTCGCTCCAAGAACATTCATATCATTGATAATACTTATGAGTATATGGAATATATAGTTCAGAAATTTATCTTCACCCTCTCTAAATTCCACAAATTATACAATTACTATCCCCTTATTTATTATTTTAAGTCTTTATGAACTAAAATAGGTTTCAAGAATAATTATCTAGATATATTTTGATATTATACATGTTTATACATGTATAAAGACACATAATATTTTAACACAGTACAGTATATAAATTAATTTATAATTCAAAACATATCTTATTATATGATTACCTTATAAAACCCAAGATTAGTATTCGGTAACTTATATGGTTTCACCATGACCATCCAATTATAGAAACAAAATTTCTTTTGGTATTATATCATTATCTCATTCCAAAAACTATAATAATTTCCATCATAATATGTTGGATTTTTTGTAACCAACCCTCATTCACATTATTTCCCACCTAATTACAAAAATCAATCTTATTATATTTCTAATTATATACTATATAGGGTAACATAAAGAAGATAATGAGAAACCTAACCTAAATCCAAAGGAATTAATCTCTAATACCAATTATTAGCTCAGTAAAGAAGATAATAGTAGTCTAGATAGGGGTAAATAGAAAATTTATTAAATAATTTGAATAAAAAAATTTTAAAATTCAATATAGTTATTATTTCATGCAATAATAGTACAATTCAAGGCAGTGTTCAAATATGAAATAAAGTTGAAATAAAAAAATATGAACACGATATTTTTATAGTAGTTCAGTTCAACGTGAACCAATATACACTCTTCACTCCCATAATCTCTTTGAGAGGAATAGAACTAACTAAAACCATAAATTTGGAGGGATTAAATACCCTTTACATACTCCTACCTTTTTCTCACCTAGTGGAAAAACCTAATATTACATAACATTTCATAGACTATGGAACATACTAGAAACACCTTCCTTTTGTTTGAGGAGCCACATCCCACTGAAATTGGTTTTGGTCATGAGGTATAACAAAAAAAAAGAATTGATTTTGATGAGGGGAAGCTTAAAATTAATTCATATAACAAAAATAGGACAATAAAACGATTAAAATAATGAAAACTACCATAAAAAATACAAAGAAGAAAATAGAAATAAATATCATAATGTTAATTGAGTTCTATTATATCTTCAAAAAACCAATTAATGATGACATTCCTTTATGCTTACAATAGAAAATGGAACAATTGTCATATGATAAAATCTTTAGAAAAAAATTTTATATCTCTCTCAAATTCTCTATTGGAAAAAATATGTGACTATGTTGTTTATTATCATATGTGTGCTCTTAAAATGATCTATTTAATGCCATTCAATCATGTTTTTCATAATTAAACCTTTGTTAAATTTCTTATTTAATAACCCATAATATTTCCAATCACATTGAATATTCTAGATAAAAAATAATATAATATCATAGTTTTATAATAATATGAATTTGAAAAATATTATTGACCGGTATTATGAAATATCTAACACTTAAACCATGATTAAAAATTCAGAACACTCACAATAGTTTCATTATAAATTATATGTTTTCAAAAAAAAATAAAACTGATAAAATAATATAATATAACATACAATTAATCAAAATATAAAATAACAAGTAAAACAAAGCAATTAAATGAACATAAAATGACAAAAGAAATTTCTTAGGACTTTTACAAATTCAAAGCCTTTTCAATTTCATTAGACTAAAAATATAAAAAGTCATTGAAAATCATAAGGATTTAATATTGTTTTATAAATTATAATAATTTTATAAGTCTTTTAAAATAATATGACTTCAAAAAAATTTATTTTTCAGATCACATAACATTGAAATATGTTATATGTATTTAAAATGATCATATGAATTTGAAATATATCATATGTACTTTGAATCATATTAAAAGGATGTAACTCTTTGAAATATCCTAAAAATTCAAAACATAAATAGTATGACTTTGATATTTTTATATGGATTCAGAATTAGTTTGTTCATAATTTTAAGAAAATCGCATGACTTCAAAATAAGTTTTATGTGACTTCAAAAAAATAATATGTCTTCAAAATAATTTTATTATGACTGAAATATATCTTATTCCTCAAAACTATTCTTTTATAACTTTGAAAAAATTGTATAAATATTATACTATTTTAATATGACTTTGAGATTTTTTCTATCCCATTGCTGAAATTTTCAAAAACAATAAAATACAAAACTAAAATACAATAACTATAGAAACCTTTATGAAACATTATAAATGGTATTATAAATATCAATCACTTGAATAATAAAGACATTGTTATTTATCATAGTTTTGATAAATTATAATTATTCATTTAAACATGTGAAATGTGAGGTATTTGTAAATAATGTTAGTTATTTTTAATATTCAAAATAAAAAAAATAACATCAATTACGAGATCCCCATTAATCAAACATAACACAACACATAGATATATATTCAAATTTATTATGATGGTTTGTTTATGAGACCCAATCTCTTAATGTGAGAGCCGAATCCATGTAGGAATTCTTGATACATGTTTTATTACTTCATTTAATAGTTTATACTGAGATTAAATGACATAAACATTTAATAACTACATATGTATTGATTCTTGGTATTATATGACAAATAGTAACATAGAAACTACTAAAACCAACAAAAAATTCAATTCCAATTATTCCCTCACATTGTCTCAGTGTCTAAGACATCTATTATTCATGAACAGTTTTCTCTCCTTTCTTTAATCTAAGACAATGTTATCATATTTTTTTCAAAATCTAGATAAAAAAATCTCATATATAATGTTCCTCATTGCATAACCTTAAACTATAGATAATCTTTGTCCCTATTACATGAAAATGAACTACATGACACATATTCTATAATGAAAGACCCAAAATTACATAAAAAGGTCTATTCAATGAGGCTTATCTTTCTTACATAAGATACAATTCTACTTAGGAACCCTAAGTATGGGATTATTTTTCCATGGACCTAGGATAATCATAAAAATATCACCCACCCTTATAAGGAATTTAAATATATGAGTCCCTATCACATGATTTGAAACTTCATGACCTACCAACTAATATATGTGACCTTAAACAACCTAAACTGGGCTATTACGTATTTCATAGATCAAATATTCCCCTCCTTTATTTGGGATCTTGACCAATATAGTGGATCATATCCTTTCATTGGGGATGAAATTTTTATGGATATACTAGCTATCCATAAATTATATTTGGAAAAAATTATCATAATATGGTGATGAGAAATTGACAAATTCATGATGGGTATTCGTCTATCTCTCCCACTAAAGAATTCCAGAATTTATCTCTTCCTCATCTGTGTAGGAGTCAAATCTGCACAATAAAATATTTTATGAGAAGTACATGTTCATTGATTCATTCTATATTATGATACATAGTGGTGCATGAATCCATCATCCTAGGCCTATTCAAATGTTTCAATCTACTTCATTCCCTTTTAATACTATTATTTGCAACCTCTACTATTCAAATCGAGTTTTATCAAATGGCCCATATGCTAGGACATTGTAACAATATTAAATTTCACTATGTATTATGATTAAATAAATATTATGTTAAAATATTCATCTATAAATAAAACCTAACTAAAATTAAATCATGATATGTTAATGTAAAATTTCACCATAATAATATAGGGATTAAATTAGTTTCTAGAAATGCAATTAACTATATTATGACCTCTATTAAGAAAAAGGAAAGTGATGGAATTAGGTAACAAAATTATCCCTTATAAAGATCATTTATATGAACATGGGAAGGAGCTAAAATCTCTATGTTTTTATCTTAATCGATCCCAAGATGAACTTGAAAAAATACGACATGGAAAAAATTGTATCTGATAGAAATTCAATATCAGGAAAATTTCCATGAGATATGTTCTAGTATAATCACTGACTTTGACTGCCACCCGAGTGTACCTTATAATCAGATCTTACCCGGATACTGTAAGGGTATATGTTAATATAAATAATAATGGAATAATTATATAATTATTAATTTATTAAGGTTTTTATCATATGTATTTTATAAATTTCCCATTTTTACTTTTAAAGAAAAAGAGTTTAATTTTCATTATATATAGTTTTTCATTATATTTCATATTTAAAAGAAAAATTTATAAATTTTTTTATTTTAAATTTATCTAATTAATTTCAAATTATAATTAGTCATGCCAATATTACATTAGGGTTATTTTTTGATATTGTTTTACAAAAAATTAATTTTTAGGTTAATAGTGAAAATAATGATTTTACTTAAAACTGACACTTCTATGACATTATCTTAAGACAAGAATGAATTTAATGTTTATAAAACCTTTTTTATATAAAATACAAATATTTAATAAGTTAATATATTTTATTTAAAATTATTATGTTGAATTTATAAAATGCATCTTTATCATTTTCTATGCTTATATAATATTTTTCTTTAAAAACTATTTTTGCTCACTTATATTAAAATAAATTTTCATCACTTATAGGAATTTAATAAAATAAAATTAATTTTACATATTTTAAATTATTATATTTATATAATTTAATAAGTTTAATTTAATTTTTAATCTTAAAAATGAAATTACTAATATTAATGTTGATTACCGCAACAATGGTGGAAAAATTATATTTTAAAAAAATATTTTACTAATATTGTGTAATATTTTTCCAACAAATTAAATTAATATATTTCAAATAATGACTCTAATAATATTTTTAATCATATATATAATTAAGTTAACACACATTAAATTCATAATCAATGTTAAATAATATTGACAACATATAAGAGTTATAACATTATTTTCGACAAAAAATTGTTCTTCTATATATAGAATTTTTTAATTCATGAATTTGTTTTCTATTTTTTAGAAATTGAATTAGATTAAATTTTGTTCCATAACACCCAAATTTGGTAAGATGGGTTATTTTATGTTTTTATAAAAAATATGATACTTGGGTGAAAACTATATACTCGTTAAAAATAAAAAAAAGGTAAAAGTAAAAATATAACAGCAAATGACTTAAAAATGGTTAAAACATGTGAAGAAATTATTTTTCTTGAATTTTTACCTAATATTAACCTAATACAAATTATTTCATACGTTTAGAACCATTTACCATTTAATAGTGCTATTACATTATTGAAAAATAATCCATTTTCACAAAAGTTCCCATTTCTTCATTTATAAATGGGGATCACATACTCCATTTCAAAGTTACACATCCCTATAAAAATGTAATAAAACCCCTAACCAATTTACATATAATATAATATTCTTGAATGAACTAAATCCCCAAATCACCGTAATTTATCCCAAACCCTTAATTTTGAAGGACACTTTCAAAAGAATGTTCATGGTCCCAAAGTGAGTTTTACTTAATCCTTAATCATTTCTTTTTCTTACTTACCTTAAAAACTATATTATATATATATATATAAGGGAATAAATATAATTATTATACTACATATATATTATATTTTGAAAAAATAATTATTTATTCCATTCCATTCACTTAGAAAAAAAAAAGAAATGTTGATCATGCATTTGTGTGGACTAACTCTTCCATGAAAAAACATCTTTAATTTTTCACCACAT
Organism: Viscum album; assembly: GCA_963277665.1. Taxonomy (NCBI): domain Eukaryota; kingdom Viridiplantae; phylum Streptophyta; class Magnoliopsida; order Santalales; family Viscaceae; genus Viscum; species Viscum album. Next base: position 982,909,455 of record OY728157.1, read on the forward strand.
CCTATATTAGCTGGTTATAAATTTTTAATTTAAGATTAAATTTGAAATATATAATATAATTATGAGTATGATTATATATATCTATATATATATTATAATACACCTTCATTTTCTCTCATTCATCTTGAATTGAAAACATTAACCGTGCATTTTGCGGACAACATCCTCTATGAAGTATAGTGTCTCATTTATCATATAGTTTATTATTATTTATTAAAATATAATAAAATATGATTAATCATCATAAAAATATCTATATACAATCATTTTTATTCTATAATAATGATATTATTCTAAAATATAACTCTTTCCTAAGCATAATCATCCATTAATTCTGGTAGGTTCATGTTTGGGTCGATCTAACAACCTTTATGAACGATGATATAAAACTCTAAAATGGAAGAATTAAAAACAATATTTAAGGTATAAATATCATTTTAATGACACTTTTAATATTACATAAATATAATAATGGACATTATATAATAAATATTAATAATAAACGATCATATTATACTTAACTTCCTAAAATGGGCATACTAGAGTACATTTACTAATCTGAGTTCATTTTATAAATGTATATATATATATATATATTTCCTAATAATATAATAATAATGCGCATAGACCCCTAAAATTATATAGATTATTCAACACTTTTAACAATGGCCAACATACCAAAAGAGTTATATTGAAATTGACTAAACCACAAAAAACATGATAATATGTAAATAAAATATGATAATAAATTACCCTTAATAAATGAAATATAGATGAAGATTGAATATAATATAATCAGTTTAATTATTTTGGAAGTTATGAACATGTGAAGAGTGAATCGAGACCATGTTTTGATTTCTTGCTAACTCAATTTACTTCTATTTAGTTGTGAGCTTTCTTATTGAATTAATTGTTCCAAGTTTAATTTTTTCAACATAATGAAAAATATATTATTTAAATATTTATTATTATTATTTGGTCATAAAATTATTCATTATAATGTCATTATAAAGTGATTTTTACTTCAATGATTATGTTACTTGTAAGGGATTTTGTCCTTAGTTCCCTTTCTTTGAGGCATGCTCTCATGTTTTTCACATAATCTTCTTTGAAATGGTGTAACCAATACCCATTAAATTTTTTCATCACAAATCACCCTCAATCATGTTTTTTGTGATGTAAATCTCAAAAAATATCATTTATATTATTTTAATGAAATTAAAACTAACATTTTATAGGGGTTTCAACTAAAAATCCATTCTTTGATATATTTTTTATTGGGAATGTAATTTTATTTATATGGTGATTATGATACCTATATGATTTAATATTATATTAAATATCATTCATTCATTGTATTTTAAGATCAATTTCAATATATCTCTTATTTAAGGTGTATTAATGTTAATGTTACTCAAGCCATAATAGATTTCTAGAATCAGATTCTTTCTCCTTGAGTCATAAATTATCTACTTAGTTATGATCTTCTAATCCCCATTTACACTTCTATCCCCTTTTTCCACTATTTATATCTCATTTATCAAGGGAAGTTACTTTGGATCATTTGTATCATTTCATTGATGAAATAACTTCCTATATGAATGTTTAATGTTTTTAAGAATAACTCTGATTATTTATATGGTATCCGTATATTCTATTTAAATATTTTCCAACATACAAATGTTATAAACTATTTTTGGGAACAAAATATAGATTAATTAATAAGTTCCCTCTTACTTACCATGACCACTTTTCAAATGGATATTTTATTTCCTTATTTATGTTATGCTTTTTCAATAATGGTTTATTAAAATATTAAAAGGTTTTATATATCATGGATATATTTCATATCCTGTAATACATGTTTTCTCAATACAACCCTTATCTATTTTTCAAGACTAAAATATTGTAGATTTTTTTTTCAAAATTTTTTTAATATATCTCAAAATAATTCCTCAAAACTATTTTTTAAAATGAATATTCAAAATAAACTAGTGAAAATTTCACACAAAGATTCAATATAATAATTTTAAAAGAAACTTACTTTTTAAAAAACATTATAATAATTGATTTCACTTTATTTTTAAATTACATTTCAAGATTTCCTCATGTTAGAAAGTGAATTATTTTTTACTTATTCATTATTTTTTATTTAAAAGGTCTTTTATGTAAAATGTTCATTTTCCTCATTATTTTCCAACTAAAATCCAGTAATTATTTTAGAAGTGAAACACCCCTATATGTAAAAATATTAATATCACATTTTGTAGCATTTATGAAATGAAACACCAGGCATGGAAATTTATATAACATCCTAATAATTTATGATATATTTAAAATTATAAATAAATTAACTCAATGAAAAATCTTTAAATTTATGAAACATTGAATTTATCTTGCTTTACATGCAACAAAGACTTTCTTTTATGGTTTGTTTTACATGCAAGACCGAGTTTTACCAAATACCATTTACATTATTATATAAAATAAAATTTATCACCATGAATTTAAATTGGTAGTTAAAAATAGGATTGGTAAACATATGAAAATATATTTTTAAAAAAAATATAAAATTAATTCATTTGTTACCAATTTAGTAGAAATGAATATAAAAATCCAATTGAATATATTGGAAATGTTTTTATTAAAAAAAATTTGTGCCAAAGGAATTTTATCCAAAATATTAAATTAATTACTATTAGTGGAAAATAATATTTAAATTTATATATTATATATTAAATATTTCTTTTAATTCATCAAATATATTTTACAAGAATAACATAAGAACAAATCCAATTTTAAGAATGAAAAGCTCTATTTTTCTAAATGTATTTTTTCTTCCATTTAATGGTGAAATTGTTTTAAAACTAAATTTTGATAATTATAAATTTTATTTTAAAAAATAAACATCATTTTTGAAATTTTAATTTCAAAATTATCATAGTCTGATGTTTTGGTATTTTTCATAAAACATTCATTTATTATGAATAGAGAAAAATTCAAAATTTTAACTGGAAAATGACTTTTAATTAAAATAATTTATAATGATAAATTAAATTTTAAATTGGTTTTAATGTTAAATTAGGTCTATTATAATTATATCACTCTAATTTAGTTTATTAAAATGAATTTTAATTTGAATTTAAATATAAAAACATTGTAAACATTTGACAATTTTCACATTAAAAACTAGTTTTCTCGTCTTGTCTGTTGGATTAATTTTTAATTTATTTTTTCCCCATATGTGAAATAAGTTTTTAAATATTAATACCATATTTTTAGAAGTAATAATATATAATGACTAAAAATGTCAAATTATTTTTTTTACGAATTTTATTAGTGAAAATAGTTGATAGTAATTTGAGAAATTAACAAAAAAAACAAGTTTACCAAGGGACTAAACATTAAACGTAAGGGGCCAAATGACCTATAAATTTATCCAAAAACCACTGGATAGTAATATTTAAACATAATTACTTATATTATTAATATTTTTATATTATTATATCAAATTTACATGAAACAAAAACTTGGGAGCACTCAATACATTTCAAAACTATCAAGTGTTTACTACCCCCCCCCCTCCACTTAAAAAAGGAAACCCACTCTCCCCCTCCTTAACACATTAAAACAACTTTAGGTCATCAAATACCAAAAAAAATGAATTCATAAATTACTTCAAATCATAATATAATAATTATTTTTAGTATGAAGAAGTTCATTCAAGTTTTTTGTGAAGCCGGACGTTGAAACAGAAAAATGAGGTAATGTTCTTCTAAATTCATTTTTATTTTATTTTCTTCTATACATCCTACAATTATTATTATTACATTATAATAAAATAACCTAAGTATATTTCAACATTTATAATTTATTTGTTAAGTTTATGGCCTAAAAATACACTAACTTCCATCAAATGGGTTATGAAATAATTGTTAATTTGAATGGCAGACTACCGCCTCAAAAACTGTTGGCGTTTGTTTTTTATTATTACCACATTTAAAGGTTGGAAAAATTTTGGATTGGAAGTTTATAAATGACATATATTATATTTAATATGTTATTATTATTAATTATTTATTATATAATATGTATCATTCTGCTTTCCATTTTGTGGGAAGATGATAATGTTCCTCATGTGTATGCCGGATTACAACCTCACGAATAGATGTGAATTTCTCAATCTTTACATGGAATGTATTAAGGATGGTTTTAATAAAAATATGTTATATATATATAATTATAGTGAATCTATAATGATAATACATATATATATATCATTTACCTTTCATTCTTTCAATACGAAAATAAAATGGAAACAATGTTCATGTGTACGTATTGTCTACCATCTCCGTAAACAGTGTATTTCATTTAATACCAAAAAACATTTATGGAATTATATAAATATGAGAAATATTTAATATATATTATCTTTAACTAAAGTTTTATATTATTTATATTATTTATTAATGATCAAATTAAGTGGAATAAAATAACAAGTCAAAACAAACTTGAAAAACCAGGAAATTAACAACCAAAATAATTAAAAAATGTGTAATTATTATAAAAAGGTTAGTAAGATGTTTTAAAATAATAATATATGATATCATAAATGTTAATATGGTAATTTATAAGTTAGTATATTTTTTGAAACCATTATATGTGATTTTAAAGAGAATCCATGAAAAATGAATCTTAAGGTATGGGATTTAATGTTAATTTTCTTTCATTGAGGCATAATGTAATGTCATGCACCTAATTACTTTTATATGGTGTATATATTTCCTCATGTCATTTAATATCATAAATAACTAATTATTCATGGTATATTATGTTTTAATTTAAATTATTTCATCTCTGGGGAATTTAATTAAGAGTTATCAATTGGTAATGAATTTTAGGACTCAATTCATTTTCATTGGGTTATATTACTTCCTCGTTGTCTTTAATATTATCAAATTATGTGGGAAATAACTTCTGGATACATATTGATGTATTTAGACTTATTTTATGTTGATTTATATTTTTTATAGATAATATATTCATTTATTAATTATTATGCAAAGTTTTGATTGTTTTAATGGTTTATTTCACAATATTATTCAGATTGATATTGTTTATTCTTGAAATTTAAATAAGGAAAACTATTTGATAATTTTTTTCATAAACCATTTATTTTCCACTACTGATTCGTGATATTTTTCATGTAATAGTACCATTTTCCAACTATTTGGTACTTAAAATATTTAGAATAATTATTTTTAATAAGACCTCACATCATTTATCTCTTCAGTCGGAAAAATATTAAATTCAAAAAACATGTTTTTTAAATAAATTTTTTTTTAACCTTTTACAAATAATTCATTGAAATAATTTTTATGCATTTTTACTTTTTACAAAAAGTCTTGGAAGGAATCTTATTTTCGCATTCTGAACAAGGCACTCTTTTATCATTTTAACAATATAAATGGAATGTTATTTTTACCTATTATGGGATGTACAGAATTACCTATTGTAATTTCTTTTAATATTATTTTTAATGTTTTTGAGTTTATGCTCAAATTAATTTTTTTAAAATTTATTTTCAATGAAATTTTTTTTTCAAATTTTTTTTCAAAATTAAAATTATATTTTCCTCTAGAGTGTTTTTAAATATATTTTTCTTTTATCAACGACAAAAATCATTATACTTACTCCAATTGGTATAAATTGTAATGAATACATCCTTATTCTATCTTTGGATATCTTATGATAATTTTGAGTAAGGATAATGTTGAATTTAACTTCCTTGAATAAGTTTTGTAGTCGTTAACTTCCCCTTGATTTATTCACTTTTCTATGATCATTGAACATTAAATTCTCCCTAAATCTCCAGAACATTTATCATGGATATTATTATTTCCTAAGCCTTAAAATATTTTTACATATGGTGTTTACTTTGAAATATATTTTATTGACTAGTGAAATATTGAAAAATCTTTATCCTTAACTTTATACGGATATTTGATAAGGCCCATTATTCATGAATTGAATCTATTGTTTGATATATGAGTAATGATTTGGAAATGAAAGATAGGTGTTGGGTACTAGCTAATGAAATCACTTAAATTCATTGATAGAATCATGGGATAAATAATTTATCTATACTCTACTGTGGGATGTTACACAATATGATTTAAATTGTCTTGAGGATAGATCTTCATAGTAAAGCAATCATGTACTTGGGAAACACGATGTCTGATAATTAAGTATTTCTTACACTAAGAATTCAGTTATTTTTATCCATGATAAGTTCACAATGAAAAAATATATGGATGCATTTTATTATTAGTTTATTGATTAAATGGAATGGGGTTTCTGTTATTTACCTTTTCGTATTGTTTACACACATTCTTCTCATTTTATTGGTTTCATGGAATGTTTGTTTATTTTTTTACCTTGATATATTGATTATTCATTTTGAGCCATGGTTTCTTCTACTATACTTAACTCTTACTAATCATTTTAGCTCACCCTTATTTTTTTTCCTTTCCCTAGGATTCTATAATGACTTCTATGAATGATATATAAGGATACACAAGAAGGAATAATGTTATTCATGAACTGAAAAAATTATTTTACAATTTTTGTATTCAAATGTAATGTAATACTTAAGTATGTGTCTCGTTTACCAAGACTACTAAACTATTTGGTCCTTAGGGATACTTTTCCTTGTATCTTAGAGTAATGTAATTGTATTAGGTACCATAATTAGGGATTTGGGGTCAAGGTCTCCACATTTGGAACAAAATGAAGTTTATTAGGGACCTTGGAAACTTCATATAGGAAAAAATATGTTAGGCAACATAATCTTGTGATTATCATTACACGTCCTCAGGGCCCATGCCATGACTACCCCAAGCCCGCCTTCCATAGGCCAGGGGCTGGCGACTAGCACCAAAGGCAGAAATACATATACTGGGAAGGAATTTCCTTTATAAAAGTAAACAAACACAACAGAGTATGCAACTGAAGTAAGAACTAAGTAAAACTGTATACAAAAGTAAGTGCTGAAAGGAAAGGGCTGGAAATACAAGCCCATAAGTAAGTACAGTACAATTGAAAATCTAGTACAACAGTAGAAAAGTAAATCAGCAACCACTGAGTCATCCTCTGGGAATCCCACTTGAAGGGTGGGTACAAATGGCCTCCTCAGGACCTCAGGTCCGCCTGTCCACTCCATGTACGTCTCACCATGTGGTACACCTCCGGGTACCGTCCAACTCCTCGACACTCTTCCTTGATCAGTGTTGTCTGTTGTCTACAAATAACACAATGAAGTGAAGGCATTTCACGTTCAGAGGTGAGTATAATGATACTCAGTAAAGACCTCGAGACCCCCAGAGGTCTCCCAGAATCCATGAATGATAAAATACAAAATAGAGAAACAATCACGAATTACCGTCCAATACGAAGTATCAACCAACATGAAGTATCAACCAACACAAAGTATCAACCAACCCTACTTAGGTATATTCCCATATATATACCATAGTTATTAATTATAGTTCGGCTCCAACTCTCAATCCCATGCATAACCCAGTCCACAAAGGAAATAATTCAATCACATAGATGATATTGATTAAAAGTCAAGACACGGCTCACACAAGTATAAATCCTTCATATGAAGATAGAGATGACTGGTTGTAGTCACTGATTCATCTAAGCTGTCGGACCCACAATGGATACTAGACCAGCTAAGCTATCGGAACCACTCAGGATACAAGACCAGCTACTCTGTCGGACCCACTCAGGATATAAGTATAAGACTCATCGCTGTCAAACCCATAGAGGATCTCAGTACAGAATTCATCTCTGTCAAACCCACGAAGGATTCTAGTATAGTATAGGTCGTCTTCGAACCCACAGAGGATCCAAGTACGGTATTCTTCGTCGTCGAACCCACGGAGGATCCTAGTACGGAATTCATCACCGTCTAACCCACGGAGAGCTCCAGTATGGTAGACATCATCGTCGAAACCATGGAGTATCCTCGTACTGTAGTCTTCATCGTCGAACCCACAGAGGATCCTAGTACGGAAGTCATCGTCGTCGAACCCATAGAGGATTCCAGTATGGTATTCGTCATAGTCGCCGCAATCTCTAGGGTTCCCGCACACAGCACACTCGAATCCAGGAGGGTCCGCTCCACGAGAAAAGGGGGTCGATACATCAACTATCGAAAATTCATAAGTTGATGTATCCCAATGTTCTGTCTCATCATAAAGAACTCAACAAGACAGACGGTGCGGCAATCGGACTCCTGGTCTGAGAGTTATTAGCTTTTCCGTTCCAGTGGACCGATTGGATTTTGGGTACAATCCAACCCATCCATACTCCAATCTCATTAGAATCCCATGTGCAGTATTCCATAAGGATTGTCTCATCAAAAGTAAACCAACGTAGTTTATGACACGTCAATCGGACGTCCGGTGCTTAAGTTATAAGTGTTTCTGCTTTGAGGGCCCAGTTGGTTTCATGTTCGAACCAACCTACGCATACACAAACTTCACCAAAACCTTGAATATAATATACCAACATGAATGTCTCGATCCCAAGAATCCTATGCAACTGACGATGCATATATAAAAGTTCTGTAGCTCAATTTATGGGGGAAATACTAAAATGTATTCGAAGAGGGGGGTTTGGGTCCGGTCCGACCTGGCCCAACCCGCCCTGGGTCATCCCGAATCGGGTTGACCCGACCGGGGTCCGGGTCCACCCGAAAAGGGCATGGCCCAGCCCGGCTGTTGTGGCCTGGCCTGGCAGGGTGTGCCCCAGCCCAGCTATTGTGGCCCGGCCCAGCGAGGTGCGGCCTGGCCCCGCTAGAGGCGGCTCGGCCCGCGCATGGGCGGCCCTGTCCGCAGATGGATGCGGCTCAGCCAGCTGGCCGAGCGGTATGGGGGTACGGCCCCTCCGGATTTCCAAATAGGTGGATCCGAGCAGCGCTTCCCCTCCTATAAGGCCGGCTTTTTCATTTCAAGCGGCCCACGGTTGTGGGTTGCGGGTCTTCTGCACCGCATCGCATAAGGCCACCACGGTTTCTTCCACACGGTCGGCTCGCCAGCCTGTCGGATCGCCTTCCGAAGCGGTCCTTGGAGCACGGCCCGCTGCTCTCCACAGCGCGGCGCCAAGGGGGCACCGCGGTTTTATATCCGGCCGGCTATGGCCGGCCGGATCATCTAGAATAGCGGCCTGATGGTGCGGGCCGCACCTCCTCCGCATTGTGGCGCCAAGGGGAGATGCGGTTCCTTCAGCCCGGGCGGCTTTAGCCGGCCGGTTCTTCTTCGGGCGAGCGGACCATGGTTGAGGGGTTTGGTCTCCCTTATGTGTGGCACCCGGTTCCGCGATCCTCTTCGGGCCGGTATGCGTCCATCGTATCTAATGCCGCCTTCGGTCATCTCCAACCCTGATCGTCGCCAACTCCGGTCGCCGCCACCTCTTAAAACACCGTCTCCATCATGATTAAAAACAAGAAACAACGGAGGGTCATTGGTCCAGGTTCATTCGGCACGTTCCCTCTACATGAGGCAGTAAGAAATGGCCAAATACGATCACTTGCAGTCAATAAGAACGAAGGTATAATTTATTCAATTTAAATTATACCAACCGCTACCTCGTATTGGACATCGCACGTCGATGACCTACAGAAGACGAGCATCGCGGTAGTTAGGTGTCGCGGAAGATGGTGTCACGGATAACGGTGTCGTCCCGTCAATTTTGGAGGAAGAGTCATTTTTGTGACGCGGGAAGAGAATCCGAAGATGGCGTAGATTCCTTGGCATCGGGGTGCGTCAGAGGAGGAAGCATTGTTGGAATAAGTTCTTCACGTTCTTCATCGGAGATGTTCTTTTCTTTAGAACTGTGTTCTTCGTCGAGAGAGGAACACCTTTATTCTAATTCTCCATAGGTTCTCCATGTACATCTCGACTAGTGGTCCACCTCCAGGTACCGTCCATATCCCCAACACTCTTCCTCGATCAGTGATGTCCATCGTTTGCAACCAACATAATGAAGTGCAGGCATTGCTCGTGTAGAGGTGAGTATAACGATACTCAATAGGGACCCCGAGACCCCCGAAGGTCTCCCAGAATCCATGAAGGATAAACCACAAAGGAGATATACAATCATGAAGTATCAACCAACACTAAGTATCAACCAACACGATGTATCAACCAACCCTACTCAGGTATATGCCCATACATATACCTTAGTTATTAATTATAGTTTAGCTCTAACTCTCGAGCCTAAGCACAACCTAGTCCACACAGGAAAGAAGTCAATCACATCGATGATAATGATTGAATGTCAAGACTCAGCTCACACAGATATACATCCTTCATATGATGATAGAGATGACCAGTTGTAGCCACTGATTCATCTAAGTTGTCGTACCCACATAGGATACTAGATCAACAAAGCTGTCGGACCCACTCAGGATACAAGACCAGCTTCTATGTCAGACCCACTCAGGATAAAAGTACATAAGTCATCGTTGTCGAACCCACAGAGGATCCAAGTACAGAATTTATCTCCATCAAACACATGGAGGATTCTAGTATAGTAGACGTCATCATCAAACCCACGTAGGATCCTAGTATGGTAGTAATCGTTGTCGAACCCACGGAGGATCCAAGTACGGAAGTCATCATCGTCGAACCCAAGGAGAATTATTGTACGATAGATGTCGTCGTCGACCCATGGAGGATCCTAATAAGTTATTTGTCATCATCGAACCCACAAAGTATCTTAGTATAGAATTCATCGTCGTCAAACCCACAAAGGATTCCAGTACGATAGTTGTCGCAGTTGCAGGCAGCTCTAGCATTTCCGCACATAGCATGCTCGAATCCTGGAGGGTCTGCTCCTCTAGTATAGGAAGTTGATACATCAAATATCATGAATTCCTGATTTGATGTATCCCTAAGTTCTGTCTCAGCATAAGGAACCCAACGTGACACACGGTGCGTCAATCGGAGACCTGGTCTGATAGTTATTAGTCTTTTCTTTCTAGGGGCCCGATTGGATTTTGGGTACAATCCAACCCATCCATACACCAATATCATCAAAATCACGTGTGTAATATGCCAAAATGACCATATCATCAAAAGTAAACCAATGTAGTTGATGGTATGTCAATCGAACGTCGGGTCCTTATGTTATAAGCGTTTCCGCTCCGAGGGCCCGGTTGGTTTTGAGTTCATACCAACCCATCCATACACAAAATTCTCCAAAAAATTGATTGTAATATACTGAATTTACCATCTCGATACAAAGAATCCTACGCAACTGACAGTGCATCGATCGGAGGTACTTAGCTCTTGTAATGGGAGAAATACTAAAATGGGGTCCGAAGAGGGGGGTTTGGGTCCGGTCTGACCCTGCCCAACCCGCCCTAGGTCAGCCCGAACCGGGTCGACCTGACCTACGTCCGGGTCTGGCTCAGCTTGGCGGGGCGTGGCCCAGCCCTGCGGCACACGGCCCGGCTGGCGCATGGGCGGCCCGGTCCGAGGTTGGCCAGGGCTCGGACTGCCGTCTGAGCTGTGTGGGGGGCACCCACCCCCCCCCCCCCCCCGACTTCTTGAAACGGCAGCGCCGAGCATCGCCGGCCCACCTTCTCGGTCGGCTATTCTGGTGCAAGCGGCCCACGGTTGCGGGCTGCGGATCTTCTGCACCGCAGCACCTAAGGGTGTTGCGGTTTCTTCCGCCCGGCCGACTAGCAAGCCGGTCGGTTCTCCTTCTGAAGCGGACTGTGGACCACGGGCCACGACTCTCCACAGCGCGGCACCAAATGGGCGTCGCGATCTTCTTCCCATCCAGCCGGTTCGTCTGGAAGAGCGGCATGCGGGGGCGGACCGCACCTCCTCCACAGCGCAGCGCCAAGGGGCACTGCGGTTCCTTCAGCCCGCCCATCGTTATTCAACCGATTCATCTTCGATCGAGTAGGCCATGGTCTCCCTTCCGCGGGGCACCCTGTGCCGTGGTCCTCTTCAGGCCGGAACGCGGACGTCATTTCCACTGCCTCATTCGGTCGTTGCCACCCCCAATCGTCGTCGACTCTTGTCACCACCACCACTTCCAACATTGTCTCCATCGCGGATAAAAATGAGTAACAATGGAGGGTCGTCAGGATGTCTTCATTCAGCTTCCACCCTCCACGTTAGGCGGTAATAAATGGCCACAGATGTTCACTTGCATTCATGGTAATACATCCCTTCCTGGATACAACGATGGGATGTGGTTTTTCCACATATGTACCTAGGGGTAATAAATCTAATTTTTTTTTTCAAGATTGAATCAAACAAAACCTTGTACATGACAACATTCCCTACTACACACTTGGTTTGAAACTCCCATGGTGTGTTTAGGATAATTCAGATTTTATTTATAGTCCATTATGATGTATTTTAAAAGATAATAATAATGAATGACCCAGGTTAAACCCAATAATGAGAAAAGAATTTTGATTTGTGTATGGGGATTCTATAATTCAATTTTAAAATTACATTTACATATTATATTTTGGTATAATAATTATGAAAAATCTATGGATTTTGTTAAATTTTTTAAGCAAACGTGTATTAATTAACTTAAAAGTCATGAATACCATCAATATATTATTATATTGAGGTAGATCAAATGATCTATGTCTTAAACACCTCTTTTTAGGTTTTATGTGATGGAATTCTACAACAATTAAGGAAATTTGGGAAAAATTTAAGGATAACATATGTTTTAGTGGAAATGTTATTTAAGGAATAATTCCTTTAAATTTTATACACATATGTTTAAATTTATCGCTATACTTTAGGGATAATATGACAATTAATGACATTTTAATAATATTCCAGTAATATTATAAGACTTTTTAAAATAAATAAGTTGTATAGAGAACCAATGTAAAGAATGGTTGTTTAATGATAAATTTTTTTAAAGGACGTCCATCATATTTTTTGGGAATGTTATCGAAATTATATGAATATATTATAGAAAAATAGAAACGTATATGTCAGGTGACAACCCATTAGTTTGGGAAGGTTGTGGGGATTGAACCCATGACTAAATGATGATAAGGTTTTAGTGCTGACAACTGGCCAACATGATGCCCTAGTTAATATTTCATTATTTTTAGTTAGATAATTTGAAAAGGAAATATTAATGTTGAATCAATTGTATTAATTTTTTGGTTTATAGATTAAAGTATTAACCACATTTTTTATGAAATATTTAAAGATATATGGAAGGACATGTCACTCTTTTATGGATCTTATGATCCGTTAAAAGTTAATTTTATTGCTTCAGAAATAAACAAATCATTTTTGGGTATTAATTTCTTGTAGTAAGAGATGAAAGAACAACTGAAGGAAAAATGTATGAAATAAAAATATATCAATTAAGTATATTTATTTATATTCTAGAATATTGAAATAATTCATTAACTTTAAAAAAGGATCCACTACTAGAAATGTGGGCATTAGCGACCACCAAAAGCGGTCGCTAATGCCCTTTAGCAACCGCTTTTGGCGGTCGCAGTTGCGTCGTCGCTATTAATCAATAGCGACCGCCATTGGCGGTCGCTAATACTCTCTTCGAAAATCGACGAAAATTTGGTGCCGATTGTACTGGGGCGCACGCGCGGCATGTTGGAGGTTACCCCGAGCTTGGGTCGATGGCCATGGAGGAACCACGGCAGCCGGAGGTGTGGGAGGTGACGGGGTGGCGGCGACGGGGGTGACCTGTGGTTGCGGGACCCTGAGCATGGTTTTCCGGTAGCATTGGTAGGGGCGACGGGAGTCAACGGGGTGGCGGCAACGGAGGTGACCTGTGGTGGCGGTGCGGCGGCGGGAGGGGCGACCGCTGTTGTAGCGAGTAATCGAAGAAGATAGTGCGGGGCGGGAAAAATACCGCCATTTCATTTCGGTTTTAGCGACCGCTTTTGGCGGTCTCTAATAGTATCAGTAGCGACCGCCAATGGCGGTCGCCCGCTACCATAGGCGCCGAAACTAAAAAATCTAGTAGTGATCTTGAAATAAAATTCCATCCCATTACAATCATATCTGATGATATCAATGACCTTTTCAAACATATTAGATTTAAGGTTTTGATCCACCTATCTTTTGATTGATCACTCACTTTCTTATGATCAATTAACTCAATTACTCTATATAAATATTTACACTTTCCCTCCATTCCCATATCATCACTTACTATAACTGTTCTCTTACATAGAAACATTAATATGTGTTATTCCATATAAAATTTGTACTTCCCTATCTATCTTATTAAGTGGATATTTTATTTACTATTTTATGATGTGGGATTTTAATAAAATAATAAAGAAATATCTGACTGTGGGTTACAGATAAAAATTTTAAATTTTTAGGATAAAATTTATTTAAGGCGCATTGAATATAACAACCTAAAATTTTAAAAAATGATTATCGCATTCGATAGCTATTATGAAGTGCTACACCAAACATAAAAGGGAATACAACATCTCAAGATTTTAATATATATTTAATATTTTAAATAAACTAAATCTATGATATAATTTTTAATGAGTGAAACACTAAGGTTAACCTATGTTACACATTGAAATGATTTTCTTTGATGGCTTATAATACACACAAGACAATGTTTTACCAAATAATATTAATATTAATATTTAAAATGGTATTTATTTCCATGATGTTAAATTAGTTTTTATGAATAAAATTAATTAACTTATTAAAATATATCATTTAAACAAATATAAATTGAATTTATTAGATTCTGATTAATTATAAATTAATATAAAAATCAATTGAAAATAATGGAAATGTTTATATAAAGAAAACTAATTATATTCATCAATAGTGTTTTATCTTAAAAAATTAAATTAATTACTTTTAGTTTGTGATATAAGTAAAATTAATATATTATATATTAAATAAATTTTTTATATTAATAAAATATATTTTATATTCATAAGATGAGAATAAATCCAATTTTATGCAAAAAAAGATATATTTTTCTAAAGTCAGTTTTACCACTTTTTTTGGGAACACTTGTTATAAAATTATTTTTTATACATTGATAAATTGTTTTAGAAAAATAAACAATATATTTGAAATTTTAATTTTGAAATTATCTTATTTTGAATTTTTTGGTATTTTTTTAGAAGTTTTATTGTTTGATGAATAGTGAAAAATACTAAATTTTAATTGAAAACTGACTATTAATTTAAATAAATTATAATAATAAATTATAATTTAATTTATGTAAAGAAAAAATAGATAAATTAGAAAACTATTATTATAATTCAGGTCATCAGAATCATTTTTACATTGAATTTAGAAATAGGAACTTAGAAAACATCTGAACATTTTCACTTTAAAAACTCGCTTTCTCGTCCTGTCTATAAGATATATTTTAAATTAATTTTTTAACTTCTATGATTTTAATTTTGAAAATGGATTCCATATTTTTGGTTATAATAATATATAATTTCTAAAAAGTTAAACATATTTTCTGACCAATGTGATTCATGAAAAAAATTCAAATTAATTAAATTAATTAATAGAAAAAAGAGTTTACCAAGGGACTAAACTTTAAGATTAAGAGGTCAAATTACCTAAATCATTTTCCAACACCCATTGTATGGCCATATTTGAACCTTATAACTTATACAATGGAGTTCTTTCAACTATTAGATCCATTTTATTTGAAAAAAATGTGGTAGAAATATTGAAATTTAAAAATTGTGATATATACCCTCTCCCCCACTTATAAAAGGCGACCCACTCTCATCCCATCTTCTTACATAAAAACAACTTTTTTCCAAAAATATCCCTCCAAATACCTTAAAAACATTACTCTTCTAATCAAAGAATCATTTTTTATCATAAATAAAACATTTCAAGCATTTAGTACAATCCTAAGGAGGAAACTGAAAGAATTGGTAATCTTCTTCTAAAATCCTTTTTATGTTATTTCCTTCGCCACCTACTACAATTAATTTTCTTCCATGATAATAAAATAACATCAATATATTAAATATAATAATATGTTTTTACATTATGGTTAGGACGAAAAGTCACACACACTTCTATAAAATGGGTTAAGAAATCATTTTTTGTTTACACGACGGATTACCGCCTCACGAATCATTGTCATTTTTTTTCCATTACCACATTTCAAGGTTGAAAATAATGATTTATTTACAGTTTATATATGTTATTTATTATATATGTGATGTTTTATTCTTATTTTATTATTATTTCATACATACCTTTATGCATTCCATTTTTGGGGAATATAATGACATCGCTCGTCTGTACTGCAGACTAGCGCCTCATGAAGCGATGTAATTCGTTTATTAATTACATTTAATGTATTAAGGATATTTTTAATAAAAAATAAAAAATAAAATAAAAATTATATTTTAATTATTATATATATATTAGCTTTCTTTCATTCAATATGATAAGAAATTGGAAACAGTGGTCATGGGTACATAAGACAAACCGTCTTAATGAATGGTGTATTTAATTTACTATTTCCAAATTTAATGGATTAATATTAATACATATATAATGAATATAAGTTATATTTAAATAATGTTTTATATTCTATAGATTATTTAATCATGATCTAAGTAATAGGAACAAAAAAAATTAAAAAGTCAAAACATACTCAAAAAAGGAAAATTAACACCTAAAACAATTAAAATAATGAATGATTATTAATTAAAATGTTTATACGATTATATGAAATAATAACACATGATATAATAGATATTAATTTTCTTCTTTTATAATTTAATAATATTCTTAAAACCATTATTCTAGATATTAAATATAATTCAACCAAAAGGAATTGTAAAGTATGAAATTTCATCTCAATTTCATTTTATTGAGGCATATTGTAATGTTATGCACCTAATTACATTTATATAGTGTATATGCTACGTATTGGAATTTAATATCATGAATAATTAATTATTATTGTATTTTAAGATTCTATTTTAACTATTTTATCTACGGGGATGTTAATTAAGACTGACCAAGTGGTAAAGAACATCGTTACTTAATTACTTTTTGTTTGGTTATATTACATCATCATTGTCATAAATATTATAAGATTATGTGTGTAATGAATTTTTAATATCTATTTATTTATTTCTTCTTATTTTATTTAGATTTATAATTTTTTCATATGGTCAATTCCTTAATTAACATCCAATTCAATGTTATGATTATTTTATGCATCTATTTCACAATATGATTCTAACCGTGATTGTTTGTTATTTAATTTCAAATATAATATTATTTAATAATTTTTTAATAAACCATATCATTTTATTCTCCTCTAGTTATTATTGAGATTATTCAATAAATAGGGCTATATTTTCACTCTTTTTTACTTACAATGTTTTATTAAATGTTATTATGAAAACCAGACTCCATTTCTCTCTTCAGTCGGAAATATATTTTATTCCAAAACCATGATTCATAACATGATTTTAAAAAGTGTTTTTTACCATGTAAAAATATTTCATTAAAGAAACCTTTAACCATTTTTACTTTTTACCAAATTTCTGGAAAGGAATCTTCTTGGTTCTTTAAGAACGAGACACTTTTCTAACATTTTTACACTACAAGAAAAATATAATTTTTACCTTGTACGAAATGTATGAAATTACATACTATCATTTCATTGAAGCGTCCTTTTCACATTTATGATGTTATTTTTTAAAAAAATTATATTTTAATTTTAAAAAATTAATTTTAAAAAATAAAAATGATAAAAATATTTTTTCATTAAATATTTTTTTAAAATTTTTTATTATTGCTAAATGAAAACTACCCATATTCTTACTCTAATGTGGATAAATATTATTGATACCATATTTAATCTTCCTCTATATAGATTATGATTATATTGACCAAGGATAGTATTTAAATTCACTTCTTTTAATCATTTTCATATTCATTAACTTCCCCTTGAGGTGTTCACTTTTTTGTGTTAATTGATCATTATATTTCCCCAAAATACTCATATCATTTTCATAGATATTATCAATTTATAAACCATATACAAATTTTACATATGATATTTTGTTTGAAATATATTTGATTTAATAGAGAAATATTGATAAATCTGTATCCTTTACTCATACAGATAATATAAAAGGAACATTGATCATGAATTATATTGATTATTTAAGATATGAGTAATGATTTACACATTCGAGACATGAGTTGGGGATTGATCAATGAAATACATTGCATGTATCTATATTATCGTGGGAAAAATCAGTTTCATAGCATCACCTACTTATTATTGACCATGTATTTTTTAACAATCATTAGGATAGTTCATGATGGTAAAGGTATCATGTGTTTAGAAACTTGAAATACAATAATTAAGAATTTCTGGAATTCATAATTTTTTATACTTATCCATGATATTTTCACAATTTCAAAATATATAGATTCATTACATTATCAATTTATTGCTTAAATGATATCTATTTTCACTTATTTACCTTTTGATATTGTTTTTTCACTTCCATCTCAATTAATTGAATATGTGTCATGTGTGATCAGTTATATAGCTTTTCATACTGATTATTTTTAATGATTCATAATTTTTTATACATAACCCTTACTGGCCATTTGAGATCATCCTTATTATTATTCATTTCCCCAAGATTCCATGATGTTTACTATGACTAATTTGAATGGATAAACTATAAATAATTGATTAATTCTCAAAAGGAAAAAAATATGTTCTAATTTTTGTATTGAAATGTATTTTAAGACTCATTTATGTTTCTAGTTTAATAATAATACTAAACTTTTTGATCCTCTAAGATGTGTTTCCTTGTAATATATTCCAATGTGGTGGTAGTTGGCATTAAATCTAGGCATCTGGGGTTAGGGGACCTACAGAAATTATTATTCAACTACCTATTGATTAATTACTTATGTTTTAAAAAATGATAAATTTTAAAAATATACAAGGGAAATGATCCGTCATTTGTTTATCTTTTTTAATCATCTTATATACGTAGCTATAATTTTTCTTTTAATGAATGTCCTCTATGAATACCCTATTTTTAATTTCTTTTAATGAAGGGTGTTCACCTAGTTACACATCCACCAATTGATTATGGAAATATTAACTAAACCATGTACTATTTTATCTATACTATGTAAATACCTTATAATTTATTGATTGGTGTCTAACTAAAAAGTTATTTAGTATAAATGGATACACATTTAAATTCCATTTTTTATCATGTTTATTCATGGAATTGTAAATACTTTAATTATATGGTTCTATTTAAATGGGGTATGAAACCCATTTTATTTCAATAGGTTCATTATGATAAGATTTATTTTATATGGAATGTATTTGAATGGAAGATGATGCATATGTTCCTATATTAACCTCCAATACAATTATTTAGTTTTTTGTCTCATGAGATATTCAAACATGTATATAATGATTTATTTAGATAGGTGTGGGCATAATGAGATTAATCAGATTTTCATACATATAAATAATGAGTTTGATCACATAGGCATGAAAATAATTATTTTTCTCATATGGTTTCCTATATTTATGAATTATTCACCTTTCATCATTGATTTTATTTTAGTTCATTTACATTCCACGGTAAGGCTTATTTTCTAAGATATTCCACTCTTTTATGTTATGTTATGCCTTATTCCATGACACATTATCTATGATTTATAGGTATAACATTATTATATATCTTAATTATATCCATATTCTTATATTATATTCAGTTATGTTTTTTATTGGTATTTCTTATTCTTACCCATACTGAGCATATAAGATCACCCATTTCTCTTGTTTATGTTTCCCAAAGTTATGAATAATAGTAATATGTATGATTTATATAATAACATTGTCTTATTAGTTATCTTAAAGTCTTTTAATGGGTTAATAATTTGACAAAATACTAGAGAATATTTCCATTACTCAAAAACGAATTGGTTTTTTTGTATAATATTTTGTAATAATTCATTAAAGCTAAAAAATTAAATGATCACGGGAATTTATTTGGATGAACAATTTAATTTAAATTCAGTTAATTGAGGCACACATATCCATGTGGAATCATATAAATTTTAAGAAATATTTTTTGATCAATTTCTATTAATTCAGGATATTAGTGAGGCAAGGATCTTCTTTCATCTGCCCAAACATAAATTTCAATCAAACCATCACTTTTTCTTAATCTCTAAGTCCTCACTCATTACCTTAGTTATATAAAAATTTCATTAAATTTTTATATGATTCAGATCTACATAGATCTCCCACATAATGTTTTATGTCGTATAACCAAAAAAAACTGGGCACTTGAGTCCTTGTTGCATTAAATTAAATTACCTAACATATATTCCATATAATGACCAATGTTTTCATTCATAAATATTAAACCATTTGAGATGAATATTCAGAAAATTTAATAAATACATTCCCTAGTATGGTAAAGTCTTAGTGTCTTTGTTGACTAGATAAACAATCTTATTATTTCATGAATGATCATTAACATCTCCTATAATGGTGTCCCCATATCATACTCTTCTTAAACATACCCTACGTAAAACATTTCTACATAACATGGGGAATGAAAATATAAAAAATGGCGAGATCAAATGCTTCGTAAGGGTAAAGAAGGGAGATATCAATGATCTTAGAGGAATAACATGAAAATAATGGTATTATAATATGATATTAACATTTGAAAACCATACCCTACATAAGAAAGATCATAATCATGAGTCATGGAATAAATCATGGTCGTTTATAAGAGATAAATCATAAAATAATGAAATAAAATAATCTATGGGAGAATAATATAGACATAGGAATGGAAACAAATATAAGAATATAACATTGTGAATATTTATAAATAGAAATACGTTGACTCATTAAGTTATGGACATGAAATTATTCCCTCTCATAAACCTATGAACAAAAAAACAAGGTCCATGCATATCCTTATGGATAGGAAACTAGGTTCACATGTGAACTTACCGACATGAAACATAGTACACGTATAAAATTGTGAACCTCGAATAATGTTCATTTGTAACATACTTAACTAATGATTTAACCATATATACTTCATTCATTGGTGATCTATAATGTGCTCACTCATCCTTGGTTTATAATAGAACTTCCCCTCCTCAATTTATAACTGAACTAAGCATCCTAACTTTATAATGGAACAAATTATCACATAAATTAAAAATAAATTTGTTTTCTTCAATATTTTATAACATTTAACATATTACAACCCTCGAAAGGAAATGGGTTTCATATACATTTCATCATGGAATAACCCATAGAAAAGAAACATTGTCAATAAAAATTTATCATTTCATAAGAGCATGGCCTATGAAAATTTAATAGTTTTCATTAATACATATTCATCATAAACATAAAAGATAAATAAAATGAAAAATTATGCCTAATAAAGTGTAATTAACATTAATGGATTTAATTTTAGATTGAAAATTAGTTTGAATGTTCAATGAGAACACTTCATGAGGAATATATCCTTTCGATTTCTAAATCTCTTATTTAAAATCTGAAAATTTATTAAATATTAATGAAAAAATATTATTATAAAATATAATTTTAAAATCATAATTAAATACTTGAATATTGTGTATATTATGGTGTAAAATACCATTTATTCCATACATGATAAAATAATGATTCATTTCACATTTTCAGAAAAAGGAAAAAAGAACCTCATTCGGAATGTGGTAAGAATATTCCTTTTAAACTATTTTGTAAAATTTAAAAAAATGGATAAAAATTAATTTAAAATATATTAATATAATAATAAAAACATTATTGAAATTATTTTTAAAAAACAAGGATATGAAAAAAAAAATGTTTTCAACCGAAGAGAAAAATAAAGCCATTTGTCCTTAAAAACATTATTTTTAAAATATTGACTACATAAAGAAAGAAAATGAAAATAAAACATGTAATGTCCATAAATATAAATTTTAGAATAAGATTCCAATTTTTTTTGTTATTTATATCATAATATATCATCATGAGAATCATAATCATAAAAAATCCAGATAAATAATGAGATTTTAACATCAAACCCTTACAACATTGTTAAATTTTGAATGATAATCCCCTTGAAATAGAGAACAACTTATGGAATTTTAAATCCCCAAAAATTTTATATTAATCATCATAATACATTCATGGGTAGTATATACACCACATAAAATAGAAATTTAATGAACATGACATGTGCCTCATAGACATAAAAGTTAGGAAAAAATCCCTTACCTTAAGCCTTGAATTTCATCATATATGTTCAAACATAAAATATAATAAATATTGTTTTATTATAAATATATTTCATAATAATTATCATATATATCATACCATGAATCATTTTACTTATTACCTTTTATTACCCATTTATTAAAATCCCTTGCTAAAATCACGTCTCTGGTAAAAAATACTTCATTTTTCATGTATATTTTGGTTTGGTATTTTTGGTACTCTTACATTGATCTTGGTTACACAATATCCACAATTCTAAAAATGATATAAATATCATATACATTCAAAATAAATATACTTATAGTAATCCATAAAATCTAGAGATAGAAAATGAATTACATCATTCATGGAGACGGTGGGTCATACATACACATGAACGTTGTTTCTATTTTCTCGAATAATCCAATGAAAGAAATATTAATAATATTTAAACCATATAGAATAATTTTTATTTCATATATATCATATAAATTTACTAAATATACCATTATTAAAATTCATTTCAAAAATAAAAAAATGAGTCACATCGTTTCGTGGAGGCGGTAGTAAAGATAAATGCCAAAGAGATGTTATTGTTCTCCAACAGATTGGAAGGTAAGAATATATATGTGATATTATAATTAATGTAGTATAAATATTTCATAAATATCATATATATATATATATTAAATACATAATTACCTTCATCCATGATAAGGGGTGATGGAAAACAAATTATATCAGTTTGTGAGGAAGTAGTATGTCGTACACACAATCGACAGTTTTGTTTCCCATTTAGTGGATAATGGGAAAGATATAAGTTATGAAATTTTAATAATAACATATCATTATATGTTATATTGTTATTTAATTATATATTCAATTTTTTGGCATATTTAGAGTATTTATAATATGAAATAAACAAAAACAATTGATTAATAATGATACCTCTTCTTTAGAAAACCTCCTTTGGGTTGCACCAAAGTCCATATTAAGATAATTTCATAATGAAAAAAATGAATTTATGATGTGGTTATGGATTTATATAATGTATTTTGGAAGGTTTTTTCTCAAACTAAAGGCTTTAGCAGTGTTAATAGGAGAGAGGAGGGGTTCCCTATTATATGTGGGGCAGAGGGAACACTAGAGATTTTAGAAAAGAAAACATTATAACAATGTTTCACAAATGATAAAGGATAAAAAACTTAATAATTATAGAAATTTATATTCTATAATGTATAAATATGGTCACAAAATATGATTTTTACAAGTTTTTGGTCATTTAACTCTTATCTTTTTAATTCATCCCCCTGGTAACCCAATTTTAACATAAACTATGGTAATGAAATTTTATAGTTTTAATTATTAATTATGACCAAAAATTATTTTGATCATTTTATATTATTCTATTTATGGTTAATTTTAATATGGAATCCATATTTCTAAATTCAATTCTTAGAAGTGGCAGAATTTAATTTGAAATTAAACATGTGATTGCGATGGAAAAGTGGTTTTCTAGGGTAATTTTTTTTCATTAGTGTAAGATGTTTTTATATCGGAACTGAATATATAATTGATTAAAATTGAAAAAAAAAATATTAATAATTATATAATTTAAAATATTTTTATTTTTTGAAAATATTAAAATAAAATTGTTCATGTAAATTATTTAAATGAAAATACTATATAAAAAAATTTGGTATTTTTCATTAGACTTTTAGACATTAATATTTTAATAAAATTCATAAATCCACTCTAAAATAATATTGAAATGTTGATATAAAAAATAAAGTTATTGTTTTAAAATATATTTTTTAATAGTGGTAATAAATAATTTTATTATTTTTTCCCATAAATCGGTAAGAAACATTTTTAGAAAATAAGTATTTTCGAAGCATATAAAGGATTTAATAAAAATTATGTAATTTTTATCAATATGTTTTCTATATATATAATCATTATACTAAATTTTCAAAAAAAAAATTATTTATAGTACAATGTTTAACTTCAAGGTAACAATGTTCATGTTTAAAAATTAATAGTATATTAGGATTCATTAAATCTCACTGTTTAATGTAATGCAAGTTATCGAAGAAAATAAAATTATTTGAAAAAACTATTTCATTAAATATCATGGTGGTATAATTACACCCCCCCCCCATTTAAATGAGTTCCTCCCTCAAAATTCCATCAATCTGATAAAATAAGGAGGATACTTCTACCTCATTATATCCTTAGGTTCCTATATAGCTTCTTCAATATGGTGGTTTCTCCATAAAACTATGAGCATGTGTGTGGCCTTGTTTGGTAGAACATGTTTTCTATGATCCAGAATATCCATAGGTAATTCTTCATAGGAAATATTATACTCTAGTGATATAAAGAAAAATCTTAGGACATTTTAAGGATCAGTTTTGTACTTCCTTTGGAGAGAAACATGGAATACATCAGGGACTTGATGGAGGTTCGATAGAAGACCCTATATGTATGAAACCAACCCAACTCGATCAAGAACTATGAAAGGTACTACATACCTAAGGCACATCATTCCTTTATTTATGAATCTCTTAAAATTGTTCCATAAATAAATTCCAAGAAACACATTCTCACCAATAATAAATTCTAGATCACATTGGGGACTGTCAGCATAACGTTTTTTCGTCTATGATCTGCCTGGATGTACTATTGAATGGATCTGACGTTAAATATAATTTCCTCATATAGATCAAGTCCCAATATATATCATTATCCAAATTCAACACAACTTGTTGGAGTTACACAATTATTTCCATAGATGTATTTAAACCAATTAATTTTAATTCATGAATAAAATATCATGTTGTATGAATACTAGCCTAGAGGAAGGTGTTGATCCCAAAAAACATTGAAATGCCTAGAAAAAAACCTCAACATATTCATAGGGTTTATAATAGTAATATCAGACTAAAAATATTTCTGACAATGATAAAAAGTGATAAAACTCAATTATATATCAATAAATTTCTTATGCCTTGATTCGAACATCATGGTTAACCTCATATCCTAATCTGATAAAACAAAATATGGTACTCTATGAAACAATAAATCTTTTTCGATGTATATTCTAAAAATAGTATTGAGATAAAAATATTATTTGATAGTAATAATGTGTGCTAAATTTATATACTTTTGAACTACAACCCAAATATCATTATTCCCTTTAGATGTTTTGGTGATTATGATGAAAAAATAAAAGTTGTTGTTCCGTTATTTTCATTCTGGTATGGGTAATGGTTGTAATATCAAATTTCATTGTTTTCCCATGGCCTTAGTGAACTAACATACCAAACAGAAAGTTAAAAACTCTAAAATATCTATTTTAATTCAATACCACAAGAAACACTCTTCTAGATCTCTATACATCTTTGTACTTACAAGATGAATAGAGAATGGAGAAGTGTGAGATTCATTTAAGAGATATTTCTTAAAATTTGGTATGGAAGGAAAAAAAGATTTCCCAAACCTTATAATTCCATCAAAATGAAGGTTTAACTCAGGAACATTTCTCACCTTCTTCTTCGTATCTACATATTCCCTCTATGCCTCTTTAATTTTCACTTGTATAGATGGTTTAACACTTATTTAAGAAGGAAAATATTTCTTCCCTTCCTTCAACATTTCCAAATATATTTTTCTATAATCCAAAAAATGTTTTATCTTTTTTTATCCTCATCATTGATAAATATAGGATTATCCTTTTAATTCTTGGCATCATCAACCTTCTTCTCTTTCCTAGGTTGGAATGGTATTCATCAGTCATAATCTGAAATCAACTCCAACCATCTTCTATAGTTCATATTAAACTCTTTTTATGTGAATATATACATTAAATTTTTATGATCAGTATATATCAGACCTTTATCCATAAATATAATCACTCCATTTATTTAATTAAAATTTTACCCCAGTTAACTCCGAAGCATGTGTTGGGTAATTTTTCTCATGAATGTTCAATTGTAATGAGGCCTAATCTATCATTGTATCATTTTTAAATCTAATATTTATCTCTATGGTAAAACGTATTTTAAAAAAACCAATTGAATATATATTTTTCATAACATTTGAGAAAAAAATCATACTAACCAAGACATCACCTGGATTAGTGGTCGGTGTTTCACCCTCATCGAACATCAGTTGTTGGTTTAAGCCCCATATACTTTCCATATGTAATAGGTTATAATTTTTACTAAAGATATATTAATGTACTTATTATGAAATTAGAGAAAATATATTTCAAATAAAAAAATAACCTTAATCAACAAAGGTCATTTTAACCATAAAGGTTATCAATACCTTTAAACTAATAAAAATTTCATGTATCCGTAAATAATAATTCATGTTGAAACTAAGTGCTATATATACATTATTCCCATTAAAAATATACTAAAATATAATTAGTCACATAAAAATCTCACCAATTAGGGTATCTATAACTCCTATGTTAATATTACATAAGGACATATATACATCCAAAAGTAATATAATCCTTATATTTTTCATGATTTTATTGGATTTAGTGGCCTGGAACTAACTTCTTTACAATTTAGATTACAATTATATGAAATGAGGTGATTCTTAATTTAAATATCTTATCACATATTGATTTTTCTTATACATATCATTGATTTTATAATGTCTAAGATTATATGTTTCATTGATAAAGTCATAGTAGTTCCCTACTTGATGGTAACCTTTATATTCTATTATGATATCTCTTAAATATATTTTTATATTTGGATAATGTACTATGGTATGGAAAATAGTAAATATATTGTTTGGTAAGAGTATTAATAAGAGGATGATAATTCTTCTCATGATGTTTTCATTTGGTAATATTTATTATGGGAGACTATGAGAATAGAATGGATAATAATAATTCATTATATTTTGGTGCCATTCAATATTCCTATTTTCAATCTTTTTTCATGATCTTGAGACATAATATTATTATTAATGCATGGTATGACTCACGTACATAGATGTATATTTCAATAACCAAGTTCATAACATTTCATGGTGAATTTGGATACATTGGTTCATTCGTGAATTTTATATTATTAATAATAATTCGACGATGGATTGTTCTCTTATATCTTAATGGAAGTTAATACCTCAACACTTTGATTGAAAAATTAATGTTTAATAAATTCCAAATCTGTTGTATAACGATGCTTATTTTAGATATTAAAATAAATATTTATTGAGAAAATTGGTTGATAAAATGGATTTACAACCTACATGATGATATATTGAGAGAAACGAATTATATTCCATACTGATTGTTTGTGTACAGTTATTGATGTGGAAATATTCAGCTCATTCTCTTGGTTTTCTTGACATGTTTCTAGAAAGTAAAAATGGACATCATGAAAACCCACCTAATTCAATGAGAATTAATAATATAGGGTCACATGCTAATATTTATCATTTATCTTGGTTAAATTTTATTTGAATTAAATTAACACAGTAAAAACTACTCTAAACAGTAGATAATAATTTTATTAATGTTTTATTGATCGCATAAATTAAAAGAAAAATTATTCATGATTATATGAATAAAAATATGTTTCTTTATTTTATAGAATATTTATTAAATACTCATTCATCGGTTTTTGAATTATATAAATTTTTATAAATAATTTATTTATTTATGTATTTAGTACATATCGGGGACTTCGAACAGACCATAACCATGTCTAGTAATAAATAATTATATTTTAGCCAATAAATATTATTTATCATTTTTTCATGTTGGGGTTTTGTGAAAAATAACAATAAAATTATTAATATTATATGGAATTGATTTTATTAATACTTAAAATATTTTTTATGGTCCGACATTAAATTAAAAAAAATTATCCTATCCAAAATCATGCCTCTATAAATATTCTGTTAGAACTATTTTGTGAGTAATCAAAAATAGATAATTGTTTTGCACAATGAATTGTATCATAAATCCCCCCCCCTTCTCTAATTTTAACTCAATAGATATTACTTAAACATTGATGGAAAATAGATCAACATGAATGATGAAAGACAGTTCATTCATTACACTTGAACCCTGAATTCAATTATTGTCACATGGGGATCAAATGATCATGTTTGTATCTCCTATAGAGAGATTATACAATGGTATCCTAACATCAAGATTAAACATATCTAAAAATGATATTTTGAAATATAAACAACTTCATGGAAGAAAGGATCATAATACAAGGTGTTTATTTTATTCAGATAAAAATAAATTAATTATAAATTCAACATGAATAATCCTCGCTTAGGGTTTCAGGAAGAAAATTATTAAATGAATAATTAATATATCACCCCCACTACATGCTTCCACATATCCTAGAACCACAAATTTTTATCAGTGTGGTTTTGTTTAAATTTTTAATTATTTATTTGATTGTTGATCCACACACAATTGCAGTTGAATTTTAATTTCAAATTGTTCATTATTTATTACGATTGGAATTGACATGTTACTGAAATATTAATAAAGTTCATTCATTTTATCATTTCCCTAAAATTATAATAACATATTGAGATAGACTGGTGATGTCTTCGGGAATTTCCAAATTTTTGGTAGGTAAGATAGGGTTACAGTGTGTGTACTTGAATGTACATGTTTTGTACCCTAGTATGTTGTACATGGTGATTTTGTAGGATACAAGTCATTACATATAGTTATAACACATAGTGTATGCTTCATGTTGACCAGCTAACCTAGAATACGATTGTTGGATTACAAGGAGTGTATCGGCATACACCTCGTATAGTCTAGAGGGGTTAGTGGCGTAAATTGTACAATTTGTGGGGTCATAATACATAGTCAAATGTGTGATAGTGAAAACCTGGATAATTTATGATATACACGACGTGTATCCATTGTAAAAAACATGTATTTTTTCAATTCCTTTAATTTAGATACACACTGAATTATCTAGAAAAAATAAAATTGGATTTTCATATTTTGTACCTAAAGGGTACACATCATGTAGTCTCTTACCCAAGAACATGATGTGTCATTTAGTGGTTCATGTAGGCATGTGGAATTCAATAACATGGATTTTAGTTGGCTTTTACATTTCATGAAATTATTTCAGATAAACACTGAATACCTGAGAAATTATCTGAGGAACACAGAAAGAAAATACTTGGAGTGTAGATAGATTATACACCTTGTGTTGTTCAGCCGAGTCACCGTACCAAATCCCTTTGCATGTGACCCAAATACACAACAATCATGGAACATGACTTTTAACTTTATAGTAAAGGACATATAGTCTCTCAATTACTAGAAGAAAAAATTACATTATGTTTAAAATTTCAACATTAAAACCATATTATTTTTATTGTGAGTTTATGTGTTCGAAAATTTAGTAAGTGTTGTAAGGAATATTAAATTATCAATTAATTTTTTATGATAAATCTGAAACTATTGGATTTTACATTTATTTTCCATTAATTCATTAATGATAGTTATCTTCAAGGGGATTTAGATGTTTATTAAAATGAAAGTAAATTAATGAATTTATTTACTAATATATTAATTAATATAAGTGGTCTTATATTAATAATAAAGAATGGGTAAATAAATTAATGTTGTACATTTATTTTTTTATAAAAATTTCATTTATGATCATTCATGATCTAGAATATGACCATTGTATGTGTTATAGTTTATTTATATTTATTTATTTCATCAGTTTATGACTATTTGTTATTTAATTAAATATGATGGTCTATGATTCATCCCTAACTCTATTATTATGTTTTACATGTGTGTCCAAGTATATTTATGTAATCCCCATTTTATAAATCCTTATATTCTCCTGACATGTATATAAGTTATAAATATTTCACATTAATAGATTACCCAAAGGAATGTTGTAGTTGTTCAACATAGAAACATGATAATTCCAACATAGGTGTTAGACAGGTGGATATGGGGAATTTTATAACTCATTCCAAGACTGAAAATAGGAGTTATTTTCCCTTGATCAAATCTTGGATTTATTTATTCTCATTAAATTAACTATTATATATTCCCATAAATGGTTCATTTATTTGTGTGTTTATTTCTATATTTTGTATTATTTATTTAATGGATTCAATATCACTATCAAATAATTTAATTAATTATTATGAAAATTTAGAATTTAATAAAAATGGATTAGGAATATATGTTTTATCAAACATCATTAATTAATTAAGTAATATACACTTAATATTAAAAATACTTCTAATAGATAAAACAAGATAAAATTTATGAAAAATTAATTAAAATTCATTGACCTATTATTATTAAATCATACTAAGACATTTATTACTAGATTGGAAATAAAACCATAGAGCTAAGGGTAGTACATGGACAAATTCTACACACTTACTTTTATTATTGAGTTCTAATGATGGTTATGGGTTGACTTAAAATAAATTGTATTGAGTTTAACAACCAATTTATATTCAATACAAATTTATAGGAAAGTGAAGAAAAATACAACTTATGAATTTAGGATAGGGAAATCCACTAAACATGTCAATGAGATACAATCCTAATGTTGGAATGGATGCCTACCCAATTACTTTCTAACATTTTTCATGGTAAAACTATGGATCATTATGAAAATTAATTGGGATCCTTAACACTATAATGTCTTCGAAACTGAGCATTTTGATTTTAGTTATTAGGGATATTGAGACATAATAAAATATTTTGAGAATTAATAAAATTAAAATATTATTATTTCTCACATATTTTTTAATTTTTTATTGTACTAGTCAAAAATTTTAATTATTATAGAAAATGGAAAGAAAACACAAAAAAGTGAAATAAATATTTAAATAACGAAAATTTACATAAAAATAAAAAAAAATAGATGTGGTATAATAATTAATGTGATGAAGAATTATAAAAATGTTTTTATTAAGTGATGGAATAAAATTTTTCTATTCCTCCACCCCAATAGGTGTGGGAAAGTGAATGGGAAGCATACCAAAGATTTATTGAGGATTCTTATTTTTTCCATTGTATTATATTTTCCACTATGGCCAAAGATTTGATGACAAAACATTAATACATCAATTATTACATTATAAATAAACATATCTATTTTCTTATGAAACAGAAATAAAGGCTTGAAATAAATAAAATTTTCAACGCACTCTATCAGTTTAATCAGGAAGAAACAAATATAGCTACTAATCATGATTTCAAAATGTTGGGGTATATTGAAAGATTAAGAAATTGGGATTTCACATAGATAATAAATTATCCATTAATATTATTTTATTATCCTTACCCCCAATATTATCCTTATTTTTCTATGCCTAGATAAAAAATGCATAATTCACTCAGGAAAATTTTATCCATACTTCACCATGAAGATAAATAGTAGTTAAAACCTATTTATCAATCCATTTTGGTGAAATTTTTGAAATAAATGGCTGATGATCCAATGGATAATCTAAATAAAAAATGTCATTTAGTGTTTCCTTAAAGGAGAAAAAATATTCAAAGGAATGATGATGAACAAGAGGGTATTTTCTTCTTAGGTAGAATGAATGGATAGTGGAAAAGAAATTATAATGAATTAAATAAGCACGTAGTTGTATCCAAATTAGGTATAATCATTAAGTTTATATTATTTTATTGTGCATTAATTTTAATATGATTATAACATACATGTATTTAAATATTAAAAATGAGGATGAATATAATGGTAGTAGAGTGAACTCAAAAAGACATAATAAAGGGTTATTCTTATTCTTGCCAATGGAAACTCACTATTTTTCATTAGTAGTTTGTATAGATTCAAGATTGTAATAAGTTCTACCAAAATAATTTATCTTTATGTTTGACTATACATAATAAGACACTATTTAAAATTTGGAATAAATGTTGTTATGGTACTTGAAATACGAAAATATTAGTTTATTTACTCTTGAATCACTTATTTCCATTATAATAAATGATGAATATAATATATAAGACACATAAATAATTTTGGGAGGTTAATTCTCTGTCAAATAAAACTGAATATAGTTTCCTTTTTATTCCACTAAAAGTATTATTAGTCTCAATTGAATTAAGATATTGGATATAAGAAAACCACTTATCATTTTTAAGATAAAGAATATTTTATACATAAATGTACATAACAAAGAATTTAAAATCAGTTCAATATTTCCTGCTAAGCTATTCTGTGACTAATGATCTATGATTTATAGGTATAAATTTATTATATATCTTTATTATACCCATATTCTTATATTATACTCACTTATGTTCTTTTATTGGTAATTATTATTCTTACCCTTACTGAGCATATAAGATCACCCATTTCTCGTGTTTCTGTTTCCCTAGGTTATGAATAAAAGTAATATGTATGATGTGTATAAGAATATTCTCTTATGAGATATTTTAAAGGATTGTAATGGGTTAATAATTTGACCATATACTGGAGAAAATTTCCATTATTTAAAAAATTCATTGGATTTTTATTGTTTAATATTTTGTAATAATTCATTAAAACTCCAATCATAAATGATCATGGGAATTTTTTATAATGATCTATTTAATGTAATTTTAGTAAATTGAGACAGACATATACTTTTGGAATCATATAAATTTTATGGAATATGTATGGATCGATTACTATTAATTCAGGAAATTAGTGATGAAATTATCTTCTTTCATGGGACCAAACATAAATTCTAATCAAACCATAACATTTTATTACTCTCTAAATTGTCACTCATTACCTCAGTTCTAGGAAAAGTTCATTAAATTTTCATATGATCCAGATCTACATAGATCTCCCATATAATTTTTTATGTCGTATAACCTAAAAACTACTGGGCACCTGAGTCCTTGTTACATAAAACTAAATTTCCTAACATATATTCCATATAATGACCCACGATTTCATACATAAATATTACACCATTTGGGATGAATATTCAGTACATTTAATAAATAAATTCCCAATTGATGGTAAATGCTTAGTGTATTTGGAGAGTAGAAACAAAATATTTTTATTTCATGAATGATGTGTAACGTCTCCTATAATGATCTGCCCATATACTACTCTTCTTAAACATACCCTACATAAAAAATTTCTATATAACATAGGGAATGAAAATATAATAAAGGGTGCGATAAAATGGATCGTAAGCATAAAAAATGAATATATAAATGATCTTATAGGAATTAGATGAACATAATGGTAAGGTAATATGAGCTTAAAATTTAAAAAACCATACCCTATACAAAAAAGATCATAATCATGAGTCATGGCATAAATCATGGTAGTTTATAAGACATGAATCATAAAATAATGGAATAAAATAATATATGGGGGAATAAAATATACATTAGAATGGAGAAAAATATAATAATGAAACAGTGTTAATGTGTATAAATAGAAACAGGTTCACTCATTAAGTTATAAATGTGAAATTAGTCCCTCTCATAAACTTATAGACATGAAAACCTGGTCCATGAATAACCTTGTGGACATAAAACTAGGTTCACAAATAAACTTAAAGATGTGAAACCTGGTACACATATAAAATTGTGAACTTGGAATAATGTTCATGTGTAACATACTTAACTTATGAGTTAACCATCTCTACTCTATTCATTGGTGAGCTATAACATTCTCACTCATCCTTGGTTTATAATGGAACCACCTATCATATAAATAAACAATAAATTTGTTTTCGTCAAGATTATAAAAACTGCATCATATTAGAACCCATTAAAATAAATGGGTTTCATATACATTTCATCCTAAAATAACCCATAGAAAAGAAACATGTTTAATAAAAAAATAATTTCATAAGAGCATAGCCTTTGGAATGTTAATAGTTATCATAACTACCTTTTCATCATAAACATAAAAAATACATAAAATCAAAAATGATCCCTAATAAAGATTAATTAATATCAAAGGATTTAATTTTATATTAAAAATTATTTTGAATGGTCAATGAGAACATTTCATGAGGAAAATCTCCATTCAATTTATAAATCAATTATTTTAAATATGAAAATTTATTAAATATTAAAGAAAAAAATTATTTGAAAATAATATTGTTAAATTATAATTAAATTCTTAAATATAATAGTTATTATCGTGTAAAATACCATTTATTTCGTACATGATAAAACATTGATTACTTTAACATTTTTTGTAAAAGGAAAAAGTAACTCATTTGGAATGTGATAAGAATATTCCCTTTAAACGTTTTTAAAAAATTTAAAAAAAATGGATAAAAATGAATATAAAATATCATAATATATTACAAAAAACATTACTGAAATTATTTTTGGAAAACAAGGATATGAAAAAAAAATTCAACCGAAGAGAAAAATAAAGTCATTTTTTAAAAAAACATAATTTTTAGAATATTGAGTACATAGAGAAATAAAATTAAAATGAAACTTGTAATGTCCATAAATAAATGTAGTATAATAAAATTAATATTTTTCTTACAAGTTATATCATAAGATCTCATCATGAGAATCATAATCATAAGAAATCCTGATAAATAATGAAATTGTAACATCAAACCCCTAAAACATTGGTAAATTTGGAATGATTGTAACGCCCCAAGATTTTATGAAAAATATTCTTTTTAGTTTCATTAATGTCTTGTGTTGTACGCTACAACAAAAGAAGCTTTCACAATATGCATCCTTGACTTTCCTTCCGTTACACGCAATCGCGACCTTCCTCGATAGCGTGTGTAGTACGCAATACTGAGTTTCACGAAACAACGATATGCTATTAAAATATTATTAAAACTAGCCGTTATGAATAGTAATAACCACTTTTTGGAAATTTTGTAAATTTTATTTTTCAAAATGGAATTCATTTTTGGATTCGGAGTATCGAATTTAGCCTAAGGTGAAATTTTGGTACTTTTCGGATAACTTTCATATTCTAATGAATAGTGAAAATTACTAAATTATAATTAAAAACAACTTTTTTAATCGAAATAATTAATAGTGATAAATTATTAATTTGAGTGGTTTTAAAGTATATTTAGAATATATTTTTACAATTTAATACAATGTTGGTCATTGTTTGTAATTTCACATTTAAACCAGACATAATCAAGTGTCAATCTTTTGATAGATTTTGTTTCTTAAAAAACACGCTATTTGTTTTAACAGCGGAATTTAATTATAAAATTAATTAATGCAACTTCTATGTTATGAATTTGGTAAAATAGACTTCATTTTTGAATTCGGAATATGAAATATAGCTTAGGATGAAATTTTGGCATTTTTCTGAAAACTTTCAATTTTTGATGAATAGTGAAACCACTAAGTGGTAGGTTAAAAACGGAATTTTGCATAGAACTTAATTTTACCGCTTCTGTGAATGGAATTTCGAAAATCCGAGAGACACGGTTAATATCAAGGACTAAAATGTGGTTCAATGAGATGAAAATAATTTTTTGGTGAATAGTAACTTTTTACTTTTTTTACCACGGTTAATAGTAAATAGGGTAACTAAGGGTAAATATGATATTAATATTACCCTAACACATGTCCTAATTCTATTGGACAAGTGTAATTCGACCAAAAACAAACTTAGGAATAAAATATGACCATTTAGGCCCACTTGGATTAGATTAGGACATTTATTATTAATTTATTTAAAGAAGGGTTAAAATAGTTAAAATCAAAGTTTAATAAGTAAATCATTTTTAATATGGGGTTATACATAAGATAAATTCGACTATAAATATTCATTATAAAGCTAAAAAGATTTCCTACATGATGGTATTTTATTTGTAATTTTTAGACAGCATATAATATAATTTATTTATGACACAAAGATGATGCAGTAATTATCTTATTAATGAAATATTGACATAATTGATAATATAAATACCAAAATAAATGTAATTTAAGACTTTTTATGAATTCCACTAATTTTCTAGGTTACTATGATATATTAGTGTTGATTTAATCAACTTGGTTCGAATATATAATTCTGTTATGACTTTCAAAAAAATCATATATCAAATAGTGTCAAAATTGACACAAAATAGTTTTTAAATCAAATATTATATTATTAATTGTTATTTTATTCCTAAAAATCTAAGGTTCGGACAAATGACTTAGATGAGGATATATGTATTAATAATATACAATTTGGGGTTCGTTTGGCATGTTATAGTAAGTGTATTAACCATATAGTGAAAGAAAACAAAAAGACACGGTAAAAGTTAAATTATTTAACTTAGAGTTAAATCTAATTGATAAGGTTTAAAATAAGATCCAAACATGTATAAATTTGATTGGTTGATGAGATTACAACCCTATCTCATCTAAGCTTCGAATATGAGTCATTGTTGGAGGTTTTTAAGTGGGGTTATATTTATTATAAATTAATATTTTTAAGAATTCCTAAGGTGCCCCTCTCCTCCCTTATAAAAGGACACCTCCTCCCCCTCCTCCTCACACCAATTTGAGCACTCAAGCTCGGCCAACCCCTGCCAAAATCCCTTCTCCACTTCCCTAGAAACATCCTAGAGGTTCTGGTCTTCCTCAAAGACCAATTCTAGTGCCCTAAGAGGAGGTCTCAAAGAGGCACTTCAAAGAAGAGGTAATTACCGTTACCAATTCTTTCATCTTTATTTCTTCTTCCACTTCTTCTTCTTAGGTTGTTTCATTATGAAGTAATAACATCAGTATCACTCATATACTGATATGTTATTATAAGTATGAAACAACCCTATTTCACCATCTATCCATCCTACGGAAAAAGAAATCACCGCGCGTGCGTACGTACGGAATACCGTCTCCACGCCGTGGTGTAATCTATTTTCCACCACCACCTTACATGGATGGGTATAATGGTGTAAAGAATAACTATACATAGTTATTACAACATCATAATGATTCTGATATATTTTATAATCCACTCCAATTCAATTCAATATTTATAGAAATGATATCATCGCCCGTGCGTACGTACGTAATACCGTCTCCACGACGCGATGAGATTCATTCTCCATGTTAACCATTTAAGAATGATTATAATGTATATATAAGAAATAATAATGAAATACATGACATTATAAAGCTACTGGATTTATGTATATATATATACATATGTATGTCATCTACTTACTTCCATTTCAAGACAATAAGGAAAGAAAAACAGCGTTCATGCGTACGTACGGACTACCGTCTCCATGAACGGTGTTTTTCATTTTATTTATCTATCTATTATATATATATATATACTGAATATATATGATATATAAATCATATTTTATATTCTGGAAGTAAGTAAATCATGATATAAGTAATAATGATGTCAAGAACAACAAGTCAAAACACCTACGATAAATGAAACGATTTTACCCAAAACGCTTCTTTAACATGGAATTTACAAAAGAACGGGTAATATAATGTCATAAGTGAACCATATATGATATCATAACAATGAATATGATTCTGTAATAAGTCAATGACATTATTTAAATCATTATACAGGAGGTTCGGACACATACGAAGCAAATTGGACCTAAGGTAAGGGAAATATCACAATCTCATTTTTATCTGAGATTGTTTATTCGTAAGTATTTACTGGGGTGTATTTTATCATCCACATCCATGTTTCATCAAAATGTAATATTATTTCCATCCACCTACAATTGTTTAAATCCATTTTTACCCTTCGGTGAGTTTTTAGTTATATGTATGAAAGGAATCTTTTGTCGTACGAGGTACTTTTTGACTTTTCCGACAAAAGTACGAAGAATGTTTTTTTTTAACTTATACGGCACGAACGGATTTCTACTGTTTTATAAAGCCTTATTTTCATGAAGCTTCCTCTAAAAGATTTCATGACTATTTTCAATAAAATCTCTTTCTTTTAAAG
Organism: Viscum album; assembly: GCA_963277665.1. Classification (NCBI taxonomy): domain Eukaryota; kingdom Viridiplantae; phylum Streptophyta; class Magnoliopsida; order Santalales; family Viscaceae; genus Viscum; species Viscum album. The sequence continues at coordinate 982,947,767 of OY728157.1, forward strand.
TTGCATGATGTTTTGTGAAAAGAAATTGATTTTGAAGAAGAAAGGATATTTTCCTCAAGAATTCAATTCAAGTGTTTTATCAAAATTATTTTCCATCTAAGATAATAAAGAGTTCTGTTTCTATCCATATTTTTACATTGATTTGACTATGTTGTGATGGAATTATGTTTATGAATTCCTTTATCTTATATGAATGGTTTTATGATGTCATGTTGTTTAAGAATCCCATTTTTATTACATGGGTTATGAAATGATGTATGATTTATGATTTTGTGGCACACATAAGAAAGGATTCATTAAGAGATGGGTGGGACCTATATCTCCCTCCAATTCATTGGGTAAAGATTTTATATCTCATGAGATAGACATGGCTGGAATGGTAGGTTATACCGGTTCAGTGAAACAGGACTGAAACGAGGATTACTCGATTCAGAAAGGGACTTTGTCCACTAAGATAGTCTTGGCAATGAGTCTTGACTAACAAGAAATGATTCTCTATGATTATGTGTGTATGCCACAATGAGTAATGTTTTAAGTTATGATTTCATTTCACTACTATGATTTATCCCATGTTATGAAATTATGCTCTCTTTTGCAGGTTAAGATTTCCAAAAAATGTTATGTTCTTATGAAAATTATGTGATTGATATTTCCATTGTTTACCCTTACTAAGCATTTGAGCTCACCCTTTTATGTTTTCTTTTCCCCAGGATATAAAGAAAGGTTTTAGGTAGAAAAAAGGGATGACCTTTATGGGAGATATTGAAGAACTTTCACCACGATTAGAAGATTACGTTCCGAGTTTCCAAAGACACTAAACTATTACGATCCTTTAGTGTGTGTTTTTGTTATGTACTAAGTATTCCGCAAATGTAATGTAATGTCCATGTACGTCAAGATACGGGTCTCTACAGTTGGTATCAGAGGAAAGGTTTAGTCAACCTTTGGAAACTAGGATGCGAGAACTTTAGTGAGATCCCTAGAGATATTTCTAAGGTATGTCTAGGGATGTCTCTAAGGTTAAGTATACGTATAGGTTATGGTCCTAGAATTACGCTAACGATCTTCGAATTTAACCTAAGATGTTAGATATTGAGGGTACTAACCCTTTATTATGTTGTTTTCCCTAGCATGATTTTTGCCTCTCACACAATTCTTTTGGGGTTTTAGACGATGGCTGGAACCCGAAGGAACCGTGTTAATGCGGAATGTGATGGGCAATGCAATGATTGTACCCCTGAGCAACCAAACGATATAGGAGCTGGAATGGAAAATCTTGTAGCCATGCTCACACAACTTTCTCAAGCTATGAATCATGCAGGACTTCCAAACGAGCAAAGGAAGGAGCAACATTCTGTTGAATCCTTCATGAGGCAGCGTCCACCTTCTTTCAGTGGGTCTACTGATCCATTAGTTGCTGAACAATGGATTAGTACTACTGAAAAGATATTTTCAGTTCTTCAATGTTCTGAACATGATAAAGTCATCCTAGCAGTGTATCGTTTGGAAGGAGATGCTGATCAATGGTGGAATCTTATTAAGAATACAAGGCAAAGGGATGAAATTGAGTCTATGGAATGGGACGAGTTCAAGAACTTATTTTTCAATAAGTACTTCCCTCGTATTCTTCGAACAAAGATGGAGAAAGAGTTTCTTGAACTGAAGCAAAGGGACGATTAATCTGTTGGTACCTATGAAGCAAATTTTACAAGACTTGCAAGGTATGCTTCTGGAATTATCATCCAACCTGAAAGTAAAGTTGATCGATTTTTCAGTGGCTTAAAACCAAGTCTTCGAAGGGCATTAGCTATAAGAGACTTCAGTAGCTATGAAGAAATTGTGCGTTGTGCTATCAAGGTAGAAATGGAAGTTGGTGTTACATATCCATCTCATGGTTTTGACAAGAAACGAAAGATGGAGTTCAAGGAGAAATCTCAGAATAATGGTGAAAAGAAGATGAATGTTTCCTTATGCACAAAGTGTGGAAAGAAGCATGGTGGAGATTGTCTAAAAGGGACTAGAAAATGTTTTAAGTGTGGAAAAGAAGGTCATCGAGCAGCTGAGTGTCGAAGTAATAGAAAAAGGGTTTCTAATGATAAAGCAAACACTGCAGAGAACGCACCGCCAACACTTCAATGCTTCAAGTGCAAGGAAATGGGGCATTATGCTAATAATTGCCCTAATCCAAGGGTTAGTGATGATCAACATGAGCAACCACTGAAGGCAAAGGACAAAGGGAAATCACATGCGATCACTATTGGCAATGTTGAATATGACAACGATGTGGTGGAATGATTAAGTGTTTATGTAATGGGATTCCAAAATAATGTTGTATCATTGAGTATTGCAATATTTATTGATGTGGTATTCAAAGTGATTGAGATATTTTTTTTTGGAAATAAGATGATATGCGCATAATGAAGACGAGAAAATGAAATGTTTAATAGTATTCATGAGATCATGATTGATATAAGGACTAAGTGATATCATGGTTTGAGTATAAATAATTTTGAGGATTTTGGTATGTGTAAAGTGTTAACTTTTAACTGCATTCAAGTTTTCACTAAGGTTCAATGGGTATTCAAGAGTATACATGATTAAGGACTTTGAATGTTTGGAATGTGACCAAAAAAAAACATATCTTATGATATATGGGGATCAACGATGATATTAAATCTCTGGTAGTTGTTTTCACTATGTTATGAGAGTGGACTGCAGTATTATGGATAATCCTAAAGATTGGAATGGATTGTGTTGGACGATATTATTGATGGGATGTTATAGTAGTTTTGGAAAAAGGACAACCTGTAGGACGGGCGACAGCCCATCGCTTCGGACAAGGCTGTGGGAATCGAACCCACAACCGAAGTGCGACTGGCCTTTATCGCCTACCACTGACCTACAGGAAGTCCCTATTTAGTAGAAACTAGTTTTATTATATTAAGCAGTATGATATATGAAGTATAAGTCCATTTTAGGAACCATATATGATTAATCTCACTATAGATCGACTTATGTATATAAGTTTTGCTAACCTTTTGTTTGAGACAGATGGAATGACCTGTCATTCTATCACATGATCTGCTAACACATCACGAATAACAAATTCAACTTCATTTATTTAAGAGATGAAGTAGAAATTGTTCAAGGCACGAACAAAAGTGAGATTTTACCAAAATAAAGTAAGTATTTATTCTAAGCAAATTTTCAACTTTAGGGAAATGATCTTGAAAACCAAAAATGTTGTCCTAGTGATCTTATACCTGATGAATCAGATGGTACCTTATATCATCACAAATCTATGGATTTTTGATTACTGGCTTTTCCATAGCCATGTTCTCTACCACTCTCCATCAGAACATGATGGTTAGATTTTTCTTCCATATCCATATTTTCACCTATGTGGAAACCCAGTGATTAGTATATTTGGGTAATCGTTACATTTCATACTTTAGTTTTTAAATCCATGTTTTGGTATTCCTTTTTACGATGTGGGTTTCTATCAAAGAAAATTTTGAATAGTAAACCATTTATAACCCCGACGAATTTCGAGGGCGAAATTCATTTTAAGGGGGGTAGAATGTAACGCCCCAAGATTTTATGAAAAATATTCTTTTTAATTTCATTAATGTCTTGTGTTGTACGCTACAACAAAAGAAGCTTTCACAATACGCATCCTTGAATTTCCTTTCGTTACACGCAATCGCGACCTTCCTCGATAGCGTGTGTAGTACGCAATACTGAGTTTCACGAAACAACGATATGCTATTAAAATATTATTAAAACTAGCCGTTATGAATAGTAATAACCACTTTTTGGAAATTTTGTAAATTTTATTTTTCAAAATGGAATTCATTTTTGGATTCGGAGTATCGAATTTAGCCTAAGGTGAAATTTTGGTACTTTTCGGATAACTTTCATATTCTAATGAATAGTGAAAATTACTAAATTATAATTAAAAACAACTTTTTTAATCGAAATAATTAATAGTGATAAATTATTAATTTGAGTGGTTTTAAAGTATATTTAGAATATATTTTTACAATTTAATACAATGTTGGTCATTGTTTGTAATTTCACATTTAAACCAGACATAATCAAGTGTCAATCTTTTGATAGATTTTGTTTCTTAAAAAACACGCTATTTGTTTTAACAGCGGAATTTAATTATAAAATTAATTAATGCAACTTCTATGTTATGAATTTGGTAAAATAGACTTCATTTTTGAATTCGGAATATGAAATATAGCTTAGGATGAAATTTTGGCATTTTTCTGAAAACTTTCAATTTTTGATGAATAGTGAAACCACTAAGTGGTAGGTTAAAAACGGAATTTTGCATAAAACTTAATTTTACCGCTTCTGTGAATGGAATTTCGAAAATCCGAGAGACACGGTTAATATCAAGGACTAAAATGTGGTTCAATGAGATGAAAATAATTTTTTGGTGAATAGTAACTTTTTACTTTTTTTACCACGGTTAATAGTAAATAGGGTAACTAAGGGTAAATATGATATTAATATTACCCTAACACATGTCCTAATTCTATTGGACAAGTGTAATTCGACCAAAAACAAACTTAGGAATAAAATATGACCATTTAGGCCCACTTGGATTAGATTAGGACATTTATTATTAATTTATTTAAAGAAGGGTTAAAATAGTTAAAATCAAAGTTTAATAAGTAAATAATTTTTAATATGGGGTTATACATAAGCTAAATTCGACTATAAATATTCATTAGAAAGCTAAAAAGATTTCCTACATGATGGTATTTTATTTGTAATTTTTAGACAGCATATAATATAATTTATTTATGACACAAAGATGATGCAGTAATTATCTTATTAATGAAATATTGACATAATTGATAATATAAATACCAAAATAGATGTAATTTAAGACTTTTCATGAATTCCACTAATTTTATAGGTTACTATGATATATTAGTGTTGATTTAATCAACTTGGTTCAAATATATAATTCTGTTATGACTTTCAAAAAAATCATATATCAAATAGTGTCAAAATTGACACAAAATAGTTTTTAAATGAAATATTATATTATTAATTGTTATTTTATTCCTAAAAATCTAAGGTTCGGCCAAATGACTTAGATGAGGATATATGTATTAATAATATACAATTTGGGGTTCGTTTGGCATGTTATAGTAAGTGTATTAACCATATAGTGAAAGAAAACAAAAAGACACGGTAAAAGTTAAATTATTTAACTTAGAGTTAAATCTAATTGATAAGGTTTAAAATAAGATCCAAACATGTATAAATTTGATTGGTTGATGAGATTACAACCCTATCTCATCTAAGCTTCGAATATGAGTCATTTTTGGAGGTTTTTAAGTGGGGTTATATTTATTATAAATTAATATTTTTAAGAATTCCTAAGGTGCCCCTCTCCTCCCTTATAAAAGGACACCTCCTCCCCCTCCTCCTCACACCAATTTGAGCACTCAAGCTCGGCCAACCCCTGCCAAAATCCCTTCTCTACTTCCCTAGAAACATCCTAGAGGTTCTGGTCTTCCTCAAAGACCAATTCTAGTGCCCTAAGAGGAGGTCTCAAAGAGGCACTTCAAAGAAGAGGTAATTACCGTTACCAATTCTTTCATCTTTATTTCTTCTTCCACTTCTTCTTCTTAGGTTGTTTCATTATGAAGTAATAACATCAGTATCACTCATATACTGATATGTTATTATAAGTATGAAACAACCCTATTTCACCATCTATCCATCCTACGGAAAAAGAAATCACCGCGCGTGCGTACGTACGGAATACCGTCTCCACGCCGTGGTGTAATCTATTTTCCACCACCACCTTACATGGATGGGTATAATGGTGTAAAGAATAACTATACATAGTTATTACAACATCATAATGATTCTGATATATTTTATAATCCACTCCAATTCAATTCAATATTTATAGAAATGATATCATCGCTCGTGCGTACGTACGGAATACCGTCTCCACGACGCGATGAGATTCATTCTCCATGTTAACCATTTAAGAATGATTATAATGTATATATAAGAAATAATAATGAAATACATGACATTATAAAGCTACTGGATTTATGTATATATATATACATATGTATGTCATCTACTTACTTCCATTTCAAGACAATAAGGAAAGAAAAACAGCGTTCATGCGTACGTACGGACTACCGTCTCCATGAACGGTGTTTTTCATTTTATTTATCTATCTATTATATATATATATATACTGAATATATATGATATATAAATCATATTTTATATTCTGGAAGTAAGTAAATCATGATATAAGTAATAATGATGTCAAGAACAACAAGTCAAAACACCTACGATAAATGAAACGATTTTACCCAAAACGCTTCTTTAACATGGAATTTACAAAAGAACGGGTAATATAATGTCATAAGTGAACCATATATGATATCATAACAATGAATATGATTCTGTAATAAGTCAATGACATTATTTAAATCATTATACAGGAGGTTCGGACACATACGAAGCAAATTGGACCTAAGGTAAGGGAAATATCACAATCTTATTTTTATCTGAGATTGTTTATTCGTAAGTATTTACTGGGGTGTATTTTATCATCCACATCCATGTTTCATCAAAATGTAATATTATTTCCATCCACCTACAATTGTTTAAATCCATTTTTACCCTTCGGTGAGTTTTTAGTAATATGTATGAAAGGAATCTTTTGTCGTACGAGGTACTTTTTGACTTTTCCGACAAAAGTACGAAGAATGTTTTTTTTAACTTATACGGCACGAACGGATTTCTACTGTTTTATAAAGCCTTATTTTCATGAAGCTTCCTCTAAAAGATTTCATGACTATTTTCAATAAAATCTCTTTCTTTTAAAGTTGCATGATGTTTTGTGAAAAGAAATTGATTTTGAAGAAGAAAGGATATTTTCCTCAAGAATTCAATTCAAGTGTTTTATCAAAATTATTTTCCATCTAAGATAATAAAGAGTTCTGTTTCTATCCATATTTTTACATTGATTTGACTATGTTGTGATGGAATTATGTTTATGAATTCCTTTATCTTATATGAATGGTTTTATGATGTCATGTTGTTTAAGAATCCCATTTTTATTACATGGGTTATGAAATGATGTATGATTTATGATTTTGTGGCACACATAAGAAAGGATTCATTAAGAGATGGGTGGGACCTATATCTCCCTCCAATGCATTGGGTAAAGATTTTATATCTCATGAGATAGACATGGCTGGAATGGTAGGTTATACCGGTTCAGTGAAACAGGACTGAAACGAGGATTACTCGATTCAGAAAGGGACTTTGTCCACTAAGATAGTCTTGGCAATGAGTCTTGACTAACAAGAAATGATTCTCTATGATTATGTGTGTATGCCACAATGAGTAATGTTTTAAGTTATGATTTCATTTCACTACTATGATTTATCCCATGTTATGAAATTATGCTCTCTTTTGCAGGTTAAGATTTCCAAAAAATGTTATGTTCTTATGAAAATTATGTGATTGATATTTCCATTGTTTACCCTTACTGAGCATTTGAGCTCACCCTTTTATGTTTTCTTTTCCCCAGGATATAAAGAAAGGTTTTAGGTAGAAAAAAGGGATGACCTTTATGGGAGATATTGAAGAACTTTCACCACGATTAGAATATTACGTTCCGAGTTTCCAAAGACACTAAACTATTACGATCCTTTAGTGTGTGTTTTTGTTATGTACTAAGTATTCCGCAAATGTAATGTAATGTCCATGTACGTCAAGATACGGGTCTCTACAGTTGGTATCAGAGGAAAGGTTTAGTCAACCTTTGGAAACTAGGATGCGAGAACTTTAGTGAGATCCCTAGAGATATTTCTAAGGTATGTCTAGGGATGTCTCTAAGGTTAAGTATACGTATAGGTTATGGTCCTAGAATTACGCTAACGATCTTCGAATTTAACCTAAGATGTTAGATATTGAGGGTACTAACCCTTTATTATGTTGTTTTCCCTAGCATGATTTTTGCCTCTCACACAATTCTTTTGGGGTTTTAGACGATGGCTGGAACCCGAAGGAACCGTGTTAATGCGGAATGTGATGGGCAATGAAATGATTGTACCCCTGAGCAACCAAACGATATAGGAGCTGGAATGGAAAATCTTGTAGCCATGCTCACACAACTTTCTCAAGCTATGAATCATGCAGGACTTCCAAACGAGCAAAGGAAGGAGCAACATTCTGTTGAATCCTTCATGAGGCAGCGTCCACCTTCTTTCAGTGGGTCTACTGATCCATTAGTTGCTGAACAATGGATTAGTACTACTGAAAAGATATTTTCAGTTCTTCAATGTTCTGAACATGATAAAGTCATCCTAGCAGTGTATCGTTTGGAAGGAGATGCTGATCAATGGTGGAATCTTATTAAGAATACAAGGCAAAGGGATGAAATTGAGTCTATGGAATGGGACGAGTTCAAGAACTTATTTTTCAATAAGTACTTCCCTCGTATTCTTCGAACAAAGATGGAGAAAGAGTTTCTTGAACTGAAGCAAAGGGACGATTAATCTGTTGGTACCTATGAAGCAAATTTTACAAGACTTGCAAGGTATGCTTCTGGAATTATCATCCAACCTGAAAGTAAAGTTGATCGATTTTTCAGTGGCTTAAAACCAAGTCTTCGAAGGGCATTAGCTATAAGAGACTTCAGTAGCTATGAAGAAATTGTGCGTTGTGCTATCAAGGTAGAAATGGAAGTTGGTGTTACATATCCATCTCATGGTTTTGACAAGAAACGAAAGATGGAGTTCAAGGAGAAATCTCAGAATAATGGTGAAAAGAAGATGAATGTTTCCTTATGCACAAAGTGTGGAAAGAAGCATGGTGGAGATTGTCTAAAAGGGACTAGAAAATGTTTTAAGTGTGGAAAAGAAGGTCATCGAGCAGCTGAGTGTCGAAGTAATAGAAAAAGGGTTTCTAATGATAAAGCAAACACTGCAGAGAACGCACCGCCAACACTTCAATGCTTCAAGTGCAAGGAAATGGGGCATTATGCTAATAATTGCCCTAATCCAAGGGTTAGTGATGATCAACATGAGCAACCACTGAAGGCAAAGGACAAAGGGAAATCACATGCGATCACTATTGGCAATGTTGAATATGACAACGATGTGGTGGAATGATTAAGTGTTTATGTAATGGGATTCCAAAATAATGTTGTATCATTGAGTATTGCAATATTTATTGATGTGGTATTCAAAGTGATTGAGATATTTTTTTTTGGAAATAAGATGATATGCGCATAATGAAGACGAGAAAATGAAATGTTTAATAGTATTCATGAGATCATGATTGATATAAGGACTAAGTGATATCATGGTTTGAGTATAAATAATTTTGAGGATTTTGGTATGTGTAAAGTGTTAACTTTTAACTGCATTCAAGTTTTCACTAAGGTTCAATGGGTATTCAAGAGTATACATGATTAAGGACTTTGAATGTTTGGAATGTGACCAAAAAAAAACATATCTTATGATATATGGGGATCAACGATGATATTAAATCTCTGGTAGTTGTTTTCACTATGTTATGAGAGTGGACTGCAGTATTATGGATAATCCTAAAGATTGGAATGGATTGTGTTGGACGATATTATTGATGGGATGTTATAGTAGTTTTGGAAAAAGGACAACCTGTAGGACGGGCGACAGCCCATCGCTTCGGACAAGGCTGTGGGAATCGAACCCACAACCGAAGTGCGACTGGCCTTTATCGCCTACCACTGACCTACAGGAAGTCCCTATTTAGTAGAAACTAGTTTTATTATATTAAGCAGTATGATATATGAAGTATAAGTCCATTTTAGGAACCATATATGATTAATCTCACTATAGATCGACTTATGTATATAAGTTTTGCTAACCTTTTGTTTGAGACAGATGGAATGACCTGTCATTCTATCACATGATCTGCTAACACATCACGAATAACAAATTCAACTTCATTTATTTAAGAGATGAAGTAGAAATTGTTCAAGGCACGAACAAAAGTGAGATTTTACCAAAATAAAGTAAGTATTTATTCTAAGCAAATTTTCAACTTTAGGGAAATGATCTTGAAAACCAAAAATGTTGTCCTAGTGATCTTATACCTGATGAATCAGATGGTACCTTATATCATCACAAATCTATGGATTTTTGATTACTGGCTTTTCCATAGCCATGTTCTCTACCACTCTCCATCAGAACATGATGGTTAGATTTTTCTTCCATATCCATATTTTCACCTATGTGGAAACCCAGTGATTAGTATATTTGGGTAATCGTTACATTTCATACTTTAGTTTTTAAATCCATGTTTTGGTATTCCTTTTTACGATGTGGGTTTCTATCAAAGAAAATTTTGAATAGTAAACCATTTATAACCCCGACGAATTTCGAGGGCGAAATTCATTTTAAGGGGGGTAGAATGTAACGCCCCAAGATTTTATGAAAAATATTCTTTTTAATTTCATTAATGTCTTGTGTTGTACGCTACAACAAAAGAAGCTTTCACAATACGCATCCTTGAATTTCCTTTCGTTACACGCAATCGCGACCTTCCTCGATAGCGTGTGTAGTACGCAATACTGAGTTTCACGAAACAACGATATGCTATTAAAATATTATTAAAACTAGCCGTTATGAATAGTAATAACCACTTTTTGGAAATTTTGTAAATTTTATTTTTCAAAATGGAATTCATTTTTGGATTCGGAGTATCGAATTTAGCCTAAGGTGAAATTTTGGTACTTTTCGGATAACTTTCATATTCTAATGAATAGTGAAAATTACTAAATTATAATTAAAAACAACTTTTTTAATCGAAATAATTAATAGTGATAAATTATTAATTTGAGTGGTTTTAAAGTATATTTAGAATATATTTTTACAATTTAATACAATGTTGGTCATTGTTTGTAATTTCACATTTAAACCAGACATAATCAAGTGTCAATCTTTTGATAGATTTTGTTTCTTAAAAAACACGCTATTTGTTTTAACAGCGGAATTTAATTATAAAATTAATTAATGCAACTTCTATGTTATGAATTTGGTAAAATAGACTTCATTTTTGAATTCGGAATATGAAATATAGCTTAGGATGAAATTTTGGCATTTTTCTGAAAACTTTCAATTTTTGATGAATAGTGAAACCACTAAGTGGTAGGTTAAAAACGGAATTTTGCATAAAACTTAATTTTACCACTTCTGTGAATGGAATTTCGAAAATCCGAGAGACACGGTTAATATCAAGGACTAAAATGTGGTTCAATGAGATGAAAATAATTTTTTGGTGAATAGTAACTTTTTACTTTTTTTACCACGGTTAATAGTAAATAGGGTAACTAAGGGTAAATATGATATTAATATTACCCTAACACATGTCCTAATTCTATTGGACAAGTGTAATTCGACCAAAAACAAACTTAGGAATAAAATATGACCATTTAGGCCCACTTGGATTAGATTAGGACATTTATTATTAATTTATTTAAAGAAGGGTTAAAATAGTTAAAATCAAAGTTTAATAAGTAAATAATTTTTAATATGGGGTTATACATAAGCTAAATTCGACTATAAATATTCATTAGAAAGCTAAAAAGATTTCCTACATGATGGTATTTTATTTGTAATTTTTAGACAGCATATAATATAATTTATTTATGACACAAAGATGATGCAGTAATTATCTTATTAATGAAATATTGACATAATTGATAATATAAATACCAAAATAGATGTAATTTAAGACTTTTCATGAATTCCACTAATTTTCTAGGTTACTATGATATATTAGTGTTGATTTAATCAACTTGGTTCGAATATATAATTCTGTTATGACTTTCAAAAAAATCATATATCAAATAGTGTCAAAATTGACACAAAATAGTTTTTAAATGAAATATTATATTATTAATTGTTATTTTATTCCTAAAAATCTAAGGTTCGGCCAAATGACTTAGATGAGGATATATGTATTAATAATATACAATTTGGGGTTCGTTTGGCATGTTATAGTAAGTGTATTAACCATATAGTGAAAGAAAACAAAAAGACACGGTAAAAGTTAAATTATTTAACTTAGAGTTAAATCTAATTGATAAGGTTTAAAATAAGATCCAAACATGTATAAATTTGATTGGTTGATGAGATTACAACCCTATCTCATCTAAGCTTCGAATATGAGTCATTTTTGGAGGTTTTTAAGTGGGGTTATATTTATTATAAATTAATATTTTTAAGAATTCCTAAGGTGCCCCTCTCCTCCCTTATAAAAGGACACCTCCTCCCCCTCCTCCTCACACCAATTTGAGCACTCAAGCTCGGCCAACCCCTGCCAAAATCCCTTCTCTACTTCCCTAGAAACATCCTAGAGGTTCTGGTCTTCCTCAAAGACCAATTCTAGTGCCCTAAGAGGAGGTCTCAAAGAGGCACTTCAAAGAAGAGGTAATTACCGTTACCAATTCTTTCATCTTTATTTCTTCTTCCACTTCTTCTTCTTAGGTTGTTTCATTATGAAGTAATAACATCAGTATCACTCATATACTGATATGTTATTATAAGTATGAAACAACCCTATTTCACCATCTATCCATCCTACGGAAAAAGAAATCACCGCGCGTGCGTACGTACGGAATACCGTCTCTACGCCGTGGTGTAATCTATTTTCCACCACCACCTTACATGGATGGGTATAATGGTGTAAAGAATAACTATACATAGTTATTACAACATCATAATGATTCTGATATATTTTATAATCCACTCCAATTCAATTCAATATTTATAGAAATGATATCATCGCTCGTGCGTACGTACGGAATACCGTCTCCACGACGCGATGAGATTCATTCTCCATGTTAACCATTTAAGAATGATTATAATGTATATATAAGAAATAATAATGAAATACATGACATTATAAAGCTACTGGATTTATGTATATATATATACATATGTATGTCATCTACTTACTTCCATTTCAAGACAATAAGGAAAGAAAAACAGCGTTCATGCGTACGTACGGACTACCGTCTCCATGAACGGTGTTTTTCATTTTATTTATCTATCTATTATATATATATATATACTGAATATATATGATATATAAATCATATTTTATATTCTGGAAGTAAGTAAATCATGATATAAGTAATAATGATGTCAAGAACAACAAGTCAAAACACCTACGATAAATGAAACGATTTTACCCAAAACGCTTCTTTAACATGGAATTTACAAAAGAACGGGTAATATAATGTCATAAGTGAACCATATATGATATCATAACAATGAATATGATTCTGTAATAAGTCAATGACATTATTTAAATCATTATACAGGAGGTTCGGACACATACGAAGCAAATTGGACCTAAGGTAAGGGAAATATCACAATCTTATTTTTATCTGAGATTGTTTATTCGTAAGTATTTACTGGGGTGTATTTTATCATCCACATCCATGTTTCATCAAAATGTAATATTATTTCCATCCACCTACAATTGTTTAAATCCATTTTTACCCTTCGGTGAGTTTTTAGTAATATGTATGAAAGGAATCTTTTGTCGTACGAGGTACTTTTTGACTTTTCCGACAAAAGTACGAAGAATGTTTTTTTTAACTTATACGGCACGAACGGATTTCTACTGTTTTATAAAGCCTTATTTTCATGAAGCTTCCTCTAAAAGATTTCATGACTATTTTCAATAAAATCTCTTTCTTTTAAAGTTGCATGATGTTTTGTGAAAAGAAATTGATTTTGAAGAAGAAAGGATATTTTCCTCAAGAATTCAATTCAAGTGTTTTATCAAAATTATTTTCCATCTAAGATAATAAAGAGTTCTGTTTCTATCCATATTTTTACATTGATTTGACTATGTTGTGATGGAATTATGTTTATGAATTCCTTTATCTTATATGAATGGTTTTATGATGTCATGTTGTTTAAGAATCCCATTTTTATTACATGGGTTATGAAATGATGTATGATTTATGATTTTGTGGCACACATAAGAAAGGATTCATTAAGAGATGGGTGGGACCTATATCTCCCTCCAATGCATTGGGTAAAGATTTTATATCTCATGAGATAGACATGGCTGGAATGGTAGGTTATACCGGTTCAGTGAAACAGGACTGAAACGAGGATTACTCGATTCAGAAAGGGACTTTGTCCACTAAGATAGTCTTGGCAATGAGTCTTGACTAACAAGAAATGATTCTCTATGATTATGTGTGTATGCCACAATGAGTAATGTTTTAAGTTATGATTTCATTTCACTACTATGATTTATCCCATGTTATGAAATTATGCTCTCTTTTGCAGGTTAAGATTTCCAAAAAATGTTATGTTCTTATGAAAATTATGTGATTGATATTTCCATTGTTTACCCTTACTGAGCATTTGAGCTCACCCTTTTATGTTTTCTTTTCCCCAGGATATAAAGAAAGGTTTTAGGTAGAAAAAAGGGATGACCTTTATGGGAGATATTGAAGAACTTTCACCACGATTAGAAGATTACGTTCCGAGTTTCCAAAGACACTAAACTATTACGATCCTTTAGTGTGTGTTTTTGTTTTGTACTAAGTATTCCGCAAATGTAATGTAATGTCCATGTACGTCAAGATACGGGTCTCTACAATGATAATCCCCATAAATTAAAGAAAAATATATGGACTTTAAAATTCCCAAAAATTTAATATTTATCTTCATAAAACATTAATGGGTAGTATATACTCCACACAAAATATAAATTTGATGAATATGGAATGTGCCTCATAGAAATGAAAGTTAGGAAAAATTATTTTACCTCAAGTCTTGAATTTCTTCGTATATGTTCAAACATACAATATAATAAATATTGTTTTATTATAAATATATTTTATAAAAATAATAATATATACCATAACATATATTATTTACTTGTTAACTTTTACTGACCATTTATTAAAATTCCTTGTTAAAATTACGTGTCAGGTAATAACTACTTCATTTTTCATGAATATTTTGGTCTGGTATTTTTGGTACATTTACTTTTATCATGGTTACATTATCTCCATAATTTTAAAAATATTATAAATATCATATAAATTTAAAATATACATATTTATATTAATCCATAAAATCTAGGGATATAAAACGAATTACACAGTTCATGGAGACTGTGGGTCGTAAATATACATGAATGTTGTTTCTATTTTCTCAAAGAATGGAATTAAAGTAATTTAAATAATTTATAAACTATATAGAATAATTTTTATATCATATATATCATATAAATTCACTAAATATACCCTTATTTCCATTCAATTCAAATATAAAAAAAATCAATCAGATTGTTTAGTGGAGGTGGTAGTCCAGATATTTGCAAAAGAGATGTTATTGTTTTCTAAAAGATTGGAAGGTAAGAATATATATGTGATATTATAATTAAATGAGTATAAATATTTCATAAATATAATATATGTATATACATATTAAATCTATCATTACCTCCATCCATGAGAGGTGGTGATGGAAAACAAATTGTATCGGTTTGTGAGGAAGTAGTCTCTCGTACACATGATCGACAGTTTTGTTTCTCGTTTAGTGGAGGATGAGAAAGATATAGGTTATTAAATTAAAATAATAACATATCAATATATTATAGATTATTATTTCATTATATATTCATATTTTTGGAATATATCTAGTATTAATAATAAAAAATAAACAAAAACACCTGATTAAGAATGATATATCTTCTTTGGACTACCACCTTTGGGTTGCAAAAAATCCCATTTTAAGAGAATTTAATTATGGAAAAAGGAATTTATAATGTGGTTGTGGATTTATATAATGTATTTGGGAAGTTTTTGTCTCAAACTAAAGGCTTGAGCAGTGTTAATATAAGAGAAGAGGGGCTCTCTTTTATCAGTGGGTCAAAGGGAACACAAGAATGTTTAGAAAAGAAAACATTATACCCATGTTTCAAAAATGATAATGGATAAAAAAATTAATAATTATTAAAATTTATATTCTATAATGTCTAAATATCATCATAACATATTATTTTTATAGGTTTAACGTCATTTTAACACTAATATTTTTAATTTAACACCTGATAAACCCATTTTAACATTAACTATGGTAATGAATTTTTAAATTTTTAATTATTAATTATGACCAAAAATTAAGTTGATAATATTATATGATTTTATTTATAGCGATATTAAATATGGAATCCATATTTATAAATTCAATTCTTGTAAGTGGCAGAATTTAATTTAAATTTAAACCTGTAGTTGCGATGAAAAAGCGGTTTTTTAGGGAAACATTTGTCATAACTGTAAGATGTTTTTATATTAGAATTTAATATAACATTTATTATAATGGAAAAAACATATTAATATTTATATAATTTTATATATTTTAATGTTTGTAAAATATTAAAATAAAATTGTTCTTGTAAATTATTTAAATGAAACGACTATTTTTAATAAAAATTGGTATTTTCCATTAGTATTTGAGAAATTAATATTTTCAAAAAAATCCTAAATACACTCTAAGATAATATTAACAAGTTGATATAAAAAAAAGTTATTTTTTAAAAAAATATTATTTTAATATTGGTAATAAATAATTTTATTATTTAATCACAAAAATCTGTAAGAAACATTTTTTTAGAAAAAAAAGTATTTTCGAATCATATAAAGGATTTAATAAAAACTAAGTAATTTTTATCAATATTTTTTCTATATATAAAATCATTATACATAATTTTCAAAAAAATTATTTATACTACAATTTTTAACTTCATGGTTTCAATGTTCATGTTTCAAAATTAATAATATATTATAGTTCGTTAAAACTCTTTGTCGCATGTAATGTAGTTATCGAAGAAATTAAATTTATTTGAAAAAAATATTTCACTAAATATCATGGTCTTATATTAACACCCCCCTAGTTAAGTGAATTTCTCCCTCCAAATTCCATAAATATGATAAAATAATGATGCTACTTCTACCTCATCATATCCTTAGGTTCCCATATAGCTTCTTTAATATGGTGGTTTCTCCATAAATCTATGAGCATGTGAGTGGTCTTGTTTGGTAGAACTTGGTCTCTATGATCTAGAATATCCCTAGGTTATTCTTCATAGGAAATATTATAATTCACTGATATGAACAAAAAAACATAGTACATTAGGAGGATTATTTCTGTTCTTTCTTGGGAGAGAAACATGGAACACATCAAGGACTTGAGAGTGGTTCGGTGAAAGCGCCTAGAGATACGAAACCATTCCTACTCGATCAAGAAACATGAAAGGGACTACATAACTAGGGCCCATCAATCCTTCATTTATGAATCTTATAACATTATTCCCTATTGAAATCCATAGAAACACATTATCACCATATTTAAATTCTATATCATATTCATGACTGTCAACATAATTTTTTTCAGCTCTGATTTTCCATAATGTGCAATTGAATGGATCTGATATTAAATATAATTTCCTAATATAGATCAGGTCCCAATAGATTTATTTTATCCATATTCACCCCAACATGTTATAGTTATACATTTATTTCTATATAGGGATTCATAAGGATCAATTTCAATTCATGAATAAAATCGGATGTTGTATGGAAATTTTCCTAGAGGACGACGTTGATCCAAACAAAATTTGAAATGCATAGAAAAATACCTCATCATATTCATAGGGGTTTTCATAGTTATCTCAGATAGAAAATATTTCTGAGGATGATAAAAAGTGATGAAACCCAATTTCAAGTCAATAAATTTATTAATACTTCATTAGAACATCATGGTAAACCTCATATCCCAATCTGATACAACAGAATATGGTACGTTATTAAAATATAAAATTTATTTGATTTTTATTCACAAAATATGATTGAGAGATAAATATTTTTTTATAGTGATAATGTGAGATAAATATATCTATTTTTTAACTATAACCTCAATATCAATATACCCTTTAGATGTTTTGGTGATTCCGATGAAAAAATAAAAGTTTTTGTTTCTTTATTTTCATTCTAGTATGGGTAATGGTTGTAAAATCCAATTACAATTTTTTCCCTTGGAATTAGTGAAATAACATATCAAACAAAAAGATAAAAAATCTACAATTTCTCTTTTCATTAGATTCCACTAGAAATACTCTTCTAGATCTCTATACATCTTTGTACTTCCAAGATGAATAGAGAATGAAGAAGTGTAAGATTCATCTAACAACTCTTTATTCAAATTTGGTATGGTTGGAAACATAAAAAGATCTTAAACCTTAACATTTCATCATAATTAAGGTTAAACTCAGGAATATTTATCACCTTTTTCTTCGTCTCTACAAATTTTTTCTGTACCTCTTTAATTTTCACTCTTATAGATGGTTGAACACTTATCTAAGAAGGATATTATTTCTCCCCTTCCTTCTACATTTCCATGTAAATATATCTTAATTCCAAAAATATTTTAACTTTTTTGTTCATCATCGTTAATAAATATTGAATTATTCTTTAAACTCAATGCATCAGAAACATTCTTCTCTATCCTAGGGTGGTAAGGTATTGATCAGTCATAATATTTAATCAACTCCAACCATCTCTTCTAGTTCATATTAAACTCTTTATATGTGAATATATACTTTAAATTTTTATGGTCAATATATATTAGTCCTTTATCCATAAATATAATCACTCCATTTATTTGTTGAAAATTTTCCAACAGTTAACTCCAAACCATGTGTTGGGTAATTTTTATCATGAACATTCAATTATAATGAGGCCTAAGCTATCATTGTATCATTTTTAAATCCAATGCTTATCTCTATGAGAAAAAATATTTTTCAAAAACCATCTTAATATATATTTTTCAGAATATTGGAGAAACAATTCATACTAACCATGACATCACGTGGGCTAGTGGTCGGTGTTTCACCCTCATCGAACATCAGTTGTGGGTTTAAGCCTCATAGACTATCTAGATGTAAAAGGTTATCCTTTAAAAGAACTATATAAATTTAATTCTTATAAAATTATAGAAAATATATTTAAAATACAAAAAAATAACCTTAATCAAAAAATGTCATATAAACCATGAAGGTTACCAATACCTTTCAACTTATGAAAATATCATGTATCCTTGAATAATATATCATGTTGAACCTAAGAGTTATATATACATTATTCCTATAAAAAATATCCTAATATATCATTTGTCACATAAAAATATCACCAATGATGGTATCCATAACTCTTATGTTAATCTTAAATAAATACATATATGCGTCCAAAAGTAACCCAATCCTTATATGTTTCATCATTTTATTGGAGTTGGTGGCCTGGAACTAACTTCTTTATAATTTAGATTAATATTATATGAAATGAATTGAATATTAATTTAAATATCTTATCACGTATTGATTTTTCTTATAAATATAATTAATTTAATAATGTATACAATTATATGTCACTTCGATAAGGTCATAGTATTTCCATAATATGATGGTATCCTATAGATTCAATGTTGATATCTCTTAAATATATTTTTATAGTTGGATAGTGTACTATGGTTTGGAAAATAGTAAATATATTTTTAGGTATGATTATTGATAATTGGATGAGAATTCTTCTCATGAAGTTTTCATTTGGTAATATCCAATATGGGAGATTATGGAAATAGATCGGATAATAATAATTCTTTATATTTTGTTTCCATCATATATTCTGATTTTCAATATTGTGTGATTATCCTAAGACAAAATATTATTATTAATTCATGTAATGACTCACACAATTAGATGTATATTTAAATAACCCTGGTGAAAACAAATCATGGTGAAGTTGGATACATTAGGCAAGTCATGAATGTCATGTTATTTATAACAATTTGACGAAGGATTGGTCGCGTCTATCTTATTAGAAGTTGATATCTCACCCCTTTAATTAAAATATCAAAGTTGCATAAATTCCATATCTGTTGTGTAAAGATGATTATTTTATATAATCAAATTAATATTTATTATGAAAATAGGTTGATGAATTGGATGTACAACATACTTGGTGATATATTGAGAGAAATGTATTATATTACATAGTGACTGTTTTTATGTAGTTGTTGATGTTGCAATAATCAGTTCATTCTCTTGGTTTTCTAGAAATGTTTATAGAAAGTAAAATTGGACATATGGAAAACACACCAAATTCAATTAGAATAAATCATATAGGGTCACATGAAAATATTTTTCATTTATCTTGATTAAATTTTTTTTGAATTAAATTAATGATGTAAAAACTATTCTCAACAACGGATAATAATTTTATTGAAGTTTTATTGATCACGTAAATTTAACAAATTTTTATTCCTGGGTATGTGAAAAAAGATTTATTTATTTGTTTTATTGAGTATTTATTAATTAATTATTCATCTGTTTGTTAATTAAATATACATATTTATAAATAAAATATGAATTTATATATTTAGAAAATATCGTGGACTTCGAATAGACCCTGACTGAGTCTGGTAATAAATAATTATTTTTTAGCACTTAAATATTATTTATCATTTGTTCATATTATTATGTTGTGAAAAATAATAATAAAATTTTTATTCTTATATAGAATTGGTTTTATTAATGTTTTAAATATTGTTTAAGGTCCGACATGAAATTAAAAAATTATTCTATCCTAAACCCTACCACTATAAATAGCCTGTTATAACTATTTTGTGAGTAATCAAAAATAGAGAATTGTTTGGAACAATGAATTATCTCTCAAATACTCTTTATCCCCCCTCTCAATAATTATAAATTAAGAGATATTACTTCAGTATTGAAGGAAAAGGGATCAAAATGAATGATGCAAGATAATCGATTCATCAGACATGAACCCTGAATTCAATTATTATCACCCAAGGATCAAAAATTCATATGCGTATCTCCTCTAGAGAGATTAAAAACTAGTATCCTAACATCACAATTAATCATATCCAAAAATTATATTTTGAAATATCAAAAATTTTATAGAAGAAAGTATCTTAATACAAGGTGTTTATTTTATTCAGATCTAAATAAATTAATTATAAATTCACCTTGAATAATCCTCACTTTGGGTTTCAAGAAGAAAATTATTAAAATAAAAATTAATATATCACCCCCACTACATGATTCCTCTTCTCCTATAACCAAAAATATGTATCAGAGTGGTCGTGTTTAAATTTTTAATTATTTATTTGGTTGTTGATCTATACACAATCATGGTTGAATTTTCATTTCATTTATTCATTATTTAAAAAGATTTGAATTAATCTGTTACTAAAATATTAATCATGTTCATTTAGTTACTCGTTTCCCTAAAATTCTAATAACATATTGAGAATGAACAGGGATACCATTGGTAATTTCCAAATTTTTGGCTTGTATGATTGGGTTACACATCGTGTACTTGAAAGTACACATCGTGTACCCTATTATGATGCATAGGACCATGTCGTGTGATAAATTTCATTCAATTCAGTTATAACACATAGTGTATTATTAATTTTTACCAGCTAACCTAGGACATGGTTTTTGTGTTACATTGAGTGTATCGGCATACACGTTGTATAGTCTACAAGGGTTAGAGGTGTAAATTACAAAATCTGTGTGGTCAAAATACATAGTCAAATGTGTTATAGTGACAACCTAGATCATTTGTTATATACACGATGTGTATCCTCTGTAAAAAAAATTATTTTTTCAATTCCTATATTTTAGGTACAAAGTGATTTATCTAGAAAAAATCAAATTTTATTTTCATATTGTGTAGTTAGAGGGCACACATCGTGTAGTCTCTCACTCGAGAACACACCGAGTCATTTAGAGGGTCACACAGGCATGTGGAATTCATATCACATGGATTTTAGTTGGATTTTACATGTCATGTAATCAGTTGAGATAAATGATGAATAGCAAGAGAGTATCTCTGGAACGCTAAAAGAAAATACATAGCGTGTAGCTAGAATATAAACCTCATGTAGTTCAGCTGATTCAACGTGTCTAAGCCCTTTCCAGGTGTCCCAAATACAAAACAATTGAGGAACCTAACTTATAACTAGATAGTAAACGACCTATAGTCACTCAATTACTAGCAAAAAAATTACATTAAATTGAAAATTACAACATTATAACCATATTTTTTTATTGTCAGTTTACGTGCTTGAAAATTTAGTATGTGTTTTAAAGAATATAAAGTTATCAGTTCATTGTTTATAATAAATCTGAAACTATTGGTTTTTATATTTTTTATCCATTAATTCATTAATTATGTTTATCTACAAGTGGATTTGGATGGTCACTAATATTAAATGAAGTTAATGAATTTATTTACTAAATTATTAATTAATATAACTGATCTTATCTTAATAATAAATAATGGGTAAATAAATTAATGTCTTCCATTTATTTTTTTATAAAAATTTCATTTATGATCATTCATGATTTAGAATAAGACCATTTTATGTGTTATAGTTTATTTATATTTATTTATTGCATGAGTTTCTAACTATTTAATATTAAATTAAATTGGATAGCCTAGGATTTGTCCCTACATCTATTATTATGATGGACATGTGTGTCCAAGGTTATTTATGTAATCCCCCTTTTACCAATCATTTTATTTCCCTACCATGTATATAATTTATAAATATTTTTAATTAATAAATTTCCCCACGGAATGTGGATGTCGTTAAACATATAACCATAATGATTTCAACCTAGGTGTTAAACAGGTGGATAGGGGGAATTTTGTAACTCATTCTGAAACTGACAATATGAGTTATTTTCCCTAGATCAAAGGTTGGATTAATGTATTCTCAATAAATTAACCATTATATATCTCATGAATGGGTAATTTATTTATTTATTTATTACTATCTTATGTATTATTTATTTAATGGATTCAACATCACTATCAAATAAATTAATTAATTATTGTGAAAATTTAGAATATAATTAAAAGGATTTGGAATAGAAGTTGTATCCATCATTGATATTTAATTAAGTAATGTCCACATAATATTAAAAATACTTGTAATAGATAAAACAAGATAAAATTTATGCATAATTAATTAAAATCCATTGACCTAATATTAAATCATACTAAGAAATCCATTACTTGATAGGGAATAAAACCATTGAGCTAAGTGTAGTACATGGCCAAAGTCTTCCAACAAACTTTTATCAGGGAATTCTTATAATGGTTATGGGTTGACTTAACCGAAGTTTTATTGAATTTAACACCCAATGCCTATTCGATACAAATTTTTATTAAAGTGATGAAAAAATACAACTTCTGAATTTAGGATAGGGGAATCCACAAAATGAATCCATGAGATAAAATCCTAATGTTAGAATGAATGCCTACCCAATTACATTCTTATGGTTTTCATGGTAAAAATATGGATCATTATGAAAATTAATTGGGATACTTGCCACTATAATGTCTTAGAAACAAAGAATTATGATTTTAATTATTAGGTATATTGATAATTAATAAAATATTTTGAGAGTTGATAAAATTAAAATAATATTATTTATCACATATTTTTTAATTAGGTAATGTACTATTCAATGCATTTAGTTATTATATAAAATGGAAAGAAAAAACAAGAAATTAGTGAAATAATTATTTAACTCAAGGAATTTACTTAAAAAAAGTTTATGTGGTAAAATAATTTATGTGTTGCAGTATTATAAAAATGTTTTTGTTATGTGACATAATTCCCTAATTCTATTCATCACCCCAATAGGTGAGGTAATTTGAAAGGAAAGAATACCAACTATTTTTTGAGGATTCTTATTTTTTCTATTGTGTTATATTATAAACAATGGCCAGATATTTGATGAAAAAACATAAATTCATTAATTCTTACATCATAATTAAAAATCTCTATTTTCATAAGAAAGAGATATAAAGTCTTGAAATAAATAAAATTTTCAATGCACTATATTAGTTTAATATGGAAGAACTAAATATATCTACTGATCATGATTTCAAAATGTTGGGGTATATTAATAGAATAAAAAAATTTGGCTTTCATATGGATAATAAATTATCCATTAATCTTATTTTATTATCCTTACCACCAATATTATCCTTATTTTTTCAATCCCAATAAAAAAGGATAATTCACTCAAACAAAATTATCTATACTTCTCCATGAAGATAAATACTGGTTAAAACCTATTTACCCATCCATTTTGGTAAAAATTTCGAATGAAAAGGTTAAAGATCCAATTGTTAATATAAATACAAAATATAATTTATTTTATCCTTCAAGGAGACAAAATATTCAAAGTCATGAGGATGAACAAGAAGATATTTTCTTTCTTGGTGGAAAGAATGGATAGTAGAAAAGTAATTATAATGAATTAAAAAAGCATGCAGTTTCACCCTCATTAGGTCTAATCATCATGTTTTTATTCTTTTGGTTGTGTATTAAATTTAATATTCTTACAATATACATGTATTTAAATATAGGAAATGATAAAGAATATAATGGTAGTAGAGTGAACTCAAAAGCATCTAATAAAGGGATATTCATATTCCAGCCAATTGAAGATCAATATTTTTCATTAGCAATTTGGATTGATTCAGGTTTGTAATAAGTGCTACCAAAATCATATATCTTAATTTTTGAAAAAACACAACAAGAAACTATTTCAAATTTGAAATGAATGATTTTGTGGTACTTAAATTATGAAAATATTAGTTCATTAACACTTGAATCACTTATATACATTTTCATAAATGATGAATATAATATATAATACTCTTACCTAATTTTGGAAGGATAATTCTCTATCAAATAAAACTTAATATATTTTCTTTTTCTATTCTACTAAAATTATTTTTAGTCTCAATTGACCTAAGATATTGGATATAAAAAAAACTTCTAATCATTTTTTAGATAAAGAATCCTTTATTCATAAAGGTACATAACAAATCATTTATAATCAGTTCAACATGGCCAGGTGAACTATTGTAAAGCTAAAGGTAACATCATATACTTCTTCAGATTCCATAAAAAATTTATAAATTCTCAGTGAAGTAAATGAGTTCACTTTATAGAGTTAGATGAATCAATGAGCTAGCTTGTTGGAGAACATCTTATCCAAGAAATTATTGATCTTACATATGGATTAAAGGTTATCCCAAAGTCACATTTACTTATATTCCTCAATGAATTATTGATAGTAACAGGATGTGTGATGATGAGTCTTATATACATTAAAAAAATTCTATTATACCATCCAAGATATATATTTCAAATATAAGTTAAATAATTGACCATATTCCATATATACTGTCAAATGTATATCATATCAATTGTGATAGGATTAAAATATATTAGGGCACAACTAAAAGTGTTTTTTGAAAAACATTTGTAAAAATATAGTCTTAACAAAAAATTATCATTAAAACACTATGTTGAATCTATATAAATTTTCCTATAACCACTAAGGATATTAATATATAGGAAATATCAAAATTATTTTTAACATCCTAGAACCCACACTCCCAAATCTTATAATAAAGACAATAAATTTACATTTTCATCTATGATTCCGATAATTCTGACAAAATTTTTTTAAATGAAAATCATACAACCTTAAAAGGAATCATTGGATCACATACATTTTAGAAGAACTTATAGATTTATTTTTTTAGATAATTAGTAAAATTTCCTATATAAAAATCAAATGTCTTTAAATGAGAATTTCTCCCCTATGACCTGAATTATCCTAATGAAATTAATACATAATCATCATTCATTAGAGATCACATCTATACATGACTTGTCCAATATCATTTCTTTAAAACCGGTGGAAATAAAATATAATAAAGGTGATCTCAAATTATCAGTAAGGGATAACATAATAATTAATAATATAATTTCATCAATGAGCATAAGAAGAGAATAAGGGTGTGATGACATAATCAAAGTGCATGAGAAAAATCATAAGGGCACTCATACACATCAATAGTCTGGTCATCAATTATGAATAAAATTGAAAATGAAAAATGCATCATTACAAAAAATCATGAGCCATGTGATTTAAATCTCAATCAAGAGAAACATTATAAACTCATAATAAGAAATTAAAACAACTCTGTTTAACCTCGAGCATCACTTTAATAAAACCCTTTCGAACCCATTCGAATTGAAATTACCATATAGCCAACTTAAAACATTTTTATTACCCTATGTATTGAAGAGATATAATTAACTCAACTATTGTGATTTGGGCCACCCCATGTTAATCTATAATGGTGTTTCCCAGTGATATCTGGCCCACCCCATGTTCAGCTATAATAGGATTTCTTGGTGCTATCTGAGCCACCCCTGTTAAGTGGGAACGACATTTCCTATTTCTATCTAGGTCACCCCATGTTAACATGTAATGTAATTACCTAGGACTATCTAGGTGCACAAATCAATTATAAGATTTATGAACTGAAAAACGAATAAAAAACATTGAGAATTAATTTCACCATAACACAATGGAAACAACCATTATTCCTTTCAGAGCATGATTTACTTGTGGAAAGGAAATATGTTCCAAAAAATCTCATTGAAAAATGGTTAACCTATGGAAATGATGTGGGTTCAATAAAAATATTTTTAGGACATAATGAACCCATGGAAAAGAAATGGGTTTTATAAAAAACACATTGAAACATTAATAACCCATGGAAAAGTATAGGGTTGAATAAAAATATAATTAAAACATGATTATCCCATAGAAATGAAATGAGTTCAATTAAAATATCTTAGAAAAATGATTAAACCATGGAAAAGAAATGGGTTCAATAAAAATATCTTTGAATCAAGGTTAACCCATAGAAAGGAAACGGGTTCCATAACATTATTAACCCTTGGAAAAGAAATGATTTATTTAACAATATTATTGAAATAATCCTAATCCATCCAAAAGAAATAATGAGACTGGTATCAATACAAAATATCCATAGTGTAGGACAAGTAGAAACAAATTTTTTTGACATGGATGAATATAAATACCATTAAAAATATAATTAAAAACATTCTTGAGGAAAATAATATTTAAACATTTCTATGTTTCTCATACCACATTGAAACATTTGAATCACAATCCCGATTAATGGAATAAAATTAAGTTAAAATTATAATATCATATGACTAGGATATTCAAGATATAATGTATCAATCAGTAATTATATACAACTTATCTAGGATAATAGGTATATAACTTAACAAATGTCGCAAGGAAGAAAAATTTTGAATAAAAATCCATTACGGCTTTGGTAAATTTGAAAGAGTGAACCCCATAAAAGATATATCCTAAAAAGGATAAGTAAAATCCTATAGTTTTAAGGACAACAATCATGAAATAAATTATTGAAATTATAGACATCACATAATAAAAATAAGTGGTGAATATGGAATAAGTCTCATAAAAATAAAAGTTAGACAAGAAATCCCCGTGCAAAGATCATATCATGGGAGTGAGAATAAATCAATGAAATAATATGAGTAAAAAATGTAAATACAAAAAATAAAATACTAAAAACATAATAATATAATTATATTTCATTTCAAACATATTCATGGAATAACATAACCAATTACATGGAAGTTTAACCCAATGAATATAAATTGAATTAAGAAGTCCATTACTGTTTGAGTAACTTTTGAACCATTAGATCCATGAAAATAATAACATCAATTAGATCCTTAAATATCATGAAATTAATGAAATTGATTTTATAAAATGTAATTGAGTATTATATACACCATATAAAATTAATTAGGTACATAATAACAAATTAGTCTCGATGGAATGTAAATTGAGATGAAACCCCTTACAAATTCGTCAACATCTAAATCAGATGCCACAAAAGTAATAAAAATTAAACAAAAAATTTAAATACCAAGAAGATAAAACATTTCAAGATAAAATATATAAAATATGTCAATAGAACCACCACACTAACTAATTATGTGGTGAATATGACATTTGTCTCACAGATGTAAAAATTGAGATGAATATACCATACAATGATTGAATCAATGGAGTTAAAATAAATAAATGAAATAATTATATGCAAAAAATGTTAATACAAAAAATAAATCAATAAAGAACTATAAAAAAATTAATAGGTAATATCAGGCATATTCTTCGAATAACTTAACCAACTGCATAGAAGTTTAACCTAATGAATGGGAATTGAGTTAAGAAATCCCTTACCTTGAGTCTGATTTGTTATGCTTTTCCTCAATCTTACTAAATATTAAACTTATGTTAATTATTTAGTTTCATCATAAAAATTTACAATTATATTGTTACTTTTATTTTACTTAATTTATATAAAATTACCTAATCAATAATGTTTAAGTTAGATGTTTTGACCATATTCTATTTGTGTGTCAAAACTAACTTTGATAGTTCGACTAAGGTCAATGGGGTCATTTTTAATTTCCCAGAATTTCCATATAATTTTTTTAATTATATGGAATTATTTCAAGACTGTGAAATCTGACGCCACAGGATTGTGAGCCTCGAAGTGCCCTGGATGATTGGTTGAAGTTTTGTTATACTTTAAATAGCGCGCGTAAGCAGTTTTCTTGAAATAGTAGAATAACTATTAAATGATTTCCCGGATCACAAATTTGAGGGAACCATTATGCTCATGATAGAAATCATAACCTAGGTGCGACTTAAGTTTGGTCGGCGTGGGCCTCCTATGAGAAAACCCAAAAATGGCATAACCATAGATAAAATAATTAAATAAAATTATTTTATTTTTCGAATTCTTATAAATCATGAACAGTAACTTGGATTAAAAATTTGATACCACCGCTGAACTTGTGAGGGTATGATTTCTTTAGAAAGATACTAAAATTGGCTAGCGCGGGCCACCAGTGAATGTTTGTTTCTAGCCGTAAATAAAATTATTAAGTGATGATTATTTTATTGTAAAATCCATAACTTTTAAATGGTAACTCGGATTGAAAATCTGAGAGTACTGTTGGATTCGCTGGGATGTGTTTCACTTAGTAAAAGCCTAACCTCGACCGGTGTGGGTCGAGGGTGACTGTTGATAATTTATTGAACTTTTTTTCAGGTACATTTAGCAAAAACATGAGCGTCATTTTCTATCTTACGAACTGGTGCTCAGATTAAAAAGTCAAGGACACCGTTGAATCCATAACCTCAGGATTCTCTTAAGGGAGACATTACGTTGACCACAGTAGGTCCGGAGAAAAAGTTAATTCTTGCGAATTTTTAAAAGAAATGAAATAAAATAATTTTTTTAATTTATTTCATATCCTCTAATGAACAACTAAAGGGGTGGGGCCAGTGACATTTCAAGCCAATAAATGTCTTGACCTACAAACCCTAAGTAACAAAGTCATTGGGAAATTAGTATGCTTCTTAAATGATGTGCCCCATTAAATTCCAACGTCATTACTTACCCTCCCACTCTCATATATATATGAAGCTTTGGGTGGGAAATCGACACAGCTTCTCCCTGAAACGAAGTTCTCAAGGAGCATCGTGAGGCCTAACCCTTAGAGGACAGATCCAATCCTAGCGGGAGGTTATGGGTGACACTGAAGCACAAACCGAAGGATGATGGGCGAGTGTCATTGTTGGGAACCGATTTCGGAAATGATAAACATGATCTGCATTAAAGCTGTGGACTCTCTCCAATGGATTATGAGGTAGGGTTTTTTCATTTATGCTTTTTAAATATTTTTCCTCTTCCTTGTTCTTAAATAATATGAGGAACATGGGTCAACCGACTAAAGGGTTGACCCGCGATTCATTTGTCTTTGCGGGAGGTCGTTGCAGGGTATCTTGTGGGGTTTATCTTATTCATTAATTCAATTGATATTAAACCCTTAACCCCCCCCCCCCTTCATGTTTACGAGCTAACATGGAGGGCACAGGCTTAACGAACCCTACCCGAAACCTCCGCTATATTGATATCCTTATGCCACAATTGAAGACTGTGAGCACGTCGACGCACACCATAAGAGGAAGGTCGCGGATTGTTAGTTATGGTGAACGGAGGAGGCGGCTGGCATGATGGCCAGTCTTGGTAAGGGAGGTGGAACGACCACCACACTGCCAGTGAACGGAAGCCTCTGCCCAAGCTGTATTGTAGGCTGAACCAGCCTCCAACAGGTTCTGTGGCGACCGAGCGGCGCCCATGGGGCACCGCCACCTCGCCAACCAAACGTCCTTTGGTCCGTTTAGGAATCCGGGAGACTGGGGGGTTACACCCCTCACGTTGGACCGAACCGGGCCACTACCAACGGAGCGGGCTACCACCATCGAGCCAGGTCTCCACCCTCCTACCAGGCCACCTCCCTCAAGCCGGGCCGCTACCCTCAGATCGGGCCCCCGCCCTCGGATCGGGCCCCCGCCCTTGACCTGTGCCACTGCACTCGGACCGGGTCGTCTCCCTCAGACCGAGCCGCCACCCTCAGGCTGGGCCACCACCCTCGAGCTGAGTCACCGCCCCCAAAGTGGGGTGTCGCCCTGGGAGCGGTCTGTCGCCCTCGTAGAAGGCCACCGCCCCAGTGGGCCGCAGCCCCCGGACTGGTCGGCCACCATATGCGGGCTGCCCTTTTCGATTTCAGCCACCCTTGTGGGCCTCCCCCCTTGCGGGCTGGACGGTACATCGGCCAAGTGGGACGAGTCCACCTCGACCGAGCCCAGACTAGGTTGGGCTGGGTCGGACAGGACTCGGGCCCCACCAGGCCCAGAAACACTCAAAAGGGCTTATCTTGAGGACCAGATGCCTGTTTGATGAACCGTCTATAGAATTGGGACCCTTGGAATAATACAACGCTTTTTCTTTATTCCATTAGAGTTTCAGAGAAACTTGAACTACGGTCGGGTTGGATCATACCCGAATCCAACCGGGTCCTCAGCACTAAAATGTCGATAATGCAAAGACCGGGTGTCCTATTATCCTTTCATCTATTCTGTTGGAACCCTTATGACATGGATGATCATTGGGTTACTTCCTTGTAAGGATTTATTCTAGTTGATATGCGACTGAAGGCTTGGGGAGTGGTTTTCCAAAGAGCACTATGTACGGAACCCTCCGACAGGTTGAGACCTGATGACTGTTGACTTTTTGACTCAGAGTGACTTGAAAGCCATGGTATGTGATGGGGAGGAGTACCATAGCAGGCCAAGATGGGGTTCGATGCTTCTTTTTGACCTAGCAGGCCACGATGGGGAGCGTCCGCGGTATGCAATGGGGAGGAGTACCTTAGCAGACCACAATGGGGGTGGGCGGCTCTGTGTGACCCGACAGACCCACAGTACGCAATGGGGAGGAGTACCTCACCAGTTCAAGGTTAGTCGGAAGTTTCTTGGAGTGACCCGTCAATCCCACTATAATTGATATAGGAGGAGTTATCCAACAGCAGAGGCCTTCAACATTGTCACTGAGGATGTTACTTGTTACTACTACTAAAATAAATCTTAGTTTGAGATGACTTGACCATGTGCTTGTGATTGAGGATATTCTATGTGGTACTTTACCTGTGAGGTAATCTACCTTCATGGTGTTATCCTATGGTTTTTCATTATGAAACTCTAGGATACCATCGGGGTCTCGGGGTCCCTACTTAGTATCATTATACTCACACCTGCAAGGGCTTCACCCACACCATGTTCTGTCTTGTGTAGATGACGTACAACATTGATTGAGGCTGAGGGATCCAGGACTGGATGGTTGTCAGAGGTGGAACCTTTGGAAGGACATGACGTAGATGAGACGAGCGGACATGGAGTGAAGTGGAGGTGATCTGTACCAACCATTCTAGTAGGTACCTCAGAGGATGACCTAGTAGCTGTTTTCCATTTTCTTTCAGTTGTACTGTACTTTCATCCGTAATTATACTTTTATAGTTGGGCTTGTATTCTGGAAACTTTTACTTTCATAACTCTTTTACTATAGCAGTTTACTTAACAGTTTCTTCTTGTTGTGTTCTCCGAACATGTGTTTGTAAAAGTTTAACAGAAATTCCTTCTCATTTTATATAATATACCTTTCAGTGATGGTCTCCTGGCATTGTCCAATGGAATTCTGGTTTGGGGTAATCATGGTGCAGACTCTGGGGGATGGGTCATGACATGTGGTATCAGAGGATTTTGGTTCTACCAAAGTACTAGGATTCTGATCTTTTCTATGTGGCAACAGTTTTAAGTGTTTTGAGTGTGGTTTCCAGTCTGGGTAGTCCAGTGTAGGGGCGGTGGCAAAAGTATCCACACACCAAGCCCCTAAATTATTATTTCCATCTCAACACATGAAAACATTTATTGTGTGTGTTTTGAAAATATATTCTTGTGTCTTCTTGAGTTAGCTCCCCAGGTATAACTTTTAATCATGACAACCACCCAGGTTTCCTGCGAGAGTACACAATGGTGGCCCATCGAGCTGTGAGGCCTCGGTGGAGCACCCCATTTTGGCATTGGCGCCTTTAGGTGGTGTACGATTAGCACCACTACACATTGGGAAACTATTTCCACTAGCCCCACCAGTAGAGGGTTCACACCGACTGAGCGTTTTTCACAAGTTTCAGTGGTAGAGGCCTCCAAGGTACTGAGATAAGACAGACCCGCAGGTAGTTGAGGATTGGATGGAGGTTGTGACTAGTGTTTTCCACATAGTTGAGACACTAGTAGAGAATATGGTGATCTCAGCATCTATTATTTTCTAGTGAGTGACCATAAAGATGGTTTGTATAGTGTTGAAGCTTTGGTACGTGGACACTTGCCTAAGATAGTACATTCAGGTTGTGTGTCAGCTATATCACTACATGTTGGTCAGTAGTTAAAACTGATGGTGCCATTAGAGGACACATATAGGCATAGGGCCTTACACATGTTTCAGCACCAGATACCCCTCAGGTTCCAAGGTGATCCCAACCCATAGGTGGCTATGTACTGGCTTGAGGTGGTGGAAGAGATTCCATCTAGTTAGGAAACTATTTGATCAAATTACAGTTCTGGTAGAGAGCCTTCTATGTAGTTCATAAGGACGATTAAAGGGTTTAGATTGTTCTTATCTTGCGAAGAGGTGAATTTTTATGTGTATAATATTGAGAACCTTCCTTGAGAAGGGGGTCTCTTGAAATAAAGAGCTATGGGATGAGATTTCCATAGAGATTCTATAGCTTCGGTAGGATGAAAGTTTTGTAGCTGAGTATTCCTCGAGGCGTACTGACCGTCCAAGGTACTCGATGAATATAGTTTGATCAGTGCTTCAGGGATCAGACCTTCAAGTGAGGTGTTTTTAGGGACATCCAATCCATCAAGAATCATATATGAATTCCTACTTATGTTAGGGTTCTAGATAGAACCTTTGTGGTTTAATTTTCATTAGGGAGCGAATATAGCCAGTGAATGTTATCAGTGGGAAAGAAGGAAACTAACGCCAGTCTCCAAGACCTGGGCATGTAAAATGTTTTTGGAAGAGGAATTTTTAAGGATAGAAGAATCTATAGGGCTGTAGATGTGGAAGAAGAGATAAGAGAGAAACATGAGGTTGTTTACATTTCAACATGTTATAACCACCACCCCAATTTGGTCCCCACCAGGTTTAGGGAGCCCGAGGATCGGACATGGTTGTAGTTGTATGCGGTCAAGGAGTGTGACCCAAGGACTCTAAAAATGATTTTAGGTATAGTCAGTGTCTACTACTAGCTACCATATTATTATACATAGGTACCAATTATTACTTCCTTCGATGAATCTTGTCCAAGACCTATAATTTCTAGTTAAACCATTGACTTGACCCTCATGTATCGAGATAACTTTGGGAGGAGACTGGAAAATCACACCTACGCTGATAGTGTGATCTGGCCCCTTAGGCAAAATTTTTGGTTGTAACCTCTTTGTGGCAGCATTGAGGCCTTATGACTTTAGTTTGGTTATAGATATGAAATCCACCGTTCATACTCAGATTTAATATATTATGAAAAATGTTTGTGGTTTATCTAAATTGTTGTAATGAGGTTTTCCTTGGTCGATGAAAAAGGAATCCCAGGTAGAACAGGATAAACTCAGGCATAGGAGGGTACAACCGATCACTCTTGAGTCAGCCAGACTAACCCTCGTGGTTGCAAGTGTTTTGACTTTTCAGTTCCAAACAGTAGTGGAAAACCATGGAGACATATTTTCAAAATATGATCCCTGGATTACTTCCTTGAAGGGAGAGGGACGTTTGATTTAGCTAGGTAATACCAGAGATTTGTACCCCACTTCTCTAGGTTACTAGCACCATTGTCATCTTGGATGAAAAAGGGGGAGCCTTTCATATGGACGAATAAGTTTCAGTAGAGCATTAAGGATCTGAGACAGATACTAACAAGTAGAACTACACTACTCATGAGATGGAGTTAGCAGCAATGGTCTTTGCATAGAAGATGTGGTGGCACTACTTGCTGTGTGAGCGGTTTACTGTTTACTCTGATCACAAGAGTATCAGGTGTATCTTATCATAGAAGGTCATGAACTTGATACATCAATGATGGCTAGAGTTCATCCGAGACTATGACCTTGAGATAGTCTAAAATCTTGAGAAGGGGAACATGGTAGCAGACGCACTCAGTAGGAGGTCTGGTCTACAACTGCTGAGTGAGGCATCATATCAGCTAGCCGCGTTGTGGATATCCATCATGGATAAAGATGGAGCATCTACCTCTAGTCTATGACTGTTAATCCAGCAATTTGTCATCAAATTTAAGGGGGGCATAGCTTAATACATTGATTGTGAGGCCCGACATGCTCATATATCCTCAAGACTGTCTCCTAAAAGATTTTATGAAGGTAGGGATCTTGTCGTACTCTACAGAGGATACACCATGGTACTAGTGATTCTTCAGAAGGAGGTGTTGATAAAGATCCATACGTCCCCATTAACAGGACATCCTAGAGTGGCGAAGATATACCAGGACCTTTCGTGGTAGTACTGATTTCCCGGGATAAAGGAAGCAGTGTCAGAGTTTGTATCACGGTGCCTCACTTGTTATCAAGTGAAAAGTACACAGAGCTGGCAGAAGTATTATGCCAACAAGAGGACTGAGACCATGTCTTCTTATGGGTCTCACCACGATAAGGTTTGCAGAGATTTGGATAGGGTGGAAAGTTATCTCCAAGGTTCATCGGACCATTCTAGATTCTTAGTAGAGTGGGAGAGGTGGTGTACCATCTATCTCTTTCCCCACAAATGCACCGGGTGCATAATTTTTTTCTATGTCGCACCTGAGGAGATGCGTGCATGATCCATCACACGTTATCAACTAGAAAAAGTTGTACTTTAACGTTGGGGTGACTTTTGTGAAGTTCCTGGTGGAGTTTGAGCATCGAAAAGAGAAGGTCCTTCGTGGGTGGTCGATACCACTGGTGCACGTTCGCTGGAAGAACGGGAACCTCCAGGAGAGCACATTAGTGCGTGAGGCTCAAATTCGTGCTCTATACCCCCGTTTGATTCCATAGTCTGTGTTTTAACTTTTAGGGATGAAAATCCCCACGCTGGGGAGAATGTAATGTCTTGGAATTTGTGTATATTTATTTTTCTTTTTATGGAATTTTTTAAAGATAGAAAAATCAGACGGTTCGTGATTCCGAGGCTCCGAGTGCCTGGAATGATCCGTTGAGGTTTTGTAAAACGTAAAATAGTGTGAGTAAACTGTTTCCCTAAGAAATATGAATAAATCCTAAATGGATTCTTAGATCAGAAATATGAGGGGACTGTGGCTCTTAGGAAGGTGGGTTTACCCTAGGTTTGACTTAAGTTTAGTCGGCATGGGCCTCTTATGAGAAAACCCGAAAATGGCATAACCTTAAATAAAATAATTTAAAAAATTATTTTAATGTTAGAATGCTTATAACTCATGAACGGTAACTCGGATTAGAAATCAGAGACCCCCACTAAAATTTTGACGGTATGCTTTCTTTAGGGAGATACTAACATTGGCCTACATGGCCCCTAGTGAAAGTTAGTGTTTGGCCGTAAATAAATTAATTAAGTGACAATTATTTTATTTTAAAATTCATAACCTTTAAACGGTAACTCATATTGGAAGTCTAAGAGTACCATTGGGTTCGTTGGGTTAGGTTTCACTTAGGTAGATCCTAACATCGACCGGCATGGGTAAAGGAAGACTATTAATAATTTATTCAAATTTTTTTCGAGAATGTTCAGTAAATGCACGAGCGGCATTTTCTATCTTTGAGCCAGTACTCGGATTAAAAATATGAGGGCACCATTGAATCTGATGCACTAAGATTCACATAAGGGGGACTTTACTTTGATAGCAGTTGGTCCAGAGAAAAAGTTAAGGTTTGAAATTTTTTAAAAGAAATGAAATAAAATAATTTTTTTATTTTATTTCATATCCTCCAACAGACAAGTAAAGGTGTGGGGCTAGTGACGTTTCAAGCTAATAAATGGCTTGACCTGCCAACCCTAAGAAATGAAGTCATTGTGGAATTATGAATCTTTCTAATTGATGAGCCCCATTAAATTACAACATCGTTACTTACCCTCCCACTCTCTGATATATATAGATATTGGGAAAGGGTATCGGCATAGCTTATACATGAAATGATGTGCTGAAGGAGCACTGCGATGTTTAACCCTTAGTGTATAGAGCCAATCCTAGTGGGAGGTCATGGGAAACATCGAACCATGAATCGAAGGATGACGTGTGAGTGTCGTCCTTGGTAATCTGTTGTGGAAACGAAGAACACGATCCACCTTCAAGCCACGGACTCTCTACAATGTCTTTCGAGGTAGGGGTTATTTTTATTTTATGCTTTTTAAATATTTTTCCCTTTCCCCGTTCTTGAATAATATGAAGAAGGTATGAAAACAAACTAATGGGTTGACCTGCGATTCATTAATCTTTTTGGGAGGTCGTTGCGACGTATCTTGTGGGGTTTATCTTATTGATTAATTCAATTGTTATTAATCATTTAACCCCTTTCATGTTTATGATCTAATGATAAGGGTGTAGGCCTAATGAACCTTCCTAAAACCCTCCTCTATCTCGTTATCCTTATGCTACCTTGTAAGACCGCAAGCACGTCGACGCACACCGCAAGGGGAAGTCCATGGCTTGTCATCCATAGCGAATAGATGAGTTGGATGGCACGACGACTGGCCACAGGATGAGAGGCGGTGCGACCGACGCATTGCTGGCAAACGA
Source organism: Viscum album (assembly GCA_963277665.1). Classification (NCBI taxonomy): domain Eukaryota; kingdom Viridiplantae; phylum Streptophyta; class Magnoliopsida; order Santalales; family Viscaceae; genus Viscum; species Viscum album. The sequence goes on from OY728157.1 coordinate 982,985,074, forward strand.
AATCCATGACCGAAGTTGCGGCGGAGGCCGAACCTACCTCCGGTGGATTCCATGGTGATCGAGCGGCTCCCACACGGCACTGCCACCTATCCAACCAAACGAACTTCGAGCTGTTTAGGAATCCGGGAGACCAGGTGGTTACACCCCCCACGTTGGACTGAACCGGGCCACCACCCTCGAGCTAGGCTACTGCCCTCACGTTAGTCTACCGCCCTCAAGCCAAATAGCCACCCATGGATAGGGTCGTCACCCTTAGAGCAGGTCGCCACCCTGGAGTCATGATGTTTCCCTCAGATCGGGCCGCCTCCCTTGCACCGGGCCACCGCCCTCGAGCCGAGCAGCCCCCCTTGGGTCAGGCCACCGCCCTAGCAGGTTACTGCCCAGTGCGCTGCTTCCCCCGGACCGGGCTTCTGCCCCACGTGGGCCGGGATGCCTATTTGTGGACCACCCCTCGTGCAGGTCAGACCAGACATCAGCCTAGCGGGCCGAGTCCCCCTCGGCCTAGCCCAGACCAGGTTGGGCCAGGTTGTTCTGACTGGGTTGGACTGGATGACCATTTGACAAACCACCTATGGGGTTGAGACCCTTAGATTACGACAACCATTTTACCTTACTCCATTATATTTTTGGAGAAACATGGAGTACGGTCAGGTTAGATCACATCTGAATCCAACCGGTTCCTCAGTAGTGAAATTCTAACAATGCATAGACCGGGTGGCCAATTGACGTTCCATCTATTGTGTTGGAAATATGATGACATAAAGGGTCATCATGTTACTAACTTGTGAGATTTAGTGCTGGTTGAGAAGCGAATGATGGCTTGTGGAGAAGTTCTCCCAAGTGCACTACGTACGTAACTCTGTGACTGGATGAGACCTGATGACTACTGACTTTTCAACTCGGAGTGACTCGAAGGTCGTGGTACATGATTGGGAGGAGTACCTTAGCATACTATGATGGGGGTGGGTCATTCTGTGTGACCTGGTGGGCCATGGTGGGGAGAGGCAGTGGTAGGAAATGGGGAGGAGTACCTTATCAGACCACTATAGGGGTTGGTGGCTCTATGTGACCTGGGAGACCCATAGTACACGATGGGGAGGAGAACCTCAGTAGTTCAAGGTTTGTGGGAAGTGGCTTGAAGTGACCCAGTAGGCCCATTGTACTCAATAGAGGAATATTTCTACAGCATCTGAGGCGTTCAACATTGTGACTAGGGATGTTACTTGTTACTACAACTAAAATAAATCTTGGTGTGAGTTGTCTTTACCTTTTTCATGTTATTGAGGCTATAATATGGGGTAATTTACTTATGTGGCAATATAACTTTGCCATGTTACCCTATGGTTTTTTGTTGTGGAACTCTATGAGACCTTCAGTGTCTCTGGTTCCCTATTGATTATCGTTATACTCACCCCTACACTGGTTTCGCCTGCACCTTATTGTGTCTTGTGCAGATGATGTACAACATTGATCGAGGCCGAGGGATCCAGGACTGGATGGTGCTAATAGGTGGACCGTTTAGCATGACATGACGTAGAGGATACGAGTGGGCATGGCGTGTAGTAGAGGGTATTTTTACCTACCCTTCTGGTGGGAACCTTCGAGGATGACCCAATAGCTTTTTTCCTTTTTATTTCTGTTTTACTATACTTTCAGTCGTACTTTTACTTTTACAGTTGGTCTTATATTCTATCCCCTTTCACTTTTAGCACTCTTTTACTACAGTAGTTTACTTCACTATTGCTTCTTGATTTATTCTTGGACCATGTGTTAGTACAGGATAAAATGAAATTCCGTCCCGTTTTAGGAAATATGCCTTTCAGTGCTTGTCGCCAGCCCCTGACCTATGGAAGGCAGCCTTGTGGTAGTCACAACACGGGCCTCAGGGAATGGGTCATGACATCATTTGTTAAACATATCCAAAATAATAACCACGAAATAATTATCACATTTTTTAAATAAATTATAATTTTAAGATCAATGAGAAATATGGTTAAGAAAAATGATCCAATTTTATGATCATGGAGACTATAGGTCTTACATACGCATGAGTAACGTTCCCATTTTTCAATGAACATTACAGATGGAAGGTAAGTACCATTTATTATTCTATAATTTCCATTATATCATAAATATCTCAAATATTTGATTATATATATTTATATATAATATTTTTGTGTTGTCATGAAAAGGGAAAAATCACATCACTTCGAAGAGGTGGTTGTCCACACGTCTAGGAACAACATTATCACTTTTTCTATTTTTGAAAAAGAAAGAATAAAATGACATTTTATATATCCTAACAGATAATTATGTCATGAATATCATAAATATTTCATGTATATCATATTTTTTTTAAAGTCTTGATTAATAACTTCCATGAAAAGTTTGAAAATATCACATCGCATTGAGAAGGAAATAGTGAACATGTCCACAAACAATGTTATCGTAATCCCACAAAATGGAATACATGATGTTATCTGTTATATAATAATTAAAGAAGTGTGAATAAATTATAAATAACATATATATCATATTAAAATAGTATTTCCATCATAATTCCCAATCATGATAGTAGGTAGTGAAAAAAAACAAATGACATTGTTTCACGAGGTGGTAGTTCATCATAACCACCAATGGTGATTTACCGATTTCATGGAAGTGTTTTTAGTTATAGGTTAAAACATTAAAATAATAATATATTAAAATATTTTTTGAATTAAATTTATTCTATAATCATTGAATACGAATAATTTAATTTGTGGAGAAAGATATAAAACTAAATTTCTTGTTGGAGAATATTGTATCCTCTTCTAGTAACTGCTTCTGTTTCGTACCAAATAACTTCCATTGTTTTATTTAAGACCAATATGATTTTTATAATACTATGTTATGGGTGTTAGGAGATTATCGTTTCTGGGTTTTCATGATACAAAAGGTCTGTATATGTGTGAATAAATGAGGGGGTGAGTGCCTTTTTATAGTGGTGGAGGTGTTTCATTCTTGTAAACATAAAAAGGTAAACACTATCGGGAGGAATATCTTACATAATGTTCCACAAATACGAAACAATATTCTACAGATGTGTTGTTGTGGTATAATTATGTCTATATAATGTTTTTTACGTGTTTATAAGTCATATTCCCCCTCAATACTAATGTTTAACAACTAAGTAAACTCATTTTTACCATAATGATTGTAATTAATTTTAATTACATTAAATTATATTTTTGGAAAAAAAATAATTTTACATTTATATAAATTATAAATAATTATTATTCCAAATATTTAATCAATTTTTTCAAATCTGTATCACATAATTGGAATAATATAATAAAAAATTAGTCTCAGAGATGGGATGAGATAACAGGTTATTAAAGATAAATGTTCAAACATTTGGAATGTTTTTAAATCCAATTAAAATTTAAAATTGATTCTAGTGAACTAAAATGGACTTATTTATGTATAATTGAACTAATAATACTTTAAAATAAATTAAAAATATAATTTTACTATACAAATATATTAGATGAAAATTAAGTTTTTAATTAAAATTTAGTATTGTTTTTTATTCATCAAAGTATGAATGTTCTCTGAAATATTCCAAATATTCACCCAAAGTAAATTTCAATATCCCTATTTCAAAAATGAAGTCTTTTTTTAAAACAAATTTAAAACTTTCCAAATTTAGTTTTAAAACATGTTTACCATCCAAAGGTGGTAAAAATAAACTTAAAAATTATATTACTTTTTATTCTTATATTTTGTTTTATTCTTATCTTAATCCTATCAAAAAAATTGAAGAATTTTTAAAAAATATTAAATATATAAAATATATATTTCATTAATATATTTCACTAATTGTTATTAATTTAATCTATTGTGATAAAATTTCATTCTTGTAATTAAAATAGTTTCACATAAAAACGCGTCCTTTATATTCAATAGGTATTTGTTTTTATTTATAATTAAATGGTAAACAATGACTTTGTTTTATAAAAAAATTAAACTATAATTTCATAATTTATTTAATCTCAATCATAACTATTCTTCCAACGCCAATGCGATAACTACCATAATAATATTAATTGTATATTATTTTCTGGTGAGACTCAGGATTGTGTGTAACATAAGTCATCAAAAGAACTCGATGTTGTGTGAAATGAAAGCTAAACATTATATTTCATGTAAAGCATGATAATCTATGTATTTTATATAAAACTACCTATTAATTAATTTAAATTTATTTTAAAGATTTTATTTTATAAAATCTTGGGATGTTACATCTTACCACCCTTAAAATAAATTTCTCGCTCAAAATTATTCTTTCTTATCAAAGGATTAACATTTATAGAATTCCTTTATTGAGACCCACATCTTAAAAAGGGAATAAAGAAAAAATACATTAAAAAGGGAAAGTGGGAAACATAAAGTTCACCTGAATATAAGTTTAATTAGGATTCCATATAGGGAGAACATTGGTGGGAAATTAAAAGGTGGACTTTGAAGGGAAAACTAATTCCCACGAACTAATAGAGAGTGGTATAGAACTTAGTCAAGAGTAAGTAAATGAAAACAAACCAACAAAACAAATTGGTGTGGTAAAGGTCATTGATATTATTGGGAAAGTTGGTAATATGATAACATTTTATTTTAAGATTCTTTCTATAAATTTGAATGATTCCTTTACAAAATATATTAAAAGAATTAGGAAATACACTTAACTGATTAACATAATTTCATCCTTTAGTCAATTTCCACCAAAATATAATATTTTTCTCCAAAACATGTGTATTTAAGATGAATTTTTAATTCTTGAATCAGTAAATTGAACTTCTAAAGACTGCATTACCATAAAACAGATATTTAACCAATTCCACCTATCTTTAGTCATTAACCCAACCCAAAATGGTTATCATAAGGTAAGATAATTCCCAAAATTAATAATCCTTTATATGATTAAATTTTCATTAAAATTAAATAGTAATTTCCAAATATGAAACTAAATCATTCAATTACACTATATCTGAAACAACCTCAATGACATTAAAATTAAAGAGTTTTTTAACCCCAAATGTTTTATCATACCTTCCATATTTCAATCCCAAAATATAGTGATATTATTTTTTAGTAACATTAGCCACATAGTCTCCAAATCACTTTTCAATATAGTGTTTATCTATACGATAATACATGTGCTCACATAATTAAATCATTCTCCATGATCATAAAAACCCAAAAGGTTATCAATACCTTAAAAGTTATTTCAATAAAAAGTAAAGGAATAATTCACATTAAAAAAATATTTACATATAATTAATCTCAATAAAACAACTCCTTAAACATCATTGATAACCTCATAATATTTACTACATGACTGACTAAAAATTAAATTTTTCTTTAAAAAAACATCATACAATGGCATCAACAAAAAAACACACAAACACACAAAAAAGACATAAACAAGTCACGGAGGCATGTAATGATGTAGCCCTAGTAAATTTGCTTTGATAATAGGCTTCAATTCCAATGGTAAGGAACCAAAAATATTATAGATAATAAGATCATCATCCACTCTTCCAGCTTTATAAATTTCAACTTCTGCAAAAAAAATCTCTCTCCACACATGCCTAATAATGTTTGGTTTGTTGATAAGTAATTTTAACTTCCTAAAATAGTACTCTAACTCCCAAAGTATGTTTGCTACCCCTGGCAGCATCCCAACCAAATATTCATAGTCTGATTCAAATTTCATCAACCACAAAGTTAAATATTTTGGTAAGAATAATACCAGTGGACATGGATCTAACATCCACACCCATCATATTTCTAGCACCGTAAAAAGTGTTGAGACCGATCCAGACTGAATCCATTCCATTTTGTACCAAACTATCACCCCACATCATGCTAGCCATAAAGAATCCACCAAAATTTATTTTCAGGCCCCTGATGGGTAGATTCTAACAAACCCATTGACCCAACACTGGTTGAGGACCACTTGTTGCCACTGAAAATCTAGGAATAAAACTAGAAATCAGAGTATATTTCTTCCCTCCTTTGATAAGGGGACCCATATCCATAGTCATCGCCTTCATACAGATCTTCAAGTATCTTGAGGACTGTAAATATCCCTCCATTTATACATTGTGGGCTTCTCAAATACACCAGAAGATAGTCATTAATGGCAGTTCATGCACCTTATTGTCTATATCCAAATGACCTACTCTTTGGATCCATTCATATATGAATGAGTGAATAGGTTTCCCCTCATCAATGTTGTGAAACCCCCCTGTATTCCATATTGATCCTACCCATTTACTCTAAAAAATAGATGCCTCATGGATTCTATCTGAGGGATGTCGCAGAAAAATTATCGAGATACTAGGTTGATACCTTTGTGTTGTACGTTGTTTTCCATGAGTATATCTTGGTTCTTAATGAACCAAATGAGGAAGTTCATTTTATTTGGTAGTTCCCTGCATTATATCTTCAAATCTCATTCATATGGAGAGTTTTGACCATGAGAAACTCTATAATCACAACTAGAGAAACATCTAGTTGCAGACCCGATAAAATTGCACCTGTTCAGGAAATCAACCAAACATATATTCTCAATTATCACCTTATGATCCTCATTGAGGATAGAATATATCAATGTTGAATAATTGTGGCCTCCTTGAATGAAATGATAGGTATTGGACACACCAGAAAAAAATAGTTTAACCCCAACCCATTTGTCCTTCCAAAGACTGATATCCCATTTTCCAATCACCCAGTAAGAATGATCCTAAAAGACTTCCATATGGCTCAACATGCATATGGAAATCCTGTAAAACACTCTTTTACATGGCATGTCCTTTTGTCCCAATCCATTTTTATTATGAAAAAATCATTCCCATAGAGATTTTCCTTTGATCACTTCCTACACTAGGCATTCTAGCAAAGATTGCATAATTGTAGAGATATTATGTATACTAGAACCACATTCTTCATAGGATTATAAAACCACTTCCATGAAGCCCAGATATATTTTCCCACATTTTTCATATCCCAATGAAAAGACTTCATGATGTTTTCCATAATTGAAATGTTCCTCTTCGGATTACTGATGATCGACCGGATGGGCATTGGAATAGAGGTTTGCACGCTATTACTCATTATAAACATCCCTCCAAAGAAAAAAAAATTCTTCAAATTTTTAATAATACCTATTATTTTCTTTATCATCTCATCAAACAATTGCTTTTGGATCCATCCATTAGAAATCAGAGCTCTGAGATAAGTCATTGGAAGGGACCACCAATGTATATCTATGATCTCATGAATATTTCCACATCACTACCCCGAGCATTTTCTAGATATGAAAATTCTACTCTTCTAAAATATAATTTTTTCCCAATGATTCTACAATATGTCTACATGATGTCCTAGAATTTATTTAAGGATCTTCTCCTTCCATTTTTAAACACAAGAACATCACTAGAAAAGATCAACTAGGAAACCATACCACAACATTTTTTGTTGATAAATTGGTACATCCTCCCCTGCACCAATCTATGATTATTATTATAACAGAGAGCCTTAAGAGAAAAAAGGAATAGGAACAGGGATATAGGGTATCTCTTCCTATCAGCATACACATTGGTGAAGAATCTAAAATCCCCTTCACATGAGAAAAATAGTGATCCAGGGTGAAGAGTAACACTTCAAATGTAGATCATAGAACCATTCATAGAAACCCAAACCTCTCATCACATGAATGATATATCCCCTCTCAAACAATTCATAATCTTTTTCCATATCTATTTGAATGCTAATGTTGTAAGTAGTGGCTCTCTTGTTGATATCCCCAACCATTTCTTGGGAAATAAATATATATTGGATCACTTACATTCTAGATTACGTTTTAGGTTTGTAGTTTTTTTTAAATTAGGAAAAACTCTTACATAAACAATTCACATGACATTAAATGATAATTTCTCCTAATTGACCCAGGTTTTCTTTATAATGTTAATATATTATCACCATCCATATGAAATCCCTTCCAGACAAAAGATTTTCAATATCATTTCTTGAAAACCTAGGGTAAAGGAAGCATAATAATAGTGAGAAGAAATTCTCAATATGGATAAAAATAATCATTAACAATTGAATTTCATCAATGAGCATAAGAATATCTTAAAAATATGATGACATAATCAAAGTGAATGATCAAATCATAGAAGAAATCATCCACATTAATACAAGGATTATCATATATGAAATCATGGAATAGGAAAACGCAGTCTTAATCAAAAATCATGAGCCTTGGTATATCAAATTCGTTCTTGATAAAAATTATAAACTCTAAAAAATAAATTAAAACTCTTTATGGTAACATGAATCATCACTTGGATAGAACCCTTTCAAAACCCTTTCACATACCATTCAATTGGAATAACCATGTGGATAACTTCCAATGTTATCATTACCCAATGCATTTGAGATTCATAATAGGCTCACCCAACACTATTTGGGCCACCCCATGTTAAGTTTCAATTGGATTTGCGGATGTAATCTACACCACCCCATGTTAAGTAGTATAGGGATTTCCCAACATTATTTGGGGAACCACATGTTAAGTTGTAACAAGATTTTCTGATGTTGTCTGGGCCAGCCAGGTTAAACATTAATGGTCAGTCCTAACACTATATATGTGCACCCATCATTTATAATGTGCAAGAACTAAATAACGAATAAATAACATATAGAATCTATTTCAACATAACTCAAGGGAAATAACCATTATTATTTTGAGAACATTTTTAACTTTTGAAAAGTAAATGGGTTCCAAAAAAATATATTTGAAACATAGTTAACCCATCGAAATGAAGTCAATTCTATAACAATCTATTCAGGAAATAATAAATACATGTAAAATAAAGGGTTTTCATAAAACAATCTTTGAAACATGATTAATGTACAGAAAATAAGTTGAAATGACCCAAGATTGACATACATAGACATTACATTACTTTTTCGAAATACTTAATACACGACACAAACAGATGACCAAAGAACGTATTAGTTAAGTGTCTTTGAAAAGTTGGAAGATAACCTTCTAACTTTGCGAATGATATTCAACATATCCCATAAAGATCTTCCCCTTTTGTTTTCCTACCTAAAACAGTTATTTATTTCCTCTGGAAAAGAAAACATAAAAATAGTGAGCTAAAATGCTCAGTATGGGTAAACATGGATAAAATAAAACAACCCATAAACAAAAAATGTAAAAACACGAACATAATGTTTAAACATGAAAATATTGAGTTATAAAATAAATCATTGTAGTATGTAAGGCATATATCATAAAGACACATTAACCATGATAAAATAGTATTGGAATAAAACATGGAATTTTGGAAAAATAATAATAACATAACATGATTTTCATAGAAGTCAAGGCATTGATTCCAAAACCATTATAGTGGAAAAATTTCATTGCTGAACTAGGTTGACTTGTTGTTCCAGCCTTGTATTACTAAACCAGATTTACTTGTCTTTCCAACCCTATATTACTTAACTGGATTTACTTTTGGTTATAGTCATTTCTATCTCATGAGATATAAATCTTTGCCCAATTCATTAGAGGGATATATAGGTCCCTCACATATCATAATTAAATCATTCTTACATGCTCCATAAAAACATAAATCATTCATCATAGCATAACCCATGAAATAAAATGGGGTTTTAAACATCATTCTATCATATGAATAAATGGATTTAATAAAAAATACCATAATAAACACAATAAAATAAAAGTAATAATAGGGATACAAGAATAAATATATATCATCTTAGATGAAAAATAATTTTGATAAAAACATGTGAACTTAATTCCTGAGGAAAATATCCTTTATTTTTCAAAAACATTTTATTTTCTCAAAATACCACGCAATTTTAAAAGAAGAAATTTAGTTGAAAAAAATCTTGAAATTTTGTAGAGGTAGATTCATGTAAATAATGTGTCATGAAACCATATAAATTAATTCATGCTGTATGATTTAAAAAAACATTCTCCTCATACTTTTTCCGGAAAAGTCAAAATTTAACTCAAATTGAATAATGAAAAAAGATTCATTTCATACTATTTAATAAAATTTGACAAAGGGTAAACATTAATATAAAATATTATAGAAAAATATAAATAATATTACATAATTAGGAAACATTTATATGGATGATAAATATACCCTATTAAATAATTACATATAAACAATCTAAAATAAAAATGAGATTGCCAAATTATCCCTTACCTTAGATCTGATTTCTTCTGTATGTGTTTCAAACTCATGTAGATTGGGTTTGAACATATTATTAACTTGTAATAGAACCATAATAACATTGATGATATGATATATGATTTACTTATGACTATATTACCCATTCATTTGTCAATTAATTGTTAAAGCAATATTTTTGGTAATAATCATTTTAATTATCATACATGTTTTGACTTTTTATTCTTGATATTATTACATAGATCATGATTTAATTACTTCTAGAATTTAAAACATGATTTATATAAAATATATATTTGTTATATAAATATATGTCATCGATATATAAATGAAATGTTATACACTGTTCATAGATATGATAGGTCGTACGTATGCATGAATGATGTTTCCTTTAATTTATTGAATTGAATGGAAGCAAGAAAATAATACACACACATATATATATATATACATAAATCCATTATAATTATTATGTCATATATTTAATTATTATTTATTATATATACCTTATAATCATTATTCAATGGTTAACGTGGAAAATTAATCTAATCGCATCGTGGAGACGGTAAGTTTTACGTACACAGGAGCAACGATATCATTCCCTTAATGGTTAAACGGTATGGAATTGGATCTCATATGAATTTTAAAGAATAATTATTATGTTATATTAATTATTTAAATCAATTATAATAATCAATATACCATTCCAAATTATGTATTCTTGAATAAAAATTACACCATGGCGTGGATACAGTAAGTCATACATACGCACGCATGGTGATATTGTTATATATATGATGTGTGGAAGGTGGTATAAAGTTGTACCAAAATTTTAATAACATGTAATAATATATAATATACTATATTTAATTCTTTATTATGGAAACAACATAATAATAGGATGTATAAGAATAAAATAATTTTGAAAGAGGTGATAAAAACAATCACCTCTTTTTTGGTATATATTTTTGGTATGAAAAAAAAGGACACTATAAGATGGATTTTGGCCCAAAGGGTGGACTCTAGGATGAATTGAGGGAAATTAGGAGGATATTTGGGTAGTTTATGACCGATCTAAAGTTCTTTTGAGGTGTGATTAATATAGAAGGATGGGTTCCCTTTTATAAGAGATGGGAGGGGTACCTTTGGAAAGTATTGAAATATTAATTTTTTATAAATTTATTTTCTGTTTATAATGCTCGAAAACTTATTTATTAGAATATAATCTGATAATAGGTCTTAATACTCTAATAAAATAACATTTAGATATATTTTGATTTTATTTTAAACCATATCATTTTGAATTATCCTTATTTAATCTATTTAACTTAATTTGGGGTAATAAGATTCGAAATATTAACTCGTTATAAATATTTAATTATGTATTTTAAATTCTACATAATGGAATAATATATAAAAATTTTGACGATATAATTTTAACAAAGTAATTTTTAAATATATTTTGTGATTTTCAAATAGTATAATACTATGTTATTTATAAAAAATATTAATAGTGTCAATTTTCACAATATTCATTTATTTAACTTTAAATAAAATCCACACATAAGATAAATTCGAACCAAAATATTTAATACACTCCTAACATGTCATTTTCACCTAGAAAATTCTTGTATCATATTAATTATTTCATATTATATTTATTTTAATATTTTTAAAACCATTTATTTGATATTTCTATCAAAAAAATAATTTCTATATAACTATTGTGTCACCATTAATATAAATTATTTAACATCTAAAAATTATAAACAAATTAAAATGATGTAAATAATTTCATTATATTTATGTAAAATATTTATTTTTGATGTTTTATCATGTTTATCACTATATTAAAATTATTATACTTATATGATATATGAGAGTGACATCTTGTCACCTTCTTTTGTTTTAATTTTAATCACATCACTTTCTAGGGAAAAAGGTCCCTTAATTTTATCCATTATGACCCCTAGGTGATATTAGTAGACTTTAATTCATCAAATAGGATTCTATTAGATGTTAGGGTAATTTTATTATCTTTATCATATTGTTAGTTACACTAATTTTCAATATTTACCTTAATCTATGGTAAATAAAAATTATCGTAGTTACTGTTCATAAAATCCAAAAAAAAGAAAATTAACCTATTAATATAATTTGGAACCACTAATTTCAAATATTTAATCCATGTTTTATTATTAAAAACACATATTTTTGTGAAATTAATTTAAAATTAATTCTCATTGTCAGAACAAAAAAGAGGGTTTTTAAAAAGTAAACACTATCAAAAGATTGACAAGTGTTTATATCCAATTTAAATTTGAAATTACATCCAATGTCCAATATTGGATTAAATTATAAAAATAATAAACCAATTTCACTTTAAAACAAATTAATATTATAATCTAACAATGTAAATATATAAAATGAAAATTCAATTTTGAATTAAAATGCAGTATTTTTCACTAGTCATTAAAATGTGAATTTTATCAGAAAAGATAAAAAAATTCGACCAAAGTAAATATTGATGTACCACTTCTAAATATGGAATTTATTTCATTATAATATAATATATAAAATTGTTAAAACTAGATTAAAAATTAGTGTTCCCCCAAAAGGCGACAAAACTGCATTTTTATAAAATACTACATTCATCTAAAAAATTGTATTTGTCCTAATATCATGTTCTAGAAATACATAATATGAATTTTAATATAATATAAAATTAAAAATGTGTTTTATACTATTCATAACACCTAGTTTATATCCAATTATATAATACTATTTTAATAATATATTTTTGTTTAGTGAAACTCAGGATTGCATACAACGAAAGCTATCGAGGAAGGTAACTCTTGCATGAAATGAAAGCCAAGTCAGTGCTGAGTTTAGTGAAATATACCTTTAGTGTTTCATATAACATAATCCCAAAATATTTCCTTTATAAATTGTAAAAAAACTATACTCATTGTTATGTGAATAAAACTCTATCAAAAGAACTTGAAATTGTATGTTACACAAGCCAAGAATGATGTTGCATATAGTGCAAGAGAATACGGTGTTGCATATAGCACAAGATCATCTTGGTGTAGCACAGAACACAAGATATCAAATATATTAAAAATAATATATGTCATAAAATCTTATTTTTTTACATTATACCCCCATTAAAATGAATTTCTCCTTTGAAATTCATCGGGGATATAAATGGTTTACTACATAGAAGTTTCATTCATGGAAACCAACGTCGTAAAAAGGAATAATAAAACATAATTTTAAAAAAAATGTTAGACACAAAACTGTTTCCCAAAGTAAAATATCACTAGGTTTCAACATAGGATAACATAGGTGGGGAGGGAAAAACTTGATATGGAAGAAAAATCTAACCATTATGTTCTGATGGATTCTGATAGAGAACTAGGTTTGGATAAAGTTAACAACCGGAAATCCATGAATCTGCAAAAATTTAAGGGATAATCTGATTCATTAGATAAGAAGTTACTAAGATAACATTTTTTTTATGATTTTTTCCCTAAAGATATATAATTTTTCATGAGAATAAAAACTTACTTGATTTTGGTACAATCTCACCATTGTTAATGCTTTGAAAAACTTCCACTTCATCTCTTATTTAATGAAATGAAGATGAATTTTTCATTCTTGAAGTGTTTTCATATCATGCGACAGAATGATTTTCCATTCAATTTGTCTCAATAAAAATTATATCATAGGTCAAAAATATGCATAATTCCACATATTTTGAGATAATAAATTAATCTAAAAAACTATATCCATAAGTGGATAATAACTACAATCCTTCCAAAAACTAAAAATATAAAAATCTTGAAAGAGGTGAACTAAATAAACTTAACATTTATCTCCCCTATCACATAATGTATTTCTTGTCTGTAACATTCCAAACATGTGAATACCTTAATAATGTATTCTCTTGAAACATGATAATAACATGAATTACTATAGAACATTATTAAAAACATGAATTCTGTCAAAATTTACTCTTTCAACACAACAAGAATAAGAAAATGTCTATATACTCAAACCAAGATATCAATTTTTTCTTATATAAGTCACGAGTTCAATAATACTATCAAACATCACTTTATCTATTTATCCCTTAATTATGCTTATGGCATATAGTTTCTAAAAATATTTCAAACACTTTTCATGGTAATTAGAACCATATATTTATGGAAAATCACAATGTACCAATACATAGATATTCCAATATTCCATAATAATATAAAAGTGATTCAACAACACTATTTATTGGAATCCCAATACATAAACAGTTAATCATTCCACCAAATTGTTTTTCTACTCAACATCTCCAATAAGGATTGAATGTGGTTTTCCTTTATATTTGGCCTTAAGAGGTTTTTGGCATTAATAATCATCCATAACCCCTGGATTAAAGAATTGGTTATAATTATTCCCCATTTCCATGCACTTTTAACACTAAATTTTAGGTGGTTCACCCTTTGTAGATTTATATTTATTCCCATTACATAGGGAGTAAAATGGTCAATGGAATTATTTCACACTCCTAAAACATTTATCAATCCCTTTAAGAAAGTTTCATCCATGTGTCATCCCACACATTGAGCATAAACAAAATTTGTTATTATTTTCTCCATAATTTTTATAGTTTCCTTTTAATTCTATACTTCTTTTCTTATCATAATCATGAGATAAATGAGAAACTATAATATCCCTTTTTGTAAGAAAAATATAAGGAAGGTACATACAGAAAAATAAATTCTTGAATTCATCCCAATCCTTGGAGTTAACTTTATCTCATTACTTCATATTCTTGAAAACTTTTCATTAAATATTCACTTTACATTCCAAGAAATAATTTCCCCACTTAAACTTTTCTCATTCTGAAAAATGGATATTGAAAAATATCTTTTCAACTATACAAATCCATTTTTCTGAAACTAGTGGATCAGTTGTTCAACTAAAAAAGGTGGATGTTTCATTAAGAATGATTGAGGAGAACTTTGTTCCAACCTCCGGTTATTTGGAATCCTTGAAGGATTTGTGGTCATAGAAACAATGTTATTTATTTATTCTCCCATAACATTTGGTTGTTTAGGAGGAAAATCATTTCATTTCCTATCACATCCAATATTAATGTGGTTCCTTTCAGTTTAATCCATTGTCTAAAACCCAAAAATAATTATATGAGAAGAAACAATAATACATGGAAAATAACATAATCAAGGGGGAGTACTTTCAATATCTAACATCTTAGGTTTAATCATATTTTACTCGTGATTATTACTATAATTCTTGGACTGTAACATATAGTTAGACTTAACTATAGGAATGCCCCTTGACATACCTTATAAATATCTCTAGGGAAATCACTAAAGTTTTCGCATTGTTGTTTCCAAAGGTTAACTAAACCTTCACTTTGATACGAATTAAAACCACCCAAGATTGATGTATAAAGAAATTATATTACTTTTTTGGAATACTTAATAAATGAAACAAACAGTTTCCCATAGGATGTATAAGTTTAGTGTTTTTGGAACATAGAACAGAATATTCTAACTTTGTGAAAGATCTTAAACATCTCCCAAAAAGATCTTCCACTTTTGGTTTCCAACCTAAAACTGTTCTTTATATCCTAGGGTAAATAAAACATAAAAAGGTTGAACTCAAATGATTATTAAGGGTAAACATGGAGACCATAAAAAACCATAAGCATAAGAATGTGAAAACATGAACATAATGTTTAAACATCAAAATCATGAGTCATGAAATAAATCATGGAAGAATGTAAGGCATAGATCATAAAGACAAATTAACTTTGATAAAATTGTATTGGAATAAAACTTGTAATTTTAGAAAATAAATGAGAACATAATATTATTTCCATATTTTCCAAGCCATTACTTCCAAGACCATCACAGTGGACAAAGTCCATTATTGAACCAGGTTTAATTGTCATTCTGGCCATGTATTACTAAACCGGATTTACATGTCATTTCTCTCCTTTATTACTGAACTAGATTTAATTTTCATTCAATTAAATTCTATCTAATAAGATATAAATATTTACCCAATGCATTGGAGGGATATATAGTTCCCAATCATCTCATAATGAAATCATTCTTACATGTGCCGCAAAAACATAACTCATTCATCAAGAATAACCCATGAATAAAATAGGTTTCTTAAATATCATTCCACTATAAAAATAAATGGATTTCATAAAAATAATTGCATCATAAAAAATTAAAAGAAAAGTAACAATAGGTATATAAACATTATCCCATGTCATCTTAGATGGAAAATAATTTTGATTAAAAAACATGTGAACATAATTCCTAGGGAAAATATCCTTTCTTTTTCAAAAACATTTTATTTTCTCGAAATGCCATGAAATTTTAAAAGAAAATAATTTAGTTAAAAATAATCTTGAAATCATGTTGAGGATGATTCGTGGAAATAATGTTTCATGAAACCACAAAAATCCATTCATGACGTATAATTTAAAAAAACATTCTCCTTCTACTTTTTTCCGAAAAAATCTTCAAGTACCTCAAATTGAATGATGATAAAAGAATCATTTCATACCATTTATTAAAATTCAAAAAGGGTAAAATTAGCCTTAGAATATTATATAATAATATAAATAATATTACATAATTAGGAAACATGTTTTTGGATGATAAATATACCCCTGTAAATACTTACGTATAAACAATCTCGGATAAAAATGAGATTGCAAAATTATCCCTTACCATAGTTCTTATTTCATATGCATGTCTCTGAAATTCATGTATAGTTGGTTTAATCATATTATTAACATCTAATAAAACCTTAATAATATTTATGATAACATATATGATTCAATTATTACTTTATATTACCCGCTCATTTGTCAATTCCTTGTTAGAGCAACATTTTGGGTAATAATCATTTTATTTATCATACATGTGTGGACTTGTTATGCCTGATCTTATTACATATATCATAATTTAATTACTTACATAATTTAAAAAAATCATATATAATATATATTCATTATTTAAATATATATAATAGATATATAAATGAAATTGAATACACCGTTCATGGAGATGGTAGGTCGTACGTATGCATGAACGATGTTTCTATTTCTTTATTTAATTGAATGGAAGCAAGTAAATATTATACATATATATAAGCATTATTAGGTCATATATTTCAGGATTATTTTTTATATATACCTTATAATAGTTCATGAATGGTTAATGTGGATAATGAATCTCATCGCGTCGTGGATACGGTAAATAGTACGTACGCATGAGAAACAATATTTTTCCCTTGATGGTTAAATATTATGGAATTAAAGGGAATAATAATTTTATAGAATAATTATTATGTTATATTAATTATTTACATCAATTATTCTCATCAATATACCCATAAAAATTAATTAATGTTGAATAAAAATTACCCCACGGCATGGAGATAGTATGTCATATGTATGAACACATGGTGATATTATTATTTGTAGGATGGATAAAAGGAGGTATAATTTTGTCCATTAATTATTATAACATCTGATAACTTAGAATATATTTTATTTACTACTTTATTCTTGAAAGAACTTAATAAGAGGAAGTATAAGAATAAAAATAATTTTGAAAGAGGTGATAAAACAATTACCTATTATTCGGGTATATCTTTTTTGGTATGCATAGAAGGACTATTTAAGGTTTCTTTATTCTCAAATTTTAGATTATATGATGAATTGAGGGACTTTAGGAGGAGTTTTGGGCAGGTTTTGGCCAATCCAAAGGGATTTGGAGGTGTTATTAAAAGAGAAGGAGATGTTCCCTTTTATAATAGAGGGTAGGGGTACCTTGGAACGTCTTTAAATATTAGTTTATTATAAATATATTTTGATTAATAATGATCCCAAATTCATTTATTTATAAGATAAGATTATTATAGGACAAAATTGTCTCAAAAAATAAAATTTAGACATGTTTTGATTTTATTTTAAACCTTATCATTTGGATTTATCCTTATTTTATCTATTTAATTTTATTTGTGGTAATAAAATTCTAAATATTAAATGGTTATAAATATATACATATGTGTTGTCAATTTTAAATAATTGGATAATTTATGAAACAATAGAATATTTAATTTTCACTTTGTAATTTTTAAATATTCTTGTGTTTTTTAAATAATTTATTAATTTGTTGTTTTCATAAAATATCAATAGTGTCAATTTTGACACTATTCATTTATTGGACAATAAATAAAATCCAAAAAGAAGATAAATTCAAGGAAAAATATTTAATACACTCCTAACATGCCACTATATCTTATAAAATTTGTGGAGTACATTAATTAGTTCCTATGATATTTATTTTAATATTTTTCAAATCATTTATTTGATATTTCTATCAATAAATTAATTTCTAAATCACTATTGTGTCATCATTAATGGAAATTATTTAATGAAACAAAATTATAAAGAAATTAACATAATGTATATAATTCCATTATATTTCGGGATACTTTTTATGTTTGATGTTTTATCATGTTTATCACTATATTAAAATTTTTATACTTATAAGATCTATGAGAGTTACATGTTGTCACCTTATTTTATTTTAATTATAATTACATCACTTTTATTGAAACAATTCTATTAAATGAATCCATTATGACCCATAGATGATATTAGTCAACTTTAACTCATCCAATATGATTTTGGAAGGTGTTAGGTAATTTTAGTATCTTTATCATATTGTTAGTTACCCTAATTTACCCAATTCACATTTAACCATGGTATATAAATCTTTTTGTAGTTATTATTGATAATATCCAGATAAAATAAAATTATCCTATTAACATAATTATTACCCACTTATTCAAAATATGGAATCAATTTTTCATAATTCAAAATACATAATTCTCAAAAAATAATTTAAAATTAATTCATGTTGTCAAAATCAAAAAGGTGGTTTTAAAAAAGTAAAAACTACCAAATGATTAGCAAGTGATTATATCAACGTTAAATATGAAATTACTTAAAATTAGAAAAATTGGATTAAATTATAAAAAAATAATCTAATTTCACTTTAAAACAAATTCAAATGATAATATAACCATATTAATAAATTAGATGAAAATGTAGTTTTGAATTAAAATGTAGTATTTTTCATTAATCATTAAAATATGAATTTTATGATAAAAATACCAAAAATTAAACCAAAGTAAATTTTCAATTCCATCTTCTAAAGAATACATTTATTTTTTAAAAATATAATATATAAAAGTATTAAAACCCAGATTTAAAATTTGTGTACCATCAAATGGTGGCAAAACTGCATTTTCTGAAAAATACTTCTTTTATATGAAAATTTAAATTTGTCCTTTTATCATGTTCTAGAAAATTCATAATATTAATGTTAATTTTATATAAAATAAAAATTTTGGTTAATACTATTCATAAATATTAGTTTATATCCCATTAAATTATAATATTTTAATAATATATGAATGTTTATTGAAACTCAGTATTGTATACAATTCAAGCTAATGAGGAAGTTCTCACTTATCTGTAATGAAGGCCAAGTTAGAGAAGAGTTTATTAAAATCTTCCTTTGGTGTTTTGTATAACATAATCCAAACACAGTTCTTGTATACATTGAACAAAATACATACTCAGTGTTGCATGAAACAAATTGTATGAAAAGAACTTGAAATTGTGTGTAACACAAGCCAGGAATAGTATTGTGTACACTATAAGCACATAAGAGGTTTCATATAGAGAAAGATAATATTCATGTAGCGTAAAAAAAGAAATCAAATAAATTTAAAATAATATATCTCATAAAATCTCTAGGAGTTACATTATACCCCCCTTAAAATGAATTTTACCCTCGAAATTCATCTCAGTTATAAAAGGTTTACTACTTGAATGTTTCTTTCATGAAATCCCACATCTTAAAGAGGAATACTAAAACATCATTTTAAAAATTAAAGTTAGAAACATAATTATTACCCAAAGTTACTCATCATAGGGTTTCCACATATGAGAACATAGGTGGGGAGGTAAAACAAAGATATATTAGAAACATCAAACCATCATGTTCTGATAGATAGTGATAGAGAACAAGGTTTATAGAATGTTAAAAACTAGAAATCAATAAATCTATGATAATTTAAGTGAATATATGATTCATCATATAAGAAGGTACTAAGATAAAATTTTTGGTTTTCAATATCCTTTCCCTAAAGTTGATGAATTTTTTATGATAAAAAATACTTAATTGATTTTGGTACAATCTCACTGTTGTTTGTTTCTTGATAAAATTACACATCATCTATTATTTAAAGAAATAAATTTGAACTTTTCATTCTTGAAGTTTTAGAAAATCCTGTGATATAATGATTTTTTATTCCTTCTATCTCAAAAAAAAGGTTATCATAGGTAAACAAATATGCATAAGACTACCTATAGGGAGATAATAAATTAATCTAAAAAACTTAAACTGAAATAAATATTATACTATCCATAAATAGATAACGAATACAATCCATTCAATAAATAAAAATGCAAAACTCTAGAAATAGGTGAACTAAATCGACTTAACATTTATCCACCATATCTATTAAAGTATTTCTTCATTTTCATATTCTAAACATGTGAATACCTAAATCATTTATTCTCTTAAAAAATTGTAATAACGTGAATTACTATATAACCTTTTTGAAATCATTAGTTCTGTAAAAATTAAATCTTTCCACACACTAAAAATACCAAAGATTCTATATACTCAAACCATGATATCACTTTGTCCTTATATCATTCATGGGGTCATTAATAATATTAAACATCTTCTCATCTCTTTATCCCTTCATTATGCACATATCATGTTCTTTCTAAAAATATTTCAATCACTTTTAATGGTTATTGGTACCATATACTTATGGAAAACCGCAATGTACCAATACATATATATTTCAATATTCCATAATACTATAAAGGAGATTCAAAAACACTATTTTGGAATCCCGTTACATGAACACTTTATCATTCGGCTACTTCATTGTCATACTCAACATCTCCAATAGTGATCGCATGTTATTTGAATTTTTCTTTGGCCATAAGAGGTTATTTCAATCAATAATCATCCATAACCCCTGGATTAGGGCATTGGTTAGAATAATACCCCATTTCCTTGCACTTGTAACCATGATTTGTGGGACTTTCACTCTTTGGAGAATTCTATTTATCCCAATTACTTCGGCATTAAAATTCTTGATAACCTTTTTTCCCACACTTAAAACATTTATTAGTCCCATTAAGACAATTTTCTCCTTGTGTCCTTCCACACATTGGGTATAAATCAAATAAAATATTCTTTTCTCTGTAATTTTTATAGTTTCCTTTTAATTGTATCCTTCTTTTATTATAATAACCATGAGATAGATGAGAAACTACAATATCTATTTTTTTAAGAAGAATAAGAGTAAGGTACATACTAAAAAAATTTGTTCTTGAATTC
Organism: Viscum album; assembly: GCA_963277665.1. Classification (NCBI taxonomy): domain Eukaryota; kingdom Viridiplantae; phylum Streptophyta; class Magnoliopsida; order Santalales; family Viscaceae; genus Viscum; species Viscum album. The sequence continues at coordinate 983,006,903 of OY728157.1, forward strand.
ATCACAATCCATGGAGTCAATTTAATCTTATTTCCTCATATTCTTGATAAATTTCCACCATAGATTCACCTTACCTGTTAAGAAATAAGTTCCCCACGTAACCTTTTCATGTTCTAAATAATGAAGAATGAAAAATATATTTTCAATGGTATAAATCCATTTCCCTACATCTAATAGATGTGTCATTCCACTAAAATAAGGTGGATGTTTCCTTAAGAAATATTCAAGAGAATGTTATTCCAACATTTGGTCATTTGGAAGCCTAGCATAATTTGTCTTCATAGAAACAAGATTCTTTATTTTATATCCCATAACATTTGGTTGTTCAGGAGGACAGTAATTTCATTTCCCATCGCATCTAGCATTAATGTGGTTCCTTTGGGTTCCATCCATTGTCTAAAACCCAAAAAAAATAGCATGAGAGGCAAAAATCAAACTAGGAAAACAACATAATCAAGGGGGATTACATTAAATATCTCACATCTTATGTTTAATCATTTTTTATTCTTGATCGTTACCATAATTATAGGACTATAACCGATAGTTAGTCTTAAACATAGAGAAATCCCCAGACATACCTTATAAATATCTTTATAGGTCTCACTAAAGTATTCACATCGTAGTTTCAAAATTTTAACTAAACCATCTCTCTGATACCAACTGAAATGACCCATGCTTGATATTCATGGAAATTACATTAATATTGATGAATAATTAATACAAGATACAAACTGATTCCAAAATACCAAATTAATTTATTGTAATTGAAAACTTGGAACATAATCTTCTAACGTAGTGAATGATCTTCAACATATCCCTTAAAGATCTTCCCCATTTGTTTTCCTACATAAAACAATTTTTTATATCCAATGGAAAAGAAAAAATAAAAAAGGTGAGCTAAAATTATTATTATGGTTAAACATGTAGAACATTAAACAAAACATAAACATAAGAATTTAAAAACATGAACATAATCTTTAGAAATAAAAATCTTTTGTCATGAAATAAATATTTGTAGTACGTATGGAATTGATCATAAAAAACATTAACCATGATAAAGTAGATTTAAAATAAAGTATGGAATTTTGGAAAAAAAAATAATCACAGTCTATGATTTCCATAGTAGCCAAGGTATTTCTTCCAAGATCATTATATTGTAAAATTCCTATACTGAATCGGGTTTACTTGTCGTTCCAGCCATGTATTACTAAACTAGATTTACTTGTCGTTCCAGTCTTGTATTTCTGAACCGGATTTACTTGAGTTCCATTCATATCTATTTCATGAGATTTAAATCTTTACCTAATGCATTAGAAGGAAATATAGGTCACACCCATCTCATAATTAAATCATTTTTACTTGTACAACAAAAACAAAAATCATTCATCATAGCTTAATCCATGAAATAAAATGGGTTTATTAAATATCATTCCATCATAAAAATAAATTTATTTCATAAAAATAATTCCACTATAAACACAATCAAATAAAATTAATAATTGGGATAGAAAAATAACCCTGTATCATCTTATATGTAAAATAATTTTGATAAAAACACTTGAACTTAATTCCTAATAAAAATGATCCTTTTTTAACCTTTCCATTTCTAAAAATGCCATCCAATTTTAAAAGTTAATAATTTATTTGATAATGATATTCAAATTTTGTATAGTAAGCTTCATGTAAATAAGGTGTAATGAAACTGTTAAAATCCATTCATACTGTATAAGTTAAAAAACATTCTCCTCATACTTTTGCTGGAAAAGTAAAAAAGTACCTCAAATCAAATAACGACAAAAGATTCTTTTCATACCATTTCATAAAAATCACCAAAGGGGAAAATTATGTTTAAAATAATGTATATGAATAGAAATAGTACTACATTATTAGTAAAGATGTATGTTTATTAGAAATATACCATAGTAAATACATATGTATAAACAATCTCAAATAAAAATGAGATTGAAAATTTACCCCTTACCTTTTATCTGATTTCTTTTGTATGTGTCTGAAATGACAATATATTGGGTTTAAAAATATTATTAACTTGTAAAATAACCATAATAATATTTATGATATTATATATGATTCACTTATGACTTTATATTACCCTTTCATTAGTCAATTCCATGTTAAAGAAACATTTTGGGTAATAATCATTTTATTTATCATACATGTTTTGACTTGTTATTCTTGATATTATTACATAGATCGTGATTTAAATACTTCCATAATTCAAAAAAACAATTTATATATTATATATATTCAGTATAAAAATATATATTACAGATGGATAAATGAAATGAAATACACTGTTAATGGAGATGGTAGGTCGCACGTACGCAAGAATGGTGTTTCTGTTTTTTTATTCAATTGAATGGAAGTAAGTAAATGATATATATATATATATACAAAAAAATATCATAGAATTATTAGGTCATTGATTTCATTATTATTTATTTTATATACCTTATAATCATTCTTGGATGGCTAACATGGAAAATGAATCTCATCGCATCGTGGATACGATAAGTTGTACGTACGCACGAGCGACGATATCACTCCCCTAATTGTTAAATATTACAGAAATGGATAGAATATTAATTGTACAGAATAAGTTTTATGTTATATTAATTATTTAAATCATTTATACTCATCAATATACCCATCCAAATTATGTTTTGTTGAATAAAAATTACACCACTGCGTGGAGACTGTAAGTCATACGTATGCACGCACACTGATATTGTTATTTGTAGGATAGATAAAGTGATGTATAAAGTTTTCCCATAATTATAATGACATATAATCATGTATAAGATACTATATTGTTTAATTTAGTATGGAAACAGAATAACAATAGGAAGTAGAAGAAGAAAAGAAGTTTGAACGAGGTGATAAAACAATTACCTCTTTTCAGGTATCTCTTTTTGGTATGCACAAAAGAACTTCTACATATGGATTTCTGCCCAAAGGCTATCCTTTAGAATGTATATAGGGAAGTTGGGAGGATAATTCAGAATTTTTCCTAGAAAAAGGGCTTTGGAGATATGATTAAAAGAAAAGGAGATGTTCCCTTTTATAAGAAAGGAGAGGGGCACCTTTGGAAAGTCTTCAAATATTAATTTATTAAAAATAGTTTTTTAGTATATAATTTACCCAAATATAATTATTTATAAGATAAGATCCGTATGGGTCAAAATAATTTCAACCAATAAAATTTGGACATGTATTGATTTTATTTTAAACCTTATCATTTTGATTTATCCTTATTTAATCTATTTAATTTTATTTATGGTAATAAAATTCTAAATAATAAAGGGTTATAAATATTTACTTATGTGTTGTAAATTTTCAATAATTGGATACTTTATGAAATTTTAGAGCATATAATGTTTACTTTGTAATTTTAAAATATTTTTATTATTTTTAAATATTTTATTAATATTTTATTTTTATAAAATATCAATAGTGTCAATTTTGACACAATTCATTTATTTGACTTCAAATAAAATCCACACAAAATTAAAATTCAAAAATAATATTTAATAAACTTATAAAATGTCATTTTCACCTAAAAAATTCGTGGATCGCGTTAATTAGTTCATATGTTATTTAATTTAATATTTTTAAATCCATTTATTTGATATTTCTATCAATAAACTAATTTCTACATCACTATTGTGTCATCATTAATGGTAATTATTTAATATCTATAAATTATAAATAAATTAACATGATGTAGATAATTTCATTATATTTATGGATACTATTTATTTTTGATGTTTTTTCATTTTTATCACTATATTAAATTTATTATACATATAAGATATTTGAGAGTGACACTGTGTCACCTTCTTTTGTTTTAATTATAATTACATCACTTTCATCGACAAAAGACCATTAAATTAATAAATTACAAACCCTATGTGATATTGGTCGAATTTAATTCATTAAATATGAGGTGTTAGAGTAATTTTATTGTCTTTATCATATTGTTAGTTACCCAAATTTATTAGATTTATCTTCAACTACGATAAATTAAAATCATCATAGTTACTATTCATAATATCCAAAAAAGTAAAAGTAACCAATTAACATTATTTGGACCCACTAATTACAAATATAGAATCCATTTTTCATAATTAAAAACACATAATTGGAAGAAATTAAATTAAAATTAATTCCCATTTTCATAACCAAAATGCGGGTTTTAAAAAAGTAAAAACTATTAAAAGATTGACATGGGTTTATATCATATTTAATGGTGAAATTACTACCAATAACCTACATTGGATTAAATTGTAAAAAAAATAATCCATCTACACTCTAAAACCAATTAAAAAGACAATCTAACTATATAAATAAATTAGATGAAAATGATTTTTTTAATTAAAATGCAATATTTTTCACTATTCATTAAAATATGAATTTTATTAGAAAAACACCATAAACTCAAAAAAAAGTAAATTTTGATTTCCCGAATCCAAATAAGACATTTATTTTGTCAAATATACTATATAATAGTGTTAAAAACTAGATTTAATATTGGGGTACCATCAAAAGGTGACAAAATGAATTTTTTAAAAAATAACTCTTTTATTTGAAAATTTGAATTGGTCCTTATATCATGTTCTAGAAAATAATTAATATGAATGTTAATGTTATATAAAATTAAAAATTTTGTTTATACTATTCATAATTGATAGTTTATATCCCATTAAATAATACTATTTTAATAATATATTGTTGTTTAGTGAAACTCGGAATTTCGTACAACGCAAGTTTTTGAAGAAGGTCACTCTTTCGTGTAATTCATGTCAAGTTAGTGTTGAGTTTAGTGTGAGATTACATTGGTTTTTTGTATAACATAATCAAAACATAGTTCCTTTATACATTGAACAAAATATATACTCAATGTTCTGTGAAAAACAATATATCAAAAGAACATGAAATTTTTTTGTTACACAATACAAGAATAGTGTTTCTTACACTTCAAGAAGATATGGTGTCTCAAATAGTTCAATATAATCTTGTTGAAGTGTACTACACAAGACACCATAAACTTAAAAGAATATATCTCATAAAATCATAGGGTGTTACAGAAGTGGTGTCAATAAAAATATCCTTGAACCATAACCCTTATAAAATAAACATGTTCAATATAAATCTCTTATAAATATGATTAAACCATGGAAAAAATGGGTCCAATAAAAATCTATTAGAGACATGGTTAACCCCGGAAAAAGAACCAGGTTCCATAATATGATTAACCCATGGAAAATAAATGGTTTCCTTAACAATGTCATTGAATGAATCATTGTAACATCCCAATTAAGTAATGAATAATAGATATTTTTATCTATTTCTATTAGTGAATTAGATAGTGTTTTAGAGGCTTAAAATGAGAATAAATCCAATCTTAAGCATGCAATACACTAATATTTTTAAAATATTGTTTTACTGCCTTTTGATGGAAAACAATTTTTAAATCTATCTTTTGACAATTTTATAAGCTATGTTTGTCAAAATAAAATTATTCTTTATGATTGGGACATCAAAATTTACTTTGTGTGAATTTTTGGTATTTTCCCGATAGAGTTCATTTTTTAATGAATAGTGAAAAATGTTGTATTTTGATTCAAAAATTCTTATAAATATAATTTATTTATCTGATTATATTATATTTTTTATTGGTTTTGAAGTGAAATTAGAATATATTTTTACCATTTAATCCAATGGTGGTCATTGGAATCAATTTCACTTTGAAATTGGACTTAAACTGGTGTCAATCTTTTGATACTTATTGTTTCATAAAAACACGCTATTTGTCATGACAACGGGAATTAATTATTAAATTAACTAATGTAACTTATATGATTTTAATTTTGTAAAATAGACATCATTTTTAAATTTAGAATATCAAATATTGCTTAGGGTGAAGTTTTGGTATTTTTCTGAAAAACTTCCATTTTTTGATGAATAGTGATACCACTAAGTAGTAGTTAAAGAAACTGATTTTTCGTTTAAATGAAACTTTTCCAATTCTGTGATTTGATTTTCAAAAATCCGACATACATGTTTTTCATTAAGAAGAAAAATGTGGTTCAATGAGATTAAAATAATTTTGTGGTGAATAGTAACTTTTAAGTTCTTAATCGCGATTAGATGTAATTAGTGTAGTTTAAGGTAAAAATAATGTTATAATAATAAGAGATGAGCTTGACACATGTACTACCCTTATTGGATGTGTCATATCCGACCGAGACAATCCATGGTTCATCTTGGGGACCCCATAGAGCCACATTGGTGGGGAAATGACATAAATAACTTTTTATTTAATGTAAAAGTTAAAATGACACAAACATGAGTTGTTTTACTAAAACAATTTTTAAATGGGGTTATACAAGTCATATTTTTTACTATAAATATTAATTAGAAAGATAACAAGATTTCCTACATCATGATTTTTTTTTATTATTTTTAGACATTAAATAAATTGAATTATTTATGACATCATGATGATGCAGCGATTACCTCATTAATAAAGGATTTAAATAAAATGCAAAGATAATATAACATCTATGACCTACACATGTCCAAAACCTATTGGATGGGTGGTTTTAGAACCCTTATCACTTTACCCTCGAATAATATCAATGTGGGGCCTTTTGAATCCGAAACTCATTTTAAAATAAAGTAACATTTCTTTACTTTCCAAGAGTGCCCCTCCTCTCCTATTATAAAAGGCCCGCACCTCTACCTCCTTACCCACACTTCAAAAGCCTTTGTCTCGGCCAAACCCAACCCATTTTTTCTCTCCACTTCCCTTTATTACTCCTTGAAGCCTCACTTTGGGAAGAAGTCTTCCCAAGGAATCCTTTGAGCTTAGACCAAAGGGAGTTACCCAATTTTAAGGTAATGTCTTCACTTGTGTTCTTTCGTTTTATTTTGCTTCTCCAACCCCCTAAACTCTTTTTATTCATTTCTTTTGTAACAAAACCAGTATTTTACATATACTAGGATGTTTAATAATATTTATTCTAGCTACACTTACACACACCTACATCTAATGGTTAAATAACATACTGTTTCTGTGGATTGCGAATTTCGGCCTCCCGAAATGATGATTGTTCAACATTCTTTTAACACCTTCAAAGGTGGCCAATAAGATGAAACTATATTTATATATGATATATAATATGTTTATTTTTTCCTTAATCTTCTGTATTTTTCATTTTGGGGATACCTTTATGGTTTTCATTATGGGTAAACGTGATTTCCTCATTTAAGGATGTGCGGACTACCGCCCCCTCAAAGTGATTTGATTCGTTAATACCATATGTGGGACGTATAAAGGATGGAGTTATGATATTATATATTTTATTACACTGAAATTATAATATACCTTTATATCATTATGATTCCATTTCATAAAATACAAAATAGAAATGGAAGCAGCGTTCATGCGTACGTACGGCTTACCGTCTCCATGAACGGTGCATTTCATTTCTTACCTCTAAATGTTATGTAATATTATAAATTCATGCATGTAATGGATATATATGATATCTACATCATGAATACCATTCTAGATATAATGGATACATGAACAACTTGTAATTATAAAGGGTTTATTTTTCACTCAAGTAGCAATGATCGTTAAAACGACCGTTATTAACTTAAAAAATTACATAGTGTTCATGACATGGAAATAAGTGATATAAAATGAATAATGAACTTTAAAAAGGTTCTTAAACAAGTATAAATTAACTCAAGTTTATTATTCAGGAGATTAAAGAACGATCGAGTCAAGTCGGACCCGAGGTATGGGACTTCGTCTCAATCTCCTTTCATTGAGGCATATTTTGTTTTATACACAACCTTCTTTTATACGGTGTATAAACCCCTTTGACTTTTATGTTTATTCAAAAGGAATCTTTTTTATACGAAGCGTTTAATAAATGACAAAAAGGAATGTTTTTGTCGTACGTATGCGGTGACAACGACTTCTCCACCGCCGTGACCATTATTTGAGTTTCGGCTTCCTCTACAAGCCATACCTTTTTTTAAGAAAAATAAATACCATGTTTTACTTTTCTCTTATTTTGGTATTGAAAATGGTTTTCCTAATTTTTTTATATCAATGTGTTGTATTGATATCTTGTGATTGAAAGGTGGAAATGTTATGTTTCCTTTATGCATGTTTTATGTGATACGATTATGTTGAGGTTCTTGGGTATTATTAGGAAGACGGGTGGTTCCGTGATAAATTAAGCGCGGGTGAGCCCGATATAGCTCTTTAATGCATTGGGTAATGCGAAGGAGTGAAAAATTAAGGCTTCTCCGAAGATATTTATGGAATATACTGTGATAGGTATTCCAAACGTAACCAAGAGGGTTACTCCCTACGTAAGAATGTTATGAATGCCTCAAGTTACCTTCATGTCTTATGATTTCTATGATTTTTTCATGATTTTATGAGGTATGTTAAAGTGCCTATGTTTTATGGGTAAAGTATGATTTCATTCTTATGTATAAATGAACTCATGTTTCCTTTCCATATTTTTATAACCCTTACTCTGCTTTTTATGCTCATCCCAAGTTTTTTGAAATGTTTTTTCACAGGACAAGGGAAAGGTACATGATATGATGATAGTGTCAAGGAAGTGTCAAGAAAGAATCCATGTTTTATTTTAAATATGTTTTCGTAGATGGGAAAAATGAATAATATCTTTTATGTAACCACTTTGCTTAAATGTGGAAAGTAATACAAGTTTTAGGATCTAATTCTCTAAAACTCTAAACCTAAAAAGATCCTCAAGGTGTATTCTTGAAATATCTCAATATTTAGTAAGGTTTAAGGTTGGGGCCTTATAGTTGGTATCAGAGGTCGATTTAGATAACTTTAGGAGTTATAATTTTATTAAATGAATATAAAAAAATATTTTATTTAAAATGATATAGCATTTGAAGATTACCATGTTGCTTCATCTAAGACATGTTTTTTCAAGATGGTTTTCCATAGAGGAAACAGGGAAGCAGTGCTAGGAAGGCATACAGAAGGAAATAACCTTCCGAATCAGCATCCTGAGATGGTCAGAATTGGAACTGAACAGTTTGTTGCAGTAATGGTGCAGTTGACTCAAGCGATAAATGGTGGTGGTATCCATGCACGAGATCAGCCAGATCAACCGCAGAGGATCATGTTAGTGGTGGAACATTTCATGAGGCAACATCCCCCATCATTCAGAGGATCATCTGACCTTGTGTTAGCTGAAGGGTGGATTAAAGAACTGGAGAAGATTTTCGATGTCATGGGGTGTTCAGACAATCAAAAGGTTAGTCTTGCTATTTACCATTTGGAGGGTGAGCCAGATCATTGGTGGTCGATGGTTAAAAATATCAGGGACGCTAATGAGATTGATACTCTTGACTGGGATGAATTCAAAGGTATGATTCTTGAGAAGTATTTTCCTAAGGTTGTTCGAATTAGGAAGGAAAAACAATTCTTGGAGTTGAGGCAAGAGGAACACTCAGTGGCTGCCTATGAAGAGAGGTTCACTTGATTGGCAAGGTATGCTCCAAATTTTATCCAAGACCTTGATTGTAAAATCAATCATTTTTACTCAGTATTAAAACCAAAATATCGAAGGGCATTAGCTTCTTGTGAGTTTAAAAGTTATGAAAAGCTTGTTTGATGTGCTGAGAAGGTGGAAATGGATTTTTCCGATGATTGAGTGTTCTATAACAACCAGCAAAAGAAGAGACCGAGGTGGTAGGAGAAAAGGAAGAATTCTTCAAAAAAGTATGATGGTAAGAAAACTAAGTTTCCAATTTGTGATAAATGTGGTAAAAGGCATGTTGGGGAATGTCTTATGAATTCTGGAAAGTGCTACCGATGTGGTAAGATGGGACATAAGGCTCATGATTGCACTGAAAAAGGTCAAGGTGATGGTATTTCCAAATTTGATTTACAGTTAGTGAAATGTTTTAAGTGAAATGAGATGGGTCACTATGCAAACGAGTGTCCGACAAAGAGCTTGAGTGATGGGAATCGGTTAGAATACAAGCATAAAGGGGTGGTGAAATCCTTTGCAACTACTTCAGCAGATGTCGGGCCATAAAATGAAGTTGTATGAGGTACTTTTTTTGTTTTTTCGGATTATACCAGTGTGTTGTTTGATTCGGGGTCCACACTTTCTTTCATCTCTGAAACCTTTTCTAGTAAAATGGTAATACCATCTAAAGAAATGACTCCTAAACTTGTGGTAAAAACACCTGGGGGAAATTTTGAGGCAAAAATAATTTATAAGAATCTTCCTATCCTTATCTGTGGAAAAAACCTACTTGAAAACCTTATTGTTCTACCTCTAGTAGCATTTGATGTTATCCTGGGTATGGATTGGCTCTCTATTTACCATGCTAAGATTGACTGTAGCACTAAAGAAGTTTCTTTTCAGAAAGACTTTCAGTTTGTGTACAAGAATGAACCCTTACTGTTGATAACTTATCAAGAGGCCGAGAAACCTGTAAAACATGGAAATGAATGTTACCTTGCACATATTGTTAAAAAAAAGGAACTATTCAGATTAATGATGTGCTGGTGGTAAATGAGTATCCTGATGTTTTTCCTAATGAGTTTCCTTGATTAATAAAAGATCGGGAAGTTGAATTTACTGTTGAATTTGTTCATGATGCTAATCCAATTTCAAAACCCCCTTATCGAATGGCTCAAATTGAACTTTTACAGTTGAAGGAGCAATTGCAAGATTTATTAGAGAAAGGTTTCATTTGACCTAGAATATCACCATGGGGTGCTCCTATTTTATTTTTTAAAAAGAAAGATGGTTCTATGAGACTTTGCATTGATTATAGAGCCTTTAATAACATCACTGTTAAGAATAAATATCATTTGCCTCATATTGATGATTTTTTTTATCAGCTCCAGGGAGCTCAGTTTTTTTCAAAGATTGACCTGAGATCGGGGTACCATCAGCTGAAGGTAAAGGAAGAAAATGTTCTGAAGACTGCGTTTCGTACAAGATATGGCCATTATGAATTTGTATTAATGCCTTTTGGGATAACCAATGCACCTGCTGTATTCATGGACATAATGAATAGAATTTTCCATGAGTTCTTGGATAAGTTTGTGGTGATTTTCATTGATGATATTTTGGTGTTTTCTAAAAGTAAAGAAGAGCATGAAATACATTTAAGGTTTATTTTTAAAACCTTTAAAGAAAAGAAATTTTATGGGAAATTCAGAAAGTGTGAGTTTTGGTTGAAAAAAATTTCTTTCCTTGGTCACATTATTTCTAAAGATGGGATAACCGTTGATCCTGCAAAAAAAGGTTGTTGAAGAATGGGAAATACCCACAAATGTAATAGAGATTCGTAGTTTCCTTGGTTTGGAAGGCTATTACCGAAGGTTTGTTATAAATTTTTCACGGTTATCTAGTCCAATGACTAAGCTAACTTGGAAGGGTGTCAAGTTTATCTGGACAAAATAATGTGATGATTGTTTTCAGGAATTGAAAAGAAGATTGGTGAATGCTCCAGTTTTGGCACTTCCTTCCAAGAATGGAGAGTTTGTTATATACAGTGATGCTTCATTGAAAGGACTTGGTTGTGTCCTAATGCAGAATGATTAGGTAATTGATTATGCTTCACGACAGTTAAAAACTCATGAGATAATTTATCCTACACATGATTTGGAATTATCTGTTGTTGTTTTCGCTTTAAAAATTTGGAGGCATCATTTGTATGGAGTAAAGTGTGAAATATATACCGACCACAAAATTTTAAAGTATATATTCACTCAGAAATAATTTAACCTGAGACAGAGGAGATATCTAGAATTAATCATGTATTATTATTGTACAATTCATTACCATCCAGGAAAAGGAAATAAAGTGGCTGATGCTTTGAGTTGAAAAAGCAATGCTTCATTAGCAATGTTGCATTTGGAATGTGATCCTTTGGTTAAGGATTTGATGAACTTTGGCATAGAAGTTGTTGGTGCAGGATGTTCTTCTGTTTTGTTTTAGGTATCAGTGAAATCTTCTCTATCAGACAGAATTAAGCAAGCACAAAAGCAAGACAGTGACTTGTAGAAAAAGGTAGAGCTGGTTCAGAAAGGTAAGTTGCCTGAATTCAACATTGATAATGATTACGTTTTGAGATTTGGGAAGAGATTGTGTGTGCCTTGTGATTCACAGTTGAAGGTAGAGTTGTTATGTGAAGCTCATAGATCTCCATTTTCAGTTCATCCTGGAAGTACTATGATGTACAGAGATCTGTGGGAGTATTACTGGTGGTATGGAATGAAAAGAGATATTGCTGATTTTACTGTGAATTGTTTGAAATATCAACAGGTTAAAACAGAGCGGAAGTTACCGAAAGGGATGCATCAGCCTTTACCAGTGCCAGAGTGTAAATGGGAGAATATATCCATGGACTTCGTTGTGGGATTGCCGAAGACCCCTCAAGGTAATAATGCAATCTGGGTTATTGTTGATCGCTTGACTAAATCTTCTCATTTCCTTGCTATACGAGATACTTTTTCCCTAGATCAACTTTCCCCGTTTTTATCTTAAAGAGATAGTCAGGTTATATGGAGTTCCTCTCTCCATTTTATCTGACAGTGATCCCAAGTTCACTTCTAACTTTTGCAAAGGCCTTCAAAAGTCATCGGGTACTGAATTAAATTTTAGTACAGCTTTTCATCCTCAATCAGATGGGCAGTCAGAACGAACAATTCAGACATTGGAAGATATGCTACATTCTTGCTCTATGGATTATCAGGGAAGTTGGTACCAACATCTTTATTTGGTTGAATTTTCATATAATAATAGTTTTCATTCCAGTATAGAGATGGCACCATTTGAGGTGTTATATGGGAAGCGGCATCGAACTCCAGCTTTATGGGATGATGTGGGTGAAAGGAAGCTGATGGGACCAGAATTGGTAGAAGAGTTGGCAGAAAAATTTCATCTGATACAGAAACACATGAGAACAGATCAGATTATGTAGAAGAGTTATGCGGACAACAGGAGGACGAATCTATCTTTTGAGGTAGGTGATCATGTTTTTCTCAAAGTCTCACCATGGAAAAGTGTGATGCGATTTGGTAAGAAAGGAAATCTGAGTCCAAGGTTCATTGGACCATATGAAATGCTGGGGAGAGTTGGATCAGTTGCTTACCGAGTGGCTTTACCTCTGAGTTTATCTCAGGTACACAATGTTTTTCATGTTTCGATGTTGAAAAAAAGTACATGCCAGATCCATCTCATGTTTTGAGTCCAGAGGTAGTTCAGATGTAAGATAACCTATCTTATGAGGAACAACCAGTTCAGATTCTTGACCACAGGGAGCAAGTGTTATGGAATAAGGTGATTAATCAGGTAAAGGTTTTGTGTAAAAACCACAAGATGGAAGAGGCAACATGGGAATCTGAAAATGCAATGAGGGATAAATACCCCCAATTATTCGATAAGTAAATAAATTGTGGGGACACAATTTTCTAAAGGGGGGAAGGATGTAACATCCCAATTAAGTAATGAATAATATATATTTTTATCTATGTCTATTATCGAATTAGATAGTGTTTTAGAGGCTTAAAATGAGAATACATCCAATCTTAAGCATGGAATACACTAATATTTTTAAATGATTGTTTTACTTCCTTTTAATGGAAAACCATTTTTAAATCTATCTTTTGGAAATTTTATAAGCTATGTTTGTCAAAATAAACTTATTCATTATGATTGGGACATCAAAATTTACTTTGTGTGAATTTTTGGTATTTTTCTGATAAAGTTCATTTTTTAATGAATAGTGAAAAATGTTGTATTTTAATTCAAAAACTATTTTTAATCTAATTTATTTATCTGATTAGATTATCTTTTAAATTGGTTTTGAAGTGAAATTAGAATATATTTTTACCATTTAATCCAATGTTGGTCATTGGAATCAATTTCACTTTGAAATTGGACTTAAACTGGTGTCAATCTTTTGATACTTATTGTTTCATAAAAACACGCTATTTGTCATGACAGCAGGAATTAATTATTAAATTAATTTATGTAACTTATATGATTTGAATTTTTTAAAATATACATCATTTTTGAATTCATATTATCAAATATATATTTGGGTGAAGTTTTGGTAATTTTCTAAAAAACATTAATTTTTGATGAATAGTGAAACCACTAAGTGGTAGTTAAAGAAACTGATTTTTCGTTTAAATGAAACTTTTCCACTTCTGTGATTTTATTTTCAAAACTAATACATACATGGTTGTCATTAAGAAGTAAAATTTGGTTCAATGAGATTAAAATAATTTTTTGCTGAATAGTAACTTTTAAGTTCTTAATCGCGATTAGAGGTAATTAGTGTAGTTTAAGGTAAAAATAATGTTATAATAATATGAGATGAGCTTGAAACATGTCCTAACCTTATTGGATGTGTCATGGCCGACCAAGAAAATCCATGGGTCAACTTGGGGACCCCATGGAGCCACTTTGGTAGGGAAATGACATAAATAACTTTTTATTGAATGTAAAAGTTAAAATGACACAAACATGAGTTGTTTTACTAAAACAATTTTTAAATGGGGTTATAAAAGTAATATTTTTGACTATAAATATTCATTAGAAATCTAAAAATATTTCCTACATCATGATATTTTTTTATAATTTTTATACATTAAATAAATTAAATTATTTATGACATCATGATGATGCAGCGATTACCTCATTAATAAAGGATTTAAATAAAATGAAAAGATAATGTAAATTCTATGACCTACACATGTCCAAAACCTATTTGATGGGTGGATTTCTAACACTTAACACCTTACCCTCTAATTATATCAATTTGGGACCTTTTTAATCAGATACTCATTTTAAAATAAAGTAACATTTCTTTACTTTCCAAGAGTGCCCCTCCTCTCCTCTTATAAAAGGCCCCCAGATATACCTCCTTACCCACACTTCCAAAGCCTTTGGCTCGGCCAACCCCTACCCATTTTGTCTCTACACTTCCCTATATTACTCCTTGAATCCTCACTTTGGTCAGAAGTCTTCCCAAGGAAGCCTTTGAGCTCAAACCAAAGGGAGTTACCCGATTTTAAGGTAATGTCTTTACTTGTGTTCTTTCGTTTTATTTTGCTTCTCCAACCAACTAAACTCTTTTTATTCATTTATTTTGTAACAACACCAGTATCTTCCATATACTAGAATTTATTTGTAAGAAGTATTAGATCTACACTTACACACACCTATATCTATTGGTTAAAAAACATACTGTTTCCGTGGATGGAAAATTTCTGCCTCCCGAAACGATGATTGTTCAACATTATTTTAACACCTTCAAAGAAGCCATTAAGATGACACTATATTTATATATGATATATAATATGTTTATGTTTTCCTTAAGCTTCTGTATTTTTCATTTTGGGAATACCTTTATGGTTTCCATTATGGGTAAACGTGATATCATCATTTAAGGAAGTGCGGACTATCGCCCCCTCAAAGTGATTTGATTCGTTAATAGCATATGTGGGACATATAAAGGATGGAGTTATGATATTATATATGATATTAAACTGGAATTATAATATACCTTTATATCATTATGATTCCATTTCATAAAATATGAAATAGAAATGGAAGCAGTATTCATGTGTACGTACGGCTTACCGTCTCCATGAACGGTGCATTTCATTTCTTACCTCTAAATGTTATGTAATATTATAAATGCATGAATGTACTGGATATATATGATATATATGATATCTAAATCTTGAATAAAATTCTGGATATAATGGATACATGAACAACTTGTAATTATAAAGGGTTTATTTTTGACTCATGTACCAATGATCGTTAGAACGACCGTTATTAACATAAATAATTACATAGTGTTCATGACATTGAAATAAGTGATATAAAAGGAATAATGAACTTGAAAAAGGTTCTTAAACAAGTATAAATTAACTCAAGTTTATTATTCAGGAGATTAAAGAATGACCGAGTCAAGTTGGACCCGAGGTATGGGACTTCGTCTCAATCTCCTTTCATTGAGGCATATTTTGTTTTATACACAACCTTATTTTATACGGTGTATAAACCCCTTTGACTTTTACATTTATTCAAAAGGAATATTTTTTATACGAAACGTTTACTAAACGACAAAAGTGAATGTTTTTGTCGTACGTATGCGGTGACAACGACTTCTCCGCCGCCATGACCAATATTTGAGTTTCGGCTTCCTCTACAAGCCATACCTTTTTTTTAAAAGAAAAATAAATACCATGTTTTACTTTTAGTTTAATTTGTTATTGAAAATGGTTTTCATAATGTTTTTATATATATGTGTTCTATTGATATCTTTTGATTCAATGTTGGAAATGTTATGTTTCCTTTATGCATGTTTTATGTGATACTATTATGTTGAGTTTCTTGGGAATTATTATGAAGACAGGTGGTTCCGTGATGAACAAAGGGTGGGTGAGCCTGATATAGCTCTCCAATGCATTGGGTAATGCGAAGGAGTGAAACATTAAGGTTTCTTCGAAGAGATTTAGGGAATATATTGTGATGGGTATTCCAAACGTAACCAAGAGGGTTACTCCCTACGTAAGAATGTTATGAATGCCTCAAGTTACCTTTATGCCTTATGATTTCTATGATTTATTCATGATTTGATGAGGTATGTTAAAGTACCTATGTTTTATGGGTAAAGTATGATTTCATTCTTATGTATATATGAACTCATGTTTCCTTTCCATAGTTTTATAACCCTTACTGAGCTTTTTATGCTCATCCCAAGTTTTTTGAAATGTTTTTCACAGGACAAGGGAAAGGTACATGATATGATGATAATGTCAAGGAAGTGTCAAGAAAGAATCCATGTTTTATTTTAAATATGTTTCTGTTGATGGGAAAAATGAATACTACCTTTTATGTAACCACTTTGCTTAAATGTGGAATGTAATACATGTTTTATGATCTAATTTTCTAAAACTCTAAACCTGAAAAGATCCTTAAGGTTTATTCTTGAAATATCTCAAGATTAAGTAAGGTTTAAGGTCGGGGCCTTATAATCATAACCTTTCCAAATAAATAATGAGTGGGGTATCATAAAAAATATCCCTATTCTAGGATAAGTAACAACAAGGTATGTTGATATGAATTAATAGATGTACCATTAAATTGATCATTAAAAACATTATTGAGGAAAATAATCTTTAAACATTCCATAGTGTAACATACCACATTGAAAAAATTGAATCATAATCCTAATTGATGGAGTAAAATTAAATGAAACATTGAATATAATAAGAATAATGATATTCATTATATAACATGTCAAAGGATAATTATATACACCATATAAAATAAAATGGGTGTATGTCATAAAAAACATCACTAGGATGGAAAATTGTGAAAAAATACCATTAGCGCTTTGGTAACATCGAAACTGTGAACCCCATGAAAGATATATACTCAAATAGATATATAATACCACATAATTTTAGGGTTAATAATCCTAAAATAAATTCATTGGTATTATATAACCAATAAAGAAAAAATAAGTGGTGAATATGATATAGGTTTCAATGAAATAAATATGTGACTTGAAATCCCCTTACAAAGATCATATCATTGGAGTGATAATAAATCAATGAAATAATTTTTTTTATAAATTTAAATCAATATAATAAATGTTTAAATATAGAATAATATTACCAGACATCATTTTACACATATTCTTGGAATAACATAACCAATGACATAGATGTTTAACCTAATGATCATAAATTGAGTTAAGAAATCCCTTACTTCTTGAGTAACATATTGACTATGAGATCCATGAAAGACAAACTTCAATTGAAACATTAAATCATGAAATAAATTATATTCTTGATAAAAAATAAAAATAGATTAGTACATACAACAAATAAAATTAATTATGTTCATAATAACAAAGAAGTCTCAATGGAATGTAAATTGATATGAAACCCCTTTCAATGGTGTTAACATCTAAATCAGAATCCCTGGAAGTAATAATCATAAAATGAAACATTTAAATACACTTAACATAACATAATTAATGACATAATTTATCAAAAGTGGAAGTAGTTTCACAACAAAAAATAATTAAGTACTGAATATGAAATTTATCTCATTGATCTAAGTAGTTAGATGAAAATCCCTTCCAAAGATCGTATCATTGGAGTGACAATAAACCAATTAAAAAAATTTTGTGAAGTAAATAAATCCAACAAAATAAAATTTTAAATACAAAATAAAATAATCAGAGGTCATTTCACACATATTATTGGCATAATATAACCAATTACATAGAATCTTAACCCAATGAATGGAAATTGAGTTAAGAAATCCCTTACATTGAGACCAATTTGTCATGATCGTCCTCTATCTTCATAAATAATAAACATATTTTAATTATTTACTTTCTTCAAAATCATTTACAATTTTAGTATTATTTTTATTACACTTATAAAAATATTTTATAAAATTACTTAATCAATAATGTTTAAGTATGTTTTTTTGACCATATTCTAATTATATGTCAATACTAACTTTGACAGGTCAACTAAGGCCAATGGGTTTGTTATTAAAAAATTTAAACAATAATAACCATGAAATATTTATAAAATTTTTACATCAATTACACTTTTAAAATAAAAAATAAATATGGTAATGAAAAATTAATCAATGTTATGGTCATGGAGACAATAGGTTGTACGTACGCATTATTAACATTCTCATTATTCAATGATCATTATGAAGATATGGTAAGTAAAATTTATCTTTATCAAATAACTATTATATCATATATAACATAATATTTAAATAAATATACTTATACATGTCATTATTTTTTTTTGTCATGATGAAAAATGATGAATCACATCGCTTCAAGGCGGCAGTAGTCCAAGAGTCCATGAATGTCTTTATAACATTTTCACTCTCTGTAAATGAATGAATAAAATTATATTTTTAATATAAATATTTATAATTCTGTAATTTATATCATAAATATTTCCTTTATATCATATTTTTTAGTTAAACCCACACTTAATACATTTCATGTAAAGTGTGAGCGTATCACATCACATTGAGGAGGTGGTAGTCCACATGTCTACAAACAATGTTCATAAACCCACAAAATGCAAAGAAATAATATTTTTGTTATATAATTATTTAAAAAGTATTAATAAATTATAAATATCATATATATCATATAAAAATATTATTTACATCATAATTACCAACCATTAGAGGTGGTAAAGGAAAAACGAATGACATTGTTTCTTGATGCGGTAGTTCTCTATACCCATGAAAGGTGATGTCATTACCCATTTCATGGTATTATTTGTAGGTATAGGTAGAAAAATTAACATAAAAACATCACAATATATTTATTATACTGATTTTATTATATAATCATTGAAAAAAATTAATTTAAGGGGTGTATAAATGAATAAAATGAAATTTCTCGTTGAAGAATGTTACATCTTCTTTAGGAAACTACTTTGGGTTTTCCCCAAAGGACTTCCTTGATTTTATTAATATAAAAAATCATTATTATAATAATATTTTATGTGTTTTTTTATATTATTTTGGTTGGTTTTGGATGATCCAAAACTTCCCGAGTGGTGTGAAAAAGTCAAGGGGTGGGTAACTTTTAATAGTGGGGGAGGAGTGGCATTCTTTTAAATATAAAAATGTAAACACCACTGGGGGGTTTCCCTCACGTAATGTTACACCAATAATGAACCAAGTATTATAATATTAGGTATATGGTATAATTATGTCCATCCAATGGGAATTGGACAAGTTTATAGGTCATTTTTTTCCTTATCATTAAAGTTTAACTACTATGTAAATGCATTTTTACCTTAATCAGTGTAATTAATTTAAATTAATTTCAATGATATTATTGTTAAAAACTAATTTTAACTTAACATAAATTATAAATTATTTTTATTCCAAATATTTACTCCACATTTCCAAATTCCAATCATAGAAGTGGCAGAAATTAATTTAAAATTAATCTCGTGGGCGAGATGAGATAATAGGTTTTTAAAGAGAAGAGTTCAAATGTCAGAAATGTTTTTATATCCAATATCAATGTTAAATTTATTAAAAATAAACTAAATTGGATTTTATGATATATAATTTAAATAAAAATACATTAAAACCATTTAAAAATATAATTTAACTATATAAATAAAGCAGTTTTCATTTAAAAGAATTTTTAAATTAAAATTTGTTATTGTTTACAATATAATTTAACTATATAAATTATGTATTTTTCATTGGATGAAAAAGAATTTTTCATTTAGAATTCTATATTTTTTACTATTCAACAAAAAATGAAGGTTCATAGAAAAATACCAAAAATCCAGCCAATGTAAATTTTTATAACCCTATTTCAAAAAATTTATGATTATTTTTTAATGTAAAAAATATTATAGTGTCAAAATATAGTTTTAAAAAAAGTGTTTCATTAAAAGTTAGTAAAACTAAATTATAAAAATAAACATATATTTATGCATAAAATATGATTTATTCTTATTTTAAGCCTATAAAACTTATTGGATAAATTTTAAAACATTTTCTTAAATATATAACATATAAATTTTGTTAATATATTTCACTAATAGTGATTAATTTAATTTATTAAGATAAAACGCCATTCTGGTCATAAAAATTATTTTATACAAAAACCCAACCTTTATATTCAATTGACCTTTAATATTATTAATAATTAACTGGTAATTAATGAATTAATTTTATAAAAATATGTAAAATATAATTTTATAATTTAGTTAATCTCATTATTTCCTTCAATTACAATAGCTAGGTGATAACTATCAAAATAATATTAATAATATATTTTTTGTATGGTAAAATATAGGATTTTTTATAACTTAAGTCATCTAAGTAACATTATTTTTTAGGAAAGAAAATATTAAAATGGGGTTCCGTGAGAATTTAGATAAACTATATATTTTTTGTAACATAATATATTAAATAATTTAAATTAACTTGAAAGAATATATTTTATAAAATATAGGGATGTTATAACATTTCTATAAGGGAACCCTTTCTATTTGAATATAGTGGGACCTAATTTAACTTATATGGGTTAAGGATACGGAATCACATATATTGTCATATGAATAATAGACTCCAATTATCTTAGTGGGAGGAGTATTTATATAGATACGAAATGTATAAGAATTCATAACCAAATAGGTGGTTTAGGTTCACCACGGTGGGTGATATATGTATTATTATTTCATAATAATGATTCTGATAAAGAATTATTAAATAGTAATATGATAGTATTTTATAGTATATACAAATTCAAGTCGCGGACCCCATGTATCAATATTCAAGACATTTTATTTTAAATGTTTCTAATACTTGATACTCATAGGGAGTATTCGAGAGAAACTATACATGAATGCTACAATAAGGTACTAATAAAAATTATTGATTATCAAAAGTATAGGCTGTGAAAAAAATTATTTACCTCTTATCATGACCAAATTCCGTTTTTAATTTTCCTGTCAAAGTATACCTCTATGATCATCATATTGGGTTATTGATTTTCAAGGCCACCTTAGTTAAAAGAATCCCTAAGGAAGATGTCAATATTATGCAACAAAAATAAGACCATATGGTATAAGTTTTCTAAGAATAACTAAAAGGGTCTGTGACATAAATAAATATAAATAAGATATGCATATTATATAAATAAATTTATGAATAAATCATGTATAATGATCATAGAATATTTATTAGGAAATGAATGAGCGACATGTGTCTCTATCTAATTAGTGGGAGCGCTCTATGTTTTTAAAGTTAGATATATGTATAACATATGTGAAATGAATGGTGTATCTTACCAGTTAGTTAATACTAAGGAATGAAAATTTTTCCATGTACTACTTAAAGTAGAAACTATGTTATTGGGAACAAAATCTAGAATAGAGATCCATGATTTTTCTCAAATAAGTCATTGTTCATATAATAACATACTATTAAAAAAATAAAGTTAAAATGATTCGATAAAAAAAATTTGTTGGCACATAATCCTTCATATAGAACATGCATTAAAATATGAATAGATTATAGAGATTTAAAGAATTTCACAAGCTTATGTTCTAGGAATTCATCACAGGTGCTATGATATGTACTGAAATTTGATATTACTAATGAATAAAGCATAATAGGTTCATATCAAACGAATCTAACATAATTGTATAGAATTGTAGTTAGAGATATCCAATGGTACTTTGTAAAGTAAAAAAATTTCGAGTTCATGGAATCTGGAGAAATTGGAATTCTAATGATCAAGGGAATTGAACTCTTGTCTATATTGAGTATAATTTCATCTAGTATCATAAAAAAGGGGTTGAAATAATATGCAAGAAATTGATTTTATTACCATTGGTTATCGTATATGCAATATCTGAGTTCATTATTGATTCTGATGGAACATAAAAATATGTTTAAAAGCATCCTATACTAATTTTGGATTATTACAAAGTAAATATACTTATCATATTATGATAGTATTTGATTATGGATTTAGTTAGGATGTTGGGATTATAACAAGGTAACAAGAGGTAGATACTCATGTATATGACTACTTGAGGTATTTTATTAAGATATTAATGTTGTAGTGAATATATTCACTACATATACATGTGGATTTTCAAACCCTATCCATTGAGAAATGGTAGGCCTAGAAGCTATAGCCATAATCGGCAGAATCATGTTTAACGTGTGAAGAATAAGTAGTTGTTAGAAATTTTCTCTAGTAAAATTGGGGGTTTATTGGAGTTACTTCCATAGAACCAACAATTTTTAATTTATATTACAGGTATATTCAAAGACATTAATATTAATTTAAACATATTATCAAATATCGATTGTTATTCTGCAGAGAATTGATGTGATAATATCCTAGTGTATCAATTTTATTGATAAAGTAATAGTAGTTCCCCACTTTAATTAGAAATATTATATGATATAATAATATCCTTTAAATATATTTGTACATTCATATTACGTAGTATGATAGGGAACATAGTGCATAGACTATTAGGTGTGAGTACTCATAATTTGGTGAGGCTTCTTCTCACGAAGTTTTCGTTTGGTAATTTCCACGATGGGCGATTATGACAATAAACCTACCAGTAGTAATTCCGCATATTTTGGTGTCATCTTATATTCTTATCTATGAGTGTGTGTAATGGTCCTTATAATTTATGAATATTATTAAAGCATGTTATGACTCACTCACATAGATGTATTTCGTAAACCATAACGATAACAATTCATAGTGAAGTTTGATATATTGGTTGCATCATGAATGAAATATTATTAATAATAAGTTGAGGAAGGATTTGTCCCTTCCATCTTCATAGATGTTGATAACTCAACCCTTTTATTGAAATATTATGGTCACATAAATTCAATATTCATGGAGTAAAATTTTTTATTTTAGATGGTCAAATAAATACATATCATTTAAATAGGTTGTTGACATTGATGTGAAACCTTATTGAACTGATATTTAAAAAAAAGATTTTATTACACAATGAGAATTATTTTGTTATTGTCAATTTTATGACATTACGTTCTCTCTCTTGGGTTCCTTGACCCATTGTTAAATATTTATCTTGGAATTTATGCAAACCATCTTAATTCCAATAAGAAAGAATCCTATAGGGTCACACACTAACTATTTATGTTGATCTTGATTAAATTATATTTGAATTTAATTAATTAAATAAATATTATTTTCAATATTGATGAATAATTTTATTCATGTTTTATTTAAGGAATAAATTAAATAAATTTATATTCAATGGTATGTGAATAAAAAAATAAATTTATTTATTTTGTTGAATATTTAATAAATATTCATTCATTGGTATGTGAATAAATTATTTATTAATGAATAATATTATTATTTTTGTATTCAGCAAATGTTGAAGTGTTTGAACCATCCAAGATATCTCCCAGTGATAAATAATTATTTAAAATTCAATATATATTATTTATCATTTTCACATGTTGGTGCATGCTATAAGATTTTATTATTATTATTATTTGATATGGGTTCTATTAAATGTTTTAATATTATTTAAGGGTTGAAATACCATTTCAAAAATATTCTAACCTAAAACCTATCTAGATAAATTGATTGTTATGGTTATTATGTGGGTAATAAAAAATATAGAATTTTTGTACACAATGAATTCTATCTTCAATCCTCTTTCCCCCCCCCCCCCTCTCAATAATGAGAACACTAGGGATATTCCTTCAAGATCGAAGGATGAGTGATTGACATGAATGAAATGAGATAATTGATTTTTCAAGCTAGAACCCAAAAATCAATTATATTATCTCTTAGATCAAAGGAATGTATGTGGATCACTGCTAGAGGGATTCAACTATTGGATCCTCACATAGTAATGATGAATATCTAAAAAGGGTATTTCAAAAGATCATCAATGTCGTTTAAGAAATTATCCTAAGAAAATTTATTTATTTTCTTTAGATAAAAATAAATAAATTATAAATTAAACATGAAAGATCCTCTCTTGGGGTTTTGGGAAAATTAATATTAAAATAAATTTTAATATATTGCCCACCACCACGTTCTTATGCTACTCCTAGAACCAATATATTCTTATATCCAAAATACCATTGGTAAAAGTAATTTTATATCAAAATTATTGAATCCCAATTAATAACTACTGTAAACCATTTTTACTTTAATGATTTTTTATAAAAAGTTAATTCCTTGGTCTAGGGGATAACCGTTAGTATAGGGCGTTGAATCGGTTAATTCCCAAGATACCCATATATATTACATTGAATTATATATAAATTCTTTAATATAGGAACTTATTTCCCACATAAAAAACATCTTTCCCTCCATTTGAAATATTATTATAGGTTATTCTTCTCATCTTCATGATATATAGAAACCTGAATCTTTTTTCCTCTATGTTCACTACTACATGAACATTCATAAAAATCCATCTTTTTCTTATTTGATGAATTAGTAATCACATAGATGTTCATATTATTAATCATATGTAATGGTAGTTGACTATTCATATTCAAAATATCTTTTACTCTAGTCATCATCCCTTTTGGTTTCCCATTATCACCAAATTTTCCTTCTCATTCAATGTTAACAATTTTCCTTCCGGTTTAATCCATCAATTAAATTAAAAAATAATAGTGTGAATAATAATAATGAAAGTTTAAAAACCACGTAATCTTGAAAAATAATTTATATGATTTCAAAATAATGACACCATATATTCAATCATTGACTCTTTAGGTTTATCCTAGGTTATTTATGGTCATAATATATTCAAATCCTTAAGGATGGTTCATAAAGAGTTTCTGAATTATCAAATTATATCCATAGGAAGTGTTAAACTAGGTGTACAGTAAGGCTCCTTGTCGTGTACCAGGCGATGACTGATTCAAAGACCAATATACCATTTTTGGAGTTATTAACCATAGGTACAACTATTCTAGAGCCAGATCCACTTGTATTATCCAAAAATCAATGTAATTTCATGGAAACCACTAAATCTATACATAACAAAGAAATCAATGTCATTTTCATATATTTTAACATATTCATATACTTATCTATAGGGTTATCACTAAATTTTGATCATCCTAGTTCTAAATGATTACTAAACATCTTCTTTGATACCAACTATTACAACCCGGTATTTTATAAATGAATACGCAATACATTTTATAAATACATACATGATGATTGTAATAGTTTAGTGTATTTGGATACTAGACACACAATATTATTATTTTTTTAATATCTTCAAAATCTCTTATAATGATCTTCCCACATATTACTCTTCTTATAAAAACCAGACTTAAAACAATTTTTCATAACTATGGGAATGGAAAAAATAATAAAGGGAGATCTTAGATTATTATTAATGGTAAATAATTGATATATCAATGATCACATAATAATAAAATGAGAAAAATGGGATGAGAACATGATATTAACATTTCAAAACCATACCATGTAAAACAAATATAAGAATAATGAGTCATTTCATAAAGCTTCATAGTTGATAAAACATGAATCATAAAAGAATCAAATAACATAATCAATGAGAGAATAAATTAGATGTAAAAATATGATGAAAAAAATGTAATATTATAACATTGTGAACATGTAAAAATAGAAACGGGTTCACTCATTAAGTTAAGTACCTAACATCAGTCCCTCACATAAACTTATTGATATGAAAACTAGGTCCATGAATAACCTTGTGGACCTGAAACCAACTCCACACATAACCTTAAACACAGGAAACTAGATCCACAAAAAAACATTTTTTACATGAAATCAGATTCACAGATAACATAACTAACTTTTGAGTTATCCAAATTTACACAATGCATTGGAGATCTATAATGTTCTTACATGTCCTCAGTTTATAATGGAACCACCCATCATTGGTTTGTAACAAAACCACCCATTCTTAATTTATAATGAAACCCCACATCACATAATGAAAACAAATATATGAGTACTAAAAGATCATAAAAATCATGATATAATTAACCATGAATATAAATGAGTTTCAAAAACATTTCATAATATAATAACTCATTGAAAAGAAATAGATCCACTAAATATTTCATCATTTCATCATTAGCATTGCCCCTAAAAAAGGAATAGGATTCCTAAAAATATTATCATTATAATCATACACCACTAGAGAATTAATATTTATGGTATAATTGGTTCATATCCCTAATAAATATTAAACACCTTCAAAGGATGTTATCCAATAAAGAAAATGATTTGGATAGATCACTTGGAATATTTCATGAGGAAAATATTCTTTCCATTTTGAAATCACTTATTTAAAATCTAAAAATTTCTCAAATATTAAAAAAATATTTGAAAATAACCATGGAGACATATAAATGGATCTTTAAATCATTGATTAGTCATGATGATTGAAATTACTATTCTAGTTATTCATGTTAAAACTAATATTTCTTTAACAATTTTAGTTAACAAGTACCCCATTATGAAAGAAATAATATGATTTATTTTGAACCATTTGATAAAAATTAAAACATGGGAAATAGATAATTTAAAACTACATATTATAATATTAATAAAATTATTTAAATTTTTTTTTATAAAAAATGGATATTGAATAAAAATGGGTTTTGACTGAAGAGATAAATAAAATTAGTTTTCCATAAAATAATTCTTCTAGAATATTGAGTGCATAAAGAGTGTAAAATTAAATTAAAACATGTAATATAAATAAATAACCATAGGATAATAAAATCCTTGTCATTATTTAGATTTATATCATAATATCTCATCATTAGAATCACAATCATAAATAATCCCAATAAACAATAATATTGTCATATCAAATGCTTACCAATTTTGAATCTTTTTATTCATAATCACCATAAAATAAATATCCTTATATTTACATATAAATAAAAATAAAATTCATAATAATAATCATAAAATCAATAATTTTTAGTATATATACCACACAAAAGAAACTAGTGGTGAATATGGCATGTGTCTCTCTGAAATAAAAGTGAGACAAAGTCTCTTACATCATGTCTCGGATTTCTTAGTACATGTTTGGAACTCATGTATACTAAATATATTTTTTTATAAATATATTATATAACTATACCCATATATATAATACCATATATTATTTAATTTTTTCCTTTTATTATAGATTATTAGTAATTCCATGTTAAAATCATATTTCTCGCAAGAAATGCTTTGTTTTTCATGTTTCTTTTAGTTTGGTGTTTTCGATACAAATAATTTTATCATGGTTTAATAATATTAATATGTTAACCATTATATAAATATCATATTTATTCATTATATACATATTTATATTCATCCATAAAAGTAAAATATAGAATATGAATTACACCATTCATGGAGATGGTAGGTCGTACGTAAGCATGAATGTTGTTTTCACTTTCTCAATAGATGGAATGAAAAATGGTAAATAATATATCACCTATAAAAAATAATTTTTATATAATATATATCATATATATTCAAAAAAATATTTTTTTTTATTCTCCATGTAAAAATAAAATAAAAAACAAACTACATCACTTCATGGAGGCCGTAGTCCACACGCATTCACGAGCGACATTTTAATTTTCCGAAGGATTAGAAGATAAGAAGGTAGATGTTATATTTTAATTAATTGAGTATAAATATTTCATAAAAATCATATATAAAACATAAATCTGTCATTATCTCTAGCTATAATAGGTGGTGATGAAAAACAAATTATATCAGTTCATGAGGCTGTAGTCCGCCATAGACACGATCGACGGTTTTGTTTCCCATCTGATGGAAGAGGAGATGGATATTTGTTATTCCATGAATATAATAACATATATTTATATTTTATATAAATTTTTAATTATATCATAATATTTCAGTAATATTTTATGGAGGTGGAATAATAAATAAAACAAAAATGGTTGGATAAGAATGATATCACTTTTCTAGACAACCTTTTTAAGTTTGCACTAAAAGTCTTATTATGGGGATTGCCTATTCAAAATAATTCATCTAATATGTGTTAATGGAAGTAAGTAATATATTTGGTTAGTTATTTTATAAACCAAAAATCTTTTGGAGTGTGAAGAGGATATGAGAAGTGGTGCTAATTTATAAGTAGGGGAGAGAAAACAACTGATATTTTTCAGAAGAAAAAGTTATAACTACATTTTACACATGAAAAAGAATCCAAAAATTATAATTATAGAACCTTAGATGATATAAGGTCTAAATATTTCCATAAATTATGATTTTAAGACGTTTTTACTTCATCTTAACCCTTTTTTTTTATTTTAACTCCCAAGAAAACTCGTTTTAACCTTAACTACGATAAATAGTTTTAACTAATTTTACTATCCATTATGAAAAAAATCAGTTGGAAATATTTTATAAAATTAATTATTATTATTCCCAACATTCAATAAATTTTTCCCAATACAGTTCTCAAAAATGAAAAATTTTAATTTAAAAATAAACCCACATCCAGGACAAAAAAATAAATTTTCCAATAAAAAAGTTCTCAGAAGTGTAAGTTATTTCTATATTAGATCTAAACATAAAATTGATTCTAATAACCTTTATAAGATAAATAATAATATAATTGAAATAATTTTACCTTTAAAATCATCTAATAACTAAAAGGTAATTTTAAATTCATTAAATAAAAACATCATTTTTCATAAAATCCATTATTTTTCATATATTTATTGAAAATTTAATATTTTCAGAAAATTATCAAAAGTTTAATCAAATATAATTTTGAAATATTTACGTAAAAAGTGATTTTTATTTTTTAAAATTAATTTTATATTAGTGGTGAAAATTAGTTTTGTCAAATGTTTATAAAAAATAAAAATATTTTTTAGGGAAAAAGAATTTTTGAAGCATATAATGGTTTTAATTAAAATAAGTATTTTTTTAATATGTTTTCTTTATAAAACATTGTTATGCTTAATTTTTAATCATTTTTTATTCCTATTCATACCTCCATAATTAATGGCTATGTTATAATGGTCATATTTAAATATTAATAATATATTCTCATTCATTAAAACTCCTTATTGCGTGTAATGTATGTTATCAAAGAAATTAAATTTTTTCAAAACAAAAATATTTCATGAAGTATTATGGTTTTATAATCAATACTAGATGAATTAAATCTATTTGTAATGGTTTCCCCCATACGAACAAAAAATACTTGAATTTGTACATCCCTTTTGAACTTTGATCATAGAATCTTCCACTACATATGATCTTAATATATCAAAGTGTATATTCACCAATGTGTAAGATATCTCCCAAATTGGGATCACACATTCTTTATAGATTTTTTGGCTATGGTTATTTTTTACTCTCCTAGAATCTTTAATCCCTTATATCGTTACTGGTATAGTTCCCCCACATATATTAAAAATACGTATGGTTTGGTTCTTGATACCTTGGGATATCTAGTGATGCATAGATCTCCTATCATTATCCATACATGAATACCAGTTCCCCCACCCCACCCAAACACACACACACACACATTCTCCTAGTGTTTAGACCCCGTATTTCACATCGGTTTTACCTTTAAAAATTTACCACATGGAAAATCCATTTAATTTTTTGAATGAGATAGATTTTTGTAAACCCCTGCATATAGGTCCTCATTGTATGACCTTAAATTGAACAACACTTAAGTCCACTATGTATAAATCTAAATTTTGCGGAATTGGTCCTCTTTACTTGATAAAATACCACATAATATCTAATTCTTTATTGAATTATATTAAACTACGTGGAACATGGTATACCCTATATAACCATTAATTTCTTAGAGCGGTTCATCCTGTACAACCTGACTTCCCCACATGAGAATCAGATCTGTGTAAGGGTTCATGAGGTATAGATTCTATCCATAGTCATGTGATTGGATAAAATTACATCCATCATAGGAACTATATCCTAGATCATATCCTTCCAATAATTTTATCTGGCCATATCCCTAAGGTACGACCAAATATATTATCATGTGTTCAAGCTAGGGGGATTCCTCTAGTACCAATATTATACTTGAATAACCAATTCCTATTCACTATATATGATCTAACTATATAAAAGTGTTGTATTTTATATGAACTATGTGTGGATTTATTCCTCTTATTATTGGATATATATTGAAATAAAAATGATATATTTGAACCCATCCCTAAATTCCGTCATCAAAAAATTTATTTGAATGTATGATTTCCTTATTCATGTTGGGTTTTTGAACATTATAATCTATGTTGGGGTGTCATATATTTTATAAGAACTATTTTTTTCCTAATTACAATTATTCTTGTATTTATAGTGTCTTTTGAGCTATATATTTCATACCTATATGAAAATAATCTTCCATATCTATTCCCTTTATTATCCCTAAACATCCTAATAATGGCTAGTTTTAGACTATAATTGTTTTATTACCTCTTGAGTATTTCCATCCTTATACAACACTTTATACCCCCAATCATTTTTAATAACCATAAACCTCTCATAGATAAAGTAATATCAAATACCATCTTTAAGGGATATCTATACTTAGTAATTTTCAAACTAATATATTTGGTGATTCTAACCAAATGCATATTCATCATATAGAGAAGTTCCTCTGATCCTTATATGCCTCTCACAACATTGTCTGGGAAACTAACATTAGAATATATGAAAATTCATTTCATCATAATACCAATTCTATTTTATCCACCTAATTAAAATATCCATCATCATGATTTACATCACCATCATTCCCCATTCAAATGAATTGGAATTCTCTTATCTCTTGATCCCCGTTAGGGTTTTTTTATTTCACACCCTACCATATAATCGAAGAACCATAACTTTAAACTAA
The DNA here is from genome assembly GCA_963277665.1 of Viscum album. Lineage (NCBI taxonomy): Eukaryota > Viridiplantae > Streptophyta > Magnoliopsida > Santalales > Viscaceae > Viscum > Viscum album. Next base: position 983,038,482 of record OY728157.1, read on the forward strand.
ATGAATCTCTATGTGATATAGTCTTCAATATCATTTGGAATTGAAAATCACATTATGTTTATTTATTATTCCATTATTTCATAGACTATCCAACCATTTTTTATTTCCATGAACTATGAACTTAAATTGTAGGCATCCCCTCTATAACATGGTCTATAGTAGCATAAGGCTCCTCATTAAATATGATTTTTTCCATTCCCATAATTTTGGAGTTGGTTCCCTATAACCAAATTCTATGTACTTTATGATAAAATTAATACATATTTTTCAATATTAATTAATTACTTATCATATCATGATTATTCTACTTCATGACATAGTATGTGATAATTTCCTCAGAGTAGTTGTCACACTAAAAGGTCAAATCAGTTCCCCACAATTATGAGAACCCAAATGTGATACAACACTATTCTTGAATATATTTTCTATAACTATATGATATAATTTGAGGGACACAAATGATACAGGATATCTGGAGTGGTGACTCAAAGGACTTTTAGGCACATTTTTATGATGTATGCCCTTGGTAATATCTAGAAGGATATTATGAGAACAAGACCCTCCAATAGGAAATCCACATTTATATATTTCATTGGATTTTCCTATCTATGTATGTGAGTATTGGTCCTTAGGCTTTATGATTATTATTAATGAGTATTATGAGTCACGTACATAGATGTATTGAAAAAAACTATGATAACAGATGTTCATAGAGAAGTAGGATATATTGGGCATATCATGAGTAATATTGCATTAATAAATAATGTGTGAAATTATTTTTCACTTTTTTTATTAATGAAAGTTGATATCCCAAGACCTTTAATGGAAATGATATAGCCTAAATAAATCCATGTTCATGATCCTCTATAAGCAAGTTCAAATTCAAGAAATTCAAAAAAAGTGAAATCGTGCACATAAGTTGATGTCACTGGCATGAACCCCACTTGATTATATATATCGAGATAAGGGATTATATTACACATTAACTATCTGTATGAGGTAACATGTTTTTATAGAATTAACTACTTTCTATATGGGTTCCTTGGCATATTACTAAATGCTAACCATGGAATTTAGCCTACTTCACCTAATTCCATAAAGAAATAGGTATGGAGGGTCACACAATAACTGTATCATGAATCTGGGTTAAATATTATATATTATTATTTATTATTTAATAGGTTGAATAAATTCTATTCCTATACATGGTTTAAAAATTATTCATATATTATTTATCACATATAAATATTTAATTTATATTTGTAAATAAAATTTTTATTTATTTATTGGTGAAAATTACAACGATATTTATTTAAATAATAAGTAATCCTTATTTAAGGTGTGATAAATATTATGATGGAATGGAGGACCGGGTTTTTAGGTCCGGGGATAAATAATAAATATTGAATATTATTTTATTAAATAATAATTAATTATAATTTCAAATTCATGTTCGTGTAGAGAAATAATAATATTTTTATTATTATTTGACATCGGGTTTCACTATGATTAAATAAATAATTAAGGGCACTTTTACTATTATTTTATTTTAACCCTAGTGAAATATAAACCTATTTATGTTATTTTCTAATTGATATGATTCATTTGTATTCATTGTATACAACAAATTTAGATAATCCTCTCAAGCATAGAGAGCTCCCTTCTCCAAGAACACTCCAAAGAATAAAGAGAAATCCTTCACCAGATCAAGGAGAGCACTTCAGAAGTTCCTCTCATAGTGATCAAACTTAGACAATTTAACCAAAATTAACTGATATGATAACACCTATAGATTCCTTTTGTGATTTTTGGAGATTCATGGAACATGTGTATATCACCGCTAGAGGAAATCTACACTTGGTTTCTACAATGAAATCATGGTTCACTGATGATCTGTCACTGGATCCATCAATGAAGAAATAATTCCTTAAATTTAATTCTTTATTTAATTAAATAAATTATAAATAATATTTTATGATCCTCTTCTGGTTATGATGTGATTTCCCTTATTTGTTTTCTTTTACTCAATTATATAGATCTCAGTGTTTATCTTCATTTAGATCTTTAATTGATCATCGATCATGACAAAAGAGCATTTTGAAACCATCCATAGCATGCTTATGCTATTCCTGGAACCTAAAAGTGTTATCATAGAGGTTAAAAAATTATTTATAGTTATTTTTAGATTATTGGTGATTTACACATTTTAATTTAGTTTTTCAATTTATGTTTGATCATTCTTTTTATCTGAATAACAATATATTCTTCTTCCTCTTTCATTTATCATATATATAACTGAGATAATATTTTTATGATTAAGATAAAATAGAAGATATCATAAAGAGGTTCCAAGGTTTTGGGTCAGAAAACACGAGAATACATGTTGTGTAACTGGAGTTACACGCCATGTAGTTGCGTTCAATGCATTATAATTTATTCAAAAATCAATTTTTGAAGTTTCTTTAATTATTGAATTAATAATAAACTTCATGAACCTAGTTTTTACTAGATTTTAATGTTGAAAATTGAACCAAACTACACCCCATGGATATGATGTACATGGCATTTAGTCCCTTTGAGTCACAGATAGGCTGTGTATTCCATACACGTCCTAGATGACTGGTTATCGTGTAACTCAAAGTTCACATGGTATGTGGCCCATTCTACACACTATGTACTCAATATTTCCCATGTAATGGATTACACATTGAGTCCCTAGGTGTGTGTATTAGATAGACGGTGAGAGGTGTACATGCCTTGGATATCGGATATACATGCCATGTATTGATACCTAGTTACGCAGATTTAAAATTTATTTATGTTACTATTTAAACCATGTGAAATTTACTTTATTGTGGTCTTAAATATAGTACATTTCATGTGATAGGTTTTAATATCCATATATATTTAAATGTTTGATTAATATCTATGTAATGTTCAGATCTGTATATCATGTATGATTTGTATTACAAGTTTTTAATCTATGTTCATTTAATCATAACACATGAATGAAAATCATGTAATTCATGCAATCCTATGTGAAGTAGTCATTATAAAAGTATGTGATAATTTAGGTATGCCATATGTCACAAGAGTAAAATAGTATAAGAGTGTAATACATGTTAGGTCGAATCGGATGGGTATTCACTGTGTTTCCTGCAAGGTACATTTATGTACAAATTATATTTTAAATTTTTTGGTCTAATTTATTTATAATTAAAATGGATGGGAAAATCAATGAAATTTGGATGATAATTAAGATAAAATTATTGATTAATTTAAGATAATAATTAAAAGATATGAGTGTGATTTATATTAAATAAGAACAGTAATTAATTTAATGATAGTTTTATTAAATACATAATTTGTTTCATGCATGTGTATGGTCATGATATAGAACAGACCTTTTGTATTTCATTTGTTTCATTTATTTTATTATTAAATTAAATATTTGGCTTATCTTCCTTCAATACTTTAATTATGTAGGGCATGTCTGCCCATGGTTTCTTTTACATAAACCCCTCTTCCCCTCACCTATGTGTGAGAAAAAGGAATTTGTAGTGGAATGATATCCCAAGCTAGTGGAGGACGTTCAAGTTCAGATCATTGGTGAAACCTATCAGAGGAGATACATAAGTGGATAGGTGGAAAGCTGCAACATGAACCTTAATTCATTTAAGGTGTTTTCACTTAGGTCAATGGTTATTTTATCAACCTCTAGATAAACTAACCACTGGTAATATCTCATGATCATACCACTTTATTATATTGTTTCTGTTAGTTTCATGGTTTTTTATTATGGATATCTTGTCATGATCACATAATTTATGAATTAATAAGAACATAGGATAGAACTAAAATAAACTAGCATCTGTGTAAATATTATATAATACATGGTTAATCACTTAAGTAAACCCACTTAATATTAACAAGAATATGATAAAGATAATAATTTTCAATTTACACATTAAAGGATAAAACCCCACAATGAAATATTAAGTCTGTATATCCTTCTATTACTTTGGTTATAACCAAATTGTAGTTCCATGTTCTTGACCAACCCATGTTAGGATGATTTCAATTACTGGGTAATTTTAACATGATTTTTTGGGTTGAATTTACATAGTTAATATCAATAGTTGACATCCCAATAAGGACTTGGTGTGACTGAGAGGAAAAGATTGAGAAATCCAATTATGGATTTCAGGATTGGGGAGTCCACTCAATAGATCAAGGAATGGTGAGTTAATGTAGTTGGAATTTGAAATGCCGACATAAACCATTCATGTTTCTTGAAAAACCCAATTTGGGGTAATGGGAAGGGGAATATGGATCCTTATCACTAAGAATGTCCAAGAAATAGGATATTCTAAATCCCATGGTGATGTCTATTGAGTTTCAATAAAATAGTGGGAGTCTAACAAATATAATATTTATTTATTTTTCTAAATTTTATCTGATAATGTACTAAAATTATGCTTATCATGGTATTAACAAAGACAAAATGAAATCAAACACATCATTATGATCCATATTTGATATGAAAAACCTTCTCATCGGTACAAATTTTTAAAAATATAAAAGGCACCTACAAGTCATCCTTTTCGATCAATTAAAATTGTATGTCCTGAAAGAACATTCTCCATTTTCACCTAGTAATGAGGAAAGTGATGAAGAATTATATCTCTATGAGAAACATCTCAATGATGTTATAGGTGTTCATTATTTCATGTTATCATCCATGTCCATGGATGTTTTGAATAAACATGAGGATATGTATTCCTATAACAATATGTCTCGCCTTTAATATCTCTATCATGAGAAGGAGAGACAAGAGAGGTATGAGATCTCCAATGATTTGTTTAAAAATAATATTGAAGAGTTTATGCCATCTGGTACTCATGTATTCAATATTGTTAGAAACATTGAATGCTTGGAAATGTTAGGGATTAAATTCCTAGTTGAGTTGCGTACAAATCTCCTACTTTAATTTATGTCCAGGAGCTTCTCCGCCTTTATTTTTAATTATAATATTAGAAATAATGATAAGTGTCTTTCATAAATTCTTAAATTGATTATCCAAGTTGATAAGGAGATGTGTTGTGATAAGACCAAAATACTTTTGATGAATAAGAAAAAGAATAATATGGAAAATGGGCCCAAGACATATAAAAACACTAAATCTTTCGAGCATCATCCTTATAAGAAAATAATATCCATAGGGAGGGAAAGGAAAAAAGAGGTAGTACGTTTTGGATGTGGAAAGTCAGGCCACTAGAAGAGGAACTGCACCCAGAAGAAAGGGGATGCTAAACTTTTGTTCATTATTGAGTGTAATATTCCAATATCATCACATTGGGAATTGGATACAGATTTTTGGGATCACATATATATAAAAAATATGGAACCAAGTAGATTCCAAAATATTCACAGATGATAGGTGGATCTGAGAGCTGCTAATTGTGTGAGGTTGGCTGCTTTGGCCATTAGTGACTATCACCTCCCATTTTCAAGGAGAAAGATTTTGGTTTTGAAAATTTGTAATTATGTTCTTATAGTTTCCAAAAACATAATTTTTGTATCATGTATAGTTACAAAGGGGTTTATTTTCAAATTTGGAAATAAAATTTTTTCCCTCTATAAGGATAACATATGTTATGGTATGTCGCATTTAAATAGTAATACTTATGTTTTAAATTTCAGACACCATGTTTCGGCAATTGATAATGAGTCATGTTCACATGACTCATATGACACCCAACTTTGGATTCACTATATTGGTCATGTAAATGAGAATCATTTGAAAAAGATCTGTCAAGATGGTTATTTATACTATTTTGATCTAAACCCACTTGAAATATTTCATTCTTTTTTAGAGGGAAAAAAACCACCATTTTGGGGACTAGGTGAAGGGATACAATGTTTCAAGGATTGGTAAACATTGATGTGCGTGGACTATTCCTAGTAGAATCTATAGGTGGACATACTTACCTCATAAAATTTATCGATGACTTGAGTATATATGGAGATATCTAGTTGATGATGTATAAATCTAAGTCCTTTGATATATTCGGGGAATTTAAGAATGAATTATATAATCAACATGGTAAGAATATAAAGAATATTCAATCGAATCGATGTGGTGAATATGTTAACTAAGAGTTCATTGAATTTTTATGGGCTTTTGGAATTCTATCTCAACTCACACTACCTTATACACTATAGTATAATAGTGTTAGTAAAATGAGGAATCATACCTTATTATATATGGTAAGTTCAATTATGAGTCATTAAGATAATCCATTATCTTTTACAGGATATTCATTACAAACTCTATAATACACATTAAACTAAGTACCAACTAAATTAGAAAATGGAATTCCATTTTATCTATAAATTGGGAGGAAATCCATTTTGACACATACTAGTGTATGGAGTTGTGAGGAGTTGGTTAAGGCATTATCAGGAAACAAACTAGTACCTCGGGGCATGATGTGTATCCTTACATGGTATCACAAGGAAACAAGGGGATACTACCTATACAACCCCTCAAAAAAGAAAGTGACTTTCACTATACAAGTTTCCAATCTTTATTGGGATCACATCCTTTAAAAGGATAGTAGGGTAAAGATTGAATTCAATGAATTTGGCTCTCAATATTCACAATAGTGGGACGATGAATAGATTTTACAGGTCCCTATGGAAGAATTAGTTGGCAAAACACAAATACTGCATTGGAGCGTGAAAGAGGTAATAGAACGAGAGAGATATGGTTTTCTAGTCATGAAATATGTTGAACCTTTATTGGTTGATAATGATAAACCTATATCTTATAAGGATACTTTAGAAATCATAGAATCTACAAGATGGTAATAAGACCTGAATTCAGAAATGGATTCCATTTATCATAACCAAATTTGGGTTCTGTTTTATCCGCCTATTGATGTAATGCGTATTGGATACAAATGGGTATTCAATAGGAAACTAGACATGGAAGGTAAATTAGATACCTATAAATCAAGGCTAGTGTCTAAAAGGGTTTAAATAGAGTCAAGTAATTGATTGTGATGAAAACATTTTCCAGTTTCTATGTTTAAATCCATTAGAATTATACTTGTTATAGAACCTTATAATTACAATGATATTTGGAATATGGATTTTAAAAATGAATTCCTTAATGGGAACCTTTAGGAAGAAGTCTATATGACATAACCATAATGGGTTTTTGGACTCTATGTAATTCCCAAAGAATTTTCAAGTTGCATAGATCTATTTATGGATTGAAACAATAATATAGGTCATGGAAAATTTGATTTGATGAGGCCATAAAATAATTTGGTTTCATTAAGAATGAATGTGAGATGTGTATTTACAAGAGGTTTAGTTGGAATTAAGTCGTTTTCCTAGAAGTATATATTAATGGAATATTAATTATTGAAAACTACATACCAGTCTTACAGTCTGTTAAGGACTAGATAAACAAGTGTTTCTCCATGAAGTAATTATGTGGATAAGCCTATATTCTAGCGATCAAGATCATTAATGATAGATCCAAGAGGCCTCTTGGACTAAGTTAAAGTATATATGTTGACCAGAAAATAAAGATATTTAGTATGAAAAACTCCAAAAGGTTATTGGTTCTAGTTTCACAATGTTTACATCTTTCTATGAAAATTTTTCCTCAAAAAAACATTAGAAAGAATGAATGTGTAAGATTACATAGGATTCGGTGATAGGCTCATTCATGTATTCCATGTTATGTACTAGACATGATGTTACCTATGAACTGTGCATCATAGGATGATATCAAGTATATCTAGGAGAATAGCATTGGATATTTGTTAAGGATATCATTAAATATTTGAGAGGAACTAAGGACTTTTTCATGGTTTATAGGGGAGATAAGGAGCTGGTTATTAGGGGTTATAATGATTCTACTTTTCAGACACATCAAAATGATCTGAAGTAACAATTAGGTTATGGTTTTTTCTTCAATGTAGGAGATGTGAGCTGGAAGAGTTCAAAGGAGCTAGTTACCAATGATTCTATAGTAGAGTTTGAGTATGTAGAAATTTCTCATTCATCCAAAGAAGACATTTAGATTCAGAACATTGTCTAGGATCTGGATGTGGTACCTATCACTAAATACCCTATCACATTGTGTTGTGATAATACTATAACAGAGACTCTTTCAGAAGATACAACGTCACACAAACCAAAAAATAACATATTTTTAAAGTATCACCTCTTAATTGATTTCTATCATAAGATTGAAGTTACAGTAAGAAGAGTTCCCACAAAAGGGAATGTCGTGGAACCCTTAACTAAAATCCTATCTCAGTAGAAGCATGATTATAATGTGAGAGATAGTGTAATGGAAGTTGTTAGTAGTTGGTTATAGTGCAAGGGGAAGTCAGTTGGAGTTGATTCCTTATAGCCAAATTATGTGTACTTAATGACAACATTTATTAATGGTTTGGAATATTAATAAATATTTTTCACGTCATGATTATTCTTCTGCTTGACATAGTATGAGACAATTTCCAAGGATTAGTTGTCACACTAAAAGGTCATAGTATTTCTCTACTATGATGAGAACACAGAAGTGATATGACACTGTTCCTGAATATATGTTCTATAGTCAGATGATATCATTTGAGGGACACAGATGATATAGGCTATCATGGGTGGATACTCGTTGGACTTTTAGGCACCTTCTCATGGTGTATACCGTTGGTAATATCGATTAGGATATTATAAGAATGAGACTCTCCATTAGGAAATCCACATTTATAAGTTTCATTGGATCTCTTTATATATGGATGTGTGTATTGGTTCATAAACTTTATAATTATTATTAATGAGTATTATGAGTCATTCACATATATTATTTAATGAAACCTTTAATGATAGATGTTTGTGGTGATGTAAGATATGTTGGTGCGTCATGAGTAATATTGCATTAATGAATAATGTGAGAAATTATTTTTCCCTTATGTTTATTAATAGAATTTAATATCTTAGGTCCTTTGAGGTAAATGATATATCCTAACTAAATAAATTTCTATTGTGTTCTATAAGAGAGTTTAAATTATGAAAATTCAAAGAAAGAGAAATTGATCACAAAGGTTGATGGTACTAGCATGAAACATGCTTGACTAGAGATATCGAGATAAAGGGATTATATTACACATAAATAATATGTATAAGGTAAAAGGTCATTTTTCCATTAACATATTTCTATATGGGTGACATGGTGTGTTTCTAGATACTAACTATGGAATTTATGTTGTTTCTCATAATGCCACTGAGAAAGAGGCCTATAGGGTCACACACTAAGTGTATCAAGAATCTCTGTTAAATAATATAGATTATTATTTATTATTTAACAAGTGGAATAAATATTATTCCAATAAATGGTTTAAAAATTATTCATGTATGCTTGATCGAAAATAAATATTTATTTTCTATTTAGTAAATATAATATTTATTTATTTATTGGAGAATAATTTAGTGATATTTATTTAATAAATAAATATTCATTATTAAAGGTATGATAAAAATTATTGGGGAATGGAGAACAAAGTTTTTAGGCCTTGTATGAAATAATATATATTTAATAATATTTGATTAAATAATATCTAATTATAATCCGCATGGTAAGGGCCTGTTATGAAATAATGATATTACTATTATTATTTAACAGGGGTTTTCTCTAGGATTAAATAAATCATTAAAGGGACTTGTGAAATTATTTTATTTTAACCCCAGTAATATATAAACTGAGTTATATTATTTTCTCACAGATCCAATTCATTTCTATGGTTGTGCACAACAGATTTGGAGAATCCTCTCAAGTCTAGAGTGCTACCTTCTCCATGAATGGTCCCAAGAACAGAGATCAATCCTCCTCCACCAGATCAAGGAGAATAATTTGGAAGCAGTTCTCGAAGAAATCAATGTCAGATGACGCAAATGAAAAGATCTTCTTTTCTAGAACCTAGATACCTTCAATAATATTTGGAGATTTTTAGAACACATGTGGATCACTGCTAGAGAAAATATACACTTAGTTTCTACAATGAAATGATGGTTCCCCCGTGATATGTCACCAGATATATCAACAAAGAAAGAATTCCTTAAAGGTAATTCATTATTTGAATAAATTTATAATAAATAATATGTGATAATTCTACCTCTGGTTCCATCATGAATTCCCTTTCCAATTTTCATTGATTCAATTTAATATATCTTAGTGTTTATCTTCGTTTAGATCTCAAATTGATCATTGATCATGACACAAACAATGTTTCACACTCTCCATCGCATTCTTCCACTGTACTCATACCCTACACATGATACATAGGCAATCTCACTTATATGTTCCAATAAATATTACCGTAAACTATCTTCATATTATTTTTAGATTTTTTATTCGAGAATTGGGTGCCTCATTTGTGATAGATTTATCATTCCTTCATTAGTCAGACTATATCATTTTTTGGTCGAAGAAGTATGCCCTCAAACCCCATTGACCTTTGAGAAAAATCTAAATGACCCTAAACTATATACCTTAGTGGTCTAAATTACATGACCATTAGAACTATAAATTGGAAGTGAAACAAAACTTTTTAGGTAGAAACTTGATGAAGGGTGTCCTAAGCATAATTCAAGCCCTCGCTCATTAATTCACACGATTCAAGACTTAGGAATAAAGTTAATTTATAAATATAAGAAAGAACTAACCTTTTTGGACCCACTATATGGCCCTAGTAAAAGACAAGTTATACTTCCAAGAGACACTAGCCAAATAAAAAACTAGGTTAGAACCATTTTATTTATCCTTCATGAATTCTCATGTAGTTTCATGTTATATCCCTTAATCCTAAAAATGAATTTAGTACTTGGTGGAATAACCTTTATGGTACTCAAACCCTTCTTGTATATCATTTATAACATTAACATACATCGTTCATTAAGTGTTTGAATATTATTTAACCTTTCATTGGTCATTGGTAACAAGTGAAACTATCCCATAGGGACACATCTTCTTGGTAATATTGGTGATTTCATATTCATCACTAAAAACCATTTGTATCTTCTTCCTAAGGGAATACTCCTCTAATATTAATATGCCCTAAAAATTGTAGGGGAACCCATCCTTCAACATTGGTCCATTTTTATACAAATATTACATGGTTTATACCATCATTTCCATATTAAAATATTTCAACTTATTATTTATATATCCCGAAATCATGATATTCAAGTTGATTTGAATACCCACAATTTTACACATTTTTGTATCGTACCCACTATCATGGTAAGAGTTTTATGTATTACTCTTGAACTTCATATGGTCTCTGTCATAGGACACTAAACTTTATGACACACTGGTCTGATACCACGACCCTTAACTGCATGAATCCACCCATGAGATAGTTTGTACTGGCATCTGGATCCACATTCATATTGGTTGTTTCTTCACTCATCATAGAGTAGACTATCTTATCCTTTTCTTTTGGTAAAATATTTACAACCTCAAACACTATCTAAATTATTCTATGCAACAAAACATTAAAAAAATTAGAGATTTTTATAGGATGTTTATACTAATGGAATCCTTCACTCAATTCTATTTTAGTCAAACTTGCCTTCATATTAGATTCACAACCTCGCCCTTCACATTTTTAGTCAAAGATGTTTGACCTTAGAGTCTATCACACATTTTTATGGGATTAATGACCCTATGTTCTCTAAATATACCCATGAGTATATATATAATATTGGCATTAGGATCATCATCTTCATAAGGTTTATCTCTCCCTTAAAACTAGATATACCACCTCACCTTTTAGTTAAATATTCCTAACATTAAATTAAAATAAATTATTCCAAGCACTAAGAATATAAACCACATTCCTCATTTTCCAATTTCATCTATATTTTCATTTATGGGATCTCCATTCATATTGGGTTTATATTCTTATGTTGTTTTGTAGATTATGATGTCTTTTGGTCAAAGACAGCTAACCTAAAATCTTAGTTACATTGGTCTACCATGAATGATCTTAAACTACTTGACAGAATAGTTACAAGTACTAACATGGTTGAAAACCTATAATGGTAATCTCATGAAATCATCAAGTATCAACTCACTAGGTATGTATCTTTTTTGACATAGGAAAAATTAAGCATTTGAAAAAGAAAAAGGCACAAAACATGTTAGTTCAAAACCCCATAATGGGAATCTTGAGAAAATTATAAGTTCATGATCACTGATCCTCCCCCATCTAATGATTTAGAATGTTACAACAAAACATAAAGAGAAGAAAATCTTTTAATTATTTATATTAAACCCTATAAAAATCAATTTATTTTTACTAGGTCCCCCAACCATCAAAGAAATTAGAGAACTATTTTGTTCCTCTTACATGCATGTTAAGATCCCATGTGAAAATAGAATGAGCATATAGTCTTGGGGTGGTTGATCTATCATGAATATTGGAATCCTTATTCTATATCCCCCTTCATGATTTTCATCATAATGAGTCAAATAATTTTTTATATCTAATCGTACTAAATCTTTGTGTAGGATTATGGTACATAAAATACGATATCAAGCCTTCATATACCCATCGATGTTCACACATTTATGAGGAAACCATATTCCATGTATTATTTCAATAACTCTATTATATGGTTATGGTTAATATACCAATATATAGGACCTATCTATACCCATCCATGAGTACAAATTCTGGAGGAAACTATCTTCCATGTATGAGTGGACTAACTCAAGTGTATGATGATTGTATATATAATACGGTGTCCATACATTCTATAATCATCCATGAGAAAAAATAAATGAGACTATATTCAGAGATTAATTGAACTAAATATAGTTTACAATGATAGTAAATATGTCATTATATCTCGTCCATCTATACTCATCCATGAGTATAAATGTATGAGGAAACCCCATTGACTCAACTATCAATCAATCAAGATGTAATTAATATATTCCATTCAATGATTAAGTATATTTTGGTTATAAAAAAATTTATTCATATGTTCCTACAATTATAGTAAACTTATAATTAAAAAAATTAAAAATACAGACCTTAATAGAAGTTAGAAATGGATAATTTCTATTTTAATTCACTCGACTAAGTATGATAATTTATAAGTTAAGTCTTTATTAATTAAATAATTTTTAAATGTATCATAAGATATTATCCATAGGATTTTATAGCTGGAAAATTATTTTATTACCCTCGGCAAGATTGTGTTTAAGACTAGATAACTCTGTTGGCTCAACCTCCTCATCAGGGTTTATGATCTCTGCCTTGGCTGCAACATCCACCACTCTAGTCATGGAATCCCTGATCAACCATTAGGGATCATCTAATTCCATTTCAAATATATTTATTTCTTCCCACATGTGGTCAAATAATGATTCATTTTATTCATCTAAACATTGTTTCCCAAGCCGGCCTCTTAATAGTGAGAGACTTCTTGAAGTGTAGAGGGGATAATGTGATGTTCATTCCACCTTAGAAATAAGTAATTGGGACACTTTTTCTTGCTTATGTTACTTAATTATCTTTTTCATAATATCATGAATGTTATGATAATTGAACCCCCCCCCCCATATCTTATAATCTCAAACATATTTTGATGTCGGAGCAACATTTTACTCAAATCCTCCATGGGGGTCTTGTGAAGTAGATTCAATATATCCTTTAGTACTTGACTCCATGAGATATGTTTAATATACAAAGAATACTAGTCCATATCATACATAATACCAAATACTGAGTTATATTACATGACCAATTCATTCAATGACATGACTAAGTCATTTCTCATTAGGACTGTTGACACCAAGAATATTCTAACATCTATATGCTTCGGTATTGGAAGTGTGGGGATGGAAGATTCCTCAAAGAGATCATATATTTTCACTAGTACTAATATATTTGTTCAAATTAATTCATCAGTTAATGTTTGAATTCCAAAAGTCAAATTTGTGTATTTATAAGATACCCTCATACTCCAAAAATAGTGTCTTTCATAACTATTATCACTTTTTCTAGAAGTACAGCATTGGTATCTTCCCCAATGATCTCTTCCTTAGCCTCTATAATCATGAGTTCACCCAAACTCAATACATTATCATCTAGAAACATGAGAACATCATATCCTCGTATCATTCTCAAATCAAGTGATGGGTCCTAACCCTCACCCCCCCCCCCCATACAGTAGCCACCTCAATGGTTTGAAATGTCGAAACCCCCAGGAAAATTAAACCATTAAGGATACATTTATAGTCGACTTTAGGTGGGACAAGTGATTCCACCCATTTTGACTTCTAGGTTGAGTATTAAATCTCATAAAGAGGTTAAATGGTCATTTTTCCTAGTTTAATATTAATCTTCCTATGTTTTCTAACAGATATAGTTGTATCATTTATGGTTTAAATTAGTACATCATATTTGGGAATAGTTAAACAAAGGTAACAAAGGAGAACTTAATATAATCCATATCCTTGTGAATATTATTGAATTAATCCAAGAAGGAATAGACATAGATTTCCAAAAAGATATCATGCTTTGTAGTTATAGATTCATCAAGAATAATCATAAGTGTCTAGAAAAAGAGAGTCAATAAGGTGGCATAGAGTGTGACTATTATACTCAGTGATAAAACCCGATCCATTCTCCCCTTCACTTTATTGTATGGTAAAATTAGGTTCTTAGGATTATTCATCCACTATAGATATATATCCTTTCATATATGGAGGTATGAATTCATCTAGTGTTACCCATTAATAGCCATTTGGTCTACTATTTAATGATTCTTCTCAGAGAACTATGATTCTAGTTAATGAATCAGGATGTTAGTAATTATATATGTGTATATATCACATATTGAAGTAAATCGTGGACTCTAAAACTAACCTCTATCACTAATCCAAATATGTTTTTCTAGGATCTTGACACTCTACCATCTTGATCTCATTTAGAGGAGTGTTAATCAATGTATTCAAAGGAAAGGGTCCCATGTCTAGGGAGATAGAAGATGGATTTAGTCAACTTTTTCCACAACACCCTTTCCATTGATGATATACCCTATTTCCCTGTGGTGTCAACCTATTAGGGTGACCCCGATAGTTTAATCTTAGGACATCATAAGTTTTTTCATTTTTAAAAGGGAAAAACTGAAATTGTTAAAAGTGGATTGTTGATTAAATTAAATATTCTTAAAGAAGATCTATTGGAATACATCCCACACATCTCCATGTAATTTGTTGAGAACTCCCTCAATTTTCCCATTATTTCTCATATCATTCATCTACTTCATGGTGTAGAATATTTCATCATTAGAAAATACTAGAATCTCAATATACCTAACTCATTTAATAACATCAAGAGGTTTTGTATCAAATTTAAAAACAATATGCATCTTCATGTTTTCAATCTAGAGGAGATAAATGTCACTTTGGAGGGTAGTATATAAGCTTCTGATCTCTTAGTACAAGGCCCATCTATCTCAAAACTGAGTCACATTTGGATATAAATAGTCCAAGGAGGAATAAAATAACCCACCATCATGTCATAAAGATAAATTGGCTCTTTAAATTTGATATATTTCATGAGCCCCTCCGCATCAGCTAGGGAATCTTCTCATAACTATTGGTTGGACCAAATTTTCCTATCATTATGAATTATTAACTCTTTGAAAATAAATTTCTAAGAGTACTATCGATGGGGATGATTCAATTACATAGAGACCTCATCATTTGTCTATATTTGTTTTAGGGTGCCACATACCTAACCTTGCACTATATGGGGATGACTCCAAAATGACCCTATAAACACTACCTAGTATAATTTCATAGTGGTATGAATATATTAGGGAGTAGGAACATCCACTTGTTAACATAATGAAATCCTTCGTGGAAGGTAGCTTGATCATGACCCCTGTAGTTTTCATTAACATCATCACCAAAAGCTTCCACATCACCTTGGGATTCCACTCATTCCCAATATCATTCATTGGTTACACAATTGGATATTTAAATAACCATAATTTTCATGTTAACGGGTAAGGAACATAATCCTTTTAAATAATATAATAGTCATCCTAGACCACTGGAGTGAAATACCTCACAACAATCATGTATGCTTGTAACTAAAACTTTCCAAAACCATCATCAATATTCATTCTTATTTGAGGATCAACATAAGGGGATATTTTGAATTTTCAGTGTATTCTCAAGAGTTTTAGAGCTACATAATTATTGAGGTATAGTGTTCTAATGCTAGAAACATCATTGATAAAGGGTCAAAATCTTCATTCTAGGATATAGACCTCAACGTGAAGTGTGTACATGTTTTAGTGTGTTATAATACAACACCAAAGAACGTGGAACATTCCAGAAATGATAAATGGATCCTTCCCCTTATAGAGGTATAGTAATCACTTGTGGATCTTCTTCAGTACTGGTACTATTGGGCCTATGGTCTATCTATATACTATCTTGGAATATGTGATGAATGAACTCAACATGACACCATTATGGGAGTCACGGACTGGGATTAGGTACCTTCTCATCAATATCTAAGTAGGTATTTTTGGGTTGATGTGACAACCTCATTGTTCATATTTTCTATACTCTAGATCTAGATAGTACATGATTAGGGCCCTATATTTATTCTTTTAAGGATACCAGATTTGGATTTTACATGTCGGTGTGTTTCTATGAGACACGAAGCAAACTATCATCAATGTCTTGAAGTTGACATCGGTTTATGGATGGGGTTACTTCCATATGGAATTCATGACTTTCCTCAGTGGTGCTTTCAAAATTGACGATGTTTACCTATGATCTCCCCACCTAGACTCAAGGGTAATTCTTCATACATGGTCCCAATAATTGGTTCTCCTATACCTTTGAGATATCCAAAAATCATTTGACCTCCCCATGTATCGAAGAAAATAAATTTATCTTTGGAATCAAATGGAATTGTATTATAACTAGGTTTTTAAAGACATGTGTATTTTAGATCTATATGGCTTCATAGATGGTGACAACCTTCATCACATACTAGAATTCATCACATGTCCAAAAGACACAACATGGCCATATAATTTCAGAATTGATTCCAAATCTTGGGTGAATGTTTATTTTTTTCATCTATAGAGTTGATAATTGTTGAGTGGAATAATATAGATGTGAAACAATGTGTTTGGGGTTCTGGTTAGTGTGTGTTGTTGTTTAGGGTGGTATTTTGGTAATATAACAAACATTCCTGGTTGGCCTCCACCTCATAGATAAGGACACCCTTTTAAGATATTTTTTCTCTTCTAGAGTTCATATACGAAAAAAAAACTATAGTGGGGTAGGTTTGTTTTGGGTTAGTAATGAAGAAATATGTCAAGATTACATACCTATATATTTAGAGAAAATTAAATAACATTTAACCTTGATTGTTCTTCCATATAATCCCTATATGGGATGATATGTGGGTCATGAAATTATTATTTTATACCTCTCCAAAATCATCAACTGTATCTTTGACAACGGACATTTCTTTAGCATCTGAGGTAGTGGTTTACATATGATGCATTTTACTCTTGTAATGTAACTCAATATTTTATCATACAGATGAATTTAATGTATGAAAATTCCATTATTAGAAGACAATTTGATCACCAAAAAAATTGATATATTTTTTGAATATTTATATATTTTTTCTAGCAGGGTTCGCCCAGGTTTCTTCACCTAGGAATCCTCACTCAGTACCTTTACTTCGGTCACTGCACATTAGAGGAACTTTTTTTCAAAGCTTCTTCATACCCAGTTCCATCATGCTTGGTAAATAGAAAAATATGAGGGAAATTATTTACCTTTGGTAGTAAAAAATACTTGGGTTAGAAAAGAGTCTGAATCATTAGGGTTATATGAAGTCATATAGATGCATTGAATTATGGGGGACCACTACTTATAGATGGAACTATGTCACTCTCCTAGGAGTCAACACATATATATTTTCTAGGTTTCAGTGTGTATCAATTAATGCACCTAACCTAGCTATAACCATGAACAACACATAATAGATGTTGACAATGAATATGTCATGACCTATTCCAACCTAAGGGATAATATTTCCCCTTAAATTAAATTTTCATTCCTGAGTCACATTTACCACAAAATTATACCCTTATTTCTATAATTAAATATAATTCTGAGGGTGGGTAATTTTTAGTAGATATTTTTTAAAAAGGAAATCTTTACATGTTGATGTAAAAACCCCTTTTATGCTTACCATTACATTACATAATATCTTAGGCACATGTCTAGGTAACTTCAACAAAGTCCATAGATATTCACCTAGGGTAACATCGCATATTTCTCCAGGAATATGTTATCCCACTTACATAAATGCATCAAAAATCTCTCTTATTCCATTTTTTTCTCTTGCTTAAGACGACCTATAAAAACTTCTTTCTATTCCCATTCATCATGATCCATAGTCCTCTATTTTTCCTATGAATTGAGCCCATGTGTATCCATTTGACACATGATATAGAGAGGATGGGACATTCACTTTAAAAGAGGAAGAGATGATCAAAGTTATTTATGTTCCTTAATCTTCAAACCCCATTCAATAAGATTAAATAAGCTTAAAAACTAATGTAATAAACTAGAATTTATGGTAAATTAATTACCTAAAGGTATAAAACATCAAGACTTCTTAGAAGGACTATTTTCTATGTTAGAGATAGACTTGGGTGATGAACATTGCTTGAATAATCTTAACTAGTGAGATACCTCACCCTTTTTCCTTAACTAGGGTGACACCTCTCTTGAGTCATCAATTAGCGTGTCCACCTCACCCTACCGCACAAAAAGGGCATCCAATTTTCCTAAAACAACCCATATAATTATTAAACATTATTTCATTATTTATTACATAAAGGTACGTATAATAAAATCCCAAAATATCATGAATCCTAGTGTATTTAGAAAACTAGGTACTTGTCAAAACAAATTTTAATAGAAATAAAATTACATTATTAAAAATTCCCTTAAAATGCTTCTATAATTCAATCATTCTTATAAAACTGCAATGGATAACCTAAGAACATACATAAGAAAGGGGTGAGCTATAAAGCTCAGTAATGGAATAAAAAATCACATAATAAGGTAAAGTAGAAAATTTGATAAAAGTTAAATATCAAGGTAACATAAGAGAGGTCAAAATCATAATCTTTAAAAATAATTCATGATATAACATGACAACCTAAACGCAACATAGGAATATTGACGCAACTTAAAACTCGGTATGATAAACATAAGTCAAGTATAACTGAAAAGAAAATATAACATAGTGTGCTTAGGATAACCTTACACAAACCATAAATGGAATATTATAAGATTAAAACATTACCCAATGTGTTGGAGTTCAATATAATTTTAAGCCCACCTGTCACTTTCATATCATGTACATACATTAGTGAGACACATAGAACAAACAATGTAAGAATACATTTCATAAAATTTAATTCCATGATTATGGATTTTGAGATACATACATGTATTTATGTAGTTAATAAAGTATATTTACATATTTTTTAAAACCCTTAGTTGGTAATGGGGATGGGTATTCACTGCTCAATTTTTTTTCATGAAAAAATGTATGATGATTTCAGTAACATAATAACGATACATAAAGATTCATAGAAAGGAATAATGAGAGTGAAAGGGGTATCTAATCAATTATAAATAATAATTAAATTAATAAAGATGTGTTCAAACATATACCAATAAGATAAAGTGGAAAAAAATTCATAATAAAAAGGAGGTTCTTGAATAATAATGGGAATTAGAGGATCCCTTACCTTGAGAGGGTTCTTCTAAAAGATTGGGAGGAGATTACTGATCGTTTTTTGGAACCTTGGGAGGCATATAAAAAGATAATGATAGAATAATTTCATGTTATAATATCTTTTGGTGATGATTAACTGGTGTTTGGGTGGGTTTATAAAGAAAAATAGAGGATATTTTTTTATTAAATTCAAAATTTAGGTTTTGGACTCTATATGATAGTGTAATCAAAACCACAGACCGTTCCATGGTTTTTACCATCTTATCTACCAAAGTTAATTTTTTTTAAATATATTAACATTTTATTAAACTATATCATTAAAATAATACCCTTGGTGATGTGTAAGAAAGTCATGTTTACAAGGAATTTATTTTAAGACCATAAAATATAATATCGGTTTTGGAGGATTCATTAAGAGTTTATAAAATTAATCAAATTACCTCAATAACATTATTTTATATGAAAAACACATATTTTTTCATGGATAAATTTTATTACATTTATTACAGCACATTTAGGTCATTATGATGTCAAAATACACACCATATATTTATACAGTATATAATTTTGACCCAAAAATTCAACTACCTACCCGAATTATTAAAAAATAACCAAGGGATAATGTTAATGTGATTATATCAAGAAATATATTTATTTTATCCAAAAGAAATTATAAATATATGAGAATTTAACCATTTAAATAAAAAATCCACATTTTCTAAAAAATACTATTTTTTTATAAGAATAGTTTTCTGACCCTTATAAAAATTATTTTTCACTTTATAAAATTATATTATAATTTATATTTAAAAATAATTATATAAAAACATTATTTTATTAAAATATAATTTATTTCAAAAAATATATATAATTTATTAAATGTTTTTTTCTAGATTTAAACAACACATTTCCTAAAAATATAATTTGTGTTTCATCATGATAGACTCTAATTTTTATCAAACTCGTTATATAAAAATTTAAAAAGTAATAATATTAAAAATAATAATGGATAAATATTATAATTATTTAAATAAAACTATAAAAAAATTATACTTTTAAGATATAGATACATAGACCTTTATTAAACCCAAAAATTCCCTAAGGGTAAGGTGTACAATGGTGAGATTTTCATGGGGTGGTTGGGTGAACATGGTTTGGGTCCTGATCTCAACAACCCTGAACTTCTCCTTTAAATGGTTTTTATCATGCTTCAGTTATTAAATCTCATATTTGGCTTGGTCAAGGGAAAATCCCGGTGATTCTATATCCATTAAATGATCCTATTAAATGGATTCATAGGGCCTGATCCTATTGTTTGAGGTCATCACTTCTTCTATATCAATCAATTACACATTACCATAACCCTTAATATGTACTAATAATAAGAAAACATTTTAATATCTATACTATTAATGATTATAATGCATAATATTCTTTTAAATACAACTTTATATAACGTACCAAATTAACCATAGTAGTACATTTGTTTTATATAGCTACATTACTTAATAATTCATTTATTCAATTAAAAATGAAATTTAATTTATAAAAGTTCTGGTCATTACATTATTCCTCTAGTTAGAAATTTGAACGTTAAAATTTTCATTTCATGCACTAAAATATATTTTGGTATTTCTATTTTATCACCTATGTTGGTTCCCATTTTGTTTTCTAAAACTTGTGGTTCTACCACAACACTTTGACCAGGTGAGTTATCTTCATTCATATAATATTGTATTATGATATAAGATCTTCATCAATAGATCATCATATGAAAAATCATTCTCTAGTTGTACAACCTTTGATTCAGTACATGTGAGGGGTATGTCATGTTATTCTTTAATATGGGATACATGGAACACATCATGTACTTTATAAAGGTTAAGTAGAAATACTAGTTGATAAGCCACTAGTCTGATGTGATCAATGATCTGAAAGGGGGTGATGTATATATGATAAATAATTCTCAAATTTTCAAACCTCAAGACTCTATTCCATGCTGAAAAATAAAGAAACACATTATATTTAACTTCAAACTCTATATAATGTCAAAGAGTTTATACATATATTTTCAGTTGAAAAGGTGTGGATTTCATATGATGATGAATGGTTTGAACCTTCTCTATCATCTCTTGGATAAGATCATGTCCCATCATCTTTCGCTATCCAAATTCATCCAAGAAAGTCAAAGTCTAAAAATTATTCCCATATAAATCCTCATTATGTTCTATTAGAATAATAGAATTGATATTATCATTATATGATAAGTCCACTTGGGGAATTTTTTAGTCCCAAAATCCTTGGAAATCCATCGGACAGGATCTCAATATATCATATAGAGTTTGAATGACATTTTTAGACTGACCACTCATCTAAGGGTAATAAGCAGTACTAAAGATGTGTATTATATCTAGTTCTTCATAAAGGCTTCTCTAAAATCTCTAAGTAAACCTCGTATCTCGATAAGATACAATGGAGTGTGGAACACCATGTACTATTACTACTTCCTTTATATATATTGTGGAGATTTGTTCAATAGGGAAATCATTCTTGATTGTAATGAAATGTGATGAATTTTTAAGGTGATTGAATACTACCAATATTTTGGTATTTTCATTAGGTTTCATCAAAATTATTATGAAAATATCCATGGTTATGTTTCACTATTTCCATACTTGAATAGGAAATAGATTCATTATACTGTTGGACTTATGTTGTTATGTTGTGAATTGTTGGCATATGAATCCTTTAGATACAAACTCCACAATCTCTCTCTTCATGTTATCCCACCAGAATCTTTTCCTCGAATATCTATAAATCATTGTTCTTTTTATATGAATAGAAAATAATGAGCTATGACCATAATACAAATTTTCCCTCTTTAGTTATGGTTTTTATGGGACACATAAATGGGTTCCAAACATTATTACTCTATCTTCATCAAGGTTGAACTCTGGAATATTTTCTACCTTATTTTATATAAACTCATAATCTTTATGGGCCTATTTGATCCTTTAAATAATAAATGGTAGAGAAATTATTATAGAATGGTAATATGAACATAACTTCATTTTCCCCATTTCCATCCTCTTCATTTCAATAACGATTGCAACCCTTGTAATCCTAATTATGGTTAGGGAAGTGGGAACATTTCATCTTAGGGAACTTTCCAATTTTTCTTCCTTCTCATGATGGTAATGTATTGAACAATCATTATCATTGATCAGCTCTAACCACCTTTATTAGAATATATTAATCTCCTTCTATGAGAATGTATACTTTAGGATTTGATGGTCCATATATGTTTCACACATTTCTCTATAAAGGTAATATCAAAAAATATTAAATGATAAGATTACTATTATCAATTATAGAAAATGGGTTGGATAGTTCTACTCCATGATCATTAATTTTTGGGAGGCATAGTCTATCACTTTATCATCTTGAAGGATTAACCAACCCATGCCATTTTTGGATTCATCATTATATATCACAAATCCATCCCCATTAGTGGGTTATATGAGCCTAGGTGCAGTGATTAGCCAAGTCATCATATCTTTAAAACTTTCTTCACATTCATCAGTCTAGAAAAAATTTACTCCCATCTGATTAGGGTTGGTTAGATATCTTTAAAATACTGGTATGTTTTACACAAAATATGAGATATTACTCAGATGATCCAAGGAAACATCATATTAATGTCATAGATATTTGCCTTTTCTATCCTTCAAATGCCTCAATTTTTAAAGGACACATAGATATCCCTTTAATGGTGGTAAAATATCCCAAAAAAAGTTACATTCTCCAAAAACATAGAATTTATTATACTCTGAAAATAAAATTTCCTTTCACAAAGACTTCAGTTTATAATTAAACTATCTCTTATTTTCCTCCTTTATTTTGGTTTAGATAAAAAAAATATTCTATAAAGACTACCAATAATTTGTCACGTTAATCCCTAAAGACTCTATTCCTTAATTATATAGTGATTTATGGAGCATTAGTGAGTCCAAATGGAATCACTATGAACTTTTAGTGCCCGTAAATTTTATGAAATGAATTCTTGGGAATATCCTCCTTCTCCACCATTATATGATAATATCCCAAAAAAATATCCATTTTAGAGAAATACTATGCTCCATGTGGATTGTCAACAACTCATAAATATATTGTAGAGGATATTATTTCTTTATCATGTTCTCATTGAGCTCACTATAATCAATAGGGTTATGTATTGTCCCATCCTACTTCTTGATGAAGAGGACTGGTACACCCCATGGTGAAGCACTTATACATATAAATACTTTATCTATATTCTCCTGTAATTATTTATTTATCTCCTCAAGGTCAACAATTTTAATTCTATATGGATTCATGAATATTGGAAAAGCTCTAGATATGATATTTATTGAGAACTTAACCTCACAGTTAAAGAGGAATAGCATGAAATTATTTTGGAAAAAAATTAGTGATTTCCCCTATAATGGACATTTCATCTAGGATGATATTTTTTTAGTCTCAATTATTTGATATAAATACTCTTTCTCATAAGTAAATAGTATCTATTCTTGAAATTTTTATACCAAATAGAATTTATCCTCATCCTTGCACTTATATAGAATAAAATGGTGATATGCAATACTTTTGTTGATTTCATTCTCTTTGTAATTTATGTCAAATCTATATAATGATAGACAATACATTCCTAGAATTTCATAAATATTTTTAAAGGTATTATCCCAATTTTTACTGGGAAATTCATCTATTAAATATAGATAGAGGGTACTTATATTCTTTGGATGAAACAATTTTTCCTTTTTCCTTCTTCACTGATAACATGACATCCATGTTTTGAGGTGGTGTTTTAATAGTTCAAATAAACATGTATGATATGAATGAATGTGTATAACAGAAATAATGTAATATGGTATATATTCTTCAATGAATAACTAGTGTACCCATCACCACTTAATTTTTTGGATCCACATAAGTGGTTTGCATTTCAAAATCTCCCTTTTTCTCTCTGGGCCTTTCCGTTTTTTTCATCAGCTATTATTGAAAATTCTTGTCTAAGGGAATTGATTCACATTTTATCCTTATTCCATGATGTTGAATCATTAGAAAATATGTTGAGGGTTGGCTAGGGAATTCCTTTATTCCATCAAATTAGAAGGTTTCTCTCATTAGAAAACACTAACAAGGTACCCTTCCTTCATGAACTTAAAGAATTTCCTTGTTCCATTAGTAAATTTCTTGGATTCTTCTTCCCACACATTTAATAACTGGGGTGATGAAATTTCTTACCACAAACCTATTTCTTCATCATATCTCCATAATTAAACATTATTCTCCACTTCAGGTCTCTAGACCCATGAGACCCTTGTGATTTTTTTATCTCTAAATCAAATTTGAGGGAATAATTTACAATTTCCTTATAGCTGTCAAAGTCCCAAATTTCAAAATATTTTCATAGAATCAACTTTATCCCACCCAAGAAGCATTTAACTTTACTTTTAGGGAAAAATTAAAAGTTGGAGGCATGTCATGAAAGTATTTTGATGTTTTCCTTGTTTTCCATGATGAATTCATCATTCATTTTCTTGAGGCTAAAAAATCCCTCTCAATTTTTAGTCAGAGAGTGAGTAAAATATTTTTTGAAAAATATTTTCCATAATCCCGTCCACTTCATCGCATATATCTCCTCCTCGGGATTCATATTTTTAATCAATGTTAAACACTGATCAATTGCTCCCTCTATATGTTAAACTGTCAGTGTGACCCTATTTTCCTCATATAATTGAAGGATAGGGAATATCTTTTAAATAAAGTTAATCTATTTCTCTAAATTTATTTTGTATTGACCCGGAATTCCATGTAAATTTTTTGAAAATTCAAAGGGATTATTTCGAGACTAGGTGCTAAGACGATGTGCAATTACGATGCCCAGAGTTCCCGAAATGATTCCTAGAAAAATGTTATGTTTTAAATTGCACACATGAGTAGTTTTCCTAAAAAATTAAAATAACTCTTAAATAGATAACCAAATCAGAAATTTGAGAAAAACATTGGGTTCAGAGTAGTGGTTTTACCCTATGCACTACATAGGATTATTCAGTGTGGTTCTCTAGTGAGAAAACTCAAAAATGTAATAATCATAAATAAAATAATTAAATAAATATATTTTATTTTTCAAATCCTTATAACTCCCAAATAGTTTCTCAGATTGAAAATATGAGACCACCATTGAGCTTGTAAGGGCGTGCTTTCCTTAGGTGGGGCCTAACATTAGTCAGCGTAGGCTAACTATGGGAGGTATTTTTTGGATGTGACTGTAAATAAAATAATTAAATAATGATTATTTTATTTCCGTTAACTCATAAACAGGAACTAGGATTAGAAATCCGAGAGTAACATTGAGATCATGAGTGAGCGCTTTCCTTAGGTGGGGCCTAACCTCGACCAGGGCGAGTCGAGGGTAAAAGTTAATTTCATGGAATTTTAAGGGAAAATAAAATAAACTTAAAAAGTTTAGTTTATTCAAATATGTTTTGTTGAAACATAGTGGTGAGACAACTCTTTCATTTCATGAATGAAAAAGGGTAACGATGTGGTGACTCAGGGTATCAAAAATGCAAAATTGTATTTACTCCATTAAGTTGATTAACATATATACGAGATCAAGGGACGAACCGATAGATTTCTCTAAGGCTCCAAAGGAATCCCATTGGAAAGCAATTAATGAATTTAAATGATGAATCGCCAATGATGATGGATCACAGATCTAATGTTGATGAGGCAAAAAATCATGATGTCTTTTAACGGATTTCCAAGGACGATTGAACCCCAACATCGACCGATCCTTTTTCCAGGTAGGGGTTTATTTTTATAAGTGATTACCTTCCCCGTTCATCTTTCTAAACAACGAAAGTGGGTAAATCCTCTAAAATATTCACCCAAGCATCGGTCATATTTTCAGGACATGGGTATTTTCATCACAGAATTTATGGGAAGTGGATTAACATTTTGATTATCCTTAGCTAAACCTCTTAAAAAGGACAAACAATACCAGTAAAACAAAAGGTCATGATCCATCCTTTATGTTCTCTTTGTATGTTCCTCTAGTCCATCATTTTTTCTATTTTTTGTGATGGGAATCCAATCGTGGTGTAAGAAATACCGCAGCAGTGGATCAACCTGGATAGGAGGCCGAGGGGATGGTGGCGCTGGGTGATTGAGAATCAGCATGGGAGCTGGTGATAGTGGAGAGAAATCCACGACCAAGTGGGACACGGTGGGGATAGAAGGTCATGGTAGAGGCAAGGGCCGCCAGCATGAAAGACGGTGGCTGAGGGAGGGAGGTGGGGTGCAGCAGTCGTGGTGGTGTAGGGTGGAGGCCTTAGTCGGGCACCGCATCAAAAGAAGTGTCCCACGGGGCGGGCCACAGTGTACACTGGAACGCGGTCCACGCTAGACTGCATATGAAGGGAGGTGCCCATCCTGGACCCACGCCGACCCACCAACGTGGGCTAGGCTAGTGTAGTAAATCAGCCTGCTTGGCAGCATGGGTGGGAGAAGAGATTACTTGCCGATACAAGCTGGGTCGGGTCAGAAACCAGGCCATTGTGTGGCCCGGTTTGAAATCAACTAGCCTCACTAAGTCAGACCGGGTCATTGGGAAACCTAGTGGGATAGACCCATGGTTGAACTGGGCTGGGCCAAACTGTTTCATCCCAAATGAAACTGGATCGGGTTGGGTCATCTGAACCGAGTTGAGTCATGTGGGGCCCTCAGGCGGGGTTAGTCAGGTCAGTCCGACCAAGTTGGACTTTTCCTATACGCAACCAAACCCTATTTACTAAGACACCAATATCATTCATATCGGGAATGTAATTTACGCACCATATACGGTGTTGGGACACTTGAGAAGATATAGTCCATTGGGTGTACTGTAAGTGCAGTTTCGTGGAAGTTGAGATACGACTGTTGGCTTGAGGAGTAAATTCTCTCAGAATCAGGTGCACTAGAGAGAGGTAATCTTATGGATGGATCTAACACAAAAGATATGGTGAGTGTAACTCAGTGGTCTAATTTCTTAGTGGACCTCATTGTTCTAATAGTCAAGTAGAACTCAGTGTTCTAGTACCCAAGAATACCACAATGGTTGAGTAGTCGAGCAGACTTCAGTGGCCCTGTAGCCGAGTGGACCTCAGTGGTCTAGTAGCCGAGCAGAAGGCAGGCTTGGGGTCGTCATGAAACAGGCCCAGGGGGATGGATCATGACAATTTATTGTCATATGATTTCAGTTATACCTTACAAACCTAGATACTATGATTTTGGTTTGGTTCAATAGTGTTATGTGTATCGAGTTTGTCTTTCAGGAAAGGGAACACAGTGTTGGTGCGGTAACCAATGTATCCATACACCATGACCCTAAATTCTAATTTTCAACTTAGTACATGAAAACACTAGTTTTATTGAAAATTTATGGTACATGCAACGTATAGGAATGGGTTGAGTCTTTTATGTCCATATTGAGTCGGATCACCAGGTATACTCTATTGATTGTGGAAAATCCTTTTTTGTTTCAAGGTGCTTCCACGTAGACTGCAAGCTACTATTCCACCAAATGATCACGAGGATAATATACAGAGTGTGAGGATGGGTGTGAAGTTTTTACCAGAGACAACTCCAGAATGTTTTGTACTACCTATACCACTACCTATGGAGTAACACCCGGTACTTGTAGTACCACCGGATAAGATGCGTGGGCTGAGTTCACTTCATGAGTTCAGCGATAGAGACCCCTCAAGTTTCGAGGTGGGCCCAACTCACTGGTGGCTAAGTACTATCTTGGAGTGGGGTACATGTTTTTCTTTTATAAAGGACATCATAAGATCTGATAGCGGTCATGGAAGTGAGACTTCTACATGGCCCAGCAGGGTGATGGAGGGGTTTATATTACATAATCTTATGATGAGGAGACTTTTCCATGGATAGATCTTGATAACATTTCTCATAGTAGGGGATGTTTCCATAAATTTTAAAGGCTACGCATTCCCAAGAGCTTATACAACTATGGAAGGATGACATATTGGTAGCTGGGTATTCATCGAGTCATACTGACCTTCCTAGGTACTCGATGAAAATGATATGATCAGGGCTTCAGGTCTCGAACCTCTGAGAAAGATGTGTTTAGGGAAATCTGATCCATCATTATTTTTCTATGAATTCCTACTCATGTTAGGGTTATAGATAAAACTATTATGGTTGAATGTCCTTTTCTGAGAAGATACATCTACTGGATGTCAAAAGTGGAAAAGAAAGAAGCTGGCGTCGGTCTTATAGAAATGGATGTGTGATGTGTTCAGAGAAGAGGTCCCAATACATGGGATCTACAGATCATGCCTCATAGGGTGATTACAGTCGGCCTAGAAAGAAGAAATTATTTTTAAAAGGAAGTAGTGGAAATCCTACTAGAAATTTTCTAACCCGTCATGTTGACAGTGATATAGTGGATGGTACATCAGGGTAGAGATAGTGATAGGAACATATTAGTATGATGTGTGGAAGATATGGCAGAGGATTTTGGAGAGTAGTATAAAATTGGTATACATTTAAAAATGTTACAACCACCATCCCATTGGGGTCCACACTAGGCTCAGGGAGTTGTAGGACAAGGGAAAGGGGTAGCTACATATGGCCAAATATTATGACCCAAGGGCTCAATGAATGATTTGAGGTATGGTATGTGTCTACTCTTAGTTGCAGTATTAATAGACACTCGAAATAATCATCCCTTCCTATCACAAATATTTTTCAAGAACTAGATTTTTTTTTAAACCATTTACTTGACCCTTACATCTAGAGATACCTGTGGGAGGAGACTCGATAATCACACTTTGGATTATGGTGCGATCTGAACCTTGAGTTGATAGTTTTGGTTGGACCCTCTTAGTGGAAGTGTCGAGACGTTATGAAATTAGTTTGGGTATGGAATGGCCATATAATGTTCATGCTCAGATTGACTGTTTTAGGCAAAAGGTTGTGGTATGTCCACAGATTTGGAATGGGTTTTTCCTTGGTTAGAAAAAATGGAAACCCAGACAGCACGGGATAAACTCTTTCATAGAAGGGTGAAACTAATCACACTTGAGTCAGCTAGCCTTACCCAGTGATAGTGGATGATTTGAGTTTTCAGTTCCCGGATATAGTGGCAGAGTATAGGAATTTCCTTCCGTAAGATATTTCCCAGATTACCTCCCTGTAGGGAGATGGACATATGCATCATTCTACACCCTGATGTAGGACTATTATCATCATCGGTATATCTAATGGATTTTGTAGTGCTTCACGATCAATGGTTATAGGTGGGGTACTTGAAGAGTAAGGGCTTTGTAAGACCCAATGTTCAAGGTTATGTGTGGATTACCGACCCTTTAACCATGTGGTTGTAGAGAATGAGTACCCACTTCCAAAGGAGAGATGAGTGCATCGATGAGTTGAAAGGGGCAGCCTTTTGTGTGGATGGAAAGGTTCCCATATAATTTTCTGCAATTAATAATGATTTTGATGAGAACCCTGATCTTGAGTTGGCGGTGGTAGTCTTCTCATTGATGATGTGGAGACACTAACTCCACGGGATAATGGTTTAACATCTAATATCACCTTAGTAGTCTCAAGTATATCTTCTCTCAAAAGGAATTTAATTTGAGACAAATATGTTGGCTAGAGTTCCTCTAGGAAAATGTCATTGAGTTGGTCTATAATCCTTGGAAGGGTAACGAGGTGGCATATGGTCTTAGCAGAAGATCGATTTCATAACTACTGAATGAGGCTTTAGAGAAATTGGCCTATCTTTAGATAACATTCATAGATAGATAGGATACATCTTTTCTTTAATCTATGGTAGTTTCCCGTCCACTCTTATAGAAAGTTTGGGAGATGCAACATAGAGATGCCAACTGTGAGAGTACACATGCCCAGATGTCCACAGTGAATTCCTTGGATGGATATTCAAATGGTGGGGAGAATGTCACACTACTGGAAATAATGGCATTTGCGACGAGGCATTTGCGTCGGGATCCCGTCGCTAATAGGCTTTTGTGAAGGGGTCCCGTCGCAAATAGCCCGTCGCAACTACTAATTGTGACGGGCCCGTCGCAATTAGTTTTTTTAAAAAAAAATTTAAAAATAGTAATAAATAATTTTAATCAATATAATCATAATACTATTTGCGACGGGCATAGTATCCCATCGTAAATACTAAAAAAATAAAAATAAATAAATTATCAGTGAATTATTTTAATTAATATAATAATAATCCAATTATAATTCAAAAATAAAAAAATATTAATAAGTTATTTTAATTAATATAATAATAATAGAATTATAATTCAAAAATAAAAAATAATAGAATATTAATAAATGATTTTAATTAATATAATAATATTAGAATTATAATTCATAAATAAAAAAATATTAATAAGTTATTTTAATTAATATAAAAATAATAGAATTATTTTAGATTCAAATATTAAAATAATTCTAATATTACAAAAAAATAAAATAAAATTTTAATATATATATATAATTTAATATTATAAAATATAAATAATATTATGATTCATATTAATATTTTCATTTCAAAATATAATTTTATTAATATTTTATAATGAGTCAGAAACTACGAATAGAAAAAAAAATATTTTGATTTAACAAACTTTATAACATAAAAACAAACTCTAATATGAAGGAGGGGGAGGGGGATGGGGGATCTGCAGATGCTGGTGGAGGAAACTCCATCCCTAAAGCATGAGTGAGTCGATGCATGTACTCCATCTGCTCCTCATTCTGCTGCTGCCACCAACTCATCTGCTCCTCGTATAGCTGCTGCTAGCGTCGATGCTCCTCCTCATGCTGCTGCTGCTGCTGACGCATTTTCTCCTGCTCCTATCAGAGACTATTTATGAGTGTAGTCTGAGAACGCAACCGATCCTCATATTGTGTAGCAGAAGAAGATGCACGAGCTCCTCTCGATCTGGACGCCGACATCGTAGCACTGCCATAATAATCTTCGGGAGTCATTCGAGAGCTGATACCAACTACCCGGCCCTTCTCGAAGGCATACTGGGTGGCCTGCATCCATGCTGCCTCATCAAAATGATGGCCAGTGGTCTGATCTGATGACTCGGCCTAACTCTCAGGCCGGGTCTGTGACGTTGCGGCCTCATATGACTCCTGTAATTTCAATTTAAAATTAAAATTATGAATATATTATATGCAGTTAATTATTAAACTTCAAAACTAATAATACTGACCACGATGTGACGCTGACGATCACCTCTGAGCTCCACAGTAGTAGGATCACTATACATCCTATGATATATGTCGTACTCCGTAATATCGGGGTGCTCGACAGCCTATAAGAATAAAAAATAAACTGTTAATATTTATAGTTATATAAAATATTTATAAATAATGTACGTACTAGATGCTGTCTATGAGTATTGAAAGTACGACTCCCAGCTCGATGAGTCACCTCCTGTCTCCCCCGATTCTGCCTCCCCACTGATGATCTCCTCTGAAAGGCATCACTCAACCAGTGCGCACATAATCCATCCCAGACATGGGATGAAATGTACTCTGGTCGGTGTACTCTACATGACTCGTCAAAAACTGACACTCCTGCTTTCTTTGTGGAATATTTTCTTAAATTGTGCAAAAACTGACGAAAGCGATCACACATGGCCACCTCTCATGCCTCTTGGATGGCGTCACGCATGGTATCATCGATCGGATACCATAAACCCTACAAATAAATCAAAATATCAAGTTAGAAATGAAATAATTTTCAAAATAAAATTTTTTATTTACATACGTACCAACCAATGGTCGAACATGGCCTGCTGCACATCAATGGGAATCTACTCCCATGTGGTCCAGGGCTGAGAGAAATAGTTGCGCAAAATAGCGTTGCCCTGTCCGACTGATATATGCGGAAAACTGTAAAAATAATAAACATTTATTATTTGAATAGATTAATGAAATCTTATTGAAATCCACAAGTTATCACACATGTTATTACACCTCTGTGTGTTTGGATCAAACCCAAGACGTGGACGTCGCTCGGGGATGGGGTCAGGAATCATCAATCGTGCAAGACTGCGCCCCCTCTGTGTACTCCCTGGAGCGCCTGCAGGCTGAGGGTCATCTGCCAGTAACACATCCGCATCAAAAGGCAGGTCAGCATCCGCCAACTCACGAAATGTGTCATCGTCCATCTGAAACAGAAAATGTTAATGTTGTTAGCAAATATTTGATAATTAATATTATATATACATATATATTAGTTATGATTTTATATAACTACCATTAAATTCTATCAGTGTTCATCTTCATCATCATCTTCATATATATCAATGTCATCTTCATATTCCTCCTCAACATCATCGATATCCATTCGAGTTCCAATTGCTTCATCTCATACCATTTCAAATTCATATGTGACATCATTAACATCATCGTCATCACCTACTCTTAAATGTGGGGTGTCTTCATCGATACTCATGTCTCTTTGTAAAAAAGAATGATTCTGAGTACTCTCTTGAAAAACTTCAATTCTATGCACATCAGTGAAAGCACATTAACTTTGACTAAACTGATTGTCTCAAATTTTGATTTTTATTATACTCCACCAATCAGTCAACTCTCTTGATGTAGCACAGTACTTTGCGTAATAAACTTGATGTTCCTGTTGAGCCAATAAGAATGGTTCATTTACTGCGAGAACACTTTTACATTTAATATCGATGATTCCATGAGTCGGATGAACATGCACGCCTCTCTCTGTATCCAACCGCCGACATTTGATCATGGTTATGTATTGTTGTCCAAGATAACAGAGTTCAATGATTTCATCAAGTATGCTTTAAAAGTCAACTTCATTTTCTCGATGATGAGATCCTCTCAAGCTAACTCCACTGTTCATTGTTTTTTTATTCCCCATATGCATGTGTGTGAAATCGAAATCCATTCACCACATATGCATTATAAGTTTTAACAAGTTTGGAAGGTGGGTTACTCAATATACATAGCCGTTTGTCAATTTTATCAGCATGTTGAGACACCTGAAAATTTGTGAAATAATTATCAATATAGTAAACTATACATTGAATGAGTTGCTAAAAGATAATGAAATTATGTTACCAGTTTTTGAAACCACTGAGAGAAATTTTTCTGTCGGCGTTCTTCGAGAGCAGCTGCTGTAATTTGTGGAATTTGTTTCTTGATATGATTATCATACAACCTATAAAAAACAAAGTTATTTACTGAAACATAAATGATTGAATAAGTGATATAAGAACTTACAGTACAACTGATGTCATCTCTTCACAGTTGAGCAGAACATACGTATGAGCTCTGTGATGTTCATCATCTGAAAGCCAGCGTTCATAAACTCCGCCAAAACCAAGCTCTGGCTGGTTGAAAATAGATAATTGATTGTCAATTTCATCAATATTCCTCTCGTTCCGTCCCATTCGGTTGTGTTTTGAAGGATACTCAGATTCAAAATAATGGGAGCAGAAAAAAGATATTTCCTCTTTCAAATAAGCTTCTGCAATAGATCCTTCAACAGATGCTTTGTTACGTACTTTTCTTTTCATTTTTTGCATGCATCTTTCAAATGGGTAAATCCATCGAAACTGTACTGGACCTCCATATTTGGCTTCATATGGAAAATGTAACATCAAATGTTCCATTGAGTCGAAGAAAGATGGCGGAAATATTTTTTCCAGTTTACATATAATTACAACAACATCTTCTTCAAGTTTGCATAGAGTATCATAATATGCTGTAGCCGCACAAATTTCCTGAAAAAAATGACACATGTCTGTTATGGAATCCCAAATCACAGAATTCAACAGACCTCTTAATCCAATGGGTATAATTCTTTCCATTATAACATGACAATAATGACTTTTTAATATAGTAATATGCCCATTCATTACACATCTACCCAAATTGGAAGCACAGCCATCTGGAAGTCTCAAATATGCAATCCACTGACAAAATAATAAATAGTTTTCTTTAGACCTTGTATAAGCTACTTTTGGTTTCAGTAACCTTCCTGTTCTGAGATTTACAAACAGTTCCAGTTTTGGACACCTACAAATTTGGGCAAGATCTAAACGTGCATTTACATTGTCTTTTCTCTTTCCTGGCATATCCAAAACTGTATGAAACAAATTATCGAAATAGTTCTTCTCAATATGCATGACATCCAACATGTGGCGGACCAACAAATCAGACCAATATGGAAAATCCCAAAATATTCTACCTTTAATCCAATTGTGTTCTTTCCCAAAACCATAAATTTTCTTTTGGTTTATTGTGGGACGAAAAGTCATGGGAGGTAATGAAAATACAAATGATTTTAACTCTGAACCTGATAGCCTTTTTGGAGGTCCATCCCTTTAAATTGTTCCTTTTATGAAATGAGATCTGTTTCTACGAAAAGGATCATCAGCTGGTAGAAATCTGTGATGACAGTCAAAATAACAAGGTTTCTTTCCATGAATTAGCATAAATGCTTTATTCTCTCCCATACAGTAAGGAAATGATTTCTGAACATGTGTACTCCAGAAAGATAACATCCCATAATCCGGGAAGTCACTAATTGTCCACATCAATGCTGCTCTTAGTATGAAATTTTTTTTCGTAGCAACATCATATGTACTGACACCGGTACTCTACAATAAACTTAATTCATCAATCAATGGTTTCAAATAAACATCAATATTTTTTTTCAGATGTCCTGGAATTAGTAAAGTCAAAAAGATATATGGCTCCTTCATCAACATCCATGGAGGTAAACTGTACGGAGTTAAAAAAACAGGCCAACATGAATATTGACTACCATAAGATCTGAACAGACAGAAACCATCAGTGGAAAGTCCCAGTCGAACATTTCTAGCTTCTAAAGAAAAGTACAGATGCACTCTATCAAAATGTTTCCATGAATCACCATCGGCTGGATGATTCAAAATTTTATCGGTTGAAATATTCGCTTTATTCCATGACATAATTGTCGTTGTATTCTTAGACATGAATAAACGTTGAAGTCTGGATGTAAGTAGAAAATATCTCAACTGTTTTACAGGAATCAAACCAGACTTCCCATGTTTCCCTTCTTTATTTCTCAGTTGCCCACATGTGGGACAACTATCCAACGACTCATTTTCCCTAGAATATAAAATGCAGTCATTTGAACATGAATGAATCTTCTGACAAGTAAGTCCCAAATTTCGAACCAGCCTCTCACTCTCATAGTAATTTTCAGGCAAAACATTTCTTTCGGGTAATAGTTTTTTAAGCAAAGAAAATATCTGGTCAAAACAGGTGTTTGACATTCCGTTATCTGATTTGATAGCCATAAATTATTCAACTTCTTCTATTTTTCTCATCTTGCAGCCAGGATATAATGCATCCTCAGCAGACCTCAACAACTCATAAAATTCAGACAGTGCCAACTCAGGATTTTAATCTATATCAGCTGGAGTTTATGTTTGTTGAACAGATGAACCTGCAACATCATGTACTAAATCTTGAAACCGGGATGGATCCGGAATCAAGTTGGTATCACCTACTCTGGAATAGCATTCATCATGTTGATACCAAAAGACATAATCTGGTTGAAAACCAAAACACATGAGATGTCCCCCCACTTTGTCAAACGTGTCAAAGTTCTCAATGCACATTTTCTACAAGGGAATTTTATTTTTCCTTCTGAAAAAAATTCTGGATTTTATACCGCAAATGATAAAAAAGTCTCTACATCCTCTATATATACTGGATTTAAACCAAAACCATTTGGATTTCTACGTTGATTTATCCATATGCGGTCATCAAATAATGACTGTTGACGTCCTCGGTGTTCCATATTTTTCTATAAAATATAAAAGCATTACTGGGTTTGAATAATTTGTTAGAAAAAAAACTCAAGCAAAGATTGAATATGTTGAGAATAAAGAAAAACATGTTACAAATATTGATAATTTTAATATTATATTGATTTTTTATTATTTTAATAATACTAATATAATTTTTTCATAAATATTAATTATATAATAATAACATTATTACATTATTAGTATATTTTATTATTAATATTAAAATAATATAATTTTCTATATTACATACAATTATCCTTTCATCTATGTGTTTAACATTCTGTCTCCACATGTAATATTTGCATTCACTTTCACCTCTCCATTGGCGAGTAGGTTGATAATTTTGAAAAAGAATGCAAATATTACATGTGGAGACAGAAAACACACAGATGAAAAGAGAATTGTATATAATATAGAAAATTATATTATTTTAATATTAATAATAAAATATACAAATAATGTAATAATGTTATTATTCCTAAATATTGGTAATTATTCCAAATTATTGGTAATTATTTCAAATTATTGGTAATTATTTCAAATTATTGGTAATTATTGGTAATTATTGGTAAATATTGGTAATTATTGGTAAATATTGGTAAATATTGGTAAATATTGGTAAATATTGGTAAATATTGGTAAATATTTGTAAATATTGGTAAATATTGGTAAATATTGGAAAATATTGGTAAATATTGTTAAATATTGGTAAATATTGGAAAATATTGGTAATTATTGGTAATTATTGGTAAATATTGGTAATTATTGCTAATTATTACTAATTATTGGTAATTATTACTAATTATAGGTAATTATTACTAATTATGGATAATTATTGGTAATTAGTAAATTATTACTAATTATTAGTAATTATCGGTAATTATTACTAATTATGGATAATTATTGGTAATTAGTAAATTACTACTAATTATTGGTAATTCTTGGTAATTATTGGTAATTATTACTAATTATGGATAATTATTGGTAATTATTACTAATTATGGATAATTATTTGTAATTATTACTAATTATTGGTAATTATTGGTAATTATTACTAATTATTTGTAATTATTGCTAATTATTGCTAATTATTGGTAATTATTTTTAATTATTACTAATTAGTGGTAATTATTGGTAATTATTACTAATTATTCCTAATTATTACTAATTATTACTAATTATTACTATTTAGTACTAAATATTGGTAATTCTTACTAATTATTGGAAATTATTACTAATTATTGGTAATTATTACTAATTATTGCTAATTATTGGTAATTATTGGAAATTATTACTAATTATTGGTAATTATTACTAATTATTAGTAATTATTACTAATTATTGGTAATTATTGGTAATTATTACTAATTATTCCTAATTATTATAATTTATTACTAATTATTAGTATTTATTCTAAATTATTGGTAATTATTACTAATTATTCCTAATTACCATTAACTATGAACAATGAATACTAAAAATTTAAATTTATTAAGTAACAAAACAATGTAAACATAATTAAATTACAACTAATTAAGAATAATTGAAACTAATAAAAAATTTAAAATAAATATTAAATTAAAATGAACATAAATACCTTTAAAATTGATATGAGGTTGATCTCTGATCGTTGTTGAAAACTTCAATATCAACTCTGGAAAAAAATTAAACTTAAGAAACGCTGAACTCTAAAAATAGAGTTTTGAGAGAAGTAGAAGATAGAGTTTGAGAATGAATGAAAAAAGTCGGATTGGGGGTATTTATAGGTTAGCTAATTTGTGACGGGTATATTTGCGACGGGAATCTCGTCGCAAATAGTATTATTTGCGACGGTACCCGTCGCAAATAACTTAGCCCGCATTTATTACGGTCAACGGTTAAATAGTTATTTGCAACAGGTCCCGTTGCAAATAATAACCTGCCGACATACTATTTGCGACAGGGGTATATTCCCGTCGCAAATAACTTTCCCGCGATTTGGCGCGCAAAGCGCGCCAGTCCTTTTGGGACGGGGTAGCTTTCCCCGTCGCAAATAACTACTTATTTGCGATGGGAGAATTCCCTCGTCACAAATAAGTTTCTAACAGGACTATTTGTGATGGGATTTATCACCGTCGCAAATAACCCGTCACAAATACCCATTTTTTTTATAGTGTCATCCTTTTTAGAGGATGAACTGTAGTACCAGTGGAGTTGCGAGAGGAGGTGTTAACAGAGTTACATACATCCCCTTTGGAAGTACATCATGTTGTGGAAAAGATTTACTAGTACCACCGACGTCAATACTGGTGGTCGGGGATAAAGAAGACAGTGGGAGAGTTTGTCTCGAGATGCCTTACTTGCCAGCATGTAAAGGCTGAGCACGAGGCTCTAGTTGGTTTGACACAACCCCTTGAGGTGCCTGAGTGGAAGTGGTATGGGATATTGATGGACTTCATGATGGTCTTGGAATGTATTTCTATGGGGAACGATTCCATCTAGGTGATCGTAAACCGACTCACCAAGTTGGTCCACTTTCTACCCATTTGAGAGTAGGGTTCAGTAGAGATCTTAGGACACCTCTATGTGGAGAAGATAGTTCGACTCTGTGGAGTTTCATATATGATAGTCTTATATCAGGATTTATACTTTACATCCCAGTTGTGGAATGTATTGCAGGTGTCATTTGGGACTTAGCTACGATTGAAAAAATCCATTCATCCACAGACAGATGGTCAGACAGACCAGACCATACAAACCTTATAGGACCATCCCTTTTTCTTGCATTCTTGGTTATGGTCACAGTTGGGTGGACCACCTACCCCTGGTGGGGTTCATCTACAAAAATAGATACCACCCCACCATTGATATGGAACTATTTGAGGCACAGAACGGATGACCATGCAGGTCACCATTATGCTGGACAGACCCAGGGGAGTCAGCACTAATGGGTCTAGAGATGGTACATGCTACTGCTGAGAAGGTACTGATCATCTGAGAGTGGTTGAAGACTACCCATAACTGATAGAATATCTATAGTGATGGGTGATAGATACCCTTGATGTTCTAGGATGGGGCCACATATTCCTATGGGTCTCTCCTCAATGAGGGATACAAATATTTGGTCGGGGTGGTAAGATAACTCTGAGGTTCATCAAACCATACTTGATACTATGTAGAGTGGGTGAGTTGTCATACTGATTGGATCTACTGGTGTAGTTAAAGAGGGTTCACAGTGGATTCCATGTATCCCAGCTAAGAAGACACATGCAAAAAACTTCTCATGTCATCGACCACAGAGAAATGAATACTGACAATGGGGAAACATTTGCGGAGTACCCGGTGCAGATATATGATCTACATGAGAGGATCCTTCATGGATGGAAGATTTTTATGGTACGTGTTCGTTGGTAGCACAGGAATCTCTAGGAGAGCACATGGGAGCGAGAGGCTCAGATTCATGCTCAGTACCCAAATTTTTTTATTATCTCTTATTATATCTTATGATGACATAAAGCCCTAAAGGTGGCGGTAATGTAATGTCATTAAATTCCATATATAATTTTTCAAAATTCAATGGTATTATTTCGCGACAAAGAACTGATATGACATGTGATTATGAGGCCCAAAGTTCCCAGAATGATCCCCAAAAATGATTAGTTTTCAATATAACATGTGATAAGTGTTCCTAAAAAAGTGGAATAACAATTAAAGAGGTGTTCGGATCAGAAATGTGAGGGAACCATTGCATTTAGATTAGTGGGTTTAACCTATGTGTGACTTAATATTAGTCAGTTCGGGTCTCCAGTGAGAAAACCCGAAAATGGAATAACCATAAATAAAATAATTAAATAAATTTATTTTATTTTCCAAATCCTTATAACTATCAAATGGTGTCTCAGATTGAAAATATGATACCATTGTTGAGCTTGTATGGGTGAGATTTCCTTAAGAGAATCCTAAAATTATCCGGTGAGTGCCAACAATGGAATGTAATTTTTGGACGTGAGTGTAAATAAAATAATTAAATAAAGATTATTTTATTTCTGGTAAATCATAAATCTTAACTCTTATTGGAAATCTGAGAGTACCATTGAGCTTGTGAGGGTACACTTTTCTTAGGTGGGGCCTAATCGTGATTAGTGCAGGTCGGGGGTAAAAGTTAATTTTCATCCATTTTGAGGATAAATAAAATAAACATAAAATGTTTATTTTATTTAAAAGTATTTCACTTCAATGTAGCTATGATGTAGCTATTTCACTTCATAAATGAAACAGCATAACGGTGTAGTGACTCAATATAATAGAATTGCTAAAATGGGTTTCCTTGATTAAGTTTATTAAAAGAGATATGAGATCAGGGGACGACCCCAGATATTTCTATAAGGATATGTATGAATCCCATTGGAGAGAAATGAATAAAAAATCACCAACGACGACGGATCACAGATCGAAGGTCGACGAGACAACAGATCGGGATGTCTCTTAATGGATCACCAATGAAGATTGAACCCTGATGTCGACTACTCCTTTTTCTAGGTAGGTTTTTATTTTTCTAAGTGATTAACTTCCCCCGTTCTCCTTCCTAAATGTTGAATGTGGGTAAATCCACTAACAGATTTGTTGGGAACAAATCCTTAATGGTAACATTGCAGCATTTTTGGTTTGATTGTGTTTATGGAAAAAAAAGGTTTCCATGGTGATTTTTCAAGTTCTAGAGATTTTGTTGATAATATATGTTGAAAATGAATCATGAAAAAGGAATAGAATATCTAAAGGTGGTATAAAAATAATAGATACATGGTGGATATTTTTCCAGTTTTTTCCTAATTCTAGGGGTCCAAAATTTGGAGTTTGGTGAGCATCGTGAAATAAGGATTTCCTTGAAGATTCCATCAAAATATAACAAATGCATGGGTTTCATGAATATGGGATTCTTGATGTGGATTTTATGAAGACGTGATGAAAGTTGATGGTGTTCTATGTGATTACAACGAGCTTCATGAACGGAAAATTTGAAGAGCATTGCAGTAGTGAAGAGAATTGTGAGTGGAGTTTTATAGAGAAGATGTGAAGGAATTTATGGAATGATCCATGATCTGAAAATTTTCATGGTGCTTCGCAATATAGAGAAACCTTCAGCTGAAATTTTTGAGCTTCGTGATTTGAGATGACATAGCACTGACTTCGTGTGGAATGTTCGAGGGTCAGTGGAATAGCCTATAAATAAACCTTGAACCCCTCAAGAGAAGAATATAGTTTTCTAAGAAAAATTTGTTGCTCTCAACTCAAGAAGTAGGTTCACTAAGGCAGTGTTCTTTGCGAAATAAATACCTTCATGGTGGGTAATATAGCTCCGTGAAATTGGTGTGTTCCACGTTGGCTCAGTGAGCTTCATGAAGTAAGTCATTCTATGATGACTTGAGCTCCATGATGACCTATGATTTGAAAAGGC
Source organism: Viscum album (assembly GCA_963277665.1). Lineage (NCBI taxonomy): Eukaryota > Viridiplantae > Streptophyta > Magnoliopsida > Santalales > Viscaceae > Viscum > Viscum album. The sequence goes on from OY728157.1 coordinate 983,080,763, forward strand.
TTGAGCTTTCCATAGGTATGAGATCCGTGATGAAGTCTTCTCCATGAAGTAGTGAGCTCTATGAAGGTGTGTGCTTCACGTAGAGGCAAGAGCTTCACGGAGGCTTTTTTGAGATTCACAAAATTGGGATCTTCGTGAAGTAGGGTGCTTTGAAAAGGTATTTCCAATGTGTATGGCCTAGTGATCAGTGGTAATGGGGTATTCATTAGTGGATGAATTTTTTACTTCAATAGTACATCTACATATAGTGGAGGATACATTCATTAGTGATAATGAAGAGACCTGCAGGTCTATAAACTATGAGTGGATCTTCTGAAGAAGAAATGAGATCAATTCAGTTGAGAGATCAGTGTGTTCTCAATTTTTAAATGGTTCTAAACCAAGAGGGATAGTGAGTTCGCATTGAACTTGTAAACAGAAGTGCCCTTATAGTGGATTTGGTACGTCGGCACATCTATTTTTTATGCTCCTTGGACGTAGCCTAGTGAGGGTGAACCAAGTAAAATTGATGTGTCTTGTGCGTTCTTTAAGATTCATTCATACTCTACAATAAGACAATTAGATAGAATATGGGTTTTTCTAACTATAAAACAAGATCAAAGGGGTAGTTTTTTTAATTTTTCATACCCTAATTCACCCCCTCCCCCCCCCCCCCCTCTCAGGGTATCTTTCCTAGTGTACCTAACAAGATTTACCCATGGATCGGCCATCTTTTAGGGACATGGGAATTTTCATGTGACAATTTATGGGAAGTGAATTAATGTTTTGATTATCCTATATTAAACATTATAATAAGGACAAACCATGATGGCTTGAACAATGGTAGTGGTCCATCCTTTATGTTTTCTTTATGTGTTCTTCTACTCCATCCATTTATCTTTTCTCTGTGACATGAGGACCACTGCGGTCTAAGAAAGACCAAAGTGGTGGATCAACCTGGGAAGGAGGCTGAGGGAGGTGGTAGTGTCGGGTGGATGATCCCTGGCATGCGAGCTAGCAAGGTTGGAGAGAGAGTCATGGCCAATTAGGCCACAACGGCAATGGAAGGTCGCGTCGGCGATGGAAGGATGTGGCGGTGGTAAGGGCCACTGGCGGTGTCCTGTGGTGGTGACTATGGGAGGGATGTGGTGTGCTGAGGAGACAGAGGTCGTAGACCCGGTGGTTCTAGGGGCGGCATAGGTCGAGTGATACATCAAATGGTGCTTCCCACGGGGAAGGCTGTAGCATGCACTAGCATGTGGTCCATGCTGAACCACATGTAGAGGAAGGCGGTCAGCCTCAACCATCCATGTTGTTGCACGAACCAGGATGCCAGGGGGCGTCCGGGCTAGAACCAAGCCAGCCCTCCGACACAAGTTGGGACAGTGTAGTAAACTGGGCCATTAGGTGGCCCGGGAGGGACAAGATTTGGGTCACTGATGTGGCCTAGGCTGGATAGGAAACCGGGTTGTTGTGCTGCCCTGTTGGAAATAAACTGGTCCGACTAAGCTGGATTGGGCTACAGAATGTGGACCAGGTCATTGGGTGACCCAGCGGGCTAGACCCATGGTCGAACCAGGCAGGGTACAACAAGACCCAATGAGTTTTGCCACTAGGGAAGGCCGAATAGTGCCGAACTAGACCCAACCTGGTAGGGTGGGTCGACCGAACCGGATTGGGTCATGCGGGACCCTCAGGCCGGTTTGGTCAGGTCGGTCCAACCACGTTGGACCTGGCCCAGATGCAATTGGACCCTGTTTATTAAAATTCCATTATCATTCAAATCATGCATCTGATTGACCTGACGTATATGGAATTGGGACCCTTGTGACGATACAGTCCTTTGGGTATACTCTAAGTGAGTTTTCGTGACAGTCGAGATACAATCGATGGCTTGGGGATTAGATTCTCCAAGAAGCAAGTGCACTGGAGAGCGGGGATCCTATGGCTGGCCATGACATAAAGGATATGATGATCGAATCTTGGGGGTCCAGTGGTCAGGAGGACCTCAGTGGCCCAGTAGTTGAGTGGACCTTTGTGGTCCAGTACCCTAGTGGAACTCAGTGGCCAATAGTCAAGCAGACCTCAGTGGTCTAGTAGATGAGCAGACCTTAGTGGTCCAATATCCGAGCAGACCTCAGTTGTCCAGTAGTCGTGCGGACCTCATTGGTCTTGTAGTCGAGCGGACCTCAGTGGTCCAGTAGTTGAATGAACCTTAGTGGCTCGTCAAGGATGAGTCCCTCAGTAGTAAAAGATGATTCAGCTTTACGACTGATAATATTACTTTCTATACTTTGAGTTATACCTGGTGTGAGGTATCTTTTTTTTCATTCGTTGTGGTCTAGATTAGTGGTCTTTCCTTTGTGGTTTGGGGTCCCTACTGAGTATTGAATTACTCACCCCTACACGAGATTCTCCCACACATTTCGTGTCTCGTGCAAGTGATTGAGGATTTGATGGAGACCCTGGTGGTCCATGACCAGGTGGTGCTTAGTGAGATGGGACAGACGATCATACTTCTACAGCTACAAGCATATACCCATAACCAACCCTTTTGGTTGGGTCTCAAGTGGACAAAACATAGAAGTTGTACTTTCCATTGTGTTTTTGGCCTTGTATTATGGCCTCTTTGTACTTTAAGTTTGTAGTGAACTCTCTGTAGTTGTCTTAGTGATAGTTGTGGTTTACCTTCTATTTACATTCTGCAGTTTGATCTTTGTGCATGTGTGTAGGTTTAAAAGAAAAATTCCTTCCCTTTTTTCCTACTCGGTGCTTGTTGCCATGCATTGGCCTATGTAAGGAGGTCATGGGGTAGTCACGACACAAGCCCTATGGGATGGGTCATGATATATGGGATCAGAATTTCTATTAAATTTATGAGGCCTTCGTTTCATAAAATTCAAAATTACAACTTGGCCATTCTTAGGGAGTTTAGTAATTCCTCTTGATTAAATATTTTGTTAAAAACTTGATTTAATTTTGAAAATATTTTCATGAATTTCAATACTCCTACTCCCTTCAGGTTGGGAATTTTATTTGGGTACTAATTACATTATTATTCACATTGGTTGTTGACTTGGTTCCTATTATTTCCATCCTTTGACTATAATAAAGGGAAAATTATGGATGAGTATTTTTAAACTATTAAACACTTAAAAGGGTAACCATGAAAATTAAATGAAAAACTAAAAAATGACCTATATTTCATAACCAATGAATTTATAGGTTTCAATCTAGGTTATCCATGATCTATTTCCAAATATAAAATCTTATGGGAAATTTTATTCCCTTAAAAATGGTTTGTTAAGAACTTTCCAATTTACCAAAGAATATCCTCTGGGATTTTTAACCCAGGTGTGTAGCAAGGCATGTTTTCATGTACCAGCTAATAATCAAGTACAAATTAATGTTATGTTTTTAGGGTTATTATCCTTATGTTCAACTATTCCAGATCCACAACCACTTAAAATATCCAAAAAGGGATTTATTTTCATGGAAATAAATTACTATATAGTTTTACTAAACATTTAGATATTTTATTTTCATTAACATTGTCCATAAGTATTTTTCTATATTTTTATAATACTAATCCAAAAATACTATACTTTTATATCAAACCGTATATGATACCCATGTCGTTAATACACTTTATTTCATGATTTATTCCATAAACGTAAAAATAATACAATCCCAAAAGATCATGAAGCCTAGTGACTTTTTGGAATTAGAAAGCTAGTATAACAACATGAAAGAGGAATAAAATTACATTATTGAAAACTTCCATAACATGATCCTAAAATTTCATCATTATTCCTAAAATATACAAGATAGCCTTGGGATAAGAAAAAGAAATGGGAGAGATTTAAACCCCAGTAAGGTAATAAAAAAATGAATAAGTTAAAGTAGTACATGTGAGACAAGGGGTATGTAAATGTATCATAATAAGGGTGAAAATCATAATTTATTGAACAATGAGGATGATATAACATGATAACATAAATTCAAGATATTAATATAGAAACAACATTAAACATAGCATCATAAAAATAAGTCATGTATGACCACCAAAAACAAATAACATAGTGTACTTAAGATAATTTCCCACATTTCATAAATGGAATAAAATTGCATTGGAAAATTACCCAATGAATTAAAGGCCTCTATTTTGACCCACCCATTACTTTCATATCACGTAAATTCATATGTCTTCTATATATATCAAACAAAATATGAATGTATTTCATCACATTTAATCCTTTTATTAAGTAGTGTAACAACCCAAAGTTTCATTATTGGAAATCCCTCTTGATCTAGTTATATGTCTCTTTAGGTAAAACGTTTATATAAAATTTCAACTTCTTTGGTTTTATATTAAGATTTGTGACTGTTACTTTTATAGCCATTGAATAGTGATCACATGATTAGTATAAATATAGGGCTTTAACAAATCTAATTTACTCAGACAAAAGAAGTGATGGCCTCATCCAGTAGAATTTCTCCATACGAAGCCCATTTATCGAAGCTTGGAAAAGATTTAGCATCCTTGGGATTTTCTCTTGACCAAGCCCAAGCGTAGCTTCATCATGTACAGCTCTAACCGAACCATCTACAGTAAAAGTGGAAGATTATAGAGATTACCACTCGAGCGATGTTATCTGAGCCACCCCAAGAGTCTTTCACCATCGCACACCTTACCCTTAAGTCTTATGAGGATGGTTTAAGGGGTTATTTAACAAATCTCTAGTAATATGTTCATGTATATTTTTTTGTACATAATAATGAATATAACTTCTTGTCATTCTTGATACATTGTAAATAGTTTTTAAAGTACAAATAGTGTTTTTAGTTATTATTTAATTAAGAAATCTATTTTATTAAATTAAGGGATTTTTTAATTAAATAATATTTTAATAAAATATTATTATTATTATTAAATTAATTTTATTATATATAAATAATCATATAATTTGATGAATGCAATTATAATTTTTAAAAAGGTTTGGAAGCCATTTCTGTCAAAACCCGTGAATTTTTGATAAATGTAGATTTTTATTATAAAAGTAAAAATTACCATATTTAGAAAATTATTTAGATAAAATAAATGATATTTCTTGAATTAGGATGTCGAAATTGTCCAACGGTGAATTATTCATAATTTTCTGAGATAGTCAAATGTTCGGGTAAAAATTAAATACCATTTAAATATATAATGTGTTTTAGGACATCATAATGACCCAATAGTGATGTAATAAAAAACTATAAGCTTTGAGTTTGGCAAATAAATGTTTTACCATTAAAATAATGTGATTTTGGGAATGTTTGAATTGCTTTTCAAAGCATTAATGGACCCCTCAAGACTTATTAAACATCATGTCTTTTTAAATTATCTTCCATGGGAGTGTCACTCACCTCCACATAAGCAACCCCATTATTTTAAAAATTTAGGACTTTGGCCTTATAAAATATTGTTTTCTTATCCCCTTTTCCAAAAACCATGGGCAAAAACCATGATCTTATTTGTGGTTTGGATTATTTTAATGTAAGGTGTCCCAAACCTCAATAATAAAGAATTCACTAACCTTTCCTATATAAACCCACCCAAGCTCCCACTTCCTCCTCATTCAAAGACTTTGGATTTCGTCCAACCTCTTCCCTACTCTCTCTAGAATCCTCTCAAGCTGCCCCAAGCTCCCAAGAAGCCTCTCTCAAGCCTCTATAAATCCTTTGGTAGCACACTTCCATGTAAGGGTTTTTTCTTCCTTTCTCATTTTTGTCCTATTTTCTTTAAGTTGTTTTGCCCTTTTAATTTCAATTATGAATGTTGGGGTATGGTTTCTCACCTCCCTCATACTTCCCTATTTATTTTTTAATGATGGGAGACCCCTTTATCTCTCATTAAATGCCTCCCATGTACACCTGTTACTATGCCTAAGTTCTGAAAGGAACTTCTCTCTCCTCATTTACATTCAATAAATACTTTTTTATCATGAATCTAAATTCCATTACAATTATTGGGACATGTATCTTTATAACCGCCTTACTATCCATTACATGTAAATATGATGAGGAACCCATTTCTTTATCATCAACCATTTTTATGAATTCTTATGTCATGCTGTTACGCTGCAGAAATCGCACCGATTTTCTAAGCCAGTGCCATTGTGTTATGAATACCATGCCCATTTCTCCATTAAGGGTAATTAAATTTATGAAAATTTACTTATTGATTATAAAGTTTCATGTATGAATTTCACATTCATTTATCATGGAATAAATGATTAGGTTTTATGAATCCATGTGGCACACTTATGCATGAAATGAAATTTTTAAGAAGGGTGTGCCCTTATAGCGCTCCAATGCATTGGGTAAAGTATAGTATCTTGATACATAATGTGCAATGAGTGATGAATCATGCTAATTAAAGTGCAACAATGTTTTACTCGTGCTTCATGTGCAATGAGGATTTACTCATGCTCTATATGCAATAATCCTTGGCTCATGCTAATTCCATGTTAAGTGTTGTTGCCACATTTCCATGTTATGATTATCAAGCTTTATCATGGATTTATATTCATGTTTCTCTTCTGCCCTATTGATATGGCTATTGTCTAACATGTATTTTACTCCTCATTTATTCCATGTTTATTCCCTTTCTGATCTTTATAGCTCACCCCTTTTCTTATGAATGTCATTAGGTTAACCCATGCAATGCTAAGTACGAGGGAATGTAGTGTTCATGTAAATGAAGTTTTCAATAAAGATGTTGTATTTCATGTTTTAAGTTGTTATGTAATGATACTAATCCCCAAAGACATTGTACCACTTGATCATCAATGTTGTATCAAGTGAATAGTTTATGTAATAATTCATGTTTAAGTTTATAATAAAAGCAGGGTTGTCATAGTTGGTATCAGAGGATAGGTTTTGTTATTTTTGGGATTAGGATTAGAAAACCCTAGTAAAGCCTTAGAGACAAGACTAAGTATAATAAAAACATCCCTAAGTTTTTGTAAGTACTGAGTAAGTGGTTTTTCAAACAAATACATCCTTGTTTGGATACAACCAGGTAGAGGCGGATCAGGCACAGATGTATCCTAGAGGTAAAACCCGAAAACACCACTTTGAGCTAGACTCGAATGGGAACCGGTGCACGACAATGGGCCTTGTTTCACTCTATGTTACAAAACTCATGGGGGATATGTTTTGATAAATTCACAATCTTAGTATGAACCCTTATTAATGGAATTAAAAAAAATTCCCCTAAGAATATATGTTAGAAATTAGATCATGAAAATCCTAGGTTGAAGCCTATAGATTCATGTGTTAAGGAAATAAAATTTTATTTTTAAGTCATCAACTTTTGTCTTTGGTTTACCCTTTATGTGTTACCCCCTAACTTTCCTTTTATTCCAGCCAATGGCTAGTAATAGGAGGAATCGGGCTAGCAACCAATGTGTAGATCAGTGTGATGACTGTACTAATGAGATTCACAATCCAATGGGAGCGGGAATTGTGAACTTTGTCACACTTCTCTCTCGGCTAACACAAGATTTAAATAGAAACTCAGGTCAAGAGGAACATCCAAACCCTCCTAAGAAGGAACAAGTCTCTATCAAGAGGTTCATGAGACAAAGGCCTCCTAATTTTAGTGGATCATCTGATCCCACGATCGCTGAAAAATGGATCAAATCCATTGAAAAGATCTTCTCCATCCTTCAATGTTCTAAACAAGAAAAGGTTCTCCTGGCGGCTTATCGTATGGAGGCTGAAGCTGATCAATGTTGGACGTTGATCAAAAATACGAAGCCTGAGGAGGAGATTTAGGCATTGGAATGGAAGGATTTCTAGAAGATGTTTTTCGATAAAGATTTTCCACACACTCTCTGGCTTAAGATGGAAAGTGACTTCCTTTCCCTCAAGAAAAAATAAGAATAATCTGTTGGAGCGTACGAGGAAAACTTCAAAAGGCTTGCATGATACAATTTCGACTTTGTCGTTACCCCCGAATGCAAGGTTTACCGCTTCTTTGGTGGGCTAAAGCCTAGCCAGTGGAAAGCATTAGCGATCTGTGACATCGACAACTATGAAAAAAATTTCTGATGTGCACTCAAGGTCGAAATGAAGATCGGTGAATCACAGGGGTATCATGGGGACAAGAAAAATAAGGTGGAATTCAATGTTGGCGGTCTGATGGATAAATCCAATGGTGCTAAGAAGATCCAGCACCACACATGCCAAAAGTGCAGAAAGAAGAACCCTAGAAATCGCCTCAAGGGGACGAGGAAATGCTTTAGGTGTGGAAGAGAAGGGCACCTATTTATTAGCTGTCGGAAAGAAAGACCCGCGGCTGCGACAGAGGAGACGAACACTCCTTTCGAACCTCAACACATTTATCATTGCAACAACTACAAAGAACCGGGGAATTTTTCAATTCAGTGCCCTAAACCAAGGGTTTTCAGAGGAAACCAACAACCTCCAAGGTAGTAAGGAACAACTTTTTCCATCACTTCTATCGAAGCGAACCCCGAAAACGAAGTGGTGATAGGTACACTAGTTATTCATTCAAGAATAGTGAACATACTTTTTGATTCAGGTTCTACTCATTCTTTTATATCTCGAATGTTTAGTAGAACAATCCGAGCACCACTAAAAATCATGGAAGTGAAGATGTCAGTGAGTACGGAAAATGGGGAAATCATTGCATCCCATGAATATAAGTCCTCCCCTGTTATAATCTGTGGATTTAATTTCCTGGAGAACCTCGTCATACTCTCTCAGGTGGAATTTGATGCAATTCTTGGCATGGATTGGATTTCCTTATATAGAGCCAACATAAATTGTCAGGAGAGGGAAATCACACTCCATATGGAGAATCGAACCCCGATTCTCTACATGTGTAAGGAGGAAGATGAATCTCCTTTATCTCCATCATCTCAAGCATGGATATTACTGCCCTCTGAGCATGCGTATCTAGATCAGATGATTGAGTCCAAGGAAGAAACCATCCTGGAAGAGATGCCTATTGTGATGGAATTCACTGAAGTGTTTCCTGAGGAACATCCTGGTCTTCTTCCTAGAAGGGGTGTTAAATTATCAATTGAACTTATACCAGGGGTGCTAAAAATATCCAAGACTCCATATAGAATGTTTTTTGTGGATCTTGAAGAGCTGAAGAAAAAAATAAAAGAGAATCTGGATAAAGGGTTTATACACGCATGTGCTTCACCATGGGTTGCACCATTCCTCTTCGTCAAGAAGAAGGATGGGTCAATGCAGCTTTGCATCGATTATCGTGAACATAAAAAAATCATGATAAAGAACAAGTATCCTATTCCATGAATCGATGACTTGTTTGATCAGCTGTGTGGATAATAATACTTCTCAAAGGTAGATTTGTGGTTGGGATATTATCAAATAAGGGTGAAGAAGAAAGATGTCCCCAACACTACTTTTCGTACAAGATACAGGCACTACGAATTCATAGTAATGCCTTTCGGGCTCACCAATGCTCCATCAATCTTCATGGACTTGATGAATAGATTATTTAGAGATTACCTGCACAAATTTTTGGTAGTCTTTATAGATGATATCCTAATATACTCCAAAACCTAGGAGGATCATGAGGAGCATTTAAGAACTGTACTGGATACTTTGTGCAAGGAGAAGCTCTATGAAATGTACAGAAAGTGTGTGTTCTGGTTGAAGGTGGTCTCATTCTTGGGCCATATCATCACAAGTAATGGGATATCTGTGGATCCCTCCAAAACAGATGCAATTGAGGGATGGACGAGGGCAACATCGGTAATGGATATCTGTAGCTTCTTGGGGTTAGTAGGATATTATCGACGATTTGTGAGAAATTTATCATGACTGTCCAACCCTCTTACCAAGATTACTCAAAAGGTAGTAAAGTTTTCTTGGAGTGATAAATACGAAGAAATCTTCAAGGAGTTGAAAAAGAGTCTTATCACTGCGCCCGTGCTCACTTTACCCACAAGTGGGGAAAGTTTTGTGGTATTCAGTGATGCTTCGAAGAAGGGCCTAGGTTTTGTGCTAATGCAGAATGATAAAGTGATATCCTATGCCTCATGGTAGTTGAAAATCCATGAGCGAAACTATCAAACGCATGATTTGGAGTTGGAGGAGGTGATCTTTTCCTTGAAAGTCTGGCAGTATTATCTCTATGGGGAGAAATGTGAGATATATACTGACCACAAGAGTCTCAAATATATATTCACACAGAAAGAACATAATATGCACCATAAAAGATGGATAGATCTCATCAAGGATTATGAATATTCAATACATTACCTCCCTGGGAAACCGAACATGGTGGAAGATTCCCTAAGTATAAAGGACCCAACGATTCTATCAATGATGATAATTGAGAGGGATACTATCTTCTTATACATGATGAAGATGGACATGGGAATCATAAAGAAGGGAACATCACCAATCCTTTCACAAATTATTTCTCAACCGTCTCTTTTGAAAAGGTTAAAGGATGCTCAAAAAGATGATGTGGGAATTCAAGAAAAAGTGGAATCTATCAAAAAGGGGAAATCCTCGGAGTTTAATGTTAATAAAGAAGGAATTGTGCGATTTGGGAAAAGAATATGTGTTCCATCAGGTCCAGAGCTGAAGAAGGAACTTTTGGATGATGCACATAGTTCAAATTTATTTATTCACCCAGGGATCACAAAGATGTATCAAGATCTCTGAGAAAACTTTTGGTGGGATAATGTGAAAAAGGAGATCGTTGAATATACATCAAAGTGCCCGGTGTGCCAGCAAGTGAAGGTAGAGAGGTAGAAGTCTAAGGGGATTATGCAACCACTGCCCATACCAGAATGTAAATGAGAGAACATCACTATAGACATTGTCACCGGACTTTCGATGACATATAAAGGCAAAAAATGCAATCTGGGTTCCTGTGGATCATCTTATAAAGACAGTACACTTCATTGCTATTTGGGAGGATTTCTCATTGGATCAACTGGCACGGATATATATCATGGAAGTGGTAAGGCTGCATGGAGTGCCACTATCTATTGTGTCTGACCGAGATCCAAGATTCACCTCTATGTTTTGGAAGAGTCTTCAACATGCTCTGAATACTAAACTGAACTACAGTACGGCCTATCATCCTCAAATTGATAGCCAATCCGAGCGGACTATCCAAACACTTGAAGACAAGTTGAGATCATTCTAAATGGACTTTAAAGGAGGATGGGATCAACATCCTCCTCTGGTTGAGTTCTATTATAATAACAGTTTCCACTTGAGAATCCAAATGGCACCATATGAAGCCCTTTATGGGAAAAGCTGTAGAACATAGGCGTGTTGGGATGAGGTCGGTGAACGTAAGATGATTGGACCAGAAATGGTCGAGGAAATGGTGGAGAAGGTGAAAATCATTCAGCAGTGTATCAAGGTATCCGAGATTCGACAGAAGGGTTATGCAGATAATCGTCGACGAGACCATGAGTTTAAAGTGGGATACATGGTTTTTCAATGCATATCTCCCTGTAAGAAGGTCATGAGGTTCGGAAAGAAAGGGATGTTAAGTCTAAGGTACATCGGCCCCTTTGAGATTCTTGATCATGTCGGTGTTGTGGCCTATCGACTAGAACTTCCACCTACCATGGCCAAAGTACATGATGTCTTTCATGTATCCCTCTTAAGAAAGTACATACCGGACCCTTCACATGTACTCTCTTATGAGGTGGTACAGTTGGAGGAATATCTTTCTTATGAGGAGCAACCAGTGAAGATCATAGATCGTAGAGAAAAAGTTCTACGAAATAAGATAATGCCCCTAGTCAAGGTGTTGTGACGAAACCACAAGTTTGAAGAAGCAACATGGGAATCAGAGGAAATGATGAAGCAAAGTTACCCACATCTGTTTTAGTGTGGGAAAAGGAAATTTTGAGGGTAAAATTTCTTAAGGGGGAATATTGTAACGACCCAGAGTTTCATTAATGGAAATCCCTCTTGATCTAGTTAAATGTATCTTTATGTAAAACGTTTATAAAAAATGTCAACTTCTTTGGTTTTATGTTATGATTTGTGACTCTAACTTTTATTGTCATTGAACAGTGATCACATGATTATTATAAATATAGTGCTTTAACAAATCCAATTTACTCAGAAAAAAAAAGGTGATGGCCTCATCCAGTAGAATTGCTCTGTAGAAAGCCCATTTGTCGGAGCCCCGAAAAGAGGTGGCGTCCTTGGGCTTCGCTCTTGACCATGCCCAAGATGAGCTTCATCATGTCAAGCTCGAACAGGACTGTCTACGGGAAAAGTAGAAGTTGATAGAGATTACCACTCGAGCGATGTTATCTGAGCCACCCCAAGAGTTTGTCACCATCACATTCCTTACCCTTAGGTCTTATGTGGCTGTTTTAAGGGGTTATGTAACAAATCACTAGTAATATGTTCATGTATATTTTTTTGTACATAATAATGAATATACCTTCTTGTTATTATTGATACATTGTAAATAGTTTTTAAAGTACAAATAGTGTTTTTAGTTATTATTTAATTAAGAAATCTATTTTATTAAATTAAGGGATTTCTAAATTAAATAATATTTTAATAAAATATTATTATTATAAAATTAATTTTATTATATATAAATTATTATATAATTTTATGAATGAAATTATAACAATTATTAAGGTTTGAAAGCCATTTCTGTCAAAACCCGTAAATTTCGATAAATACAGGTATTTATTTTAAAAGAGAAAATTAACATATTTAGAAAATTATTTAGATAAAATAATTGATATTTCTAGAATCAGGATGTCGAAATTATCCAACGGTGAAGTTTTCATAATTTTCTGAGACAGTCAAATTTTTGGGTAAAAATTAAATAACGTTTAAATATATAATGTGTTTTATAACATCATAATGACCCAATAGTGATGTAATAAAATAATATAAGCTTTATATTAGGCCAATATATGTTTTACCATTATAATAATGTTATTTTGGGTTTGTTTGGATAACTTTTCAATGCATTAATGGACCCCTCAAGACTTATTAAACATCGTGTCTTTTTAAATTATTTTCCATGGGAGTGTGACTCACCTCCACATAAGAAACCCCATTATTTTAAAAAGGTCGGACTTTGGCCTTATAAAATATATTTTTCTCTCCCCTTTTCCAAAAACCATGGGCAAAAACCATGAGCTGATTTGTGGTTTCGATTAGTTAATGTAAGGGGTCCCAAACCTAAATAATAAAGAATTTACTCACCTTTCGTATATAAACCCACCAAAGAACCCACTTCCTCCTCACTAAAAGCCTTTGTAGTTATTATAACCTCTTACCTACTCTCTATATAATTATCTCAAGGTTCCCAAAGCTCTAATGAAGCATCTATCAAGCCTCTCTCAAGCCTTTGGAAGCACACTTCCAAGTAAGGGTTTTTTCTTCCTGTCTCATTTTTGTCCAATTTTCTTGAAGTTGTTTTGCCCTTTTAATTTCAATTATGAATGTTGGGGTATGGTTTCTCACCACCCTCATACTTACTTATTTATGTTTGAATGATGGGAGCCCCCTTTCTCTCTTATTAAATGCCTCTCATGTACACCCGTTACTATGCCGAAATTCCGAAAAGAACTTCTCTCTCCTCATTTACATTCAAGCAATACTTTTGTATCATGAATCTAAATTCCATTACAATTGTTGGTAAATGTATCTATATGTCCTACTTACTATCCATTACATTTAAATATGATGAGGAACCCATTTCTCTCTCATCAACCGTTTTTTTGAATTCTTATGTCATGCTGTTACGCTGCCGAAATTTCACCGATTTTCTAAGCCAATGCCATTGTGTAGTGAATACCATGTCATTTCTCCATCAAGTGTATTCACCTCTATGAACATTTATTTATTGATTATAAAGTTTCATGTCTGAATTCCACATTCCTTTATCATGGAATAAATTATTATGTTTTAGGAATCCATGTTTTATGATCCATGTGGCACAATTATGCATGAAATGAAATGTTTAAGAATGGTGTGCCCTTATAGCGCTCCAATGCATTGGGTAAAGTATAGTATCATGATATGTCATGTGAAATGAGTGTTGACTCATGATAATTCAAGTGCAATAATGTTTTACTCTTGCATCATGTGCAATGAGGATTTACTCATGCTCTATGTGCAATGAGGATTTACTCATGCTCTATGTGCAATGAGTCTTGGCTCATGCTATTTCCAAGGTAAGTATTGTTTCCACATTTCCATGTTATGATTATCATTCTTTATCATGCCTTTATGTTAATGTTTCTCTTTTTCTCTATTGATATTCCTATTGTCTAACATGTATTTTACTCCTCATGTATTCCATGTTTATTCCCTTACTGGGCTTTATAGATCACCCCTTTTCTTATGAATGTCCTCAGGTTAACCCATGCAATACTAAGTACGAGGGAATGTAGTGGTCATGTAAAGGAAGTATTCAATAAAGATTTTGTATTTCATATTTTAAGTTGTTATGTAATGATCCTAATCCCCAAAGACAATAGACCTCTCGATCATCCATGATGTATCAAGTGAATATTTTATGTAATAAATCATGTTTATATTTTTAATAAAAGCAGGGTTTCCATAAGAAGTGTGAGAAACATACAAATAATTTCCCTATAAATTATGGTTAGCTTAATCATGTTTATTATACATGATTATAAATGGGGATGGGTATTATCTACATAATTTTTTATCCTAAAAATTGATGGATAATTTCGACAGCACAATAGCACTACATAAGGATTCATAAAAGGGATTAATAAGAGTGATAGGAGTCTCTCAAAACATTAAAATCATAATGAAAGTAATAGTTATGTCTCAAAACATTTCGCAACATGATAAAGTGAAAAAAGTATAATATAAAATAGGTACTTGAAAAAAAGGAGTAGAGGATCCATTTCCTTGAGAAAGTGTTTCTAAAAGATTGAGAGGAGCTTCTTTATAGATTGGGGAACCTTCATAGAGATATAGAGAGAAGAAGTGATAGGGTAATATAATTATCCAAGTGTTTTTACTGATTTTTAATGGGAATTTTGGTGGGTTTATATTGGAAAAGAGAAGATAATTCTTAATTAATTTCCAAATTCTGGTTTTAAACTCTATATGGTAAAGTAATCAAATCCACAAACCATGAGATGGTTTTTCCAATGGTTTCTACAAAAGTGTATTGGATTTAATTATTTTATATTTTTATGAACTTATATCATGAAAATAATAACTTTTTTATTTTGAAGTGATTCATGTTTACAAATAATGGATTTTGAAACCATAATATATAATATAGGTTTTGGATGATTCATTAAGGGTTTATAAAATTAATTAAATAACATAAAAATTAATTATTTTAAAATTTAATTATATATTTTTTCTTGGATAAATTTTATGTTATATATTTCATCGTTTTTGGGTTGTTATTATATCATAATACACACCGAATATTTATACAATATTTAATTTTCACCCAAAAATTCAACTATATCTAAAAATTATAAAAAAAATAGTAGTTAGATAATTTCAACATGATAATTTCAAAACTAATATTTATTTTATCCAAATATTTCTCTAATTATGATAATTTACACTTTTAAATAAAAAACATATTTATCAACAGATACTATTTTTTTACAATAACGATTTTCTATCCCATATAAATATTATTTTTGATTTCAGAAAATTATATTATCATTTATATTTTATAATAAAAATTAATTATTTTATTTTATTAAAATATAATTTATTTAAAAAAAACTCGATTTCATTAAAATATATTTTATTTATTGAAACTACACATTTCCCAAAAATACAATTTTTTGTTTCATTGTATAAAAATCATGTTTTTTTCAAAAAAATTATCTAATAATTTAAAATATAATAATAATAATAATGGATAAATATAATAAATATTATAATAAAAATATACAAATTTATACTATTAGAGTCTATATACATTTCCTTTTATTACACTAGAAAATATTTAAGGGTAAGTTGTGTGATTGTGATAATTTCATGGGGTTGATCGAAGAACATGGTTTAGGAAATGATCTCAATGATCTTAAAAAAATCCCATAAAAATTTTCAATAATTCTTCAGCTGATGAATCTTGGATTTCGATTGGTCAAGGTAAATTCCTATTTATGTTATCTCCCATAGAATATATTATAAATTTACTTCATAGCACATGATTCTATTGTTCGAGGCTATAGCTTCTTCCATATATGTCAATTATACTTTATTCTTACCCATAATATATACTAATCATAACCACTAAATAATGGCTATTCAAGGAAAAATTATTAATGTTGATGAACTTTTAATCCTGAAAAGATATAATGTTCCAAAATAACCAAAGTATTGCATGTTTTTTCTATATCTACATTTCTGAATAATGTATTTGTTAATTTAAAATGGGAATTTCATTTAAAAAAGTATGGGTCATTAAATTGACATTCCCTTAATAGGGATCCATATTCTCCCTTCACACATGTCACCAGGGAGAACCATAATCCAATCCTCTATACTATGGAGAAAGCACACCAAGGCCAACTACAATGTTTTAATATTTTCGATACCATGTAATTAGGAAAAACTCTCTTTTTGGCCCCTATACTAGGATGAATCC
Source organism: Viscum album (assembly GCA_963277665.1). Taxonomy (NCBI): domain Eukaryota; kingdom Viridiplantae; phylum Streptophyta; class Magnoliopsida; order Santalales; family Viscaceae; genus Viscum; species Viscum album. The sequence goes on from OY728157.1 coordinate 983,097,405, forward strand.
TCTCCTAAGACAACTACTAGGGAACTATATTCTCCCAACTATGAGAATTTGGATACATTTCTCCCTCCACAATATATTAGAGAAAACCTTTTCCTAGACCCCTCTACCATGTAAATCACTTCACCATACCATGAATTTGGGTGAACACTTTTCTCAATCCTATAACTACGGTTCCATATTTTCCCAGGGACCATACCAGGGTGCAATATTTTACTATGTTACCACTAGGGTGAAACTTAAACAAAGAACCCCATTATAAATAACATTTTCCAAGGTCATCTCCCATGATAACTCCTTATGTCGGGGCCTCCTTCTTGGGTTCCACCCTCACCCATGTCTCCTACTCAGGATCTTATTCCCTAAGGGACCCCTCCATATACTCTTAGTTCTGCACACTAGTTGGCACCCTATAGATCATGTATTTACTTAATGAAATACCTTTCCCACTTTTCCTTCATAATGGATTGGGGCCTCAGGGAGGTGCAATAATATATCAAATTTATAATAAGTGTCATTATTGTGAGGAAACTGGTGAAACCCCACCTAGATCCTACCACTCATTTTGGCTACTATGTTTCAAGATGACTATACCTTTGGTGCATTCCATGAGTTATGGAGAGAAATGGTCGTGGTCGGTATCCATTAATTTTTCTCAGAGGCAGAGGATTAGAAACAGATGTTTAAGCTTTGGTTACCTTCTCATTGGGTAATATTCCCCATGAGTCCACCCATCCTTCCTAGTATTGTTAAAAAAAGATGCGGAGTGAACATCTCCACCTCATTAAATCATATAAAAAAAGATATGAACAAATCCTTTTTTACTTCCTAACTAGTATATGGTTAGCTCATGTGTAATCCTCAATCTCCTTATCTTGAGGTTATATCCCCCATTTGTGCAGTTTTCCATCCCCATCTGACCATAAATTGTTGAAAAGTGGATACATATGTGCGACTCCCCCTTAGTTGCAAGTCTCATTCATTCCCTCGTTAATGTTATCATCTAGAGAATCTATTGGTGAGCTATGCTTATATATGTATCACTCATGTGAATGGCCCAAATTATTCTTATTAGGTTTTATCCCCCATGATTTCATTCTCAAAGGTCCATATTCCTTGTAAAATACCTCCCTTAAATTTCCAAATTCCCTATGTGACATCCTTCTCAATGGGAAATATTACCAGTGATATACCTTCTTTAATGGACCATATTACCTATGATTTATCCTTATAAAAGGTCCATATTCTCTATGAGATATCCTTATAAGAAGGATATATTTCCTATGAATAGTAATTAATTTTAATGTTTCGATACCAACAAATTGGGCGAATTAGAAAGGGTCATTCATACATAATTCCTACACTAACCATTTATAGGATCTATTTTCCTAAAATTCATAGATAAAAAATATTAAATTACATAGCATAAGTCCTCAATTGCATAATTTTATAATGCATGGAATTATTGTATCACCAAACCTTAAACTATGAAACATGAACTACATAGGATTTTATTTCTATTAACAGGTAATAAATGATACCTCTCTAAGGTTTAATCCCAAAATCCCATGGGTCCTAGAAGAATGACCTTAAAATGAACTTCACCTAGTCATGGAGCATAACCTTAAAAGACATCATAATGGTCCTTAACACATGACCTTACAAGGTAAAACATTCCCCATTCAGTATCACTAAATTATATGGGTTATGATTTCATTCATTGGGATACATAAAAATCCCATCTCATAGCCTAGAACCCAACTAAAAAAACATACCGCCTCCTTATAGTGTAAATTTTGAGTGTTCCAAATTGTTTTTCCTTAAAATATAGTATTTTTAATAAGTAAAATTAAGATAGAGAAACTTTGATACATATATATATGTTCATATAGAAATAGTTTTTATTAATAACTGTCATTTTGGTAACAAATTGAGTGCTAGGATTTAGTAAAAGTTCACAAACATATATTAAATCTATAACAAATTCCTAGAGTAGTCAATAATTCCCACACAAATGGTGACAAAGTCCAGAAATCATATCATCTCGACTAATGCATTCCTGAAGATTCACTTTAAAATCCTCAATCATCATCAAAATTTTTAAATTAGGTATGTTTTGGATCAAAATAAATGTACGTCAATTATGTTTTAGAAATATAGAGACCGACATGACATCCTCATATTCTTAATCATAATAATTAAAAGTAAAAATTCTGTGGTTTCCCATCCATCAGGCGTCACATTTTCCCTATCTATCAAAAATGGTAATTAAGGGGAATTTATGATTATATAGTATTTTTTTAATGATATATTATGCATGGATTATGTTCTTATTCATTATTTCATATACCTCTCTCATTCATTAAGGTAGGTTAATTTTTTTGAGTGAGAGAGTTATTTTTAAGGTATTAACTAGATTTTTGATTCATCCATAACCATTGGGTTAACTATAGTATTTTTTTAAACAATGTTTTGGGTCACCCAAATTCTTAATAAACCAATGTACCTAAACATAATAAAAGTGTGTACCTAAACATGAGAAAAGAGATGTTTTTATGATAGGGTTTTTACATAGTCCAAGGTATTCAATTAGACTAATTTTAAAAATGGAATGATTTTTTTATTTCTATTTTATTTCATGAACCTAGATTTTCAATTTCATGGTACATTAAAACATTCTTTATTTTATTCCTAAAATTAAAGTTAAAGTAGTATTAGTTAATTTAGTTATCAGTCTTAGCTATTGGATTGAAATATTTTACTATAACTTATCTCTCTGGGATCAACCTTAGTACTCACATCCCTATAATATTTCTTAACTGGTTTAGTGTTTTGTGGTTCCGTGATTTTTTAAATTTTAAATCAGTACCCTATATGAACTAAAGATACCCTTTGGGTGACCATGTTTTTGGGTTAATTTCCAGGGACTTGTCTTAGGAAACTTTGAATCAATAGATTATAATGAGTCATTTCCCTCCCTTTTTTCAATTTTCTAATTTTTTTCATAATCTTTTATTTTGTTTTACTTTTATGTGTAGGGTATTTTTAGTTTTAATGGAAGGAATGAAATTCTTACTAACTGAACACCTCTGCATTCCCATTCATGTGGAAGATCTTGCACACCAAATTGAAAAATTTAAGAAATAAATCCAATGTAAAGGTGAATGTGGCTCACAAATATTCCCAAGTGATGCTGAGTCACTCCTTTATGGCCTAGAATTTTTATTTAAAGAGTTTTTTCAAGACATGTAAATGATGGAAATGGAAGTGGAGGAAATGAAGGATGAAGTCAACTACATTGAAAATCTTGGGGAGAGATCCAAGACTGAACCTGAATTTGAGGATAAATCTTAGGTAACATCTAAGCATGAATATAAATATAATTATTTGATGGAAGATACCATCACCGTTTCTGGTCCAGAGGATAAATAAAAAACGTTTAAATTGAATAGGAAAAGGGAGAAGATAAAGATGAGGTAGTTGAAATATATTATATCATGGAATATTTTTTTAAATAAATACCTAGTGGAATAGGTAAAGGTATTATTAAGTTTGGATAGACCAATATATCCTTATCAAATCTATAATTTTGTCCAAATTAATGTTTCCTTCGCAAATTTTTTATAATGATTTCAATGATAATGGGTAGAAGATCTGCACAATGTGAGATGTAAATTTAAGCTTGGATAAATATATGCTGATTAACATTATTCAACACCTCTATTAAATTATCAAAAAAATGTAAAACCAAGCTAAAATGCCATAAAAATAACATTATAGGAGGAAACCCGATATTTTTTATTTCTATCTATGATAATTATGAAATATTTTTAACACTTTATACTAGGATTTTAGTTTAGGATGTATATTCAATTCCCCCTATTTTTTTAAATTTAATTTAAGTTTTAGGAATCCCAATGTTTTTTGTTAGATTTATTGACAATAATTTTATTGGAAATAAGGGTTTTGAAAATAAGGGGAATGAATTTGAAAAGAAAGAATAATTTCATGTTTATTTTTTATGGTTTTTTGATAGTGGACATGATTATTTGTTTCATTGAGTTGTTGAAAAAGGCATATTAAAGGTTATTTTGTTGGAATTATTATCCATTAAAAGAGAGTGGTATCCAATGGAAATATGGAAGTGAGAAGGTATTTTACAAGGAGTCTACATGATCAATATAAAGGGATAAAAGCGTCTTGGAAAAGAAAGAGGAGTTCCACACCTCGGTATAATGCATAGTGTTTTGATGTTTCCTAACAAGGTTAAGACCACACCCTGGTCAGTCGGAATAATGTAGATATAAGAGATGATAGTTATGACCATGCCCATAGTTCAACGCATTTTGAGAAACAATTTTATAAAATGAGGAAAATAGAAAGGTAAAAACCTATAGTTCATGTCATGTTAAGTTCAAAATAGCCAAAGATTTCTCACCATTCCATAAGGATGATCATGGAGTAATGGAGGAGTGCATGTGAAAAACAGAAAAGAAAAAACTCACTATGGTGGTATATGTAATCGAATTTAAGTGTGTTATTTAAGACCGTCTATGAAAAATGGCCTACACATGATGGTATGTTATGTATATTTTATGTGGTGGCTAGGGATTATCCCTATGAAACACAAGGAATCCCATTATGGGTGTGGTGGTGTTTAAATGTGGCTAGGTTCATCATGATAAGAAAAAGGCAAACAAATATGCAAGTTGAGGACCACATCATAGTGAATGTCATTTTGGATACAAAACAACCAATGCATTGTCACTATGATCTTGTGAATGGAATATTGATGGGTATTATATAGAAATTAGGAGAAATTATTATTGATATTTTTGGAAGAATATTAATTGATTCATATATAAAGTTCCTAAATGTTATATCATGATCTAGTTTGAGTTATAAGTTTATTATATGACTACACATGTGAATTAAATGGTAATTTAATTCAAGATATAATAAGATAGAATGAGCCAAAAAAATAGTTATTTTATTAACTGTGGTTATGGAAATCATGGAGGAAATTAATGGGATTTATAGGAAATTTTAATGATATATAATTATACTAAGAGGTATCCACTTGTTCGTTTCATGACCTCCCTGTTTGAAAGGATCTATTAGAAGAGAAAATAAAAGAAGAGAAAGACTCGAGAAAATATTAAATACCTGATTCCTAGAGGAAAATAGGAGTTCCAAATGAGGGGAGGGAAAGAACATGGAGTCGGAACTTGTAGAAGACTCATCCAATAAAGAAGATAATCAAGTGGATGACATCCAAAAAAATTAATTATCCTACCAATTTAATAAAATATGATTATATTTTCATATTTGATTTTAACACTTGTTTTGTGATAGTGCGTGGAATTTTAGAATCTATTTCAGAGCTAAAAATGATATGTGATAAATAAGTGGAATCAACATCATGTTTCTAATCAAGGAGGTATTCATGAAATGAATAAGAGGATATAACAATTATATAAGATATTATATAATAATGGGAATCATGCTTGAATTTTATTATATAATTATACAATAAATTTCCTTAGAAAATAATTGTTTGGGGATATAGGAGGTGGCCCTGAATTCTAATATAATGAAATTGAGAATAATGATGAAGTAATAAAATTATATGATTGAAGATATTTCTCAACGAATTTTCAAGAAAATATTTATGGATAAGGAATTTATGGAAAGAATCATTCCCATAAATACTCAGTATGAAGAAATAAGACAATCCAAAATGGATGCTACATCGGGTTTAAAGGAAACAACTATTTAATTAGAGAAGAAATATGAAAATATCATAGAACTCTAGGTGAGTATAAACACAAAAAATTACAAGAAAATACCTCCAAATGTATCCCTATATTAAAGAATGAGTCTGGATAAAATATATTCCAGAAAATATATGTTCCATGATAATTCTTGCAGAGATTATCCACAAATGATGGAGGAAACAAAGTGCTTCTATTGTAGAAGATTCAGGCACATCATGAGTAGATATTTCAAATCCAACATTCCTAGATATAATATAATAACTCTAGTAGTACCAATGTCTCAAAAAAGAGACCAAATTAAGTATGATATTATGGTAAATTCATTATTTCTTATAACCTGGGTAACTTGGAAATATATGGGAATTTGAGGAATACATGGAAGATTATAGAGAACATAAGGAGAAACTCCACTCCTATGGCTTATAAAGATAATTCTTACCCTATAAGAAGGAATTACAAGTTTAAAAATAGGTTCAATGTATTTAATAAAAAAATAATCCCCAAAAAAGGTTGTATCAAGCACCATGATTTAGATATTCACAATAAATCTTTTAGATAGAATGAAAGAAAATTAGAACAAAAGAAATAGATTTTTTCTGATGTGTAAGTGGTGGAAGTAAAGTGGGATCTATCACTAAATAATAAGTATTCCAAATATAACTCTTTTTCAGTAAGGAAAAAAATTTCCGTAGCAGTTCCGAAAAACCCAATAGAAGATAAAAGATAAATATGGAATGGAAAATAATACCGAAACAGAGATCTACTACTTATGAGACTCAAGAAGATATTTTTTCAAGTTTGATCAATTCTATAATAATAAAAAATATTAATCCATGGAAGGATGAAAATGATCACCTCCTACGAAGGGAAGTGTAGAAGTTGTATCACATAGAGAAGATATTTCTGAATGAGGTTAATAAATAAGGATACTATAAATGTTGATAATGATGAGGTGGAAGAGATGACAAAATTATTCTTTCAAAATATAAAAATGTAAAAAATGAAGGATGGAAGATGTTATTTTGGTCCAATATAGCTATCCTTATTCCTATACTTGAGGAAATTTTAAATCCTGCTCACCCCATATGATTTATTATTCCAATTCAATTGTTATGTGGTGTCAAATTAAAGGGGATATATGATCCATTGAGATATTTTTCTAGAAAAATCACATGTTATTATAGTTTAAAAGAAGTTATGATATAGCCACAATTTAAATTGGTCTCGTACTACTTGAATAAGATAAAATGGTAAATATGAATAGACACAAAAAAAATTATAATATTTTTTATCTAAAAATTGGTTTGGTGTTTTTTACCATATGATGTTTTTTATGATATAAAAATGTTGTTGAGTTAGTAAATTTTTTTAATAAGTGGTACATCTAAATAGAGATACAAATACTAGTTTATATAACTAAATACTCAGGGTGAGTTGTGTTGAAAATTAATGGATATTATTCCTTATTATAAGTTATTGAATCCTATAGAGAACTGAAAGACATGGAGTACAAGGGGAATCAGTTTTTAAAAAAATGTACCAATTTCTTTATCAAGTGGTATTATCCTCACAGATGAATGATTTTGTTTTAATTTATAACTTTTCAGTATGAAATTTAGGGGTGTCACATGTTATTTTGATAAGTAAAATAGGAAAAGATTCTTGATCGTTAATTATTTCTCAAGAGTGACAAGGATAATTTTTAGGATGTTTTCAAATTCTTTTTTCCATAACTGATCTTAGGATTAGTATTATTAGAGATTTTGTTAAGAGTAAAAAGTCTTAGTGGGATCCTCACTCAACTAAACTCTTCATGATTCTACCTTTTATGGAAATTATTCTATAGGAGTTATTTGGAGTAGGGAATTCCAACCAAAAAAATCATTTGGTTTCAAAGGATTTGTCTAATCAGTGAGCTATTGAAGCTAGTGTATGAATATGTTTTCAAATAGGGATAAAATATATATAATATTTAATTCCACCATATCCTCATAACTAGAGTTAAATCCCATGAAGAAACTATCTGGGAAGTTGAATTCTAAGGGATATTTGATCTTTCTTGGAGTTTCATCGCACCCATAAAATGGGGTAAAAGTGCGAAGATGAAAGGAATTAATTCTATTCAAAGGAGGGTTTATATTCATACAAAAAAACCCAAATTAAAGGAAAATAACATCAATTTTAATTTAATTTTCAAAAAAGGGGAGTAATATTTATTGAGGTTTAAATTATTGGATATTTTCAACCAAATTCAAGGGATGATATTTTTAAAAATACAAAATTATTATATTATATATAATGTCAATAGTTTTTTTTATAATAAGAATTCTGAAAATAAAATTAATGAAAATGATAATAAATAATAATTTCAAGGTGGTTCTTAGTGGTTTATTGAAAAATGTTATTTATTTTTTGTTTTTTAGAGTTGTTGACAGTGTATCATGAATGTTGTTTTGTTGGAATTATTTTCCTCACACATAGAATGATATTTAATGGAAATACATAAGTGTGAAGGTATTCTACAAGGATCCTACATTTTTAAGATAAAGGGGAAAAGGTATCTTAAATAATGAATAATAGTATCATGCCTCAACATAAGTAATGTTTTGTTGATGTTAGCCAACACGTGCAGGACCACAACCTATTCAGTTGGTGCAACAAAGATAGAGAATAAACAAGGTGAATCCAATCCTATAATGCAGGTCAGGTTGATAAGTAATTTCCCCAAATGAAAAAATATAAAGGTAACATTCTATAGTTCATGTCGTGTTAATTATAAAATAACCAAATATCTTGTACCGCACTTTAGAGATAATCTTGGTGCAATGGGGGTGTGAATGTAAATAATGGGGAAGGTAAATAACAAATTAGGAGGTTTCTATTGTCTAAATAATGTAATACATTGTTTACATGTAGTTCAATAATACTAGAATGGGATGGTCTACATCATAGAGGTGTATGTGGTGGCTTAAGAATATCCTTATGACACATGGGGAATCCCATTATGGGTTCAGTGATGTTTAAAAGAGGAAGTGGTCATTATGAGGAGATAAAATTTTAAAAATAAACATAAGTAGAAGATAATATAAAAGCGATCACAATTTTGGGGGAAAATAGGTCAAAGTTTCTTCATTGTGTCATGGTTAATGTCATATTGATGGGTGACAAACATATTTCAAGAGAAATTATAATTAAAATAATTAGATGATTCTTAATTGATTCTTACATCATGTTTCATGGTTTTAGATCATGGTCTAAGATTTATTTGAAGTTGATTATAGTAGAAAACATGTGTACTACATGGATATTTTATTTACACTATAATGAGATATAATGAGCTCAAAAATAGTTATTTTGTGTAATGTATTTGTGGAAAACATAGAGTAAACTCATGGGTGTTAGGGAATGTTTTAATGACCCATAATGATAAAGACAATGGTAAATATTTGGGTGTATAGGTTATGTATTTGAAGGGATCCAGACTATTAGATAAAAGAATAGAATAGAAATACCTAATCTCATATTTCATATATAATTCTAAAAAGGAAAATTGGAGTTCCAAATAAGGGTTTGGAAAGAAGGAGTCGACACCAGTGGAATACTCATCTGAAGAAAAGGAATATATTATTGTGAAATAACTAAAAAGAAAATTAATTATAGATTCACTCTATAATAAGAAGAAGTGATGCATGAAGTTATTCATAAGAAATATATGAGGGAACATCCCAATTGTACTACAACAGATCACTTACCCATTATCGAAGATGCATGACCAGAAATTAAAGTTGGTTAAGGGAACTGCAAGTCCATGAACTATTTTAAGGTGTTCCTTTGCAACATAGTGAGAAATGGATAGAATTATTGAGGTAGTAACCCTTAGTAATAAGTGATTTGTCACTAAAATTTTTAAGGTATTGTACCTAGGCCAAGAATGACCTAGATTGAACCCATTTAATGGGAGTGAACCATGTAAAGATAAGTGATCTTTATAGTGATTTAGTGTCTGTAACATCACTAATTCAGGCTTAATGGGCATAGCCTAGAGAGGTTGAACCATGTATATTCTTATGTCCAAATTTACATTATGTGTGCACACTAAAACATATCATGAAACCTAAAATATATTCGATAAAAGAGAATAAAATTGACCCTTAAGTTTGAAAGGTCAAGATCCTTTAGAGAAATTGAGATATTCAATTTCCAAGCATTTTAATTGGTAAATCACACTATACATCCTAGGTCCCGCCCCCTTTAGGGTAATCTCACACTAAGCCCCGATTAAGGGAAAAAATTGATAGACCATATACATTAATGTATTTGTTTTTAACTTGTATTTCTATGATGGTAATGAAATAATAGAGGAGAAATAGAGAGAAATGATGAAATTTATTGTAAAGGGGAGGAATATTTTTATTTCAGTATCATTCACTTCCTTATATATATTTTTTGGGGTTTCAATTTAATTTTCATTCCACATTTATAATTTTTGATACAATTTTTTATTTGATGTAAAAATTACATTAAAATACAATCATTACATGCTTTAGATATCATTGTTTTTAATATTAAATGAATATATGTGGGAATAAATAATTAAGGATGAGAATAAGGTTATTAATTTGATAAATCATTTTTAGGGGGGATTAGTTGATTAATGTAAACGAAACTCTTATTTCCATGTTATGATTTTAGTTTCTAAAGATTATGATTATTGGTTTTTTATTATCATTAATTCCCTAATTGATTTAGCCAATTATTTTGTTACCATTCCTGATAGGTTTCTAATCTATTTTTTGTATTATTTTTTATGCTCATATCTTGAGATATGATTTGGGAATTTCGACGAACTAGAAATTTTATTGACATATTTTCAAAGATATGAAAAGTTAATTTCGCATTAATATGATTGAGTTATTTTTTATTTGAGCCCCACTAATTTCTTTATGACTTACCTTTATATTGAATCATTATTTTAATCCAATAGAATACATGAATGGCATTGGTATGGATGAAATATTAGGAAAATAATTTATCTTTCCTACAATAATATTTGTATTTTTCATGATATATAATTGAATAAGTAAAATGGAATAAGTTATCATTAGTGTGAAGGGGATTATATTTATTTAAAATAGTATATCTGTGGTATTATCATATGGTGAGAGTGAAAGGTTCAAAGATTTACTTTCAATATGATTTATTATCTACACCCTAGAAAACATTTGAAAATTAATTGTTATGAAATAATTATTTAAAAATAATTTAAAAAAATGGAGAAATAATTGTTGATTAAGAGAGTATATATTTAATTATTATTATTCATTTTATTTCTGATCATTTTCATCAAATGGGGAGTATTGGGTGATATTATTTATATAGGAAGAGGTTTTTTTGCATTTCTATTGTTTCCATGCAATGTGACTTAGAGTTTAATACTACTTTTTAGCCTTTTTTCAAGTCAATTACCTACCAACCCTCACCCTTAGATATATTTGATCCTTTTTGTGAATTCCTCATGATTATTTCTGATTTTTTTCTTCATTAGGTGATATTTTAGATTCAGTTCAAGCCTATGGTTACGGATCATGTACAAGATGTATGAACATAATTCTAGTAAAAATATACCTTCAGTGATGAGATAATATTTTCAAGTGGGGTAGATCACAAATTTTCCTAGAGGGTATTGATGAATTTATAAATGTTAATAGAGGTAAAAAGGAATAATAATTTTAAATGTTGAGAGTGATATACATGGTTTACATGGTTTTCTTGAAATAATAGAATATAATAAAAGATATATATTATTTGATGATTTAGAGTTTATTCCTTATTGATAATTTCTCAATTTGGATGATGATGATGTTTTATCCTTGTTATATAGGGTTTTATTTGTGTTTAAGTATAAATTGTGTCCTTGAGGAAAATAAAGGATTTTAGTATTGGGGGATTTATAGTGACCCATACTTTTCATACATAGATATTAAATATTATTAGATGAATATTCTTATATTTTATAATGATCCATGTTATAATAATATAGGTATAGTATCTTTACAAAATTGGATGCATAAAAAACTAGTTCTGATGTGTACTAAATAATATTCCACTAAAATTTTCATCACAAAAACCATTATTATAAATATCATACATAGTACATATATTCATAAATTGGGTAAAAGGAAACATAATAAATGGTGATCTCAGATGCTCAATAAGGGAAAACATGGTAGATATCAATGATCGCTTGAGCATAACATGAGAATAAGGGTATGAGAGAATGGGAATGACATTTTAAGATCATATCATGTATATCATAGATTATAATATTTAGTCATGGAATAAATTTTGGAGGATAATAAGTCCTAAATAATATAGGAATCAAAGAACATGAGTTATTAAAGAATAACATTGGCATAATACATGAGTTTTTGGAAGTCACATAAATAGAGAAAATCATTTTCATAGTAGTTAAGGATCACTGCCAAGACAATCATAGTGGATTTCGTTCACTACACAAACCATCATAGTATTAAAGGTTCACTCCCAATGCTATCATTGTGGAAATATTCCTTTAATTAATTTAGTACAATCCCTATTTCAGTCCAATTCATCTTGTGAGATATCAATCATAACCCATTGTATTTTAAGACTATATAATTTTGAGTCCACCCAATACATAATTAAAATCATATATATTTATTCCCTAATATCATAAATCATTTACCATATAATAACCCATGAACATGAAATGAGTTCCATAATCATTTCATCATGGCATAAAATGTGGAAGAGAAATGGGTTTTATAATCATTTCATCAATTCATAATAGAATAATCCATGGAAAAGGAAATGGTTGCAAAAAATATTCACATAATAATAATAAAACATCAAGATTAAGCATAATAATTGTATTATTGGATCATATCCCCAATATAACATAATTAACATCGAAGGATATTATCACAGTTGAAAATTCTATTAAAAGAAGCATGGAGATATTTCCTAAAAAAATACACTTTTCACTTTTAAATAAGTCATTTAAAATCTGAAAATTTGAGATATATTAATGTTTTTTTTAATTTAAAGTAAAATTATGAACATGTATAGGAATATTTAAATCTTCAAATGTCCATCATAATTGGAAATTCATTTCATGTTTTAAAAGTTAAAGTAAAACATTCCATTAACACTTTTATAAAAAGTAAAAAGTACCTCATTTAGAAGATGATAACAGGATTCCATTATATCCATTTTTTTTAAATTAAAATAGGGGTAAAAATTAATTTAAAAATAATTTAATAGTATTAAAAAAAATTGAGAAAAAAATTAGAAATCATGGACATGGAAGAGAAAGGATTTTCTTCCAATACAGAAATAAAGTTGAGTTTCCATAAAAACATTCTTTCAATCTGTTGAGTATTTAAAGATTGTAAAATGAATAGAAAACATTTATTTTCAAGAAATAACCATATTATAATTAAATTTATTAGTTTCGTGAGAGTGATATCATAATAATTCATCATCATAAACAAAGTCATAAACAATCATGATAAATAATGAGATTGTAACATAAAATGCTTACCGTTATGGTGACATTTGAATTGTAATCCCCATAAAATTAAGAACCATATATAAGTATATAAATCCGCTAAACATTCATAACAGTAATAATAAAATATATTCATTGATATTATATACTCCTCATAAATGAATCAAGTGGTGAATATGACTTGTGTCACACAAAAATAAAATTGTGATGAATATCCATAATCTATGGTCTGACATTCTACATACATGTTCGAAACTCATGTATAATAAATATAGATTTATTATTCTTATATTCTATAGTCATAATCATATATATCATTCTATATATGATATACTTATAACCTATTATTGCCGATTTATTTTCATTTCTTTAATAAAATCATTGTTCTTGGTGATATCGCTTCATTTTTTATGTATGTCATGGTTTGGTAGTTTCGATCCTCATGATTTGATAATGGTTTCATCATATATGTAATTTTATTCATGATATAAATATAATATATATTCATTATATATATTTTTATATTTATCAATAAAAGTAGATATAGAAAATAGAATTTCACCGTTCATGTAGACAGTAGGTCGTACGTACGCAAGAAAGTTGTTTTTACTATTCAAAAGATGAAACAAAATAAATTAAAATATTAATTAACCTTTAAAAAATAACTATTATATCATATTTATTCATTATATCTATTCTAACTACCATCAATGTAAATTTTATATTGAAAATGAGTCACATCACTTGTAGAGGTGGTAATTCTCATATATGCATGAGGGACATTATCATTTTCTAATAGATTAAAGGTAAAAAGGTATATGTGATATTATAATTACATATGTATAATTAATTAATAACTATAATATATAAGCATTAAACCAATCATAAATACCATCCATGAATATGGTGGAGAAAAATTAATTGTATTACTACGTAGATATGGTAAGTCGTGCGTACGTGTGAGTGATAGTTTTACTTCCCATTTGATGGGAATAAGGAATTATAATGGATATTTAATATTAATAATATAATTTAAATATATTTTGGATAATTAATTTATTATTTTATGAAAAAATTCCATAAATTTATATGAGTTAAATAATAAGTAAAAAACAAACTAATTAGTTAGGGTGATTACCTCTTCTTTGAAGGAACTCCTTTAGATATCCTCTTAATGAACCATGGGGTTGGTAATTTGGGAAACCAACAAATCTAAAATATGGATAAGGAAGATTAAAAAGGGGGATTTATGGTGTGTTTCATATAGAAGGATCAAATTGGTGTGAAGAAGAGAAAGGACTGGTTCCCTTTTATAATTGAGTGAAGGGGAACCTAAGATATTTTTTAAAAATATTATAATATAATAATGTAATTCTCTAAGAAAATGAGTCCAAATGACTAGGGATTTAAATATAAAGTATTATTATTTATAAATAACATTATAAATTAATATTTTAATGGTTTCTCTTCATTTAAAACCTTTTCCTTTTAATTAAATGCTTTGTTAAACAATTTTAACATTAATCGTGGTAACATATTTTTTACTCTTTATGGGTTCAAATATTACTAATAGGGTAAAAATTCATTCATAAATTGAAAAGGGATAAACTTTTAAGCCATTTAATCTCACAATTTTTTATATTAAATTATTTAAATAATTTAATAAAATATTATTTTGATAAAATATCATTAATTTCAATTTTGAAACTATTTTTTTAATTTGAATTAAAAGACATAAAGGAAAATTTATAATTCAAATATAATCTTTTTAAACATAAATTATATGTTATATGTATCAGATAAATTCATGTAACTCTATAAATAAATATAATTACCTTACTTTAAATATTTTTAAAACCATTTTTTTATTTTTCTATTAATTGAATAAATATTTCATTAGTGTTGTGTAAGCATTTAAGATAATTATTTAATCACTAAAATTTATAAATAAATTACCCAAATGAATATAATTTCATTATTTATGAAATTAATATAAATATTTTTTTATAAATTTATTTATCCTTATGTGAACACATAAGATATTTTTTAAACTAAGAGAGTGTCACATATAAATTTCTTTTGTATAAATATTATATTTGACATTTTCATAGACAATTATCACATAAAAACAATATTTTGAGCCTAAGGTGATGAGGGTAAAATTACATTAATAAAATGTGAATTTATATGGGAAAATAGTGACCTTAACACTTATTTTTAATCTAGATTGAATTGATTTACACCTTACTAAGGTGATAAATTTAACCCCAATTATTATTCATGAGACCTAAAAATAAAAGTAGTGTATTTACCAAATTTCAACCTCCAAAATATTAATCCATTTTATTAATTTCAATAAATAAAATTAGTATTAAATAATTTAAAAAAATAATCTGAAAAAATACGATGAAAACACTTTTTTAGAAAAATAAATTTTTAAGAATAAAACTAGATTTATTCTTATCCCATGTTTAGAAAAATTATTAAATGGATGTTAAAAATTTATATTGAATATATAATATATATATTTCATTAAAATTATTTTCCATTAGTTATTAAATTAAATTATTAAGATAAAAATATATTTTACATAAAAAATATTTTCAGAAAAAACATTTTTTTATGTTCAAATGTTTTTTTTTCTAATTAATTGATAAAGAATGATTTTATTTTATACATTTGTAAAAATAATTTTTTCGTAATTGATAGATTCCTACTAATAGCATATAATCCAATGGTTGATCGATAACTATCAAAAAATAATATTTCATAGTACGTTTTGTTTTGTTTAAACTCGGTGTTCTATTTATTAAAAACTATCAAATAAATGAAATTTTTTAAAAAGAAATATATTCATAAATATCAAAGTGTTCCATTATACCCAAATTAAAATTAATTTATCACATTATATTAATTAATTTTATATAAAAATCTGAGGATAACTCTGATTTATTATATCAATAGGTTCCAAAGTAGATTCTTCAGATTTCTGATTTCTCTATAGAGATTTCACCAGGTGAGTTATATTATTCCATATCACTTTATCGATATGATCCAATATTTCTACTAGTTGTTATTTATAAAAAATATCACATTTCAATGTTATGTTCTATGATTTTAGTAAATATGATATATCAGGTATTTACTACCATATAATATATACATGGAATGCATTGTGAACATGAGAGAGGTTCAGTGGAGGTTCCAAGTGATAAGATACTATCCACACTCAATCAAGAATCTCGAAATGTAAAATATACATAGTTATCAAGTTTACCATATTTATAAATCTCAAAACATTATTCCATTTTTAAATTCATATAAAAACCATCTCATCAACATCAAATTCTAGATCACATAGATGATTTCCAATATAAATTTTATATCAACTCTGTGTTACCATGATGTGTTTCTAAACAGATCTAACTTTATCTTCTATTTACTCATCTAGATTAGGAATCAATATCTTTATTTTTCCAACTTAATTCAATTATGTTGGAGTAATACATTTATTTCCATATAGTTCTTTATGATGTTCCATCTGAATGCTTGAGTAAAATCTATTATTATAAGAAAACTTGACCAGAGGAAGGTGTTGATCCCAATAACCATTGAAATCCATAAGACAATATCTCAACATATCCTATAGGGTCGAATGGTTCTCTTAGACTATACATATATATATATATGGATAATATACCATACTGAAACTCAACTCTATATTTAGATCCTACTAAAGAGTTCTCCAGAACTTGGAGGTAAGCCTCATATCCCAATCAGATAGAATTTAATGTATTAAACCATGAAATCTTTCCACTTCCTTAATGTATATTCTGTAAGTATGATCAAGATTTAAATATAATCTAATAGAAATAAATATTTTTACCTTATAATTTGATAGAATACAACCTAAATTTTATTTTGTCCCTTATATGTTTTGGGGTGTCTAATGACAAAGTACATGGTGATTTTTCCCCATTTCCATTTTATTATAGGAAATAATTGTAATATCCCCTTATAATGTTTCTCTAATCTTTAACTTTCTAATACACTAAGAATCAATATACATAAATATAAATATATCACTTCATATTTTACCTCTAGAAATACTCTTTTAAATCTCTATACATCTTCATACTTCCATTATGAATAAACAATGTTGAACTATGAGCATTATAAAATACCTCTTTCTTCAAATAAGGTATGTACATAACACATACATGGTTCTCAATCATTATCATTAAATCACAATCAGGTTTAAATTTTTGGACATTTATCACCTTCTTAGTTATTTCTACATCTTTTTTTTATACACCTTTAAACTTCACATGGATAATTGGTTAAACACTCATTTGCAAAAGATAATATTTATCCCCTTCCTTCAATATTTCAATATCCATCTATTGAAAATCCTAAAATATTTGTTATTTTTTTATCCTTTTCATAGATGACATAGAATGATGTTTTCAACTAATATTATTTATCACCTTGTTCACTTTTCCATGGTGTTAATGTATTGAGCAGTCAAAATCTGCAATTAGCTCCAACCATCTCCCCCAACACATGTTCAACTATTTTTGTGTAAAAAAATTAATCATTTATGATCGGTATATATATCAAACCTTTATTTATAAATATAATGACTATATATATTTAATAAAAATAATACCACAACTAACTCCATATCATGAGTTGGGAAAATTCTCTAAAAACCTTTAATTTCAATGGGACCTAAGATATTACCATGTCATTCTATATTAGAATGCATCCTACTACATTCTTCAATGTTTTACTATAGAATACAAACCTTTATCCACTTGAGGGTAAAGTAATTATAGTTTTAATGAATGGTATTGTATTCAGTTCCTTTAAATTTTCTACACATTCATCTATCTAGAGGAACTTAGTTCTATTTTGAGTTAACAAAGTGAGTGGATTATATAGTCATTAAGAATTATCCAAAAAACATCAATAATATCCATCCAAACCAAGAAAACTACGAAACGCATTCATGGTGGTTATTTTGGGACAATGTTCAATAACTTCTGTATTTGAAGGATCTATTGATATACACTCACATGAGATTATATATCTTAATAATTAGAACTTCCAAATCCAAATTTTATACTTGGTAATTTTTTTTGTAAAGATTCTCCTTCCTCGGGTACTGAAAAAGAATTATAAAATGATCTTAATGTTATTCCTACAACCTTGGGGGCTTTTAAACAATTCTAAAATAATCTTCATGCTCTTACTTTCTATTTTAGTGTATAATAATATAATCTATAATGACTACCCCAAACTGATGAAGGTAATCTCTAGGTAATCTATTCCTTAAATCCATGAAGATAATAGGGGAGTTAGTAAGAAAAAATTATATCAATATAAATTGGTAGTGTCCATACCTTGTAAAAAAATATCTCAGGTATATCCTCTATCTTTTCTATCAAATGATGATATCCAAAATCAATTTCAATCTTAGAAAAAGTATGGATTATTGTGAACTTGATCAGATGAATCATCAATACAGGGTATATTATGCCTTTTCTTAAATGTAATCTTGTTATGTTCATGATAATCAATACTGATTCGCATTGATCCATGTTTATTATTAAAAAATTAAAGGTTAACCCCAAGGTGATTTACTTAGATGAATGGATACCTTTTCAATATTCTCATAGGATTTCTTCTTTAATTCCTATAACTCAAATGATTCCATTATATATGGATCCTTTGAAATATGTGTACAACTATTTGTGAGTTCTATTAAGAACTAAACTTAGTGATTAATTGGAATACCAGTAAATTCTTCCATAAATACATTTAGAAACTATAATACAACATTCAAATCATTGATTTTTAGTTTTGAACAAACCATTTGAGATGAACACCCCTTTTTAATAGGAATCACGGCCCATATAATGGGTTTTATTTTCATCATAAGTTCATTTTTATCATATCACTAATATAAAATCATATGTAGGTTAAGAATATTAGATTTGACTTCCCCTAATTTCCATTTGATGTGTAATTTATGTAATTAAATCCAATACATTCCCAAAATAACATTAAATTAAACCAAAGGGATAATAACAAGATTTATAGGAATCATATTCCCACAAACTTTAATATGAGTAGAATCATAGAATGTATATGTGATCATCATACCATTATAGTTTTTCACTCCTAATTAAATATTTAATCATTTTGGTGGAATATTTATAACCATCAAAAATTATTCAGAAATAAAATATTAGGTTCATCTAGATTCTGATAAGATATTAACAGTGCTAGAGTGGATGGTAAATGTTCCGTTAACCATGTCATAATCACACCCCTCAATAGAAATTGTGATTGCATGATATTTTCATATATATCTTGGTTTAAGAAGTTTTTTATGTCAATTATCATTATTAAAAATGGTATTTGAGAACTAGTTAGCATAATTCCCATACTCCTTACATTTTAATCACTCGTGTGTGGGTGGTTCATTCTATGGAAATGTTTCTCTATTAACATCATTAGATAAATTCATCCCATAATTTCAGCATGAAAATTACATATAACCTTACTTTACAAACTTAAAACATTTTTCACCCCCCTTAAGATAATTTCTTATATACTTCCATCCACACATCAAGAATAAATAAAGAATCATCTTCTTCTCTTAATGGTTTTTTATAGTTTCCTTTGAATTTCAAACATTACTTTTCTTTCCAAAACCATAATATTTTCAAATAACTATAATCTCCATTTCAACCATGATATAACATAAAATAATTTATTCATATCTACTAATGTATTTTATGGCTAACAACCTTCAAAGGAATGGTTTTAACCCACTAAATAATCAATCAACCTTACTTTTATCTTTTATAATAATACCAAAAGTGTTCCTGACAAGTATCATATAATTTTCAGTATATATACCAATGGATTAATCATACTTATTCTTTAGATCAATAAATTAATTTTTCCATTTTTGTATGAATAATATCAGAAAGTTACTTGTTGAAAAATAATCTCTTAAACTTATCCCACTCCATGTATTCAATTTAATTATATGGCCCCATATTTTTTTATAATATTCCACCATTGATCAACTTTTCCTTCCAAATGATATAAATCCACACATTATTTTTTAATACTCCAAACAATGGATAATGGAAAATACCTTTTCAATAGTACTCGTCCATTTCTCAGTAACTAGTGGATCAGTGTGCCCACTAAAATAAGGTTGTAATTGCCTCATGAAGATCTCAATAAAATGGTGTTCCCTCTTTCTCTAGTTTATAATTTCTACGTGATTAGTATTTTGAGAATGTTTTGTGGTCATAAAATTTATATTTTCATTCTGTCTCCCAAAAAATTTGTTTTCTTAGGGGGACAATCATTGCATTTTTTGTCACATTACGAATTAGTATCATTCCTTTGGATTCTAGTCATCATATGAAACAAAAAAAATCATATTATGAGAAATAATAATCATATTATAAAACCACATAATTATGAAAAATTATTTATAGGATGTATAAATAAAGAAACCTTGTTTTAAGTATTTATAACCTTAGGTTTAACCTATATCATTCATGATAATTATAAAAACTATGGGATGTTATCTGATAGTTGGATATATCCCTAAGGTTCTCATTAAAGTTCTCCCATCCAAGTTTCCCATAATTAACTAATCCTTTTTTTGATTCCAACTATAGATACCCATACCTTTTATACATATATATTACATATTATTAGATAAATTTTCATTACATAATATAATGATCCATTCCAGAATCATATAGTTATACTATCTTTGGAAATGTTGATACATAAATAACCAGTTTATATGTGTAGTACATCATATTAAGCTAAAATATTCATAACTATAATCCTTATTATATATATCATTCTTAGTGACTTTCTTAATAACTTGGGGAAAAAGAAACATAAGAAATGGTGAGCTCAGATTCTTAATAAGGGAAAACAAGGGAGATATCAATGATCACTTGAGGATAACATGAGCATAAGGGTATAATAGAAACAACATTATAATTGAAAATCATAACCTGTATATCATATTTCATGATCTTGGTTCATAGAATAAATTTTTATAGTTCATTTGACATGAATCTTATAGGAATCAACGAACCTGAGTTATAAGAGTATAACACTTTCATAATACATGATTTTGTGGCATATATATAAGTATAAAAATCATTCCCATGGTAATAAAGGATCACGTACAAGACTATAATAATGGATTGGATTCACTCCAAAAACCATCATATTATTATAGGTTAACACTCAACATAATCATAGTGGATAGTGTCCCTTACTATACAAGGTTCACTCCCCATTATCATCCTATTTATCCCATTATATATCAATTTTTTCTCAATTAATTGGATGGATATATAATTTCATACCAACCCATCACAAAATTAAAACCATACATATGTGTGACAAAATTTTATAAGTCATTCACAATATCATATCCTATGAAAAGTAAATGGGTTTCATAAGCATTACATCATGTTATAACCCATGGAAGATAAATGAGTTTCCTAATCATTTCATCAATTCATCATAGTGTAACCCATGGAAAAGGAATGGGTTTCAGAAACATCTTGTAAAAATAATCACAAAACATCTATATAAATAATAAAAATTTTATCATTGGATCATATCCCTAGTACAACATTATTAACATCCAAGGATTTTATCATATTTTAAAATTCAATTAAAATAATCATGTAAATATTTCCTAAGGAAAAACATTTTCATTTTTAAATCACTTACTTAAAATCAAAAAAATTACAAAATAATTAGAAAATTTAAATGTTAAATATTACATGAAAAAAATAAATTAATCTTTAGATAAATTATTTTTAATTATGGTGGGAAATTCCATTCATGTCTTATATGTTAAAATAAAACATACCTTTCTCATTTTTATAAAATGAGAAAAAGTATCACATTTGGAAAATGATAATAAGGTTCCTATTAAACCATTTTTTAAAATTAAATACATGGTAGAAATTAATTTTAAAATAATTAGATAATATTAAATAAATTCATTATTTTATATTGAAAAATGTGAATAGAAAAAAAGGTGTTATGACCAAAGAGAGATATAATGCTGATATTATTTAAAAATAAAATTTCAATATATTGAGTATTTAAAGAGAGTAAAATTAAAGGAGAAAATTTATTTTCATGTATTTTAAATATTAGAATAAAATACAAGAGTTTTTTGATAGGTAGATCATAATAATTTTTCATTAGAAACTAAATCATAAATAATCTTGACAAATAATGACATTGTAACAAAAAATCCTTACCGCTTTGGAAACAATTAAATATTGATCAAAATGAAATAAATGAACTTAAATTGATATATAAATAAAAATAAAATTAATAATAATCATCTTTAAATATATACAGATTCAATCTATAAACCACATAAAAGAAACTAGTTGTTAACATCGCATGTGTCTTATAGAAATAAAAGTGAGATGAAAATATCTTACCTCAGATATGAATTCCTTTATTGTTGTTAAAAAATAATATCTAATAAATATATATATTATAGATCTATTATATATCTATAATCATATATATCATACCATATATTATTTACTTATTACCTTTTATCACTTGTTTATTAAAAATTATTTATTAAAATCATAGTTTTGGGTGATATCTACTTCATTTTTCGGGTATGTCTTAGTAAAGTAGTTTGTTCCTTATACATTGATCATGGTTCCATAATATCCATAATTTCAATCATCATATAAATATCATATATGTTGATTATATACATATTAATAGTCATCAGTAAAATTATTAATAGAAAATTGAATCACACCATTCATCGAGATAGTAGAACATACGTATGCATGAACATTGTTTTAACATTACGGTAGATATAATAAAAGAAAGGTAAATATTAATTATCCTTTTTAGAAAAATTATTATATAGTTTATATAAATTATTTATATCTATCTTTATGAGCATTAATTTAAAGTGGAAATGAAAAATGAACCACATCGCTTTGTGGAGGTTGTAGTCTAGATGTACGCAGGAGTGACATTATCATTTTTCAATAGGTTTGAAGGTAAGAAAGTATATGTGATATTATAATTATAAAATTATAGTTATTTTTTAATTATTATATATAAACATGAATCCCATTATAATAACCATCCATGAAAAATGGTGGTGTAAAATAAATTGTATCACTACTTGGATACAATAAGGTGTATGTATGTATGAGTTATACTTTAACTTCCCATTTTATGAGAAAGAGGGTAGATAATAGTTATTTAATATTCATAATGTAATTAAATTATATTTAGGATATTTAGGTTATTATTTTATGATGAATAATATATATTTATAAATGATAAAGAATAATTATAAAAGTGTTGGGTTAAGGTGATCACCTCTTCTTTGAAAGAACTCCTTTAGATATCCTCTTAGGAATCTTAGTGTTGGTATTTTGGGAAGAAAATCACCACTATAATATGACTAAGGATTCTTAGAAGATATTTTGGAAGGTAATGGATGATATATAAGGCTTAATGTGGTGTGAAGAAGATAAATGATGGGTTCCCATTTATAATCAAGGGGGATGAGCACTCTTCACATTTTTTAAAAGACTAAAACATTATAAAGTAGTTCTAAAGTAAATTATTTAAATGGGTAATTATTTGAAGGTAAGGTAATATGGGGTTTAAATATAATAAAAAAATAAAATTTTGTTTGGTTTTGGGGTCATTTTAAACATTATAGTTTTTATTAACCTCTAGGTCAACCAATTTTAACCTTAATCACAGTAATGGTTTCTTTACTCTTAATTGATTATAATTTTACATAAAAGGTAAAAAATGGTTTGTAAAATAAAAAGAGATAAATTTTTCGATCGTATATATTCTAAATTGTACTATATAAATATTTTTTTTAAATAACTTGATAAAATATTATTTTGATAAAATATCAATAATGTCAATTTTTGCACTATTCATTTTATTTGATTTAAAATAAATAAATATAAAGTTTTAATTAGAATATAATCTATTTAAACATCAATAATATTTTATATTTTTCTAAAAAACCATTTTACACTATAAATCACTCAAATTATATTACTTTCAATATTTTTAAAAATATTTATTTTCTTTTTCTGTTAATTTAATAAATATATTATGATCATTGTGAAAGCATTTAAAGTAATTATTTAATTAGTAAAAATTATATATAAATTACCATCATGAACATAAAATCATTTTTTGAAAAATTAATATTAATATTCATTCATAACATGGTTTTTTTCATATGTAAACACATAATATATATTTAAATCTAAAAGAGATAAACTTTGTAACTTTCTTTGATTTTTATATTATATAGGTTATTTTCATTGAAAAGTGTGTCTTAACACATTAAATTTTGATAATAAGGTAATAAGGGTAGAATTAATTTTATCAAATATGAATTTAGATGAAAAATGGTGAACTTAACAATTATTTTTAACCAAGAGGAACTCGGTTTACTATTAATTGAGGTTATAAATTTGACCAAGGTTACTATTAATAATCCCTAAAATTAAATGGGACCTATTTACCAAATTTAATCCTCCTAATTAAAAAAATGGAATCCATTTTTTAAAATTCAATAACTATAAGTATAGTAAATTAATTTTAAAAAAACATTTCCACACAAAACATGACATACCCCACTTTTTAGAAAAATACATGTTTAAACATAATAATAGGTTTATTATTATCCCACTCTTAGAAAAAACATTGAATGATTGTCAAAAATATTATTTAATATATAATTAATAAATTTCATTAAAATCATTCACCAATATATATTAATTAAATTTATTAAAATAAAAATAAATTGTGCGTATAAAAATAGTTTTTCTAAAACAACATCTTTTTTGTTTTTGAATAATTTTTTTTTATTTTTAATTAATTAATAACCAATGAAATTATTTTATACCTATGTAACTATTAGTTTTTCATTATTTATTGTGTAATATTCATAACTGCCAATCCAATGTCTAGGTGATGACTGTTACATAAAAATATTTTAAAATTATATCATGGTTCATTTAAGATATGTGTTGTGTGTATCAAAATCAATTAAAGAAATTAGATTATTTAAAGAGTAATATATTTTAAATATTATACTATTGTAGTATTTAATAGATATTTGATACATAAATTTTTCATTTATGTTTATATTGTTTAATTTTTTTCTTTTTTAATTGAATTTGTTTTTAATTTGTTATAATATGAATTAATCAAATAAAATTTTATACAGTTTTAGAGAAAATAAGAAGATAATAATGAATTTTTATAAAAAGAAAAGATAATGTTTTTAAGTTAAAAAAATAGGGTCAAACCTTTCTAGCCACATTAGAAACCATACACTATGGGGAAACTATGAAAGATCAACCACAATCATCTTGAGAGATAGATAGCGGTAGTAATGATCCACCACAGGGTGGCACTAGCATGTAAATGGCATGATCTGTGTGGGGAGACACAAGAAGGGGGTTTTGGTGTTGGGAGAAACCAAACTGAGGAAATGAATTATAAACCTCATGTTCATATGGGTAAGTAGTTCTGGCATAGGCGTATTTTTTATATGAGATAGGGAAAAACACATAGTTCACCTACAAAAAAAGTATGGGTTTGAGTGGGATGATGGTGTTTCCATGTCATCTTATTCATTTCAACTTGGGTTTCACCAATGGGACAATATTTCATGATTATTTGACCACTAATGGATTATCCTTGATTGGAGTTTTAATTCAATGGAGTCTTCATGACACATTTAAAAGACTCTATATTGTGACTATTGACCATGGAAACTCCATGAATGCACATGTTATTTCTCGATTAAGACACTGTTAAGAACACGGAAACCATAAAGATCATCAATTGAGATCATGCTTGAAACTGTGTTTGTAGACCTCATGCTATGTCTGTATAGAGGTTATTGATATATAAAATGTGTTTGTGCCACACCCAAATCATTTCACACCATAGAAAGGTTTTTGAATTTATAATGTTAAATGGAAAATCTTATACGGTGCATGGAATCATTCCTAAGTTTTTTTCCTTTTCCAAATCAAGAATAAAAATTTTCAACATGACCAATCAGAAATATATCACGTTGGTTACTGCTTGAGGATGTGGAGTTTCCTAGAGATACATCATGTCACGTTGGATTAAGATATCAAGATGTGAAGTAAATAGGTAGTACCTGATAAATATAGAGTTAGTTTTCATTGTGTTTTGATGTGTTATGAAAATGAACCTGCCTAGGATGACTTGATATATCACCCAAAACAACTCGCCACTTGGACCGATGTATATTCTCAATCCCCGTAGGCTTGAAAATAGTGTTTTGGAGTTATGTAAGTAATAATAGAAACAATTTTACCATTAAATATCATTAACTAGATATCAGATCATTTACTAAGAATCCTACATATATTGCCCATACATTGGACATACATGAAACATTCATAAGCATATATATGATGAATAAACTAACCAATTGAGTCACAATCAATACAACATATCCAAATAATTACTATTGAGATATATATATATATATATATCATCCAAAATAAACATACAATAATAGACAATAAATAAATTGAATATAAATAAAAGAAAGTTAATATTTTATTATACATAAATAAAAAAGATAATAAAACCTTTTACAAAACCACGCATGTACCTCTGTGAAACTCATAGTTTCTCTCTACATCCCAACTCATCCATATACCTAAGATAATTGATAACCAATACAACTGAAGCATGGAACCTATAGAAAACATGATGTTTTCATACATTTAAATGAGTTTATATGTAAGGTGTGAGCTAACA
The DNA here is from genome assembly GCA_963277665.1 of Viscum album. NCBI lineage: Eukaryota > Viridiplantae > Streptophyta > Magnoliopsida > Santalales > Viscaceae > Viscum > Viscum album. The sequence continues at coordinate 983,124,639 of OY728157.1, forward strand.
AGCCCTGTAGAATCACATCAAAGAATTTATGAAATTATTTTACAAAACATGTAATAAATTATAGTTTGAAATAAAATATAAAATAAGGTCTTCTATTTTAATTAATATATTGTGAAAAGAAACATCCATTCAATACTAGAAAGAATTAAACCTTATTTTTTAGGAAATCCCAATAAAACAATTTTTAAAAGAACAAACCACGAAGTAATGATTTTATGAATAATAATCAAATATCATTTGAAAACCTTCTGAATCCTTACATAAATACTCAATAATAAATCAAAATACATTCCTGAATTTGGATAAAAAATCAAAAGATACTTTAAACCATATTAAGAACACACCAAACAAAAAAAGAATAGAATCACTAAAGAGAAGGTCATTACAAGATAAAGTATAAATATTAAAACAATAAATAAACATAAATGGTTTCACTATCCAATAAAACATAAAGGGATACAAGAAATCATGAGAAGTAAATTTCTTTTATAAACCACTGATCAAGAAAAAAGTGTGATATTATATTCCCTAGGTACTAATGTGAGATGATACAAATAATTTTATAACAACATGGATCCACATCTGATGTATGTTATATACTATAATTACACAATCCATTTATATATCCCGCACTGGCCTCAAAGGAATGTAACTTCTCCACTATCCTTGGCTGAATCATAACTATGGGACCATAATAGTGTCTATTCCAACTATGGTATCATAAATCATGACCACACACCAAGAAACCAAGCATACTATGACCAATATAACATTAAGGTGAATAAAAATCCGTCAAATAGAATCACATACATCAAAAGTAAAATGAAATAAATCTCCCCAGCCTCTTACACCCACACATGAAACACCCCCTTTCACATCATACAACCTTCGCATTATAAATAACCCATAATGAGTGAAGAAACACAATGGGAAACCAATGAGGGTCTCACATGAATCAAACCATTTTTTATAAAGTTATTATGTATATTTAATAACATATCCACATGAAATTATATGTATCTTTTGATATATTTTTAAATCACACATCTTAAAACAACCATTGTAAATCAAAGAGAAAAAACATCGTTCACATTCCAATAATTTATTTAAAAACATATCAGGTTTTTAAAAATAAAAAATGGTCATAATACCTACATTTATCATGAAAATCCATTTGAAAATATTCAAAGGTATTTCATGAAATGCATTGTATTCTTAAACTCTTAGTTCAAAATAATCAAGCTGAAATCTGTATAAAATATTTTATGGAAAGGATGTTACTTAAAACACTTTATAAATCCATCATAATCTTTACACAAAATAGTAATTTAATTTAATATGAATTTACCAAGATCAACCACCCCATTAATTGGAGACTAATATAATGGAATAAAAACACCTTCCTCAAAAAAATCATAAAAAGTTTACAACATGTAAACTTGCATGAGGAATACTAAAAAATTATGGGAATAAATTATATGAGACTTAAAACACAAAATACCTAGGTTAAAAGTAACTCAAAACCATATTCCCTCATTTTTAGTGAGATAGGGTTCCTTGAAGGAAGAGAGAACCAAGGGAATGGAAGGGAAAGGTAAAGAGAATATAAAGGTAGAGAAAAATGGGAGTTTCAATTGAAGAATGCATGAAATCCACAAACAAGGATCCAAGAATCAAATGAGGGAAAGTTCGGATCTCCAATTGTGATCCATAGGGTTGGTTGAATGATTAAGTGAGTAGGAGAGGAGAAAAGAGGTTAATTATCATTAGGTAAAATAAGTAATTTAAATTTTTATTGAAAAGTAGCTTGTACAGTTTGGTTACATGGTTTGGAAAGCTGTGTGACAACCTTGTGGTCTCCAATAGGGACCAATTTCACCTTTTCATGGTTTACGTTAATGGTTTAATAAACAATTTTCCAGCCATTTAAAATTATACCCACAAAACTATTGATCTGATCACAATATTTTTTCATGGTTTTTACTAATCATGTGTAATTAATATGCCAATACCCCTATGAGAGAAATTTATCGCATGGTTTCTAGTATTTTTTTCATGTTTTGGACCCAACCATGAACTAATATTAAAAAAATAGTGAATTAAGAAATATTAACTAGAAAGGAACCTATGTAGTGGAAATATCATGGTTTCCTCTCAATATTGTGCACTAACCATGCAAAGGGGTAAAATTTATCTAATTAGAAAAAAAGTCCAAAATTATCAAATATAAAATTAACCCAAAATTAGTTAATTAAAACGCCATAAAAGTAGAATTAGGTATTAAAAACCCCCACTCTGTCACTTTCTACCCCCATAAAATTCTTAGTCAAATGTAGAAGGCAATATGATAATAACAACATAAAATCCTCAAAACCCTGAAATTCAATTCCTCAAATAACACCGAAAAATTCAAAACCCCATTCAAAAAATCATATTTTCTAATCCATAATTGAATGGATCCCTATAATTGGTCACCCCATCATTTATAACTATTATAAAATAGTGTAACGAAGGGAAAATTTACTAAAAAGATACTGCCACTAAAGATAAATTTCTTCTTGCAACCAAAACCTACATTCCAATGAAACCTCACTAAAAATCCAAAGAACTAAAACATGAATAAAAAACAACATCAAAAAATGGAACATATAACTAAACCATAATAAAAAAAACCATCCCCAAAAGGAATGGAAAAACAAAACCTCAAACTGGTCTCAATGAAACAAACTTGGGATCTTTACCTAAGTGATCCCCCCCCCCCCCCGAGGGTAAACAAGGACCCCAACCATGGAACATCTTCTCATGTTTATCCCAAGAAACCAAAACTAGCAACCTCATATGCTCAAATGAATTAAATATTGTTTATAATTACAAGAGCATTGAAACAATAGTCTCTCATGATCAACCCACCATGAATTTCTATCCCAATGACTAAAAATCCAGAATAAAAGACCTACAGAAGCAATATTCAACTTACCAGACATACACATAACAACAAAAGACTATCAACCCATAAAATTATACAATAAAAAATCCTAAACCAAATATTAATCTCCAAGGATGATCTAACATCCAAAAAATGAACCTAAAAAATAAATAACCATGAGGCCTATGAATTCTAATCCAAATAACACCCAATCTCACTAAATATTTAATGTTCCCATAAGAAACCACAAATATTTGGAATTAAAAACTAAACATCATAGGAATAAGGTGAAAATAAAGGTTCCCCTTCTATGAAAATATATTAAAATGGGTTATTAGTGACTCACTAAAAATAAAAGGACACACACCTTGAAACAATAAAAAACCTTCATTGATCATTTACCTTGAAGAAGTCCCATAAACTCTAGACATTTCGTCACCTTAAAATATCATGATAGAACCACTAAAAGAACAATTCCTTGAGGAACTCCCTAATAAGGTTATATAAGTAAATATGGTTTTGATTCTAGCACTCTTCCTAGAGTATGGATGGAGTTCAAAACATAATAGATTTTCCATGTGCGGCATGAGATTTCACTAAAATTATTATCCTAAAAAACATGACTTCTATATTAATTATTAAACATCCAGAGAAGAAAAATTTAAATATCTCACGGCATAAATTTATTAAGTTTAAGAATCATGATTAAAACAAGACAATCCCATTGTAACTGCTGTATATGTCCAAAAACATAAAACATTCATAAAAAACACATTAATCACACATCAAAAAACATTTATTCCTTTAAATATCCAATTTATTATAAATAATTGTAAACTTGTACATCTAATAAGGAATCCACTTATTAGGAAAAAATTATTTTAAAACATACAATGTTTTAAAAACACATCATTTCATTTTAAAATCAAAAAATAATCATTACATGACTTAAGTACAATTTAGAACCATTTAAAAAATAATTACATTAATATTTATGTCCATTTCCAAAAAAATCCCAACAACATAAAAAAATAATCCATATTATTAGATACCTATTGTAAAAAAATCATATACTATTTAAAATAAAACACACCCAAACCATTTTTAAAATCACTCGTTTCAAAAAATTCCTTTTATCCCCTAAAATAAACAACCGCAACAAAATTCATAAAAGGAATAAAAAATCATACCAAACATCAAATAAAATCCATTTTAAACACCTAAAATAATCATAAAATACCTCTTTAATCTATCCTCATAATGTGGAAACCACTTTAGGGAAAATCCAAAAACAAGATATATCAAAATAACAAATCCAAGAGAGATGAAGATTTTTACATGGTTTGGTCATACGGTTTGTTAGGTCACACACTAAAAATGTGGAAGATTATAAGAAACTCACAAAATCATATATATGGGACCTAGATGCTTTTATAGGCCACCTGGTCTAACCATTTATCCCTAGTTCTACCTCTTTTTTCTCTACAAAATATAAAGGAACCCCAAAAATCACCTACTGGGATCGTTAGGGATCCAAATATCATCCTTTCACCTATAATGCATATAGTCATGAATGAAATGAAAATATATGACTCAAACTCAACTACCCATTATTACTCGAGGTTATATATGTGAAATATGTCATAAGACTCTCATCACACCTACCTATCATGTTTTGACATCCCTATATCCATTCCATCATGGCACACAACAAATAACGCAAACAATTATTAAAAACCTAGGCCCTTTCTATGAACATAGGATCTGATAAAAATTGAATAAGACTAGCCCATGATGATAATACACATCACTTGACCTAACCCACTATTGGGTTCAAAGAGCTTTCATGATCCACACTAGCTGGAAAATAGCGTCTGGGCGTTAAGGAAGCACATGTGGGAAGGATTTCTCTCTTATATCATATAAAAAAAGACAAAGGAATATTCAACAAGAATCTATGATAGATCTTTCATAAATTTTAAATATATAAAACATTTATAATCATAACTAAGATAAAAAATCTACCACCCCAAAATATTTCTCTTTAAATAATATGATTTCTTTGATAGCATGTGTTGCACGCAACACCGATCTTGGATGAACCATGATATACAAGTAAAATATAATTATTCTAAGATGGACATTATAACATATAAATTTAATTGTAAGGTATGAATAGAAATAAAAAAATTTATGAAATATATTATTTAATACTCAAGAAATAAACACTTAATTTTTAGTATATTTATTTTATTCTTCAAAAATATGTTTTCTTCAAAAAATGATTTTATTGATTTCTATGAGAAAATAAATATAATTAATTTTGAAAACTTTATAAAACATATTTGATAAGTTAAAATTCATTCTTTTAATTCATAATTATAAATTTATCTTAGGATTAATTTTTGAGAATTTCTAAAAAGTCTAAAATTTTAATGAATATTGAAAAATACTGATTTACATTGAAACTGTATTTTTCTTTTAAAATATTCACAATGTAAAATTTAATTTTATATTTGTTTTAAAATTTAATTTTTCCCTTATTATTGTAAATTATATAATTTTTTCTTTTTAAATGAATTTTATACATTAATTTTGTAAAAAAACCTTTTATACTAAAAAAGTGCATCTTTCCGAAAAAAACTATTTTTTATTCCATTTTTCCTATTTAAATTTAAATTAAATTTTTAAAAATATGTGTATTTAATTTTTAATAATGGATTCCATATTACTAATATATATTTATAAATTTATTAAATATATCCCTTTCATTTTTTATCCAATATGAATAAGATCATTAATAATTTTTGTTACCACATTTAAGGGTAAATTAAGTAATGAAGGGTAAAAATAATATTTTATGGATTAGAAAATGACCCTAACACTTGACTCAATTCAATTATATGAGTAATTTTATACCATAATAATCCTTTTTCAAAAATATATGACTTTTTGAGACAATTGGTTGACATTAAGTCCCTTATAGTATTTTATTTAATGAAAAATAAAAATGTCCATGCTATTGTTTTTAACAAGTATAAATTTTTAATTTGTGGTTATCCAGAAGATATGTTACATCGTAAATGATATTTGGAAATATAAATGAATTATATAGGTCATGGTAATTGTTTTTAATTTTTAGTAAATATATAATTACCATAAATACATACAAAACAATAATGATGTAATTATTAAATAAATAGAAAATCAAATAAATGATATTATAGGTTTTAAAATAAATATAATTTAGGATATTTAGGTTTATAGAAAAATATATATAAATTAATTTCATTTTTAGGATACAATAAATTATCTGTTTTTAATTTTACTTTTTTTTTATGTTTTTATAATCAATGTAGTGAATAGTATCAAATTTAACAATAATGATGTTTCAGGAATAAAATATTTTATTAAATTATTTTAAAATCATAAAAAATAGATATTAATGAAGGGGATAATATATGGTCTAAAATTTAGTATCATATCCATTTATTATCCATTTGGAAAAATTTGGATATAAAATAGTTTGTTTTTATTTTAATATTTTGAGTAATTCCAAAAACTCCATTCTCCTCCCTTATAAATACCACCCCTCACAACCCATTATACTCACACCTTACAAGAATTTAATATTTCAAAATATCTTCCAAAAAATATCATCAAACATCTCCCCAAATACAAGTCCATATAGTCTCATAAAAATACCAATTCAGTGTTCGTTAAGGGGTCCTAAATGAGGTAATATTTAAGAGGCAACTTACTGAGACCATATCTCTTAATTTCATTTCATATTTTACCTTATCCCAACCTCATTAATCTATAAAATAATAATAATTATAGTTTCATGTATGTACCTTAATTTTATATTTATAATGGATTCTTTTTTATCAATCCATTTTTATCATCTCCTATTGTCCAATGAATGGAATCCATTGTCTAAACTATGGAGATTAATCGTCTCGATGGATAATGAGGTTTCGTTTTTCATTACCACCTTCAAGGATAGTCATAAAACAATTATTATGAATACATAAGATTATAAAAATTATATTATGATTTATTTCATGTTATGGAACTAATATATATACATAATAATAAAATAAAATTAAACTTGTTAGTGATTGTCGGGTAAAACGCCAAAATAATCTAAACATTTATCATTAAAATTTTATCAAATGAATCATTGTTATTCCATAAATAAAAATGATATACGAAACCATTTAAATTTATATAAATTAATTAATAACATATAATTTAAATTCTATATTATTATTTTCATTTTAAAATAACAAGAATAATTATATACAAGAAACCAACTATAAAACCAGAAAACAAACACTCATAAAATGAAAAAATTGAACTTTATAACTCATAAAAATGACCATAAATGAACTTAATAATATTATAAAAAATAAAATACATGTTTAATAATATATAAATTAATTAATTAATTAATATTGTTTTATTATCGAAGATATTATGTTCAGCTTCATAATGCATTCAGACATAAGGTAAGGGATCTCTCAAAAAATCATATTTATTTTGGGATACGCTTTGTCTATATTCAATACAATTTATCTATTCATTTGTCTTATATAATTCGATAATATTATTTTCATATGTACAAAACGTATGTATATATATCAGTTCATCTTTATTTTATGTGGAATTACATGTTTTAAGAGGTTCATTCTCAATTCCTCTTGTTAAGAAAACCTGATTAAAGGGAACATCACTATTTCTTATACATTTTCAAGTACACTCAATAAATTATTTCAAGAATCTAATAATTTTATAAAATCACTAAATTTTTCTGGAAAAAAAATTAGTTCATTTATTTCATTGTGTAAATAATTATACTTTTATCCCATTTAAAACACAAAATTCTTTTCTATAAACTCGTACATAAGTGGCACATTTCTGAAGTTACCAAGACACTCTTTTTCTTATTTTCAATTAAATTCGATTTAATTATTAATAATATATTTTTATTTTTTCCTTTATGAATGTCCAAGATTAATTTATATACCTTATTTCAAGGATACCATTATTATAGTCCCTTTGAGTATTTTGCATGACATGGTTATGATTCCCATTTCTTTCCATAGGTAACCAATATGTTTATTACTTATGTTTGATTATTTATGTGACACACACATGAATTAACATGTTATTATGGGTGTGACTAGATAGATTTACATTTAATTAGGAAATGTTTTAGTCTCATGAGATTTTATGTAGGGGATTACAGAGTAAACCTAATTTATTATGAGATTATGTCCACTATGTGATATAGTCTTGGCAGTGAGCCTTGACTCATTTTTATCTAATATTATGTTTTTCTACCACATTCCAATGTTTCCATGAACATATCATTCAATGTTCTATATTTTATTCATCTATATGTTTATTCGTGAGACATTATTTTTATGTTATCATGTTATTCCTTCTTACTAATGTGATATTCTTTAATCCCATTTTTATTCCCTTAGTGTACTTTTAGCTCACCCCTTGTGTTTATGTATTCCCTGGGTTATCCCATGTAGTTGTAGGATCTAAAAGGTAGTTAGTATCTCATTATGGTAACTAATAAAAAGATGTTTTATTCTACTTTCTGGTTTTCAAATTATTTACCTAGATTTCCAAATACACTAAACTTTTCAATCCTTGGATTGTATTTCATGGATAATTATGCTTAAAATCATGTAACAATATACGAATATGGATTGAATTTATATAGTTTTCATCTGATTATGATCTAGGTTTTTTGGGTATTAGTACTACAGTGATTTAGTAATAACCCTAGGGATAATTCTATCACCATGGATAACCTTGATTGAAACATAGGGAACCAAAAGTAATGATATAATTTTCATTTATAAGTTTATCCTTATAGGTTCATATTTTCTTTATTATATTCTCATTAGAAAAGTATTTAAGGCCCATGTTTTTATTTATGTTTTTATTTAATGGCTAGAAATAGGAGAACGTGTTTTAATAACTAATGTGATAGGCAAATGTAACGATTTCCCCAATTAGATTTGAACCTTGGTGGGAATCATAGGAAGTGATGAAGGAGAAGTACCCTCAAAAAATTTCACCTTATTTTTTAAAATTAAATTTCATGGGATAAATTTAATATTGGGGGAAGAATGTAACACCCCAAAATATTTATCTTCAAATAATTTTATTTCTACGGTAGCTTGTGTTGCACACAACACCGTGTTTAAATAAACTACAATATACTATTAAAATACTATTATTCTAACATGACCATTATAACCTAGAATCTTAATTGATGGGTATTAAAATGAATAATAATATTATGAAATATAATTTTTAACTCATTGGAAATAAAAATGTAATTTTTAATAAAGTTATTTAATTCCTCAAAAATATGTTTTCTACAAAAATAGATGCCATTTCTTTCTATGATAAAATAAATATAATTAATTTTGACACTTTTTGAAAATTTATTTGAATCAATAAACTTCATTTTTGAATTCATAATGTAAAAATTATATTAGGATTATGTTTTGATAATTTTTTAAAAAGATTGAAATTCTAATGAATAGTAAAAATAATAATTAACATTGAAAACTGTATTTTATTTTAAATAATTTTTGAATTAGAATTTTATTTTGGATTATTTTAAAACATTAATTAGTTCCATTTGATTATAAATAATAAAATTTTTAAATTTAATTTTACACAATAATTTAGTATAAAAACCTTTTATACATAAAAGGGTAATTTTCCAAAAAATGGTATTTTGTTGTGTTTTGTCGGTTTAAATTTAAATTAAATTATTAAACTTATGTGTATTAAATTTTGAAAAAAAAAATTATATTATGAAACTATAGGTCAAAATTTAGAAAATATCCCCTTTTATTTTTTTATCAATATGAATAGTAACTATGGTAATTTTTGTTACCATATTTAGGTGTAAATCGGGTAGTTAAGGGTAAAGGAAATATGACAAGGATTATAAAATGAACCTAACGATTTCCCCAATTATATTTATGAGTAATTGTATTCCATAATAATCAATTATTTTAATTTATGACATTTCTTATCCACTTTGGTTACATTAATTCCTTTATAGTATTTTATTTAAATGAAAATCAGACTTTTCACACTCTTGTTTTTAACAAGTATAAAATTTTTAGTATGTGGTTTTCTAGAATATATGCTTGACCATAAATAATATTTGGAGGTAAAATAATTATATACATATTGGTAATTTATTTTTGGATTTTTAGTGAAGATATAATTACCTTATTTACATACACAACAATGATGTTGTAATTATTAAATGAATGGAATATCAAATAAATGATGTAAAAATACTAAAATAAATTAAATTTTAGATAGTTAAGGTGATAAAAAAAATTTCTACATTATAATGACATTGTTATGATATTATAAAAAAGTTTTTTTTGTAATTTTTCTTTTTTTCTTTTTTTATAGTCAATGTAATAGATAGTATAAAATTTGACAATATTGATATTTCATGAATATTTTATTTTATTAAATTATTTAAAAAATTATAAAAATATTATATAATTTAAAAGTGGAAAATATATGGTCAAAAATGTAATCCCTTATGAATTTATGTTTCATTTGGAAGCATTTTTCTATATAATAAGCCTATATTATTATAATATTTTGAGAAATTCCAAAAAATCCCTTCTCATTCATTATAAATAAAACCCCTTCTCACACATTCCAAGCCATGTGTATTTCAAAATATCTTCCGAACACTCCCCTCCCCATTTTCCCACATTAATTATGTGGTGTTTTCACTAAAATTCCAATTCCATATTCCTTAAAGAATCCTTCAAGGAGGTGATATTCAAGATTAAAATTTCTTAAACCACCTTTCTTAATATCTTTTCTTCTTCTACCTTATCCACGACAAATTCATACATCAAAGAATAATTATTCAAATATAATTTATATTCTAGAATTTTATATTGATAATGGAATATTTTCTTTCCATCCCTTTTTCTCATCTCCTCTTTTTCAAATAAAGGAAATCAATGTCCAGATTCTAGTGATTAACTATCTCCATGGATAATGAGTTTTCTTTTTTAATTACCACCTTCAAGGCTAGTCATAAAACAATTATTTTAGATAAATCAAATTTTAATAAGTATATTATGGCTTTTTTCATATTCAAGAACTGATATATATATAATATTAATTTAAGTTATACTAGTTTATGATGGTTGTAAAAACTGTCAAAATAAACTAAACATTTATCATTAACATTTTATCAAATGAATCATCCTCATACAAGAAATAAAAATTATATATGGGTCCATTTAAAATTATTTAATTTCATGAATACTATATAATTTAACATATGGAGTAATTTTCACATTTTACAACAACATAAATAATTTTATATAAGTAATGAAACCATGAAACCATGAAATGAACACTCTCGAAATGATGAAATTGAACTTCTAACTCATAAAAATGGATATAAATGAACTTAATAAAATAATACTAAATAAAATAAATTTTTAAGTGGATATTAATTAATAAATTAAATAAAAAGTTTAATTATTTATGGAATTAAGTGAAACTGCATAATGCAATCGAACATAAGTTGAGGGATATCTCTAAACATCTCTTTTCCATTTGGGATAAACTTTTTATCTATTGGAGTAAATTTATATATTCATTCATATTATATAACTCCCCAATATTATATTATTAGGTGCCAAAAATAAGTATGTACCTCAATTCATCTTTATTTTATGGGTAATTACATGTTTTAAAAGGTTCTTATATAAATTCCTCTCGATGAGGAAACCCTGATTAAAGGGAACTTCTCTATTTTTTACCCATTTCCAAGTACACTCCAAAAACTATTTTAAGCCTAAAATATTTTTTTAAAATCACTCAATTTATCATCAATAACAATTTTAGTTAATTTTTTGTTTTATAGAAATAATTATACCTATATCCTCGGTAAATACTCTATTATTTTCCATAAAACAACACTTAACTAGAAAATTTCTAAAGTTACCCAGCCACTCTATTTTTTCAATTATGTTGTAAATCATTATTTATGATATATTATTAAGTTTCCTTTATGAATTTCCTTGAATTATTTAAATCCATTCTTTCATGGATACCATTATTATTAAACCTTTGGTTGTGCTTTATAACATGATAAATATTCCCTTTTCTTTACATGGGTAACCCTTATATTAAATCCTTATGTTTGATTTTTATATGGCACACATATGAATTAAAAAGTTATTATGGGTTTGAAATTATAGAAGTCTACTTAAAGGGTTAATTTTTTAGTCTTAAGAGATTTTTTTATGAGATTAGGGAGTAAACTTAATCCGTTATCAAACATTGTCCACCATGTGATATAGTCCTGGTAATTAGCCTTGACTCATGTTTATCTCATGTTATATGTTTCTATCACTTTCCAATGTTACCATGATCATATGATTTAAAGTTATATATTTTATTCTTTGGTATGTTTATTCATGTTCTATTCTATTTATGCTATCATGGTGTTCCTTCTAACTCATGTTCTATGATTCAATCCTATGTTTATTACCGTACTAGGATTTTTTGCTCACCCCTTTTGTCTATGTATTCCCCATGTTATTGTATACAATTGTTGGAGATAAAAGGGAGATAGGGTATCCTTATTGAAACTAATGAAAATATGTTTAATTCTAGATTCATTTTTCTAATTATGTACCTAGTATTCCAAAAAGATGATATTTTAAATCTTTGGTTTGTACTTCATGGATAATTATGCTTAAAATCATGTAATAATACATGCAAAATTCTTGGTTCACTATAAATAAACCAATATAATTAATTCATAATAATAAAATTTATCCAAATAATTCATATCCATATATATATATATATCATTCCAAATAAACATACATTAATATCTAGTAAAGAAACTGAATACAAATAAAAGAAAAGTCATCTTGGTTGAACATCAATATCCAAGATAAACAAAACATGATCCAAACCACTTGAGTACCTCAATAGATTCCCTGATTTATATCCACATCCCAATTTATCCATCATCCCAATATAAATTATAACAAAATGATAAGAAACCTAGAACATGTGTAAAACATGAGGGTTGCATACACGCACACAAGTGTGTATACAGGCGGTGAGCTAATAAAACCAGTATAATATAACTAAGGATTCTATGCAATTAATTGACATAAAATTTCATAAATCTTAGTTTTATAAACAATATTCAATTAGGTTTTACATATTAATTAAAAATGGTGAAAACGAATCATGCATTCAACACTAGAAAAAAATAAAATCTTTATTTTAGTATAAAGCCCAATAAAACCACTTCCTAAAACCAAAACCATAAATCATTGATTTTATAAAAATAATCCAAAAATAATTTTAAAAAATCTCGAAACCTTACATAAAAAATAATGATTAAATAAATATTCTTCCTTTATTTTGATAATAACGTTTTAGAATCCCCTTTAAACCATTTTGAGACCACATGCAACCATAAAGGAAAGATGAAAAAAATAGAAGGGAAACACAAGAGAAAGAAGTGATATAAAAACAAATAATAAACATAAATGGTGTCCTTAGAAACTCATGAATAAGGTACACAATAAATTATGAAATTTAGATTCCCTATATAGAACCGCTAGTCAGGAAACATGTTTCAGGGGATATACCCTAGATGATAGCATGATATTATCCTAAGAGCACTATAAAAAACATGGACCAATATTCAGTATATATTTCATCCAATAATAATAAAAACCACCCAACTAGAACACACCAGCCTCATTTTAAATGAACTTTCCCACTTGTTTGGTAATAAGAATAACTAAAGGGACCCCAACAACATGTGTACCAACTAGGGTAGCATGAATTAAGACCTCTCACCTAGAGAATTAGAATATCATATCCAATATAACATGGAGGTGAGTAATATTATAATCAAAGAGAAAGAAATTAATCGTGATAATAAGTAAATAAATCTCCCTCATAAGTTATACCCTCACATGATATATCCTCATTCCCATCATACAACCATCACATAATAAATAACCAGAAACAAGTGAAGAATACACAATGGGACAACCAGTGAGGGTCTAACATGAATCAAACCATTTATTATAAAGTAATAAATATTATTTGTTAAGGAATCAAATTGAAATTACATTCCTCTTTAAATGTCATTTAAAATCAAAAATCTTAACACCACCTTTGGAAATCAAAGAGAAACCAAACCTATCACATCCTAAACATTTCCATATAAGTTGATATTATTTTCTTTAAAAAAATAGGATACAAGAAGAAAAAGTATCCTATTTTTTATAAATTCTTTATATGAGTATAACCTAAAAATTGTAATTCTTAAACTATTAGTTTAAAATTATCAATTTGAAATCCCTAGAAAGCCTTTTATTCAAATCACGTAAATTATTAAAAAAATCGAATTCCATCCTTGGAATTAAGAATATTAATAATTTAGTATAAACTAAATTTAAAAAACTCAAAAACCTCAAGAATTTCAAAATAATTCAATATAATATAAAAGCCTAACTTGAAACAATCGAAAACAAGTTGTAACATGTCACCTTATATTGTGAACACTCAAACGAGTAATTGAATAATTTTTACAAGTCTTAAATCACTAAATCCCTAGGTTAGAAGAAACATGACGCCTTAAATGCCCATTTTTAGTGATATAGGGTACCTAATTATAAGTGATAACCATGTGGAATGGAAGAGAAAGTAAAGGAGAAGATAAATTAAGAGACAAATGGGTGTTTACAATGAATAATGCTTGAAATAAATAAATAATGAAGAAAAAAAGGTATGGTAAGATTAGATATCCCCTTGGGATTTCTCGGATCAGATGAATGAGTTAGGGGGAAAGAGAAGAGAAAATATGGTTAAACATTTGGAATGAAAACATGTAATTTTATTTTTTAATGAAAATTCATTAGTTCACATAGTTTGGAAATATAGTTTTGTTAATTTTGTTCCAACCATGTCGGATCCCCTGAAGATCCACTAAAAAATCACATAGTTTACTAAACTATGCCCCAACCATGAAAAACTATCATAAAAAACCTATATAGATCTTTTTACACATTCCACATTATGTGAAAGTCTAGTACTATCACACCTGTACAAGAAAAATCATGCACAGTTTCCATTGGGTTTTTCCTTATTTGGACTTAATCATTCAATACCCATGTATAAAAGTGGTGCATGAGAAAAAAAAACTATAATGGATATTAATTGAGGGTATCCACATGTTTTACCCAAAACCATGAACACTAACCATGAAATGATAGAAAATTTACTGAATTCCAAAAATAAAATCTCAAAATTCATAAATATTAAATTGAGGAAAAATTTGATAATCAAATCACCGAAATATTAAAATATGATTTTACAATGTCGTAGTTGTATTTTATATTGATAATGGAGATATATAATTTTGATGAAGTGTCATGGCTGTGTTTCATGGGTCATACCACGTTCATGTAGCAATGTTTTGAAAGTAGTTCCATTTCAGACTATGAACTACTTCTTGCATAGTGACATGAATAATCAATGTTTTCAAAGAGTATATGATCTTTTAGGAACTCAAAAAAAAATTTATCTTGTTTATATCTATATTTCATCAATTAATTATAAAGGATTTTTTATAAGGAATTATTCCCAAAGTGGTAGAACTTATTCCATTAAATAAAGAGTAAGTGTGAAATAGAAGTGATATTTGGATTCGTATTGGAAAGGAGTCTGCTATTAGAGGAATTAGGTGGTATTCTTTTTATCCTATCATGGATATAATTACGGGGTATTTTTAATTTTATGGTGGTTATAATGAAGTTTAATTGAATTTTATATTTAAATATCATTTTTAATGATAGTAATGTTAGTATTTTTTGGCTTATTCATTCTTTCATAACTCTATCTACTTCATTTAGGAATGACCATTATTTTTTAAGTGAGAGAGTTATTTTTAGTACATTAACTAGATCGTAGTTTCTACCATGACCATTAGTTTATATATAGTCTATGTTTAAACATGGATTTGGTTCACCAATAATTTAGTGAACCAAAGTACCTAACCATAAAAAAAGTGAGTTTGGGAGAAAGAGTGTTTACCCACACCAAGGGATTCACTTAGACTGGATTCTGAAAACTGCATGATTTCACATTCATATTTTTATGATTCACTACTTCATGAACCTTTATTTTTAATTTAAAGGTACTTTTCATCATTCTTTGTTCTTTTCCAAAAATTTAAGTAGATGCCATTGTCTTTAATTTAGAAATTAGTCTTATATATTATATTAAAGTAGTTTCATGCACCTCATAATTATGGGTTTATCCTCAATACTCACATCTCTATACTTTATCCTAGTATTTTTATTTTTATTTTGGTTCCATGATTTATAAATTTCTAAATTAGTACCCCATAGTAACTAACAATTCCTTCCAGGGGACAAGTAATCATTGAGCTAGAGATATCCAAACCCTATTTTACTAGACAATGCATAAGACTCGAGGCTTATTGGAATTCGGGCCCAAAGTCCCTCTACCCAAGGATATATTTCCAAATAGTGATTTAAATTCCATTATAACTCTGATACAAAATTTCTCTAAACAATATTCAACAACTCAATTCAAGTAAATAACAATAATAAAAAACT
This sequence comes from Viscum album, assembly GCA_963277665.1. Taxonomy (NCBI): domain Eukaryota; kingdom Viridiplantae; phylum Streptophyta; class Magnoliopsida; order Santalales; family Viscaceae; genus Viscum; species Viscum album. The sequence continues at coordinate 983,141,283 of OY728157.1, forward strand.
TATTTCATGGTAGATGAAAACTAAATATTATATTTTCATACCTAGCATGGCATGAAAATTTTATAAGAAGCAATTTATCACATAAATTTAAGCTTACATGATATTCACATCATATAAATATTTTATATTCATGGATATAAAAAATAATAAATTTATATATTTATATATTTTCCCAAGATGAGATATCAATATGAATATTTCATTATAAATTTAGTCAAAAAATTATCCCATTTATAATTCTAAAAAATTATCTTTTATAAAAAAATTATAAAGAATAATAATTTTTTATAAGATATTATTTTGTCTCCATTTTGGGATATATATAATAATTTCTGATATATAGAGATTCTTACCATCCATAAGTCCCAATTTGAATAAATTCTCATGGTTATCACTTTTCATGGGAGGGGTATGCTTAGTCTTATGTATGTTGTTTATGTTTCTTACGTATGCATCAAAATAATTTACCATTTCATACACAACACCTAGTCATGTATAGTGATATGGTTGGAACTAATAGTTAGTGTTATCACCAGTTGTTTCTGACATAAGGTTGTGATATTCATAAACTACAATATCATTCATATCGTTTTTATGATACAATCCTATATTTTTTATAACCTAAATTAACTTGTGTAGATTACAATAACAATTATTTTAACCTACGACATAGAGTAAAATTACAGGATTCAATGAAAAGCATATTATGACTCTATCAATAATAACCTTTGACTATGAAAAATTTTCAATCACACCTTATGATTTCCCAAATCATAAATCCAATCAGAGTGATCCAACAACTGACATTTATCCAGATAATATCATATTATATGGTATCTCCTCAAATTCCTTATGATATTCATTTTATTTACCAAATTAGTTAAAAACATTTTGATTCCATGATTATTGTGGATTTTAGGCCACTTATGGGGAAATAACACCTTCCCCCATATTAACACATCCAACATGACATCTATATAAACTTATCAATTCACTATATTATCCCAACTCATGGGTCATGAAAATATTTACATTAATAATGATGGTCCTAGTTTGAGATCTACACATCATCACCACTCATTAATATGAGTTTTTGGTAATCAGTTAACCCTTAATCCTTTTCTCTAATACCATTGATGAATTTTGTAGGATCATATCATTATCAATGTCGCAGAAAGAATAAATTTGGATATATGATCTATCATCATTGAATTAATATGAAATAAAATATAATAAACATAATTATGTATCCCAAAATCATAGTGTTCTATATATCTACTAATCTTAATTATGTGTGTTTGACAGTGATCATCTAGTGATAGCTAACGGACTCTCACCTCCATGGGTATGTACATAAGACACTAAAATCATCGTACCTTATGAGGGGACCCTATGAAATCTAAAGGTGTTCCAACACCTTCCTTGATAAATAAAAATATATAACTATAATAGAACATAACTTAGTCTATATCTAGGAAGTGTCTCACACTCCACCAATAATGTGATCACATCATTATATAGATCTTCTTCATTCCATGTAGGAGGTAGAGTAATGAGAATCATATAAAAACAATAAGAATACAACATACATTACTCAGAATATATTCTTATTAGTGTTTAATGGTCATTAAAAAGTTAAATTATTTTTAATTCCATAAATGAATCATTTATATGATTCCAAACTGAAGGAAAAGGATTTGAAGATGTGGTAATGTCTATACACTTGATATCCCATATCAAAGGTCAATAATAATGTATGATAGAGGCATCTCTATTCCATATACAATATAGATCAATTGTAGCATATGAAATTCATCTCATGAATTTCTTGAATTTTTATATATTACAATCATAAAATACAATGGGTCTAGTTTTTAGTTCATGTAAATAAAAAATCCTAATATTCTGAGAAAATCATGTACCTATAAGAAATAATTAGGTGGTTCCCGATTTACAATTTCATAAATATTTGTTTCTTATAAACAATAATATTATTATATATAATATTATCAAATAAATAAATCCATTATAACCAAAAAAAACTTTGATAACGTTTTATACAACTCATTCTCTAATAATTACTCTAGGTCAATCCTCTAAGGCTTTTCATACTCTTATTTTGATCATGAATACCCCATAATATGACTAATAAAGACCACAAAAAAGTGGTATATATATAGTATAAATATAAATCTCATTAACCCCATGAATTTAGTATATGTATTCGTTGGACTGAATTACACCACAACATTCGCATAGTGTCCATAAATACATCAAAAAATAGTCTCTAGAATGAACTCCTACCAAACTCTCAACTAGTGATATCTAGACAATGAATCAGTATTTGTAAACTGGTTTTCACCATTGTACCTGTTTAATAGGTCATAAATCCTTTGAAATAGAAAGATTTTATTTATCATTTATTTATTTAACCATTTTCAATTAGTGACAAAACAAAACTATCACTGGCTTTCTTAGTGAGTATAAGCGGTGAATCATATGGTGGTATATTAGGTTGAACAAGATCTATCTTAAGTATATTATCAATATAGATTCTTAATTCAAGATCTCAATAGGTTTCATTCAATATAAATATATAGAAATTGGCATCTTACATTGAAATAATATTTTTCATCCACTCGACTTCTTAATGTTGAATTAAGGGAATAACACTCACTAAAAACATCATCAAATTCCTAAAAAAATATAGGGAACTCTTTATCATTTCCATTTATTGTATAAAATAGTAGGGTTTCCAATTTATAATTAATTTTATAGGCCTTGGTTTTTTACTAACTCATTTTATGATCATTTTCACCAATGAAGCTATAAAATTCACTACTTGAACCAAGTAATATGACTATTATTTAATAAAAATCAATGATTTATAGTTCAAAGAAAAACCCTAAATCAATATCAACAACATCAAAGACTAATATATCTTTTCCATAATAATATTAAAGCCATGTAAAAGGGTGGAAAAGATAAATAAATGTAATGATATTGTGTCTAATAGTATTAAAATAATAATAATTTAAATAAACATAATACCACATACCACCTCTAGTACATCCACCACATCAATATCTATCACAGACAATTGACCTTTGTTAGTTTTTATTTCTCTATGTACATGATTTTTATCACTAACTCTACCTCGATATGGATGTCAAAACTATAGACATGGTCTATCAAACTACTTCTTACCAGTTATTTCTATAAATCCATTATGAATTTGTAATATAAAAAGATGTCAATCATGTTTTTTTGCGACTATATTTGTTATCTTAATGGAAACTATAGTTGTTTTTGGGGATACTATCATGTTGAAGATTTTTATAATAGATGGAGATGACTATAAATTATCATTTTTTTTCTAAATTATCTTCCCCGCTAGAAAATATGATACTAAGAATCTTTTATGGATCATAATTACATAAAAAATCAGATAAATACCATATTACTTCCAAATATCCCTTAACCACCTAATATGTATATCTAATGGAACATTTATAATTTATACCTATTATCTAATCATAATATTGGTAAAATAATGCTATGTTATCAAATTACACTTCTGTTAAACCATTGATAGATAATTTATTGAGGGTAAATCATTGAATATGCACTTATTAGTCATATCTACTCGTTATATCACCTTAGTATAAGTCTTAAACCTAAATGTGTTTATCTATCAATATATATTTTATAATTAACCATCTTGGGGAAACATGAGATATTACTAGAACTAGTACACCCCTAAGATTGAAGGTAAATATCATTCTCCAAGGGCTAAAAACTTGTTTATGGGTGTCAAGGGATTCAACATGGGAAGAGTTTCCCCCTTAAACAAAATTAAATATAGAGAAATTTATTTTACTAAAAATTTGGCTTAGTGCATCCAATTTTTAGACATCAATGAGAAACTAGATAGTTAAAACCGAACAATAAGAATAATAAAATAATCCATAAACAATGAATATAATACCACTAATTTATTTCAACATACCATGTCATCTAATAAAGAAATATACAATTAGGATTAACAAAATAAAATAAATATAAATAAAATAAAGGCTAATGTGGATGATACATCAGCATCCCAAAATATATAAAATCTAAAACTGAATCAAATTGTGAATTCATCTCTATGAAACCAATGATTCATCACCACAACCCCACTCACCGATTTATGTTCCATGAAAGTGATAAGAAATTTAGACATGACGTGAACCTTTATAAAACATAAGGGATTTATACATAAACATGAGTGTGTATAGAGGGTGTGAGGTAAAAGGCTCAATAGGATCTCACTGAAGAGTTTAATTCTAAAGTTTTATTTTGAACTAAAATATAAAGTGAGGTTTTTTTAATAATTCAAAAATGAAATCAAATTTCATACTCCCACTTAAAATAAATAAATATTTCTATCGCAAAGGAAATCAAGTGGTTCCTCTAATTAGTAGTGAAATGAATTAAAACCTTAAATGGTATCCTTGGATTTATTCCAAAAATATGAATCTATATCCCCTTATTTATAAATTTTCATAGAACCCAAACAAAAAATCCACTCATTTTACATTCCATTTATAAAGGTTTCTCCACAATCGTATTTAAAAAACATATAAAACCAAACTAGACATTATAAATAAAAAACAAAAAAATGAACTACTAATTAAAGGAAAATAATAAAAGAAAAAAATGAAACTATTTATAAAAAAAATTATCATGGAGGATAAAACAAAATTGTAATCCCTGATATAAATCACCAATTAAGGAGTAATTGTTATGGAAAATTTCCTAGATCCTAAAGTGAGATGAACCTAAATTGGTGAATGGAACCCCATTCTAGAACTAAAGAATCCATCAATGTCTTCATAGTTATCAAGAACAATTTGGGATATATAATCAATCCCATGAGTGCTCAGTATCTATGGGATAAAATCCTTCTTGGGAGAACTCAGCATCCATGTGACATAGTGTCTAGCCATAGAGTAATCTAATCTTAGAGGTTGCACTCATCTTGGTAATTTACTAACTCCCTAGTATTCTAATGATGTTATTAAGGTATAGGTGAACAAAAATTATATCCATGATCAATATACATATCAATGAAACGTAAATACTAATTTTCCCTCACATTCAATACGCTCCCACAAAACGACCCCTTTCCACACCCTTGGAACATCAAATAATATTTACCATCCTATAATATAAGGCCTAATACAATTGTAATAAATGAGGGTCTCATGGCCATAAATAAATTGGTTTTAGAAGGTTATGAAGGTTCCATATAAGAATTATGACTTGGGATTCCAAGTCCCTTTCACTTCTCATAAATTCTATTTTCAAACTCTCTTTAGAGACCATTTTGAAACATAACCTATTTTAAATCCAAACATTTCTTTCAAAACCATGGTTAAATTACTTTAAAATCATAATTAGTTCATATGCACTAATGTTTTCCAAAAAACAATTAAGTGACTCATAGGAATTTTCATAAGGTACTGGGAACATTTAAAAAAAATCAAAAATACTTTTTAAATTCACAAAAAAACCATAATGCCAAGACATGGTTTCATGGAAAAAATTTAAAACCCATAATAAACATCATTCCTAGATATTCAGTCATGGAAATCATTTATAAAATACAATAATCTCATGTACTACAAAATAAATTAATGACATAGACACACCAAACTCAATTGAAGAAAAATCAAGTTGAAATGTGTTTCATTATGAAGCAAACACCCAAACAAGAAGGATCCACCCTTTGTGGACTCTAAGAAACCAAAATACTAGGTTAGATTCAACAATAACCCAAAAACACCCATGAAAAATGATTGTGATTTTTGATTAATTAAGAAACATAGGAGAATGTAATAATGAAGAGGAAAGTGGAAATAAATAAAGCAGTAATAAATTACCTTGGAGATCGCTTGAAATCCAAAGAGATTTTCAAACAATTGAAAAAAAATAAAAGATGAGATCTTATTGGGGTTCCAAACATGTCAACCAAATGAGAATAGGGAGATAAGGTTTCAAAACACATAAAAATTACGATAGAATGAATCTATAATTTCAACATTTAAAAAGAACTGGGAAAATTCCTTCCACGGTGTGGTCCCCATGAACCACATCATAGTGTACCTCCTACAGGAATCGATGAGACCCTAACATGACTATATAAATATTTAAGACCTATTATCCCTTATTATTTTTTATAGAGACCCCCCCCCCCCCCAACACTCCATTCCCGGAACTATGGCATGGTACTCCCCATAGTACCTCCAAATGGGCACCATGGTTTCAAAGTGGCATGGTCCCCTTCTATTTCTAAAAGGGGATACCCCAAATCAAAATAGACTCTAAAACACCTAAACTATAAATTTTTTAGTATCACTATTTCTTATAGGGAAACTCTTAGAATCACACCTATTTTATAGGTACTCTAGTTGTTTTATTAACTAAAAAATCACATCCCAATTTTTGGATAAGCATGATAGCATGGTGAGGTCATAAACGTCCAAAAAATTATTTATATGACCCAAACATTCTAGAAAACATCAGTCTCTATAAAAAAATCCAAATTAATCACAATTAATTAACAAATGATATAAAAGTGAAATTTGGGTGTTATAATTCTACCATTCATTACACTTTCTACACCCAAAAAATTCTTAGTCAAAATATGATGGTGACGTAACATTAAAATCTCCACACCTGTGTACAATAGGAGGGTGGTTTGGGTGAAACATGGGAGTTTTATACTAAATGGAACCACTCCATATGATTTATCATTAAAAGTAAACATCTAAAACCCTTAAAAAATGGAAACCAAATCCTGAAATAACAAAAGAATCTCCAAGTACAACTCGACCATGACCAACAAACCTAGAGTGCTGATAGAATGGTGAATTATAAGAAGTCTCCTTAAAGTTTAAAATTCCTATAAAATAATGAAGGTTAAAGATACCACTCTCAGAAGAAAACCTCTACACACAAGAAAAAATAGTCCCCATAAAATGAGGTTATCATCCCCAAGAAACTAACCAAATATCTATGGAGATGTGGCCCATAAACTTATCCAAAAATTCACACAGACAATATCATCAAACTTAATAATGAATCTAGTAGTTAATTCATACCAAAAAAAAAGTCATAACTACAACGATTCACATCAAGAAACAATATAGATTCTTCCTCAAGTTATGGTACTCCACATGGATAATCTATAACCACAAAAAAGGAACATCATATCAAGATGAACCCAAAAAAACCTTCCAAACACTAGAGAGTGAACAACCTAAACTATTTCACCACACATAAGAGATAATAATGTAAGGACCAACGGATTACTCATTCCATCCCATCAAGAAACTATGGTCACAACTAAAAAAATCGATAAAAATCTATAACAAATTATAAAGGGATTCCCAAAGGAAAAAAATAAAATAGTAAATTATATCAAAAAAATTAACCAAAATGTTTAATCAAATCAACATCCAAAAAAGGAAACAACAATGAAAAATAACTACAAAAAAAACAAGTATCATAGGATAAAGTATATATAATACTTCTTTTGAAATTGGAACTCATAGAAATCTATAAGAAGATCCAAAACCCACACCCAGTTTCATAAAAGGTTCCATATAATTATGAGAAACCATGAGATCATAAAAAGATTGATTCTAAATATGAATATAATGTCTCATACATTCTATGAAATATTCTTTCAAAGATTCATTAGTGTCTCTTTCATAAGAAAAAGGACATTGAACCCATGAAATGATCAACAAAATCCTTCACTATTCATTTACATTGGTGAGGTCTCATTAACTCAAGATTTTTTCCAACATTCACATCCCTAGGTTAGAACCACTAAATTGACACTACCTATAAGAAATCCCAATACAGGGTTCAAAATCAGAGAAGGTTCTGATTCTTCCACTTTATTATGAGTCTTGGTAGTGTCTAAACAAAAAAAGATTTCTCTAAGTGATGAGGGGATTCCATGTGAGGACTATCCTTCAATACAAGCCTTATGAGTTAATTATTGACATTTATTAGAGGAACTTTATAATTAAAATAGGATATAAAACCATTCAATTTAATCATAAAAATTAAAATAAAATAGTTCCATTTCAAATAAGGTTCATGTCTCAAAAATAAAAACTTTTCAAAATGAGATAAATCAATATGACATCATAAAATCTTACTTTATTTAAAACCTACAATTCACAAAAAAGATTTTAAAATCCACTTTAACAAGTTATTGACCTAAAAGAAGAAAACCCACCCTTTTTTAAAAAAATCAACCTTGGTAAAACACTCTACCTCACTTTCAAAATTTAATTATTCCATTGTAAAACTTTATTATAATTTTAAATTAATTAAAAACTAAAAAGATACATTTTAAATAATTTAAATAAAATTAAACTCACTTTTCAAAAAAAAATTCCAAATACCATAATGAAAACAATAACTTTATGAAATACTTTATAAAAAAGGAAATATATTTTCAAAAAATCCATAAAAACTAGTTTTTATATCCACATATTATGAAATTCACATTTCATACACCAAATCTTGAATTTAAAACAACAAGTATAAGTAAAAAAATATCTAATACTAAGAAAAATCCATTCAAAAAACATTTAAACCTCATCCAGACACTCTTTAAATTACCACCAATAAGTGGGAACCACTTTTGGAGATATCCAAAACTATAAGAGGTTGAAATAAGAAGATCTATAGGGATGAAAATCTATACATAATTTGGAAGCACGGTTTGGTGGTCCATGCACAAAATGTGTGATAGATTCTATAAAATCCTCAGAGATTTTTTTCATCGGAACTACATAGTTTATCAGACCATGTGAGTTAACCATGTATTTCTAGTTCTTCTTCTAATTTTCACACTCATGATCAACATAACCCCCCCCCCCCAAAAAAAATAAATTATAACTCATAAATGATTCAAAAACCAACTTCCCACATCAAAACCAATTTATAATTAAAAAAATACAATAATAAAACCACAAATACCCATGGAAACTCAAGGTTATTAATGAGAATGATCTTGATATACTCTTCTATCACCTACCCCTTGAGTCTTGACATCACTATCTATGAATTACCAAAAATATCAAATAATAATATATATGATCAAGAACCTAGTCCTTATAAAACACATAGGCACTGATACTATTTTAAATGAACCAAACCAAGATAACCTGACACGCCACCTAAAACAGTTTTCCACTAATCTTAAAGGGAATTCCTGATATCCATGGGCTGGACAATAATATCTGGGCATCAAGGGATTTAACTTAATATGCATTCACTGTAAAACTAGAGTGAATATAAAGTCGATTTACTTTTCCAAAATATTTCATGGAGAGTATATATATTGAAAGTCCCTAACAAAATAGATAATAAGAACCAAACAAATAAAATAATCAAACTATTCAAAACTAATGAATATGGTCCAACTCATTTAGGTTATAAAATTAGATAATTATATATATATATACCATTTCCTTCTGACTAATTAATTTTTTTCCTAATTAGGTATAAAATATTATTAAACACAAGAAACACATAGTTTTTTATTTTATTAATTTGTAACATAGCATTTATATAATAAACATAGCCATAGAAATGGAAACTAGAACAATGGGATAATAAACAAAAAAATAAAATAAGTATAACATGAAAATTTGAAAATAAATGGTTCCTAGAATTATCACTCTATCGAATAGAACTGTAAAAAATATAGAACATTATTAAAAAAAATAGAAATGAGAAAATTAGAAACTACAGTGGAATTTGTTGAGAAAGTGTTGTTTTCAACAATACGTAATGTTTTTATTTAAATGGGGAGATTGTTGAGAACAATACTCTATCTATTTTTTATAATTTTGATGCTCATAAATACACTTAATTATTTTCTAATGATTTTATTTTTTAAGAATATTTTATGAATCTTTTATTGATTATATTTTTATTTCAGGACGAAATATTTAGATTCTTGAACAAAGAGAATTAATTTCTAAGGTATTCGCATTTAGTACATTCTAGAAACACTATTCATGCTCAACATATTCGGGATCTGCTTTAGCGTGTTCTGGAAACACTTTTCATACCCTACATGGAGAAACATAGTGTAAGGATGAAATTTTGTGTATACTTTATTGGATTAGAGAAAATTATGGCTAATCAACCATACGTTATCGGCAAAGTATGAAAAATAAACCTACGTTAGGAAGGAACCCTACAATTGGGTTATTAGAAAAGTATGGAAGGAGAACCATATGTAAGTGTTAAACGTTACATTTGTTTCTCAAAAGTATGGTTCATCAACATTAATTTTGTAAACAACCATACGTTCTTAGAAAAGTATGGATCATGTGTCTTTCGTTTGGAAGATTATAGAAGTATGGATCTTTTATCAACCTTATGTTTGAAGAAAGTGACATGAACTTTACGTTTGTGATCAAACATATGTTGACAACCTTACATGTGAAGGGTACATCATTAGCCTTATGTTTATGATCTAAGTTACGTTCAGAGTATGCATACTGTACAACTCAACCTTACATTTGGAATCGGAGAGTTTAAAGTTGATACTATTTTGCAATGATCAGTAAGCTGATTATTAGGCTGATTTCAAGCTGGATTTAAATATGTTTTTTAAGCGCGACTTTGACTAACTCAAAGCCATTTTATCAATGTTTTATGGATCAAATTAAAAGGATGTTTTTATGCTGAGTCTTCAGGGAAGTTACGACTACTCTAAATGTTTGAATATCATGATTCAAAAGGAAACTTCTGTGGATCTTGATTTGCAGGAGAAGTGCTCGTCATTATTATATATATGATCTTTTCAGAACAGAAAAAGAGAGGAGAAGGTTTTGTAAAAAATAAATCATTTATAAAAAGGAATAAAAACAGAGACTATCAAAAACATAGAACTGCTTATTCAATGGAGTGACAATGCTCTGTTTATTAAAGAAGAAGAATCACGATAGAAGATTCACTCATTCAACATCAATGATCTTCTGTGAATCTACTTCTACTGAAGTTGTGAATTATATTTCTATATTTAATGCAACATGATCTACTCAGAATGACTATTTTGTGAAGATCATTATTTCTGAAGGCGATGATCCATATACTATCAATTGCACGATGTTGAAATTGTGAAGAACATCTAGAAAGTATTTTCAAAGTAAAAAAATCTTTCTTTTCTATTATTGAGTGACCAGCTTCTCGTACTAAGCCATGCAGGTTCTTTCAGTGAAACAGAAGGATTTTTTTTTCCTTATATTGTAATGGTGTCAACTACCTTTACTATGTTGTTGAAAGGTCTGTTGAAACAAGGAACAGATAGTGAAAATCACCAGGCTCATGGAGTAGAGCTTTGGTGGAGTGGACTAGGGGCCTTCTCTTCCCCGAAACACTATACATCGTGTGTCTCTGCACTTCATATTTCCACTGCATTAATCTATCTGATTAAATATAAAGGATAGAACATGATCTCACAATGATTTTTAAAAGAGACAATTCACCCCCCCCCCCCTCTCTTGTGTATATTTAGTATAATATGATCCAAAAATTGGTATCAGGGGATTCAATTTTTGATAAATCCTTAAAAATATGAAAGTGATTATACACAGAGCAAGATGAATGATACAAGAGAGGGAATGTCTATGGTCAGAGCATCATACTTCAATGGATAAAACTATGGATGATGGAAGTCATGAATGAGTATATATCTGAAAAACCATGGATACAGAGTATATTCTAATATTCTAACTCCATATGAAATTCCATAAAAACCTAAAACATGGAGTGCAGCTACTGAAAAAGAATGTGATATGAACTCAAAGGCAATGAATGCTATTATATGTGGTATAGGACCTGATGAATTGAATAGAGTATCTCAATGCCCGACAGCATATGAGATGTGGAAGACTATTGTTGTTGCTTATGAAGGAACTAACAATATCAGTGAAATGAGATATGCTACTACTAAGATTAAATTTGATACATTCAAAATGGTTGAGGGTGAAAGTTTTACTCAAATGAATGTAAGATTGACAGAGATTATCAATAACATATCTGCTTTGGGAGATCCTATTAAACAATATGATCAAGCTTTAAAAGTACTGAGGGTTCTACCTACAAGATGTAATGGAATCTCTGCTGCAATCAGACAGTCGACACCTGTCAAAGACTTAACCATGAGAGAACTGATTGGAACACTAATGATTTATGAAGCTGAGATGCAACATGAAGCTAATTAGAATAAAGTTTTTATCATGATTGATGACACTGCCTTGAATGTGTCATCATAGAGTAATACCAGAAAGAAGAATAAAATTGTAAAATTGAAATCAAAAAGTTCTGATTTATCAAATTCTATTGTGGAATTGGCTCAGCTAGCTAGAAAATTCACTAAATTCTACAGAAATAAGAAGGGATTTAGAGAAACCTTCAAAAAGGATGACAAGGAAGTTAGATGTTATGAATCTATGAAAATGGGGAACATCAGACCTAACTATCCTCAGCTAAAAGAAGACAAGAAAAATAAATTATTCAAAAGAAATGATTATGAGAATAAGGACAAGAAGGAAATGAAAGCTACATGGAGTGTATCTGAAGACTCCATTAGCACTTCTAAATCAGACTCAGAGAGGGAAGAAGTAAATCTGAAAGCCAACATGTGTTTCATGGCAGAAATAGATGAGGTACAATCTTACTACTCTTATGACTCTAGTTCTGAATCTAGTTACTCTAATGAAAAACTTTAAGCCTACTACAATATGCTTGAAGAAAATTATGACTCTCTATTTAAGAATCATAAGTCTTTAATGAACATTAATAAGGATGTTTCTGATGAAAGAGATACAATGCTGAAACAATATAAGGAGTTAACAAAAAAATTTGACCCAATTAACACTAACAATATAGATTATGAATCAAAGATTAAATCACTGCAAACTGAAGTGGAAACTTATCAAAATTCATCCCTTGTTTTTACTAAAGGGTAAAATAATTTAAATGAAATTATTGGGAAGAATTTCATTAAAATGGAATGATTTGGAATTGGCAGTAAAGGTGAAAAACCCAAGCTGTACAAGAATTATTTTATTCCAAGTGTAAAAAGACTAAATTGTAATTACTATGGAACAAGGGGACATATTTCTAAAAACTGTTTCTGAAGAAAACCCCAAATAAGTGGTATTAAGAAGGATTTTGTATCAAATTAATTATTTTACTCTTGTGAAATTAGAAAAACAAAGCAAGTCTGGATTCCCAGATCTCTGCTGGCTAACACCCATGGACCCAAAACAATATGGGTACCAAAGAAAATTCTATAAATGCCTTTGTAGGAATCACATCACAAAAAAAGTACATATTCTATATAGATAGTGGATTCTAAAGACATATGAGTGGAAACTCATCGAACATCACTACACTGACACAAAAACATGGTGGACTAGTTACATTTGGTGACAATGCCAAAGGGATGATCATTGGTATTGGAACAGTTGGAGATCCAGAATCTGTATCAATCAACAAAGTACTTTATGTACAAGGATTGAAACATAATCTGGTAAGTATCTCTCAACTATCTGATTATTGTTATGCTGTTGATTTTTCTAACAATTTCAGTTCTGTTTTCAAAAATAACTGCATAAATTTAAAGCACATAGAACTGACAATGTGTATACCATAGATTTAAATTCCTTGTGTAAACAACAATTAAACTTCTTAACTATGAAATTGAATGAATCTTGTATCTGTCATAGGAGACTTGGACATTGTAATGTATATGTTTTACATAAATTATCTAAGAAATAATTATTTTCTGATTTTCCTAGTCTCATATTTGAAAGTAACAGATTTTGTGATGCATGTCATCTTGGAAAGCAACACAAATCATCCTTTAAATATGTTAACATAATTACTACATCTAAACCTGTTGAACATATCCATATGGATTTTTTTGGACCTTCAAGAGTAGAAATCATGGCTGGTAAATTATATGTATATGTTTTAGTTCATGACTATTCTAGATTTACATGGATATTCTTTTTAAGATTTAAAAATGAAGCTTTTACTTTATTTAAAAGTTTTTGTAAAACTATTCAAAATGAAAAAGGTTTTAAAATAATTTCATTAATAAGTGATCATGGTGGAGAATTTGAGAATTAGGAATTTAATTCCTTCAACTCAAATATGGGTATTAAGCACACCTTCTCTACACCAAGAACACATCAACAAAATGGAATTGTTGAAAGAAGAAATAGGACTATTCAGGAAATTGCTAGGACTATGCTAAATGAATATAGTCTTCCAACCTATTTTTGGGCAGAAGCTGTAAGCACAGCCTACTATATAATGAATAGAGTATTAATTAGATCTCTTTTGAAAAAGACACCCTATGAACTTTGGAATAAAAGAAAACCTAAAGTAAATTACTTTAATGTTTTTGGATCCAAGGTTTACATATTGAACCCCATGGAAAATCTTAGTAAGTTAGATCCAAAATCTGATGAATGAATTTTCTTAGGGTACTCAGCCTCCTCCAAATCATATAGAGTCTATAATAAGAATTCAAGGATTTTTGAAGAACCAGTTCATGTGAAATTTGATGAATCTGATCCCTTTGAGAAAAGGACAGATCAAATTGATGAATCTTACACTAATTATAACATGAGACTTGAGAACATGAAAATGATTTTGAAAAAGATATAAATTAAATTCAGCCCAGTTCAGAAGAACATGATACTGAAGAACCTATGAGTGTACTACCTAGGTAGACTAGAACCCTAAAGAATCACCCTTTAGAAACTATAATAGCTGACTTAGACACAAAAATAAAAACTAGAAGAAATATAGGGAATCTGGAATTATTTTCATCCATTATATCCCAATTAGAACCCATGTCTATAGAGGAATCTTTAGATGATGAGTTTTGGATGATAAAAATGTAAGAAGAGTTAAACCAGTTCAAAAGAAATGAAGTTTGGGAATTAGTTGAAAGACCACAGAATTATCCAGTAATAGGAACCAAATGGGTCTTTAGAAATAAGCAAGATGATAAAGGAATAATAACTAGAAATAAATCAAGACTTGTAGCAAAAGGATATAATCAAGAAGAAGGTATAGATTCTGATGAGACCATTGAACCCGTATCAAGATTAGAAGCAATTAGAATTCTTTTAGCATATGAATCTCATATGAACTTTAAATTATTTCAGATGGATGTTAATTCTACCTTTCTAAATGGTTATTTAATGGATAAAGTTTATGTCGAGCAACCTCCTGGTTTTGAAAATTCTCAAAAACCAGATTCTGTTTCTAAACATACTAAATCTCTTTATGTCCTTAAAAAAGAACCAAGATCTTGGTATGAAATGTTAAGATCTTTTATATTAAAAAATGATTTTACTATTCGAATGGTAGATCCAATAATTTTTAATAAAACTGTAAACACTAATATTTTATTAGTTCAAATTTATGTTGATGATGTAATTTTTGGATCAACTAATAAATCCCTTTTTCATGAGTTTTCGAATTTAATGAAAAAATAATTTTAATTGAGCATGATGAGAGAATTAAATTTCTTTTTAGGGCTTCAAATTTATCAAAAAAAAATCGACATGTTTTGAATCAAAGAAAATACATTACTGATTTATTAAAGAAATTTAGACATGAATACAGCAAGACAAATACAACTCCTATGTGTACTAATATAAAACTTGATTTGGATGAAACTGGAAAATTAGTTGACAACAAGTTATATAGAGGTATGATTGGTAGTTTATTATATCTCACTACTAGCAGGCCAGATATAATGTATTCAGTATGTCTTTGTGAAAGATTTAAATCAAATCCTAAAGAATCTCATTTAACTGCTGTTAAAAGAATTTTTAGATATTTTAAAGGAACTTTTTTTCAATCTCTTCTTTATCCCAAAACTTTTGATTTTAATTTGATTTCATATTCAGATGCAGACTTTGGGAGTTTTAGATTAGCTATGGAAATCACATCGGGTACTTGTCACTTTTTAGGGAAATCCTTAGTGTCATTGTCACGTAAGAAACAACATTTAGTTGCCTTGTCAACAGCTGAGGTAGAATATGTTTCTTTTGGAAGTTGTGTGCACTTGTTTTGTGGATGGAAAACACTCTTATGGAATTTTGACTAGATTTTAATAATAATTCTATTTTATGTGATATTACTAGTGATATAAAAATTTCAAAAATCCTATTAATCATTCTAGAACTAAGCATATTGATATCAGACATCATTTTCTAAGAGATCGAATTCTTAAAAAGGATATATCTTTTGAATTTGTAAGTATTGAAATTCAATTATCTGATATTTTTAATAAACCACTTCTTACTCCAATGTTTCATTTTATTAAGGGGGCAAGGTTTAATTAATTTTAAATAAAGTTTTATTTTACTATGTTGTTTCTTTATTTTGATAATGTTTAAAATAATTTAGTTATTTGTTTTTTTAAAAATAATAAGTTTTTTTCTTCTTTTCCCCATGTAATAAATTTTATTTATATTTAAAATATAGGTAATGATTAATGAAAACACAGAAATCAACGCTGTTAGAAACCTTTTTAATTCTAAACCGTTTCATTTCCACTGAAACCCTTTCGAACATGAAAAACCGCACCACTGCATGTCAACCCTAATCTTCGAACCTCTGAAACCCTAACCTTCAAACCTTCAGAGATTCTAGTAGAAATGGAAAAGACTAAGAGGGATGATGAGGCTGAGACCAAAAAATGCCAAGAAACGACACTCATAAGGAAGGAAAATCTTACTAAGAAAGGTAATTGATCTTAAATTGCTATTTAGCACAAACTTGTTGTTAAAACAAGCACTGTCATTTCAAAATCTTGAACATAACTTCAATAGTGATAATATGGAATTTTTTTATGAGGTAGAACATTGTTATTTATTTAAAACTATTCAATTCAGTTTGGGAGATAATTATGACACCATGCTGGCTAACATAGAGGAAAGAGATTTTTCGATCTCTTTAGTTGAAATTAGTCAGATATTGAACTTCCCTCATGAGGGCGTGTTTCATTTTGATTTGAAAAATATATGAGATTCTGTTCATAAATCTAAAGACATTAGGTCTTTCTTGTTTGGAACTACTAATATAAGGAAATTTTTAGTTAAGGATTTGGAACCAGATCAGAAGATTCTTGTGAAATTTGTACAAACAGGGCTAACACCAAGAATGTCAGTGATGGAGAAGATATTGCATCCCGACATATACATAATGTATCTTCTGCTCAGTGATATAAAATTAAATTTTCCTAGGTACATGGTGAGGTACCTGAGTTACTACTGTCAAAGTGAAGCCAGAATAAATTTCTACCCTTTTGGTAGATTCATTTCCAAACTTTTTTCAAAAAGGATATGGTGGTACTGGTGGATGCCAGAGTATGGTGTCGTCATAGTAATGTTTTCAATGATGGATCTTTAAGAAAAATTAGATATTTATGGAGCACATTAAAAGGGAGAATTTTTCCAATAGGAGCTGAGGAAGAAGAAGATAGTGCTCAAGCTCAGTCTACAAAGTCCAAAGAGGGACATGATGAATCGAGAGTAATCACTACTGCAAGAAGAATAATATTTGAAACCGAAGACCCTCAAGAAGAAATAATTCAGGAGGGCCTTCAGACTCAAAGAAAAAGAAATGTTTATGAGGAACTTGTTTCCCCTATACTGACAACAAGATATTTACTCTCTTAGAGTTTTGTAAGAGAAGCTGTTGTTGAAAAAGAAATGGATGTTATTTTTGAGAGGTTAGAACTAGTGTAAGGACCTCAGATTCAATCTGGAATTCATGAAGAAGCTGGATGAGAGACTCAAGAATAGGATGTGGCTATTACATAAGATGACCCTGAAAGAATTGAAGTTGCAAGAATAGAACCATAAGCTGATGCTGACATTGAACAAGAGGCAGTTCCTGGAGTAGAAGTGGCTAGTCCTTAATTAGCTAAAGGTGAAATTCTTCAAGGGATTAAAATCAAATAATTGATTTCTATTATAAAGGATGTAAATCCTTGAGAAGTACAAACAAAAGTTCTTCAAGAGGATTTTTCTGTGGAAGTGTCTGAAAAAGACTCAGAGGAAAAATTTGTGGACCAACCAATTAGAGAAACTATGGAGAAAGAAGACTCTGAATCCTTACCCCTAGTGTTGGTACATCCCTTTCATTCTTAAAAGGAGACTCAAGCACAATGTACCCCTAAAATAGAAACTGAGGAAGTTGAAGAAATTTACATGAAATTGCAGAGGGTGGAGCAAGAGAATGTTTCTCTGAGGAGAGCATTGCAAAGGAACAACTAAAATTTCAGAGGCTACAAAATATTCCAGTTTCAAAGAAAGAAGTTGAAATTTTTAAGAAGGATATGCTAAATTTGGTTGAAAAAGTAAAGTCTAAAATGGTTATGAAGTCATATTTTTTAGATCTCAAATTATTTATAGAGGAAAAATTTGCATCTGTTAGGACTAGTGAAGTTATTGGATCAGTTACTTCTCCTGATTAATTCAGAAGGTTTCATGCTATCATAGATGCAATGAGAAACATGAATGATATATTGCAAGATATTCAATGCAACAGTGCTCCTTTATCAGTCTTCTTAGACAATCAGAAATTTTTGGTTGATCAGATCACCTTAAATGAACCAGGAATCAGATCTTTCTTAAATAAATTCACAGAGATGTTGTCTTCATTTTTGGAGAAGGAATAAAGACTACATGAGTTTTTCAAATTCAACCTCATAGAAGACATTCATACAACTCAAGAGAATAGGGATCTTATTGTTAGGATTCATGATGGAATGATGAGAATACTTAGGGAGCAGCTATGAGAAATCAAGGAAGTCATTTGAATTAGATAGACACTATCTGAACCCTAACCAAACCTTGGTTCTTGTATTTATAAATTTTGTACTTTTAATGAAAATATGTTTCATTATATTTATTTTTTTTACTGTATTTTTTTAGATAATCCAGTAATCCGGATTCACTAATTGATAAACAGTTAATTATAGCATTTACTTACATTCAGTGCTACATTAATCTCTGTTATATTATGTATTTTGTCATTCTTTTTTATATCACAAAAAGGGGAGAAATTTGGATAAACACAACATTTTTTTATGTTTTATCTTATATTTTTTTATTGGGGGAGAAACTGAAATAGATGAATTAAAGGGAGATATTAAGTTAAATCTAATATTGTATTTATCTTTTCAAAATTCAAAACTATATGTAATTAATTTTTGTAAGTTAATTTCATTGGTTATTTTATGGGTTTTATGATCATCAAAAAGGGGGAGATTTTTGATCAAGTGTTGTTTTCAAAAATACATAATGTTGTTATTTAAAGGGGGAGATTGTTGAGAATAATAATCTATCTATTTATGATAATTTTGATTCTCACAAATACCCTTAATTATTTTCTAATTATTTTATTTTTTAAGAATATTGTAGGAATTTATTATTCATTATATTTTTATTTCTAGACAAAATAGTTATATTCTTGAACAACGAGAATTAATTTATGAGGTATTCGCATTTAGCGCGTTCTGGACACACTATCCAGGCTCTACATATTCGGGATCTGCTTTAGTGCATTTTGGAAACGCTGTTCATACCCTACGTGGAGAAATGTAGTGTAAGGATGAAATGAAGTGTATATTTTATGATATAATAGAAAAGTATTTCTAATTAACCATACTTTATCGGCAAAGTATGAAAAAAAACCCTATGTTAGGAAGGAACCCTACATTTGGGATATTAGAAAAGTATGTAAGGAGAACCGTAAGTAAGTGTTAAATGCTATATTTTTTTCACAAAAGTATGGTTCATCAACCTTACTTTTGTAAACAACCATATGTTCTTATAAAAGTATGGATCAAGTATCTTTCATTTGGAAGCTTATAAAAGTATGGATCATTTATCAACCTTACATTTGAAGAAAGTGACATGAACCTTACGTTTTTGATCAACCATATGTTTAAAACCATATGTGTGAAGGCTACATCATCAACCTTATGTTCATGATCTACGTTACATTCAGAGGATGCATACTGTACAACTCAACCTTAAATTTGGCATCACAGTGTTTAAAGTCGATACTATTTTGCAACGATCAGCAGGCAGACTATTAGACTAATTTCAACATGGATTTAAAGCTATTTTTTAAGAGTGACTTTGACTGATTCAAAGTCGTTTTATCAATGGTTCAAGGATCTAATTAAAAGGAACTTTTTATGATGATTCTTCAAGGAAGTTACGACTACTCTGTAAATTCAAATGTTTGAATATGGAAAGACAAAAGGTGACTTTTTGGGATCTAAATTTGTAGGATAAGTGCTCATCATTATTATATATATGATCTTTCTTGAATAGGAAAATAAAGGATAAGGTTTTTTAAAAAATCAATCATTCATAAAAAGGAAGAAAAAAAAGACTATCAATAACATAGACCTGCTGATTCAAAAGAGAGACAGAGCTCTGTTTATTGAAGAAGAAGAATCACGATAGAAGATTCACTAGTTCTATATCGAAGATCTACTGTGAATCTACTACTGCTGAATGTTGTGATTTATATTTCTATATTTACACCAACGGGATCGACTCAGAAAGACTCTTTTGTGAAGATCATTATTTCTGAAGGCGACAAACCATCTACTGTCAATTTCATGATGTTGCAATTGTTAAGAGCATCTTGAAAGTATTTTCAAAGTACAAAAATCTTTATTTTCTATCCTTGAGTGACCGGCTTCTCGTACTAAGCTTTGTAGGTTATTTAAGTGAACCATAAGGATTTGTTTTGGCTTAGATTGTAAAGGTGTCAACTTCCTATACTCAGTTGTTGAAAGGTCTATTGAAATGAGGACCAGATAGTGAAAATCACCATGCTCGTGGAGTAGCGTGTTGGTGGAGAGGACTAGGGGCCTTCTGTTCCCTGAACCACTATACATCGTGTGTCTATGCACTTCATATTTATGCAGCATTAATCTATCTGATTAAATGTAAAGGACAGAACACGATTGTGAAGATTTTTGAAAATACACAATTCACCCCCCACCCTCTTGTGTATATTTAGTATAATCTGATCCAAAAAAATTGAGGTGAATGGTGATATAATGAATTAAAGAGAATATATAGAATTTAAAGTGACCATAATAAAAGTAATCTGACTGTAAGAAATAATAACATAACCATTAGGAATAGTAATGAGGTCATTGGAATAGTAAATTGACCTAAAAATTGGTAAATTTAATATAAATTAAATTTACAATTAAAATATATATATATTATAATTCTAATAAATAAATATGAAGATTTAAAAACTCAATGAAATTTTAAGCACATTTTTAATAAACTCAATTTTAATATATTTTATAAAAACATAAGTTTTGTGCTAATATTTTAAATTTCCTATGTTAGAAAACTATTTTGATAAAATAAATTTCATTCATAGAATCATAATATTGAAATTTTCTAAGGTTTTTTTAGTTTTTCATTCTTAAAAAATTGTTTTTTACGTGAATAGTAAAAATATATTTTTTTTTAATAAGTATATTTTAGATTACATATTTTTTAATATAATAACAATATACCAAATTATAAAATTTTAGAATCAACCAAAAATATTTTTAATAAGTTAGATTATTTATGAAATTTATATTCAAATCCTAAAATGTATTTTCAAAAGTCTAAAGTATTTTATTAAAAACCAATTTCACATTTTTCCAATTTCCTTTTAAATAAACTATTTAATTAATTTTATAATGGTTTTTAAAGTATTAAAATTTATATTTTTATCAATAAATAAAAAATAATGTCCCAAATTTCTCTATTACAAGGTTTTTCTTGAAATTATAATTTATTCAACATTTTATCCTAAAAACACTCATGTCCTCATGTATAAATATATCCTATCATTCCCCTTGGAAAACCACTTTACATGATCTTTAAAAATACAAATCTCAGACAAATTACCATATCTTAATCCCCTTATAATCTTTAGGTATGTTTTAGATTCATATAACTCTATGATTTCAAGAATTTAATGGTCAAAGAAAAGGGACGACTTAAATAAAGCGGTAATGTCCTTTTAAATTTTTATTTTATTTTCCTTTTCTAATTTCATATCCTTATATTATTCTTTAACAAAAACATTCATAAAATAGTAATATTATTTTTCAATAAGATAATTATAATGTTAATATCCAATAAAAATTTTATTTATATTATAATAATTTATTTTATATCTCTCACCTCCACTTTTGATAATGTACTGTTAACAGTTGGTTAATCAACCAAGAGAACATTGGAAACTCTCTACTTATCACGACCTATATGGATGGTTATAATAAATTATTTATATTATATAAATAAATAAAAATATTTATTTCTAAGCTTATGGAGTTAATTTTATTAATTTATTGATTGAAATAATTAGATCACTAAAATTAGAACATGGTAGGATAAGTTCACGGAAAACATAACATCAAATCATTACACATTTAACAAAGAAAATTACAAAAAAATGATTAATAACTGATCGAGAGTGAAAAAATGAACAAAAATAATTAATTTTTTCATGTTTTAATATATGTATGTTTATTATATAGGAATCAAAAATGTGATTAAATAAAATGAGATCTAAGGTAAGGGAATTCTTGAACCTAACTCTTTCATTGGGGGTTATCTCCTATTTCTTGTTATTTTTATTATTGATTCTTCTATAATGTATTCAAAATATTTTACCTCACTTATTTATATAGATATTCATACTTATATCACTTTGAAATTATTTCTAAGATAATTACAATTATTTTTTAAAAAACATTATTTTTCAAAACATTGAACTAACTTATCTAGATTAATTTATTATTCAATCAAATAATGATAATATTTTCTAAGAAAATATGATCTCCCTTATTCATTTGGTAACCCTAAAGGTTATACCTTAAATTATGATTTAATATATCCTTATGAAACTCATTCCTTTCTATGGGTTTATTTCATAACTATAATTGGTATATTTTTTTTTCCATATGTCATGCTTGATTATGATCATTTTACAATGTGATGAGTAGGAACCGAATTATATATCCCTTCAAATCATTGGGTAATGTGATATATCTCATTATATTATGTTTATTATGTATAAACATTATTCTATCTTTGTTTACAATTATTATTTTATGATTTATGCACATATGTTATGTGTGAACACGATGTTATTTTTATTTACAACTTATGTGTGTTATTTGAGAACTGTGTTATGATATTTCATTATTATGAATACGCCACATTCTATTCCTTTTCAAATGATTTCCTCATGATTATGATTATGATCATATAATTATTATATGATACGTATGATTATTCTCCCCCATTTACTATATTCCTTCCATGTTATTCCTCCACTTACTGAAATTAAGATCACCTTTTTCTTTGATGTATATCCTCAGGTAATTAAATATACAATAGAGAAAATGATATCTTTCAGAGTAATATGAGTAATAAATTAAATAATGTTTATATGTTATCATGTACATGTTATTTATGAACCTATTTTTCACAAGATACTATAACTTTCAATTATAAAATATATTACTACTATATTATTTATCGTAAAATGATGTAATAATAAAGTATAAAAAATTGGGTCGCAATAGTTGGTATCAGATAATGGCTTAATTAGTTTGGGATTTAGGAGTAGAAATTATTCTCAAAAATACTACGTATAAATCTATGTAATGAAGGCATCCAAAATTTTGGTAAATTATGGAGTGTGTGGTCTCCATGTAATGAAATCCCTATTGAGATACTATAATTGGATGGAGTTCTAGCATAGATTCACCGAGGAGTAAAACCCCTAAAATGGATTTTTGTTGTTAACCTAATCTTCCCCCTGGGAATGAGTAGTGGGCATTACTACACACCTAGTTTGACACCAAGGGGATATTATTTGTTAGATTCAAATTATCTTTACAAACCATTATGAACGATATGTAACTCAAGTAATTATTCTTTTTAAAATAAGAAATATATTACAGTACATGATCCAATAAGGATCATTTGGGAAGAAGGTTATGTTAAATCTAGGGATCCCATTAGATAATATGTTATAATTTATTTTCACATGAGAATAAATTATTTATTCAGGATTTATTTACTAAAATTATGTTTATTCCTTTTTTATTTTTGAAAATAGTGGGAACTAGGAGATACCAGACCAACACACATATAACAGACAATGCAATGATTTTCGGAACAATATTACCAATTCAATGGGTGGTGGAGTTCCAAATTTAATGGTGGTACGTTCCCAGCTATCTCAGGCTATGAATAATAACATATAAAATGTGGAATTCCCACCTTTACCAAAGAAGAAAAAACTATCCAACAAGTACTTTATATGTAAAAAACAATAGATATCTAGTGGATATTCTAATCAAGTTGTTTTTGAAAAGGTCAATTAACTCAATTTAAATGATCCTTTGTGTGATCCATTGATCTATAATAGGGAAAGTTACATTTTTTATATCATTTAAATAGAAAATATAATCAATGATGGGAATTTATAATGAAAACAAATTTGATTGTTTAAATTGAATAAATAGAGTGGGAAGACATTAAAATAATATTTATTTACAATTATTTCCCTTGAACTCTTCAATGAAAAGAGGGAAAGAAAATTTCTAGAGAGTAATAAAAATGAGAGTGAATCTATCACAGCTTATATGAGGAAAATTTTCCACATCTTTCAAGTTATTCACCAGGTTTTTTAATCAACAATGATAGAAAAATAGATAGATTATTTAAAGGATTAAAACCACATATCTGAAAGGATATTACTATATGATGCATTGGGAGTTATGAAATATATATTTGGTGTTATCTAAAATTAGATATAGAGTATGAATAATTGTCCCATAGATATGGAGATAAGGAGATAAGAATAAAATTTCAAGTAGGAGGATCAAATGAAAAAGGGGTAAAAAAGATCTAACCACCCACATGTCAAAGATGTGGAAAGAACCATCGTAGAAATTTCCTTAATGAGACAAATAAATTTTATAACATGTTAGATAAATCCACCAAGATCATTAATTTTTAATTGACATGAATAAGATATCCATTATGTTAATTGAAAGAAATTCATAGCCCCATGCACCTCCCATGGTTCAATACTTAAAAAACAAGGAGTAAGAAAACTATGAAATCAAATGCACTGAATAAGGAATCTTTGAGGGTAATCAATATCATAAACCACCAAATTTGGGGGATTAAGGGAAATAATATATCATAACTACTACTAATGAGACTCTGGAAAATGAATTTGTACTTGGTTTTCTTACTATTAACTCAAAAATGGAAAAAAAATATTTGACTCTGGTTTTATGAATTCCATTATATCAAGTAATTTTTCTAAATGTTGGGAATTTCATCCCTAATATATTGAAATAGAGATATCTATAAAAACACCTAGTAGTTTCATAAGTTCAACCCAAGTGTTGTACTCTTCTCCAATTATCATTAATGAGAAGATTCTTCCAATTATTTGCACAATCCCTCCCTTGGTGGAATTTTATGTTGTTTAGGGAATGGGTTCGATTTTATTATATAAAGATCGCATAAAATATTTTGAAATAGAAATATCTTTCTATATTCTAAACTATCACATGTTCTTATATAAAGGCAAGGAATATCAAGAATATCATTTAGAAAATTCATCAATGATCTGGTTATTGATACCTAGTGAAAAAGCATATCATTCCCAAATGGTTTTGTAAAAGTAAATCTCCAACATTGGGGAAATTTCCATTTTGTGGGAAAATACTAATTTATTTCTTAAAGAGTTTAATTTCATTCTACCATATTTCTATTTAGATATCTCTACATAACATGTACTTGTAGCCACTCATATCTCTAAATGCCCATATTGGATTGACTAAATAGAACTAGAGGATTTAAAGAAGAAACTTGAAGAGAATTTGTACAACGGGTTCATACTCCCTAGTGTATCACCTCAGGTGATCTAGTTATCTTTCTCAATAAAAAGGACAGATCGATGTTTTTTTAATCGATTAATGAGATATCAACAAGATCAACATAAAGAACAAGTATCTTGTGATAAGGATTGATGAATTATTTAATCAAATATGATAATATTTTTACTTTTTAGATAAATGTATTCATTATGGATATCATTGGATAATGTTGAAGAGGAAGTGTATCCAAAATAAAACCTTTCATATGATATATAGACACTAAGATTTGATAGTGATGTCATTAATGCATACTAATTCCCCTATATCATTCATGGAATTGATGAATCGAGTCTTTAGATACTACTTAGACAAATATATGGTAGTGTTTATTCACAATATTCTCATATAATCCAAGAGAAAGGAGGAACATTATGAGTATATAAGGATTGTGTTAGAAACATTAATAAAGGTGAATATATATGATAAGGTTATCGTGTTTTACTTTAAGATATAGGAATTCTCATTATTGGGGTGTGGGATCATTGGTGATGTAATTTCTATGGATCCATCAAATATAATGGCACTTAGGGAAAGGCCCAAACCCTTAAATTTCATGGAAATATATATTTTTATTTGATTAGTTGGGTACTACTTACAATTGTTTAGAAACTAATCCTGATTGTATAACAAACAAACTATGTTAACATGAAAATGGAAAAATTATGTCCACACAAAATGAATTTAGTAAATATTTATAGAGATCGAGAAGAGGCTAATCCTTATGCTTGTATTCATATTAACCTCAAGTAGGGAAGTTTTTTTAATATAAAATGATGCTTCAAATAAATTATTAGTTTGTGGTCTCATATAGAATGATAAACTATTATCCTAGAACTATTTTAACCCATATCTATACAAACAGAAATATCCCAACAGTTTAAAAAAATGTTTGGATAGGTTTCATATACCAACGGTTCAATGAAACAATTGGTATATTTCTGTTAATAGAAGGTTTTACCAACAATTCAATACAACCATTGGTATAGGGGTGGAATTGGGAAGGGTATACCAACGGTTTTAAAAAACCATTGGAATATCTATTCTATCCCAATAGTTTTTAAAAACCGTTCAGATAGAAAACCCCCAAATACCCATGTCCCTCATACTTCCTGGAGGTCTGTCCACATTCTGTACACATTTTTCCTTATCCATGAGCCTCTGCCTGTATTTTTCCCTCACCCTGAGCCTCCTTCTTCGAGAATCACATCTGTTTCTCTTATACAAGATACCTCTTCCACTTCAAATTTGTAAGTGGTAACAGAGTTATATAGTTTTACTCCATTTATTTTGGCTTTTTTAATTCTATTTCAGTGCAATATGAATTCAATTTTTTACTTTAGGTGATCATCCTTGAAGTTGAAATGTTTTGAATAGTTTTAACTCAATTTACACATCTTTAAGGTGTGTGTTTTAATGAAATTATTTCATTTTGAAATAAATGTTGGTTATTTCATTATAAATTGATTTTTATTGAGGAGGTGGGATTTCCAAGTGGGGGCTGTGCAGGTGGGGAGGGGGTGTGTAGGTTGCAGGTTGGGAGGGGTTGTGGGCTATCTAGGTGGGGTGGGGGCAGGGTTGTGCAGGTGGGGAGGGGGTGTGTAGGTTAGAAGGGAGTGTGGGTTTTCTGGGGGTGTCGGCTGTCTAGGTGGGGTGAGGGCTATCAAGGTGGCATGGAGGGTCTATCTAGGGGGAGTGGGCGTTGTTCAAGGGGGTGGGGTGTCCAGGGGGTGGGGTGTCCAGGGGTTGGGGGGGCTTTCCATTGTGGGTGTCTAGGGGTGGGGGTGTCTGGGGGGGTTCCATGGGAATGTGGGAATATACAAGGGGGTGGGGGTGTCTAGGGGGTGGGGTCTCGAGGGGGTGGGGGTGTCTAGGGGTGGGGTGTCCAGGGGTGGGGGCTGTCGAGGAGGGTGGGGTTGTCCAAGGGGGTGGGGGTGTCCAGGGGGTGGGGGTGTCCAAGGGGGTGGGGTGTCAAGGGGGTGGGGTGTCCAAGGGATGGGGGTGGTTGTCTAGGGGGTGGGGGATGTCCATGGGGGTGGGGGTTTCTAGGGGGCGGGGATGTCCAGGTGGTGGGGGTTGTCCAGGGGGTGGGGTGTCCAGGTGTGGGGGATGTCCAAGGGGGTGGGGGTTTCAAGGGAAATGGGGGGGTTGTCCAAGGGGGTAGGGGTGTCTAGCCGGTGGGGGTGTCTAGGGAGTGGTTGTGTCTTGGGGGTTGGGGGGATGTCCATGAATCCCCCTATTCCCTCTCATATATTTTTTAGGTTACTCATTAGTTATCCTTTTCTAATTACTTCCATATTTGTTTTCAAATGGAGGAAATGAGACCAATTGAATAAAGGTGATGAAAAAGATGATGGACAACAATGGTCGCATGCCTAAGATGGGTGTTCCACCACTAGTTCCTCTAGTGAGTATTTTATTTCAAATATATATATTTAAATAATATATAATGTTAAGTGATTAATTTTGTTTTAAACATTTAGGTTGGATCCTCCTCTTAGGCGATAATTATTTTTGGAGAAGCCTTGTAGTGGTCCCAGTACTCTTAGTGTCTGTATGAGTGGGTGGTACAAGATCTAAGTGATTTGGTCGGCATACCCGATTAGACCCTGCACCCCCCCCCCCCACTGACATACCATTTATCCCACATTCCGATCCCGATGTGTTGTTAGGGACATGTAAGATATTTAGGCCTCCCATGTTTTCACCACCCTTTATATCTGGTGTCTCCTCACCCATCTTTTCTATATATGATGATGATTTCCACTTCCCATCTAGCATTTAGCCATCCATCCATGCCATCTTCTTTTACTTATACTTACTTCTCTCTAAGATTCTATATTCCATCTTCTTCGACTCCTACTCTTCCAAATTATTTCATTACGGAGCATGATTTGGGAACTACTCTACCTACTTAGGGAATTCCTTTAGTTTCTATGGATTCAGTGGTACCCATTGATCAGACTTCCACAAGTATATTTATAGAACCCTAATAAATTTTTATACCATTATTTATCTTCAATATAACATGTATTGATAAAATATTTGTTTTTCTTTCATAAAAGCTACATTTAGTGATTAGAGGAAGGGGAGGGGCGTACATGATTGCATGTTATGTGGTAATACCGAACATAGTTGATGGTGGACTACAATGAAGACAGTCAAATGATTGAAAAAATAGGGGAATGTGCCATAGTTTTTTGAGACACTTTCCAAATACTCTGACATCATTCCTGTCAGCCCACTCTCATGGATACAGTTTCCAAATAAAGTCAACAATAATGCTTGGGAAGAGATATGGGTAAATTATATATTGTATTTAATGCAATATATTATTTTTTGTATTTATATGAATTAATATTTTGGTGCCAGCTTCGGTTAATTTCCCTGATGTTGAGGGTGCACGGCCAGCACGTCTAAAGCATTTAGGTGAGATTTAGAGATCCAATAAGCATGATTTTTATGTTGGTTGGCGTGCTAGAGTTTTCATAGAGTTAAAGGTTTTCCCCATCTTGCACGATTGTATGATAGAACAGTATCGGCAGATTATTACTCATTGGACGATTAACCAGTTTAAGGTATTAATCACATATGAGATATTTAACTGAAAAATATCTTGTTATGCATTAATAATATCTTTTGTATCATTGAATTTTATTTATGAATCACCTGGAAAAATTAAAAAAACATTGATGAAAAAAAATACCTCGACACATTGGGATGTACTACAATGCCAGATCTTGAGTGGAAGAAGGTATGATATTTGTTTATAGTTTTTCTTTATGACTTTCACTTTCTATTGTTTTCTCCATAATTTATTCGATTTCAAAAGTTGTTATAAAATTTTAGTTATGAAATTAATTATTGGTAACCTATTTTTAATTATGGTTTCCTATATTCAATTTCATTAAAGAGTGAATAATTGTATTTTGAAGGATGTGTGCCTCGAGAAAAACTATTTTTCATGAGTCAAAAAAATAAAGATGGAAATGTGGTTAACGAACCGACTTAGTAGCAGATTGTATGTTTTAAATTGTGGATTTAAATTTTTAATTTCTTTTTTTTAACTTAATAATCTATTTATATTACTAATAGTCTTCTTTAGATTCCCTTGATGCCTAGGAACCTGACAATTTGGGCCAAACGATCACTTACATCAGGTGTTGGGAGATGAGCACCCTAGCAGAGTACGCTACCAACCTGGGAAGAGTATAGTTTAGACAAGGTATTGGGTATCCTCAAGTATGAGTTGTAGTTCCACGGAGTTACATTAGGATAAGGAACAGGAAGAACATGCTAAAAAAGGGCCACAAAGACAGAAGAATAGTGTGCTAAGGAAAACACTGCATTTATGAAACAGATGGATGTTTTACGTCCAACACTTCCACCAAGGGCCAGAATAGCTTGTGATGAATATATACAGTCGATGCGTTTTATATATGGTTCACCAAGTGGAAATTCTAGTGGTGGTCAAGATGATGGAGAGGAGGAGGCTAAGGAGTAGGAGGAGGAGGGTGAGGCAGAAGAGGAGGGTGGTGAGGAGATGAGGTGGAGGAGGCGGGAGAGGATGAGGTTAAGGCGAATTATGAGGGTGAGGAGAAGGGCATTGAGGAGGGTGGAGACGTTGATGGGGATAATGATGAGGATGGGGGTGAGGCTGATGATGATGGTGATGATAGTGATTGTGATGATGGATAGATTGATCCATTACATTTTTGACAGACATTACTGACAATTCATGTTTGATGATTTGTTGTGCCTGAATATATGTGTGATTAGGTAGGTCACATTATCATTATTTATTCATATATAAATAATAAAACTTGACTTGATGATTTTCTGTGACTGATTCACCCCTCCCATGGACACCCCCACCCCTCCCCATACACCCCCACCCCATTAGACATCCCTCACACACCCCCTTGACAGCCCCCCAACCCCCTAGACACCCCTCAACCCCTGGAAACCCCTACCCCCCTTGGACATACCACCCCAACCCCATGGACATCCCCCCACCCCTTAGACACCACCCAACCCCACCACCTAGCCACCCCACCCCCATCCCCCCTAGACACCCCAACCCCTTGGACACCCTATCCCCATGGACACCACCATACCCCCTGGACACCCCCACCCCCCATAAACACCCCACCCACCCCCGGAAACCCCCACCCCCTGTACACCCCCTACCCCCTTGAACACCCCCCCCCCGGACAACCCGTACCTCCTTGGATAGCCCCACCCCCCAACCCCCTGTAAATCCTCTCACAACCTAGACACCCCCCACCCCTAGACACCCCACCCCCATGGACAGCCCACACCCCCTAGACACGCCTACCTGCTAGGACACCCCCCCCCCCACCCAACCACATGACCCCCCCCCCCCCCGGACACCCCCACCGCCATAGACAGCACCCTAACCCCCTAAACAACCCCCCCCCCATCCCCCCTGGACACCCCCCACCCCTTGTACACCCCTACCAACGAAAGCCCTGAACCCCCCCCCCCCCCCCCATCCACCCCCCCTAGACACCACCCCACGACCTGGAAACCCCCTCCCCCTAGACACATCCACCGCTAGATACCCCCCCCCCCCCCTCCCACACCTCTAGACACCCCTACCCCCTTGAATAGCACCCCCATCCCCCTAGACAAACCCCCCCCCCCCCCCCGGACACAACCCCACCACCTGGACACCCCCCCCCCACCCTCCTGGACACCACCCAACCCCCTTAACACCCAACCCTGGACACCCCCTGTAACACCCCAAGCTTCCATGGTACACTCCTCTTTGAATAATTGAGCAGCATGTGTTGTACGCAACCTCTAGTTCTAACACACCGCGACCAATAAAAGTAGCAGTTATGATTAGTAATACCCACTTTTTGAAATTATATAAATTTTATATTTCAAAATGGACTTCATTTTTGGATTCAGAATATCGAAATTAGCCTATGTTGAATTTTTGGTATTTTTCTGAGAACTTCCAATTTTTGATGAATAGTGAAAAATACTTAAAAACAACTTTTTTAATCAAAAATAATTTATAGTGATAAATTATACAATTTAGTGGTTTTAAAGTATAATTATAATATTTTTTTTACCATTTTTACCCAATTTTGGTCATTATAATTAATTTCACTTTGAAATTTGACATAAACAAATGTCAATCTTTTGATTGATATTGTTTCTTAAAAACATGCTATTTGTTGTGACAGCGGGAATTAATAATTAAATTAATTAAATCAACTTATATGTTCATAATTTTGTAAAATAGACATCATTTTTGAATTTGTAATATTTAATATATCTTAGGGTTAATTTTTGGTATTTTTCTGAAAAACTTCAATTTTTGATGAATAGTGAAACCACTATGTGGTAGTTAAAAAAAACTGATTTTTCATTTAAATGAAACTTTACCACTTCTGTGATTTTATTTTCAAAAATCCTACATACATCAATGTAATTAGGAATTAAAATGTGGTTCAATGGGATTAAAAATAATTTTTTTTGTGAATAGTAACTTTTAAGTTTTATTAATCGCGATTAAAGGTAATTATTGAAATTTAAGGTAAAAATGATATTATAAGAATATGAAATTACCTTTA
This sequence comes from Viscum album, assembly GCA_963277665.1. Taxonomy (NCBI): domain Eukaryota; kingdom Viridiplantae; phylum Streptophyta; class Magnoliopsida; order Santalales; family Viscaceae; genus Viscum; species Viscum album. Next base: position 983,174,025 of record OY728157.1, read on the forward strand.
CACTTTTCCTAAACTTATTGGATGAGTTATGGACGACCAATAAAATCCATGGGTCAACTTGGGGACCCCATGGAGCCACTTGGGTAAGTAAATGACATTAATAACTTTTTATTTAAAATAAAAATAAAATTGTTACAAACATGTGTTGTTTTACTAAAACAATTATTACATGGGGTTATATAAGGTAATTTTTTGACTATAAATATTAATTGGAAATATAAGAAGATTTCATACATCATGATATTTTTTTATAATTTTTAGACATTAAATAAATTAAAATTTTAATGACACCATGATGATGCAGTGATTACCTCATTAATTAATGATTTAAAGAAAATGAAAAGATAATGTAAAATATAAGACATACACTTGTCAAAAACCTATTTTATGGATATATTTCGAACCCTTGTCATCTTATACTCGAAATATATGATTGTGGGACCTCTAAAATCCTAAAATCATTTCATAATAATGTAATATTTCATGACATTCCAAGAGTTCCCCTCCTCTCCTCTTATAAAGGGCCCCCACCACTACCACCTTATTCACACCTTCAAAGCCATTTGGCTCGGCCAAGATCTTCTCAAATACTCTATAAACGTTCCTTTATTACTCTTATAAGCCTCAAATTGGGCATAATGCTTCCCAAGGAAGCCTTTGGCTCAAATCAAAAAGATTTACCCGATTTTAAGGTAATGTCTTCTCCTATGTTATTTTGTTTTATTTTTCTTCTCCAACCCCGTTAACTCTTTTTATTCCATTATTTTGTAACAAAAACAGTATATTAAATATACAAGGAAGTTTTTATGAGAATTATTTGATTTACACTTACACACACCTTCGTCTAATGGTTAAAGAACATACTATTTCTATTGTTGGTGAATTTCTGCCTCACGAAACGATGATTGTTCAATCTTCTTTTAACACCTCTCATGGTGGCCATTAAGATGTCACTATATTTATATATGATATATATTATGTTTATGTATTCCTTATTCTTCTTTATTTCTCATTTATGAAATAACTTTATGATTTCCAATATTGGTAAACGCGATAATTTCATTTTAGGAAGTGCGGACTACCGCCCCCTCAAAATGATTTGAATCGTTAATTCCATATGTGGGATGTATAAAGGATGGATTAAATGATATTATAAATGATATTATACTTGAATTATAATATACCTTTATATCATTATGATTTCATTCCATTAAATATGAAATAGAAATGAATGTAGCGTTCATGCGTACGTACGTCTTACCATCTCCATGAACGGTGCATTACATTTCTTACCTCTAAATGTTACATAATATTATGAATGAATGTATATACTGGATATATATTATTTATATAATATCTACATCATGAATATAATTCTGGATATAATAGATATTCTATCACATAAACAACGTGTAATTAAAGTTTATTGTTGACTCAAGTATTAAAGATCGACAAAACGACTGTTATTATCTTAAATGACTACATAATTTTCGTAACATTTTAATAAGTAATATAAAAGGGATAATGAACTTGAAAAAGGTTCATAAGCATGTATATATTAACTCTAGTTTATTATTCAGGAGATTAATGAACGGTCGAGTTAAGTCGGACACGAGGTAAGGGAACTTCATAACCCAATTTCTATTCTTTGGGTTAATCTCCTACTTTCAAATTATGTCATGATATTATTATGTCTTATCTTGTATTTGTACTTTATTTATGTTTAATTATAGTGAATACACATAATAGATTTATTTTATTTTAAAAAAATGATCTTTGTAAGGGACTTCGTTTCAATCTCCTTTCATTGAGGCATATTTTCTTTTATATACAACATTCTTTTATACAGTGTATAAACCCCTTTGACTATTAAGTTTATTCAAAAAGCATCTTTTTATACGATGCGTTTTACTAAACAACAAAAATGAATGTTTTTTTATCATATGTATGCGGCGACAACGACTTCTCCACCACCGTGACCATTATTGGAGTTTCTTCTTCCTCTACAAGCCATAACTTTTTTAAAATGAAAAATAAATACCAAGTTTTAATTTTATTTTATTTTGGTATTGAAAATGGTTTTGATAATGTTTTTATTATATCAATGTGTTTTATTGATATCTTTTGTTTGAAATGTGGAAACATTATGTTTCCTTTATGCATGTTTTATGTGATATGATTATGATATGGTTTATGATATGTTTAAACCTGTTCATATGAGGAATTCATTAGACTTAATAAGTGTCTGGTGGAGTCCTCTATAGCTCCTCGATGCATCGGTAGGTATCATGAGACAAACTAGTGTCTTAGCACGAGGCCCTGACAAAATCTTATTTTTATTCTTGGCATGAGGCCTTGGCTACGTGGTTATGATAGTGTGGAATTATTCATTCCATCATTATGAAAGTGGTTATTGATATTTCATGTGATTATTCAACTAGTAGAATATCCATGTGAATAAGTAAATGGAATTATTTCATTTTAATTTTTCCATATTATGTCGAAGTTCAAGTTTAAAAGGCTTTTGTTTTAGTTATACATTACCTTAAATGTTAATGTTTATTTATGAAAGCTTCCGCTATATTGTTATCCTTACTGAGCATCTGAGCTCACCCCTTCCAATGTTTTAATTTTTCCTAGATGTGAAAAAGTATATTATGAATGACCTGCAGGGATAGTATGAGGGGATATAAAGACAAGATGTTGTTGTAGTTTTTTTTTGACTTTATGATGTAATGTAAGTCTTATGAATGTATCTAGTGTTTCCAAGGCTACTAAACTAATCGGTCTTTCGAGACTTGATCTTTTGTGATCATGCCAATGTTACGCAATAATGCACCGACTTTGGGTAACTGGAGTCGGGGCGTTACAGTTGGTATCAGAGGTAGTTTAGTACTAACCTTTGAAGATAGATTTAGATAAACTCTGATTAGAGCACATATATCTAAGATAAAATTTGAGGATTAATATAGAAGAACTTCCTAGAATTTTGTTATTATAGATATTTTGTGTGTTTTCCGAGAAATGCATCCATGTCTGGATACGAGCAGGTAGAGGCGGCTCTGGCACAGATGTACCTAGGGGTGAAACCCAAAAACACCACTTTGAGCTAGACTCGAACAGGAACTAGTGAACGACAACGGGCATTGCTGCACTCTTGGTTACGACACTCCCAGGGGATATGCTTAGGATAATTCTCATTTTCTTTACAAACTACTATGAAGGGTTATGAGTATATACTTCCTCAAAGAAAATATTTTTATGATTATGGATTATATCCATAAATATTTCAATTTATGTTAAGTGTTTTTCATGTTTGTAATTATGTATTTTGATTAATAAACTAATCTAGTTTATGCCATTGTTTAGAAATGGCACCTAGTGGGAGGAATCGAAACCGTATCAATGCATGCACTCCATGTAGGGATTACATGTCGTGTCGAACAAAGCTGTAGGAATCGAACCCACAACCATAGTGCGGATAGGACTTTATTACCTACTAATAGCCTACATGAAGTCCCTGGTTATTATAAATAAGTTTTCTTAATCTAAATGGTATGTGTTAATATTTGGAACCTTATACAATTATGATAAATAGAATATTTTTGAGTTATATTACCTTTTGGAGTGAAAGATGGGTTTGTGGTAAAAATTTATTAAAGAATGATAGTCTACATGAAAAGAAAGTATATTTCCTTACATTCTTAGTAAATCTCAAAAATAAATTCCTCAACTTTATGAAAGGTAACTTAAAACAAAAATGTTGTCGGTTAACTTTTCCAATTGGGGAATCAATGACTTTTTAACCAATCACAAGTATGTGATTTTCTTATAGTTAACTTTCTCCTAATACGGTTTTATACAACTATCCATTAGACCATGATGGTTTTTTTCCTCCATATCCATATTTTCATAGAATCCCAGTATGGGCTATCTTGGGTAACCTTTGTACATATCTTTCTTTCTTTTAAAGTTATATTTTTATTATCATTATTTCTGATGTGGGTTTTCCACAAAGGTATTTTCTATTTTCAAACTTTTATTTTCAAATAAAAATTTTAAATTTCAAGGACGTAATTTATTGAAGGAGGGTAGAATGTAACACCCCAAGCTTCCATGGTACTCTCCTCTTTGAATAATAAAGTTGCATGTGTTGTACGCAACCTCGAGTTCTAACACACCGCGACCAAAAAAGTAGCAGTTATGAAAGGTAATACCCACTTTTTGAAATTATATAAATTTTATATTTCAAAATGGACTTCATTTTTGGATTCGGAATATCGAAGTTATCCTCTGTTGAATTTTTGGTATTTTTCTGAGAACTTCCAATTTTTGATGAATAGTGAAAAATACTTAAAAACAACTTTTTTAATAAAAATAATTTATAGTGATAAATTATAAAATTGAGTGGTTTTAAAGTATAATTAGAATATATTTTTACCATTTTATCCAATGGTGGTCATAATAATTAATTTCGCTTTGAAATTATACATAAACAATTGTCAATCTTTTGATTGATATTTTTTCTTAAAAACACGCTATTTGTTGTGAAAGTGGGAATTAATTATTAAATTAATTAATTCAACTTATATGTTTTGAATTTTGTAAAATAGACATCATTTTTGAATTTGGAATATCAAATATAGCTTAGGGTGAATTTTTGGTATTTTTCTGAAAAACATCAATTTTTGATGAATAGTGAAACCACTAAGTGGTAGTTAAAAAAACTGATTTTTCATTTAAATGAAACTTTACCACTTCAGTGATTTGATTTTAAAAAATATGACATAAATCATTTTCATTTGGAAGTAAAATTTGGTTCAATGGGATTAAAATAATTTTTTGGTGAATTGTAACTTTTAAGTTTTATTAATCACGACTGAAGGTAATTAGTGAAATTTAAGGTAAAACTGATATTATAATAATATGAAATTACCTTTACACTTGTCCTATACTTATTTGATGAGTCATGGCCAACCAAAAAAATCCATGGGTCAACTTGGGGACCCCATGGATCCACTTGGGTAAGGAAATGACACTAATAACTTTTTATTTAAAATAAAAATAAAATTGTCACAAACATGTGTTGTTTTACTAAAACAGTTATTAAATGGGGTAATATAAGGAAATTTTTTGACTATAAATAATCATTGGAAATATAAAAATATTTCCTACATCATGATATTTTTATTATAATTTTTAGACAATAAATAAATTAAAATTTGCATGACACCATGATGATGCAGCGATTACCTCATTAATTAACGATTTAAATATAATGAAAAGATAATGTAAAATATAAGACTAAAACTTGTCAAAAACCTATTGGATGGGTAGATTTAGAACCCTTATCACCTTATCCTAGAAATATATAATTTTGGGACCTCTAAAATCCGAAAATAATTTCATAATAATTTAATATTTCATGACTTTCCAAGAGTGCCCCTCCTCTCCTCTTATAAAAGGCCCCCACCACTACCACCTTATTCACACCTTCAAAGCCATTTGTCTCAGCCAATATCTGCCCAAATACTCTCTAAAATTCCCTATCTCACTCCTAGAAGACTCACTTTGGGCATAATTATTACCAAGGAATCCTTTGGCTCAAATCAAAAAGAGTTACCCGATTTTATGGTAATGTCTTCTCTTATGTTATTTTGTTTTATTTTGATTCTCTAACCCCTTAAACTCTTTTTATTCCATTATTTTGTAAATAAACCGGTATCTTCAATATACTAGGATGTTTTTATGAGAATTATTTGATTTAAAATTACACACACCTTCGTCTAATGGTTAAATAACATATTGTTTCTTTGGCAGGCGAATTTCTACCTCACGAAACGATGATTGTTCAATATTCTTTTAACACCTCTCATGGTGTCCATTAAGATGTAACTATATTTATATATGATATATATTATGTTTATTGTTTCCTTATTCTTCTGTATTTCTCATTTATGACATACCTTTATGATTTCCATTATGGGTAAATGCGATAATTTCATTTTAGGAAGTGCGGACTACCGCCCCCTCAAAGTGATTTGAATCGTTAATGCCATATGTGGGATGTATAAAGGATGTATTAAATGATTTTATATATGATATTATATTGTAATTATAATATACCTTTATATCATTATGATTTAATTCTATTAAATATGAAATATAAATGAAAGTAGCATTCATGCGTAAGTACAGCTTACCGTCTCCATGAACAGTGCATTTCATTTATTACCTCTAAATGTTACATAATATTATAAATGAATGTATATATTGGATATATAAGATATATATGATATCTAAATAATGAACATAATTATGGAGATAATATATATTCTACCACATAAACAGCGTGTAATTGTAAGAAGTTTATTGTTGACTCAAGTACCAAAGATTGACAAAATGACCGTTATTAACTTAAATGACTACATAATTTTCATAACATTGTAATAAGTGATATAAAAGGGATAATGGACTTGAAAAATTTTCTTAAGAAATTATAGATTAACTTTAGATTATTATTCAAGAGATTAAAGAACGGTCAAGTGAAGTCGGAAAAGAGGTAAGGGACCTTCTTAACCCAATTTCTATTCTTTGGGTTAATCTCCTACTTTCAAATTATGTCATGATATTATTATGTCCTATCTTGTATTTGTACTTTCTTTATGTGTAATTATAGTGAATAAAATGATCTTTTTAAGGTACTTCATATCAATCTTTTTTCATTGAGGCATATTTTGTTTTATACACAACTTTCTTTTATACGGTGTATAAACCTCTTTGACATTTACGTTTATTCAAAAGGAAACTTTTTATATGATGTGATTTACTAAATTAAAAAAAGGAATATTTTTCTTGTCATACATATGGGGCAACAACGACTTCTTCGCCACCATGACCATTATTTGTGTTTCGGCTTCCTCTACAAGCCATAACTTTTTTAAATGAAAAATAAATACCAAGTTTTAATTTTCATTTATTTTGGTATTGAAAATGGTTTTAATAATGTTGTTATTATATCACTGTGTTGTATTGATATCTTGTTATTGAAATGTGGAAATTTTATGTTTCCTTTATGCATATTTTATGTGGTATGATTATGTTATGGTTTATGATATGTTTAAACCTATTCATATGAGGAATGCATTGGACTTAATAAGTGACGGGTGGAGCCCGCTATAGCTCCTCGATGCATTGGTAGGTCTCATGAGACAAACTAGTGTTTTAGAACAAGGCCTTGACAAAATCTTATTTGTAGTCTTGGCATGAGGACTTGGCTACATGGTTATGATAGTCTGGCATTATGCATTCCATCATTATAAAAGTGGTTATTGATATTTCATGTGATTATTCATCTAGTAGAATATCCATGTGAATAAGTAAATGAAATTATTTCATTTTATTTTTTCCATATTATGTTGAAGTTCAAGTTTAAAAGGCTTTTGTTTTAGATATACATCTCCTTAAATGTTAATGTTTATTTATGAAAGCTCCCACTATATTGTTATCCTTACTGAGCATCTGAGCTCACCCCTTCCAATGTTTTAATTTTTCCAGGATGTGAAGAAGTATATTATGAATGACCTTCTGGGATAGTATGAGGGGATATGAAGACAAGATGTTTTTGTACTTTATTTTACTTTATGATGTAATGTAAGACTTATGAATGTATCTAGTGTTTCCAAGGCTACTAAACTAATCGGTCTTTCGAGACTTGATCTTTTGTGATCATGCCAATGTTACGCAATAATGCACCGACTCTGGGAAACTGGGGTCGGGGCATTACACCCACACCCACATGGATAGCCCCCACACCCTGGACCCCCCGCCCCCCACACACACCCCCCCACCCACCCACCCCCCCACCCCACCCCCTGAACAGCCTACCAACCCCCAAGACAGCCCCCCCCCCCACCCCACCCCCTGGAACCCCCACCCCACCCCCTGGAACCCCCCCCCCCCCCCGAACACCACCACCCCTTCCCCCCTTGGATATCCCCCCAACCCCCTAGACACACACCCCCTGAACACCACCCCACCACCTGGACACCCCGCACCAACCCCACCCCCTGGACACCCCCACCCCCACAGACATCTCCCACCACTCTGGATAGCCCCCACCCCCTGGACACCCCCAACGCCCTTGGATAATACCCCCCAACCGCCTAGAAAGCCCCACCCCCTAGACACCACCTTACCACTTGGACACCCCCGACCCCCTTGGGCAACCCCCCCCCCCCCCCCCCCAAACCCTAGGGACAGCTCCCCCACCCCCTGGACACCCCCTCCCCACCCCCACCAACATGGACACCCCCCCTAGACACCCCCACCCATGGACACCCCTACCCCCTTGGACAGCCCCCCTGCACACCCCATACCTTCTTTGACATCCCCCACACCCTGGACACCACCCCACCACCTGGACACCCCCCACCCCCTAGAACCCCCTAGACATCCCCCCCAGACACCACCCCAACCCCTGGACTCCCCCCCCCCTCCCCCACCCTCATGTACACCCCCTAGATGCCCCCCCCCCCCCCGCCCGCCCACCCCCTATGCACCCCCCCCATCCCCCCGGAAACCCCCATCCCCTTGACACCCCCTGCCCCTTTGACAGCCCCCCACCCCCTGGACACCACCCCACCACCTGGACACCACCCTAGACACCCCTACACCCACGGAAAGCCCCCCCCCCCCATACCCACCAGGACACCGCCAACCTCGTTGGATTGCACCCCAAACCCCCTAAACAGCCCCCACCCCCTCTAGAAACCACCCCACCTCCTAGACCCCCCACCCCACCCCACCCCACCGGTTAGACACCTCAACCCATTTGATAGCCCCCCAACCCCCTGGACAGCCCCCCTTGGACACCACCCCACCCACTCATTTTTTACTAACTCCTTAGATGATCATGTTCACCAATGAAGCTATAAAATCACTAGCTTAGACCAAGGAATATGACTCTTCTTTAATAAAAATCAATGAATTGCAATGTAAATAATAACCCTAAATCAGTATCAATAACTTAAACGGTTGATATAACCTCTCCATAAAAAAGATTAAATCCATGTAAAAGGGTGGAAAAGATAAATAAATATAATGATATTGTGTCTAACAGTATTTAAATAAGAATAATTTAAACATAGATAATACCACATACCACATATAATACATCAACCACATCAACATCTATCACATACAATTGACCTCTATTAGTAGTTATTTCTCTACCGTCATGATTTCTACCACTACCTCTACCTCAATATGGATATTGAACCTATAGAAATGGTCTATCAAACTACTTCTTACCTCTTATATCTATAAATCCATTATGAATTGGTTATATAAAAGGATGTCAATAATGGTTTTATTTCTACTAGATTTTCTATCTCAGCGGAAACTAAAGTTTTTGTTGGGGATACTATGATGTAGAAGATTTATATAATCGATGGGGAAGACCATAAACTATCATTTTTTTCCTAAATTATCTTCCCCACTAGAAATATGATCCTAATAATCTTGTATGGATCATAATTACATAAAATAATCAGATAAATGCCATATTACTACTAAATATCCCTTAACCACCTAATATGTATATCTAAGGGAACATTGATAATTTATACCTATTATATAATAAAAATATTGATAAAATAATTATATGTTCTCAAATTCGACATCTTTTAAATCATTGATGGATAATTTATTAATGTTAAATCATTGAATATGCACTTCCTAGTCATATCTACTCATTCTATCACCTTAGTATAAGTCTTAAACATCAATGTGTTGATCTATCACTAAATATATTATAATGAACCATCATGGGGAAACATGACATATCACTTGAACTAGTAAACCCCTCATCTTGAAGGGAATTATCATTCCCTAAGGGCTAGCAACATGTTCTTGGGCATCAAGGGATTCACCTTGGGAAGAGTGTCCCTCTCAAACATAATTAAATATAGAGAAATTTATTTTACTAAAAATTTGAAATGGCACATCCTTTTTTTAGAGATCAATGAGAAACCAGATAGGTAGAACCAAAAAATAAGAATAATATAATGATTCATAACCAATGAATATAATACAACTCATTTATTTCAACATACCATGACATCTAATAAAGAAATATACAACTTGGTTTAACAAAATAAACTAAATATAAATAAATAACAACTAATTTGGATGATACATCAACATCCCAAAATATAAAAAAACTAAAACTGAACCAAATTGTGAATTCATATCTATGAAACCAGATATTTTTCACCATATCCCCGCTCACCCATTTATGTTCCATAAAAGTGATAAGCAATTTAGACATGACCTGAACCTTTATAAAACATAAGGGCTTAATACATAAACATGAGTGTGTGTGGAGGGTGCGAGGTAAAAGGCCCAGTAGGATCTCACTAAAGAGTTTAATTTGAATGTTCTATTTTGAACTAAAATATAAAGTGAGGTTTTTTTAATAAGTAAAAAATGAAATCAAATTGCATACTCTCGCTTAAAATAAATAAATCTATCTATCATAAAGAAAATCATGTGGTTCCTCAAATTAGTAGTGAAGAGATTTATAACCTTAAATGGGGGACTTTGATTTAATCCAAAAATATGAATCTATATCCCCTTATTTCTGAATTTCCATAAAACCCAAGCACAAAATCTAAGCATTTTACATTGAATTTATAAAGGTTTCTCCAAAAATGTATTTCAAAAACTTATAAAATAAACCTGTCCATTATGAATAAAAAAATTAAATGAACTACTATATTAAAGGAATATAATAAAAGACAAAAATGAAACTATTTATGCAAAAACAAATCTTGGGATGGATAAAAAAAGTGTTAATCCATGATATAAATCATCAATAAAGGAATAATTGTTATGGAAAATTTGCTAGATCTTAAAGTGAGATAAAGCTAAACTAGTGAGTAGAACCCCATTCTAGAACAAAAGAATTCATCTATGTCTTGATAGTTATATAGAATTATTTGGGATATATTATCTATCCCATGAGTTCTCAGTATTTATGAGATAAAATCCTTCTTGGGAGAACTCAGCATCTATAGGACGTAGTGCCTCGCCATAGAGTAATCTAATCTCAGAGGGTGCACTCATACTGTTAATTTAATAACTCCCTAGGATTCCAATGATATAATTAAAGTGTAGGTGAAAAAAAATATCCACTATCACTATACATATCAATGAAACATAAATAATAATTTTCCCCCACCTTCAATACGCTGGCACCAAACAACCCCTTTCTACACCCTAGAAATATCAAATAATAGGCATCACACTATAATACAAGGCCTAATACAATGGTAATAAATCAGGATCTCATGTCCATAAATAAATTGGTTTTAGAAAGTTATGAATGGTCCATATAAGAATTATGACTTGGGATTCCAAGTCCCTTTCACTTCCCATAAATTCCATTTTCAAACTCCCTTTAGAAACCATTTTGAAACATCACCCTTTTTAAATACAAATCATTCCTTTAAAACCATGGTTCCTTTACTTTAAAATCATAATTAGTTAATATTCACTAAATTTTTCCTAAAAAAAATTAAGTGACTGATAGGCATTGTCATAAGGTACTAGGAACATTTAAACAACCATTTCAAAAATACTTTTTAAATTCACAAAAAAACCATAATGCTAAGACATGGTTTCATGTAACATTTTTTAAACCCATAATATACATCATTCATAGCTATAAATTCATGGAAAATCATTTAAAAAATAAAATAATCTAATTTACTTCAAAATAAATTAATAAAATAGAAACACATAAATCAATTAAAGAAAAATCATGTTTAAATGTGTTTCATTATGAAACAAACACCCAAACCAAAATGATCCACCCTTTATGGACTCTAAGAAACATAAATCCTAGTTTAGATTCAACAAAAACCCAAAAACTCTCCATGAAAATGATTATGATTCTTAAAAAAGGAAGAAACCAAGAAAAATAGAATAATGAAGAGGAAAGAGAAAATAAATAAAGTAGTAATAAATTACCTTGGAGATCGCTTGAAATCCAAGTTGATGTTTCAAATAATTGAATAAAATAAAGGTGGAGATCTTACTATGGTTCCAAACAAGTCAACCACATGATAAGAGGGGGGGTAAGGTTTCAAAACACATAAAAATTGGGATGGTATGAATGTATAAATTCAACATTTAAAAAGAACAGGGTGGATGCCTTCGACAGTGTGGTCACCATGTACCACGTCATAGTTCACCTCCATTAGGAATCCATGAGACCCTAACATGCCTATTTCTATGTTGAAGACCTCCTATCCCTTATTTTTTTTTTTGATAGAGATCCCCCCTCCAATCACTACATTCCATGAACTATGGTATGGTACTCCCCATAGTAACTCAAAATGGGCACCATGGTTTCCCCATGGCATGGTCACCTGCTATTTCTAAAAGGAAATCCCCCAAAAAAATAGACACTAAAATCCATAACTTAGTAATTTTCAGTCTCACTATTTCTTATAGGGATACTCTTAGAATAACACCTATTTTAGAGGTACTCTAGTTTATTTATTAACTAAAAATCATAACCCACATTTTGGATAAGAATGATAGCATGGTGGGGTCATAAACCTCAAAAACACATTTATATGACCCAAACATTCTAGAAAACATTAGATACTCCAAAAAAATCCAAATTACTCAAAATTAATAAACATATGATATAAAAGTGACATTAGGGGGTTATAATTCTCCCTTTCATTACACTTTCTACCCCCAGAAAGTTCTTAGTCAAACTTTGAGTGTGACATAACATTAAAACCTTCACACCTGAGTACAATAGGAGGGTGGGTTTGGTTAAACATGGGAGTTTTCTACTAAATGAAACCACTTTATACTATTTATCATTAAAAGTAAACATCTGAATCCCTTAAAAACATAGAAACCAAATCCTGAAATAACAAAAGAATCTCTAAGTACAACTCGACCATGACCAACAAACCTATAGTGCTGAGAGAATGGTGACTTATTAGAAGTCTCCTTACAGTTTAAAATTCCTATATAATAATGATGGTTAAAGAAAACACTCTTAGAAGAAAACCACTACCCCCAAGAAAAATAATCTCCATAAAATGATGTCATCATCCCCATGAAATTAACCAAATATCCATGGATATGATGCCCATAATCACATCCAGATATCCACCCAAACAATATCATCAAACTTAACAGTGAATTTTGTAGTTAATTATTACCAAAACAAACTAGTCATAATTAAAACTATTCATATAAAGAATCAATATCAATCTTTCCTAAGTTTATGGAACTCCATAATGATAAACTATAACCACAAAAAAAGAACATTATATCAAGATGAACCCAAAAAAACCATCCAAACACTAGAGATTGAACAACCTAAACTGTTTCACCACACATACAAGTTACTAATGTAAGGACAAAAGGATTACCCATTCCATCTCATCAATAAACTATATTCACAACTACTAAAATGGATAAAAACCTATAAAAATGATAAAGGTATTCCCAATGAAAAAATAAAATATTAAATTATCTCAAAAACATTAACCAAAATGTTTAATCAAATAAAAATCCATAACGGGAAACAACAATGACCAATAACTACAAAAAAAACAAGCATCACAAGATATATTACATCTAATTACTCCTTTTAAAACATAACTCATAGAAACCTATAAAATGATCCAAAATCCATACACAGTTTCATAAAAGATTGCATCTTCCTCTGAGAAACCATGAGAGCCTAAAAGGATAGATCCCCAACATGAATATAATGTCTCATCCAAGACCTATCTCTATGAAATAAACTTTAAAAGATTCATTGGCGACTCCCCCAGAATAAAATGGACATTGAACCCAAGAAATGATCAAAAAAATCCTTCACTATTCATTTACATTGGTGAGGTCTCATTTACTCAAGATTTTTTCCAGCATTCACATCCCTAGGTTAGAACCACTAAATAAACAATACCTAGAAGAAATCCCTATATAGGCACCAAAATAATAGAAGGTTCTGATTCTTACACTTTATTATGAGTCTTGGTAGTGTCTGCAAAAGAGATTTCTCTAAGCGATGACGAGATTCCATGTGAGTACTATCCTTTAATACAATCTTTTTGAGTTATTTATCGATATTTACTTGAAGAACTTTATAATTAAAATAGGATATAAAACCATTAAATTCATTCCTAAAAATTAAAATAAAATAGTCCCATTTCAACTAAGTGACAAGTCTCAAAAATAGAAACTTTTCAAAATGAGATAAATCAATTTGACATCATAAAATCTTACATTATTTAAAACCTCCAATTCAAAAAAAAAGATTTTAGGATCCACTTTGCCTTGTTATTGACTTACAAGAATAAAACCCACCCTTTTTAAAACAATTCAACCTTGGTAAAACACTCTAACTCACTTTAAAAATTTAATTATGCCATTGTACAAATTAATTATAATTTGAAATAAATTAAAAACTAAAAGGTTTCATTTTAAATAATTTATATAAAATCCCACTCACTTTTCAAAATTTTTTCCAAATACCTTAATGAAATAAACTACTTTATGAAATACTTTATAAAAAATGGAAATGTTTTTTCAAAAAAAAACATGAAAACTAGTTTTTAGATCAATGTTTTATGAAATTCACATTTTTTCAACCAAATCATGACTGTAAAACATTAGGTATAAGTAAAAAGATATCTAATACTAAGAAAAATCCTTTAAAAACACATTTAAACCTCATCTAGATACTCTTTAAATTACCACCAATAAGTGGGAACCACTATTGGATAAATAAAAAACTATAACAGGTTGAAATCAGAAGATCTATAGGCATGAAAATATATACATGATTTGGATGCATGGTTTAGCAGGACATGCACCAAATGTGTGATAGAGTCTATAAAACCCTCAGAGTTGTTTTCATGGGAACTAAATAGTTTATCAGACAATGTGAGTTTACTATGTTTCTTTAGTTCTTATTCTACTTTTTACACTCTAGATTAAGAGACCCCCCCTGAAAAAATAAAGTATAACTCATAAATGTATCAAAAACCACCTTCCCTCATCAAAACTAATTGATAATGAAAACAAATCCAATAATCAAGTCCCAAATACCCATGGAAACTCAAAATTCATAATGATAATGAGCTTGATATACTCTTATATAACATACCTCTTGAGTCTTGACATCCCTATCTCTAAACTACCAAACATATAAAATAATAATAGATATTATCAAGAACCTGGTCCTTATAAAAAAACATAGGCACTAATGCTATTTTTTATGAACCAAACCAAGATAACCTGACACACCTCCTAAAATAGTTTTTCACTCATCTCAAAGGGAATTCCTGATACCCATGGGCTGGAAAATAATATCTGGGCATTAAGGGATTCAACATTAGATGGATTCACTCTCAAACCAGAGTGAATATAAAATGTATTTATTTTTCAAAAATATTTCATGGAGAGTATATATATTGAAAGTCCCGGAAAAAATAGATAATCAAAACTAAAAAATAAAATAATAAAACAATTCAGAACTAATGAATATAATCCAACTCATTTAGGTTATAAAATCCCATAATTATATATATATATACACCATTTCCTTCTGAATAATTAATTTTTGCCATAATTAGGTATAAAATATTGTTTAATCACATGAAACACATAGTTTTTTATTTCATTAATTTGTAACATTGAATTTATATAATAAACATAGCCAAATAAATGGAAACTAGCACAATGGGATAATAAGAACAAAAAATAAAATAAGTAGAACAGTAAAATTTGAATAACAACGATTCATATAATTAACACAATATCAAATAGAAATTTAAAAAATATAAAACATTAGTAATACAAAAATAGAAATGATAAATTTAGAAACTTGATAGGAATTGTGGTGAATGGTGATGGAAGTAAATAAAGGGCATATTTATAAAGTAATATGACCATACGAAAATTAATATGACTATAAGAAATAGTAACCAAATCATTAGTAATAGTAATGACATCATTGGAATAGTAAATTGACCTAAAAATAGTAAAATTTAATATAAATTAAAATTACCATGAAATTATATATATTATAATTCTAATAAATAAATATGAATATTTAAAAACTCAATGAAATTTTAAGCACTTTTTAATAAACTATATTTTAATATATTTTATAAAAAAACATAAGTTTTGTGCTAATATTTTAAGTTTCTTATATTAGAAAACTATTTTGATAAATTAATTTCATTAATAGAATCATAATATTAAAATTTTATAAGTTTTATTTTTTTTATTTTTTTTAAATTATTTTTTACGTAAATAGTAACAATATAGTTTTTTAATATGTATATTTTAAATTACATATTTTTTGATGTAATAATAATACACCAAATTATAAATTTCATAATCAACCAAAAATATTTTTAAGAAGTTGAATAATTTATTAAATTTAATTTCCAAGCCTAAAATGTATTTTCAAAGGTCTAAAGTATTTCCTTAAAAAATCACATTTTTCACTTTCATTTTTAATAATGAATTTATTTCATTTTATAATTGTTTTTAAAGTATTAAAAATATATTTTTTAAAAAAGTAATAAGTAATGTCACAAATTTCTCTATTACAATGTTTTTCTTTAAAATTTTAATTTATTCAGTATTTTTATCATAAAAACACTCATGCAGTCATGTTTAAATACACCCACTCATTCCCCTTGGAAACCCACTTTTCTTGAACCTTCCAAATCCAAATATCAACACAATTACCATATCTTAATCCCCTTATAATCTTTAGGTATGTTTTGGATTCATATAACTCCAAGATTTCAAGAATTTAATGGTTAGAGAAAAGGAACGACTTAAATAAAGAGGTAATGTCCTTTGGTATTTTTGTTTCATTTGTCCTTTTCTAATTGCATATCCTTATATTATTCTCAAATAAAAACATTCATAAAATAGTTAAATTATTTTACAATTATACCATTAAAATTTCAATATCCAATAAAAATTTCATTTATATTATAATCATATATTTTATATCTCTCGCCTCCACTTTTGATTATGTACTATTAACAGTTGGTGAATCGCCCAAGAGAACATTGGAAACTCTCTACTTATCACAACCTATATTGATGGTTATAATAAATTATTTATAATATTTAAATACATACATTTATTTATTTATATTCTTATGAAGTTGATTTTATTAATTTATTTATTGAAATAATTAGAACAATAAAATTAGAACATGGTAGGATAAGTTTATGGAAAACATAATATCAAAACATTACACATTATACAAAAAAATAAAAAAAATAAAATCCAATGATTAAAAATTGATCAAGAGTGAGAAAATGAACATAATTAACTGATTTCTTCATGTTTTAATATATGTTTGTTTATTATATATGTATCAAGAAAGGTTATGAAATAAAATGTGATCTAAGGTAAGGTGAATTCTTAAACCCAACTCTTTCCTTTGGGGTTATCTTCTATTTCTCTATATTTTCAGTATTGATTCTTCTATAATGTATTCAAAATATCTTACCTCTTTTATTTATAGGGATATTCCTACTTATATCACTTTGAAATTATTTCTAAGATAATTACAAAGATTTTTTAGAAAGATATTATTTTTCAAAACATTTCACTAACTCATCTAGATTAATTTCTTATTCCCTAAAATAATGATGTTATTTTCTAAGAAGATATGATCTCTATTATTCATTTGGAAACCCTAAAGGATATACCTTAAATGATTATTTAATACTACCTTATGAAACTCATTCCTTTCCATGGGTTTATTTCCTTACTATAATTGGTATATGTTTTCTTTCTATGTGTTAGGCTTGATTGTGATCATTTTATAATGTGATGAGTAGGATCAGAATTAGATATCCATTTAAATCAATGGGTAATGTGATATATCTCATTATATTATTTTTATTATGTATGAACATTATTCTATCTTTGTTTACAATTATTATGTTATGATTTATTCACATATGTTATGTGTGAACATGATGTTATCTTTTTTCACAACTTATATGTGGTATTTGAGAACTATGTTAGGATATTTCGTTATTATTAATACACCATATTACATTTCTTTTAAAATGATTCCCTCATGATTATTATTATGATCATATAATTATTATATGATAATTATGATTATTCTCAACCTCGTACTATATTACTTACATGTTATTCCTCTCCTTACTAAAATTTAGATTACCTTTTTCTTTGACTTATATCCCAGGTAATTAAATATACTATATAGAACATGAGATATTTATGAGGAATATGAATAATAAATTAAATAATTTTTATATTTTATTATGTACAAGTGATTTATGAACTTATTTTTCACAAGATACTATAACTTTCAATTATAAAATATATTACTATTATATTATTTATCTTAAAATAATGTAATAATAATGTATAAAAAATTGGGTCACTATAGTTAGTATCAGATAATCGATTAATTAGTTTGGGATTTAAGAGTAGAAATGTTTTTCACAAATACTAATTACAAGTCTAAGTAATAAAGGCATCAAAAATTTTGGTAAATTATGTAGTGTGTGGTATCCAATTAATGAAATCCCTATCTAGATATTATAAGTGGATGTAGTTCTTGCATATATTCACCAAAGAGTAAAACCCCTAAAAATGGATGGTTTGTATTAACATAATCTTCACCCTAGGCATGAGTAGTGGGTGTTACTACACACCATGTTTGACACCTCAGAGATATTATTTGTTATATTCAAATTCTCATTACAAACCATTATGAAGGATATATAACTCAAGTAATTATTATTATTAAAATAAGAAAAATATTAATGTACATGATCCTATAAGGATCATTTTGGAAGAATTCTATGCTAAACCTAGGGGTCCCAAAAGATATTACTTTATAATTTATTTTCCCGTGAGAATAAATTATTTATTCATGATTTATTTACTGAAATTATGTTTACTCCATTTATATTTTAAAAAATAGTGGGAACTTGGAGAAACTAGACCAACACCCATATGAGGGACAATGCCATGATTTTCTGAACAATATTACCAATTCAATGGGTGGTAGATTTCAAAAATTCATGGTGGTACTTTCCTAGCTATCTAAGGCTATGAATAATAACCTAAACAATGTGGAATTCCCACATTCACCAACAAAGGAAAAACTATCCAAAAAGTCCTTTAAAGATAAAAAACCATCGATATCTAGTGGATCTTCTAATCCACTTGTTTTGAAAAGGTCAATTAAATCAATGGAATGGATCCTTTGTGTCATATATTTATCTATGATGGAGAAATCTATATTTTTTTATATCATTTAAATAGAGAATATAATCAATGTTGGGAATTTATAATGAAAACAAATTTGAATGTTTAAATAGAATAAATAGATTGGAAAGAAATTAAAAATATATTTTTTAACATTTATTTCCCTTAATATCTTCAAAGAAAAGACAGAAATAAAATTTCTAGAGCTTATTAAAAAGGAGATTGAATCTATCATAGCTTATACGAGGAAAATTTACCACAGCTTTCAAGTTATTCATCAGGTTTTTTAATCAACAATGATATAAAAATAGATAAATTCTTTAAAGGTTTAAAACCACATCTATGAAAAGATCATACTATCTGAGGCATTGGGAGTTATGAAATATTAATTTGGTGAAATCTAAGATTAGAGATAGAGTATGTATAATTGTCCCATAGATATGGATATAAGTAGATAAGAATGAAATTTCAATTAGGAGGATGAAATGAAAAAGGTGTAAAAAAATCTAACCACCCACATGTCATACTTTTTGAAAGAAGTATCACAGAAATTGCCTTAATGAGACAAGTAAATTCTATAACCATGTGAGAGGAAGCCACCAGGATCATTAGTTTTTAATAGTCATGAAAAAGATACCCATTATTGTAAATGAAAAGAAGTCAAAGACTAATTCAACACCCATGGTTCAATACTTCAAATATAAGGAGTAAGCATACTATGAAATCCAATGCACTAAACCAGGAGTCTTTGATGGTAATCAATATTAGAAACCACCAAATTTAGGGGAGTAAGGGATTGAATATACCATAACTACTACTAAAGAGACTCTTGAAAATGAATTTGTACTTGTTTTTCATACTATTAACTAAAAAATGGAAAAAATATTTTATTCTAGTTCTATGAGTTCCTTCATATCGAATAATTATTCAGAATGTTTTGAATTTCATCCCTAATACATTGAAGTAGAGATATCTATAAAAACACCTATTTGGGTGATCAGTGCAACCCAAGTGTTGGACTCTTCTCCTATTATCGTCAATGAGAAGATTCTTCCAATGAATTTCGCAATCCCTCCCTTGGTGGAATTTTATGTTGTTTAGGGAATGGGTTGGATTGCATTTTATAAATATCGCATAATGTATTGTGAAATAGAAATATATTTCTATATTCTAAACTATCACATGTTCCTATATAAATTCAAGGAATATCAAGAATATCCTTTAGAAAATCCATCCGTGATGTGGGTGTTGATACTAAATAAAAAAAGCATATCATTCCCAAATGGTTTTATCAAAGTAAATCATCTTCCTTGGGGAAATTTCCATTGTGAGGGAATATACTGATTTATTTCATAAAGATTTTACTTGAATTATCTTATAATTATATTTAGATTTCTCAATAGAACATGTACTTGTAGACACTCTTATCTATAAATGGCCCTATTGGATAGACTAAATAGAACATGAGGATTTAAAGAATAAACTTCAAGATAATTTGTACAAAGGGTCCATACTCCCTAGTGTATCACCTCAGGTGTGCCAGTTCTCTTTCTCAATAAGAAAGACATATCAATGTTTTTATTGATCGATTAAAGAGATATCAACAAGATAAACATAAAGAAAAAGTATCTTGGGATAAGTATTGATGAATTATTCAATCAAATATGCGAGGAGTTTTACTTTTTAGATATATGTATTCATTATGGATATCATTGGATAATGTTGAAGAGGGAATGTTTCTAAAATAAAAAAAAAATCTTATGAGATATCAACACTAAGATTTCATAGTGATATCATTAATTCATACTAATTCCCCTAAATCATTCATGGAATTGATGAATCGAGTCTTTAGATACTACCCAGACAAATATATGGTAGTGATTATTCACAATATTCTCATATACTCCAAGATCATGGAGGAACATGATGAGTATATAAGGATTGTGATGGAAACAATAAGAACGGTGAATATGTTTGATAAGGTTATCATGTCTAACTTTAGGATAGAGGAATTTACATTATCGGGTTGTGTGATCATAGGTGGGATAATTTCAATGGATCCATCAAATATAATGGCACTTAGGGAATGGCCCAGACCCTCTAATATCATGGAAATCTATAGTTTTCTTTGATTAGTTGGGTACTACTGATAGTTTTTTAGATACTAATCATGATTGTCTAACCAAATAACTATGTTTACATGAAAATTGAAAAATTATGTCCACCCAAAATAAATTTAGTAAATATTTAAGCTGGTCAAGAAGAGGGTAATCATTATGCTTGTACTTAGTGTACCCTCATGTAGAGAATTATTTTTAATATACAATGATGCTTTAAAGAAAGAATTAGCTACTGGACTCATGTAGAATGATAAATTGATATCCTAGCACTATTTGAAACCACATCTATACCAACTGAAATATCCCAATAGTTTTAAAAAAATAGGATTGATTTTATATACCAACGGTTCAATGAAACTGTTGGTATAGTTCTATTAATAGATGGTTTAACCAGTGGTTCAATACAACCGTTGGTATAGGGGTGGAATTGTGAAAGGTGTTCCAATGGTTATAAAATACTATTGGTATATCTATTATATCCCAATAGTTTTTAAGACCTGTTGAAATAGAAAACTCCCAAATACCCATGGCCATTATGCTTTCTAAAGATTTATCTGCATTCTGTCCACATTATTCTCTAGCCATGAGCTTTTGTTTGTATTTCTCCCTCGCCCTGAGCCTCCTTATTCTAGAATCAGATCTATATCTTTTAAACAAGAGACCTCTTCCACTTAAAATTTGTAAGTGTTAACTGAGTTATATCTTTTTACACCATTTATTTTGGATTTTTTCATTCTATTTCTGTGAAATTTGAATTCAATTTTTCCTTTGGGTGATCATCCTTTAATGTGAAATGTTTTGATAAGTTTTAAGTCAATTTACACCTCTTTAAGGTGTCATGACCCGTCCCCCGAGGCCCAAGCCATGACTACCCCAATCTATCCTTCCATAGGCCAGGAGCTAGCGACTAGCTCCATTGGCGTAAATCCCTAAACTGATAAGGCATTACCTCTATAACAGAAGACACACACAATAGAGCACACAAATGGATACAAAACACTAACTAAAACCATATAACAAGAGAGTGTTGAAAAGTAAAGGGGCCAGAAATAAAATCCCAACTATAGAGTACAAGTACAACTAAAAAGGACAAAACAACTGATAGGTGAAAAGAATCTCCTAGATCGTCCACCACATATCATTTCTAAAGGGTAGGTACAGATATCCTACTCAGCACACCACATCCATCAGTCTCCTCCGTGTACTGACTCATCGTGATATCCACCTCCATGTACCGTCCGGTCCTCATACACTCAGCCTTAGTCGGCATTGTCTATCGTCTGCATCCAACACAATGAGATGCAGGCATTGCCTGTGTAGGGGTGCGTATAAAGATACTCAGTAGGGACCTCGAGACCCTCAAGCTCTCACAAAATCCAACAAGGATAAACCACAAGGTATGAAAACAATAGATAACCCCACTTAGGTATATGCCCATACATATACCTAATTTATCTAGTAATCCATCTCAATCATAATGAAAACACAAGAGTTAATGACTCAGCTCACATAGGTATACAAATTTTTTAGAGAGATATAGATGATCAGATGTATCCACTGAATCATCTATTCTGTCGAACCCACACAGGATCCAGGAAACGAAATCAGAACTGTCGAACCCACACAGGATCCAGGAACAGTAGTCAAAGTTGTCGAATCCGTATGTGATCCAGGATTAGTCATCAGTGCTTTCGAACCCACACATTATCCATGAATAGACTTTAGTGATGTAGAACCCACACAGGATCTACGAACAGTCATCAGTGTTGTCAAAATCACACAGGATCCAGGAAAATTCGTCATTGCACAGCCTTCCACAGGGTTCTGCACGAAGCATGCATGATTCTGAGAGACTCTACTCCTCAATCCAAGTGTCGATACATCAACTACTACAAGTTCCCAAGAATAATTATCCTATATTTATGTCTCGTTATAGGGATCTCAATGCAATAGACGGTGCATCAATCAGACGCCCGGTCTATATGTTATTAGCCTTTTAGTCCTGGGGGCGCGGTTGGATTCGTGAACGATCCAACCTGACTGTATCTCAACTAAACCTTGAACTTCTGTGAGGTATACTCAAAGGGATATCTACACTCCAAGATTTCCAGTGCCATTGACAGATCGTCAAAAGGACGTCTGGTGCCAAAGATATGGCCAAAGGAAGTAAAGGGTTGGTAGTGGGCCCCGGACCGGTCCGACCTGGTCGAACCGACCCAGCCCAACCTAGTCTCGGCCGACCCGGTCAGAACTATTGGGTCTGGCCCAACCCATTGGCTGGCCCATCCTATTTTTGAGAAAAGTCGGTCTTCTGTAAGGATGGCTAAGACCGACTTTTATGATTAAAATATGTGGTTTCCTTTGATTATCTAGTCACTATCATAGATTTGTGGGAAAATTTTCATTATTGTAAATCCCCTAACTATGATAACAATGAAAGGTGTCAAATTTTTATGTAATCATAAATGCGAGGAAATTTTTAAAGACATGAAGAAGAGGAAAATAACTACACCTGTGCTCACACTACCCACTTCTGGGATAGATTTATGATATAAAATGATGCATCCAAAAAGGTATTGGGTTGTGTACTCATGAAAAATGAATAATTGATAGTCTATACCTCCCACAAACTAAAGATCCATGACCAGAGCAACGCAAATCATGATCTAGAATGGGATATAGTGATATTTTCATTGATGTTTTGGTGACATTATCACTATTGGGAGAAGTGTGGAATATATAATGATCATTAAATTGTTGAGTATATATTGAAATAAAATGATCTTCATATTCACTAGAGGAGGTTATTAAGTATTATTAAGGATTATGATTGTTCAATACATTACCATCCTAGGAAAATAGACAAAGTGGTAGATTCTCTTATTAGAAAGTATCCCACAAATCTATCCATGATGAGTATTGAAAGGGATCCAATATTCTTGGAATAGAAAAGAATGGATATGGAAATAATAAAAGGATATTCATCCTAACTTTCTAAAATAAATTATCAACCATAAAATCGTGAGGTGATCAAGGAGCCTCAAAAATATGATGAGTTACAACAGATGAAAGTAGTGAATATTCCAAAGATCAAATTATATGAAGAAGGAGTTATATTTTTTGGAACCCGGATGTGTGTCCCATAAAATTTACAAGTGAGGAGGGTAATTTTGGATGATGTGCACAACTCAACCTTAATTATTTATCTAGGAATTACTAATATTTATATGAATTTTAATCGAAATTTGTGATAGGATAAATTAAAGTGAGAGATTGTGGAGTTCATATCTTGGTGATGGATATGCCAGTAAGTAAAATTTGAATGTTATAAGTCGAAGGGTATGATAAAACCATTTCTTATAAAAGTAAGGAAATGGTAAAACATAACCATGGAATTTATCATAGGAATATCCAGGACCCTTGGAGGAAATAATTCCTTCTAGGTGGTAATCGATCTCCTTACCATGACAGTGCATTTCATTTCTATCAATTATGATTTATCTCTGGAACAAATTTTCAAGATATACATAAGAGATGTGGTAAGATTTTACGGAGTTCTAATATCTACGGAATCTGATTGATACCTGAGGTTTACCTCTTTGTTTTGGAGAATAAATTAGCAAGTGTTGAATACAAAACTGATCTTTTGTAATACATGTCACCCTTAGATGGATGGTCAGTATTAAAGGACCATTAAAACTCTGGAATATATAAAAAGATCATGTTCAATGGACTCCAAAGGATGTTGGGATCAATGCCTTCTCCTATTTGAGCTATCATATAAAAAAAGTTTCTATTATAGAATTCAAATAGAACCTTAGGAGATCAATATGGGAAAATTTTTTATAATCCAACATGTTGAGATAAATTTGGGGATCGAAATATGATGGTACTTGATTTTATCCAAGAAATGACATAGGATCTTTAAACAATTTGATATCAAATAAAATTTTTTCAAATTTAATAAAAAAACTATGAAGACAATCATCGATGAAACCTACAGTTTTAGTTCAGAGATAAGTTGTTCCTTTTTATATCTTTATGGATAAAATTTATGAGGTTTAGTATGAAAGTAAATCTTAGTCCAAGATACATAGGCTCTGTTGAGATCCTTGATCGCATCAGAGTAGTGGCCTACTAACTATCACTCCCACCAAATCTATCTCAAGTATATGATGTTTTATATGTATCTATCATGAGAAACTACATATCGTACCCCTAACATGTACTAAATATATAGGTGGTACCATTGGATATTATCACTAATACAAAACTCAGATTATCTAGTGTTGGGGTTTTAACAGCACTAGCTAAATGCACTATTAAACAACCCCTTTCTCAGTGCTAGAAAAAGCCCTGTTAAAGGGGTTCTTTAACACTTATTTTTTTAGTACTATTAAAGTGTGTATTAACATAACAAAAATGGTGTTGTTAAAGGGAGACCCTTATCAGTGCCTATAAAAAAGTGTTGATAAAGCCCCTATCAACACTAGTAAAAAAGCACTGATGAAAAGGTCATTTATTAGTTATAGTAAAAAAGAGATGATAAAGGGAGATCTTTATCAGTTCTTTTTTAGAAGTGATAATAAATACCCCCCTCCCCCACTTTATCAGTTCTTTTTTACAACCACTGATAAAGGTTATATTTCAAAAAAATCATTAAAAATAATATATTAATATGTAAATATATTTATATTAATATAAATATAATTTATATCTTTGAAATTGGTTATAGATAAGGATAAATAGGAATTTAAACATAATATATAAGATATTTAGGTAAAATGGATTATAACTCTATAAAATCTCTTCAATCCCTGAAAACCCTAAAATATTGATAAGAACTCTAGAAACCCTTAAACTCCATACAACATTAAGAAACCCTAAAAACCATTAAATGAACATAAAATTTGATTCAAGAGTCCATTTCATCTCTATAACCAGTCAAACCAAAAACTATGAATTGATCTAAAACCAAATAATATTTAAATCCTTTTATAATCAAAGTATTAAAATACATTATAGTTTAAAAAAAAGTCAAAAATCGAAGTCGGACATAAAACGGCCATAACTTTTGATCTGGGTGTCTGTTTGGACTCCACTACATATCAAATAGAATCCTATGATATGAATTACTTTTTAGATGGATGGACTGATCTATATGACCTTTTCCTATTTTTTAACCCCCAAAATATCCCAGAAGGACTCAACAATTGAGTTTTTAGACAGGGTACCTCAATTTCTTAAAATTCAAACAGATATATCTTTTGATCTAGGTTTTTTTTCAGACTATACCACTGATAAAATCTAATATTGAGATAATATATATGCCTCACAAACTCATGAGAACCCCTGATAACTTTTATTGAGGAAACAAATAAGCTAATAGTCACTATATCCCATATTTTCACATTCTATGGCCTTTCAAACCACTATTATTTCTTATACGGGTGTCTGTATGGGTTATATTACATATAAAATCGAATATTTCTATTATATATACACCTTAGTGACCCATAAGAGCCCCCAGTCACCTCTTTCAAGGCAAAAAATGGCCTAGAAGGCCTCCAAAATTGATTTTTTAGCCTCTGTATCCCAATTTTTTTAACATTTAATAAATTTCAAGACTCCATTAAGGGGTTTATTTTATAGTTTTTTAGGGGTTGAGTTTATTAATATTATAATATTCATATTGATATTATGGATTTGAAATTTTATCATTTTTCAAAATGTACTGTTATTTACAATCAAGTATATAACAATATATGTATATTTTTTATATATTCAAAAATAAAATTTTAATTTTTTAAATAAATAATTAAACATATTTATATATATAATATATTTCTCAATATATAAATATTTTTTAAATAAACACTAATATAAATTTTAAAAAATATATTTAAATAAATATGTATTTTAAAATATATATAATTATATATATATATATCATAAAATATAAAACCAAAATGTATAGGGAGTGTAAAAGGTTTTGGTGTATAAGTTCGAGGTCTTAGGTTCGAATCTCATTGGAGGCAGGGGCACACGATGAGAGATAGAATTTTCTAATGCACTGACAGATGTGTGAGGGAAACATTGATAAGGGAAGGGGAGCACTGATAAGGGGGGTGGCTATAAAAAATTATACCATTTATTAGTGGGTACTTTATCAATGATTTTTAGCACTGTTAAAGGGGGCCTTCAACAGTGCTAAATAAAAGCACTGATAAAGTCCCCCTTTATCAGTGCTGAAAAAAAGCACTGATAAAGGCCCCCTTTATCTACACTTTTTTAGCTCTGTTAAAGGGGGACTTTATCAGTTCTTTTTTACGAGCATTGTTAAATATAACCCTTTTACATCACTTATGTTATCAGCGCTTCTATAGTGCTGATAAATACCTTTCACTAGTGATGTTAATGGCCCGATTTTCTATAATGGAATATTTCATATGAGGAGCAGTAGATGATGATCTTAGATCATAGATATAAAGTTTTATAAAATAAGAAAACTCACCAGTTCAATGTGTTATGGTAGAACCACAAGTTCGAGGAAGTGACATGGGAATAATAATAAGTAATGAAACAAAATAAACCTCATATGTTTTCATGTAAGAAATGAAAATTTTAATGGATAAATTTATAAATTTCGAATAATTAATGACCTGGAAATTATAACTAAAATTCCATTTATGATTGAATTAAATTCCCAAATTTGTAATGTGGTTATAGAAAACACATGAACTTATTTGGTTATATCATATTGGAATTAAATGGCTATTAATTATCCTGATCATTGATAATATAGTCATTGAACAGTGATCATATGATTATTATATATTTAAGGTTGTGATAAATCCAATCGACAAAGTCGAAAGAAGTGATGGCCACGACTAGTATAATTGTACCTAAGGAACTGTATTTATCAGAGATTCTGAGGGATATACAACCTCTGGGATTTTCCTTTGACCAATACCAAGATATGATTCAATAACTAAAACCTGAATAAGCCATTTACAAAAGAAGTTCAAACTCATCGAGATCACAACCAAAACCTTGTACATTGAACCACCATAATAAAATATCATCTTCACATACCTTACCCTTAGGACCTTCATTGGTGTAATAAGGGGTTATGTATCATGACCCTAATTTTATGAATATGTATATTATCTTTTCAATAAAATAATGATTTTATTTATTCCTTATTGTTTTTTATTTATAAATTATTAAGTAGTGAGTTTGATAAAAATTTTATTTTAATGTGACAAAACTCGAATAGTATTTTTGGGTAACATGAAATTTCAATTAGGAAATTATTTTTGATAAATTAATTAATTTTTTAGATAAATTAAATTTTAAACAAATTTTATTAATAAATATAATATATTAAATATAAAATATAATATAATTTTAATAAGTGAAAAAGTAAATTTTTTAAGGGTGAAAATATATTATTATCAAATAACATGTATATTTAAATAAAAATATATTTTAATTAAAATTTATAATTTCTAATTTTTAGATATTTCTTTTGATAATAAAAAATATTATTTTTTAATAATCCTGACAAAATTATCCAACATTTAATTTTTCATAATTTTCTGAGATAGTCAAAATTTTCACGAAAAAATTAAATACATTATAATTATACAATATATATTATCAAATAATAATGACCTAAAATTGATTTAATATGTTCCAGAAAAGTTATCCATTACTAAATATATATTTCTCCTTTAAAATAACATATTTTTTATGTCATTTGATTAATTTTATAAACCCTTCAAGAATACTCCAAAACCTATATTATATATTAATGTTTTAAAATAAATTCTTTGTAAACATGATTGACTTCCACATAACCAAGGGTAATATTTTAATGTGATCATTTCATGGACTAACAAAATAATGAAAAAAAATTATTCTTGTTAGAAACCATTGTTAAAAACTATGGGAAGGTTTGTCATTTTTGTTACTATATTTTATAGTCCAAAACCTAATATTCAAAGATAATAAAGAACTCCCCCATCTTTTCCTAATAAAACCTACCCAAAATCCCATTAATCTTCACTAAAACCCATTATATCATGAATATAATCTACCATTCCTTCTATATATCTCTCCCAAGGTTCCCTTGAGCTCTCAAAAAGCTCCTCCCAAACTTTTGGAAACACTATCTCAAGGTAAGGGATCCTCTCATTCTCCTCTTTATTCAAGAACCTTTTTTATGTAAGGTGCTTTTCCATCCAATTCATATTTATGTGGTAATATTTTACACATCAAAATTATTTGTCTTATGATTTCAAAGTGATGACGTACCCATTTTTCTCTGATTAATACCTCACATGAATCATTATGTACCCTCATTATGATGCTGAAATTGTCCTATGATTTTTCCATTCCAAACCATTATATTGTGAATACCATCACCATTTCCACTCAATGGTATTCACCTATACATACCTATACTAATAATATTAGATAATTACATGTGTTTATTTCACACTCTTTAATTATGGGATTAAATGTGATGAAATATAATCATATGTTTCATGTTTTATGTGTCACACTTATGTTTGTACCTGATATGAAAGTGATGTGTGCACCCATAATTATAGTTTTAAAATGCATTTGGTAATGTTTTAATATAATAATATTTCATGTATATTATTAGGGATAACACCTACTCCACTATGGGACTTTTTACACCATGTTATTATATATTGGGGGTTATCCTTGACCTATGTTTATAATGTCATGTTTAATATTGTTTCCATATTCCAATTATTGTCTTTATGATATCATGTTGTATCATGCCTAGTTTTTTAAGATTATTATTCTCCACCCTTTTATGTAAAATTAAAATTTATATTGACAAAAATTTATACTTTCATCATGTTATGATTTTCTTTATTCCCTTACTTGACTTTATAGCACAACCATTTCTTATGTATGTCCCTAGGTTATCTCATGAATTTTTAAGGGAAATATAATTTTTGAGTATGTTAAGGATGTTTTCAATAATTTTGTTTTATCCATATATCAATTTGATTGGAAATGTACCTTATTTACCAAATACACTAGGGTTCATGGTCTTTTGGGTTGTCCTAAGCGTGTTCTTATGTTTTAAATCATGAAATAAAGTGTATTAAATATATGGGTTGTCATAACTAAGTTTCACCAATCTCTATCTCAGCTTTGAGGGCACAAAATAAAATATATTCATAAATATTGACGTCTTGAATTTATAGAGAATTTCTTATAATTTGATTTAATCCACTAAAGAATTGGTACACCTTACATTAGGTGTTGATGATAAAGCTATAGGAGTATCGTACAAGACTTGTAAAGTTTTCCACATAAGCCCAGACAGACTCATCTTTCTTTTACATCAGACCAAGGAAATACCTCTCTATTTTAAGATGGATAGTTTGGGGAAAATATCTATTGAAAAATATTTTATTTAAGTATTCATATTCTAGGGAATTAATATCATCTCTGGATTTTTTTTCTTGATCAGTGTCCACCGCTGATCAATTTCTTGGTCAATGTGATAATTATCCATCACAACTTTCTCTTACTCTATGCATTACAGAAAAAATATTATATTTTAAGTGGAGTTAATCCGTTTTTAAATGATTAGGGGGTTAACATATCCACTAAAGGTAGGGTCCTTTTTCACATAAAATACTCAACTAAAACTTGATCTTTCTTAGGTTGATTAGGGTGTTCTGTATAATTCATGTTCTAATTCATAACTTGAAACATTTGAGCCAATATTAACATGATGTTATTATATCCCTCTCCCATAAGATTGTGAAAATAATTAGGTAAATAATCACATTACCTATCATGTAGGTTATTGTCATAGTTTCTCATATTTCCTTCCATTAACTAAAATAAGGAAAACAAGATGAGAATGCATTAACGAAAATATTTTCAAAAGGGAAACTTATAAACTTGGGAGGAATAAATTATAAATGATAATTATATCCTAAATTATGATTTTATAGATTTAAATATATCTTATACATAGTAATTTACATATTAGTTTTTATAATCTAATAATTTACTCGGGACCTTTATAATGGTTTGTAAAGAGTTTTTTATTTTCCAAAACATATCCCCTAGGAGTGTCAAACTTGGTGTCTCTCAAGACCCGTTGTTATACACCAGGTGATGATCAAGTCTATTTCAATGCGACATTTTCATAGTTATTACCATTAGTTAAAACTATGCAATATCCACATCCACTTTTAGAATCTAGGAAGGGATGTAATTTATTGAAAACCACTTTATTTATTGTTCACCAATATTTAATGATATTTTTATATACTTATATTTATCCTTAGAATTATCCCTAGCATTTTCAACCAAATTTCCTCATCCTACTTTCCAATGTTCAACTAAACCTTTTTCCCATATACCCATTATAGTGACCCAATCCTTTAATGCATATTATTACATGATTTTTAAATATAAATAATCAATAATTACAACCCCAATGATCATGAGGCCCAATGTCATTGTAAGACTAGGTTAATAGTACATCAAAAGGAAACTTGAAATATTAAATCATAATTTTATTCTACATAATGAGATACTAAATCCATTTTACTTCCTAAAACTGCATAGGATAACTTGGGAAATACATAAGATAAAGGGGTGATCTAAAAAAACCAAGAAAAGGAATTAATGTTTTTAGGAACATACTGTGTGATTCAAAGATATTACAAGAAAATTATAAAAGGGGAGGCTCATGAGTAATCACATAGAAAAATAATACGAAGAAAATGGTATCATAAGATCATGTAATCTTAAGAAATTTGGAATTAGCCTATAACACTACATAAAGATGAGTTAAGGCTAACTACTTTAATAATACCTCATTGTGGAAAATTTCCCATAATGGATTCGGTTTCTATTTAATACTATAAATGACCTATAATGAGACTAAAGCATAACCCAATGAATTAAATTGGTATATGGGTGCACCCATAATAACATAATAATTATTTATGTGCTCCACATAAAATAAATAAATCATAATGCATAACATAATAACTACCCCTGAAAATAAAATGGGTTGTATAATATTTCCTCATATCATAATCAAAGGAAACTTCATAATGAAGGAATTAGAGAAATGGAAATAATTCATGTATTACCCCATAAAAGGAAGGGATAATAATATAGGTATATAATTAAGAGACATATATACAAAATATGTAATCATTTCATGACATTAAAGAGAGAGATAATGATAGTTAGGGAGAGAATGTCCATAACCAAAAGGAAATGGTGGTTTAGGGAGATCGCTTACCTCGAGCATTATTTGTCATGTGTGTTATTTTATATTCCTTAATTAAAAAGTTATGTTTATTATTTAATTATTTTATGAACTTTTTAAATTTTTTAATTCCTTTTATTTTACTTATTGTCCTGTTATATTCAATTACTTAGTTTACATTCATGTCTGTTGTTTTGACGATATTCAGCTCATATGTCCAAAATCACTTTGCGAAGCTGACTAAGGTCAAATAGATTATAATTTCATCATAATTAGA
Source organism: Viscum album (assembly GCA_963277665.1). Lineage (NCBI taxonomy): Eukaryota > Viridiplantae > Streptophyta > Magnoliopsida > Santalales > Viscaceae > Viscum > Viscum album. Next base: position 983,207,041 of record OY728157.1, read on the forward strand.
ATAATAATTATAAAATATTTATCATTTTTATAAATAAATTATACTTTTAAAACCAGTCATTAAGGATAGTTATAAAAAATAAACTATGTTACAATCATGGAGACGGTAGGTCATACGTACGCATGAGTAACATTTCCATTTTTCAAAAATTGTGATGGAAACAAGTTATGGGTTATTTTTATCATTAAAAATGATAATAATATCATAAATATCATATTAATTCCTTAAATACATTTACATATACCATTCATGTGACGTGGTACTAAAAAACAAATCACTTCGCTTTGTGAGGTAGTATTATGCCATACACAAGACCGATGATATCACTTTTCAATGGATGGTAATGTATAAATTTATATGATATATTACTTTAAAATAATTATTATTATGTCATATATATCATATATAATAATTAAATCCATAATAATGAATAGTCGTGATAAGAAATGATGGGAAATGAGTTACATCGGTTCGTGAGGCGGTAGATCATTGAACACACAAACTATGATTTCATTTCTAATTTTATGGAAATGGAAATTTATTAAATTAACATAATAACATATTATTATATTTGAGATACTAATTTTATTATATTATCATGAATGAATAATATTTTAAGTTTTTGAAATATGAAATAAAACAAAGATGCTCAGTTGAAAACTATACCCCTTCTTCAAACCACCACTTTTGGATTATACCTAAAGTCTTAAAAGATTGGATTTCTTATCAAACCAAGGATTCCAGGATGTGGTGAGGTAAATAAGTAAGTTATTTGGGTACATATTTTCTAAAAAATTCTTTTTAATTGTGGAAATTATTGGATATGGTCTCTCTTTAATAATTGAGGAGGAGTTGTATTTTTTTAAATACCCAATACTATTCAATAATAGAAATTCACTCTAAAACAAAGTGCCTCCAAAATTAACAAATAAAAAATTTTAAGATAGATAATTATAATACATACCTATAGAAAATAAACATGTTATCCTCTTTACCATTATGTTTACTCACTTTTACCATTTTAATTATTTTAACATGGTAACCACTTCTTTATACTATTTTTACCATTCATTACGATCAAAAATTATATTGGCATTATTATATATTATAAAATATGTTGACTCCAAATATATAATCCATTTTATCAAATTATATTCATATAATTAGTATAATTTAATTCAAAATAAAACCCACAAGCACGTTAAAAAGCAATTTTCTAAAAAATGCATTTTTTAGGAAATGATTATTTTACATTAACTCTATAAAAAATAATCATAATTATATGAATTTAAATTTATAAATATTGATATATAATTTATAAATTTAATTTATATAACACCTCATTAAAGTTAATTTTTTTAGAGACACATTTCTTCCTTATAAGACTTCGAAATATATCAAAAAATATTCTGAGAGTTAGGAGCTGAGATGACTTGTGATTCCAACGCCCGGTGTACCTAGAATTAAATTTATAAAAATATTAACAAAACATTATATAAAAATGTATGATTTTTTTAATGAAAATTGGATATCTCTTAAATGGAGTCTCATATAAAAAATCTGAGACCACGGTTGAGTCTATAACATTAGGTTTACCATAGGTAAAACCTAAAATGGTTCAGTGGAGGGAGTTCAGATAAAAAGGTTGTTTGTAGTGTGTTCGGTGGGTTAATTAAATAATTAATTTATTATTTTATATAAATTAAAATCTTATTTCTAATCCACACTATATAGGATCACTAGGGTTAGCTACATAACATTGGGATTATTGAGAGGATCCTTCTTCCACCCCTCATTTTCATATCAAAATTAGATGATGAAATAACTCCAGATTCAGAAATATTGAGGTAATGAAAATGAAATGATTTCTTTTATCCATTGGTGAGAACATTATTCATGAATGAATTATATAATTTTAAGTAGGAATCTTCAATTTTTTTATTCTTCACCAATTTCTTTAAAATATTGATCATGATCTTACTACGTTATTGATCTGCGTTAAAATTGATCCTTTCCATGAACTCAAGAATCAATTTATATTTTTTATTTAGTTTTTTCCATGTTTTACCACCCTGATCACACCAATATATATTCATTGGTTAATAACTCTTGGACAATTATTGTTTTACATCTGTTTCTTGTGATTTTACCCCTTCATTATTTGCATTATTCACCATTTGGCCTATGGGGTCTCAGTTCGACATTGTCCAGTAGGACCGATCCCAATTGGACCCCAAGATTCATGGTTGATTTGTGTTTGATGAATGATTTGAATAATAAGGGGTGGATTAGGATAGACTATTGGATACAAGTTATTCCATTAAGGACTATATTACTGTTGATATGATGGGAGATATTTTGAAGCATGGTGGCATGAGGCAGCCTCATGCGGGCTTCATACAAATCAATGAGAAGTCTATTTTTCTGAAAAAAGATGGTTGTAAATGTTGAGAGAATAATTACACTCAGATTTTAGGTTTTCTGGAGATAGTATTGGATGTGGTGGGTGTTAATCTTGAATAGCAGAAGTAGGTCTATCTTTCTATGAAATACCCAACTTTATGTCATGCGGTATGAATAACACATAGTGTGTATCCCCTGGCTGGGGTGGCTTGGGTTTTGGGTCAGTTAAATATCACATGTTGTGTGAGACCCCCACATGTTATTTGAATTGGTAATGGAAACCCGATGTATACCCCAAGGTACACGAACATGAGCATGACTAGGTATATGTCATGTATCTACATAGAGATAGAGTACATGGAAACAACCAAAAGGACATGAGTGGAACCCCATGCAGGAGAATACATTGTATACCAAATTACACTGACATGGGAAAGATTACATAGATATGGATGGGATCATAGGTAGGACCCCAAATGAATGAGGCTCGTTACATGGGCAGTGATCAGTATACGGTAAGGGACTCGACTAGGTGGAGGAGTAGTCCCACATGTCATGTGGGACCCCTTACATCCCATGTACCCCCTCTTCCTTTTCGAGTAACATTCTACTTATTTTATCTCCTTCATTTGGAAAGAGATTTTTTTTCTTGTGCGAATCCTATACAAAAAAATCTACATAGAACATGATGGTGGAATCCATGATGCATTTTGATATACAATGATAGATTTTACAAGTGTGATTCTTATTTAGTTGAAACTCAATGACAATAGTGATCGCTTAGGATCACCTGAGACATGAGAGTGGAACCCTCTTGTTGGGAAGGGTGTGGGTCCTCTATCTACCATTAGAGTTCAATCCTCATGCTGGGATAGGGCATGGGTCCTCTACCTAACCACCAGGAGGCACCCTCCTACTAGGTAGGGTAAGGGTCTTCAATCGACTATTTGAGTGGCAAAACTCCTACTTAGTAGGGCATGGATCCTCTATATACAACTAGAGTGGAACTCTCATGCTGGGTAGTGAATGGTTCCTCTATCTACTATCTGAGTGGAACCATCCTACGGTATCATTGCATGGGTCCTCGACCATAAAACTAGCACCCTCCAGTTGGGATGGAGAATGGGTCCTCTATCGACTATCGAGTGTCACCCTTATATGGTATTAGGGCATGGTTGCTCGACCATCTGAGTGGTGCCCTTTTGTTAAGATAGGGAATGGGTCCCCTATCGACTATTAAGGGGAACCCTCCTATGGAGTCAAGGAATGTGTCTTCAACCATAATAATTCCACCCTCTTGTAGGGATAGTGCACGAGTCCTCTAGTTATCTTTTAAGTATAACCCTCCTACTGTATTCAGACATGGGTCCTATACTAAGAGATCATTCCCCTTAATTTTTTGGAATATTGATGATGTGTATCTTGAATTTTATGTTTCATCATCAATACGTACAAGATATTGGTAATCATTGATGGGACACTTGGAATAGTTGGTACTCTTTCCTAGTATAGGTTGTGCGATGAAGATCCCCCTCTCTTATTTAGGCTTTTTTTTATTCAGCATATATATTTGTATCTATGTTGTTGTATTTTTTTACTCTCTTTCTTTGGTAAAGCTATCAATTCCTACCATGTCTCTTACTTCCTCTCCCTCATATTTTGAGTAATCCTATTGGGTATGTATATAATCGCCCCAACATGGAATTTTCCAACATTTTTTGTGTCTTATACAGATGATGGACTAGTGTATGGATATTATAGAGGAACTTATGGATTATTTGTTAATTTGACCGTGTTTGGTGGTCAGGATTGGAGATATAGAGTTATGCTCTCTCAGAATTTTAATTTTCAATTTTTATTAGGATAGGACATATTTCATGTTGGTAATGTTTTTTTCCTCTTTACTTTTATTTTACACTATCTTATCCTTTATATTCCTTAGAGGTTTTTTCAGGTATGGTTATTACTCTAGATGTTACATCATTTTCCTCTATTCCCCATCATTAATTCATTAAGATGGTCTATAATGTGTTCATATGTACATTAGGAAAAGGAATCCATTATTAGTTATGTATTTCATCACTTTGCGTCAACCCCTAACCTATGGAGGTGAGATTGGGGTATTTTCGGCTCGTTCCCCATCGGTTCAGGTCATGACATATTATCAGGGGTTGTTCATTCCTTGGGATAGTGTTTGGATTAGTCCCATTATGATGATTTGGTTGGGATATAGGTAAATTGTAAATAACTATAATGGGGGAGGCTTTCAAGCTGGGGAACCTAATTTTGGACTGTTTTCCAATGTATCCATACATTAAAACTCTGACCACTATCTTTTAGACTTGGTTTACTGAGACATTAGTTCCAGGGAACTTTGGTATGTGCATCATATAATATCAATTATTTGAATTTACTTCTTGAGTACGAAATATATTGTGTATATATATGCTCATTTGACTATGGTATATCTTCATAAAATTTTTAGGATGCCTCCACAACCACAGCCATCAAAGTTACCAATTTTGGATAAGAATGACGATCTGATGAGTGATGGTGCCTTAGTTCAAGGGGCATCCTGCAAGATCCTTCTATATGTGAGTATTGGCTAGAGTCTGTGGTCCATGTATTTCAGATTATCTGGACACCAACTGATCAGGTGATGGTGCTAGTATCTATCATTTTACGAAGTGAATTTTGGAGCTGGTGGAGTCTTATAATATAGATTCATGATGAGTCAACACTCTCACGGACCTACTTCCAATAGAGGTTCCATGAGGAGTACTACCCTTCATGCTTGTGCTAAGTTCAATTTCAAGATCTTATGGTGTTTCATCGGGGGTTATAGTGGATTAGTATGTTGTCATTTTCACATACCTTATGTTGTAATCCCTTGACATGATTAATGATGGGTACTTCTGAGAATGGATGTTTGATAAGGGTCTTCACAGAGATATTTGTGCTAGTTTGTTACCCTTATGAATTCCCACCTATGTTGGGGTGTTAGATAGAATGATGTTGATAGATATCTTTCTGTCCTAGAAACACTAGATGGATCGAGTTGGTAGTGGAAATTTTAGAGCATATTCGTCTATAGAAACTAGAAGACTCTAGTCGATAGGATATCAGCGTATGATATCTTCCCAGGATCAGGATCGAGCATGTGTTTAGGAGAAGAACAGAGGACCAGGGTAGCTCGATGAGGAGTGATGACATAAATGTGATGTACATGGTCACATGGTGTGTGATTTCCAAACCCAACATACTATAAATAATAGGTAAATAGTGGACTAACCACCACAATAGAGGAAGCATCGCGATCACAGATCTCCCAGGAGAGGGCAGGGTGTCCCCCAGGGAGGCGAAGATAGTAGAGACAGAGGTGGATTTTTAAGAGGGGGGATATGGGTGGTGTAGGATGATATGATATCCTTTGACCACTGGCACCAAGAATCCCACATCAGGTTCAGGGATTTGAGAGTCATTTTTGTAGACAACTATAGACTATAGAGGTGTATGACCCACTAGAGCACAAAATGATTAGAGTTATGATTTGTGTTTATTATACTCTTTACTTTGTATTATTAGACATAGGTGAGAGTAATTCCTTTATCTCTTTACTCATGGTGTGAGATATGGATCTCCCATTCAAGTCTTTATACAAGAATATTGTCTTTATGTTCCTACAAGGAATGCTTATTCTGTATCTTTTATCTAATATAAGTGATAGTTATCACTTTTTAGAGAGAGACAATTATGGGGCCTTTAGGTCATCATTATTGAACCCTATTATTTCATCTTGGGTATGGATTTTTCACAAACCAACCTGGGTACCCTGGTAACCTGATAACCGAGTCGGTCCTAACATAGCCTTAAGGGTATTCCCGATCCCCATGGGTTAGTGACTAGCACTTGACATCATATGAACTAAAAGTGGGAATGATTTTTCCACTAATAATGAAGATATAAAAGAAGAAAAGATAGTATTTATATCAAAGGAAAACTCCACTAGGATTAAAGTACCAGAAGATAAGCAGGAACAACTACCAAAGTACTATAATGGATATACAAAAAGAGAAAAACCACCCAAATTCTCTAAGGACACAACTCACCAAGACCAATGTTGAGCAGCAGGATCCCCCTCTAAGAGATCATTTTCCCTTTATCTAACCTGAAAGGAGATAATCTACAAACACAAGAAGGAACATGTAGGGTGTGAGAGATATTCCAGTTGGATTTCACCCAAATATTCTATAACATATTCCAATACCAATTTAACCAAAAAGTTCATTCATATTTTCAAACAAATAGGTTTAGAATTAATAGATAATATTTAAAAAAATAATTATCTATAGTTTAAAATATGCGAATAACTTTATCCAATAAAGGTTTATATTTCAATGGATGGAAAACATTTCAAAAGATGGAATTTTTCGTTAATCAAAGGATACTTTGCATCAACAACAATTCTAAAAAATGGATTAAATAAACATTTTGTATAAACATTTTATATAAATTCTCAAGGAATGTAAAAACGTTTCCAATAATGGCATATGGATACATTCCCAATACAAAAAACCAAGAAACATGGTCATGCGCCACATAGGTATGATAGTCCCGGTTGTAGGGATCCAACACTATGAATGGAAAAGTATGTAAATATGCCACTTTTGGCCTAAGGTAAAGGGATTCATCACCGTAACCTAAGGAATGGGATGTGCCGATATGATGTTTTAGAATTTTGTAGAATTATAATGTGTCACCCAAAATAACTCACTAACTACCTAAGGCTTTCATGTTCTCATGTACAAAAACAATTATGGAAAATTTATTTTATAACACAAAATGAAATTCAACCCTTTTTCAATTTCAAATATTCCAATTTTCTCTTTAAAATTCATAACATGGGTTTTTAATCCAAATATTTCTTTTCACCAAGATGAAACCCTAAGGTTTCCATCAAAACATTTTAAAACATTTTTCACATAACCGGGGTTTAAAACCAAATAAAACAATTCCATCGTTTTCATCACAAACACCCAATTCACATGAATCAGGGTTTCTCACAAACATTCCATCAAATAAATATTTCTTCCATTAAAATCAACATTTCAATTGACTCAATTCCCATAAAAACAAAAATTTAAATTAGACAATTTAAATCTCACCAAATTCTGATTCCAAGCCAAAACCCATTCTTCCTCAAAAACCCCAATTCATCAGTATAGGGTTTTTCTAACAACATCAAATTAAATAGTTTTTATTAAAAAAACAATTGAAATTTATTAAAACAATTGAAACTTAACCAAAGCTATTAGGTTTAATAAAAATTGAGCATCAGGACAGAACCACCTACCGAAAACCATGAATCTCACAATGCAAAATCTAGATCAGGATTTCTCCAGGAAAAATGTGACAACCGGGTCCCAGGGACAGCACAGACACCCCGCCTTAACAAGGCTGTCGGGTCCTGGCCTACCAGGTACCACCAGTTGCCCCCGCAGACACATTGGGCCCACCCCAGGGTCCACCCACATGCCTGAATGGGTCATCTGACTAATGATAGTCACCACAGGCCAACACATGTCCTTTACAGTGTGCTTTTTCCTCACTCACACACATCCTGGGAAACTTTCCAGAAGTTCACCCATCCTGATCACTACTCTCGGCCAAGCACGCTTAACTATGGAGTTTTAATCAGGTAGGCTCCTGAAAAGGAAGGTGCATCTTGTTGACATGAGTCATATCATTTAGTCATTTAACCCTTTATCATTTAAGGATGTTACAATCACCCCCCCCCCCCCTTTAGGGAACAACGCCCTCATTGTGGGCCCTACATCTCAACCCAGGCAGTGCACCGCACTTAAGGCTGGGTTCCTCCTCTGATACCAAATGTGACAACCGGGTCCCAGTGACCGCACAGACACCCCGCCTTAACAAGGCCATCGGGTCCTGTGTAACAGCCCAAGATTTTATAAAAAATATTCTTTTTAATGTCTTGTGTTGTACGCTACACCAAAAAGAGCTTGCACAACACACATCCTTGACTTGCCTTGCATTACACGCAATCGCGACCTTCCTCGATAGCGTGTGTTGTACGCAACACCAAGTTTCGCTAAACAACGATATGCTATTAAGATATTATTAAAACTAGCTGTTGTGAATAGTAATAACCACTTTTTGAAATTTTGTAAATTTTATTTTTCAAAATGGACTTCATTTATGGATTCGGAGTATCGAATTTAGCCTAAGGTGAAATTTTGGTACATTTCGGATAACTTTCATATTCTGATGAATAGTGAAAATTACTAAATTATAATTAAAAACAACTTTTTTAATCGAAATAATTAATAGTGATAAATTATTAATTTGAGTGGTTTTAAAGTATATTTAGAATATATTTTTACAATTTAATACAATGTTGGTCATTGGATGTAATTGCACATTTAAACTAGACATAAACAAGTGTCAATCTTTTGATAAATATTGTTTCTTAAAAAAACACGCTATTTGTTTTAACAGCGGGATTTAATTATAAAATTAATTAATGCAACTTTTATGTTATGAATTTGGTAAAATAGACTTCATTTTTGAATTCGGAATATGAAATATAGCTTGGGATGAAATTTTGGCAACGTTCTGAAAAACATCAATTTTTGATGAATAGTGAAACTACTAAGTGGTAGGTTAAAAACTGAATTTTGCATAAAACTTAATTTTACCGCTTCTGTGAATGGAATTTCGAAAATCCGAGAGACACGGTTAATATCAAGGACTAAAATGTGGTTCAATGAGATGAAAATAATTTTTTGGTGAATAGTAACTTTTTACTTTTTTTACCACGGTTAATAGTAAATAGGGTAACTAAGGGTAAATATGATATTAATATTACCCTAACACATGTCCTAATTCTATTGGACAAGTGTAATTCGACCAAAAACAAACTTAGGAATAAAATATGACCATTTAGGCCCACTTGGATTAGATTAGGACATTTATTATTAATTTATTTAAAGAAGGGTTAAAATAGTTAAAATCAAAGTTTAATAAGTAAATCATTTGTAATATGGGGTTATACATAAGATAAATTCGACTATAAATATTCATTAGAAAGCTAAAAAGATTTCCTACATAATGGTATTTTATTTGTAATTTTTAGACATCAAATAATTTAATTTAGTTATGACACAACAATGATGCAGTAATTATCTTTTTAATGAAATATTGACATAATTGATGTTATAAGCACCAAAATAAATGTAATTTGAGATTTTTTATGAATTCCACTAATTTTCTAGGTTACTATGATATATTAATGTTGATTTAATCAACTTGGTTCGAACATTTAATTCTGTTATGACTTTCACAAAAATCATATATCAAATAGTGTCAAAATTGACACAAAATAGTTTTTAAATAAAATAAAATATTATTAATTGTTATTTTATTCCTAAAAATCTAAGGTTCGGCCAAATGACTTAGATAAGGATATATATATTAATAATAAACAATTTGGGGTTCGTTTGGCATGTTATAGTAAGTGTATTAACCATATAGTGAAAGAAAACAAAAAGACACGGTAAAAGTTAAATTATTTAACTTAGAGTTAAATCTAATTGATAAGGTTTAAAATAATATCCAAACATGTCTAAATTTGATTGGTTGATGAGATTACAACCCTATCTCATCTAATCTTCGAATATGAGTCATTTTTGGAGGTTTTTAAGTGGGGTTAGATTTATTATAAATTAATATTTTTAAGAATTGCTAAGGTGCCCCTCTCCTCCCCTATAAAAGGACACCTCCTCCCCCTCCTCCTCACACCAATTTGAGCTCTCAAGCTCGGCCAACCCCTGCCAAAATCTCTTCTACACTTCCCTAGAAACATCCTAGAGGTTCTGGTCTTCCTCAAAGACCAATTCTAGTGCCCTAAGAGGAGGTCTCAAAGAGGCGCTTCAAAGAAGAGGTAATTACCGTTACCAATTCTTTTATCTTTATTTCTTCTTCCACTTCTTCTTAGGTTGTTTCATTATGAAGTAATAACATCAGTATCACTCATATACTGATATGTTATTATAAGTATGAAACAACCCTATTTCACCATCTATCCATCCTACGGAAAAAGAAATCACCGCGCGTGCGTACGTATGGAATACCGTCTCCACGCCGTGGTGTAATCTATTTTCCACCACCACCTTACAAGGATGGGTATAATGGTGTAAAGAATAACTATACATAGTTATTACAACATCATATTGATTCTGATATATTGTATAATTCACTCCAATTCAATTCAATACTTATAGAAATGATATCATCGCTCGTGCGTACGTACGGACTACCGTCTCCACGACGCGATGAGATTCATTCTCCATATTAACCATTTAAGAATGATTATAAAGTATATATAAGAAATAATAATGAAATATATGACATTATAAAGCTACTGGATTTATGTATATATATACATATGTATGTCATCTACTTACTTCCATTTCAAGACAATAAGGAAAGGAAAACAACGTTCATGCGTACGTACGGACTACCGTCTCCATGAACGGTGTTTTTCATTTTATTTATCTACCTATTATATATATATATATACTGAATATATATGATATATAAATCATATTTTATATTCTGGAAATAAGTAAATCATGATATAAGTAATAATGATGTCAAGAACAACAAGTCAAAACACCTACGATAAATGAAACGATTTTACCCAAAACGCTTCTTTAACATGGAATTTACAAAAGAAAGGGTAATATAATGTCATAAGTGAACCATATATGATATCATAACAATGAATATGATTCTTTAATAAGTCAATAACATGATTTAAATCATTATACAGGAGGTTCGGACACTTACAAAGCAAGTCGGACCTAAGGTAAGGGAAATATCACAATCTCATTTTTATCCGAGATTGTTTGTACTTTGAAATTTACTGGGGTATATTTTATCATCCACATCCATGTTTCCTCAATATGTAATGTTATTTACAACAACCTACAATTGTTTAAATCCAATTTTACCCTTCGGTGAGTTTTTAGTAAATGATATGAAAGGAATCTTTTGTCGTTTTTCGTACGAGGTACTTTTTGACTTTTCCGACAAAAGTACGAAGAATGTTTTTTTTTAACTTATACGACACGAACGGATTTCTACTGTTTTATGAAGCCTTATTTTCATGAAGCTTCCTCTAAAAGATTTTATGACTATTTTCAATAAAATATCTTTCTTTTAAAATTGCATGATGTTTTGTGAAAAGAAATTGATTTTGAAGAAGAAAGGATATTTTCCTCAAGAATTCAATTCAAGTGTTTTATCAAAATTATTTTCCATATAAGATAATAAAGGGTTCTGTTTATATCCATATTTTTACATTTATTTGACTATGTTGTGATGTAATTATGTTTATGAATTCCTTTATCTTATATGAATGGTTTTATGATGTCATGTTGTTTAAGAATCCCATTTTTATTACATGGGTTATGCAATGACGTATGATTTATGATTTTGTGGCACACATAAGAAAGGATTCATTAAGAGATGGGTGGGACCTATATCTCCCTCCAATGCATTGGGTAAAGATTTTATATCTCATGAGATAGACATGGCTAGAATGGTAGGTTATACCGGTTCAGTGAAACAGGACTGAAACGAGGATTACTCGATTCAGAAAGGGACTTTGTCCACTAAGATAGTCTTGGAAATGAGTCTTGACTAACAAGAAATGATTCTCTATGATTATGTGTGTATGCCACAATGAGTAATGTTTTAAGTTATGATTTCATTTCACTACTATGATTTATCCCATGTTATGAAATTATGCTCTCTTTTGCAGGTTAAGATTTCCAAAAAAGTTATGTTCTTATGAAAATTATGTGATTGATATTTCTTTTGTTTACCCTTACTGAGCATTTGAGCTCACCCTTTTATGTTTTCTTTTCCCCAGGATATAAAGAAAGGTTTTAGGTAAAAAAAAAGGGATGACCTTTATGGGAGATATTGAAGAACTTTCACCACGATTAGAAGATTACGTTCCGAGTTTCCAAAGACACTAAACTATTACGATCCTTTAGTGTGTGTTTTTGTTTTGTACTAAGTATTCCGCAAATGTAATGTAATGTCCATGTACGTCAGGCTACGGGTCTCTACATTTGGTATCAGAGGAAAGGTTTAGTCAACCTTTGGAAACTAGGATGCGAAAACGTTAGTGAGATCCCTAGAGATATTTCTAAGGTATGTCTAGGGATGCCCCTAAGGATAAGTATACGTATAGGATATAGTTCTAGAACTATGGTAACGATATTAGATTAAACCAAAGATGATAGATATTTAAGTTACTCCCCCTTTATTACGATTTTTGCATCTAACACTATTCTGTTTGGGTTTTAGAAAATGGCTGGAAACAAGATGATTCACAATAATGGAGGATATGATGGACAATGGAATGATATTCTTCATGAGAAACCAAATGAAATGGGATTTGGATGTCCAAACATCATTATTATGCCGAATCAACAATCTCACAACATGATCAATAAAGTAAAATTTGGTAAGTTTCCTGACTCGACTAATAAGAGAAAGATGGAGTTCCATGATGATCATAGAGGAAAGAAAGTTCAATTTCCCCTATGTAAATCATGTGGGAAGAGGCATCAAGGAGAATGTTTCAAAGGAACTGGAAGATGCTTTGGGTGTGGAAAAGAAGGACACAAAGCCAGTAAGTGCAAAGGAAAAGGTTCAGTTAACACCATGGATGAGGATAATGGTATTGCTACGACATCAACAATGGTTAAATGTTTTAAATGTGGAATGTATGGGCATTATGCAAACCAATGCCCTAAGGGAAAGTCTCATGAAGAGAATCAGTATGGTCGTATGGGAAGTATTTATGTTGATGATGATGAAGAAACTACAAATGATATGTGAGATGAAAGAAATGTTGAAGCTCGGTCAATGGTCTAAGAATATAGTGGAATGATTACATGTTTATCATGTGTAATGTTGTATAAGTAATCTCATGGAATAAGGAGACATCTAAGGATTGTTACACTGTTGTCTTTCCTTACGTTTTGAAAGTGTATGATGAATGGTACCAATAACCATGAAAGGTTATTCAGATACTTTTGGAAAGTAGATGATAAGTGCATAATGAAAGGATAAGAAGATAATGAGATGTTTGATTGTATTCATGAGCTCATGATTGATATAAGGACTAAGTTATATCATGGTTTGAGTATATAGAATTTTGAGGATTTTGGTATGTGGAAAGTGTTAACTTTAAACTGCATTCATGTTTTCACTAAGGTATTCAAGAGAATACATGATTAAGGACTTTGAATGTTTGGAATGTGACCAACAAAACATATCTTATGATATATGGGGATCAACGATGGTATTAAATCTCTGGTAATCGTTGTCACTATATTATGAGAGTGGACTGCAGTATTATGTATAAGCCTAAAGATTAGACTGGATTATGTTGGACATAAGTTAGTATTGTTTAAGGATAGAAGATTTTCGATATTATTGATGGGATGTTATAGTAACGTAGTTTTAGAAAAAGGACAACCTGCAGGACGGGCGACAGCCCATCGCTTCGGACAAGGCTGTAGGAATCGAACCCACAACCGAAGTGCAACTGGCCTTTATCGCCTACCACTGACCTACAGGAAGTCCCTATTTAGTAGAAACTAGTTTTATTATATTAAGCAGTATGATATATGAAGTATAAGTCCATTTTAGGAACCATATATGATTAATCTCACTATAGATCGATTTATGCATATAATTTTTGCTAACCTTTTGTTTGAGACAGATGGAATGACCCTTCATTCTATCACATTATCTGCTAACACTTCACGAATAACAAATTCAACTTCATTTATTTAAGATATGAAGTGGAAATTGTTCAAGGCACGAACAACAGTGAGATTGTACCAAAATAAAGTAAGTATTTATTCTAATTCAAATTTTCAACTTTAGGGAAATGATCTTGAAAACCAAAAATGTTGTCCTAGTGATCTTATACCTGAGGAATCAAATGGTACCTTATATCATCACAAATTTATGGATTTGTGATTTTTGGCTTTTCCATAGCCATGTTCTCTACCACTCTCCATCAGAACATGATGGTTAGATTTTTATTCCATATCCATATTTTTACCTATGTGGAAACCCAACAATTAGTTTATTTGGGTAATCGTTACATTTCATACTTTAGTTTTTAAAGCCAAGTTTTGGTATTCCTTTTTACGATGTGGGAAACTTTCGAATAGAAAACCATTTATAACCCCGACGAATTTCGAGGGCGAAATTCATTTTAAGGGGGGTAGAATGTAACAGCCCAAGATTTTATAAAAAATATTCTTTTTAATGTCTTGTGTTGTACGCTACACCAAAAAGAGCTTGCACAACACACATCCTTGACTTGCCTTGCATTACACGCAATCGCGACCTTCCTCGATAGCGTGTGTTGTACGCAACACCAAGTTTCGCTAAACAACGATATGCTATTAAGATATTATTAAAACTAGCTGTTGTGAATAGTAATAACCACTTTTTGAAATTTTGTAAATTTTATTTTTCAAAATGGACTTCATTTATGGATTCGGAGTATCGAATTTAGCCTAAGGTGAAATTTTGGTACATTTCGGATAACTTTCATATTCTGATGAATAGTGAAAATTACTAAATTATAATTAAAAACAACTTTTTTAATCGAAATAATTAATAGTGATAAATTATTAATTTGAGTGGTTTTAAAGTATATTTAGAATATATTTTTACAATTTAATACAATGTTGGTCATTGGATGTAATTGCACATTTAAACTAGACATAAACAAGTGTCAATCTTTTGATAAATATTGTTTCTTAAAAAACACGCTATTTGTTTTAACAGCGGGATTTAATTATAAAATTAATTAATGCAACTTTTATGTTATGAATTTGGTAAAATAGACTTCATTTTTGAATTCGGAATATGAAATATAGCTTGGGATGAAATTTTGGCAATGTTCTGAAAAACATCAATTTTTGATGAATAGTGAAACTACTAAGTGGTAGGTTAAAAACTGAATTTTGCATAAAACTTAATTTTACCGCTTCTGTGAATGGAATTTCGAAAATCCGAGAGACACGGTTAATATCAAGGACTAAAATGTGGTTCAATGAGATGAAAATAATTTTTTGGTGAATAGTAACTTTTTACTTTTTTTACCGCGGTTAATAGTAAATAGGGTAACTAAGGGTAAATATGATATTAATATTACCCTAACACATGTCCTAATTCTATTGGACAAGTGTAATTCGACCAAAAACAAACTTAGGAATAAAATATGACCATTTAGGCCTACTTGGATTAGATTAGGACATTTATTATTAATTTATTTAAAGAAGGGTTAAAATAGTTAAAATCAAAGTTTAATAAGTAAATCATTTGTAATATGGGGTTATACATAAGATAAATTCGACTATAAATATTCATTAGAAAGCTAAAAAGATTTCCTACATAATGGTATTTTATTTGTAATTTTTAGACATCAAATAATTTAATTTAGTTATGACACAACAATGATGCAGTAATTATCTTTTTAATGAAATATTGACATAATTGATGTTATAAGCACCAAAATAAATGTAATTTGAGATTTTTTATGAATTCCACTAATTTTCTAGGTTACTATGATATATTAATGTTGATTTAATCAACTTGGTGCGAACATTTAATTCTGTTATGACTTTCACAAAAATCATATATCAAATAGTGTCAAAATTGACACAAAATAGTTTTTAAATAAAATAAAATATTATTAATTGTTATTTTATTCCTAAAAATCTAAGGTTCGGCAAAATGACTTAGATAAGGATATATATATTAATAATAAACAATTTGGGGTTCGTTTGGCATGTTATAGTAAGTGTATTAACCATATAGTGAAAGAAAACAAAAAGACACTGTAAAAGTTAAATTATTTAACTTAGAGTTAAATCTAATTGATAAGGTTTAAAATAATATCCAAACATGTCTAAATTTGATTGGTTGATGAGATTACAACCCTATCTCATCTAATCTTCGAATATGAGTCATTTTTGGAGGTTTTTAAGTGGGGTTAGATTTATTATAAATTAATATTTTTAAGAATTCCTAAGGTGCCCCTCTCCTCCCCTATAAAAGGACACCTCCTCCCCCTCCTCCTCACACCAATTTGAGCTCTCAAGCTCGGCCAACCCCTGCCAAAATCTCTTCTCCACTTCCCTAGCAACATCCTAGAGGTTCTGGTCTTCCTCAAATACCAATTCTAGTGCCCTAAGAGGAGGTCTCAAAGAGGCGCTTCAAAGAAGAGGTAATTACCGTTACCAATTCTTTTATCTTTATTTCTTCTTCCACTTCTTCTTAGGTTGTTTCATTATGAAGTAATAACATCAGTATCACTCATATACTGATATGTTATTATAAGTATGAAACAACCCTATTTCACCATCTATCCATCCTACGGAAAAAGAAATCACCGCGCGTGCGTACGTACGGAATACCGTCTCCACGCCGTGGTGTAATCTATTTTCCACCACCACCTTACAAGGATGGGTATAATGGTGTAAAGAATAACTATACATAGTTATTACAACATCATATTGATTCTGATATATTGTATAATTCACTCCAATTCAATTCAATACTTATAGAAATGATATCATCGCTCGTGCGTACGTACGGACTACCGTCTCCACGACGCGATGAGATTCATTCTCCATATTAACCATTTAAGAATGATTATAAAGTATATATAAGAAATAATAATGAAATATATGACATTATAAAGCTACTGGATTTATGTATATATATACATATGTATGTCATCTACTTACTTCCATTTCAAGACAATAAGGAAAGGAAAACAACGTTCATGCGTACGTACGGACTACCGTCTCCATGAACGGTGTTTTTCATTTTATTTATCTACCTATTATATATATATATATATACTGAATATATATGATATATAAATCATATTTTATATTCTGGAAATAAGTAGATCATGATATAAGTAATAATGATGTCAAGAACAACAAGTCAAAACACCTACGATAAATGAAACGATTTTACCCAAAACGCTTCTTTAACATGGAATTTACAAAAGAAAGGGTAATATAATGTCATAAGTGAACCATATATGATATCATAACAATGAATATGATTCTTTAATAAGTCAATAACATGATTTAAATCATTATACAGGAGGTTCGGACACTTACAAAGCAAGTCGGACCTAAGGTAAGGGAAATATCACAATCTCATTTTTATCCGAGATTGTTTGTACTTTGAAATTTACTGGGGTATATTTTATCATCCACATCCATGTTTCCTCAATATGTAATGTTATTTACAACAACCTACAATTTTTTAAATCCAATTTTACCCTTCGGTGAGTTTTTAGTAAATGATATGAAAGGAATCTTTTGTCGTTTTTCGTACGAGGTACTTTTTGACTTTTCCGACAAAAGTACGAAGAATGTTTTTTTTAACTTATACGACACGAACGGATTTCTACTGTTTTATGAAGCCTTATTTTCATGAAGCTTCCTCTAAAAGATTTTATGACTATTTTCAATAAAATATCTTTCTTTTAAAATTGCATGATGTTTTGTGAAAAGAAATTGATTTTGAAGAAGAAAGGATATTTTCCTCAAGAATTCAATTCAAGTGTTTTATCAAAATTATTTTCCATATAAGATAATAAAGGGTTCTGTTTATATCCATATTTTTACATTTATTTGACTATGTTGTGATGGAATTATGTTTATGAATTCCTTTATCTTATATGAATGGTTTTATGATGTCATGTTGTTTAAGAATCCCATTTTTATTACATGGGTTATGCAATGACGTATGATTTATGATTTTGTGGCACACATAAGAAAGGATTCATTAAGAGATGGGTGGGACCTATATCTCCCTCCAATGCATTGGGTAAAGATTTTATATCTCATGAGATAGACATGGCTGGAATGGTAGGTTATACCGGTTCAGTGAAACAGGACTGAAACGAGGATTACTCGATTCAGAAAGGGACTTTGTCCACTAAGATAGTCTTGGCAATGAGTCTTGACTAACAAGAAATGATTCTCTATGATTATGTGTGTATGCCACAATGAGTAATGTTTTAAGTTATGATTTCATTTCACTACTATGATTTATCCCATGTTATGAAATTATGCTCTCTTTTGCAGGTTAAGATTTCCAAAAAAGTTATGTTCTTATGAAAATTATGTGATTGATATTTCTTTTGTTTACCCTTACTGAGCATTTGAGCTCACCCTTTTATGTTTTCTTTTCCCTAGGATATAAAGAAAGGTTTTAGGTAAAAAAAGGGATGACCTTTATGGGAGATATTGAAGAACTTTCACCACGATTAGAAGATTACGTTCCGAGTTTCCAAAGACACTAAACTATTACGATCCTTTAGTGTGTGTTTTTGTTTTGTACTAAGTATTCCGCAAATGTAATGTAATGTCCATGTACGTCAGGCTACGGGTCTCTACATCCTGGCCTACCAGGTACCACCAGTTGCCCCCGCAAACACATGGGGCCCACCCCAGGGTCCACCCACATGCTTGAACGGGTCATCTGACTAATGATTGTCCCCAGAGGCCAACAAATGTCCTTTCCAGTGTGCTTTGTCCTCACTCAGACACATTCTGGGAATCTTCCCAGAAGTTCACCCATCCTGATCACTACTCTCGGCCAAGCACGCTTAACTGTGCAGTTCTAATCAGGTAGGCTCTCGAAAAGGAAGGTGCAACTTATTGACATGAGTCATATCATTTAGTCATTTAACCCTTTATCATTTGGGGATGTTACAAAGAACAACGATCATGAAAACATGAATGAAACCTAGGTTTAAGATCCAAAAAGAGTATTAGATCTACAAATCAATACCAAGATATATGGAACCCCAAGGAGAAAGAGGGATAATGTAGCATGTAGATAACAGGAGGAGTAAACTAACCTGATTGAGATCGAAGGTCATTCCTTCAGCTTCATATCGTATCCGAGAGGGGTTGGAAGCACAAAAATCTCCCTTGGGAGCTCTGAGGAAGGGAGAAATGGATTGGGGTCGAAGGAGGACCGATTAGGACAAAAAATGGGGGCTTAGAAAATTTTAAAAAAATGGATCTAGAAAATGGCATCTGCACATTTTCCTAGGAAACTGCACACAGTTAGGTGAAACCATGTGTAGGATGTGCAGAGCCTACTGTCTAAACATAAAATCAGTGAATGGTTTTCCCTAATTGTGTGTAGGTCATATGAAAATTGTTCCCCTACCCAGAAACCTTCATTATTTTCAAAAATTCACCCAGAACAACCCCAAAAGAAACCCAGCCAAATCTCTAACAAGAGTGGGGTTTATGAATACATGAAAACATTAACAGGATGTTACAACCTCCCCACCATAGAAACTTTCTATCCCCATAGAGACTATGAATGATCCTTAATACCAAAAAGATGAGGCCACTACTCTCTGATTAGTGCCTCTCTCTCCCACGTCTCATGAGAATCAGAACTGTGCTTCTATAGCACACAAACCAAATGTATCATTTTCCCACGATGTACCTTGGTCTTAAAATAAACAATCATAACTAGCCATTCCATCACATATAAATCTTGTTCCACTTCAAGATCACACCAACTCAAAACATTATATGGGAGAGATAGATACTTTAGAATCTTAGATACATGAAACATGTTTTGTATCGACATTAGATGCGGTGGTAGTACTAACTGCTATGAAAATTTCTGCACCATCTCAACAATATCAAAAGGTCCAATAAAACGAGGAGTAAGATTCCATTTCCCACCAATCTATTGATGACCCAACTGGGGTGAAACATCAAGAAACACCTGGTCAAAAATTGAGAACTCAAAATTTCAATGAAAATGATCAGAATATGACTTGAATCGGCTCTAAGCTGTCAAAATTATCTAAAGAATTAACTAAATCTTTTTTATCAACTCTTGGACCAAGTCTGGTCTAGCCAAGGAACTCTCAAAAATCTCCGACCAACACAATGGATATTTATAAGTCTAGTGATAAAAGTCCTCAAAAGGAGCCATCTTGATCTCAGATTGGTGACTATTGTTATAAGAAAACTAAACCATCCCCAAATGATAATTCCAAGTTCCACCAAAGTCACCAACTCAACCAAGAAGCATATCCTAAAGATTTTATATATCTCTTTCTATTTGTCCATCCGACTGTGGATGGTTTTTCGTGATCAAGTAGACATGAGATCCTAGTGCCTCCTGATGGCATCTCCCAAAGAAATAAGTAAACAAAGGATATATTTCAGAGACTATAGAATATGGAAATCTGTGCAACTGAACAATATCTTCCACATAGAGACTGCTCAACTCCTCAACTTTGGCCATGTCACGAATGGGTATAAAGTGAGATGATTTTGTCAGCCTATCGATCACCACCCAAATTGCATTATTCTTTATCTAGGTTGGTGGAAACCTATCCAAAAAGTCTATATAGATCTCATCCCATTTCTAAGTAGGGACTAGAAGTGGCTAAAGTAACCCTGAAGGTTTCTGGTGCTCAGAGTTCACCTGTAGGAACGTATAGAAACAATAGACAAACTCAGAAATGCCTCACCTCATACCTGGCCACTAGAACTACCACCTCATGTAATATAACATATTTTTTTTTCTTGGGTTCACAACCCATTGAGAGTTATAGAAATATCCCATCACACATTTCCTTACTGAAGACGGTACCACAAAACAGTTCTGATAGCATAGAATTCCCAATTTGGAGAATGACCATTGGGAAACTGTCTCCCTACTATTAAGAGAATATCTAATGTTATGGAACACATAATCAAGCCACTAATCCTGAAGAACCATTTCAAGAAGAGATGATTTCAACTAAACACTAGACAAGGAAACCTCAACCCATAACTCGTCAACTCCAATATGAAACTATTAAAAGAGAGCCATAAAGTTCCACTCTTTTGAATATTATTTCACTACCTGGGTCAGAAACTTCTTGCTTAAATAATCTGCAATGGAATTCCCTTTTCCAGGGGTATAGGTTATTTCAAATTCAAAATACTATAGTTATTCCACCCAAACCCTCTATTAGAGATTCAAATATTTTTTAGAGAAGATATAACTCAATCTTTTGTAGTCTAAGAACATAGTAAACCTTTCTCCATAAAGGTAATGTCTCCAGCTCTTGGGAGTGTGCATCATAGCTGGAAATTTAAGTTCATGGTTTGAATAATTCTTCTTGCGTTGCCTAAGCTGACGATGTCCATAGGAAACAGCATGATCACCCTACATAAGAACACAACCCTAGCTTGAACCTAATGCATCGCAAAAGACTACATAGACCTACTATGTCTCTATAAGAGTTAAAACCAACGCAATAGTTAAAAGACATT
Organism: Viscum album; assembly: GCA_963277665.1. NCBI lineage: Eukaryota > Viridiplantae > Streptophyta > Magnoliopsida > Santalales > Viscaceae > Viscum > Viscum album. Next base: position 983,228,904 of record OY728157.1, read on the forward strand.
TCATATCACTAAAATAACTCTGACATTTCTCACTCCACAAAAAAATAACTCTCTTCCAATTAAGTGCAGTTATCGAAGAATCCAACTTTGAGATGTCCTTCAATAACTTGCGGTAGTATCCTGCTAAACCCAAGAATCTCTAAATCTCAAAGACATTCTTTGGTAGTTCCCATTTCATATACACTTTCACCACTTTAAAGTCAACCGATATTCCATGTTTCAAATCCACATGTCACTAGAAAATCACTTCTCGAAAATAGAATTCACACTTCAAAATATTGGCATAGAGTCAGTGATATCATAGCAAACTCAGAACATTTCGTAGATGATGTACATGATCCTCCTTGGATTTATATTACACAAGGATATCATCCAAAAAACCACCAAAACGGTATCAAGATACTCATGGGAAACCATGTTCATTAAATCCATGAAAACTAATGGAGAATTGTTTTGACTAAAGGGAATGAAAAGGTACTCATAATTTCCATACCTTCTCTGAAAGGCAGTTTTTTGAATGTTGTGTTCTTTTATCCTCAACTAATGGTACCCCGAGTGAACATCAATCTTCATGAACCACTTCTCTCTCAGAAACTAATCAAAAAGTTATTCAATCCACAACAACATATACTTGATCTTTACCATTACTCTATTAAGTTTTTGGTAGTCAACGTAATGGCGGAGTGAACCATCAGCCTTCTTGGAAAAGAGAACCGGTGTCGTCTAGGGTGCCACACTTGGGTGTATAAAGCCTTTCTTAAGAATATCATCCAACTGTGACTTCAAATCGTTCAATTCATCTACTTTTATTTGGTAAGAGTGCATAGAAACTGGTTGAATACTAGGCATCAAGTCAATGAAAAAAATCAACCTCTCTTATAGGTGGAAAACCATAGATGTTAGAAAGAAACACATCATGAAACTCAATGATGATATTATGGAGATCCCCACTCAAAGATTCCTGCTCCAAGTCAAAGGAAAATATTTACATTACATTGCCCAAATTTTGATAAAAAGTTCCATCCCTACTCAACCTCAAGTCACATTCTCCTTGAAATATTAGAGACACGCAACCAGGTGTAGTGAATGAGACCCGTTGAAGATAGTAATCAATCCATGATTTGTTGTAAATGATCAAATTATTCCTAAAGATGATGTCAAAATATTCCATATTGACAACTAGAAAGGTCCAATCTAACTCAACATTTGATAGAGAGAAAATGCAAGTGGGGCTATGGATACCCTTCTCTCTTTTCATACAGAGGGGTGTAGTAATATCCATTGCACAAGAAAAAATATGCATAGGAAGATTGAGAAGACTAATAGAATGGGTTGAAATAAATGAATGAGATGCACCAGTATCATATAAATAAGTCACTAAAGATGAAGTTTTTGTGATAGTACCTATAATGGTCACTGGGTCTCTTTCTACTTCCTCTAGAGACTCTTCCACTGTATGAAGAAGATTTGTTTCAAATTCCTATGGTTGGAACCCTTTTGTGCATGAAGAATTTAATTACCCCATAGTTTTAGGATGAGTTGATGATCCAATTCCACTGTTCAGAGTGAAATAAATATAGCAGAATCTTTGCAATTTCCTTGAATGCCCACAGGTGCCTCAATTCCTAGGTGATTTAGTGAAAACCTTCTTACAATTCCTTAACTTTCCACACTTGTAACAAACTAAAGGACCTCAACCTGGTATTGCAGGAGGGTTAGAAAAAACCCATTTGTCATGAACTTCCATGAGAATCATCACACATCCTTTTTCCCTTTAAAGAACTCATGCTGCCACTAGGAGAAAAAGAAACTCCTAAAAACTCTGACTTACCAACCAGGTCTATCTCAAACATCAGTGATCTATCCAGTACATCAGAATAAGAAGGAAACGTAATCCAAAAAACATGAGAATGGATATCCTGACAAAGTCCCAACTCGAACCTTTAAGCCTTCATCCTCTTATTCGATACAATTTTAGGTGTGAAATGCACAAGCTCAGTAAAATGGTTTTCATACTCTATACCATTTAGCCTGCTCGAGTATGAAAAACACTATAGACTTGGCCTATAGCATCAAATCTAGATAGAAATATTCAATGAAAAGAACTTTGATGTCTTTCCAATCTAATCCATCAAGTTTCTTAGTAATCACCATAGTGTCCCACCATCTTCTACTCATTCCTTCTAGCATTAAGGTGGAACACTTTAGATTTATCTCCATGAGTGTTTCTAAGACCCCAAATAATCATTCCAAACTGATCAACCACTCCTCAGACACTTGAGGGTCATTTGATTCCTTAAACAGTTCTAGTTTCTGATAAAGGAACTTTTGATAACTATTCTATAGAACATCCCTCTGAGGTTCCACAACGAGAGCCTGAATGGGAACTGAAGGTGGTGCATATCCCATAGCTTGGACAGTGCACATGATCACCTCAATCAGATTCGAATCCAAAATAGGATCATCTCACACAGGTTCATCAATAGCTTCCTCCTCAGTCCGATTCGCATGTCTTCTTGGAGGCATGATGCTACAAAACATTAGTAGACTGCAAGGAAGAAATTAGGAAATGCTAAAACTGAGAAACAAGGGGAATTAATCGCAAAAGAAAGGATAACCATGATTTCTATTTCACTCTATCCAAATGAAAATAGGGAAAAGACTTGAAATAAACCTTAATATGCCTTTCCATTACCACCCCTGGTGACTTAAGGTTCATTGCAGTGAGATATGGCTCGGAAAACATTCACAACTACCTTCTAAGTCCCGACATGATTTAACAATGCATACTGAATTTAAAAAAAAGGCTCCACCTAAACCTATAATACCACTATGTCACGAACCAACCTGAGTACCCTAGTAACCTGACAACTGATTCAGTCCTAGCCTAGCCGAAGGGTGTTCTCAATCACCATAGGTCAACGAATAGCACCTAGCATCATACGAACTGAAAGTGGGAATGATTTTTCTACTAAAAATGTGGAAAGAAAAAAAGAAAAGATAGTATTCATATCAAAGGAAAATTCTATTGGGAGTAAAGTACCATAAGTTAAACAGGAACAACCACCAAAGTACTACAACTGAAGTACTAAAAAGAGAAAACAACCCAATGTCCCTAAGGACATACCTCACCAATACCAAAGTTATCCATAAGATCCACCTCCAAGAGATCATTTTCCATTGATCAAACCTGGAAGGAGATAACAAAAAAACACTCGAATTCATAATTAGGGTGTGATCCAAATCCCAATAGTATTTTACCAAAATATTCCATAACATGTGCCAATATCAATTTAACCAATATGTGGTTTCAATTTTAAAACAAACAGGTTTGGAATTAAGAGATCATATTTAAACAAATAATTCCATATAGATTAAAAGATGGAAATACACTTAGCAAATAATTATATACATTTTAATTTATGGAAAACATTTCAAAAGATGGAATTTTCTTTTAATCAAATGATACTTTTCATCAACATCAATTCTCACAAATGGTTTAAATAAAAATTTTATATAAACAATTTATATAAATTCTCAAGGCATGTAAAATAGTTTACAACAATGGAATATGTATACATTCCCAATACTAAAAATCATGAGACTTGTTCATGAACCACATAGGTATGATAGTCTAGGTTAAAGGGATACAACATTGTGAATGGAAAAGTCTATACATACGCCCCTTTAGGACTAAGGTAAATGGATTCATCACCATTTACTAAGGATTGGGATCTGCTGATATGATGTTTTATAATTTTTTATAATTATAAATTTCCCCCCAAAAATAACTCACTACTATCTAAGTCTTTCATGTGCTCAAGTACAAAAACAATGATGGGAAATTCATTTTATAACACAAATTGAAATTCATCCCATTCGCCATTTCAAAATATGCTAATTTTCTCTTTAAAAACCATAACATGGGTTATTAATTAGAACATGCCTTTTCAACAAGGTGAAAACTTAAGGTTTCTATAAAAACATTTAAAGTCATTTTTTAAAAAACTAGGGTTTGAAACCAAATCAAACAATTCCATTGTTTTCATCACAAACCCCCAATTCACTTGAATCCAGTTTTTTGAAAAACATTACATCAGATAAATTTTTCTTTAATTAAAATAAAAATTTCAATTGATTAAATTCCCATAAAAATTAAAATTAAAATTAAATAATTTAAATCTCAAAAAATTCTAATTCCAAACCAAAAACCCATTTTTCCTCAAAAACCCCAATTCTAGAGAATTTGGTTTTTCCAAAAAAAATTAAATCCTTTTATTTAAAAACCAAACAATTGAAATTTATTCAAACTATTAAAATTTAAACAAATCAAATAGGGTTAATAAAAATTTATCATCATGATAGAACCACCTACCAAAAACCACGAATATCGTAATGTCAAATCCATATGGGGATTTTTTCAAGAATAATGAAGATCACACAAACTGGAATCAAATATAGGTTTAAAATACTAAAACAAGGGTTATTAGATCCAAAAATAAATACCAAGATCTATGTAACCATAAGTATAAATAGGTATAATGTGGGAGGTAGATAGTGGGGTGAGGAAACTAACCGGATCAAGATTGAAGGTTGTTCCTCTAGATTCAGATCGCATCCGGGAGGGGTTCGGGGAACCAAAAAATTTCCATTGGGATCTATGAAAAAGGGATAAATATATTATGGTCAAATGATGTATGTTTGGGACCAAAAAGGGGTCCAGGAAATTTTAATAAAAAATTAGATCTGGAAAATGTCGTCCGAACGGTTTCCTAGGAAACTGTGCACAGTTAGGTCAAACCGTGTGTAGGTTGTGCGGAGCCTACTTTCCAAACATAGCCTTGGAGCACATTTTTCCCTAACTATGTGCAGGTCGTGTGAAAACCATGACCCTAATTAGAAACCTCCATAATTATCAGAAAGTCACCCAGAACAAACCTAAAAGAAACCCAACCAAAGCTTGGGATAGGAATACATGAAAATAGTAACGGGATGTTACATATGTGTTTTCAATGGTATAAGACCAGATTTTCTATCACCATAGACATGTTAGATGTCTTCATAATGATGGTCTGAGATTCCCTTTTATGGACGAGAGAGATCTCATGGAGGAATGATTGGTTTTTCAAGCAGGAGGTTGTATCCAATAACCCATTAGTTAGAAAGTATATCCCATGGTGCAATAGGATCTTCAAAATTTACATTCCTCTAGTCATGGAGGATGTTATGGAGTTCTTCCCTGAGGATGTTCTGGGACTACCTCTGAGGAAGGATTTGGAGTTTTGTATCAACTTAAATATCATGGACACTAGGATATCTTCTAGGGAATGTTAGATCGCCCCTACTAAGCTTCATATGTTGTGGTTGTAGTTAGAGGACCTTCAAAAGAAGGGTTTTATCAGACCCAGCGTGTCCCCTTAGATAGCTCCAATTTTTTTCTTAAAAAGGAAGATGGGATCTTATGGAATTTTTGGATTACTGTTGCCTAAACCAAGACATGATATAGACCAAGTACCTCTTATCAAGGATTGGAAACCTTTTTGATCAGTTTCATGGCATGATATGGTTCTTAACGATCGATCTCAAGTTCTTCTACAACCATTTGAGTGCCAGTGAGGCCGATAATCTAAAGCATCCATTTTGATGTCTCTACAGATACTATGAGTTCTTAGTTATACATTTCGATGTGACAAATTCCTCCACTCTAATTATAGATTTGATGAACTAGATTATCCATCTATACTTTGACTGATTTTTTTTATCTTAATTAATGATATACATATATAATATACATTAAAGTAGGAGAATGAAAATCAATTGAGAATGGTCCTAGATTTTTTTTGGGAGAACTGGATTTATAGTAATCTATCAAATTTCAATTTCTAGATCCATGAGGATCACTTTCTAGGGAATGTCATATCTAGGTAGGGATTAGTTATGGAACCAATTAAGATCAATTCAATGCTTTCTTGGGATCCACATAATAGCATGTCATAGTTGGGTAGTTTTATTGTCTTGGAGGGGTACTATAAGAGGATTTTGGCATAATGTTGTGGAATTACATCCCCTTAAAATTCCCTAACATGGAAAGGGTAGTTATTCACCTAGACATAGTAGTACCAGAGGTACTTCAAGGATTTGAGGCTGAGGCTGATGAGTTCTTCTATTTTGAGACTACTAGAGAATGGCGTGGAGTATGTAGTATATTGTGATGCCTCGAGAGCTGGGCTGGATTGTGTGTTGATGCACAGATAGAAAGTTATCACATATGGGTCAAGGTAGTGAGACCCCATGAGAATACCAGTGTAAATCATGAACATGAGATTTCTATAGTAGTCTTCTCTCTGAGGATGTGGAGGAAAATATTTTGGGATAGTTCTATGTTTTTTACTCACACCATCAGAGCTATATGTATGTATTCACATAGAGAGACCAAAACCTGAGGTATAGGCATTGGTTAGAGTTCCTACAAAACCATGACATTGATATTTTCTATACATAGGGGAAGGGAAAGGTTGTGTCCAATTACCATATCAAGATGTCTTAATCTCATTTTCTATAAGATGTTTTGGATCATTTGGACTCCTTACAACTGACCCCAGTTGAGGAGGAGGGTTCAGTTTTTCTACAGTTGATGATGTTGACACCTCTGCTTCTCTAGCATATGAGAGAATCCCCTTTGAGATATATTATTTGTTAGGTATTTTATGACCACATTTAACACCCTAATATTTCATTGTATGTTATTTTATTTAAAGTAATTTAATATCATGTGCTACACACAACATCGAGTTAGATGGCACCACGACTTACCAAAAAAGTCGTTCGAAAATAAATTATTAATAGTAACTTAATTTTGAATTTTAAATATTACATATAATTTTAACATCCATATTATGTGTTTCTTACACATAATATAAGAACAAATTCAATTTTTTTAGATAAAAGATGTATTTTTCATAAAATGAAATTTTACCTTCTTTTAATCAAGAACCCTTTTTAAATCATATATTTGACACTTTTATATATAAAATTTGACAAAAGAAACTTCTAATTTAGAAACAGAACAAAATAATTTAGTTTGGATAAATTTGCAGTTCTTTTCTGATAACTTTCATATTTTGATGAATATTGAAAAATACTAAATTTTAATTCAAAACAAATTTTTTAATAAAAATAATTTATAGTGTTAAATTATAGATTTGAATGGTTTTGAAGTATAATTAGATTATATTTTTATCATTTAATCCAATATTTTTCATTGGAAGTAATTTTAAATTTAAATTAAAAATAAACACATATCAATCATTTGATAGGTTTTACTTCTCAATAACCCACTTTCTGGTTTGGACAATGTGAATATTATTTAAATTAATTAATAAAACTTATATGTATTGATTTTGGAAAAAAATACATCATTTTTTAATTTGGAATATCAAAATTATCTTAGGGTGAATTTTTTGTATTTTTCTAAAAACATTCAATTTTGATGAATAGTGAAAAATATTTCATTATTGTTTAAAGTTGACATTTTATTTAAATAATTATTTTTAATTTAAATTTATTTTAAAGTCCAAATAGATACATAATACCTATATTATTCCAATTTAATTCTATGAAGTATGTTTATAAAAATATTAGGTATATAAACTTTTATTGAACTTTTTACCGTCTGTTACTCACCTTTTAGGCACATTAGAAAATTTGCATAAATTTTTTTTACCGCTTCTGTGAATTGAATTTCAAAAACCAGAGACTCATGGTTGACATCAGTAAGTAAAATTTGGTTCAATAGGATGAAAATAATTTTTGGTGAATAGTATCTTTTTGAATTTTATTTACTATAGTTAAAAGTAAATTGGGAAATTAAAGGTAAAAATGATATTATAATTACCCTAACACATGTCCTAATTCTATTGGATAAGTCTATTCCGACCAAAATCAACATTAGGACAAAAATATGATCCTTTTTTATCCACTTGAATTAGATTAGTACATTTATTATATTTTATTTAAAGAAGAGTTAAAAGTGTTGAACTCAAATTTTAATAACAAAAACATTTTGAATATAGGGTTATACATAAGATAAATTCTACTATATATATTAATTAAAAAGACAAAATTATTTCCTACATCATGATATTTTATTTATAATTTTTAGATATTAAATAATTAAATTTATGTATGACACAATGATTATGCAGTAACTACCTTCTTAGTGAAAGATTAAAATAATTGATATTATAAATATCACAATAAATGTAAATTGAGACTTTGGATGAATTAAAATAATTTTATAAGTTAATATGACATGTTAGGGTTGATTTAATTTGTTTTTTTCTAAGTAATAATGTTTTTTTGACTTTTGCAAAAACCAAATACTAAATAGTGTAAAATTTGGCATAAATGAATTTTTAAAATATATACTATATTATTAAATGATATAATATTCATAAAAATATAGGGCTTGGAAAAAGGACATATATAAGGATATATATTTCATTAATGAACCACTTTAGGTTCTCTTGGTATTTTATAGTGAGTTTATTGACCATGTATTATAATAATACAAGAAGACATGGTAAAAGTTAAACTATTTAACTAAGAGTTAAATATAAAAGATAAGGTTAATATGGTGACCTAAACTTGTATAAAACCTATTAGTTGAGAGGTATTCAACCCATACCCATCTTATCCTAGAAATAAATGCATTTTTATCCATTTTAAACCTAAAATTATTTTATAATAAAATAATATTTCAAGATTTTCCTAAAGTGACCCTCACCTCTGTTATAAAAGGGTACTTCCCCTACAATTAATTTCACAAATCCAAATCATTTTGGCTCGTCCAAACCCTACTAAAATATCCTCCCAACTACCCTCAATACATCCTAGAGGCTTTAATTTGTTCAAAAATATAACCTAATGAAACCTTCTGTTCAAATCACAAGGAAGAACTCGAAGAAGAGGTAATTACTTCATCACCTCATTCAAAGTTCTTTTCTTCCTCCACTTCATATTTATTTATTGTTTACATACTAAAATAATATATTTAGTAACTTATACATACTTATATGTTATTATAAATATGGTACAATCATATTCATTATTCTATCCATCCTATGAATGATGAAGTCACCATACGTGTGTACGTATGGCTTACTGTCTCCACGCCATTGTGTAGTTTATTGTAAAACACTTAATTATTTGGATGTGTATAATAATGAGATAAACTGAAGTAAATAATAAATATAACATATTAATGATTCTGTATATAAACTATAACCTTCCAATTACATGCAATTTCACCACTAATAGAATGATATTTTACTTGTGCGTACATACGGCTTACCATCTCCACGACACGATGAGATTTTGTTCCACATCATAACCATTCAAGATTAATTTTCATTTTATGATTAAAAAAAATTTAATAACATAATATCATTCTATATATGAATCAAATACATCCTATCAATAACAAACATGACTTACGTAACAAAACATATAAAGTAAAATGAATCAGTCAACACCCAAAACAATTATACTACTGAAATATCATTAACAACGCAATATTAGAAGATCATATATGATGTCATGTTTATTTATGTGGTTCTTGTAAAATTTTAAAAAACTTATTTCACCATTATACAAGAGGTTAACTTAGCCTTGACTAAGGAAAATTATAAGTTAAGGGGTTTTCATCTCTCTTTTTATTCCCTTGAGATTCATGCTATATTCTCCACTATTTCTTTTTGTGTGGCATATATACTACCCATTATTGTATTATTTTTTTGTAATATAACTCAATTATTGGGTATTTACATCTTCATTTATTGATCCTTCTTTAATGGGGTGTATGTTACAAATGTTACCAAATCAGTAAGGGAATTTCATATTTCAATTACCACTCATTTGGTTTTACGCATACTTCATTGATTATTTTACTCCAAGATTATGTGAATCACTATTTATTTATTAATGTAGTGTCACGAACCAGCCCGGGTCAACCCTGAACCGATCACCCAAGCTGGCCCGCGACATGGCCTGAGGGGCGTTCCCAATCCCAATGGGCTGGCAACTACTGCTGGGCATCAAGACTAAACAAGAGGGAACGATTTTTCCAAAAAAAATAAATAAAACAACGGAAAAGTGGAAGAACGCAAAGTAAAATAAATGACCCTGAAAAGAAATAATGACCAACGAGACACACTAACCTGGTCTCGACCAAAACACCTTGTGACCTCGAGAGTCACTCTCCACACCACAACCAAGTCTCGCCCACGGTGAACAAGCTCAAGTCAACCTTCAATAGAAACTAAAAATAGGAAAACACTATAGGCGTGAGTATTAAAACTCTGTAGGTAGGCCAGACTAATTCTATTCCCAAAGCACATACCATTAAATAAAGGATTTATCAATTCCATGTTTGAACTAAATTATGTAAAATATTATTTCCACACACACTTACATTTCTAAAGAAGATAACAGTCCATTTTCCTTTTTAATTTAAAAATGAGTTTAATGATTGAATGGAATAAGTGCATTGCATTTTAAAACACTTTTGCGAACAATTTTGAAATTAAATTTTCAGTTGTTAGTAAAAAGGGAAAACCACACAACACGCAACACACACTAAGGGAAATGGAAAAAGTGGCACACAAGAGCCAGCTGCTGAGCTAAACCTCTCAATCGTCTGCCACAAGAAAATAAACACTAAAGGAAGCATGGGTCGAACCTAGGAGATCGTGAACAATCCAGAACATACTATACATCTGACTCATCCAGAAGGCATGCCCTAACTCGATAACGTCATAACGCCCATACTACTACCCGGTATAGCCCTGCATGGCCTAACTGAGGGGCCCAATACCAATAGCAGCAATAACTCAGTATTCCTCTGATATGGGGCTACTATCCAGTGCGTATTCTAAACTAGTGCAGCAATCGTTCTCAGAAGATTCACTCACTATACCTGGTTCCCATGTCAACACAAGTAATAAAAAAAAGGGTGCATCCACAATGTAAATAAATCAGTCAAGATGCAAAAACATCACATACAGCTCATGCAATCAAAGACAACCAAAGATCACCCCTGAATGAGTTTTCCAAAATAATTTATTTTATTAAAGTGTCAAACCAGCCTTCACAAATTTTAAAGCAAAACCTCATTTCTCGAGAAATCCCAAAAAACTTGTTCAAAAGAAATCATTTATCTCTAAAACTAAAAGTACATTTTAAATTCCATGAATTATGATTAAAGGCCAAATGGGCATTATTTTAATACTGGGTTTCCTCTCATCAAGAAAATGTTTCAAGTGTTCGTTATAAAATAAATAGCTCTTTTCACACCAAATAATCATTTAAAAATTTATTATCTTATATTATTTCTCATTAATTAAAAATTAATAAAACAACAAGAAATTAATAAATTCTAAATATAAAGGTAAGTTCAGTGGGGACCTACCTCAACTCGTCGCTCGATCCTGACGACACAACATGCTTTGCATTTGCGCATAAGCACGCGCAACCCGATAACCGCAGTGTCGCAGACTTCCGCTAATGACAGGTTGCAATAACCGTAGGACATTTGAAACCGGAAACCTTTACCCAACTCAAACAAGATAATTTTCTATCCTTAATAATTATTTAATAAAACCTTTTGAAAAATTTATAAAGAAAATTTTAAACACCATTTCGACGGATAAAAAAACACTGTAAAATTTATTAAAGTGTTTTAAAAATATTTTGCATGACTTTAAATGTCAATAACTTCTCTCAAAACATCCTTTTAAAACCAAACGCACCTTGGCACAACACCAAACCAAAACACAAATCCATCCAGAATAAGTACGCAACAACAACACCAAACTAAAACACAATAGACAACATATCAAAATAGAATCTACAACCCCTATAATATTTAATAAACCAGTTGCACAATTTACAAAACACCAATTAATAATTCAATAAGAGTTTTCATCCCGGATGCACCACAATTTGCATGAACATGCCACTTTAAAAATCAAACGCATAACTAACACACATAAAAAACTAATTCTGCACCAACCAAACTAATTAATATACTAGATAGATTAACTAAATGAGAAAATTAATCCATCAAACAAGAGTTAAACGTAGAAACACTAACCTCGATATATATATTCCAAACACCACCAATATTGTGTGCAAATTCTACTCCAATTCAATAACACTACAACCAAACTCATATATGTCCTAATTCATGAATTGGACCAGAATAATATCACAATTGGACCATAAAAAAATGGAACCCTAACACGGGAATTATACCCAATGAAAGAAACTAACAATTGAAGTGAAACACACCTATGGACAAGGTGCGGGAGGCTGGCTGTGTTAGACGGGATGGTTCTGGGCGCATGCCACGATGGAAAAGAAAAGAAAATGGTCCAGACAAAATGATAGCGGTGTGCGGCTGTGCGGAGGAAAAAAACAGTGAGGTCACTGGCCGCTAGTGCGTGGCAGATGTGCAGTGCAAGGTCGCTGAGGGGAAGCTGTCTGCACGGGTGAGAAGGCTGGTGGTGTTGTGGTGTTCCGGTTCGATGGGAGGGTGTCGGAGGGCTGTGTGGTGATGCCAAATAGAGAGAGAAGAGGTGTGGGTCAGCTGCGATGCCAGAGGGAAACGAGAGGGGAGCAGCCGTGAAGAGTTCCTAGGGGTTTGGGCAGCATAGACCAGGGGAGATAAAGGTGGGTGTGTGGTGCGCGTAGCTAGTCCGGGGAGGTAGAGGTGCTAGTAGGCCCCGCTAGAATAGGGTTTGCGGCCATGGTGATTGGTGAAGGTGGGGAAGCATGCAGTGAGGAGGCTGGTGCGGCGACCCAAACGAGAACAAGAGGGTGCGGCCAAGGAGGGTGCCGGCTGTGCGGTGCACTAGGGTTGCAGGGGATAAAAAAAGGGATCCGTGTGGGGAGAGAGGGGAGAGGAAGTAAGAAGAGAAAAAAAAGAAAAAAAAAAGAAAAACTGGGAGAGAAATTGATGGGAAAACAATAAAATAAAAAAATGAAAATAAATTAATAATAAAAGATTAAACAAAACTTCAATTAATAATAAGAAATTTTAATATGAATGATAAAACCAACATAGTAAAATAACCAAATCACAATATTTACTGAAAAAAATAATTATAATTATATACTAATTAAAATATTAACTTAAGTAATAATGATACTGATAATAATAATACAAAAATAATAAACCAAATCAAAATATTAACATCATTATTAATTTAGGTTGGACACCGCGCAAGGTCGCATGCGTGGTCGCCTGAGCGGTCGAGCGCCTGGTTGCGCGCCTGTGTAATAATTAATTTAATAATAATAAGACAATCTATTATTAATAATGGGAACCGAGCACAGTCATAGGCATAGTCGCACGCCCCTATAAAACCCTTTTTTAGAATAACTAATTCAAACCGCCGCTCAAAAGCAAGACCCAAAATAGTTAAAATAAAAATAAAGCATCGGGTCAAGGTGTGACAATTCTCCCCACCATGACACTTTCTGCCCCTAGAAAGTCTAAAAAGACTACGTCAACCCAGGGTTCCAAGCAAGACCACGAAGATACATAAAACAAAACCTCAATCGCCCGAAGATTCGGTATTCAAAACACTCATCACCTGACACTCCAAAAACATCAAAACACAAAACACTATGAAAAAAATTAACAGCAAGGAACTCACCTCCAAACACAACTACAACATAGAACACCCTGACCCCTAACATAGGGATTACCAGGGTAGCTCGAGATCTCCAAGAACAAACGTCCATCAACCCACTATTTGAGCTAACCAATTAGCATGGTCGAGGTGGGGTGGAGTAGAAACAAGGGGTTGCTCTGCCAAGAGCACTTGAAAATAGAGTCTTCCACAAGCCCGTCATATGGTGGTCTCCCCACCATATTAGGGTTCTCATCAAACATTGGTTCTTCAAACCAAAACAACTCACAACTCATACAACCTCTAACACTATCTTGACCCTCTAAGATCCCTAAGTTGAACCAAACCAACTCAAGAGGAGATGCTGGCGAGACCCGCAGTGGGTCTCCCCACCATTTTAGAATTTTTCCAACACCTCGACACCCGCGCGGGCATTCCTAGTTTACTTTGAGCGATTCAGACTGAACTCTTCAACATGAACCCGCCAACACGGGCTGACCCACACAGACGATTCCCACACTCATGAATACTCCACCACATTGGTGGGTTTTGACAACAGAAACCCCTAACCAAGAGATGAACTGGACAGACGCACGTCAATTTCACAAGACATGAGCATCTCCAAAACGAATGAGATTTTGATCCATAGCCGACCACCAGAAGGGTCACAGAGCGCACTCGTTTCAAGAGGGATTCTCCAAACCTCTCTAAAGACCGAGAGGAACTTCCATAAGTCAAGACCAACACAAGGAGACGAGGCCTTTATACCCCTCACAAAAAAAATGAAATTGTCAGAGACGATATTGCAGTAAGGGAATTTAAGTCTCCCCCAACCCATTACAGCAACCTTAAGTCAGACCAAGTTCAACCCACGTCTGATGAGTTTTGACTGCATGCAAGCTTCACCCCGAGACCTATGGCTGGGGCCCTGATGTCTGAAGCATCTACCACCTCGTAGTCATAAGCCGACCACCTCTGACTGGAACTTCCTCTGCTGGAAAAGCAACCTGCATACTTCTCATCATGTCACGAGCGGTCACTCCGTCAATATACCAACTAGGAATTTCAGCAAATGACTTAGGGTGTCTGACTGACAACATTAGAGGTAGGAGATTGAGCAGTATGTCAAACGCATGATGTAAACTGACGAGAGGGGTACTCAGAGAACAAGTACCTTTGGTTCACCCTCTTTATCTAATGATGAACCTGCACTTACCACAATATGGACGAGACCAACAACTATTATGAACTTTAAGCTGATTGTTCCACCCAACCTCTGGAGAACATGAAACCAGCTCATTAGAAAGGTCAAACACACTTCCTTCTCCACAAGTTGACTGGTTGAGCACCTATGAGATCCACCACTTTCTCTCGCCTTCACTTCCTTAGGTACGACCGTGGGATGAGGCTAGTCATGAGGATTTCTCATGACATCCTCATTTGCAACGAAAACGGAACGATCACCGTTTGCTAGTGTAGTCCCGCTCCACCAGACATACTCGAGAAAACTTGTACCCACACAACTTTTGGAGTTCCACAAAAACAGGAGACACTTAAAACTTTACAAAAGTATTCAACGTTATTTAACTGACCTCGACGTCTATGAACAATCGACACAACCGAGCAGAACCCAACTCCGCCACTCCACTGAAAGTCTGGGCTGAGCCAAGAATTGAGAGACCTACTGGAAACCCATTGGACTTTTCTAGGGGGCATATACCAAACAAGAAACAAAAAAACCTTCCACAGATCCAAACACATCACTAAACAAACATCCACATTCCAGAAACCAATCCAATAATTACAATTTAAAACGTCAATTCATTTTCAAAGAAAAACACTCACTTGAAAAACCAAGCACAGTATATTAAAACCCAATAACTCTTTTGAACTCAACGCTTTCACTCCGGACTTAAAACCATTTTCCATTTTCCAAAATAATTTAAGAACAAAAACTCATTTTAAAGAGAACCCCACTTTTCAGGAAACATAATTTAGCTTTCAAAATCAATCAATCACCACTGATATTCCTGGATGCCTCACAGATTTTCATTTTTGTGCCTCCCAGGCACCCATCCACACAATCCACTAACTATCCGTTAATCACTTCCACATTCACATGCGAGCACCCATAGCAATACCATTGGAAAAGAAACAAGGATCTTTTTCTTTCAAAATAATACATTCCCAATTTTTCCAAAATACCATTTTTTTCAACTATTTCAAAAACTCAAAACAAATTTCCAAAATGATTTAAATTTATAAAAAAACCCCCTCAAATTTCAAACAACCCCAGACATCCTTTTAGAAATTCAACTTCGAAAAATCAACGCCAAATTCCAAAAAACAGGGTCCAAGAGAAACCCACCCCAAATATCCTGTCAACCACACACCTAAATAAAATAAGAGTAGCCAAGTCTGCTTCACTTTTTAAAGGAAAAAAATTTCGCACCAGTCCCAAAATTGAAGTAAGACATCACAAACATTAAATCACATGGGAGGATGACTAGTGGTCATGTCTAACCCGGCTGCATTGTTTAGAAAACCATGCCCTAGGAAAGCACCACCCACTAGAAGTATCGAACCGTACTCCTGGGCATCACATGGGTCGCTACTCAGTATAGGTTTAATCCTATTGTCATCCCCCATCCTCATAGTGCAAATCCAAAACATAAATCCCGAACTACCCCTGGTTACTCAAGGATCGAAACGAGCAAGAGTTTGCGACACTCTTCCCACACCTACCACTCGAGTACCTACAATCTTATCTCTGATCTACCTGACATCCAAAATAACAAGAACAAAAACCTCCTCTAATACCATTTTGTCATGAACCAGCCCGGGTCGACCCTGAACTAGTCACCCGAGCCGGCCCATGACATGGCCCGAGGGGCGTTCCCGATCCCCACGGGCTGGCAACTAGTGCCAGGCATCAAGACTAAACAAGAGGTAATGATTTTTCCCAATAATAATAAATAAAATAGTGGAAAAGTGGAATAACGCAAAGTAAAATAAACACCCCTGAAAAGAAAGAATGACCAACGAGACACACTAACCTGATCTCGACCAAAACTCCCCATGACCTCGAGAGTCACTCTCCACACCACAACCAAGTCTCTCCCATAGAAAACAAGCTCAAGTCAACCTGCAATAGAAACTAAAAATAGGAAAACACTATAGGTGTGAGTATTAAAACTCAGTAGGTAGGCTCGACTAATTAAATTCCAAAAGCACATACCATTAAATAAAGGATTTATCAATTCCTAGTTTGAACTAAATTATGTAAAATATTGTTTCCACACACACTTTCATTTCTAAAGTAGATAACAGTCCATTTCCCTTTTTAATTTAAAAATGAGTTTAATGATTGAAGGGAATAAGTTTATTTCATTTTAAAACACTTTTGCGAACAATTTAGAAATTTAGTTTTCAGTTGGTAGTAAAAAGGGAAAACCACACAACACGCAACACACACTAAGGGCAATGGAAAAAGTGGCACACAAGGTCTAGCTGCCGAACTAAACCTCTCAATCGTCTGCCACATGCAAATAAACATAAAGGAATCATGGGTAAAACCAAGGAGATCGTGAAAAATCCATATCATACTATACATCTAACTCATCCTGAAGGCATGCCCTAACTCGATGACGTCATAACGCCCATACTACTACCCGGTATAGACCTGCATGGCCTAACCGAGGGTCCCAATCCCCATAGCAGCAATAACTCAGTATTACCCTGCTATGGGGCCACTAGCCAGTGTGTATTCTAAACTATTGGATTAATCGTTCTCAGAAGATTCATTCACTATGCCAGGTTCCCATGTCAACACAAGTAATAAAAAAATGGGGTGTGTCCACAATGTAAATAAATCAGTCATGATGCAAAAACATCACATACAGCTCACGCAATCAAATAACACCAAAGATCACCCTTGAATGAGTTTTCCAAAATAATTTATTTTATTAAAGTGCCAAACCGGCCTTCACAAATTTTAAAGCAAAACCTCGTTTCTCGAGAAAGCCCAAAACACTTTTTCAGAAGAAATCATTTATCTTTAAAACTAAAAGTACATTTGAAATTCCGTGAATTATGTTTAAAGGACAAACATGCATTCTTTTAATACTTGGTGTCCGCTTGTCAAGAAAATTTTTCAAGTGTTTGGTATAAAATAAACGGCTCTTTTCGCACCAAATAATCATTTAAAAATTTATTATCTTATATTATTTCTCATTCCATAAAAATTAATAAAACAGCAAGCAATTAATAAATTCTAAATCTAAAGGTAAGTGCACTGGGGACCTACCTTGACTCGCTGCTCGATCGTGATGACACGACTCAATTTTCATTTGCGCATAAGTACGCGCAACCCGATAACCGCAGTGTCGTGGACTTCCGCTGACGACACGCTGCAATAACCGTAGGACATTTAAAACCGGAAACCTTTACCCAACTCAAACAAGATAATTTTCTATCCTTAATAATTATTTAATAAAACCTTTTGAAAACTTATAAAGAAAATTTTAAAGATCATATCCACGGATAAACAAAACAATGGAAAATTTATTAAAGAGTTTTCAAAATATTTCTCATGACTTTAAATTTCAATAACTTCACTCAAAAAATTCTTTTAAAACCAAACACACCTTAGTGCAACACCAAACCAAAACACAAACCCAACCATAACATAGTACGCAACAACAACAACAAACTAAAACACAATACACAACATATCAATATAGAATCTGCAACCCCTATAATATTTAATAAACCAGTTTTAGAATTTACAAAATTCCAATTAATAATGCAATAATAGTTTTTATCCAGGACGCACCACTATTCGCATAAACATGCCACATTAAAAATCAAACGTATTATAAACATGCATAAAAAACTAATTCCGCACCAAAAAAAACTAATTAATATAAAATATAGATTAACTAAATGAGAAAATTAATCCATCAAACAAGAGTTAAACGCAAAAACACTAACCTCGATATATATTTACCAAACACCACCAACATTTTGTGGAAAGTCTACTCCACTTCAATTGAACTACAACCAAACTCATATATGTCCTAATTAAATAATTGGACCAGAATAATAACACAATTGGACCATAAAAACTGGAACCCTAACACGGCAATTATACCCAATGTATGAAACTAACAATTTATGTGAAACGCACCTTTGGACAAGGTGCGGGAGGCTGGCTGTGTTAAATGGGAAGGTGTTGGGGGCATGCCGCGGTGAAAAAGAAAATAAAATGGTCCGGCCAAAATGGAAGCGGCGTGCGGCTGTGTGGAGGAATAAAAACAGCGAGGTCGCTGACCGCCAGTGTGTGGTGGTTGTGTAGTGCAAGGTCGATGAGGGGAAGTTGTTCGCGCGGGTGAGAAGGCCGGTGGTGTTGTGGTGCGCCAGTTCGAAGGGAGGGCGTCGGAGGGCTGTGTGGTGATGCCAAATCGAGATAAAAGAGGTGTGGGTCAGCTGCGATGCCTGAGGGAAATTAGAGGAGAGTGTCCATGAAGAGTTTCTGGGGGTTTGGGCAGCACGGACTAGGGGAGATGAAGGTGGGTGTGTGGTGCGCGCAGCAGGTCCGGGGAGGTAGAGGTGCTAGCAGGCCCCACAGGAATACGGTGTGTGGCCATGGTGATGGGTGAAGGTGGGGAACCACGCGATGAGGAGGCTGGTGTGGTGACCCAGACGAGAGCAAGAGGGCACGACCAAGGAGGGTGCTGGCTGTGCGGCGCACTAGGGTTGCAGGGGATAAAAAAAGGGATCTGCATGGGGAGAGAGGGGAGGGTAAGGAAGAAGAGAAAAGAAAAGAAAAAAAAAGTGGGAGAGAAATGGAGGGGAAAAACAATAAAATAAAAAGAATGGAAATAAATTAATAATAAAATATTGAACAAAACTTCAATTAATAATAACAAATTTAAATATGAATGATAAAACCAACATAGTAAAAAAACTAAATCACAATATTAACTAAAAAATAATAATTATAATTATAACCTAATTGAAATATTAACTTTAGTAATAATGATACTAATAATAATAATACTAAAATAATAAACCAAATCAAAATAATAACATCATTATTAATTTAGGTTGGACACCACGCACGGTAGCATGCACGGACGCCTGAGCGGTCGCGCGCCCGGTTACGCGCCTGTGTAATAATTAATTTAATAATAATAAGAGAATATATTATTAATAACGGGAACCGAGCACAGTCGCGGGCACAGTCTCTCACCCCTATAAAAGCCAAATTTTTTTAAAGAAGAACTTATTCAAACCGCCGCTCAAAAGTGAGACCCAAAATAGTTAAAATAAAAATAAAGCGTCGGTTCAGGGTATGACATGTAGTAATTTACACCCCCCATTTATGTGGATATAATTTTGATACACATAATAACTCCATTTATAAATTCTAAATTCATCGATATGAACTTGATAAGAGTAATCTTAACTCAATTTCCATTCATTTAGTTAAACATCCAAGTCATTGGTATTATTTTTACCTGAATATGTGTGAATGTCCTCTGATTGATTTCATAGAATATCCAAACATATTGAGTGTATTTATATTTTTCACACATAATAATGTCATTGAATTATACTTTACCTAAGGATACAGTCTTTATAATGGATTTCATTTCAATTTAAATTCCATTTAGAATTATTTGTTGTTATGCGCCAATTCACTTTTATATGGTGTACACACTGTACTTTGACATAGTATATCATGATTCCGTTTATTATCATGATATTATAAAGTTTTTATTACCTCAATTATTTATATTCAATCTTCTCTCATTTGTTTAAGAACTCTAACTAAAATATCATTTTAAATGTTTTAAATATTTATTCTTCTAAATATTTCTCATTAATGTCAATGTTTTAAAAATGGTCTTAAGGATTTATTTATATGTAAATTAATGTTTTAAAATTAAAATTCTTTTTAAAAGTTTCAAAGTGGTATGGGAAAATGTGATTCAAAAATCTATTTTTAATAGGTTCTTGATAAACAGTGCGACTTTGAAATTTTTTCAAAATAGAAATAAATATTTCTATCAAATAATTTTGATTTCATCTATGTCAACATCCTTTGATTAATTATACACCTATTTTAAGTTGATTTATTATAATAAAATCTTCCATATTGTATTGAATGAGTTATGTTTGATAGTGGATGTTCTGTTTTTATATAATTCATGGTTTGTGGTTAATATATTGACATTTCGTATGGTATTTTTAATAGGAATGTACTGATTATATTTCACCCTTCTCATTTGAGGAATGAATTGGACATCATATGTGACGGGTGGAGCCTACTATAGCTCCTTGATGCATCTGTAGGTCTCATGAGACAAACTAGTGTCTTGCCACAAGGCCTTGACAAAATCTTATTTTTAGTTTTGGCATGAGGCTTTGACTATGTGGTTATGATGCCCGACATTATGAATTCCATCACTATGGAATTATCTGTTGATATTTCATGTTATTATTCGACTTATAGAATATCCATGTGAATAATTAAATGGAATTATTTGATTTATCTTTTCCATATTATGTTGAAGGTTATGTTTAAAAGGCTTGTGTTATAATCTTATACATTTCCTTATATTTTTATATTTTCTTATGATAGTTTCCACAATATTTTTATCCTTACTGAACACATATGCTCACCCCTTTATTATGTTTTATTTTTTCTTGGATGTGAAGAAGTGTATTATGTTTGACCTACAAGAATAGGCTAAGGGATATGAGTTTGTTCAAAGGAGACACAATGTTGTAGTTTTTCCATTTACTAATGTAATGTAAAACATATGTATATATCTAGTACCTCTAAGGATACTAAACTAATTGGTCTTTCGAGACATGATCTCTTCTGATCATGGAAATTTTATGTAACAATGCACCAAATCTGGGTAACTAGGGTCAGGGTGTTACAGTTGATATCATTAGAAGTTTAGTAAAAACCTTAGAAACTAGATTTAGAAAAACTCTGATTATAAAACATTACCCTAAGAAAGACTTTGAGGATTAATATAGAAGAACTTCCTAAAATTTTGGTAATGTAGAGATTTTGTGAACTTTCCAATAAATACATCCATGTCTGTATACGAGTAGGTAGAGGTGCCTCTGGCACAGATGTATCTAGGGGTAAAACCCGAAAACACCGCTTTGAGCTAGACTCAAATGGGAACTTGTGCAAGACAACAAGCCTTGCTGCACTCTGGGTTACGACACTCTCAGGAGATATGCTTAGGATAATTCCCATCTTCTTTACAAACTGATTTGAATGATTTTAATATAAGATGAAAATAAATAACCTAGGTTAATCTTAAGGTGTTTTAGATTGAAAATAAGGTTTCATGATATTCTCTAAATGATTTTATGACTATTGTTACTCAAACTATGGTTTCTGGTTTTAGTCAATGGCTGGATTCCAAGGAAGTTATAGTAACAATGAACATGATTTACAAGGTGGGAACGATGGTGGAAATGAGAAACTAAATGAAATGTTTATAATCATAAAATATATCATGTTCATGCCAAAGCATGTTTCCAAAAATATGATCAACAACATATACATTAACCAACTCACAAACTCAAAAAAAGATGAGAATGGAAAAGAATGATAAGAGCTCCAACAATGGATACCTTGGAGAAAATAAACCTCGATTTAAATCATGTAGGAAATGTGGAAGGAGACACCCAGGATAGTGTCTCAATGGAACAATGAAATTATTTATGTGTAGGAAAATAGGACATAAAGTAAAGAATTGATGATGAAAAATAAAGAGTATTATGGAAGAAAATAAAAATGATCCTAAGAATCCATTTACAGTAATTTTTCTTAAATTTAAGGGACCTGGGTATTACCCGAGTCAATACCCTATTCAATACGATGACCACTAGGTCAAGGAAGAACCTATACAGAAATAAATGGATAGATTAATGATAAAATGTATTAATGCTCTTTGTTGATGGGATTGCATTGGAAGACTTTTCTCACATATGTGTAACCCTGTAGTATGTTATGTGAAAATTATATTTGAGGAAGAATTATATTTCCTTTTGAGGATATAGTTATAAATAATCATTTAGGTTCATATGATCCTTGAATTTGAGGCAATTACAAGTTATTATTTTTTGGGATGAAAATGAGAGGTATGTGATAACATTTGTTGTTAAACTATTTTATGGTTATTTAGTGGAATTTATCTCAATTTGGGAATATTATAAAATATTGTTTTTGAAAAAGGATAACACACAGATTGTGTGACAACCCGTCACATCGGACAAAGATACGAGAATAGAACCCACAACAAAAGTGCGACTGGAATTTATCACTTACCATTAGATTACATGAGGTCCCCGGTTAGTGTGACTAATTATTTTTTGTTAAATTATTTTATTGATCAATAATAATTTGATTTGGGGTCTTATGTTTTATCAAATGGATATCATTAGTGGAGGAAAATTATTTGGTGATTAAGTGATAAATGTTATTTTGGAAGATGTTTGCTCTGTTGGGAACACTACATGCCTAAGGAAAATAAAATACTATGGTATTTCATTTTAGGAGTAATGGTGGATTTTTATTTTGGAAGAATCTATGTTTTTTATATAGATTCAGGTTATTAATGGAAAATATTAACCTATCATAGAGAATATGTGATTTGGTTAATTAGGCTTCAGTATGAGACTTTAAGAGTAGTTGATGTTATTTAGAGATAAATGTTAAGATTTAGTATGAAAGACTATGTGATTAAATTCTTCTAAGTTTTAGGTTCCAATCATAATTTGGATTATATTTAGTGATTTTATGGACAATTGTTTATTTAATGGTCATTATTAAGCATTGGTCATTGTTTGTATAATTTTGGAAATTAAAATTAGTATTTATTTTTATAAAGGATTATCCATTTTGGAGATCATCTGATCTTGTACTAACCATTTTGGTTTTGGTTTATCTCTATAGATAAGGGAAATGTATTGTTCATCCTTTTTGGATAAATTGATTCTCTAGAAGTTGATTCTAGCGCTTCATGTGTGACCAAGTCATCTTGAATACTCATCATTTAGAGAAAAGAAGAGTTAGTGGTAGAAATTTGTTAAAGGATTAAACTCTACTTTAAAATTTAGTATATCTCTTTATGTTATTATCCAATATCATAAATAAATTCCTCAACATTATGCAATAGAACTTAAAACAAAAAATATTTTCCATTTACTTTTCCTACTGGGAAACTAATGACCGTTTAACACATCACAAGTTTGTGGTTTTTTTGTTGTTAAATTTCTTCGGATCATATTTTCTATCACTCTCCATCAGAACTTGGATCTTATTTTATCTTCCATATACTTGTTTTCCTACATGGAATCCTAGTATGGGTTATCTCATGTGACCTTTGTACTTATCTTTAAAGTGATAGCTTTGTTGAATATTTTTCTGATGTGGGACTTTAAATGATGTTCCCAAGCCCAATTTTAAAATTGTGAGGATACAATTTTCAAAAGGGGGGAAGAATGTAACACCCCAAGATTTCATAGTAAGTTTTTTCTTTAATTTAATTCAATACCTTGTGTTACACACAACACCAAATTTGAGCACACCACGACTTACCAAACTAGCTATTCAAAAAGCGGTTATGAATAGTATTAACTTCATTTTGAATTTTATATATTCCATATAATTTTAACATCCATATTATGTGTTTCTTAGACATAATATAAGAACAGATTCAATTTTTTTAGATAAAAGAAGTATTTTTCAAAAAATGAAATTTTACCACCTTTTAATGGTGAACCCTTTTTAAATCCAATATTTGAAACTTTTTTATAATCAATTTGACAAAAGAAACTTCTTCTTTAGAAGCAGGACATAAAAATTTAATTTTGATAAAATTTTTTGTTCTTTTCTAATAACTTTCATATTTTGATGAATAGTGATAATACTAAATTTTAATTGAAAACTACTTTCTTAATCAAAATAATTTATATTGTTAAATTATAGATTTGAATGGTTTTGAAGTATAATTAGATTGTATTTTTTCATTTAATCCAATTTTGGTCAATGGAAGTAATGTTACATTTAAATTGGACATAAACACATTTCAATCATTTGATAGTTTTTACTTCTCAATAACTTGTTTTCTAGTTTGGATAAATGGGAATATTTATTAAATTTATTAAAACAACTTATATTTCTTGAATTTGATAAAAAAATACATCATTTTTTGAATTTTTAATATCAAAATTACCTTTTTGTGAATTTTTTGTATTTTTCTAAAAACATTTAATTTTTGATAAATAGTGAAAAACATTGCATTATTGTTTAAAGACGATTTTTTATTTAAATAATTATTTTTAATTTAAATTTATTTTTAAAGCCAAAATGGATATATAATACCTATATTAGTCCAATGTAATTCATTTATGTAATTTTATAATAATATTTGGTATATAAAATTTTATTGATCTTTTTACCGTCTTTTACTCACCTTCTAGGCACATTTGAAAATTTGAATAAAAAATAATTTTTCCGATTATGTGAATTGAATTTCAAAAATATGAGATGCACAGTTGATATCAGTAAGTAAATTTTTTTTCAATATGATGAAAATAATTTTTGGTGAATAGTAACTTTTAAATTTTATTTACCACGGTTAAAAGTAAAGAGGTAAATTAAAGGTAAAATGATATTATAATTACCCTAACACATGTCCTAATTTTATTGGATAAGTGTATTTCGACCAAAATCCAGCTTAGGAAAAAAATATGATCCTTTTTTATCCACATGGATTATATTAGAACATTTATTATATTGTATTTAAAGAAGAGTTGAAAGTGTTAATTTCAAATTAAAATAAATAAAACAATTTTAATATAGGGTTATACATAAGATAAATTCTTCTATAAATATTCTTTAGAAATATAAAAATATTTCATACATCATGGTTATTTATTTATAATTTTTATACATTAAATAATTAAATTTATTTATGACACAATGATGATACAGTTACTACCTCATTAATGAAAGATTAAAATAATTGATATTATAAATATAAAAATAAATGTAAATTGAGACTTTTGATGCATTACAATAATTTTAAAGGTCAATATGGCATTTTAGGGTTTATCTAAAGTATTTTTTTCTAAGTAATCAATTTTTCTTGACTTTCACAAAAACCAAATACTAAATTGTGTCAAAATTGGAATTAATGAATTTTTAAAACAAAAACTATATTATTAAATGATATAATATTCATATAAATATAAGGTTCATCCGAATGACTTATATATTGATATATATGTCATTAATTAACTACTTCAGGTTCTCTTGGTATTTTATAGTATGTTTATTAACCACGTATTATAATAAAACAAGACATGGTAAAAGTTAAACTATTTAATTAAGAGTTAAATATAAAAGATAAGGTTAATATGGTATCCTAAACATGTATAAAACATATTGGTTGAGAGGTTTTCGAACCATCCCCACCTTATATTAGAAATAAATCCATTTTAATCTATTAGAAACCGAAAATAATTTTATAATAAAATAATATTTCAAGCTTTTCCTAAAGTGACTCTCACCTCTCTTATAAAAGGGTATTTCCCCTTCTCTTAATTTAATAGCTCTAAAACCTTTTTGCTCGGCCAACCCCTATTTAAATATCATCCCAACTACCCTCAATTCAACCTAATGGCCTTAAATTTATCATAAATCCAACCTAAGGAGCCCTTTTGTTCAAATCAAAAGGAAGAACTTGAAGAAGAGGTAATTACTTCATCGCCTCTTTCAAAGTTCTTTTCTTCCTCCACTTCCTCTTTCTTTGTTGTTTCCATAATAAAATAATATATCCAGTACCTTATACATACTAATATGTTATTATAAATATGGTACAACCATATTCATTATTCTATCCATCCTATGAATGACAATGTCACCATAGGTGCGTATGTATGACTTACTATCTCCACGTCGTGGTGTAATTTGTTGTTAAACACTTTATTATTTTGATGGGAATAATAATGCGTATAACTGATGTAAATAATAAATATCAAATGTTAATTATTCTTTATATATAATATAACCATCCAATTACATACTATTTCACCACTAATATAATGATATTTTCGCTCGTGCATACGTACGGCTTATCATCTCCATGACGAGATGAGATTTCATTCCCCATCGTAACCATTCAAGAATAATTTTCATTTTAAGATTAAAAATAATGTTTAATAACTTAATATCATTCTGTATATGAATCAAATACATCCTATCCATAACAAATATGACTTACATGACAAAACATATAAAGGAAAACGAATCAGTTAACACCCAAAACATTGATACTACTGAAATATCTTTAACAAAGAAATATTAAAAGAACGTATATGATATCATATTTATTTATGTCGTTATAGAATAATTTAATAAGAATTATTTCACCATTAAACATGAGTTTAACAAACCCTCGACTAAGGAAAAGTACAAGGTAAGGGGTTTTCATCTCACTTTTTATTTCCACGAGATTCAGGATATATTCACCACTATTTTCTTTTGTATAGCATATACTACACCTGATTTTATTCTTTGTGTAATATAATTTTATTTATGGGTATTTACATATTCATTTAATGATCCTTATTTCATGGGATGTATGTTTCATAAGTTACCAAATTGGTAAGGGAATTTTATATTTCAATTTCCACTCATTGGGTTTTACGTGTACTTCATTGATTATCTTACTCCAAGATTATGTGTGAAATTACAATTTATTTATTTATGTATTAATTTACACTCCTCTTTTTTGGATATACTTTTGATAAACATAATCAATCCATTGAAAAATTCTTAAATCATCGATACGAACTTGAAAAGTTTAATCTTAACTCAATTTCCATTCATTGAGTTAAACATCCAAGTCATTGGTATTGTTTTTACAAGAATATGTGTTAATGTCCTCTGATTTATTTATAATTAACATCCAATCATATTGAGTGTATTTATATTTTTCACACATAATTATGTCATTGATTTATCCTAAACCTAAGGATATGGTCTTTATAAAGGATGTCATCTCAATTTACATTCCATTGAGACTTCTTTGTTGTTATGCGCCAATTCAATTTTATATGCTGTACATACTGTACTTTGACATATTATATCATGAATCCCTTTATTATCATGATATTATAACGTTTTTATTACCTCAATTATTTTTATTCAAGCATCTCTCATTTTGTTAGGAACACTTATTAAATATCATGTTAAATGTTTTAAAGATTTATTCTTCTAAATATTTCTCATTAATTTCCATGTTTTTAAAATGGTTTTAAGGCTTTATTTATATAGACATTAATGTTTTAAAATTAAAATTCATTTTAAAAGTTTCAAAATGGTATGGAACACTTTGATTCAAAAAATCTATTTTTAATAGCTTCTTGATAAATAGTGAGACTTTTAAATGATTTCAAAATAGAAAGAGATATTTCTCTCAAAAAAATTTGATTTCACCTATTTCAAAATCATTTGATGGATTTTAAACTTGCTTGAAGTTGATTTATTATAATACAATCTTCCATATTGTATTGAATGAGTTTTTTTACTGTGGATATTCTATTTTTATAACATTAATGGTTTGTGGTTAAAGTACTAACATTTTGTATTCAGGTTTTAATACGAATGTATAGATTATGTTTCACCCTTTCCATATGAGGAATGCATTGGAATTAGTAAGTTATGGGTGGAGACTTATATATCTCCTCAATGCATCGGTAGGTCTCATGAGACAAACTAGTGTCCTGGCACAAGGCCTTGACAAAATCTTATTTGTAGTCTTGGAATGAGGCTTCAACTATGTGATTATAATGTTCGGCATTATGTATTCCATCATTATGAAATTAGCTATTTATATTACATGTGATTATCCAACTAGTAGAATATTCATTTGAATATGTAAATGGAATTATTTGATTTATATTTGACATATTGTGCTAAAGTTTAAGTTTAAAATCCTTCTATTTTAATCATAAAAATTTCCTTAAATGTTTATGTTTTCTTTTGAAAGTTTCCTCTATATGGTTATCCTTACTGAACACCTAAGATCACCTCTTTCTTGTGTTTTATTTTTCCTAGGATTTGAAGAAATATATTATATTTGACCTATAGGAATAGGCTAAGGGATATGAGTGTGTTCAAAGGGGGCACAATGTTGTAGTTTTTTCATTTCAAAATGAAATGTAAAATGTATATATGTATCTAGTACATCCACAGCCACTAAACTAATCGGTATTTCAAGACTTGATCTCTTTTAATCATGACAATATTAGGTAATAATGCACCGAATCTGGCTAACTAGGGTCGCGTATTTACACCATATGTCCTTAGTAAATTCCCAAAATGGTTTTCTTGAAGGAGGTAATCATGTCACCCTTTTCCAGGGATGGGTGGTGGTCCCAGTCATGATGTGGGAGGAGGTGATAAGAGAGTTTCACACATCTAATCTGGATATACATCCCTATGTGGGGAATATTTAAACAGACCTTCAGTGGTAGTTTTGGTGGGCTATCATGAAATGGATCATGGATGAGTTCATCTCTCAGTGCCTCTCCAATCAGCAGGTGAAGCTTGAACACAAGGTTCCTAAAGGTTTTTTGCATCCCTTTGAGATCATGGAGTGGAAATGGGATAACATATCCATAGACTTTGGGACTATTATTTCATGGAAAGAAAGGGACAAGGATATCATCTAGGTGATATTTGACCAACTCACGAAGTCTGCACACTTCCACACTATTATGGAGTATAGTTTGGTAGAGATTTTGGGGTAGTTTTACATATAGGAGATCATTTTTCTTCATGGGTTTCCCTGGATTATTGTCTTCGATCATGATTCATGGTTCATCTCATAGTTGTGGAGAGACCTATAAGAGGAATTCATGACCTAGATGAGTATTAGTACAACCTTCCACCCCTATAAATATGGGAATATTAAGCACACAATCAACGTGTTGGAGGATGTGATAAGGGATTGCATGTTAAAATTTTCTAGATATGGGAGGAACACTTGTCCTTGGTAGAGTTTTCATACAATAATAGCTACTATTGTACTATTAAAATGGAACATTTTTATTTCCTTTATGGGACTCCCTAAAGTTCACCCATATATTAGATTGAGATCATTGAGGCATATCTTGTTAGGTCCGAGATAATGCAGACCATGATGGAGAAGATCTAGGTCATCCATGAGAAGATGAGGACAACTTATAGAAGGAAAAACTCTTACACGTATTGACATCATTGGACCTTGGGGTTCATGAAGGGAGACAATGTTTTCCTAAGAGTCTTCCCTTGAAGAGGATTGTATATATTTTTCCAGATAGTAATTTTATACATGAGGTTCATCCAGTTGTTCGATATCATGCATATGATTTCCATGGTAGATTACCATCTCACCCTACCCCCACAGTTGGAGCGGGTGCACAATGTCATCCATGTGTCATAGCTAAGAAGATATGTTCCTGAACCCACACACATTATTTACTGGGGTGAGTTTGATATCGAGGGTGGATACACTTTCACAAAGAACTTGATAGTGATCAAGGATTAACAGGAGATGACCATCTATGGACAGACCATCACCTTGGTTTGGGGGTTTTGGAAAAATTAAAGCATGCTTGATAGCTCCTAGGATTGGGAGAGCCCGATGTGAGCTCAGTATCCCAGGATTTATGTATAGTTTTACTTTTTGGGGAAAACAATATGGAGGTAGGGAATAATATAGAGACCCCATTTTTACCTTGTAAATCTTTGAAATATTTCAAAAAATATTTTTGGTTTCATGTGCTGAGACGATGTGTGATTCTGAGGTACGGTGTGCCAAGAAATAATTTTATAAAAATAATGAATATATTTTACATCACGTGCGTGCGATTTCTTAAATAAAATGGGATAACTATTAAACATAGTCACGTATTGGATATTAAATACTATTATTGAGTTCAGAATGTGACGTTTACCCTATATACAACCTAAAATGGGTAGGTGTGGGATTCATAGATAAAATAGTCCTTGGTGGAACATTTAGTGGGACAATTAAATAATTAATTCAATTAATTTATTATTTTACATAAACTGAAATCCTCTTTATAATACACATTATGGAGGATCTCTATGGTTATCCTCATAACCCTGGGATCATTAAGTGGATCCTCCTCACACCTCTCATTGGTAGATCTGAATTAGACGATGACAAAACTCTACATCCAGGAAGATTGAGGCACAGTGAACACAATAAATTCTTTTATTCATTAGTGATCACGTTATTCATATAAGAATGATCTAATTTGGGGTAGGAATCTTCAATTTGTGGATTCTTCCCCAATTGATTTAATAAATTAATCATGACCATACTGCTTCTCTGATCTATATTCAAATTGATCCTTTGCATCAGTCCGTGAATTGGTTTGAATTGTTTATTCATTTTTTATGTTGTTTTCTCACCCTAGACACCCCAATATATATTCATTAGCCCATAATTCTTGGAAAATTAATGTTTCATGTCTTTTTATTTTTCTTTTCCCCTCAATTATTCACGTTCTTCAATGAATGGCCTACTGGGTTTCGGTTTGAAATTTTTTGGGTGAGACTGAGCCCGATTAGACCCCCTTATTCATGGAAGATTCACATGTTATAAATAGTTTGAAAAATCATGGTTGGATTCATATTTGTTGTGAGATATCGTTGATTCCATCAAGGATAATATTACTAGTGAGGTGATGGGAGATGATCGGAGGAGCAGCGACACGAGGGAGCCTCATGCAGGCTTCATATGAATCAATATGAAATCCATTTTTCATCCAACAGAAGAAAATAAATGGTGAAATAAGGATTCACCTTAAATTTTTCGTGGCTTGTGGGTGTGATTTGATATGGAGGTCATGGATATAGAACACTAGAAGAAGATCTAGGTTTCTATGAAAAAAACTACACACCATGTAGTCTAAAGAACAAACATCATGTATCCCCATAGCTAAGCAGGCTAGGGTTTTAGGTGTGTTAAATATCACACATCTTGTGGGACCCCCACAAGTCATGTGATTTGGTAATGGAAACCAAGTGTGTAACCTAAGAGTACATAGACATGGGCACAGTTAGGTACATTCCTTGTACCACAACATGGCATGTAACATCCCATACCAACTAACCATTAAACCTATAGCGAGATCATTTTGTAACAAGGCCTCAAGTATGACTCCTTTTATTCCAAAGGTTGTCGACTAACAGAGAGGCTATAAGGAGGTTATATCAGGGAGACTATACCCTCATGGTCATATTTTCAAAATGGTAAAGAATATTAGGAATAAAATAGACAGTAGAAAAAGTAGTAAAGATAAAGAAAGGGAAATAATGGATTAATAATATAATGTTAGATAATATAAAAGTTTCAAATGTAAAATTATAATAGTTCTTGTATGATAGATGATGCTAAAAACATAATTAGTAAAAATTAAAATTATCCATAAAATTTAATAAAAAAAATTCCCAATGGATTATTCCATGAGCATCCTTGAGCTCCAGCTTGTTCCAGTTCTCCTAACTCCATCCTAGTAACATGAATCAAACATTGGAAGTTGGTTTCTTCCATTTATCAACATCTATAGATAGTATGTCTACTTGGGTACCAAGGGTACCTAAGCAGGGAGTGAGGTAAAATATCAAAAGGTCGGTT
The DNA here is from genome assembly GCA_963277665.1 of Viscum album. Taxonomy (NCBI): domain Eukaryota; kingdom Viridiplantae; phylum Streptophyta; class Magnoliopsida; order Santalales; family Viscaceae; genus Viscum; species Viscum album. The sequence continues at coordinate 983,261,356 of OY728157.1, forward strand.
CCCACAATATCTATCCCAAAACCCTTTCGTGAAATATAAATTAAGGTAGTGTGCAGGTAAATAGATAAGTAGTAAATGAAAGTAGATATTCCCATGGCATGTACACTACCAAACCAGTGACATAGTAATATCTCCTCAAGGCTCCCTGTACAAGAAGGTCAAGCTCCTATAACAAGGCGGCTATAAATAATGCATAGATACACAACACATCTTTTCTCTTCATCAAATAATTTCATACCACCATGTCCTTTCCATATGTACCAAGTTCTCTATCAATCGTGGCCAAGAAATTGTTCCAAGAATAAATCAATTCCATAGTTATTCAATATAAACAAAATTTCAGAATGTGAACGGTTGTATCCAAGGAGTAAAAGACCGAGGCATTCTCATCGAGTCCCATGATCATCTCTATGAAGGCTCGGTTAGTCACTGGTTGGAGTACCATGAGAATTTCATACCAGACATGTCTCATGTGAGTCAAGGAAATCTAGATCCAAGGGTTAGAAAGGACCATAACATCCTATAGAATAAATACCTAAGGATAATCTCTATCTAAGGCTTCCACACCCACATCCCAGATCCAAGGAACATGTCCAAGGCATCTATACAATCACCATTTCATACCATTTACCTTTTCATACAATATGAGTCTACCCACTAATATAACCATTTAACATTCAATTCCATTTCCTGATTATATTCACTCATGTATCAAAATTAAACTTTAAAGCAAACTAATGAGAATAAACTCTCATTTTTTACAATTCATATATAAACATGACACACAAGTTTACCCACTCGTTTAAACATTTTCCAAATAAACCATTCTGTAATTCAAGATCAATATAACCATTTAACCCAGGTGAATCAACATGAAATGGAGTAAATACATCTCCTAGCATAAAAAAATTCAATTTAGTTATAATTGAGCTTCCTCTAAGAAGGAAAGAATATGAACACACCCCTTGGGTGGTTCAAGGGAAAATCCAATGAAAAGGGACAAGATGGAACTTAGAAGGTTCAATGGTTCCTTAAGAATTTATATTTGGGAAACTCAATTTTCTAATTTCATTAGAGGACATTTCCAAAACATTTTTTTATATAAAACTATATCATCTAAATATAGTGAAAACTATAAATCATTAATCCAAACATTTATTAAATAACTAATCAATTCTTTTTAGTTTAGAAGATACTACACCTCATCCAAGGGGTTTTATTTTAAAACCATGAATTTTTATCTCAAAAAATTAATTTAGAATACTAAACATTTCATTCAAAAATCCATAATTCAACTTATCAAAGAATCCCTTAATGAATTCTTAAATTTAAAGGGGAAAAGGAAATAGATCCTACCTCAAGAAGAGAGAACCAAGAAGAAAGCTTTGGCACTTGACATATTCACTGGAGACCACTCTGAGCTACTCCTTCTCACCTCTAATTATATAAACCTTAACATATACATATGGACACCAAGAACCTATTTACATATTCACATTGCCCTGAATATATACAATGGGATCCTTATATATATACTCATATATGCATACTTTCATTTCTACTTACACCCATATTCATTTTTCATATTATACGAAAGAACACCTAGCCCCATATATATATATATATATATATATATATATTCACTTCCATGGTTGAATATACATAAAAGGGGGAACTTACATTTAAATATGCCTACCTATGCATACAAGGTAAGTCTCCAAAGACACTAGAAACACAAAATCGCCTCAAGGATAACCAGACGCACTACAAATAAATAATAGGAACTCAAAACCACGGAAAGACCCCAAATAAAGTTGGGAAATACCAAGAAGCAGGAGAAAACCTTATCTCAAGTATTAAAAATGAACCTATATGAACCAATCCAGTTGACATTTGGTGGTGGATACCAGAAAATGAAATAATATTTACAAAGAGACCCTTCACACACCCCAACGCTAAATAAGAAATGAAAAATAGGGTTAAACACTAACCTAGGGTTCATCCAAACTATGTTGGGTGATGGGGAAGATATAAACACCAGGAAAGGAAATAATATGGAATTGGAGACCTTAACACTAGGTGATGACCAAGGATCGGGTGGAAACCCAGTGGAAATTAGCGTACAAAGGAGGCTGCGAGGAGGGGTTTCACGTGCGTTGAAGAGGAAGGGGGAGATGCTCTCATGCGAGTAAGGGGGAGGGAAGTTTATAATTAATTTTTATTTTATTTTATTTTATTTTTCATTAATTTTTTTTCTTAAAAAAATAGGCAGAATGGTTTCACTTGCATGGTTAGACAAATTGTGCACTAACTATGCGACACCCCCTCCCTAAGGAACCACCTCGCATGGTTTTTCACACACAGTTAGCCAAATAATGCACAAACTATGTGGTGATCAGTGTCTAGTTACTGCCTAAGTTCTACTACCCATATGGGATAGTTTCACAGTTTAGAAAATTTGGCACAGCTTGTACACGCCACCTCTATCCACTTTTTGTAAGTTGTACGGTTTTTGTCTAAGGTCCACACGGTTTCAGACAAATTGGGTTCCATGTTCGGGGCACTAAAACCCTTACTTTTTGGATCCTATCACTCTCAAAACTCAACGAGACCTCCAAGAAACAAATCGGGTCTTCACCCAAGTTCAAAAACAACTTGTTGAAGTGTTTCAACTCTTAGTTTGTAAAATTACCCATCTAGTAAATGTAAAAAAACCTTTAGAATTCTATTTGGTCCAAATACATGGGACTCTACAATATCCCCACCTTAGAGATTATCATCACCAAGATTCCTTGTGGAAATAAAGAAAACATCACCCAACCTATATGGGTCATGAAGTTTCGTTCAAATAGTAGTGTTGTGTTTCCAAATTCACAGTGCACCTCAAAGTAACTAGTAAGTACATGGAACATTATCCATCAAAACCCAAGACAATGCATGATTTCAAACTAAATCATTAAAAAGGAACTTACCTGAGCCTACTAATCCATGTAAATTATCACATTGTCATCTCCTTAAAAATTTGGCCAATGGTGATCCCCGTCTCAGGATTTAACATTTGAAATGGGCCAATTCCTAACCACTAGTTTTCCCATCATTTCAATTTCTTTCAAAGGCATGCCCCTAAGAGTTATTATGATGATCCATGCATGTTTTCTCCCAACTGAGAAAACCCAAAAACATATGAGGCTATATCAGGGACCTCACTTTAAAGGAATAGTCGAATCCTGATTGACTGAACTGAACTAGTCACACAAGATTTCCATGAAGACATTGTAGACCCTAAAACCACACTCGCATTAACCTAATAACATGATTTAAAAAAGGTTCTACCTAACCTCATAAGTTGAACAAGAATGAGGAAAGTCTATCCACTCTTTCTGGCAATTCTAAAATTCTCATCTTAAAAGACTGATATATTTCAACAAAATGGAAACACCTCCTTTCAAGGAATTCTACATTTACAATGAATGCATCCACTGAAGTCCATAAAAGATTTCTGGTGTATTTCACCTCTCAAATAATTTCATGGTTGTTTATGTTATCATGCCACAACACGAAAAAAGGTGTATCCCATATCCAACCAATTGGAATTCATTTGTCTTTAAACATCACCTCTGTGCCTGAAACCTAGTCAAGAATAACGTTGGAATCATTAACTTGGAGTCCATGGAACTGACCCTGGGTATACCATAATCAATATTTACAAGTGAGATGTTGGTAAAAGTCCAAAATGTAAACCTCAAATCATTGACTAAGCCTAGAGTGGAATCCTACTAGCGGTCACATCCAAAAGAAACAACTGGTTTCTAAGGGCTCATCCAAGGTGTTCCTATGGGGGAACCCAAGTATAACTCTTAACTAACCAAACCTCAAAATAACTACTCATCTAGCATACAACATAGATATAGATCTCCAAAATATCCCCATAGCTTTTTAAAACATTGGTGTGTCATAATACCAACACTCTCGTAGTTCATCTAGGATAATAACAAGATAGGGGCATGATCATCTATTAAGAAATAGTATTTAAGAGGAAACGAAATATCACCAACAAGATTAGTCAAACCTCTATTTTTCGACTTCCTTAGAAGAAACCCGACTTCACCTTTCAACACATAATCAACTGAAATACAAAACCTATACCACCAGATGAATTTTTAATCTTTCCAACTTTACCACTAAAATTCATTCAAGAAAAATGGAATTTCAAAAGGGTTTCACACATAGCCAATCTCATCAAAATCCTTCTTCTGAGAAAGAACTAGCCCTATTTAGAACATTCAAGCCTTAAAGGATTTTGAAAATAAAATTAACCATTTTAATGGTATTATATTTTCCTTATATCTCAAAAGACATATTTAACAGAAATGATGCAAAACTCCCCACCTTAGGAGTGTCTTAGTTATTGAAAATAAAGAACATCCCTCCACTCATGAGTGAACATGACCCAGATTCACTTTAAAAACATGTGTGATTCTTTACAACCCACAATCACCATGTCAAAGAATTTGGCATGAAATCCGAAATTGAATTGACCAGCATCTCAAAACACCCATGTCTGAGAGAGTCCTCCCAAGTAGTGGGAAAAACATTTTTCCTTAAATCCCAGGCCACTCAAGTCTATAGTTTACCTGATAACCTACTAAATAGTATAATGCTCAATGATTACACCAAACTCAACAGGTTTGTTACACATTTTACAACACTAGGGGTATAGTATATATCAGTGCATACTGCCCCAATATTACAAAATAAAATGTCACATCCTGAATACTATCAATAAGATGTCCTCCCTATAAGTGGATGACTATGATTGAGGCATGTCTAACCTTCTAAAACTGATCATCAATTGATTCTCATGCTAATAATAAGGGTCATACAAGCAATGACCACCCATCTGAACAAGGGTTTCATTTAAGAGTTAAGCATACTAGAAGTGACAACGACATCATAACGACACCATGTGTCAAGACAACTCATGGTACTAGCATGAAATTTCAAGATCTAAGTGTGATACATACCATGGGATAACTCCTTATCAAGCATAAGTTACAACCCTATCACTAGGTCATGAAAAACAGATTTCACTAGGCTCAAGAGACTTTCATTTATTCCACTACTAAAAAATAATCATCTTATAGATAAACTCTCATGTCACTATTCTAGGGCGTACCACAGGAAACATTTAAACTACCCTTACATGAGGGTTTAAACAAAGGACACCTCTATAGGTTCCATTTTTAATATCAAAAAATTAATTTACATTCAAATCATTAAACATCTGAATGATTTAATTCAAAACATTAGGTACTGTTTAACAAATACTTGTTACTTGATTTTAAACAATGCCCCAATGGAAAAAACATGAAATTTATATCAAATATCCTTCTAAGCATTAAATACTTTTTGACTTCCCATAATAATTACGAAATTTATCAAATAAATTCCTTTTAATAGATAAGGAAATCCACGAGGGTACCATTAAACCAACCTGGGTTCTTCAAAAATAAACTAAATTTTATTTGTTTAACTATAGAAATCATAAACACCCATAATTTTTCATCTTATAAAAACATGCCCCAACTAACCTAATTTGGTCCAGTTGAGTATTTGAAAGTAAACCCATCCATTTGAGTTCAAAACTTAATAGTTTTCATATTTATAACCATCTATAAATATATCATGGTTATATAATGGATCAATCATATGGGTGGTCATATACAAATCCATAAAGCGCCCATACACTTTATAGGCCAGCAATTTTCTCCCATTGAATCGAAAACATTCCACTTTAACATTTAAACATTAACATCCTTTACATTTAAAATGGGATCTAAAAATATGAATATAAAGACTAAATGGTGGTTCATGTATACGAATTTCCCTTTTCCTGCTGTAAGGTCCCCATACACCTTACAACTGAAAATTAGATCCTATTTAAATCAAAACTGAAAAAATTATTCACATGCAACCATTTTACATATATCAAAAACAAGACTTGTATTTCATCATAATAGGTAAACACATAATCATGGAACTAACTAACATGCTAAATAAATAGTCATACTAATGAAAATTAAAATCATGGCATTACAATGAAGGTACATATTCAAAATCAGTAGGTAGCCTATTGATGAAACTACATGGAATGGAATATGTATGGCATATGAATTTCTGTGTTTCTAGTATGGTGCATATAATGCTACATCCTTTCCATACCAGGACAAAGGAAATTTCTTAATACCATAAATCAATAAGCATTGGAATATACACTATTCACTCAAAGAGAAATCATATCAACTATAATAAAAAACGATATGAAAAAAATCTCAGCCCTGGACACTTGGTCATTTACCCATGGGTGGGGTGATCATTGACAAACATAGATATTTACCATGTTCTGAAACATTCTTAGTCTCTTGTATACAAACCCGAATCAGTAAGAAAAAGGAGAAGATCCTTAGATACCACTTTGTAATGTCCTAGCCCAACTTACCACTAAAATGATAGTCAGGCCAGTGAGTCACAAGGCCTCAAGCATGCCTCCCTATATTCCAAAGGTTGTCGACTAGTAGTGAAGGTGTAAGGAGGTGATATCGGGGAGACTATACTCTCATGATCAGAGTTGAACAATGGTAAAGCATATAAGGAAAATAATATAGAGTAGTGGAAGGAGTAATAATAAAGAAAGAGAAACATAAGAATAACAATACAATGTCAACAAATATAAATGGGGAAAATGTAAAATTGTATCTGTTCATGTATGACAGATGATACTACAAACATAATCTGTAAAAATCACAATAGTCCATACAATATAATAAAATAATAATTTCCCAATGGATAGCTCCATGATCATCCCAAGCTCTAGCTCAGTCTTGTGCTCTGAAATCCATCCTGGTAATGTGAATAAAGCATTGGAAGTTGTCTTCCTCCATTTATCAACACCTTCATACAATAAGTCTACTCAAGTACCAAGGCTTCTTGAGTGGGGGTGAGATATAATCTTTGTAGGTCAGTACCAACATTGTCTAGCCCAAAACCCTTTCATGCAATATAAATTAATGCATTGTGTAGGTAAATAGATAAGAAATAAATTTAAGTAAATATTCCCATGGAATGTAATCTACTAAACTACTAAAACTAAAATAGACCATCAAGTATCCCTGCACAAGATGGTAAAGCTCCTATAAAAAGGCTTCTACAAATAACACATAAATATACAACATGTACTTGTCATTTATCCAATAATGTCATACCACCATAGCCTTTCTGTATATCTCAAGTTCCATATCAATCATGGAGAATTCATTGTTCCAAGAATACAAAACTTCCACGTTTATGTCATATAAAAAAATTTCATACCACGAAGGGCCTCATCTAAGGTATAAAATACCAAGGCATCTTCATCATGTCCTAATATCATCTCGCTGGAAACTAGGTTAGGCACTAGTTAGAGTTCCATTATAATTTCATACCATACATGTCCTACTTGAGTCCAAGAAAGCTATATTAAATGGTTAGTAAGGCACAAGGAATCTCATGGAATAAATACCCAATGGGAATCTCTATCCAAGGAATCCACTACTACATTCTAGATCCAAGGAACATTTCCAAGGAATCTATGAAATCAACATTTCATACCATTTACCTTTTGATAAAATATTATTCTACCAACTCATATAAGAATTTCATATTCAATTCCATCTCATGATTATACCCATCCATGTATCACAATTAAAATTTAAAGACAACCAATGAGCATACCATCTCATTATTCACAATTCATATTTAAACCTAACACATGTGTTTACCTACTCATTTCCACATTTTCCAAATAAATCATTCTACAATTCAAGTTCTATATAACCATTTAACCTAAGATCATCAACATTAAAGGGATTAAATATATCTCCTAGCTAGGAAAATCAATTTCCTTTAGTTATAATTAAGATTCTTGTAACTAAGAAATCATAGGAACACACCCCCTGGGTAGTTCAAGAAAGGAAAAATAAAATGAGAAGGGATAATATGGAACTAATAAGGTTCAATGTTTACTTAAAATTTTATAATGGAAAACTCCATTTTATAATTAAATTAGAGGCCTTGTTCTAAAAATGACTTATATCACACTATTTCATCTAAGCAAAGGTAAAACAACAAAGCATTAATCTAAGAATGTATTAAAAACTAATAAATTTTTTTAGTTTAGAAGAAATGACTCATCTAAAAGTTTTTTGAAATGACTCTGATATTTGGTGTATTATTTTTAAATGTTATATAGATTGATTTTGAGACCATGTACTCATAAAACGTGCAATTCTGAGGCCCAATGCACTCAGACCAAATGTTTGAAATATATAAAAATATTTAACAGCACATTCACATAATGTCCATAAAAAAGGTGTAATAACTACTAATTGGGTTCCTGAATTAGAAATATGATGGAAACATTGTGTTCACAATATCATTTTTCCCCTAGGCATTGGCTGCCAGAGGTCGATTATGGAAATTCATCATGGGAACTTCAATGAATAAAATAAATTAAGAAATTTTATTTTATTTTTTGATGTAGTGAACCAATGAGTTTCTCTTTTAATGTATCAATATTTGATAGATATAGGGTTATCCACATAACCTTGTAATAATCTAGAGATGTGGAGACAGAAATCTATAGAATTATCTTGAGCATGCTTTTATGAAATCTCAGATCCAAGATCGGTGCACACCAATCTTGTCGTATCTTGCCAACGACGATGACATGATTAATTTTATTCATCAATGAGTGATCCAAATCCAGTTAGGATGCATTGTTTTGATTTCCTTTCCCCATTCTTGATTCCTACAATGAATGTTGACTAGTCCATAAATAGATTATCCCATAGATTGATCATATTTTTGTGATGGGATTATTTTACAGGATTTATCGGGAGTTGAATATTGAGATTTTTTGGATTTATTACCATTCAAATGGAAACAAAACAAGATTGACATGAAGATAGATTGGGGATCATCCCTCTCTATTTTTTGTTCTTTTCTCCCCCAATTCATGTGTTATTCTTCATTTCTTCTTCTTTCTTCCCCATACATTGAAACCCTTTGTGAAAAATCGATCATTAAGTGTTTGATTATTAGTGAAATGATCCAAAATTGAATATCTAGTATCAGGATGGCCCAAAAGATGTGTGACAGTGGGTGTGGTAGTGGATCAAATGATTGTGCCTATCAAATTCACATTCTTCAGCAGTAATGAAAAATGGCTACAATTGCTTTTTCGGAGCCGATTGAGGGCTTGAATACTATTGATTTGGTTTTAGAGTGGAAAAATGAGCTTGGATCTATTGTTTCAAGGTAAACCGAACACCTAAACGGAATTTGGGATATTGAAGGAATGAGAAGGATGAAGAATATGTGTTTTTATAAAAACCCAATCCACATGGCGTGTTTTCCCTGACTACACGGCATGTAGTCCCCCTTGAGTGACCTCGGCATGTACGTGGGAAGTATATGGACACAGGGTGGAGTACATAGGTTCCCTAAATGGCATGTACTCCCCCAAAAGTCTTGGAAAGTACTGGTTACACAGTCTTTCCATTGTACTGGTACACAGTTAGGGATACATGAGTTGATGTTGTGTAATGGCACACAACCGGAGTACATAAGAAGACCCCAAATGGAAGGACACGACGTGTAACCTTTTTTACACATCTTATACCCCTATTCTACATGAAATGGTTTGGATTGACATGGGTCATTGTACACAGATAGTACCTAGGTTCAATGGACACGGCATGTGACCCCAATACATGTTTTGTACCCCTTTCTACATGGATTGACCATATTTTCCTCAGTATCTTGGGTAAGATTCATTAGGGTTACTCCCCTTCATCATTCCCTGAAGGTTGGTACAAATTGTTTCCTACTACTAGGATTATGATCCCTTCAGTAAGACTTCATAGAGAGAGTTTTTGGAATCCCCCAAGAGGCCTGGAGAAAGATTCCCAATTCATCTTCATTCCCTCGGTGGAGTTCTTGGTATAGACATGACCAACACTACACGAGCACCAATCCTCTACTTAGCAGGTTAATCCAGATTGAGTTTTTGGTATCACCCCATGGCCTAGGCTATGACCCTCATTTATTGTGTTTTATTCTCTGTATACTATCAGCATATCTTACTCATGGTCATACCTAATGATCAGTACCACTCAGGTATACTTTAATAGGTTTATCGGTCTCATGTGTTTTTTTAGATGAGGGCTTCATGGAATCTTAGAGCTGAATTCCTAGTGTTGGTATGTAGTTAATGTGACATACCTTCTGACTATGTGTCTTGGATATATTATATCTAGATATTCCTATTATACATTTTGTTGACATATACCTATGTAGAGAAGACTATACTTTCCTTTTTGTATTTTATTATGGTTTAAGGTTTTTTTATTGAGCATTTATATACTCACCCCGACATAGGCTTTTCCTAAACATGCCGTTTTTTTCATAAGATCAAAATTTTGATGGATTCCTAGGAGGAATAGGAACAGATGGTTCTTAGTGATACTGGACAGACCGAAGTGTGTTCCTACATCTTCAGACAGTAGTCCCAATACCTTTTTATTACAAGTTTCACTTGTGGTTACACACTATTTTTAGCGGGCTTGTATTCTGGTCTTGTTTATTTTACAATACTTTCTATTATTGTGGAATCCTACCTTTTTAATACATAACTTTTCATTACATTTCACATACATAGGATCTTTAAAGTCTAGTGTCTTGGAAATCAGGAACAATAAAACTTGAATACAGCTTAAAAAATTATTCTAAACCACTTGTAAGGCTTCATCATAAGATCATCCTAAGTAAAATTACTACCTTTAATATCCTAGATACATACATAAAAGGAAAAGGGTGAGCAGAAGGCCCAGTAAGGGTAAATAAGGGAATCAATGTACTTTTGATATTAAATAAGAACTTGAATAATAACATAAAGGTATGAGAAATGGAATTATAGGCATATAATAATGAAAAGAAATTGAAACCTAACATGAATATTTGGCTACAACATTTCAATTATACATTCATGTACATATCACAAAGGTCCATCCCCAAGGTGTCATAAAAATTACAAAGGTTATTCACCAATGTATCGTGAAGCTTTTCATCTCTAGAGATTAAATCTTTACCCAATGCATTGGAGTGGTATCAGGGCGCACCATTAATATGTCTTTACTTAAATGTGATCCACCTAGATCATAATCAAACATTTCATAAATAACCCATAGAGAATAAAAGTAATGGGTTTCATTTCAAAATCGTGACGTTTTAAAAGCTCTTAAAAATAAGACCATTATATTATTTATAACCCATTTAAAGGGAGTGAGAGTTATATGTATGTCAATTACAGAATAAAATATCTCATATTTATATATTTATGAACACCCATATAAATTAAATAGCTCTGGGTATTCACATAAATAAAAAGGGGGATTTCATTAGAGAAAGAGATAGACATTTTGAGACGAAATTTCTGCAGCATAACGGCTATATAACTTGGTTTTATAAAACATTGAAAAGAGAGGGGAAAAGGGTCACCCACTCCTAAATAATTTATAATATAGTATGGGTACTAAATAAGATCCTGGTATGGATATTTTAATGACATACCACATGAAAAGGAAACACGAAAGAAAAGAGAAGATGTGATTTCTTTTATGAGAAATTCAGCTGCCTAATGGAGTCACATAAAAATTCAGAAAAAATTTGATGAGAGAAGAAAGGGTCTATAATAATTTGGACATGAAATGGGAAGTAATAAGAACATATAAGAACATAACCTCAACATAAAGAGATGGAAAATATAAGACACAACATAAAGGAAGTCATGACTTAAAAGAGGAGGGTGAAAGAATCCCTTACCTTGAAGAGTAACTTCCAAAGATTGAAGGTAGGGACCTTGGGAGGCTTGAAGGCACCATGGGAGGAATCCTTGGGAGGTAAGGAGACCAGAACTTTGTTGATTGGGATTTTTAAATTAAAGGAATGAGTGAAAGTCTTGGTATTTATAAAATAAGTGAGGGGACAAGTCATTAATGGCCAAGGGACACCTCATAGGTGGTATTGGCAAAACCATGGGCTTTCCCATGGTATTTGCCCATAATATTAGCCACTTGGGACACCTAATACCTTATCTTACTATTAATAAGTCTACCATAATGATTACATAATTATTACATCCTTAATGATGTCATGAAACACTCAAAACTAAAAACTGCATTTTCACTATTCACTGCAAATTCATTTTTTTCAGAAAAATCCCCAAAAATCACCTTAACCTAATATCGATGCTCTAAATTCAAAAATGACCTATATTTTATAAAAATATTTTTATAAATATTTTTAATTTAATTTTTAATTAAAAAACACTATTCTCTCGAAAAAACTAATAATTTCTAAAACAGTTATTTACATATTTTATTGGATCACATTACTTAATCAATGTGCCTAAATTATATTAATATTTTCTTTAAGTTAAATTACTAATCTATTTGGTCACATTACTAATCCTAAGTGTAAAATCACTATTCATAATTTACTATTCACAAAAAATTAAGTTGATCTTATTAGATTCTAAATATCTTACTGAACACATTGCCAGAAGACCATTTTTTGAAAATAATTACACATCATTAATTATTTAAGGTTTATATAAATATTTTAAAATATCCCCTTTTTCCAAAATTCATCAGTATACATCCTATATTTATTTGAACATATGAAAAAAACATAAACTTCACCATAGGAAGAAATCACAATTTTATTTATCTCAAAAGATTACACAAAGTATCTACGGTCTTGTTACATAGCCCCTTATAACCCCATCATAGGACCTAAGTGTAAGGTGTTCTAAGGTGAGAGAATCCGAGGGTGGCTCGGCCAATATTTCCCGAGTAGTGATTTATCTAAGTTTGAACTTCTCCTAAAGGAAATTCTGCTTCATCTTCACTTGATGACGTTTGTATTGGGTTCAGTCCAGAGAATAGACCAGTGGTGCTACCTCCTTCCCATGTTTCGTCATATGGGATTTTATCAGCCTGAGACTACTAGATGAGTCCATCAAATCTTCTTTTTGTATTAATTAACCAAGATCTCTTGTATTTAGAGACAAAAATCGCAATATTTACTTTCCAACGGTCATATTGACCAACGGTCATATTGACCAACGGTCATATAATAGTCGAAACCCAAAGGTCTCATTTTAATTATACTCACATCATTAAGTAAGGAATATAGTTTTGTTGATTATAAACTAAAACAACACACACACACGAAGGAAACAAATATTCATTAAAAATTTCAGGTCGTTACATTCTTCCCCACTTAAGAAATTTTGTTCCTGAAATTTTAACTCGTATCCTCAGAAAAGAAAAAGTGTGGGTACTTATACCTCATAGAATCCTCCAGTTCCCATGTGGCTTCTTCATATTTGTGGTTTCTCCACAACACCATAACAAGGTGGGTAGTCTTGTTTCGTATAACCTTGTCTCTATGATCCAAGATCTCTTCCGGCTACTCCTCATAAGAGAGTTCATGTTCCAGTTTTACCACCTCTAGGTTTAGTACATGTGAAGGCCCAGGTATGTACTTCCTCAAGAGGTTATGTGGAAGGCATCATGAACTTGTTCTTGATTTTGAGGAAGTGCAAGTCGATAGGCCACTACTCCCACGCGATCAAGGATTTCAGAGGGGCCAATGTACCTAGGGTTGAGCTTCCCTTTCATCCCAAACCTCATGACTCTCTTCCAAGGTGAAATTCAAAGAAAGAACTTATCACAGGAATCAAACTCCAAGTCCCTTCGACGGTTGTCGGTATATCTCTTTTGAAAACTCTGAGCAGCCTTAATGTGTTGCTGGATGGCAAGGACATTTTCTGTAATCTATTGCACAAGATCAGGCCCAAGAAGGTTTCTCTCACCAGCTTCATCCCAACAAGTATGAGTTCTACATCGCTTACCATATTGTAACGACCCAAAGTATTTCAATAGAAAATTCCCTTCTTATATCTATGTTATAAAAACACAAAATAATGAACTACTAAGTGATAAGTGACCTTTAAACATAATTTTGTCACCCCTATGTTTGGAATTTTATAAATCTGACATACACGGTTGTGTTCAAGATAGTTTTTGGAGTCCAATGAAAAAAAATAATTTTTGGTGAATAGTAACCTACCCTTATGAATAGTAACCTACCCTTATGAATATTAATATGACCCTTATGAATAGTAAATAAGAGTAACATTACCAATTAATAATAAAATAAAATTTAGACATCTTAGAAAGTGACAATTTGACCTTAGTAAACGTTTTTGGTATTTTATAAGTCATAAATAGTTAATTATAATTTATTAATTAATTTAAAAGAATATTTATTTTCATGTAATGTATTCATAAATTATTGAATCAATTTCTAATAGTTTTTAGATAATTTTATAAGACCCTACATAATTTTTGAAAGAACTATAAATTCAGTTTTAATCTTAAAAACTGTTTGTTAAGTAAATTATGATTTTATTTAAATATTAAATTAATAATATTTAGAAAATTATTTTTGAAAAATTAAATTCATTTTTTGATTCTACATGTAGAAAAATGGTTGGGGTAAATTTTTGGGATTTTTCTGAGATACTTGAATTTTTTGTGAATAGTAGAATACATTAATTTACCATATAAATACATTTTAATTAAAACACACTATTCCTAACATCACAAGTGATGTAAGCACCCAAATCCGGAACTCACATGAATTTTTTACTATTCTTGGTCATCCAAGACTCACTATTCCTTGTCTTAGGTGAAATTAATAAACTAATCAATTTTATATTAAGGAAACCCCTCTCCCCTCCACTATAAAAGCCACCCTTCACTCCCTCTTTTTCTCACACATATCAAGCTCCAAGCCTTCTCTAAACTCTGCCCAAAAACCTTCCCTAGCTCATCCCCCACGTCCAAAAGCTACTGGTCTCATCAAAAGACCAATCCTAGCTTCCTTAAAGAGGATCTCAACAGGAGAATTCTAGAGGTAATTTCTCTCCCTCTTCTCCTTTAATATCCTTTCAAGTTCAAGTTCCTTTCTTGATCTCTCCCTACCTATCTTCAACCAAATTGTTCTGTAAATATATTATTATATATATAATGTAATATTATTATTCTAATGTTATATTATATCACCCCACATCCTTTCCCTCTTCCATTTATTTTACTAAATAGAACGTTGTTCATGAGGTGTTAAATTTATCACCTTCAAAAACGACATGTTCTCTTCTTCTATTTCTACCTTCAATATGGTCGTGAAACCATTTTATGGTTGAACCAAAATATTTTATATGTATTATCTTCTATTTAAAATTCTGTAAATAACCTCTGGCCATATTACTAAGTTAAATGTTAAAACAAGATCGTTGTGATCCAAAAACCGCCCAAATTAACCCAAATAACCATCAATAAATTTTTATCTAATGATTCGTCCACTTGGATCTAATATAATTCACTATAGAATTATTAAAGCTACTATAATATCATTAATAACATGTAGTATCAGTTCTTTATGTTTACCCATGATCTACCCAAACAACAATTTAAGAATACAAGTGGACCGCTCAAGAAAACCATAAAAACGAACATCCCCGAACAATGTTTTTAAACTCTATAAGTCATCCAAAGGAAAATAATATGAAATAATGAAACCAGAATTAACCCTATTAATGTATAAAAGGTTCTAGAATTTCTAATTAATGAATATAATGTCATTATACAGGACATTAAAGAGAAGGAGGCATTCGAGTACAAGGTAAGGGGAAATCTCGAACCCAATTTTCTTCCTTCGGGTTCTCCCTCTTTCACTCCATTTTTGATATGGTTACTCCTCAAAAATCATTTGTTCTTCATTTCCTTTAATTTTCTGTGATATACATGTTTGTCACTGGTTTTTATGTCCATCAAATTTTTTTCCAAAAGAACTCTTCTTTCAAGATCTCACCTTTTACCTCTCATTCAAGGTTGATGGTTCTTATATCAAGTATGTTGTTCCCTCTTTCTTTTGGGAACCCAAAGCTTATGAATGTGTTATTATGAGATGAAACCCATTCCTTTCCATGGGTTATTTATATACATGTTTGATATTTTTTCTATGTGTCAATAATGATAATGATAATGTTATGATGTGACGGGTGCGCCCGGAATTATATAGCGCAATATGAATGTTTAAATGTGACGGGTGCGCCGGGAATTATATAGCGCTCCAATGCATTGGTTAAAGTGATGAATCTCATGAGTAAATGTGAAATGATGTGTGAAAAATATTCTAGCTTTTTTCACAAGTATGTATGGTAGTTAACCACTAAGACATGATGTTTCATTTGTATGCATTGCCACATTTCAAGTCTTTTACTTATGCTCCTCTCATGTTCATGATATTTTGCCTATGTTATGATTATGCTCACCCCATGATGTATTGTTCTTATCTATCCAGTTACTGGGATTTTAGCTCACCCCTTTTCATGTATATCCTCAGGTGGCTACATGTACTAAGGAGAGGAAAAGTGCTACTAAGAAGCTATAGAATAAGAAATTAAATAAATGTTTATGGTTGATGTTGTATTTGTTATGTATGGTCCTAGTTTTACCAAGACACTAAAACATTGGATCCTCTATGTGTAAAACTATTATGTTTTTTATCTTTGAAATGATGTAATAGTAATGTAAGAGAAGTCCGGGTCGCTATAGTTGGTATCAGAGGAAAGGTTTAGTTAATTTGGGAATTAGGATTAGTAAACCCTAGAGAAAACCTATAGCAGGAGAATAAGTACAAATATGTACACAAGAATATTTACCTAGGGATCCCATATGTTATCTTTTTGGTATAATTGTTTAAATGAATAATTTATTCATGACTTGTTTACTTATGTTCTGTTCTAACCTTTTCTATTTTAGAAAATGGTGGAAACCAGGAGAAATCAGGCCAACAACTCTTGCGAGGGCCAATGCAACGATTGCCCGAACAACATCCCCAATGATTTGGGAGGTGGAGTTCAAAATTTCATGGCGATGCTTACCCAATTATCTCGGGTTATAAATAATAACCATAATAATGGGGAACATCCTCCTTCACCAAAGAGGGAGCAACTTGATATTGAATGTTTTATGCGACAACGACCACCGACGTTTTGTGGATCTTCTGATCCACTAGTTGCAGAACAGTGGGTCAACTCCATGGAGAAGATATTTTATGTTCTTCACTGTTCTGAGATGGAGAAGGTGACTCTAGCCGTTTATCGTCTAGATGGAGAAGCTAATCAATGGTGGGCTTTGATTAAGAACACCAAGCTAAGGGAGGAAATTTAAGAGATGTAATGGGAAGACTTTAAGATAATTTTTCTTAATAAGTACTTCCCACGAACTCTTCACATGAAGATGGAGAGAGAATTCAAAGAGCTCAAGAAAAAAGAAGGAGAATCTATCAAAACCTATGAAGAAAATTTCACAAGGCTCTCAAGTTATGCTTCGGGTTTTGTTATCAACAATGATAGCAAAATTGATAGATTCTTTAGTGTATTAAAACCACATCTTCGAAAGGCTCTTGCAATTTGAGACTTTGGGAGTTATGAAGAAGTTGTTCGGTGTGATCTTAATGTGGATATGGAGTTTTTAGAATGGTCCCATGGCTATGGTGATAAGAAAAGAAAGACGGAGTTTCAAGCTGGTGGATCTAGTGATAAAGATGGGAAGAAAACACAATGACCCACATGCCAAAAATGTGGGAAGTTGCACCATGGGAACTGCCTCAAAGGTACAACGAAATTCTTTAAGTGTGGGAAGGAAGGACACCAAGCTCATGAGTGTCGAAAAGACATGAAAAGGAAGGATAATGTAGCCGATGAAAGGAGAGAACCACTCGTGGTTCAATGCTACAACTGTAGGGAGATAGGACACTATTCAAACTAGTGCACTAAACCTCGAGCTCTCGAGGGTAATCAGCGCCAACAACCACCAAAGCCAAAGAAACAAGGGAAGGCTTATGCCATCACTAATGCAGAGTTGGAACATGATAATGAAGTCGTACAAGGTACACTTCCAATTCACTCAAGAATGGAAAAAGTCTTATTTGATTCTGGTTCTACGCATTCCTTTATATCTAGAAAGTTTGCTAGAACTATAGAATCGAAGCCCCGAAACCTTGAAGTAGAGATATCTGTAAAAACACCAAGTGGTGCAATCATTGCAACCCAAGTGTTTGAATCTTCTCCTATTGACGTATGTGGGAAGATTCTTCCGGCAAATATCATAATACTTCCCTTGGTGGAATTCGATGCTATAATGGGAATGGATTGGCTCTCGTTATATAGAGAACATATCAACTATCGATAAAAGGAAATATATTTTCATATTCCGAACCAACCCATGCTCCTCTACAAATGCAAGGAAGATCATGAATATCATTTGAAAAATCCTTCAATGGTTTGGGTGATGATTCATTATGAAGAAGCATACCTTGCCCAAATTTTTGAGTCAAAGGAAAGTTCCAACCTTGAAAAAATTCCCATCGTAAGGGAATATGGCGATGTATTTTTCGAAGAGTTACCCAGAATTCCCCCAGATCGTGAGGTAGAGTTCTCAATTGAACTCATACCCGGAGCTACTCCTATCTCGAAGTGCCCCTATATGATGGCTCCTATCGAACTGGAGGAGTTAAAGAAGAATCTGCAAGATAATCTGGACAAAGGGTTCATACACCCTAGTGCATCACCTTGGGGTGCGCCAATGCTCTTTGTGAAGAAGAAGGATGGTACCATGCGGCTGTGTATCGATTATCTTGAACTCAACAAGATCACCATAAAGAACAAGTATCATCTCCCAAGGATTGATGACTTGTTCGATCAGTTAAGAGGAGATCAATACTTCTCAAAGGCGGATCTTCGTTTTGGATATCATCAAGTAAAGGTGAAGAAGGAAGATATCCAGAAGATTGCCTTCCGTACAAGGTATGGGAACTATGAGTTTTTGGTGATACCCTTTGGACTTACTAATGTCCCTGCAATCTTCATTGATTTGATGAATAGAGTCTTTAGACATTACCTCGACAAATTTTTGGTAGTGTTTATCGATGATATTCTCATCTACTCCAAGAGAAAGGAGGAACATGATGAACATCTAAGACTTGTGTTGGAGACATTGAGAAAGGAGAAGTTGTATTCCAAGTTCAGAAAGTGTGACTTTTGGATGAATCAAGTCACGTTCTTGGTACATGTGATCACAAGCGAGGGAATTTCTGTGGACCCTTCAAAGACAAAGGCGATTGAAGAATGGCCCAGGCCCTCTAGTGTCACAGAAATCCGTAGTTTTCTTGGATTAGCTGGGTACTATCGACGTTTTGTGAGAAACTTCTCATGATTGTCAAGCCTGCTAACTAAGTTAACAATGAAAGGGGTAAAGTATGTCTGGACGGATGAATGTGAGGGAAGCTTCAACGAGCTAAAGAGAAGGCTGATCACTACACCTGTACTCACACTACCGAAAAGTGGAGAAAGTTTTGTGATATACAGCGATGCTTCAAAGAAAGGCTTGGGTTGTGTACTCATGAAAAATGATAATGTGATAGCCTACACCTCACGATAGTTGAAGATCCATGAGTAGAACTACTCGACGCATGATCTAGAGCTGGCAGCCGTGATTTTTTCCTTGAAAATCTGGCGGCATTACCTTTATGGTGGAAGTGTGACATATACACCGACCACAAGACCCTAAAGTATATATTCACAAAAAAGGAGCTCAACATGTGTCAAAGGAGATGGTTAGAGCTAATCAAGGATTACGATTTCTCTATTCACTATAATCCAGGAAAGGTGAACAAGGTAGCTGATTCTCTAAGCAGGAAAGAACCTGCTACTCTATCCATGTTGAGGATTGAGAAAGACCCTATCTTCTTGGATATGCAAAGGATGGATTTGGGAATCGTAAGGGAAGGGGATACATCCTACCTTGCCCAAATGATTGCGCAACCATCCATCCAACAGAAGATTAAGGAAGCACAAAGAGATGATGTAGAGATACAAAAGAGGGTGAATGCAGTAAAGTAAGGGAAGCTGCAAGAGTTCCATATCGACGATGATGGTGTGATTCGGTTTGGAGCGCGGCTTTGTGTGCCTTCATCACCCGGAATAAAGAAGGAGCTATTAGATAATGCACATAGCTCAACTTTCTCTATTCATCATGGAAGTACCAAGATGTATCATGATCTTCAATAACACTTCTGGTGGGATAACATGAAGAAGGAGATTGCGGAATATATATCAAGGTTCTTCATATGTCAGCAAGTTAAAGGTGAGCGGCAAAAGTCCAAAGGTATGATGCAGCCATTTCCTATACCCATGTGGAAATGGGAAATGTTACTATGGACTTTGTCACGGGTCTCCTGAAAATGTCAAGAGGAAATAATGCGATATTGGTTGCGGTTGATCGACTCACCAAGACTGCCCATTTTATCGCTATTCGGGAAGACCTCTCACTTGAACAGCTTGCAAGGATATATGTGAAGGAAGTAGTGAGATTGCACGGTGTTCCACTCTCGATTGTCTCTGACTGTGATCCAAGGTTCACATCTAAATTCTGGAGGAGCCTTCAACATGCTTTGAGTACTGAATTAAATTTCAGCACGACCTATCACCCCCAAACCGATGGCCAGTCTGAAAGGACTATTCAGACGCTCGAAGATATGCTAAGAGCATGCTCTCTAGAATTCAAAGGTGGACGGTATCAGCACCTTCCATTGGTTGAGTTCTCATACAACAATAGCTTCCACTCGAGTATTCAGATGGCTCCGTATGAAGCTCTTTATGGGAAGCGATGTAGAACTCCAACCTGTTGGGATGAAGTTGGAGAAAGAAAGCTACTTGGACCTGATCTTGTGCAAGAGATGACCGAGAAGGTTCAAGTCATCCAGAAACACATCAAAGCTGCTCAAAGTCGGCAAAAGAGCTATGCTGACAATCGTCGAAGGGACTTGGAGTTCGGCGTTGGAGATAAAGTCTTCCTTAGAATATCTCCATGGAAGAGAGTCATGAGATTTGGGAAGAAAGGAAAGCTAAACCCAAGGTACATTGGCCCCTTTGAGATCCTTGATTGTATAGGAGTCGTGGCCTATCGTTTGGTACTTCCACTGAATATGGATCAAGTTCATGATGTGTTTCATGTATCACTACTGAGGAAGTACATACCAGACCCCTCACATGTACTAAACTCAAAGGTGGTACAGCTGGATGATGATCTCTCCTAAGAGGAGCAGCCGATAAAAATTTTGGACCGAAGTGATAAGGTTCTACGCAACAAGACAACCCTCCTTGTCAAAGTGTTGTGGAGGAACCATAAGTTTGAGGAAGCAACTTGGGAACCATAATAGGCAATGAAGGATAAGTACCCACACCTGTTTGTGTAAAGTAAAATTTCAGGGGCGAAATTTTTTAAGGGGGGAAGAATGTAACGACCCAAAGTATTTCAATAGAAAATTCCCTTCTTATATCTAAGTCATAAAAACACAAAATAATGAACTATTAAGTGATAAGTGACCTTTAAACATAATTTTGTCACCCCTATGTTTGGAATTTTATAAATCCGACATACACAGTTGTGTTCAAGATAGTTTTTGGAGTCTAATGAAACAAAAATAATTTTGGGTGAATAGTAACCTACCCTTATGAATAGTAACCTACCCTTATGAATAGTAATATGACCCTTATGAATAGTAAATAAGAGTAACATTACCTATGAATAATAAAATAAAATTTAGACATCTTAGAAAGTGACAATGTGACCTTAGTAAACGTTTTTGGTATTTTATAAGTCATAAATAATTAATTATAATTAATTAATTAATTTAAAAGAATATTTATTTTCCTGTAATTTATTCATAAATTATTGAATCAATATCTAATAGTTTTTAGATAATTTTATAAGACCCTACATAATTTTTGAAAGAACTATAAAATCAGTTTTAATCTTAAAAACTGTTTTTTAAGTAAATTATGATTTTATTTAAATATTAAATTAATAATATTTAGAAAATTATTTTTGAAAATGGACTTCATTTTTGTATTCTACATATCGAAAAATGGTTGGGGTAAAATTTTGGGATTTTTCTGAGATACTTTAATTTTTTGTGAATAGTGGAATACATTAATTTACCATATAAATACATTTTAATTAAAACCCACTATTCCTGACATCACAAGTGATGTAAGCACCCAAATCCCAAAATCACATGCCTTTTTTACTATTCTTGGTCATCCAAGACTCACTATTCCTTGTCTTAGGTGAAATTAATAAACTAATCAATTTTATATTAAGGAAACCCCTCTCCCCTCCACTATAAAAGCCACCCTTCACTCCCTCTTTTCTTCACACCTCTCAAGCTCCAAGACTTCTCTAAACTCTGCCCAAACACCTTCCCTAGCTCATCCCCCACGTCCAAAATCTTCTGGTCTCATCAAAAGACCAAGCCTAGCTTCCTTAAAGAGGATCTCAAGAGGAGAATTATAGAGGTAATTTCTCTCCCTCTTCTCCTTTAATTTCCTTTCAAGTTCAAGTTCATTTCTTGATCTCTCCCTACCTATCTTCATCCAAATTGTTCTGTAAATCCAGTATTATATATATACTGTAATTTTATGATTATAATGTTATATTATATCACCCCACACCCTTTCCCTCTTCCATTTATTTTATTAAAGAGAACGTTGTTCATGAGGTGTTAAATTTATCACCTTCAAAAACGACATGTTCTCTTCTTCCATTTCTACCTTCAATCTGGTCATGAAACCATTTTATGGTTGAACCAAAATATTTTATATGTATTATTTTCTATTTTATGTTCTGGAAATAACCTATGGCCTTATTACTAAGTTAAATGTTAAAACAAGATCGTTGTGATCCAAAAAACAGCCCAAATTAACCCAAATAACCATCATTAAATTTTTATCTAATGATTCGTCCACTTGGATCTAATATAATTCACTATAAAATTATTAAATCTAATGTAATATCATTAATAACATGTAGTATCATTTCTGGATGTTTACCCATGATCTACCCAAACATCAATTTAAGAATACAAGTGGACCGCTCAAGAAAACCATAAAAACGAACATCCCCGAACAATGTTTTTAAACTCTATAAGTCATCAAAAGGAACATAATATGAAATAATGAAACCAGAATGAACCCTATTAATGTATAAAATGTTTTGTAATTTCTATTTAATGAATATAATGTCATTATACAGGACATTAAAGAGAAGGAGGCATTCGAGTACAAGGTAAGGGGAAATCTCGAACCCAATTTTCTTCCTTCGGGTTCTCCCTCTTTCACTCCATTTTTGATATGGTTACTCCTCAAATATCATTTTTTCATCATTTACTTTACTTTTCTGGGATATACATGTTTGTCACTGGTTTTTATGTCCATCAAAATGTTTTCCAAAAGAACTCTTCTTTCAAGATCTCACCTTTTACCTCTCATTCAAGGTTGATGGTTCTAATATCAAGTATGTTGTTCACTCTTTATTTTGGGAACCCAAAGCTTATGAATGTGTTATTATGAGATGAAACCCATTCCTTTCCATGGGTTATTTATGTACATGTTTGATATGTTTTCTATGTGTAAATCATGATAATGATAATGTTATGATGTGACAGGTGCGCCCAAAATTATATAGCGCTCCAATGCATTGGGTAAAGTGATGAATCTCATGAGTAAATTTGAAATGATGTGTGAACATGATGCTAGATTTGTTCACAAGTATGTTTGGTAGTTAACCACTAAGACATGATGTTTCATTTTTATGCATTGCCACATTTCAAGTATTTTACTTATACTCCTCTCATGTTCATGATCTTTTGCCTATGTTATGATTATGCTCACTCCATGATGTATTGTTCTTATTTATCCTCTTACTGGGCTTTTAGCTCACCCCTTTTGATGTATATCCTCAGGTGTATACATGTAATAAGGAGAGGACAAGTGCTACTAAGAATCCATAGAAGAAGAAATTAAATAAATGTTTGTGGTTTATGTTGTATTTGTTATGTATGGTCCTAGTTTTCCCAAGACACTAAACCTTTGGATCCTCTATGTGTAAAACTATTATGTTGTTTATCTTTGAAATGATGTAATATTAATGTAAGAGAAGGTTGGGTCGCTATAATATAGAGATTAATAGGGTGCCATTTGGATGCTTGAGTGGAAGCTGTTGTTGTAAGAGAACTCAACTAAAGGGAGATGTTGATCCCATACACCCTTAAATTCCATTGAGCACGTTCTCAGCATGTCCTCGAGTGTTTGAATAGTTCTTTAAGATTGGACATCATTTTGGGGGTGATAGGCAGTACTATAATTCAATTCAGTGCTCAGATCTTTTTGAAGACTTATCCAGAATTTTGATGTGAACCTTGGATCACGGTCAGATATGATAGAAAGTGGAACTCCATACATCCTTACCACTTCCTTCACGTAAATCCTGGAAAGTTGATGAAGAGAGAAATCATCCCAGATAGAGATAAAATGGGAATTCTTGGTGAGACGTTCCACAAAAACCCATATTTCATTATTTCCTTTGAAAGTTCTCAGAAGACCAGTGACGAAGTACATAGTGATATTGTCCCACTTCCATGTTGGTATGGGTAGTGGTTACAATACCCCTTTAGGAATTTGTCACTCTGCCTTCACTTTCCAACATACTAGGTACCTTGAAATGTATTCATCAATATCTATTTTCATATTATCCCACTAATAATGATTAGGAAGGTCCTTATACATTTTTGTGCTTCCAGGATGTATAGATAAAGTAGAGCTATGAGCTTCATCCATCAGCTCCTTCTTTATTTCTAGAATAGATGGAACACATAGTCTTGTATGAAATCTTAGTACACCTTCTTGATCAATATTGAACTCAGAAAACTTTCCATCCTTTACAACCTCAAAATTCTCTTGTAACAAAGGATCTTCTTTCTGATCCTTCTTGATATTCTCTAATAATGACGACTGAGAAATCATTTGGGTTAGGTTTGATGATGTCCCTTTACTTATAATTCTCATGTACAACTTTACTAGGTCATTGATCAAAGGAACTTTTTGAATCCTCTTCATGGAAAGAACAACTGGGTCTTTCCTAATTAATGCATCAGCAACTTTGTTTGCTCTTCAAGGGTGATAATGAATTGAAAAATCATAGTCTTTAAGAAGTTCCAACCATCTCATTTGTCTCATGTTCAATTCCTTTTGTGTGAAAATATAATTCAAACTTTGATGGTCTCTGTATATATCACATTTCTCCCTATAAAGAGAGTGCCTCCAAATCATCATAGCAAAAATGACTGCATCCAACTCCAGATCATGTGTAGGATAATTCTTATCATGAATCTTCAACTGTCAAGATGCATAAGCAATGACCTTATCATTTTACATGAGGACACACCCAGTCCCTTTTAGAGATGAATCACTAAAAATAACTTATCCTTCTCCACTTGAGGGCAGAGTTAACTTAGGTGCAGTAACCAATCTCTTCTTCAGCTCTTGGAAACTTTCCTCACACTCCTTTTTCCAGATGAACTTTACCCCTTTTAGAGTTAACTTGGTTAATATATAAGAAAGTCATGAAAAGTTTTTCACAAACTTCCTATAATATAATTCTGCATGATCTCCTCATAACTATCATAATCTTGGTTGGCTAGATTCTTTCATAGATGAGGTCTCAGTCCACTGAAGAATCTATCAACCTTACCGTTTGGATCCATGACAAATCTAGAGGTATATCGTGAAATCCTTATGAAGTTCATCTCATAGCTTCCCACAGATTCATTCTCCTTCTGCTTCAGCTCGAGAAACTCCTTATCCACTCTTGTTCTCATGGAACGAGGTAAATACTTATTGAAAAATATCTCTCTGAACTCTTACCACTCCATAGCTTCAACTTCCACTCTTTGCCTCAGGTTTTTGATTAGTTCCCACCACTGATCAGCTTCTCCCTCTAAGTGATAGACAGCCAGGGTGACCTTCTCTTACTCCGAGCAACATAGAATAGAAAATATCTTCTCTATAGAGCTGATCCACTACTCAGAAATCAATGGGTCAGTCGATCCACTAAAGGTTGGTGGTCATTGGCGCATAAAGGACTCAACGATATGTTGTTCCCTTCATGGTCAGATCGGCCTCTCAGCTTGATTCAAGTTATTACTCATAACTTGTGTCAGTTGGTTCATCATTTGCATGAATGTTTCCATTTCGGCTTCCATTGGAGGGCTGTCAGTGAATGGTCCAGTGTGGTCACCATTTTCACAGTTCCTCCTATTGCCTGCAATTTTCTAAAAGAATAAAATCTTAGTGAGAAACTTGTTTCATTTAATAATCTTTTAACTATATAGGATTCTACATCTTAAAACTTCATGCTTAAATAATTATATTTCTCTATAATTCCTTCATAATGATTCATAAAAAGCTTGTGATTAACCAAACATATCCTCAGGGAGTGTCGTAACCAAGAGTGTTGTAAGGCCCATTGTTGTGCACCAGTTCCCATTCTAATCTAGCTCAAAGTGGTGTTTTTGGGTTTTACCCCTATGTACATCTGTGCCAGAGCAGCCTCTACCTGCTCATATCCAGAAAGAGATGTATTTGTTCGATAAACCACTTACTCAATACTCACCAAAATACCATGAATATTTCCATATATTTAAACTTTTATCTAGGGTTCTTCCAATAGTTTTCATAGCCTAATTTCCATAAATAACTAAACTATCCTATCAGACCAACTATGGCATCCCTCCTTTTTAATACATAACTTTTCATTAAATTTTACATACAGATGATCTTTAAAGCCTAGTGTCTTGGAAATAAAAAACAATAAAACGTGAATACAACATAAAACATTCTTCTAAACCACTTATACGGCTTAATCATAAGATCATCCTAAGTAAAATTACTACCTTTAATATCCTAGAGACATACATCAAAGGAAAAGGGTGAGCAGAAGGCCCAAAAAGTGTAAATAAGGGAATCAATGTACTTGTGATATCAATAAGAACTTGAATAAAAACATAAATATATGAGCAATGGAAGTATTGGAATATCATAATGAAAATAAATTGGAAAGTAACTTGAATATGTTTCTATAACATTTCATTTAGACATTCATGAACATATCACCAAGGTCCATCCCCAAGGTGTCATAAAAATTACCAGGGTTATTCACCAAGGTATCGTGAAACTTTTCATCTATAGAGATTAAATATTTACCCAATGAATTGGAGCACTATCAGGGTGCACCCTTAATATTTATTTACTTACATGTGATCCACATAGATCATAATAAATCATTTCATAAATAACCCATAGTGAATAAAAGGAATGGGTTTCATTTCAAAATCGTGACGTTTTAAAAGCTCTTAAAAATAAGATCATTATATCATTTATAACCCATGGAAAGGGAGTGAGGGTTATATGTATGTCAATTCCAGAATAAAATATCTCATATTTATATATTTATGAACACCCATAGAAATAAAATAGGTTTGGGTATTCACATAAATAAACAAGGGGATTTCTCGAGAGAAAGAGATAGGAATTTTGAGACAAAATTTCTGCAGCCTAACGGCTATATAACATGGTTTTAGAAAACATTGAAAAGAGAAAGAAAAATGGCCACCCACTCATAAATAATTCATAATATAGTATGGGTACCGAATAAGATCATGGTATGGATATTTTAATGGCATACCACATGAAAAAGAAACATGAAAGAAAATAGAAGATGTGATTTCTTTTATGAGAAATTCGGTAGCCTAATGGCGTCACATAAAAATTCAGAAAACAAATTTACAAGAGAATAAAGGGTCACTAATAATTTGGAAATGAAATGGGTAGTAATGAAAACATATAAGAACATACCTTAAACATAAATAGATGGAAAATATAAGACACAACATAAATGAAGTCATGACTTAAAAGAGGAGGGAGAGAGAATCCCTTACCTTGAAGAATAACTTCAAAAGCATGAAGGTCGGGACCTTTGGAGGCTTGAGGGAACCTTGGGAGGACTCCTTGAGAGGTCATGAGACCAGAAATTCCTTTAGGAGTATTTTTAAATTAAAGTAATAAGGGAAAGGCTTGGTATTTATAGGAGAAGTGAGGGGACAAGTCATTAATGGCGAAGGGACACCTCATAGGTGGTATTGGAAAAACCATGGGCTTGCCCATGGTATTGGACACTTGGGAAAACTCATACCTTATCTTACTATTCATAAGTTGACCAAAATGATTACATAATTATTACATCCTTAATGATGTCATGAAACACTCGAAACTAAAAACTGTATTTTCACTATTCACTGAAAATTCATTTTTTTCAAAATATCCCCAAAAATCACCTTAACCTAATATCGATGCTCTGAATTCCAAAATGAACACCATTTTATAAAAATAATTTTCTAAATATTTTTAATTTAAATTTTAATTTAAAAACACTATTCACCTAAAAAAACTAATACTTTACTAATAATTTCTAAAACAGTTATTTAACTATTTTATTGTATCACATTACTTAATCAAGGTGCCTAAATTATATTAATACTTTCTTTAAGTGATATTAATAATCCATTTTCTCACATTAGTAATCCTAAGCATAAAATCACTATTCATAATTTACTATTCACAACAAATCAAGTTGATCTTATTAGATTCTAAATTTCTTACTGAACACATTTTCAAAAGACCATTTCTTGAAAATCATTACACATCATTAATTATTTAATGCTTACATAAATATTTTAAAATGTTCCCCTTTTCCAAAATTCATTAGTATACGTCCTATATTTATTCGAACATCTGAAAAAAAAACACAAACTTCACCATAGGAAGAAATCACAATTTTATTTATGTCAAAGGATTACACAATGTAGCTATAGTCTTGTTACATAGCCCCTTATAACCCCATCATATGACCTAAGTGTAAGGTGTGCTAAGGTGCGAGAATCTGAGGGTGGATCAGCCAACATTGCCCGAGTAGTGATTTCTATAAGCTTGAACTTCTCCTGAAGTCGATTCCAATCCAACTTCACATGATGAAGTTCATCTTGGGTTTGGCCCAGAGCAAAGCCCAGTGGTGCTACCTCCTTCTCAAGTTTCATCATATGGGCTTCGATCATCCTGAGACTACTAGATGAGGCCATCGAAACTTTTTTCTTTTTTAATTAACCAAGAACACTTGTATTTAGAGACAAAAATCGCAACATTTAGTTTCCAATGGTCATATTGACCAATAGTCATATAACAGTATAAACCCAATGGTATCATTCTAATTATACTCACATCATTATGTAAGGTATATAGTTTTGTTGAGTATAAACTAAAACAACACAAAAAAAGGAAAAAAAATCATTCAAAATTTAGGGTTGTTATAGTTATACTCTGGTTGTGGGATATAGTTGTATGCATTCATTTTTTACTTAGTGGTTTTTACATTTAATCTTTTTTTGGGCTTGGAGATGTTAATGTTCATATAGGTACATATCTAATGCCTCACACATTACTGATATACCTACTTGGTGCTAATCAGCATCCCCTGGCCTATTAGATGTGGGGTTGGGGTGCCACGAAATGAGCCACAGTAGGAAAGTCTATGATATAGTGGTATCCGAGTTGGTCAGTTCTACTTTAGGATTGGGTATCTGTGAGATTGTTTTGGGGAAACAATGTTAATTGTTTTGAGTTTAGATTTCAGACCAGGGACTCCATTGTTGGTGCAACAACCAACATATCCATACACAAGGACTCTGATAACCTTATTTTTGACTCGGTACATGAGAAAATTGGTTTCAGGGAAAATAATGGTACATGAATCATATAATAATTGGTTATTATGTTCACATCCTTCTTGATTCATCTCTCTAGATATACTCATCAACCATAGTGCATCTTGTTTGTTTTAGGATTCCTCTGTAATGTATACAATCTATAATTCATCAGCTTGATCATGAGGATGAACTCCTCACTGACGAAGCTTCGATACAAGGACTAGATTCCAAGATATTACCTCCAGGTTGTATACCAACCATACTATCACTTGTTGAGAATAATTTGGTACCCGCAGTACCATTGGATGAGGAGCATAGGCTGAGTGCACTTCAAAAATTTTACTGACAAAGACCCCCCAGGTTCTGAGGTGAACCCAACCCATAGGCAGTTGAGGACTTGCTTGAGGGGGTGACATGGGTTTTCATCTAGTCAGGGAACTAGTAGATCAAATGGTGGTCATAGTGGTGATCCTTTACATCTCTCTGTATGACGATGTTGGAGTTTTATTATCCAAACTTATGATGAGGTGACTCGGTTTTTGATAGATTTAGAGTGCCTCTTCAGAGATGAGTTATCACCAGTTACACTGAGATTTGTATGTATCCAAGAGATTATTCAGGTCCAGTAGGGTAGTATGATAGTTGATGATTATTTATCAAGGATTACCAGCCATTCTAGGCACTCGATGGATATGGATCAAGATTTTTACTTTAGGGATCATGCCTTTCAGTGAGGTCTTCATCGAGACATTTGAGCTAGTTATATCCCACTATGAATTCCAACTAATTTTGGGGTGCTTGAGTGAGAATTGGTGATCTAAAGCTTCTCGGAAGTGAAGATATAGCTGGTGTTAGTCAGCAGTGGGAAATAAGGAGCATAGACATCAGTATTAGGGAGCTGAGGTCAGTTCTAGGGACCTTTATGTGGGAAAAATTGCAGGATGAGGTTATAGGAAAAAGTTTATGTAGTTTAGGGATCATAGGGTGGGTCAAATCATCATAGAGAGAGGTTGGGTTATTCATGTGATGGAAGGGGGAATCTCGCTCAAGATTTCACAACCTTTCATTCTACTGATAGGGAGACTATGGATGGACCGCCAAGGAAGAGATATTAACTGGAGTAGGTAGATCTTTAGGGTGGTGAATGTGGATGAGAGTCTAGGAGAGAAGTATGAGGTGGTCGACATTTCTAATTTCTACCACCACTACCCGAATGTGGTATATTCCAAGATTATGGGGTTTGAGGATACGGGTGTAGATAACTGCATGTGGTCAAGGCATATGACCCCGGGGCTCCATGAATGATTTGAGGTAAAATGTGTGTATTTTCTACTTTAGTTTCTTTACCGATAAACATAATTTCTAGTCATTACTTTCTCATCACATATCTTGTATGATACATAGAGATTCTAATTGAACTATTGAATTTATGCTTATTCTTGTAGACACCTACTAGAGAAGACTCAGTGATCACACACTTATGCTGATAGTGTGACCTGACCCTTGGATGTGAGAGTTTCAGTTGGAACCTCTTAGTGGGGGTGTTGAGTCCTTACAGCATCATTCTTGGTATGGATTGGTTATCTATGGTCCATGCCTAGATTGACTGTATTAGGTAAAGGGTGTGGTATGTCTGAAGTGATGGGTCAAGGTTTTCCTTTGTCAATGAAAAGGAAACCTACGAAGCATAGGATGGACTCATGCATAAGAGGGTGTAGCCGATTACTCATCATTTGGCTAGCCTGACCCTTGGTGTACTAGATGTTATGATTTTCCAGTTTACTATATTGGTGGAGGATTACAATGATGTCTTTTCCTAAAGATGTTCTATGATTAAATCCCCACATATATATAGACTTATGCATTGATATACACCCTAGGATACCAATATATTCACTATTATATTGGATGGCTCACATAGAGCTTCATGAACTGAGGGTGTAGTTGTAAGACTTATAGAGGAAGGGATTTATGAGACCCAATGTTTCACCATGGGATTTCCCTTTTTTTCAAAAACATAGAAGGGAGCTTGATTATGTGTGTGGACTACTGGAACTAGAATCATATGACCATGAATAACAAGTATCCACTACCGAGGATCTATTACCTTTTTTATCATTTTAGAGGGTAACACTGGTTCATGAAGGTTGACCTCTAATCATGTTATCACCAACTCTGAGTACAGGATGAGGATATACTAAATATGACCTTCAGATGTTTTTACAGTCATTATGAGTACTTGGTGATTCCCTTTTTCATTAAGAACACCACATAAGTGTTCATGGGACTCATGAACTAAATCTTTAATCCTTACTTAGAAAGGTTTGTGGTGGTCTTCATCGATGACATCCTAGTGTATTCAGTGCCCAAAGAGGAGAAA
This sequence comes from Viscum album, assembly GCA_963277665.1. Classification (NCBI taxonomy): domain Eukaryota; kingdom Viridiplantae; phylum Streptophyta; class Magnoliopsida; order Santalales; family Viscaceae; genus Viscum; species Viscum album. The sequence continues at coordinate 983,293,625 of OY728157.1, forward strand.
ACAACACACTTAAGGATAGTTCTGGATGTAATCTGAGAGCACAAGATTTACCGAAATATCTCAAAGTTCTAGTTCTACATTCAAGTGTTCCAATTTCCTGGACACGTTATGTTAATGGATGGAGTGGTAGTGGACACAACCAAGGTAGTGGTAATGTTAGTATGGGATCCACTTAAGGGAATGACAGAGGTGAAGATATTCCTTAGGTTATTATGATATTACCATAGATTGATACCTGATTTCTCTAGGATATCATCACCCATGAAATCATGGACTCAAAAGGGGAAGCATTTCATGCGGACAGAAAAGTGCCACAAGTCTTTTTAGCAGTTTTGGAAGAGTTTTATGAGCACTCTAATCTAGATATTTTTTTAGGAGGGTTTCAAGTATGTATTATTCTATGATGTATCAGGAATTGGACTTTTTTTTGTCCTGATGCATAGGAAATTGGTGATTTTCTAGGGTTTATTCAAGTTGATATCACATGAAAAGATCTATGTGACCCATGATATTGAGTTAACTGCAGTAGTCTTTACATTGAAGATGTGGCGACACTACCTGATTGGTGAGAAGTTTATCATCTACTCTAACCATAATAGTTTTAAGAATATATTCTCTTGGATGGATCTCAACTTGAGATAGAGTTGATGGATATAGTTCCTCAAGGAATAGGAATTTGATACTATATATACTCTAGAGAAGGGGAATGTGGTAGAAGATGCTCTCAGTAGGAGATCAAGTTCGTAGTTATTTAATGAGGCATCAAAATAATTGGACTCATTACAGTTATCCTTAGTGTATATAGATAGATTAGCTTACCTTCAGTTTAGGGTTGTTACCCCTCTACTCTTATAGTGAGTCAGGGAGTCATAGCTTAGGGATATTGACTACGAGACCCTATGTTCTTAGATGTCCACAGATCATGCTCCTGATGAATATTCAAAAGGTGGATAGAATTTCCTTCTTTTAGAGGAAACACAGCAGTACAAGTGATGTTTCAGGAGGAGGTTTTGAGGGAGTTTCATACATCCCCATTGACGGTTCATCCAGGTGGGGTGATGATTTACCAGGACCTCTGACCTCGTTTTTGGTGTCCATGAATTAATAAAGAAGCTTCATATTTCATTTCTCGGTGCCTTACTTATTAGTAAGTGAAGGTTGAGAACTAGGTTCTAGTGGGTTGAGCTCCAAACCTTTAGGTTCCAGAATGGAAGTGAGATGAGATATTGATGGACTTCATGATGGGTTTACCACATACATCCATGGGAAATGATTTCATCTAGTTGATTAATCATCGACTCACCCAGTTGGCCCATTTATTAGATATTCGACAGGAATGTTCAGCAGAGAGCATGGTATACCTATATATGCAGGAGATAGTTCGACCCCATGGAGTTCCATCGATGACTATTTTAGATCATGATGCTCTCTTTACTTTCCAATTATGGGAGGCATTACAAGAGGTATTTGGTACCCAGTTATGCTTGAGAACAATGTTTCACCTACAAACTAACAGCCCAACCGAGAACAATATTTTGGTTCTAGAGGAAATTCTATGAGCTTGCATGATAGATTTCAGATTTAGTTGGTAGGATCACCTACCACTGGTGGAGTTTTCATAAAATAGAAACTACAATTCCAAAATTTTTATTTCACTATTCGAGGATTTTTACAGGCAACCCTACAGGTCACTACTTTACTAGACTGAACTAGGAGAGCTAGCACATGTGGGCCCAAAGTTAGTGAGAGCTATTATAGAGAAGGTGAATATCATCTAGGAGTAGATTAATATTTCATAGAGCTGTCATAGGTCTTATGCTGACAGCCGACAGATCCCATTAGAGTTTAAGGAAGGATACCATGTGTTTTGACGGGTTTCACCTCGATGTGGATTATGGATATTTGGCTGGGATAGTAAGCTATATCTAAGGATTATCAGCCCTTTTTAGATAATTTATATATTTAGAGAGTTGGAATACTACTTAACTATACCTCTATAATTTGACCAGGTATACAACATCTTCCATGTGTTGTGGCTGAGGTGGTACATGCATGACCCATCGCACGCTATCGACTGGGGAGAGATGAACATCGAGGATGGAGTGACTTTTTCTGAGTACCTAGTAGAGATAAAGGATTGGTTAGGGGGGGATCCTTCATGGATGATATATTCCTTTATTTTGTGTTTGGTGGAAGTATGTTAATCTCTAAGAGAGAACATGATAGTGAGAGGATTAGATTCATTCTCAGTAAAATCGTATTTTTGAGTATCCATTGTTTTGGATTTCAAGGGATGCCCCAAGTTGGGGAGAATATAATGACTTGTATTTTCTACATATTAATTTTAAATACGATATAGATTGATTTTTAGAATAGGTGCTAAGATAGCGTGTGATTCTGAGGCCCATTGTACCCGGAACAAATGTTTGAAATATATTAAAATATTAAATAGAACACTCACAGAGTTTCCCTAAAAAATGCACTGACTTATAAAAGGTTACCCCGATCAGAAATCATAGGGAACCATTGAGTTCAGAACATCAATTTTACCCTGGTCACAACCTAACATTGGTCATCATGGGTCGATTATGTAAATTCATCATTGTCGCTTAAATGAAAAAAATAAAATAAGAAAATTTATTTTATTTTGTTGATGCAACGATGAAGAAAGATTCTCTTTAAAAGTGTCCCTATTTCAAATATCCTTGGTTAGACTCATAACTCTGGAATCATCTAGAGATTTGGATTGATAAATCTAGAGAATTCTCTCAAGCATAAGATGATGAAATCTCAAATCCAAGATTGGCACGCACCAATCTTGTCATATCTCACCAATGATAATGAAGTGGTTATTGTTCTTCATCAAAGGGCTATCCAAAATCAGGTAAGATGTGTTATTTTGATTTCCTTTCCCCATTAATGATTCCTACGATGAACACAGAATAATTTATAAACATATTATCCCACTAATCGATTGTATTTTCATGATGGGATTATTTTGTGGGATTTATCGGGAGTTGATTCTTGATATTTTTTCAATTTATTACCATTATAACAATTAAGAAACAAAATCAACATGAACATCGATCAAGGTCCATCCCTCTTGATTTATTGTTATTTTAACCCCTGATTCATGATTTCTCTATCACTTGTTCTTCATTATTCCTTGTACTTTGAAACCCTTTGCAAACAATCGATTATTATTTCATTGATTCTTGGTGCAATGATTCAAAACCATAGATCAGGCATCAGTATGACCTAGTGGAGGTTCGATAATGGGCATAGCAGTGGATCAAATGATTGTGGGTGTCGGATTCACATTATTTATTGGTAACAAATAATTTATATGATATCATTTATCAAGTTTATTAAATGCCTGAATCCTATCAATTAGGTTTTTATAGTGTCCAAAAGAGCTTGGATCTAGAGTTTTAAGTTGAACTGAACAGTCAAACAAAATCTGGGAGATCGACAACGTGAGTGGGAGGAAGAAGAAGGGTTTCTGAAAAAACCTGATCTGCAGGGCATGTAGTCATTGACTGCACATCATGTAGTCCCCCTTGAATTAACTTGAAATTTACATGGTAAGCACACAAACACAGGGTGGAGTACATGAGTTGCCTATATGGCATGTACTCCCCCCACACGGTTTGGCTTATACCGATTATACGGACTACCCTATGTACTGGTATACGGGTAGGGATACATGGGTTGATGTTGTGTATTGGAACATGGCTGGAGTACATAGGTAGACCCCAGATGGAAGGACATGGAATGTGAACTTTTCTACATCTTGTGTATACCTCTTAAACTTCACATGGTTTGGAATGACATGGAATTTTGTACATGGGCAGTACCCGGGGGTCAAGGGACATAGCGTGTGACCCCATAACACACTGTATATCCCTTCCTACATGTCCTGACCTTCTTGTCCATTATATCTTAGACATGTTTTTTTAGGATTCATTCCATCCATCGTTCCCCTGAAGGTTGGAATGAATCATTTCCAACTCTTAGGATTATGATCACTTTAGCAGGATGTCCTAGATAGAGTTGTTGGAATCTCCCAAGAGGCCGAGAACATGATCATTTATTCATCATCATGCCCTATGTGGAGTTCTTGGTATCAACGTGGCCAACACTACGCAAGAGTTGATCCTCTATTTAGAGGGTTAATCCAGATTGATTTGTTAGTATCACCCCATGGCCCTAACTAGGATCCTCATATTTTGTATCATATTCTCTTTAGATTATCAACATATATTTCTCATAGTGAGAACCAACAACTAGTACCTCTATGATGAATGCCACCAATGTTATTAGACTCAGGAGTGTGTTATCATGGATGAGTGTTTCGTGGAATATTCGATATGAATTCTTAGTGTTGGTATGTAGTGCATGTTACTTACCTTTAGTCAATGTGTCTTTGATTGAGTATATCTGGACAATACTTCTATTTGTAGTGTAGACATATACCTATGTAGAGATAATAGTACTTTCCTTTGTTGTATTGCTTTGTGGTTTCGGGATTTCCTACTAAGTATTGTTATACTAACCCGTGCATGGGCTTTGCTGGAACAAAATGTGTCTTTTGAAGACGATCAAACTTTTAATGGATTCCTAGGAGGACTAGGACCAAAATATGCTTAATGAGACCGGACAGACTGATGTGTGTTCCTGTGAATTTAAAAAGCAGTCCCAATACCTTTTTCTTACAGTTTTGACTAGTGGTTACAGACTTTTTTTGGGGGGCTTGTATTCTGGCCTTGTTTACATTAATTTTCTTCCTTTCATATTCTGGTTGTGGGATATAGTTATATGCATGTATTTTTTACTAAGTGGTTTTTACATTTCAATATTTTTTGGTATTGGAGATGTGTGCATGAGTACTAGTATATGGTAAATTCCTCCAATGTTAGTGATATACATAATCAGTGTGAGTCACCTACCCATGAACTATTGGAGGTGGTCTTAGAGTGTCGCAGCACGGGCCCCACGGGGATGGGTCATGATGGTTTTACTATAAAATCCTGACATTATTTTTCAATCAATTAATTTAACATATTAAACATTTTATTAAAGAATTAATAATTCAACTTATCAAATAATCACTTAACACATTTATATATTTGAAGGACAAAAGGAAATGGATCCTACCGCAAGAGGAGATAACCAAGCTGAACACTTTGGCACTAGACATTTTCATTGGCGACCATTCTGAGCTCATACTTCCCACCTCCAAGAATATTCCCCTTTAAATATACTTAAGGACACCAATCTCTAATGTATATATTTTCATGGCCCTGAAAATGTACAAGGGGATCCTTAGATATATTCTCATATATGAATACACCCATTTCTACTTAAACCCATATGCATTTTTTATATTATATGTAAGTACACATAGACCTATATATATGTTCACTACCATGGGTTAATATACATATAATGGGTGATATTACATATAAATATACATACCTATGCATATTCAGTAAGTCACCATTGACTCTGTAGACTCAAACTCACCTCAAGGATGACCAGACAGACTAAAAATAAATTCTAGGTACTCAAAACCACTGAAAAACCCCAAATAAAGATAGTGTTGAACAAGAAGTGGGATAATACCTTAACTCGGGTTGATAAAACTAATTTATATAAACCAATCCACTTCACTCTAAGCATTAGATGTTAAAACATGCAAGATTATGTTGGAAGACACCCTTCGTATGCCCTAACACTGAAGAGGAAACCAAAATCGGGTTAAACCCTAACTTAGGGTTTGGACAAACTGTGTAGGGAAATAGGGAAGAGAAAAAACACAAGAAAAGGAAATAATATGGAACCATAGACCTTACCACTAGGTTACAACCAAGTATTGGGTGGAAAACAGATGGAAAATCAGCACACAAAGGCCATGAGGAGGGGTGTCATGTATAGTGGAGAGAATGGGGAGAGGTTCTCACACGAGTAAGGGGGAGGGAGGGTTAGATTTATATTTTATTTTCTTTTATTTTAATTTTATTTAAATGAAAATAATTTTTTAAAAGCACACTATACGGTTTGGTTAACACGGTTAGACAAACCATGCACCAACCTTGCGACACCCCTTACTTAAGAAACCAACTCACATGGTTTTCCCCACACAGTAAGCCAAAATTTGAGAAAACCAAGAAGTTAAGAATGTATAGATACTGTCTAAGTTGCACTACCCATGTTATCTTGGAGCACAATGTGGAAAACTATGTGTATCCCATGTGCACCACCTCTATCAACCTGTTTTAGGCCGCATGTTTTACATCTACGAGATGCATGGTTTTAGACAAACCATGAGCCCTGTTTAGAGCATCCAAACCATGAATTTCTAGATCTTGGTGCTCTTGAAAATAAATGAGACCTCCAAGAGACCTATAAGGTCTTCATATAATTTCAAAAATAGAAAATTGAAGTGTTCCAACTCTCACAATTTCATTCCAAATCTCAGTTTGTAAAACGGGCCATCTAGTAAATGCAAAAAAATAAAATTCCATTAAATTACTAATGTTCCAAAAACACAAGACTCTACATGTATAGAGTTCCTAGACATGTCATGAAGGACATGGGTAGAACAACTTATAGTAGTAAAGGTTATGCACCATAGTACACAGACACAGGTAGGTTTACACAGACATGGCCTGGAGCATAGGTAGGACACTGGGTGGTTGAGGTACGGCATGTAGTCTATTTACACAGCATATGGGAATACATTGGTAGTGATCTATGTGCCAGTATGTGAATATCTAGGTGAAATAGGGGTACCACTCATTTTTTGGGTTCCCTTACATTCCATGTACCCCTTATTCCAATTCGATTAACCTTCTACTTCTATGATAAACTTCGTTTGGACTCATATTTTAGCTTGTGAGTAGCCTATCATGAGTGTTTTTTCACGAAGAAAACAATAGTGAAATATAGGATGGATTTTGAGATATGATTCAATATGTAATGAGTGTGATGATTATTTAGGTGGCACTCAATGATGGAAGTGATTGGGTCGGATCACTGGAGAGATCATAGTGGCACTCTCCTATTGGGTTGGACAAGGGTCCTCTATCAACCATTAGATGGTCACCCTCATGTTGGCACAAAGAAGGGTTCCTCTACCTACCCACTGAGTGGAACCATCCTACTAGTTATGGCATGAGTCCTCGATCAATGATTAGAGTGGAACCCTCATATTTGGTGGGGCATGGGCCCTCTATCTACCACTAGATTGGCCCCCTCCTACTGGACATGGCAAGGGTCATCTATATGCTATTCTAGTGGAACCCTCCTATGGTATTAGGGCATGGTTCCTTGACCATCAGAGTGGAAACCTTCAGTTGGGATAGATCATTGGTCCTTTTTCAACTATTGAGGGGCACCCTCCTACACTATTGGGGCATGGTGCCTTGATCATCAGATTGGAACCCTCCTTCTGGGATAGGGCATGGGTCCTCTATCGACTACTGAGCAGCACCCTCCTATAGAGTTAGAGTGAGGTTTCTTAACCATCAGAGTGGAACCCTCCTTCCAAGATAGGGAATGGTTCATCTGGTTATCTATTGAGTGGTACCCGCCTAGTGTAACAATGCATGGTTCCTCTTTTTAGAGATTGTGCCCCTCGACTATACGGTATAGCAATGAGGATTGTCTTGACTTGGATGTTTCTTAGGAAAACGTACAAGATGTTGGGAAATGTTGATTGAACTATTAAAACATTTTTGACTCTTTCCTGGGATGGGATATGATATGGAGATCCCATTTCTCTCTCATTTGGTCCTCTTTTTATGAACATATATATATGTATCTATGTTGTTAGATTTTGTTACTCTCATTCTTTGGGTTGAGCTATCTATTCTTATCATTTCTCACATTGCTCCCCCCACATCTTTTATAGAACCCTATTGAGCATGTATATACTCATCCCAGCATGGGCTTTCCCACATGTGTCGTGCCTTATGTAGACAATGCACATGTTGGGGGTGGTTACATATGAGCACAGGGATACATTGTGAATTTGACTATGTATGGTGTTCGAGGCTTGGATATATGGTGTCATGCTCTCTCGGCATTCTACTTTTCTATTTTTTCTAGTTGGGAAAATGTTTTGGTTTGTTGTATATTTTGTCCCATTACATTTCAATTTACATTATCATACTCTTTTTATTTCCTAGAGGTTTTCCATGTATGTTTATTACTCTATATATTTCATCATTTTATTTTATTCCTCTACACTTCTTCATTGAGATGGTCGAGTGTCTGTGTACATGTATGTAAGGAAAATGCCTCCCATATTAGTTATGTCTTTCATTTCATTTCACCAACCCCTAGACTATGGATTTGGGATCCGGGTAGTTGTGTCACAAGCACTATTGATTCTGTTTGTGACAATTTTAACTAATTAAAATAGAGAAACATTATGCACTTTAAAATAGTTTTCAAGGAAAAATAATGTGTTTTTAAGACTAAGAATAAACTTATACAAAAATTAAGTAAAATGATGATTTAAATGTAATTAATTGAATTTTTTATAAATAAATAATAATTATGTTAATTTTAAATAAAATTAAAATAATAAAGGGTTTTCTAAATTACTTAATTTATTAAAAAAATTATAGTGTTACAAAAAACGATATTTTCACTATTCATTGAAAAATCAATATTTTCTAAAAAATCCCAAAATTTAACCATAAGTAAATATTCATATGATGATTTAAAAAATTAAGTTCATTTTATGAAATACATTTTATAAAAGTGGAAAAAATTATTTATATCATTTTCCCATAAAAATCATTAAAATCATTTTTGAAGAAAATTAATTTTTGATGAATAAAATGACTTTGGTTAAAATTGAGTGATTAGTTAATAAGAATTTATAAATAAATTTATATTTATTTGTAATTTTATATTTATTTGATTAATTATTTAATCCTATTTATACCTTCCAATTTAATGTCTAGGTTATGATGGTCATAAATAATCATCGTTCATTTAGGCTCAGTGTAGTGTGTCACATACACTATCTAAAATATTTTTCCTTTTAAAAAACCTAGGGTGTTACATGGTGAGATATTTCTCAATGGAATTTTATACAGGATGGGATGAAAATATACCATTGTTTGAGTTCTCATACAAAAATTTATTTCCATCAAGTATTCAAATAGCTCCATGTGAAGCTCTATATGGGAAGTGATGTAAAACTTCTACATGTAGGGATAAAGTTGGTGAATGAAAGATTCATGGGCATGATCTAATATAATAAATGATAAATAATTTTTAATCCATTTAGATACACATTAAAAATACTCATAGTTGATAAAAGAGATATGTTGAAAATCATTGAAGGGACTTGGAGTTTGAAGTTCGAGACAAAGTGCTCCTTCCAATATCACCATAGAATACAGTCATGTAGTTTGGAAAGAAGGAAAAACTCAACCTTGGATACATTGGTCCCTTTGAGAACCTTTTTCACATATGATCATTGTCCTATCAGTTAAAACATACACAAAATATGTCTCAAGTTCTTGATGTGTTCCATGTATCTCTAATAAAAAAGTACATACTTGATCCATCACATGTACTGAATCTAGAGTTGGTAAAACTAGAGTATGATGTCCTCTATGGGAGATATCAAGTGTAGATCATAGACCATAGAGATAAGGTTATATGAAATAAAAAAAATTACCTCATTAAATTATTTTGTAAAAAACAAAATTATGAAGAAGAAACATGTGAACCTGGTGAGGTAATGAAACAAAAGTACCATCATATATTCTCAACTGAGGATATGAATTGAAATTTCATGGATGAAATTTCTAAAGATTATAAGAATGTATCATCCCAAACTTCTATATATATATATATATATTTAATTTTCCTTCTGAATAAAATATGTTTTCATATTTAGGAATAAAATATAGTTCAAAAATAAGCAAAACATAATTATTTATTTTATAAATTTGGAACATTTTATTTAAAATGTAAATTTATCCATGAAAATTAAAACATGTATAATAGGAATATAAACACACACACAAAAAATTATAACTAAAAATTTTGGATCATGTTGGTCTCCAAAAATTATAGCACTTGAAAATTATATTATTAATCTCATTGAAATTTTAGAAATGAAAAATATAGAATCTTAAGAATAATTGCAATGATTTATGAATGAAGAAATTAAAGGATATATATAGTAACTAATATGAAGATTGAAATAATATTATAACCATTTGGAATAGTAACCTGACCGTTAGGAATAGCAACTTGGCTATTGGAATAGTTAATTGACTTCAAAATAGTAAATTTTTGAATAAGTTTTATTTATGCTGAAAATATAAATATATAATTACATAAAATAAATATCAAGATTAAAAACTCAATAAAATAATAAGAACTTTTTAAATAAGTTTATTTTAAATTATTTCAAAAAAAATCATAATTTTTACATTAATACTTAAAATTAACTATGCTATAAAATTATTTCAATGAATTTAATTTCATTTTTTGAATCATCGTATAGAAATTTTATATGGATTGGTTTAGGTAGTTTTTTTAAAAACATCATTTTTAGGATAATAGTAAATGCACTATTTTTTTCAAGTGGCATATTTTAAATTACATCATCAACATAAAAAATTATATAATTTTAGGCTCATCCAATAACAATTTTAATAATTTAAATAATTTACTAAATTAAAATTCAAAACCAAAGAAAGTGTTTTCTAAAGTATAAAGTCTAAATTATTACATTAAAAAAATTCATTTTTCCATTTTTTTTTACAAAAGTAATGAATTTGGTTCCTAAGGTATATAAAGTCTTAAAAATATTATTTTAAATTTTATATAATTCATGATGTCAAAAATATCACCACTACAAGGTTTACCTTAGAAATTATATTTATTCAATAGTTTATCCTAAAAACACTCATCCCATCATGTATAAATACACTTTCTTCTTAATCTTGGAAAATTACTTCACTTCCACTATCCAAATCCATATATCTTACCAATTACCATCTCATATTTGATAACCTAAATTTTATAAATGAAATTCCTTATTTGAATGAAAAATGTCTTATTGTTTAATGTAGTTATATAAAACACATGGACTACTTTTGTTATTTTAGCCCATTATAAAATATAATTAGTCAAATTTAAAATATTGTTAAAAATTTTAACCATTGATAATATATTCATTGTATGGTTTAATTTTAAGATTATTATATATTAAAGGTTATGATAAATTCTAATTGACACAGACAAAAAAACGACAACCTCGACCAGTAAGATCATACACTATGAAGCCAATTTATCAGAGCTTCTAAGGTATATATCAACCCGAGAATTTTTCCTTGACTAATCCCAATTTGAGATTCAATAACTAAAGATTGATAAAAATAATTTGCATGAGATATTCAAGCATATAGAGATTATGGACCCAACCATGTTCACTAAACCTGTCACGACCCGACCCAACGGGGCTCGAGCCGTGACTCCCCAAGCCCGCCTCCAATAGGCCAGGTGTTGGTGACTAGCGTAGAGTAGGCTATCGCATACATGGGAGGCATTAGCCTAAGGTACCTGTACACACGCACACACATACACCTCCATGCAACAGTGCAGAGATATATAAAACTAAAAAGTAAAAATGCATGCATACACTATCCCACAACCAGAGTACAGCAAAAGTACAAAGGGAAAAACAGGGCCCACCAAAAGAAAACTAAAAGCGCATAAAACCTGCTCTGAAGACGGGGGATGCTGCCACAAACACCGCCAAAAACCTCCCTCATCACTGCACCGACAAACACCCCGGTCAGTCTCGCTCACTCAGCTCCACCTGATTCGGGACCTCCTGGGACTTCGTCGAAAGGCTTGTGGTCTGCACAAGACACAAACATGTACGGGAAAATCCCGTGCATGGGTGAGTATAAACATACTCAGTAGGCACCCCAAAAACCCAAAACCAAAGAGAGAAAATGAAAGGCAACAGTCTGCTCATCCCAGCCAGATGGAACCCAAACAAGAGAGAAACTCCATCTCATGACCATCCTCAGCTAAACAAAACTCGTCAGCTGAGATCAGGTGTATGCCCATACATAACCTTGAACAATCCATATATAATCATCTCACGCAATAAACCACATGAGGTACCGACCTCAACACCAGCAACTAACCACAACCCAAAGAGTACACCACAATATCACTGTCATCCCAGATGACACTCATCCGAGAGATACACTCCATCGGGTTTCTCCCAAACCTCTTAGACGCTCACCTGAGAGATCACGCTCGTCGGATAGCATCACTGAGGGTAACTCACCGAAACAACATAACCACCAAACTCCTTGGATAGGGGATCACTCCTAGGGTCCGCTAGGGGATACAAAAACCCACTCCGGTATACGAAGATCTCACAGATAGGGGATCACTCCTAGGGTCCGTTGGGGGATACCACGACCCGATCTGGCATACGTAGTTCTCACAAATAGGGGATCACACCCAGGATCCGATGGGGGATACCATAACCCGATCTGGCGCTCGACAGAAGCACATTAATCAGATAGAGGATCATCGCCCATATAAAGGTGGTCACGACGATACTGAAACCCTATCTGGTATAACTCACGATGTAGGGGATCGAACCGACGATGCCGCAGCCCTACAGGAACCACGCGCTGAGTAGGGGATCGCATAACCAACAATACCACAACCCTACTCTACACCTCATGCTGAGTAGGGGATCATATAACCGACAATGCCATAACCCTACTAAGTACGGCCCACCACGTAGGGGATCATAATCCCGATGATGCCACAAACCCTACGAGGTTAACCTGCTAGATAGAAGATTGTCGCTCATGAATAAGCGGTCACAGCGATACCAAGAACCTGATCTAGGGAAAAGATTATAGAGGATCCTGCTCCGGGCCCACCAGAGGGATGCCACAACTCTAACAGTTTAAACATCCCATTGATAGGATCACAAAACTATAAGAAGGTTGTGATGCCACACAAACCCTCGTGGGAACGAACCAAGGGAGAACCCTCAACCACTGCTGGTCCAAAACATCGCTAACCCGAGAAACCCACAACAACGCCACATTGGGAACCTCCAAGGCCAAAATTGAGGCCACCATCGCGTTCCATGTGAAAAAACACATAGGATAGGCTGTTTACTCACCCGAAACGGAGCATCGGTGAAAAAGGTACTGTTCACCAAAGGCCAGCCTGTGCGGGGCCCACACAATGATCCTGAAACCCATCGACCGGATCATACCACGGTGATCCCCTCGGAAAAACAAGCAGGGTCGACTACTCGCTCGTCTGAAACGGACACTCAGTGAAAAAGGTATTATTCACCGAAGGCCAGCCTGGGTGGGGCCCACGCCTCGATCCCAAAACTCGTCGAACGGATTGCACCATTGTGATCCTATCGAAAAAACACATAGGATCGACTAATCATCTGCCAAAATCGGACTCCTGGTGCAAAAGCTGCATTTCTCCGCAAATGCCAAAACCCAGCCTCATAGGGCCCGCACCCCATTCTCAGTCCCAACACCCTGAAACCATCTCAAAAAGTCCTCCGTACCACCAGGGTCTCAACGCCACTGACGGAACGTCATTCGGACGCTCCGGGTAGAAGTTACAACGGCCCGAAGTCATAAAATAATAAAATAATATTAATTTACACGACGTTTCTAGCTCCTGGGCCACAATCCCGAACCTTTAAACCCTCAAACCCACACCAGAGGGTTTGCCTCGTCGTCAGGGTCTCTTCGCAGCAAAAGGAACCCGAATCTGGTACCCAGATTGCAAGATATGGTGGTTTAAAGACCCCCGTATGATAAAAGAGGTCGGACCGGCCTCGACCGGCTGGCGGCCCTCTGCCTCGCGGCGCACTACGCCGCCGCGCTCCCCGGCGCGCCCCCGCACTGGGCGGCTAGCCACCTGCGCCACGGCCGCCTCACCGATGGATCTTCCACGGACCGCTGGGGGCACTCCGGTGGTCCGCTTTACGATCTGGAGGTGTCTACATGACCCTCAGGACCGGATCTCCATTGCAACTGCTTCAATTTGCAGAAAAACGCAGCAAAAACGGGATTGGGGGTTAAAACTGAAATCCGCCTACCTTGCGGGTGAAACGCCGACATTCTGCCTTAGATCCGCACTTTAGAGCTTCCGTTCCGCTCTCCTGGAACGTCCGTCGTCGAATTCTGAGCTCGTGGGCGCTTCGTTTCCTCGATTCGGAAGATCGGCGGCGAAGAACGACGAAGAACGCCGAGAGGGACGATAAAAGGGGGGGGTGCTGATATTTATATCAGCCACCCGTCGGCGCCAAACCCGCCTCGGACCCGACGCCCGATGCGAACAAAGGTAAGGTCACCCCTAGGGTAAACGCATCATTCTGAACGCAATGACGGACTCAAGTTTTCAATCCGAGACTCCGTTAAGAAGTTATTCCAGCCAACGCTCACACACTAACTTCTCTATTTAATTACTAAAACGCCCTTGGTGGCGTTTCTCACCGTAGGCCCGCCTCAGCAAATTTTTCACCTCGGCTAGGGTAAACGGCACATTCTGAACGCAATTGAGCCCTCAGATTACCGTTCTGAGATACCGTTTAGAAGATATCACACCCCGCCACGTGCATAGTATAAAAATACTTAATGTTTTTTATAAAATTAATTCTGGGTACACCGGGCCTCGGAATCTTACGCCGTCTTCGCGCCTAGATCTGGAATTATTTGTAGAAATATTCCAAAGTCTGAGAGGGCCAAAGAACCGAGTCGCTACATCCTCCCCCCCCCCCCTTAGAACTTTTCATCCCCGAAAATCCCTAAGCACGAGGAAAGAGACTGGACTCTCAACTGGGTCTCACACACCAGTGAGTTCGACCACAAACGCCCATGTCCGAACACATAAGTCAGAGGGACTCATCCACCACACCTCGACACTATCCTCTTTGAGCGGCACTGACTTGCTCGCATGGTTTTAATCGCGTCACAAAAACGCATCTCAGTGGGGGAAGGATCCCTCTTCCTCAAGCATTCGAATCATGCTGAACAACACCCACACAAGGTCTTACCAACACCCTGAACAAAACTCGAGCAAGCAACAAAATTTAAAGAGTACTTCTAGATAGTGCGTATCAAACTACTGCAGAAAGTAGAAAAGACACAAGGCATACCTCTATCCATCCGTGGATCCTCTGGGTCCATAGCCTCCAGGGCATGCAGCTCTCCTCGCCCTCGGCCACCAGCTCCCTGAGCTTGGCGTGGACCACCTGGGGGTGGGGGTGGTGGCAACTGATACCACCTACCACCGCCTCCTGTTGTACCAGCTCTGTTTCCACATCCGCCGCCCTGCGGACCTCCTTGCTCGAGATGCTGCCTCTTCCAAGGCGGTCCATCAACCGGCTCCCTCTCAGTAGCTCGACGAGTCAGACAATCTCTAGCAAGATTTCCCCAACCGTCACAAGCATAACACCACCTCTCTTGCGGCTGACCAAAACTGGCATGCGAGCCCTGAGCCCCAGATCCTCCATCCTGGGGTCGCCTCCTGAAACGTTGACCACATCCAGACCCCTGAGTCTGTCATCGGCTACCAAATGCAGACATCTCATCCCTCACGTGCCCATCACTAACAGGGGGAAACTTCTCAGCCACAAAACTCTCCACCACCAACGCTCGCTCCAGCACTCCAGCATAGGTGGGAAGGAACAAGGAAACCACACCTGCTCAGATGTCCCTATGTAAGCCCTGCTCAAAGGTCTGATCTTTAAAGAACGGGTCTCGAACCATATCCAGGGAGTAGCGCGACAGGTTTGTAAACCTTGTCGTGTACTCTGACACGGTCATGCCCTCCTGTCGATGCTACAGAAGCTCTGGAATCCACACTAACCTCAGCGTCATGGGATAGAAATCCTCCCTGAAGAGACGCTCAAACTCTTCCCACGTGAGAGTCTCCTCGTTATGGGACTGCGTCACCAGGATCCACCGTCGCCCAAACAAACCATGCAGAAGGCTCGCCGCTAGGACCACCATCTGATCTGGGGGTGTCCTCACAAGGCGGAAAACTCAGGTGACTGCCTCAAGCTAGTCATCAGCTGCCTGGGGGTCTGGATCACCCTGAAACCTCAGAGGTTTCTGCCTCTCGAACTCGTGCAGCGCACTCAGTCTGCGCGCAACCTCATCCTGCACTTCTGGTACAACCAGTTGCTCGACAGGTGGCGGCTCAACTGGAAGACCACCTGGAGGTGCAACCTCAGAACCTGCGCCCTGCTCCACAGCCTCTGCACGGGGCGGATCGTCACCACAATCCTACTGCGGAACCCTCACTGGTTGTCGTCGTGGAGGCATCCTGAAATACATTCAATACGCACCATAGTCAAAGAGTATATTAAGAGAGCTGACTCGAGAAGAACAAGGAAAACCCCAAAAACCCAGTCTTATATGATGCATGTACCATTATGTCCCTGCGACCAGTGTACGAATGTCCCGAGTCGAAAGGCAGGTTATCAGAGTCCTGGTATATGGATACGTCGGCCGCCGCACCAACACTGGAGTCCCTGGCCTGAAAGATGAACTCAAAACATCCTCACACTGCCGCTATGCAACCTGAACAAAACTCACAGGTAGACAAGCTATGCTCTGAGATCCCAAAGGTGGAACCTCCTCTGATACCACTCTGTCATGACCCGACCCAATGGGGCTCGAGTCATGACTCCCCAAGCCCACCTCCAATAGGCCAGGGGATGGCGACTAGCGCCGATTAGGCTATCACACACATGGGAGGCATTAGCCTAAGGTACCTGTACACACGCACCCACATACAACTCCATGCAACAGTACAGAGATATATAAAATTGAAAAGTAAAAATGCATGCATACACTATCCCACAACCAGAGTACAACAGAAGTACAAAGGGAAAAACATGGCCCACCAAAAAAAACTACAAGCGCGTCCAACCTACTCTGAAGAAGGGGACGCTTCCACATAACCGCCGAAAAGATCCCTCGGCACCGCACCCGCAAACACCCCGGTCGGTCTCGCTTACTCAACTCCGCCTGCTCTGGGTCCTCTTGGGACTCCGTCGAAAGGCATGTGGTCTGCACAAGACACAAACATGTGCGGGCAAAGCCCGTGCATGGGTGAGTATAAACATACTCAGTAGGCACCCCAAAACCCCAAAACCAAAGAGAGCAACCGAAAGGCAACAGTCTTCTCATGCTAGCCAGAGGGAACCCAGACGAGAGAGAAACTCCATCTCATGACCATCCTTGTCTAAACACAACTCGTCAACTCAACTTAGGTGTATTCCCATACATACACCTTGAACAATCCAGATATAATTAGCTCACGCAATAAGCCACGTGAGGTACCGACCTCAACACCAGCAACTGACCATAACCCAAAGAGTACACCACATGGTCACTGTCATCCCATATGACACTCATCTGAGAGATACACTCCATCGGGTTTCTCTCAAACCTCTCAGACGCTCACCCAAGAGATCACGCTCGTCGGATAGCATCACTGAGGGTAACTCACTGAAACAACTTAACCACCAAACTCCTTGGATAGAGGTTCACTTCTAGGGTCCTCTAGGGGATACCAAAACCCACTCCAGTATACGAAGATCTCACAGATAGGGGATCCCTACCAGGGTCTGTTGGGGGATACCACGACCCGATCTAGCCTACGTAGTTCTCACAGATAGGGGATCACACCCAGGATCCGCTGGGGGATACCACAACCCGATCTGCCGCTCGACTGAAGCACATCACTCAGATAAAAGATCATCACCCATTTAAATGCCGTCACGATGATACTGGAACCCTATCTGGTATAACTCGCGATGTAGGGGATCGAACCGATGATGCCGCAACCCTACAAGAACCATGCGCTGAGTATGGGATCGCATAACCAACGACACCGCAACCCTACTCTACACCTCATGATAAGTAGGGGATCGTATACCCGACGATGCCACAACCCTACTAAGTATGGCCCACCACATAGGGGATCATTATAAGGCCCCGGCCTTAAAACTTACTTAATCATGAGATATTTCAGGAATACACCTTGAGGATCTTTTCAAGTTTAGAGTTTTAGAGAATTAGATCATAAAACAAGTATTACATTCCACATTTAAGCAAAGTGGTTATATAAAAGATAGTATTCATTTTTACCATCAACGGAAACATATTTAAAATTAAAAATCGATTCTTTCTTGACACTTCCTTGACTCTATCATCATATCATGTACCTTTCCCTTGTCCTGTGAGAAACATTTCAAAAAACATGGGATGAGCATAAAAAGCTCAATAAGGGTTATAAAAATATGGAAAGGAAACATGACTTCATATATACATAAGTATGAAATAATACTTTACCCATAAAACATAGGCACTTTAACATACCTCATCAAATCATGAATAAATCATAGAAATCATAAGACATAAAGGTAACTTGAGGCATTAATAACATTATTACGTAGGGAGTAACCCTCTTGGTTACGTTTGGAATACCCATCACAGTATATTCCCTAAATCTCTTCAGAAAAACCTTAACGTTTCATTCCTTCGCATTAACCAATGCATTGGAGAGCTATATCAGGCTCACCTGCCCTTAGTTTATCACGGAACCACCCGTATTAATAATAATGCTCAAGAACCTCAACATAATCGTATCACATAAAAAATGCATAAAGGAAACATAACATTTTCACCTTTCAATCACAAGATATCAATACAAACCATTGATATAAAAATATTATGAAAACCATTTTCAATACCAAAATAAAAGAAAAGTAAAATATGGTATTTAATTTTCTTTTTAAAAAAAGGTATGGCTTGTAGAGGAATCCGAAAATCAAATAATGGTCATGGCGACGGAGAAGTCGTTGTCGCCGCATACGTACGACAAAAACATTCCCTTTTTCTGTTTAGTAAATGCTTCGTATAAAAAATATTCCTTTTGAATAAACATAAAATTCAAAGGGTTTTATACACCGTATAAAAGAAGGTTGTGTATAAAACAAAATATGCCTCAATGAAAGGAGATTTAGACGAAGTCCCATACCTCGAGTTCGACTTGACTTGGTCGTTCTTTAATCTCCTGAATAATAAACTTGAGTTAATTTATACTTGTTTAAGAACATTTTTCAAGTTCATTATTCCTTTTATATCACATATTGCCATGTCATAAACACTATGAAATTATTTAAGTTAATAACGATCGTATTAACGATCATTGGTACTTGAGTCAAAAATAAACCCTTTATAATTACAAGTTGTTCATGTATACATTATATCCAGAATGGTATTCATGATGTAGATATCATATATATCATATATATCCAGTACATTCATGCATTTATAAGATTACATAACATTTAGAGGTAGGAAATGAAATGCACCGTTCATGGAGACGGTAAGTCGTACGTACGCATGAACGCTACTTCCATTTCTATTTCATATTTTATGAAATGGAATCATAATGATATAAAGGTATATTATAATTCCAGTGTAATATAATATATAATATCATAACTCTATCCTTTATACATCCCACATATGGTATTAATGAATCAAATCACTTTGAGGGGGCGGTAGTCCGCACTTCCTTAAATGATGATATCGTGTTTACCCATAATGGAAACCATAAAGGTATGCACAAAATGAAAAATACAGAAGCTTAAGGAAGACATAAACATATTATATATCATATATAAATATAGTTTCATCTTAATGTCCACCTTTGAAGGTGTTAAAATAATTTTGAACAGTCATCGTTTCGGGAGGCAGAAATTCGTCATCCCGGGAAACAGTATGTTATTTAACCATTAGATGTAGGTGTGTGTAAGTGTAGCTCGAATACTTCTTATAAACACATCCTAGTATATGGAAGATACTGGTGTTGTTACAAAATAAATGAATAAAAAGATTTTAGGGGGTTGGAGAAGCAAAATAAAACGAAAGAACACAAGTGAAGACATTACCTTAAAATCGGGTAACTCCCTTTGGTTTGAGCTCAAAGGCTTCCTTGGGAAGACTTATGCCCAAATTGAGGCTTCAAGGAGTAAGAGAGGGAAGTGGAGAGACAAAATGGGTTGGTTTTGGCCGAGCCCAAGTCTTTGGAAGTGTGGGTAAGGAGGTAGAGGTGTGGGCCTTTTATAAGAGGAGAGGAGGGGCACTCTTGGAAAGTAAAGAAATGTTACTTTATTTTAAAATGAGTTTCAGATTAAAAAGAACCCAAATTGTTATAATTAGAGGGTAAGGTGATAAGGGTTCTAAATCCACCCATACAATAGGTTTTGGACATGTTTAGTTCATAGATTTTACATTATCTTTTCATTTTATTTAAATCCTTTATTAATGAGGTAATCGCTGCATCATCATGATGTCCTAAATAATTTAATTTATTTAATGTCTAAAAATTATAAAAAAATATCATTATGTAGGAAATATTTTTAGATTTCTAATTAATATTTATAGTCAAAAATATGACTTTTATAACCCCATTTAAAAATTGTTTTAGTAAAACAACTCATGTTTGTGTCATTTTAATTTTAACATTAAATATAAAGATATTAATGTCATTTTCCTACCAAAGTAGCTCCATGGGGTCCCCAAGTTGACCCATGGTGTGTCTTAGTCGGCCATGACACATCCAATAAGGGTAGGACATGTGTCTAGGTATTTTCATTTTATTATAATATCATTTTTGTCTTAAATTGCACTAATTACCTCTAATTGCGATTAAAACCTTAAAAGTTACTATTCACCAAAAAATTATTTTAATCTCATTGAAACACATTTTACTTATTAATGACAACCATGTATGTCAGATTTTTTAAAATCAAATCACAGAAGTGTCAAAGTTTCATTTAAACAGAAAATTAGTTTCTTTAACTACCACTTAGTGGTTTCACTATTCATCAAAAATTGAAGTTTTTCAGAAAAATACCAAAAATTTAACCTAAGCTATATTTGATATTATGAATTCAAAAATTATGTCTATTTTATAAAATTCAAATCATATAAGTTACATTAATTAGTTTAATAATTAATTCCCACTGTCATGACAAATAGCGTGTTTTTATGAAACAATAATATCAAAAGATTGACACCAGTTTAAGTCCAATTTCAAAGTGAAATTAATTCCAATGACCACCATTGGATTAAATGGTAAAAATATATTCTAATTTCACTTCAAAACCAATTCAAAAGATAATCTAATCATATAAATAAATTAGAATAAAAATAGGGTATAAATTAAAATATAACATTTTTCACTATTCATTAAAAATGAACTTTATCAGAAAAATACCAAAAATCCACACAAAGTAAATTTTGATGTCCCAATCATAAATAATAAAAAAAATTTGACAAAAATATCTTATAAAATTTTCAAAAGATAGATTTAAAAATGGTTTTCCATCAAAAGGTAGTAAAACAATCTTTTAAAAATATTAGTGTATTCCATGCTTAAGATTGGATTTATTCTCATTTTAAGCATCTAAAACACTAGCTAATTCACTAATAGACATAGATAATAATATATATTATTAATTACTTACTTGGGGTGTTACATCCTTCCCACCTTTAGAAAATTGTGTCCCCACAATTTATTTACTTATCGAATAAATGGGGGTACTTATCCCTCATTGCATTTTCAGATTCTCATGTTGCCTCTTCCATCATGTGGTTTTTCCACAAAACCTTTACCTGATTAATCACCTTATTCCATAACACTTGCACCTTGTGGTCAAGAATTTGGACCGGTTGTTCCTCATAAGATAGGTTCTCTTCCAGCTGAACTACCTCTGGACTCAAAACATGAGATGGATCTGGCATGTACTTTCTCAACATCGAAACATGAAAAACATTGTGTACCTGAGATAAACTCGGAGGTAAATCCACTCGGTAAGCAACTGATCCAACTCCCTCCAGAATTTCATATGGTCCAGTGAACCTTGGGCTCATCTTTCCTTTCTTACCAAATCGCATCACACTTTTCCATGGTGAGACTTTGAGAAAAACATGGTCACCTACCTCAAAAGATAGATCCTTCCTCCTATTGTCCGCATAACTCTTCTGCCAACTCTGAGTTGTTCTCATGTGTTTCTGTATCAGCTGAACTTTTTCTATCATCTCTTCTACCAATTCTGGTTCCATCAGCTTTCTTTCACCCACTTCATCCCAAAAAGCTGGAGTTTGACACCGCTTCCCATATAACGCCTCAAATGGTGCCATCTGTATACTGGAATGAAAACTGTTATTATATGAAAATTCAACCAAAGAAAGATGTTGGTCCCAACTTCCCTAATAATCCATAGAGCAAGAATGTAGCATATCCTCTAATGTCTGAATTGTTCGTTCTGACTTCCCATCTGATTGAGGATGAAAAGCTGTACTAAAATTTAATTTAGTACCCAACGAATTCTGAAGGCCTTTCCAAAAGTTAGAAGTGAACCTGGGATCACGGTCAGATACAATGGAGAGGGTAACTCCATGTAACCTGACTATCTCTTTAAGATACAAACAGGAAAGTTGATCTAGGGAAAATGTATCTCGTATAGCAAGGAAATGAGCAGATTTAGTCAAGCGATCAACAATAACCCAGATTGCATTATTACCTCGAGGGGTCTTCGTCAGTCCCACAACGAAGTCAATGGATATATTCTCCCATTTCCACTCTGGAACTGGTAAAGGCTGAAGCATCCCTTTCGGTAACTTCCGCTCTGCTTTAACCTGTTGACATGTCCAACACTTCCCAGTAAAATCAGAAATATCTCTTTTCATTCCATCCCACCAGTAATACTCCCGCAGATCTCTGTACATCTTAGTACTGCGAGGATGAACTGAAAATGGAGAACTATAAGCTTCACATAACAACTCTCTCTTCAACTGTGAATCACAAGGCACACACAATCTCTTCCCAAATCTCAAAACACAATCATTATCAATTTTGAATTCAGGAAACTTACCTTTCTGAACCAGATACACCTTTTTCTACAACTCACTATCTTGCTTCTGTGCTTGCTTGATTCTGTCTGATAGATAATATTTCACTGATACCTGAAACAAAATAGAAGAACATCCTGCACCAACAACTTCTATGCCAAAGTTCATCAAATCCTTAACCAAAGGATCACGTTCCAAACGCAACATTGCTAATGAAGCATTACTTTTCGACTCAAAGCATCAGCCACTTTATTTGCTTTTCCCAGATGGAAATGAATTGTACAATCATAATCCTTGATTAATTCTAGCCATCTCCTCTATCTCATGTTCAATTCTTTCTGAATGAATATATACTTTAAACTTTTTTGATCTGTATATATTTCACACTTTACTCCATACAAATGATGCCTCCAAATTTTTAAAGCGAAAACAATAGCAGCTAATTCCAAATCATGTGTAGGGTAATTTACCTCATTAGTTTTCAACTGTCGTGAAGCATAAGCAATTACCTGATCATTCTTCATTAGGACACAACCAAGTCCTTTCAATGAAGCATCACTATAGATAACAAACTCCCCATTCTTGGAAGGTAGTGCCAAAACTGGAGCATTCACCAATCTTTTTTTCAATTCCTAAAAACAATCATCACATTCTTTTGTCCAGATAAACTTAACACCCTTTCGGGTTATTTTAGTCATTGGACTAGATAACCGTGAAAAATTTCTAACAAACCTTCAGTAATAGCCTTACAAACCAAGGAAATTACTAATCTCTATTACATTTCTGGGTCTTGGCCATTCTTCAACAACCTTTGTTTTTGCAGGATCAACGGTTATCCCATCTTTAGAAACAATGTGACTAAGGAAATAAATTTGTTGCAACCAAAACTCACACTTGCTGAATTTCCCATACAATTTCTTTTCTTTTAAGGTTTGCAAAATAACCCTTAAATGTCTTTCATGCTCCTCTTTACTTTTAGAAAACACCAAAATATCATCAATGAAAACCACCACAAACTTATCCAAGAACTCATGGAAAATTCTATTCATTAAGTCCATGAATACAGCAGGTGCATTGGTTAGCCCAAAAGGCATTACTACAAATTCATAATGGCCATATCTTGTACGAAACGCAGTCTTCGAAACATCTTCTTCCTTTACCTTCAGCTGATGGTACCCCGATATTAGGTCAATCTTTGAAAAAAACTAAGCTCCATGGAGCTGATCAAACAAATCATCGATATGAGGCAAATGATATTTGTTCTTAACAGTGATGTTATTCAAGGATCTATAATCAACACAAAGTCTCATAGGACCATCATTCTTTTTAACAAATAAAATAGTATCACCCCATAGTGATGTGCTAGGTCGAATGAAACCTTTCTCTAATAAATCTTGCAATTTCTCCCTCAACTCTAAAAGTTCAATTTGATCCATTCGATAAGGGGGTTTTAAAATTGGCTTAGCATCAGGAACTAAGTCAACAATAAATTCAACTTTCCAGTCTGGTATTATTCCAGGAAACTCATCAGGAAAAACATTAGGATACTCATTTACCACTGGCACATCATTAATCTGAACAGTTCCCTTGTTTTCAACAATATGTGCAAGGTAACATTCATTTCCATCTTTTACAAGTTTCTCGGCCTCTTAATAAGTTATCAACTGTAAGGGTTCATTCTTGTACACAAACTGAAAGTCTTTCTGAAAAGAAACTTCTTTAGCTCTACAGTCAATATTAGCATGGTAAATAGAGAGTCAATCCATACCCAGGATAACATCAAACTCTACTAGAGGTAGAACAATAAGGTTTTCAAGTAGGTTCTTTCCACAGATAAGGATAAGAAGATTCTTATAAATTCTTTTTACCTCAACATTTCCCCCAAGTGTTTTTACCACAAGTTTAGGCGTCATTTCTTGAGATGGTATTCCCATTTTACTAGAAAAGGTTTCAGAGATGAAAGAATGTGTGGACCCCGGATCAAACAACACACTGGCTTAATCTGAAAAAACAAACAATGTACCTGATACAACATCATTTGATGGCCCGACATCTACTGAAGTAGTTTCAAAGGATTTTACCACCCCTTTATGCTTGTAGTATAACTTCTTCCCATCACTCAAGCTCTTTGTCGAACACTCGTTTTCATAGTGACCCATCTCATTGCACTTAAAACATTTCACTAACTGTAAATCAAATTTGGACTTACCATCACCTTGATCTTTTTTAGTGCAATCATGAGCCTTATGTCCCATATTACCACATCAGTAGCACTTTCCAGAATTTAGAAGACATTCCCCAGCATTCCTTTTACCACATTTATCACAAACTGGAAACTTAGTTTTCTTACCATTAGACTTTTCTGAAGAATTCTTCCCTTTCTCCTGCCACCTCGGTCTCTTCTTCTGCTGGTTGTTATAGAACACTTGATCATCAGCAAACTCCATTGCCACATTCTCAGCACATCGAACATGCTTTTCATAACTTTTAAACTCATGAGAAGCTAATGTCGTTCGATATTTTTGTTTTAATCCTGAGTAAAAAACGATTGATTTTACTATCAAGGTCTCGGATAAAATTTGGAGCATACCTTGCCAATCGAGTGAACCTCTCTTCATAGGCAGCCACTGAGTCTTCCTCTTACCTCAATTCCAAGAATTGTTTTTCCATCCTAAGTCAAAAAGCCTTAGGAAAATACTTCTCAAGAAACATACCTTTGAATTCATCCCAGTCAAGAGCATCAATCTCATCAGCGTCCCTAATATTTTTAACCATCGACCACCACTGATCTGCCTCACCCTCCAAACGGTAAATAGCAAGACTAACCTTTTGATTGTCTAAACACCCCATGACATCAAAAATCTTCTCCAGTGCTTTAATCCACCCATCAGCTAACACAGGGTCAGATGATCCTCTGAATGATGGGGGATGTTGCCTCATGAAATGTTCCACCACTGACATGTTCCTCTGCGGTTGATCTGGCTGATCTCACGCATGGATACCACTACCATTTATCGCTTGAGTCAACTGCTCCATTACTACAATAAACTGTTCAGTTCTAATTCCAACCATCTCAGGAGGCTGATTCGGAAGGTTATTTCCTTCTGTATGCCTTCCTAGCACTGCTTCCCTATTTCCTCTACGGAAAACCATTCTGAACAAACATTTCTTAGATGAAGCAACATGGTAATCTTCAAATTCTATATCATTTCAAAAAAAAAATTTGGATAATCATTTAATAAAATTCTAACTCCTAAAGTTATCTAAACCGACCTTTGATACCAACTATAAGGCCCCGAACTTAAACCTTACTTAATCTTGAGATATTTCAAGAATACACCTTGAGGATCTTTTCAGGTTTAGAGTTTTAGAGAATTAGATCATAAAACATGTATTACATTCCACATTTAAGCAAAGTGGTTACAAAAAAGAAAGTATTAATTTTTTCCATCAACGGAAACATATTTAAAATAAAACATGGATTTTTTCTTGACACTTCCTTGACACTATCATCATATCATGTACCTTTCCCTTGTCTTGTGAAAAAACATTTCAAAAAACATGGGATGAGCATAAAAATCTCAGTAAGGGTTATAAAAATATGGAAAGGAAACATGAGTTCATATATACAGAATAATGAAATCATACTTTACCCATAAAACATAGGCACTTTAACATACCTCATCAAATCATGAATAAATCATAGAAATCATAAGACATAAAGTTAACTTGAGGCATTCATAACATTCTTACGTAGGGAGTAACCCTCTTGGTTACATTTGGAATACCCATCATAGTATATTCCCTAAATATATTCGTAGAAACCTTAACGTTTCACTCCTTCATGTTACCCAATGCATTGGAGAGCTATATCGGGCTCACCCGCCCTTAGTTTATCACGGAACTACCCATCTTCATAATAATGCCCAAGAACCTCAACATAATCATATCACATAAAACATGCATAAAGGAAACATAACATTTCCACCTTTCAATCACAAGATATCAATACAACACATTGATATAAAAACATTATGAAAACCATTTTCAATACCAAAATAAAAGAAAAGTAAAACATGGTATTTATTTTTCTTTTAAAAAAAGATATGGCTTGTAGAGGAAGCCGAAACTCAAATAATGGTCATGGTGGCGGAGAAGTCGTTGTCACCGCATACGTACGACAAAAACATTCCCTTTTGTCATTTAGTAAATGATTAGTATAAAAAAGATTCCTTTTGAATAAACGTAAAAGTCAAAGGGGTTTATACACCGTATAAAAGAAGGTTGTGTATAAAACAAAATATGCCTCAATGAAAGGAGATTGAGACGAAGTCCCATACCTCAGGTCCGACTTGACTCGGTCGTTATATAATCTCCTGAATAATAAACTTGAGTTAATTTATTCTTGTTTAAGAACCTTTTTCAAGTTCATTATTTCTTTTATATCACTTATTGTCATGTCATGAAAACTATGTAATTATTTAAGTTAATAACGATCGTTTTAACGATCATTGGTACTTGAGTCAAAAATAAACCCTTTATAATTACAAGTTTTTCATGTATCCACTATATCCAGAATGTTATTCATGATGTAGATATCATATATATCATATATATCCAGTAAATTCATTCATTTATAAGATTACATAACATTTAGAGGTAGGAAATGAAATGCACCGTTCATGGAGACGGTAGGCCGTACGTACGCATGAACGCTGCTTCCATTTCTATTTTGTATTTTATGAAATGGAATCATAATGATATAAAGTTATATTATAATTCCAGTGTAATATAATATATAATATCATAACTCCATCCTTTATACGTCCCACATATGGTATTAACGAATCAAATCACTTTGAGGGGGCGGTAGTCCGCACTTCCTTAAATAAAGATATCGCGTTTACCCATAATGGAAACCATAAAGGTATGCCCAAAATGAAAAATACAGACGCTTAAGGAAAACATAAACATATTATATATCATATATAAATATAGTGTCTTCTTAATGGCCACCTTTTAAGGTGTTAAAAGAATGTTGAACAATCATCGTTTCGGGAGGCAGAAATTCGCCATCCACGGAAACAGTATATTCTTTAACCATTACATGTAGGTGTGAGTTAGTTTAGCTCTAATCCTTCTTATAAAAACATCCTAGTATATGGAAGACACTGTTGTTGTTACAAAAGAAATTAATAAAAAGAGTTTAGGGGGTTGGAGAAGCAAAATAAAACAAAAGAACACAAGTGAAGACATTACCTTAAAATCGGGTAACTCCCTTTGGATTGAGCTCAAAGGCTTCCTTGAGAAGACTTCTACCCAAAGTGAGGCTTCAAGGAGAAAGAGAGGTAAGTGGAGAGACAAAATGGGCAGGGTTTGGCCGAGCCAAAGGCTTTGGAAGTGTGGGTAAGGAGGTAGAGGTGGGGGACTTTTATAAGAGGAGAGGAGGGGCACTCTTGGAAAGTAAACAAATGTTACTTTATTTTAAAATGATTTTATGATTAAAAAGGTTCCAAATTGATATACTTAGAGGGTAAGGTGATAAGGGTTCTAAATCCACCAATCCAATAGGTTTTGGACATGTGTAGGTCATTGAGTTTACATTATCTTTTCATTTTATTTAAATCCTTTATTAATGAGGTAATCGCTGCCTCATCATGATGTCATAAATAATTTAGTTTATTTAATGTATAAAAATTATAAAAAAACTCTCATGATGTAGGAAATATTTTTATATTTCTAATGAATATTTATAGTCAAAATTCTGACTTGTATAACCCCATTTAAAAATTGTTTTAGTAGAACAACTCATGTTTGTGTCATTTTAATTTTAACACTAAATAAAAAGATATTAATGTCATTTTCCTAACAAAGTGGATCCATGGGATCCCCAAGTTGACCCATGGCTTGTCTTGGTCGGCCATGACACATCCAATAAGGGTAGGACATGTTTCTAGGTAGTTTATTTTTATTATAATATCATTTTTTCCTTAAATTGCACTAATTACCTCTAATCGCGATTAAAAACCTAAAAGTTACTATTCACCAAAAAAATATTTTAATCTCATTGAACCACATTTTACTTCTTAATGACAACCATGTATGTCGGATTTTTGAAAATCAAATCACAGAAGTGGCAAAGTTTCATTTAAACGAAAAATCAATTTCTTTAACTACCACTTAGTTGTTTCACTATTCATCAAAAATTGAAGTTTTTCAGAAAAATACCAAAACTTCACCCTAAGCTATATTTGATATTCTGAATTAAAAAATGATGTCTATTTTACAAAATTCAAATCATATAAGTTACATTAATTATTTTAATAATTAATTCCCAGTGTCATGACAAATAGCGTATTTTTATAAAACAATAAGTATCAAAAGATTGACACCGGTTTAAGTCCAATTTCAAAGTAAAATTGATTCCAATGACCAAAATTGGATTAAATGGTAAAAATATATTCTTATTTCACTTCAAAACAAATTCAAAATATAATCTAATCATATAAATAAATTAGATTAAAAATAGGTTTTGAATTAAAATTCAACATTTTTCACTATTTATTAAAAATGAACTTTATCGGAAAAATACCAAAAATTCACACAAAGTAAATTTTGATGTCCCAGTCATAAAGAATAAGTTTATTTTAACAAACATATCTTATAAAATTATCAAAAGATAGATTTAAAAATGGTTTTCCATCAAAAGGCAGTAAAACAATCTTTTAAAAATATTAGTGTATCCAATGCTTAAGATTGGATTTATTCCCATTTTAAGCCTCTAAAACACTATCTAATTAACTAATAGAAATAGATAAAGTATCTATTATTCATTACGTACTTGGGATGTTACAATCATAATCCTGATGATGCCAAAAACCCTACGAGGTTTACCTGCTAGATAGGGGATCGCTGCCCGTGAATAAGCGGTCACAGCGATACCAAGAACCCGATCTAGGGAAAAGATGCTAGAGGATCCCGCTCCGGGCCCACCGGAGGGATGCAAAAACTCTAACAGTTTAAACATCTCATCGAGAGGATCACAAACCTATACGAAGGTTGTGATGCCACACGAACCCTCATGGGAACGAACCAAGAGAGTACCCTCAACCACTGCTGGTCCAGAACATCACTAACCCGAGTGACCCAAAACAACGCCACACTACGCACCTCCAAGGCCAAACCCGAGGCCACCATCGCGTTCCACGCGGAAAAACACACAACATAGGCTGCTTACTCGCCCGAAACGGAGCACCGGTGAAAATGGTACTATTCACCGAAGGCCAACCCATGCAAGGCCCACACAACGATCCCGAAGCCCATCGAGCGGATCATACCACGGTGATCCCCTCGGAAAAACAAGCAGAATCGACTACTCGCTCGTCCGAAACAGACACCCAGTGAAAAAGATACTATTCAGTGAAGGCCAGCATAGGTGGGGCCCACGCCTCGATCACGAAACTCATCGAATGGATCGCACCATTGAGATCCTCTCAGAAAAACACATAGGATCGACTAATCATCTGCCAAAATCGGACTCCTAGTACAAAAGTTGTGTTTCTCTGTAAACGCCAAAACCCAGCCTCATGGGGCCCGCACCCCGTTCTCTGTCCCAACACCCGGAAACCATCTCAAAAAGTCCTTCGTACCACCAGGGTCTCAACGCCACTGATGGCACATCATTCGGACGCTCCGGGTGGAACTTACAACGGCCCGAAGTCGTAAAATAATAAAATAATATTATTTTATACAACGTTTCTATCTCCCGGGCCACGATCCCGAACCTTTAAACCCTCAAACCCACACCGGAGGGTTTGCCTCGTCGTCAGGGTCGTGTCGCCGCAAACGACACATGAATTTGGCTCCTTGATTGCAAGATACAGGGGTTTAAAGACCCCCATATGATAAAAGAGGTCGGACCGGCCGGCGCACAGCGCCGCCGCGCCGGTGAATCTTCTACAGACCTCCGGGGGCACCCCGGGGGTTCGTTTTATGATCCGGAGGCGTCGACATGACTCTCGGGAACCGATCTACACTGTTAAGGCTTCAATTTGCAGAAAAACGCAGCAAAAACGGGATCGGGGGGTTAAAACTCAAATCCACCAACCTCGCGGGTGAAACGCAGATGTTCTGCCTTAGATCCGCGCTCCAGAGGTTCCGTTGTGCACTCCTGGAACATCCGTCATCGAATTCTGAGCTCGTGGGCGCTTCTTTTGCTCGATTCGTTGGATCGGCGGCGAAGAACAACGAAGAACGCCGAGAGGAACGATAAAGGGGGGGTGCTGATATTTATATCAGCCACCTGCCGGCGCCAAACCCGCCTCGGACTCGACGCCCGATGCGAACAGAGGTAAGGTCACCCCTAGGGTAAACGCGCCGTTCTCAACGCAATGGAGGACTCAAGTTTTCAATCTGAGACTCCGTTCAGATGTTATTCGAACCAATGCTTGGACACGAACTTCTCTATTTAATTACGAAAGCGCCCCTGGTGGCGTTTCTCACCGTAGGCCCGCGCCAGCAATGTTTACACCTCGCCTAGGGTAAACGGCCCGTTCCGGACGCAACTGTGCCGTCATATTCCCATTCTGAGATACCGTTTAAGATATATCACACCCCCACTACATGCATAGTATAAAAATATTTAATATTTTTATAAAATTAATTCCGGAAACACCGGGCCTCGGAATCGCACGTCGTCTTCACGCCTAGCTCTGGAATTGTTTGTAGAAATATTCCAAAGTCTGACAGGGCCAAAAACTTGAGTCACTATAGAACATCCCCAAGAAAGTATCACCATTTAACACTATTCCATTAGGGTATACATTGGTGTAATAAAGGGTTATGTATCATTACCCTAGTAGTATGAACATTTATATTTTCTTAAAAATAAAATAATGATCCCTTTTTATTATTAATTTATAAATTATTATATTAAGAGTTTGATAAAAATTATATTTTATATGAAGAAATAAAAAACATATTATGGGAAATATATAGTTTCAAATAAATTTATTTTTTGTATAAATTCAATAATTTTTAGAATAAATTTTATTTTCCCAAAATAATCTTATTAAAAAAATTATTTATATATAAATGATAAAATAATTTATTTTTTATAATTTTTAGAATGATTTTAGTATCATAAAAATAAGTATTTTTAGAAAAAAAATTATTTTAAAAAAATATCATATTTATATAACCATTTTAATAAAATAAATATTATTTTTCAAATCAACATGTCGAAATTATCCAATGGAGAATATTTTATATTTTTCTAATATAGTCTAATTTTTTAATAGAAATTATATACGGTATAAATATACAATTCATATTATGACATCATAATGACCCAAAAGTGATGTAATAAATGAAATAAAAATAATTCAAAACCAAATATATATTTATCCATTAAAATAATGTTTTTAAGTTGTTTTATTAATTTTATAAACTGTTAATTAATCCAAAAAATACCTATATTATTTTTAAGGTTTTAAAATAAATTCAATAGGAACGTGACTTACTTCCATATCACCAATGGTATTATTTTAATATGTTTCATTCATGTGATTATAAAATATGTAAATACATTTTAATTTGGTAGAAACCATAGGGGAAACCATGGAAAGGTTTGTGGTTTTTATTATTTTGTCATATAGAGTCTAAAACATGAGTTTGGAAGTTAATAAAGAATTTCCCTCTCTTTCCCTATAAATACCCCCCCCCCCACTCCTCTTCACTAATTACCTTTTGTGAATTAATTTTCTCAACCTATCTCTCTATAAATCATTCCCTATATATTCCAAAACTCTTAAGAATATCCTACCAATCTTTTAGAATCTACCTCTCAAGGTAAGAGGATTCTCTCCTCTTCCCCTTTATTCAAGGAATTTCTTCATTTTGTGCCATTTGACTTACAATTGTTCATAATGGAATATGTTTTTTAAAATACCTTTTAATATATTTATTACTTACATGTAATGATATTCCACCTTTCACTCTAATTAAACCCTTATATGAATCTTTATGTATAGTTGTTATACCGCCAAAATAATCTTGTGATTTTTCATGAAAAACCATTGTATAATTAATACCCATTTCCATTTCCACTCAAGGTTATTACATAAGACATACCTATCCTAAATTGATTGGGGAATTACATATATATAACTCACACTCCTTAATCATGGGATTAAAAGTGATGAAAGGTGTTATTATGTTGTATGATCTATGTGGGACACAAATGCACGTACATAATATGAATGTGATGTGTAGGCTAGAAATTATATATCCCTCTAAAAAAAATTGGGTAATTATTTAATTACATGTGATACCATTTATGATTCATGGTAGTTTATACTATGAACACTATGTTATGATTTCAAGGTGGTTTGTTGTTAATTATGATTATGATGCCATTTCTTATCTAGTATCCACATTTCTATGTTTCCTTGATGTTATCATCTAAGATCATGACTTTATTCTCCTTTTTATAATTTTAACCATTTTATGTCACTTTGATATTTTATTTTACTAACATGTATTACTCTCATGATTTTATGCTTTGATTATTCCCTTACTGAGTTATAAAGCTCAACCCTTTCTTATGTACATCCTCAAGTTATCCAGTAAAGTTATAGAAGATCAATGAAATTTAAGGGCATGTTTCGTATTTTTTAAATAATATTATTGTAGAATTTTTTTCAATTAATTTTTTTATGGATATAATTACCCAAATACACTTCTAATTTCAATCATTTGTTATTTTATTGATGGTATATTTATGCAATAAATTGTGATTTATTGCGTATTAAACAAATGGGTTATCTTAGTTGGTATCAGAGAAGAGCCTATTTATTTTTTGGAATTGGTTTTAGAAAACATTAGTGAAATCCTCATGGATAATACTAAACATAGGAAATAATCCCTAAATTTTTGTAAAGTATACAGTAAGCGGTTTCTAAGAAACAAAGTCCATGTCTGAACATTACATATGGATGTGATTCTGGTGTAGTTGTACCTAGGGGTAATAACCCCAAAAGGGAACATTGGTTATTAACTCAATCATCACTTAGTTCATGATAAAGGGTATTTTCTACACACCTATTTTTTAACTCCTATGGGATATGTTTTCATAAATTCACAATCTCTTTATGAACCATTATGAATGGAACAAAAATTCTGAAATAAAATTATGTTAGGAAATAGATGATTGATAACTTAGATTGAAACCTATAAATTCATAGGTTAAGGAATGTATGTTATTTATGATTTATCCCTTAAATTTTTATATTTTAAATTTTATATGATTAATATAATTAAAATTATTATCCCTAATTTTAACATTATTTTATTTTATGGTTGGAAATAAATGTATGTGAGTTATTAACCAATTTGATGGGAAATGTAATGACTTCCCAAATGATACTCTCAACTTAATGGGAGAAGGATTTATAAAATTTATTGAAATAGTTTATCAATTAACTAAATTTTTTAATAGAAACTTGAATATGTGGGAAATCCCACATCCCCTAATAAATAAAATGTTTCAATTATGACCTTTATGCGACAAAGGCCTCTTCCTTTCATTGGACCATATGGTCCTTTAATCATGGAATAATGGATTGAATCCATTGAAAATATCTTATCTATTCTTCAATGACATTAGTAAGAAATTTTTGTCTTGTTTATTTATTGTATGGTGGGATAATCTGATCAATGGTGGGCGTTGATCAAAAATACAAAGCTTAGGGAGGAAATCAAAGAATGAATTCCAAAAAAATTGATAAATATTTTCCTCACACTCTCTGACTTAAAATGAATATAGATTTGGATGGAATCAATAGAAAGGATTAAGAATAAATTTTTATTTACAAATTGAACTTTATAGAACTTACATGATATTCCTATGATTTTTTATTGACCCTAAAAGTACATTTGACCACTTATTTAATGGAATAAATTTGAGTATATGAAAGGATTTAAAGATTCAAGACTTTTAAAACAATAAGGAAATTGTATAATTTTACCACAATATTGAAATAAAGATTAGTAAATCTCAATGGTCTCATGATTCATGAGATATAAAGATGATTTTGGATTTCAATTCTAGTGAAAATATGGAGAAATATCACAGTGGAAACAATTAAAAAATACCACTTGTCAAAATTAGAGGAATAATAATCCTATAAAATTCTTAAAGGGGGTAAGAAATTATTTAGGTGTGGGAAGGAAGGAAACCTAAATCTCTAATGTCGATGGGAGAAAACTGCCAATATGTTGGAAGAAAGGAAATATCCAATCAATCCTTATCCTTTTGTACAATTATTCCCCTACAAGAGACAAACAATGTATATGATTCAATGAAATAATCTAAGGGTTTTCAATAATAAAAAATGAAAACAACCTCTAAGTACTATGAATAAATGGATAGTTTTTTTTCATCACAAATGTTGTGGTGGATCCTAAAAATGACATGGTGATTGGTATGCTAGTTGTTAATTCAAGGATAGTGAACATACTATTTTATTATAGTTATACACATTAATACATATCACACAAGATTTTTATAACTATTAAAACACCACCTCAAAAAATATAAGTGGAGCTATCATTGAAAATGTAAAATGGAGAAATTATTGCATCCCAAGTATATAACATCTCCACTATCTATATTTGCAAGATGGATTTCCCAGAAAACCTCATGATACCCCCTTTATCATAATTTGATGTTATTATGGGTAAGGATTGGATTTTCTTGTATAGATCCAGCATAAATTTCTAAGAGAAGAAAATCACCCTCTATATCACATATCATCCTATGATTATATACAAGTTCAAGGAGGCTGAAGAATCGCCTTTGGAATCATTATCTCAAGAATGGATATTATTTACTTATGAGAAATTATATCTATATTAAATGATTAAAACAATGTAAAATATCATCTTTGATGAAATGAACATTGTAAGGGAATATAATAATGTATATCCCAATGAATTTTATGGTCTTTCTCCAAATTGTTAGGTTAAGTTCTTAAAAACTGAAACCATGAGCTCTTCCAATATCCAAGAATACATAAAAAATAAACCCTATTGAAATTGAGGCACTAAAGGAAAAACTACAATATAATATGGTTTAAATGTTTATATTCCCTATTACTTAATTGTGGGGTGTACTTATCCTTTTCATCACGAAGAAATATAGGTCAATAAACCTCTACATTGATTGTCGTCATCTTGACAAGATCATGATAAAGAAAAACTATCCTCATCCACATATTGATGAATTGTTTGACCAGATAAGTGGATCTCAGTACTTATCTAACGTTTATTTTTTATCGGTATATTATAAATTAAAGTTGAGTAAGGATGATAACCTCAATACTACTTTTTTATAAGGATTGTGCACTATAATTTCATAGTGATGTAAGTTAGACTCACTAATCCACCATCTATCTTTATAAAATTAATGAATAGAGTATTTTGGGATTACCTTGGAAATTTTATGGTATTCATTTCAGATGATATTCTAATTTACTCCAAAATTAAGGAGGGACATAAGGATAATTTTAATATTGTACTGAAGACCTAACAAAACTAAAACTTATATGAAAATTATAGAAAATGTATGTTTTGTATAGAGAAAGTAACATTACTATGGAATTTTATCACCAAAAAAATGATATATATCAATCTATAAAAATCATATGTAATTTAAGGATGACCCAAAAAAATATTTTTGATATTGATCCATAGTTTCCCTAGATTAGTTGGGCACTATCGTAGATTTTTTGAGAAATTTCTCCCAATTTTAAATCCCAATAATCCAGCTAAATAATAATGGAGTGAATTTTTTCTAGACCGATGAATATGAGGATAGCTATAAATATTTAAATAATAGGCTTATCACTACATCCATTTTCTCATTACCCACTAGTGTGGAAGGATTTTCGATCTATATTGATGCATCTAAAAAGGGATTGGGTTGTTTGCTCAAGAAAGATGAAGAATTTAAAGCTTATGACTCAAACTAATTAAATATGTAATGGAAACACTACCCAACAAATGATCTATAATTGGATACAGTGATCTTAGATTTTATGACTTGGAAACATTGTCTCTATGAGTTGAATTGTAACATATATAGATAATAATATATTTGAGCATATATTCACACAAAAGAAACTCAATATTAACCAATGAAGTTGGATAGAAATGATCGAGGATTGTGATTATTCAATACATTACCTTCCTATGAAGGTGACTAGCGTAGTAAATGCTCTTAGTGTAAAGGATCATGCAACCATATACATGAGGATAATTTAAATGGATCCAATATTATTGGTAATGAAAAGGATGTACATGGGAATAATAAAAGTATCTTCATCCTACATTTATTAAATAACTTCTCAACCATCCATTATTGATAGGATCAAGGAATCCAAAAAAGAATATAAGGATCTACTGAGAAAGGTAGAAAATATTTTAGATTTCATCTTTTATAAAATGGATTTATAAATTTTGGAACCCAGATATGTGTCCCATAAAAACTATAACTGGAGATGGAACATCGGGATGATTCACATGGATCTTTTTTTTATTCATCTAGGATGCACTAAGATGTATATAGATCTAAAAAAAATTCTGATGGGATAACATGAAGAGGGGGATTTCATAATTCTTATCTTGATGTTTGGTATGCCAATAATTCAAGGATGAATGATTAATGTCTAAGGGTAGGATGAAACAATTTTCCATGCCTATATAGAAATGGGAAAACATAACCATGGATTTTATCATAGGACTTCTTATTACATCTAAATTTAATAACATCATCTAGGTGGGAGCCAATCATCTTACAAAGTCAGAAATTTTCATTATTATCAAGTAATATTTATCTCTTGACCAAATCACCAAGATATAAATAATTTATGTGGTAATACTGCATGGAGTGACACAATACATTGTATATGATCAAGATCTGAGGTTTACCTTGATGTTATGGAGAATACTTAAGTAATAATTAGATATAGATATGAGTTTCAGTACTTCATATCACCCTCATAAATATGGTTAGTTTAGGATAACCCTCAAAACTCTAAAGGGTATATTGATATCATGTTCAATGGATATTCAAGGATGTTGGGATCAGCACTTTACCTGAGTAGAGTTCTCATATAACAACATTTTCCATTTTTTCATTGAAATGGAACCTTATTAAGCTCTATATGGGAAGCGGTGTCAGACTCCAAAATGAGGGGATAAGTTTTTAGATTGGAAGCTTATGGGACATGATCTTATCCAAGTGATGATTAAGAATGTCTAAACCATTCAACATTATATAAAATTCTCACAAAGTTGATAGATAATTTGTGCTTAAAATCATCGATGAGACCTATATATTGAGGTTGAAAATAAGGTATTACTTTATATATCACCATGGAACAAATTCATGAGGTTTGGGAATAAGGGAATGATTTTTCTGATATACATCGTCTCATTTGAGATCCTTGATCACATCAGAGTTTTGGCCTATAATCTAGGACTCTCACCTAACCTATCCTAGGTACATGATATGCTCCATGTATCCCAATTATGGAACTCTATACCTAACCCCAAATATGTATTGAATCCATATGTGGTATACTTGGAGAATGATCAATCATATGAGTAGAATCTAGTGATGATCTTAGATCATAGATACAAATTTCAACAAAACAAGTCAATCTACCTGGTCAAAGTGTTTTGGTGAAACTAAATATATGTGGAAACAACATGGAAACCAGAGAAGGATTTATAATACAATTACCCTAATATTTTTTAAAGTATAAAATGAAATTTAATGGTAAAAATATGAACTTCTATAAATGAAATTACCTCTTTTAATGAATAAATGACTTCTTATGTAATGTTGTTATAAAAAACTCTTACACAAATTTGGTTATTTTTTCCCATTATAAAATATAGCTAGTTGTATTTAAAATACAATGAATAATCTTAACACTTGATAATATAGTAAGTTTAAAATTACCATTAAGATAATTAAATATTAATGTTTATGATAAAGTCTAATTAAATTGGACAAAAAAAGTGATGGCCTCAGCTAGTAGGATCATACCCTATAAAGATCATTTAGCAGAGGTTATGAGGGATATTCCATCACTGGTATTTCCCATTGACTAAGCCAAATTAGATATTAAATAACTAAATCTATCGAAAAAAACATTTATGAGAGAAGTTCAAACTTGTCGAGACGACAACTCAAACCATGTTCACTGAACCACCAAATGAAAGTACCACCACTATAATCCTTACCCTTAGGGTATATACTGGTTAATAAGGGGTTAAGTATCTTGACCCTAGAAGTATGAATTTTTATATTATTTTCTAAATAAGATAATGATCCCTTCTTATTATTACGTTACAAATTATTATATAATGAATTTGATAAAAATTAGATTTTGATATGATGAAATAAAAATAATATTTTTTAAAATATATAGTTTTAATTAAAAATAAATTTTTTATAAATTCAATAATTTTCAAGAATAAATATTATTTTTATAAAATAATATTATTAAATAATTTTTATTTATATATAAATGATAATATAATGAAATTTTTATAATGGTCAGAAAGATGTAACAATTATAAAAATAAACATTCTTTGAATAATAAGGATTGTTATTTAAAAGTTTAAATAATCATATTTAAAAAATTATTTCGTTAAAATAAATATTCTTTTTTAAATTTTCATATTGAAAATTTTCAATGGTGAGCTTTTCATAATTTTCTAAGATTGTAAAATTTATAAATATATAGTTTATATTATGGCATCATAATGGCCTAAAAGTGATGTAATAAATTCCATAAAATACCTCCATGACAATATATATATTTCATCATTAAAATAATGTATTTTAAAGTTATTTGATTAATTTTATAAACCATTAATATATCCTCCAAAAACCGATATTTTATATTAATATTTTAAAATCAATTTTTATGAACATGAATTACTTCCACATCACCAATGATATTATTTAAATATATTTGATTCATAAAAATATAAAATATTTAAAAACCCTTTTTCGTAGAAACCATGGGAAAAACCATGGGAAGTTTTTTCATTCTGATTATTTTATCATATAGATTATAAAACCTGTTCTTAGAAATTAATAAATAATTCCCCTCTCTTTTACTATGAATACCCTCCCAAACACCTGCTCCTCTTCACTCAACTAACATTTTTCATGAATTTACTCTCCATAATCCTCTCTAAATCTCTCCATGGAGTTCTTAGTCTCTTAATAAGTTCATCCCAAGATTTTATATGTTCCCTTTCAAGGTAAAGGGGATTCTCTCGTACTCCTCTTTATTAAATAAATTTATTCATATTATGCCATTTTATTTCCAATTATTCATATTGGAATATGTTTTTACACATCCATTTTACTATATTTATTATTTCCATGTAAGAATAGATCACATTCCATTTGAATATAACCCTTACATGAATCTTTATGTACACCTGTTATTCTTCTGAAATTATCCTACGATTTTCCATCCTAAACATATTTATAGTGAATACCCCTATCCATTTACACTCAAGGGTACTCACCCAGATATAATTATCATTAATTTATTGGGAACACCCATGTATAAAAACCACACTTCTTAATCATGAGATTAAAAATTGATAAAATTTGTTCTTATGTTGTATAATATGTGTGGGAAAAAAATATAATTACATAATATGAATGTCGTGGGTAGGATTAGATTTATATAATCCTCCAATGCATTGGGTAATGTTTTTATCTCATGAGATACTGTGTATGGTGTATGAGATATTATCCTAAGCACACTATTTTATGATGTATTTCTAGTTAGCCTTGAATTATGAATATGATGTCATGTTTTATGTTATTTCCACATTCCAATGTTTTCTTGATATTATCATATTATTTAATTTTTTTATGTTCATGTTTATGATTATCACCTTTTTATTCCACCTTGATATGCATTTTAAATAACATGTGTTACTTGCATCATGTTATGATTTGATTATTCCCTTACCCAGGTTTATAGATCGCACCTTTTTTTATGTATATTCTTTGGTTATCCTGGATAGTATTAAAATATCACTAGAATTTAAGGTCAAGTTTTGTATTTTTTAAATAATTTTTTTGAAACAATGTTTCATGTTATTGTGCTATGTATATAATTACCCAAAGAAACTAGGCCTTTTGATCTTTTTAGATTACATTAAGTGTGTATTTATGTAATAAATCTTTAATTAAGGTGTATTAAAGATATTGGTTTTCTTATCTTAATCCCCTTAGAATACATAGGGGTATTTTAGATTCACATAACTTGAATTTTTCAGTAAGTTATGGGTTGTGGAAAAGGAAAAAATTCATGAAAGTTGTAAAGTCCTTCCATCTTTTTATTTAATTTTCCTTTTCTAATTATCTATAATTATATTTTTTTATAATAAAAACATTATTAAAATATAACGACCCACACTTTACATACATTGTTAATACTTCAAAATTGAATCACACTTATTACAACATATGACAAAACCACAAAGGACCGTATAGGTATAGTGTCTTTAGAAACTGGGAAACATAAACAACTGGTTCATAAATCTTCTACAGTGTCTCCCATTTATTTCATCATATCTAGGGTCCCTTTTAGCATATTCTACTTAATATCCATCTTCCTGACCTGGGGAAAAGAAAACATAAAAGGGTGAGCTCAAATGCTCAGCAAGGGAAAATAAAGGAAATAAAAATCATATCATATCTTTTTGAAAATCAAAACCTGCAAAAGAGATCATAATATCTTAACATGGAATAAATCATAGAAGTGAAAATGAGATCCCCAAAATCATAACATAAAACTTGAAACTTTGTGGCATGCACACATAATCATGGAAAATCATTTCTTGTTAGTCATGACTCATTGCCAAGACTATCTTAGTGGACAAAGTCCCTTTCTGAACCGAGTTCACTCCTCGTTTCAGTCCTGTATCACTGAACCGAAATAACCTTCCGTTCCAGCCATGTCTATCTCATGAGATATAAAATCATTACCCAATGCATTGGAGGGAGATATAGGTCCCACCCATCTTATAATGAATCCTTTCTTATGTGTGCCACATAATCATAAAACATGCATCATCGCATAACACATGTAACAAAAATGGGATTCTTGAAACATCATGACATCATAAATCAATTCATATATGATAAAGGAATTCATAAACATAATTCCATCACAACATAGTCAAACCAATGTAAAAATATGGATAGAAACAGAACCCTTTATTATCTTAGATGGAAAATAATTTTGATAAAACACTTGAATTGAATTCTTGAGGAAAATATCCTTTCTTCTTCAAAAATATTTTTCCTTTCATAACATGTCATAAAACTTTAAAATAAAAGAAGTTGATTAAAAATAAACTTGAAAACTTGTAAAGGAAGCTTCTTTGATGTAATGTTTTAAAAATCCATTCATGCCGTATAAGTTAAAAAAAACATTCTTCGTACTTTTGTCGGAAAAGTCAAAAAGTACCTCGTACGGAAAAACGACAAAAGATTCCTTTCATATTCTTTACTAAAAACTCACCTAAGGGTAAAATTGGATTTAAACTATTTCAAGTGGATGGAAACAATATTACATATTGAGGGAACATGGATGTGGATGATAAAATACACCCTAGTAAATACTTACGAATAAACAATCTCGGATAAAAATGAGATTGTGATATTTCCCTTACCTTAGGTCCGATTTGCTTTGTTCGTGTCCGAAGCTCCTGTATAATGGTTTAAATAATGTTATTGACTTATTCCAGAATCATACATATTGATATGAGATCATATATGGTCATATTATTAGCTTCTTGTTAGTAATATTTCATTGTTACTTGTTACTCGGGTCTTTATAACTTTTTGTTCTTATGCGTGTTTTGTCGAATAAATTCTTATTCTTATCTTTAGGTTATAGATAATTCATTTCCAGAATGGTATTAGTGTATTATATACCATATTCATTCATTCAATTCATTTATATAATCATTATGAAATGAAGATCATGTAGAACGAGTCGCATCACATCGTGGAGACGGTATTCCGTACGTACGCACGAGTGATGATATCGTTCCTATGATCGTGGAATTGTATTGGAGTATATATATATATTATTTCAGTATCAATATTACTTAATAATAATCATATATAGTTACTGATTACACCATTATACCCATCCTTGTAAGGTGATGGTGGAAAATAGATTACACCACGGCGTGGAGACGGTATTCCGTACGTACGCACGCGCGGTGATTTCATTTTTCCGTAGGATGGATAGAAGGTGAATTAGGGTTGTTTCATATTTATAATAACATATCAGTATGTAAGTAATACTGATGTTATTACTTTATCATGAAACAACTAAAGAAGAAGAAGTTGAAGAAGAAAGAAATTGAAAAGATCGGTAATGGATATTACCTCTTCTTTGGAACGCCTTTTTGAATCCTCCACTTAAGGAACTAAGATTGGTCTTTGGAGAAGACCAGGACCTCTAGGATTATTCTAGGGAAGTGGAGAAGGGAAAATGTCAGGGGTTGGCTGAGCTTGAGTGCTCAAATTGGTGTGAGGAGGAGGGGGAGGAGGTGCCCTTTTATAAGGGAGGAGAGGGGCACCTTAGGAATATCTCAAAATATTATTTTATATTAAAGTCAAAATCGGTTTATAATGGTTCCAAAGGGTCTTATTTCGAAGCCAAAGTGGGGATGGGTCGAAATCCTATCAACCAATAGAATTTAGACAAGTTTAGGGTATTATTTTAACCTTATCAATTAGATTTAACTCTAAGTTAAATAATTTAACTTTTACCATGACTTTTTGTTTTCTTTCACTATATGGTTAATACACTTACTATAACATGCCAAACGAACCCCAAATTGTTTATTATTAAAATATATATCCTTATCTAAGTCATTTGGCCGAACCTTAGATTTTTAGGAATAAAATAACAATTAATAATATAATATTTGATTTAAAAACTATTTTGTGTCAATTTTGACACTATTTGATATATGATTTTTGTCAAAGTCATAACAGAATTATATGTTCGAACCAAGTTGATTAAATCAATACTAATATATCATAGTAACCTAGAAAATTAGTGGAATTCATAAAAAGTCTCAAATTACATTTATTTTGGTATTTATATTATCAATTTTTTCAATATTTCATTAATAAGATAATTACTGCATCATCTTTGTGTCATAAATAAATTAAATTATTTGATGTCTAAAAATTACAAATAAACTACCATCATGTAGGAAAGCTTTTTAGCTTTCTAATGAATATTTACAATCGAATTTATATTATGTATAACCCTATATTAAAAATGATTTACTTATTAAACTTTGATTTTAACTATTTTAACCCTTCTTTAAATAAATTAATAATAAATGTCCTAATCTAATCCAAGTGGGCCTAAATGGTCATATT
Source organism: Viscum album (assembly GCA_963277665.1). NCBI lineage: Eukaryota > Viridiplantae > Streptophyta > Magnoliopsida > Santalales > Viscaceae > Viscum > Viscum album. The sequence goes on from OY728157.1 coordinate 983,338,140, forward strand.
TTATTCCTAAGTTTGTTTTTGGTCGAATTAAACTTGTCCAATAGAATTAGGACATGTGTTAGGGTAATATTAATATCATAATTACCCTTAGTTACCCTATTTACTATTAACCGCGGTAAAAATAGTAAAAAGTTACTATTCACCAAAAAATTATTTTCATCTCATTGAACCACATTTTAGTTTTTGATATTAACCGTGTCTCTCGGATTTTTGAAATTCCATTCACAGAAGCGGTAAAATTAAGTTTTATGCAAAATTCAGTTTTTAACCTACCACTTAGTGGTTTCACTATTCATCAAAAATTGAAAGTTTTCAGAAAAATACCAAAATTTCACCCTAGGCTAATTTCGATATTCTGAGTCCAAAAATGAAGTCCATTTTGAAAAATAAAATTTATAAAATTTCAAAAAGTGGTTATTACTATTCATAACGGCTAGTTTTAATAGCATATTGTTGTTTAGTGAAACTCGGTATTGCGTACGACGCAAGCTATCGAGGAAGGTCGCGATTGTGTGTAAAGCAAGCCAAGAAAGTGTTGTGTAGAAAAAGATTCCTTTGATGATTTATATAACATAAAAGTCTCGGGTGTTACATTCTACCCCCCTTAAAAAGAATTTCGCCCTCGAAATTCGTCACTTTGCAACAAACAAATGAGGATACTTCTCCCTCATCATATCCTCAAGCTCCCATGTAGCTTCTTCAAGTTGGTGGTTTCTCCATAAAACTTTCACCAAGAGAGTGGTCTTGTTTCGTAGGACTTTTTCACTACGATCCAGAATCTCTATCGGCTGTTCTTCATAAGAAAGATCTTGCTCCAGCGGTACAACTTCTGAGCTGAGTACATGTGAAGGATCTGGTATGTACTTTCTCAGGAAAGATACATGGAACACATCGTGAACTTGAGAGAGATTCGGTGGAAGCGCCAATCGGTAAGCTACCTTCCCAACACGATCCAGTATTTCAAAAGGACCGATATATCTAGGGCTCAACTTCCCCTTCTTTCCAAATCTCATAACCCTCTTCCAGGGAGATATTCGTAAGAACACTTTATCACCCACTTCAAACTCTAGGTCTTTTCTTCGGTTGTCGGCATAACTTTTCTGTCGACTCTGAGCTGCTCTTATGTGTTGTTGAATAGATCTAACCTTTTCTGCCATTTCATCAACGAGATCAGGTCCTAATAGCTTTCTTTCCCCAACTTCATCCCAGCAAGTTGGAGTCCTGCATTTCTTTCCATAGAGAGCTTCATAAGGAGCCATCTGAATACTGGAGTGAAAGATATTATTATAAGAAAATTCCACCAAAGGTAGGTGTTGATCCCAACCTCCTTTGAAATCCATAGAGCAAGCTCTCAACATATCTTCTAGGGTTTGAATTGTTCTCTCAGACTGACCGTCTGTCTGGGGATGATAAGCAGTGCTGAAACTCAACTCTGTATCCAGAGTATGCTGAAGACTTCGCCAGAACTTCGAGGTAAATCTCGGATCTCGATCAGATATAATAGAAAGTGGTACTCCATGCAATCTTACCACTTCCTTTACATATATCCTGGCAAGCTGATCTAGAGAGAAATCCTCTCTAATAGCAATGAAGTGTGCAGACTTTGTAAGACGATCAACTATGACCCAGATAGCATTATTGCCTTTGGATGTTTTAGGAAGTCCTGTGACAAAGTCCATAGTGATGTTTTCCCATTTCCATTCGGGTATGGGTAATGGTTGTAACATCCCCTTAGACTTCTGTCTCTCAGCTTTAACTTGTTGACAAACCAAGCATCGAGAGACATATTCAGCAACATCTCTTTTCATGCCATCCCACCAGAAGTACTCTTTCAGGTCCCTATACATCTTCGTGCTTCCAGGATGAATAGAGAATGAAGAACTATGAGCCTCATCCAGCAGCTCTTTATTTAATTCGGGGATGGGAGGAACACAAACCCGATTCCTGAACTTTATTATCCCATCACAATCAAGGTTGAATTCAGGAACATTTCTCACCTTCTTTTGTAACTCGACATCTTCTTTCTGTGCCTCTTTAATCTTCACATGTATAGATGGTTGAACATTCATTTGAGAAAGATAAGATTTTTCCCCTTCCATTATAATTCCAAGATCCATCCTTTGTAAATCCATAAATATTGGATCTTTTGTGATCCTCATCATGGATAAACTAGCATGGTCTTGTCGACTTAATGCATCTGCCACCTTGTTTGCTTTCCCAGGGTGGTAATGGATTGAGCAGTCATAATCCTTAATCAGCTCCAACCATCTTCTTTGGCACATATTCAGCTCCTTTTGTGTGAAAATATACTTTAAACTTTTATGATCAGTATAAATATCACACCTTTCACCATAAAGGTAATGCCTCCAAATCTTTAATGCAAAGATTACCGCAGCCAACTCCAAATCATGTGTTGGGTAATTTTGTTCATGGATTTTCAACTGTCGTGAGGCATAAGCTATCACCATATCATTTTGCATAAGAACACACCCCAATCCCTTCTTGGATGCATCACTGTAGATCACAAACCTTTCTCCACTACAAGGCAGTGTGAGCACAGGTGCACTGGATAACCTTCTTTTCAACTCCTTGAAATTCTCTTCACATTCCTCTGTCCAGACAAACTTAACTCCTTTCCGAGTCAACTTGGTGAGTGGATTAGATAATCGTGAAAAATCTTTTACAAAACGTCGATAATATCCAGCCAAACCAAGAAAACTTCGGATCTCAGTTACTGTTGTTGGTCTTGACCATCTTTCGATAACCTCTTTTTTTGCTGGATCCACAGATATCCCCTCTTTTGAGATTATATGACCCAAAAATGCAACTTTTTGAAGCCAAAATTCACACTTGGTAAATTTGGCATAAAGCTTCTCTTTTCTCAGGGTCTTCAATATAATTCTCAAGTGATCTTCATGCTCTTCCTTGCTCTTTGAATAGACAAGAATATCGTCTATAAAGACTACCACAAATTGATCAAGATAGTCTCTAAAGACTCTATTCATTAGATCCATGAAGATAGCAGGGGCATTAGTAAGACCAAATGGAATCACTATAAATTCATAGTGTCCATACCTTGTACGGAAAGCCGTCTTTGGTATATCCTCCCTTTTGACCCTTAATTGATGATACCCTGAACGAAGATCAATCTTGGAAAAGTATTGAGCTCCGCGTAGTTGGTCAAATAAGTCATCAATGCGTGGGAGAGGATATTTGTTCTTGATAGTGATCTTGTTAAGTTCTCGATAATCAATGCAGAGTCTCATTGATCCATCTTTCTTCTTAACAAATAGAACAGGTGCTCCCCAAGGTGACGCACTAGGGCGTATGAATCCCTTATCAAGATTCTCTTGGAGTTGCTTCTTCAATTCCTGCAACTCAATTGGGGCCATTCTATAAGGTGTCTTTGAAATAGGCAAAGCACCCGGTACGAGTTCTATTGAAAACTCAACTTCACGATTTGGTGGAAGACCCGGCAATTCCTCCGGAAAGACATCATCAAACTCCCGTACAATGGGCATATTCTTAATCGTGAGTTTCTCACCAACCATTTGAGATAAATAACCTTCATTTAGTGGAATCAATACCCATAAGATGGAAGAAATTTCCACTGGAAGGTTATGTTCATCCTTGCATTGATAGACGATCGTAGGTTGATCTGGAATATGAAATGTGACTTCCCTTCTTTGGCAATTGATATGAGCTCCATGTAGAGAAAGCCAATCCATGCCAAGAATCACATCAAATTCCACTAAAGGAAGGATCACAAGATTTGCAGGAAGCACTTTCCCACAAACTTCGATCGGAGAAGAATTATAAACTTTTGATGCGATTGATGTGCCATTAGGTGTTGTCACAGCTAACTCAACATCTAATTGTTGAGGTAGTACGGTGATACCCTTAGAAAAGTCTTCAGAAATAAAAGAGTGGGTGGATCCAGAATCAAATAAAACATTTGCTACTTTAGAGTGGATGGTAAGTGTACCTTTCACCACATCGTTATCGTACTCCACATCGCTGATAGAAATTGCATGTGACTTTCCTTTGTCTTTAGCCTTAAGAGTTTGTTGACGTCGACCATCATCATCAACCCTTGGATTTGGGCATTGATTGGCATAATGCCCCATCTCCTTGCACTTGAAACATTGAAGTGTAGCAGGTTCATTCTGTGTATCCCTTCCTTTGTTTGCATCATTAGACATCTTCTTCCCATTATCACGGCATTCAAATGCCCGATGACCTTCCTTTCCACATTTAAAACATTTACTTGTCCCTTTAAGACAACTCCCTCCATGTTTCTTTCCACACTTTGAGCATAAGGGAAAGTTCATCTTCTTTTCCGTGTGCTCTTTAGATTTTTCTTTGAATTCCATCTTCCTCTTCTTATCAAACCCATGTGACTGATGGGTTACTCCAATCTCCATCTCGACTTTGAGAGCACATCGAACGATTTCTTCGTAGCTATTGAAGTCCCTTATGGCTAACGCCCTTAGAAGACTTGGTTTTAAGCCACTAAAGAATCGATCGATCTTACTCTCAGGTTGGATAATAATACCAGAAGCGTACCTTGCAAGTCTTGTAAAATTTTCTTCATAGGTACTAACAGATTCATCATCCCTTTGCTTCAGTTCAAGGAACTCTTTCTCCATCTTTGTTCGGAGAATACGAGGGAAGTACTTATTGAAAAATAAGTTCTTGAACTCATCCCATTCCATAGACTCAATTTCATCCCTTTGCCTCGTATTCTTAACAAGATTCCACCATTGATCCGCATCTCCTTCCAAACGATACACTGCTAGGATGACTTTATCATGCTCAGAACATTGAAGAACTGAAAATATCTTTTCAGTAGTACTAATCCATTGTTCAGCAACTAATGGATCAGTAGACCCGCTGAAAGATGGTGGACGCTGCCTCATGAAGGATTCAACAGAATGTTGCTCCCTTCTTTGTTCGTTTGGAAATCCTGCATGATTCATAGCTTGAGAAAGTTGTGTGAGCATGGCTACAAGATTTTGCATTCCAGCTCCCATATCGTTTGGTTGCTCAGGGGGACAATCATTGCATTGCCCATCGCATTCCTCATTAACACGGTTCCTTCGGGTTCCAGCCATTGACTAAAACCAAGAAGAATAGTGTGAGCAACACTAATTATAATAGGAAACCACATAATTCAAGAATAAAATTTTCATGCTTAAGGTCTTATCCTAGGTTATTCAAGGCCATTTCTAAAATTGTGTTCTATGCTTAGACTTATCCTTAGGGTTCTTACTAAGGCTTTCACATCCTAGTTTCCAAAGGTTGACTATACCTTTCCTCTGATACCAACTATAACGACCCACACTTTACATACATTGTTAATACTTCAAAATTGAATCACACTTATTACAACATATGACAAAACCACAAAGGACCGTATAGGTATAGTGTCTTTAGAAACTGGGAAACATAAACAACTGGTTCATAAATCTTCTACAGTGTCTCCCATTTATTTCATCATATCTAGGGTCCCTTTTAGCATATTCTACTTAATATCCATCTTCCTGACCTGGGGAAAAGAAAACATAAAAGGGTGATCTCAAATGCTCAGCAAGGGCAAATAAAGGAAATAAAAATCATATCATATCTTTTTGAAAATCAAAACCTGCAAAAGAGATCATAATATCTTAACATGGAATAAATCATAGAAGTGAAAATGAGATCCCCAAAATCATAACATAAAACTTGAAACTTTGTGGCATGCACACATAATCATGGAAAATCATTTCTTGTTAGTCATGACTCATTGCCAAGACTATCTTAGTGGACAAAGTCCCTTTCTGAACCGAGTTCACTCCTCGTTTCAGTCCTGTATCACTGAACCGAAATAACCTTCCGTTCCAGCCATGTCTATCTCATGAGATATAAAATCATTACCCAATGAATTGGAGGGAGATATAGGCCCCACCCATCTTATAATGAATCCTTTCTTATGTGTGCCACATAATCATAAAACATGCATCATCGCATAACACATGTAACAAAAATGGGATTCTTGAAACATCATGACATCATAAATCAATTCATATATGATAAAGGAATTCATAAACATAATTCCATCACAACATAGTCAAACCAATGTAAAAATATGGATAGAAACAGAACCCTTTATTATCTTAGATGGAAAATAATTTTGATAAAACACTTGAATTGAATTCTTGAGGAAAATATCCTTTCTTCTTCAAAAATATTTTTCCTTTCATAACATGTCATACAACTTTAAAATAAAAGAAGTTGATTAAAAATAAACTTGAAAACTTGTAAAGGAAGCTTCTTTGATGTAATGTTTTAAAAATCCATTCATGCCGTATAAGTTAAAAAAAACATTCTTCGTACTTTTGTCGGAAAAGTCAAAAAGTACCTCGTACGGAAAAACGACAAAAGATTCCTTTCATATTCTTTACTAAAAACTCACCTAAGGGTAAAATTGGATTTAAACTATTTCAAGTGGATGGAAACAATATTACATATTGAGGGAACATGGATGTGGATGATAAAATACACCCTAGTAAATACTTACGAATAAACAATCTCGGATAAAAATGAGATTGTGATATTTCCCTTACCTTAGGTCCGATTTGCTTTGTTCGTGTCCGAAGCTCCTGTATAATGGTTTAAATAATGTTATTGACTTATTCCAGAATCATACATATTGATATGAGATCATATATGGTCATATTATTAGCTTCTTGTTAGTAATATTTCATTGTTACTTGTTACTCGGGTCTTTATAACTTTTTGTTCTTATGCGTGTTTTGTCGAATAAATTCTTATTCTTATCTTTAGGTTATAGATAATTCATTTCCAGAATGGTATTAGTGTATTATATACCATATTCATTCATTCAATTCATTTATATAATCATTATGAAATGAAGATCATGTAGAACGAGTCGCATCACATCGTGGAGACGGTATTCCGTACGTACGCACGAGTGATGATATCGTTCCTATGATCGTGGAATTGTATTGGAGTATATATATATATTATTTCAGTATCAATATTACTTAATAATAATCATATATAGTTACTGATTACACCATTATACCCATCCTTGTAAGGTGATGGTGGAAAATAGATTACACCACGGCGTGGAGACGGTATTCCGTACGTACGCACGCGCGGTGATTTCATTTTTCCGTAGGATGGATAGAAGGTGAATTAGGGTTTTTTCATATTTATAATAACATATCAGTATGTAAGTAATACTTATGTTATTACTTTATCATGAAACAACTAAAGAAGAAGAAGTTGAAGAAGAAAGAAATTGAAAAGATCGGTAATGGATATTACCTCTTCTTTGGAACGCCTTTTTGAATCCTCCACTTAAGGAACTAAGATTGGTCTTTGGAGAAGACCAGGACCTCTATGATTATTCTAGGGAAGTGGAGAAGGGAAAATGTCAGGGGTTGGCCGAGCTTGAGTGCTCAAATTGGTGTGAGGAGGAGGGGGAGGAGGTGCCCTTTTATAAGGGAGGAGAGGGGCACCTTAGGAATATCTCAAAATATTATTTTATATTAAAGTCAAAATCGGTTTATAATGGTTCCAAAGGGTCTTATTTAGAAGCCAAAGTGGGGATGGGTCGAAATCCTATCAACCAATAGAATTTAGACAAGTTTAGGGTATTATTTTAACCTTATCAATTAGATTTAACTCTAAGTTAAATAATTTAACTTTTACCATGACTTTTTGTTTTCTTTCACTATATGGTTAATACACTTACTATAACATGTCAAACGAACCCAAAATTGTTTATTATTAAAATATATATCCTTATCTAAGTCATTTGGCCGAACCTTAGATTTTTAGGAATAAAATAACAATTAATAATATAATATTTGATTTAAAAACTATTTTGTGTCAATTTTGACACTATTTGATATATGATTTTTGTCAAAGTCATAACAGAATTATATGTTCGAACCAAGTTGATTAAATCAATACTAATATATCATAGTAACCTAGAAAATTATTGTAATTCATAAAAAGTCTCAAATTACATTTATTTTGGTATTTATATTATCAATTTTGTCAATATTTCATTAATAAGATAATTACTGCATCATCTTTGTGTCATAAATAAATTAACTTATTTGATGTCTAAAAATTACAAATAAACTACCATCATGTAGGAAATCTTTTTAGCTTTCTAATGAATATTTACAATCGAATTTATCTTATGTATAACCCTATATTAAAAATGATTTACTTATTAAACTTTGATTTTAACTATTTTAACCCTTCTTTAAATAAATTAATAATAAATGTCCTAATCTAATCCAAGTGGGCCTAAATGGTCATATTTTATTCCTAAGTTTGTTTTTGGTCGAATTACACTTGTCCAATAGAATTAGGACATGTGTTAGGGTAATATTAATATCATAATTACCCTTAGTTACCCTATTTACTATTAACCGCGGTAAAAATAGTAAAAAGTTACTATTCACCAAAAAATTATTTTCATCTCATTGAACCACATTTTAGTCCTTGATATTAACCGTGTCTCTCGGATTTTTGAAATTCCATTCACAGAAGCGGTAAAATTAAGTTTTATGCAAAATTCAGTTTTTAACCTACCACTTAGTGGTTTCACTATTCATCAAAAATTGAAAGTTTTCAGAAAAATACCAAAATTTCACCCTAGGCTAATTTCGATATTCTGAGTCCAAAAATGAAGTCCATTTTGAAAAATAAAATTTATAAAATTTCAAAAAGTGGTTATTACTATTCATAACGGCTAGTTTTAATAGCATATTGTTGTTTAGTGAAACTCGGTATTGCGTACGACGCAAGCTATCGAGGAAGGTCGCGATTGTGTGTAAAGCAAGCCAAGAAAGTGTTGTGTAGAAAAAGATTCCTTTGATGATTTATATAACATAAAAGTCTCGGGTGTTACATAAAAAACTTAAATATTATGTTAAAATTATATTTATAATATTAATCTTCTATGCAAATTATATTTATAATATAATCATATATTTTATATATCTCACCACATCTTTTGTCAATATCACATCAATGGTCAGTTCACCACCCAGGAGGATAATGTAAAATTTCTACGTATAACCACCTTTATGGATGGTTATAATGATTTATTTATAATATATAAATGTATAAATATATTTATTTATAATCTTCTAGGTTTTATTTTATTAATTTACAAATTGAAATAATCAAAATTAAAAAAATGAAAAAAGGCTGGATAATTTTAAGGAAAACACAATATCAAAACCTTACAACTTTAAAAAATAAAATTTACCAATAAAATAAAATGATTATAATTGATCAATAATGAAAAAAGTGAACATAATTAACTACTAGATTCATTATTTAATAAATTCAAGTCTACTATATAGAAAGTAAAAAAGGTGATGAAATAAAATAAGATCTAAAGTAAGGGGAGTTATTGAACCCAGGTCTTTTCTTTTGTGTTATCTCCACTTTATCATTATTTTTATTGTTTATTATTCACTAATGTATATTATTTATGAGTATATAAATACTTAAATCCCTTTTAAATGATTTCTATGCTAATTATAATGATTTTTCAAAGAGACTTTATTTTCCAAAACATTGCATTGACTCTTCTTGGGTTTATTCTTATCATTGATAGAAAAATTATCTTTTATGACAAAATATGAAATACCTTATTCATTTGGGAACCCTAAATATTATTTCTTAAATTTTTATTTATGAACTCATTATGAAACCCAATCCTTTCCATGGGTTTATTTCATGACTATTATTGCTATATCTTATCATTTTAGGTGGTATACATGATTATTACTATTTTTTATGTGATAGGTGGTCCCGGAATTATATATACATCCTAATCATTGGTTAATGTGATATATGACATGGAATTATCTATATTATGTGTGAAAATGATGCTATATTTATTCAAAATTATGATTATAACAACTCTGTTCTTTATTACAAATTAATACATGATTTATTGCATAAGGTTACACTTAATACAACCCAAAAGATCGATAAGTATAGTATATTTGTGAATTAGGTACATTACATAACAACATAAAATAGAAAAATGATTATCTTTATTGAAAACATATTCATCATGCACTCACTTAATACTATAAGGGATAACCTATGGAGATACATAAGAAAGGGGTGAGCTATAAATACCAGTAAGGGAATAATCATGGAATAAAATGAATCAGGTAATAAATTTTAGAAAATAGGCATATCAATGGGGAATAAAAGGAACATGAATAATAAGGCATGATATATAATGATAATCATGATATAGGAAATGTGGCAACAACTTAAAACACTTCATCATTAAAATAGGTCAAGGATAACTACCAAGACACCATGATGGAAAAAGTACCATAAAGGAATTTGGTTCACTATATGTCCCAAAATTATGTATCATGAGAAAAAATATTATCTTATTAATTAGAGATCAATATTATTATGGTCGCACCCATCACATTTATTTCACTCTCAAGCTTAAGTGTTCCACATAGATCGTAATACTTGGAATCAATTATCAACACATTTTCTTCCAATAAAATGGATTTTAGAATACATACATGTAAGTAACAATTCAATGAGTTATATGTGTATAAAGTTGAACACCCTTGATAGGAAATGGGTATGGTATTCAATACACAATTTTTTGGGAATGGAAAAATCAGGGTGAAATTTCAGAAGCATAACAACATCCCTTAAAAATTCAAAAAATGGGTTGATGAGAGAAAGGGGGTATATAATAATTTTGAAATAAAATAGGAATTAATAGGGACATTGAAATACATGTCCCAAAATTAGTAATTTTAAATGGAAGGTATAAGATAATAAATAAACATGAATAAAGAGGAGAATTTAAAGATCTCTTACTAAATTTTAGTATGGTAATGGGTGTACATAAAGGTTCTTAGGATGGATTAATGATAGTTAAAGGGGGTATCATCATTTATAAATGAAATGTAAAGTAATGGGGATATGTATGTTCATATCCCAACATGGGTAAATGGAAGTTAAATGGCATAACCACTAGTTCAAAAAGACAATTTAACATTGTTTTTTTTTCAATTTATCTATTAGTTTTTAACCAACATCTATATAGGTGACATAAAAAATTAGGTTTTGGTGTTAATTATTTAAAACCAACACTGAAAATGATAGTGTTATTATTTTTTGGCATTGGTTTTTAGTAGAAACCAAAACTGAAAACCATATTCAGTTTGATTTCCCATGTTGGTTCTTAGAGGAAGCTGATGCTGAAAAGTGTTTTCGATTTTATTTTCACCATTGGATTCCTTTAAAAACATATGCATAAAATAAAATAATTTTTTTTTGGTTTATTTTAGTGATTCATCATTGGTTTCTATAAAAACTGACACCAAATGTTTAAAAAAATTAGAAATATTTGAATATTACATCCCCATAATAATCAAAATCCTTATAATAAAAAACCAATATACAGCAATCAAACATCTTGAAACATTAACTAAAAATCTACAAAAAATTACTATATTTTATCTAGTTAATCAAAACATTATCTATGCATTTTTATTAAATAGTATAATTAATAAATACATACCTAAAATTTACAACATGATGATTGTTGGTTATTGTTTAAGCAATGGTTTGATATTATTACATTCAAACACCTATTATAAAAAAATAATTATATGTTTTTTTAATATATTTTATTAGGAAAATGTAGTAGTAATCAGAAACATAAGAATATACAAACCTTACATCCTAATCATACTAAACAAGTAGTTCGCAAACAAAGATCAAAGATGGTTAAGATCTTCTTACATGTATGAATCGACATCATTGAATGTCTATAATGATGTTGAATGATAAAAGATTAAAAAATGGAATACTATGATAGAAAATATAAAATAATTAATTTGACTAACCTCATCATAATCAGTCATTACCTTAATTGTGATTATCTTATAAATTAATTGTAGAGCATAATAACTACATTTGACATATTCTTTTTGATGATGAAACTAGAGTTAATAAAATAGTAACTTGATAATAAAAACCAATATATATGCATATATTTATATATCAATAAATCAAAATAATATCTAATATAGAAAATAATTATCTTTACTTTCACATATTTTATTGCATTTGGAATTCGTATTGACAAGTAATCTTTGTTATATTTTTTCCAAGACCTTTATTTTCATACATAAAAACTAATAATACATTTATAAATAATTATAATTAAACATAAAGACAATATAAGAAACAAAAAATTGCCTTGTCTAACAAGGTGTAAAATTTTCTACAAACACCACCTAATACAGAGTAAAACCAATATAATGTGTTTTCACTTGGGCAGAATACGCCTAACATTCAATGTCCCCTACAATACAAAAATTTCACATTTAATGTCATTATAATAAACATTAGTTTATAATTATGTTTCTTCTATTACCCATCAATAAATGGCATAAACCAAAACCCAATATTCGTCCTTGATAACCACTCACATATATATGCCACTCTATTTTCAGTAGACACATATTGCACATCCATTAAAATATATTCTGCATATATGAAACCATAAACACTTTTGTTGTCATTTTGAAGAAGTATCATGAGTCGATACCTAATTAAAAAAGTAATATAGTTAGTCAGTTTAAATCATCTTTAATTAAAAAAATAAAAATTTAAAGGTCAATTTATTTACATGGAAAACAATTGCAACACATTCATAGTGAGTTCTTTAATCTTAATTAGATCCATGATATCTTTACAGAATATTCTCAATAGATAGTCTCTTACACATATATAGGCTGAAATTAGAAACTCATAGATATTAGCCAAGGAATTAGATACCTGGGATAATCTATCTATCCCATCAGAAATATATGAAGTATCTATAGTTGTTTGTTCCTGGGCCTTTTGTTTCTTTTATGAAATTTCTTTGGATTGCAGATACTCCTATATAAGTTAAATATTAGAAAACATTATAATTAATTTTCAATTATATTTAATTTTTTTTTAAACAAACACATACCTTATATTAAAATATGAAGAATAAGGCTGGATGTACAAAGTAAAAAATGACCTATAAAATCCCCAAATATGGTAATATCCAAGGTATGGAATGGTAGTAGAGTAGTAATATCAATAATTTCATGTATCGATACTCTAAACTGACCCATCTGAATAGGATGGTGCTGAAAAAGATCCCCCAAAAAATGCATGACTTAAAACGCTAAAATATTTACATCAGGATATCCTGCATACAACTCATAGTATAAGGTTGGGTCCGAGCGAGGAGGTGGAGGATTTGAGTAGGCAGGCCGAGACGGTTGGGCGGGCTGGGAAGCCTGAACAAACTGTTATTTTATTGTCATTTGTTCCAACATATCCTACTGAAGAGATTCTTGAATTTGATCACATATGGACTCTTTCATATCTTTCATCTAATATTTTAAGGATTTAATTTACGAGTCTCTTTTTTTTACTTTAATGACCAAAAAATTGAAAAATAACACTCACCTCATATCCTCTTATGAGGATGGGGTGTTTTGGATTTCCTAATGAAATGGATAGGATGTCCACCCTACCCTCAGGGATAAAATTTCAATGTGTCAATTGCTCTTGATGTTCATCCTGAAATGAAAAATTAAATGGATTATTACAATTGTTAATTTGTAAATTACCAAAATTCATGAATAATAATTATTATTTACATAAAATAATTTCATCTATTTCCTTATGTTTCTTTGTAAGATATTTTCATTTTTAATTCTTCTCACTCTTTTCCATTTCTCATGTCTGGTGTGTAGATATGGAGGACTAAATAGGAACTCATCAAAACCACTAGTAGAGTGAGCTTTTAGTGCTTCAAACTTTTCCTCAATCATTTTTTGTTCCAATAAATGATACCCTCTATGTGATAAATTATAAGGGTAAACATTCTACAACTGAATGTCTTGATGGTATTTCATGTAGTCCTGTAATATAAAATATAAACTAATATGTAATTAGGTAAATATATAATAAATTTTACAATAAAATATAATATAATTATCATACCAGAAATGTTTCATCTTTTCGGGTGGAACCAAATTTATTCCATGTATCTTCATCTAAAAATGGATACATGAGGAATGTAATTTCATGTTATCTCCTTCAAAACACATAATTTATTGTCAACTTCTTTTGGAAATCCCTCCATCAAACCGCCACTAAAGTAAGGCATCTTTTCTTAACTACTTTTGTTTCTTCAAAATTGAATGTCTTCTAAAGATGCATAATTTAAATATTAGGGATTTAAAATATATCATATTTGGGAAATGAGATAAAATTAATCAATTGAGATATTTTACCTTTAAAACATCCCAAAGATGATCTATCATCATCTTATCAACATACTTCCAATCTGGATATAAAATTCTTATTCTGAAACTACTCTTCATATCGATATAGCTAATAAATTGTGTTGAATTTGGGCCAGCTACATTATTATTATCATCAAAATGAATATGTAATCACTCCTCTCCACCAAAAAGTGATAGTTTTAGTAAATGTGTAATTCCACGTTTACCAACTTAGGGATTTGGTTTCTGAATACTGAATAAATAAGACTCCCCAGCTAAAGTCTCATCAGTAGGTCTACAATTTTTTTAATTAAAAGTTAGCTTCATTATCTGATTATATTACTAGATATTTAATAATATTAAAAAAGCCAAATACCTCAGTATATGTTCATATGAATCTATATCTCTATCTGTCATTGTAACAATAAAATGAAGTGAAATATTTATGTACCTTAATATTATTATACTACTTCTTAATTAGAAAAAAGGAAAATAGAAACATGTAAGTAAAAAAAGTGGCATACATGTGTAAGTTTAAAAATAATAATGTTATGATTCTTGACCAAAAAAATATGCAAGGTGAACTATTAAATTTAAACATTAATTATAAAGAGACATAAGAATTTAAAAATTTAAATATCAAAGTTTGAAAAGGTGTTTTCATATGAGTAAACTAAACCAAAATATAATAATGTACATTAGGTGTTTCAATGAAAAAATATTTAACCATAACCATGTAATATCCAAATTTAACACGAAAAATAAAATAAATAATTGAATATATACAATTAAATATCCAGTATTTATTAAATAATATAGTTTGTACACATGTAAATTTCAAAAAATCTATATAATGTAAATAATTACTGTATTAATTAAAAGATTACTTTAGTATTTCTCCAATATCCCTTCCGCATGATCTTTTTATATTTCTTGCACTATGTCTGCGTTATAGTCACTGTTATCTGGAAAATGTGTAATATAAGAAGAAGCCTGATATAAATCAATAACATCATCATCATCCTCATCATAAAAATAGATTATTTTCACTTTCAAAACAATGGACCACTGGTCATTCGATGAATCTATGACATAAAATATTTCCTTTTCATGTGTGTCTATGATAAATGGTTCCTCATTGCAACTAAATGTTTTCAAATAAACTGATTTAAACCCATATTCATTATTTTTAACACTAATATTACTTTCAACCCAATTACACTTAAACATGGTGACCCAAAATTTAATATAATCAATTTAATATATGTCTTTAAGAACATAAAAATATTTCATTGATGTAGAAATTGGGTTTTTATCCATTTCACTTGAAAAATTCAGTGCTTCAGCAATGACCATTACACTTCTATTTTGAACGGTACTCTTTTAATCCAGTTTCATTGGTTAAAATGTGTACCCATTATTATAAAAACCAAACCATGTTATGACATTAATATATGGTCCACCTACCAACCATTTCATTGTTTCTGATGCAGATATATATGTGATGACTTTCTATTTAAACCATCGAACAAATGTCTTTTTATGCTCAATCATCAACCAATTTTAATTTCTTTTCAGATATCGTCACTTTAATTCTTCAATATGTGATTATATATCTGCTTTAATCTCATCTGTGTTGTCCAAAATGTATAAATTTTCCTTCATCACATCATCAGGTAGAATAATATTTACCTTTAATCCTCAAATACCTCTACCTTCATTATCAATTATCATGTGTCAAGATATAGGGAGACCAATATGCTCCACTTCAAACAAATAATCAGTACAGAACTCAATCACCTCTTTTGATACATATTTCTGAACAATAGAGGCCTTTGGTCAATAAGGATTTTTAGAACATCCCTTCAAAATTTCCATATATCATTCAAAAGGATTCATCCATACTAAACAAAAAGGCCCACATATTCTTATCTCATGCACCAAATGAATCACTAGATGAACCATTATATCAAGAAACATTGGTGGGAAATACATTTTGGGTTGACAAAGAATATGGGTTTCTTCATTCTAAAACACATATAAAGAATTGGGATCAACAAATTTGCTAAAAATGGATTTGCAAAAATTATATAACTTGAAGATATAATTTCTCATAGCTATCAGCAATATACCACATAGTTAGACTGGTAGAAGTTATTAAATCAATACAATAAAATCAGGATATTTCATAGCTATTAATTTACAATCCTTCAATGACACAAAATTCTTTACATTTGAAGAATAAACACTGGGTACTTCAATAACATGAAGACACTAACAAAAATTCATCTTCTCAATATTGCTAAATGTGTGACAAGTCGGAGGTAAATATGTTCTATTTCCTTTCATAGTGGGAGATAACTCCAAACATATTCCCATTGATATCAAGTCCAATCTATCATGAAATCCATATTTTTTCTTTCTTTTTATGTATTATAAAGTTCAAATAAAATTTTCACATATTGTTTTATCAACATTCATAACATCGATGTTATGTTTTACCTCTAAATATCACTATTAAAGTATTTTTAAAAAGATAGACTATTTATCCCAAATATTTTTTTGAAGACCATAACTTTTTTTCTTTCCCAATTTCAAGTCAATATTTATCATCATTTCATATTATTGTTCAATTTATAATGGTCAAGGGGGAAGGTTGTATTTCTGTAAACTATTGAATGATTTTTTCAATATATGATAAGGATAATCAATTGAAAAAAATATTTCACGTCTCATGTACAGTGTATTTCTTCAATTCTACAATTGATAATATGGAGTCTATTCTTCAAAAATTGGATATAATTTATGTACCTTAACATTGTATCTAGATAAGATTACATGTGCAGTAAATTCATTTATAGTGGACATTATCATAACATGAAAAAGAAAAGACTCTTTCTTGTGTGAATCAAAAAATTGAACACATGTCGGCTATAGTAGTTTCAAATCATCAATCATTGATGAAAGATACACATAAATATCATTTTTGGGCTGTTTTGGTCCATAAATCATCAATATCATCATAACATATTTTTTCTTCATAAAAAGATGTGGGGACAAGTTGTGAACTACCAACATAATAGGCAATGAACTATATTGGCTACTTAGACTCTAATATGGATTCATTCCGTCATTACACAATCCCTTTATGAGATTTATATCTTCACTTCCAAAATCATGAAATTGTTTATCAAATATCTTCCATTGTGGTGAATCATTAGTGTAACATAAGTTACAATCAGAGATATGCTCATCTGAATTTCATCTTAACCATTTTGTGTAAATTGAATTTTTAGAAAGATGATTCAAATGAGGAATTATTAGATGGTACCAAATTTCTTCAGTAGGAGCTATGATTCTAGTACCTAATAATGAATCATAGTTTAATTATCAAAATGGTATGAAAGAATTATTCAATGATATCATTAGAAATTAAAATATTGGTTTTTCATGAGGTTAGATGTCAGTACCTGAGAAATCATCTGAGTTAACTTTTTCATCCATCTTATAGTGTGATGTCCCATATGTAGGATAGCTTAGGAAATATTCATATTATTTCCTATAAAACAAATAATAATTTGGGAAAGTAAATATCCTTTTATAATCCAATCCCATTGGGCATAATATATTATTCACCTCATAATTGGAATCTGGAAGCCTATTTCCTTCAAAAAGTATATCTTTTAAAAGCTCAACTAAGTTGGAGAAACTTTTATCACTCCACCCATTTCTTTCTTTCAAGTTAATTAATCTCAAAACTACTGATAACATTGTATATTTACTACAACTAGAGAATAATGGTTTTCCAAAAAAATCATTTAATAGTTGTTTTTTATGTTTTCAACACCTAAATCAGGAATTAATTCTTCAGTACAATCCACTATCTCATTATGAATATTGTCATCAACATTAGATATTGAATTTTCAGTTCTTTTACCATGTCAGATCCATTGTTTATAATTAAGACTAAAACCATAACAAATGTGATAATTGTCGGTTTCTCTAGAGTTCAAATTTATCATATTCAAAAACTTCACACATTGACAGAAAATAAAATCAATCTTTTGAAGATTTCATTTATCAAATTCCAAGAATTCATCAACTCCTTTTTTCATATTCACTAGTGGTTCATTGTAAATTTATCCAATTACAATCCATTCAATACGTGATATCACAATATAATTGGTGAATTTATTACAACATATAAATATTTAAATATATATATATATATATATATAAATAGACAAATTTTAAATAAAAATACATTTAATAAAAACTGTTGACAAACTGATAGGAAACATCAGATATGAAACACATTTTCAAATAGTAAACTTTTTATTTTCATATTATATAAATTTGTTTTATTAATATTATAATTTAATTACTTTCAGTCATCTAACATTTATTATTTCATTTTAAACTTTTTTTACATTATTTCAGTGTTATGTGTGTAAAAAACATTAAAGATTTCATTAATTTAACGGGTAAAAAATATGGATTCATTACATGTGATACCAATTTTATTAATGAACGATAACACTATATATCATTGTTCATTTCATAATATCATGATCATTTGATAATTTAAATATATATATTTTTTAAAATAAATAAAATTTAAGATGACATTTATAAATCCCAATAAACTACAAACTAATAATTGAAACGACTCAAAAATATAATTAAATAACAAATAATTTATCATCAAAATTAAAAAACAAACAAAATTCAGAGTTCAATAAGGAAAATGGATCTGTAATATGATCTTATCTCCCTTGAATGTATTGTAAGAATAAACACTATAAGATCTATACAAAAAATATTGAAAAAATGAACAATAAAGATGAACAAGAATATAAAATCAAACCATGGTTAAATGTTGGCCGGAAATAGGTGTCCAAGGAAAAAATGATTCAGTGGATGATGAAAAAATGTGGAGGATGGATAATGGAGAAAAAATATCATAAACATTGAGTAAAATAAAAAACAATGGATGTTGGGAATCACTGGGTCACCTTTAGAGTCATTGTGATTCAGGAGAGAGTCATTGCAAGTCGAGAGGGAGAGGTTTTGTAGATCAAAAAAATGAGTGTTTCCCAATCCTGACTAAATTTAAAAGAATTTTCTCATCTGTTATTAGAAAAAATGACACTGAATAGTCTGAGAAAGAAATGGTTTGGCATCAGTTTTTGTAAAAAGCAATAAAAAAATTATATATATGGTGTCGGTTTTTAAAAAAATAGACACCATAAATTTCTTCAACATCAGTTTTTGGTGTCGCTTTTTAGTAAAACCGACTCAAAAAACTATATATAAAAACTTTTCCATGTTGTTATTTAGTAAAAACAATTCCAAAAACCTCTCATACATACTTTTTTCATCGTTTTATAAAACACTGATTTCATTTCTCTGATGTCAAAGCCACTATTCCCATTAGTGAACATATTAGAAGTGCTTCATAAAAAGAGGAGAGTGGAAGATCCCTTACTTGAGTGTGTGATTAAAAATTATTAAGAGGGGATTATTGAGAGATTTTTTATATTTGGAGGTTTATATAGAGTGTAGGGAAGCGTATATATGCAATCCGAAGTGTTTTAGTTAAGTTAAATGAGAGTTTGGGTGGTGTTTTATAGGAAAAGAGAGAGATTTCTTTGTTATTTAGGTTTTGGACTCTAAATAATAAAATAACCAAAACCAAAAATTAACCCATGGTTTTTTACCATGGTTTATTCCAAAGGGTATTGATTTTCCTTATTTTATAATTCAAAGGTCCTAACTTAATAAAATAATACCCTTGATTATGTGGAGGAGAGTCAAAATCTTAAAGAAATGGCTTTAAAACCTTGAAATATATTGATTGTTTTGGAGGATTCATGAGACATTTTATAAAATTTATCAAATAAACATAAAATATCATTTTTTAAAATTTATAACAATGATATGGTCATGGATATAACTTATAGTATTTATTTCATCACTTTTGATTCATTATGATGTCATAATACACAAAGTATATTTATATTTTATTTAATTTTTACTCGAAAATTCAACTCTCTCAGAAAATTATGAAAAAATCACCATTGGATAATTTAAATGTTATGAATCCAAAAAGAATATTATTTTAATGAATCAATTTTCTATATATTTTCATTTTCACTTTTAAAATAAAATCAACATTTATTAAGAAATGTTGGGTTTTTTTACAATAACAGTTTTTGAACCCTTAAAAAATTACAATTGACTTAATAAAACTTATATGATCATAAAAAATAATTAATAATAATTTTTTAAGAAAATATTATTTATTTCAAAAAATAAAGTAATTCCTCAAAATAAATTACTTAGTTGAATTTTAATATTAACAAAAAAAATATTTGTATTTTATTGATTCAAAATAAAAATAAATTATAAAGTGACAATAATAGGATGAAAATATATTCATTATTAATTAAAAAATAATATACATACTCATATTTCTATGGTCTTGATACATATCACTTTAATAAAGAAGAAAATCCATAAGAGTAATGTGTGTGACGGTGATACGTTCATTAGGTGGTTTGGTATACATGGTTTGGTTCATGATCTTGATGAGCATGAACTTCTCCCATAAACGGTTTCACTCATGATTAAGTTTTTGGATCTCAGCTTCATCTTGGTCAAGGGAAAATCCCATTGATGTTATCTCCCTTGGAATATCCAATAAATGGGATTAATAGGGTACATTTATATTTTTTGAGGCCATCACTTCCTTTTTCTGTGTCAATTGGATTTTTTAAACCCCTATATTTATACTTATAATGTGATCACTTCTCAATGGATATATTATCAATGGTAAATATTCTTAATAGTCATTTAAATCTGATAGGATTTAATAAAACTAAATAATTTCATGTATTTTCTATATCCATATTTCATAATAAAACATCTAATTAAATCAGAAGGAAAATTTCATTTATAAGTGTTCGGGTAATTATAATCTTTTCCCCTTAATAAATTTCACCCTTGAAATTTATTTTCCCATTCCAAAAATAGATAAGGTTAACTCTATTTCATCACCTCCACTAGTTCCCATGTTTCTTCTTCAAACTTCTGGTTTCTCTAAAACACTTTGACAAGGTCCATTTTATTATTTGAAAGAAATTTTTCTCTATGATCTAATATCTTCCTCGGATTCTCTTCATAGAAGATATAATTCTCAAATGGTAACTGTAGAGACCCGTATCTTGACTTACATGGACATTACATTACTTTTGCGGAATACTTGGTACATAACAAAAACACACACACAAGGATCGTAATAGTTTAGTGTCTTTGGAAACTCGGAACGTAATCTTCTAATCGTGGTGAAAGATCTTCAGTATCTCCCATAAAGATCTTCCCCTTTTTTTACCTAGAACCTTTCTTTTTATCCTGGGGAAAAGAAAACATAAAAGGGTGAGCTCAAATGCTCAGTAAGGGTAAACAAAAGAAATATCAATCACATCATATTCATAAGAACATAACATTTTGGAAATCATAACCTGCAAAAGAGAGCATAATTTCATAACATGGGATAAATCATGGAAGTGAAAATGAAATCACCATAATCATAACATGAAACTTGAAACTTTGTGGCATTCACACATAATCATAGAGAATCATTTCTTGTTAGTCAAGACTCATTGCCAAGACTATCTTAGTGGACAAAGTCCCTTTCTGAATCGAGTAACCCTCGTTTCAGTCCTGTTTCACTGAACCGGTATAACCTACCATTCCAGCCATGTCTATCTCATGAGATATAAAATCTTTACCCAATGCATTGGAGGGAGATATAGGTCCCACCCATCTTATAATGAATCCTTTCTTATGTGTTCCACATAATCATAAAACATACATCATCGCATAACACATGTAACAAAAATGGGATTCTTGAAACATCATAACATCATAAATCAATTCATATAAGATAAAGGAATTCATAAAAATAATTCCATCACAACATGATCAAATCAATTTAATAATAGGGATAAAAACAGAACCCTTTATTATCTTAGATGGAAAATAATTTTGATAAAACACTTGAACTCCATTCTTGAGGAAAATATCCTTTCTTCTTCAAAAACACTTTTCCTTTCTTAACATGTCATACAATTTTAAACTAAAAGAAGTTGATTAAAAATAAACTTGAATACTTGTAAAGGAAGCTTCTTGGAAATAATTTTTTAGAAATCCATTCATGCCGTATAAGTTAAAAAAAACAGTCTTCGTACTTTTGTCGGAAAATTCAAAAAGTACCTCGTACGAAAAACGACAAAAGATTCCTTTCATATCTTTTACAAAAAACTTACCGAAGGGTAAAATTGGATATAAAATATTGTATAAGGATGGAAATAATATTACATATTGATGAAACATGGATGTGGATGATAAAATACACCCCAGTAAATACTTACGAATAAACAATCTCGGATAAAAATGAGATTGTGATATTTCCCTTACCTTAGGTCCGATTTGCTTCGTATGTGTCCGAACCTCCAGTATAATGATTTAAATAATGTCATTGACTTATTACATAATCATATTCATTGTTATGATATCATATATGGTTCACTTATGACATTATATTACCCGTTCTTTTGTAAATTCCATGTTAAAGAAGCGTTTTGGGTAAAATCGTTTCATTTATCGTAGGTGTTTTGACTTGTTGTTCTTGACATAATTATTACTTATATCATGATTTACTTACTTCCAGAATATAAAATATGATTTATATATCATATATATTCAGTATATATATATATATAATAGATAGATAAATAAAATGAAAAACACCGTTCATGGAGACGGTAGTCCGTACGTACGCATGAACGCTGTTTTTCTTTCCTTATTGTCTTGAATGGAAGTAAGTAGATGACATACATATATATATATATATACATAAATCCAGTATCATTATTATTTCATATATTTCATTAGTACTTATTATATATACTTTATAATCATTCATGAATGGTTAATCATTAAGAATGAATCTCATCGCGTCGTGGAGACGGTAGTCCGTACGTACGCACGAGCGATGATATCATTTCCATAAATATTGAATTGAATTGGAGTGGATTATACAATATATCAGAATCAATATGATGTTTTAATAACTATGTATAGTTATTCTTTACACCATTATACCCATCCATGTAAGGTGGTGGTGGAAAATAGATTACACCACGGCGTGGAGACGGTATTCCGTACGTACGCACGCGCGGTGATTTCTTTTTCCGTAGGATGGATAGATGGTGAAATAGGGTTGTTTCATACTTATAATAACATATCAGTATATTAGTGATACTGATGTTATTACTTCATAATGAAACAACCTAAGAAGAAGAAGTGGAAGAAGAAATAAAGATGAAAGAATTGGTAACGGTAATTACCTCTTCTTTGAAGCGCCTTTTGGAGACCTCCTCTTAGGGAACTAAAATTGGTCTTTGAGGAAGACCAGAACCTCTAGGATGTTTCTAGGGAAGTGGAGAAGAGATTTTGGCAGGGTTTTTCCGAGCATGAGTGCTCAAATTGGTGTGAGGAGGAGGGGGAGGAGGTGTCCTTTTATAAGGGAGGAGAGGGGCACCTTAGGAATATCTCAAAATATTATTTTATAATAAAGTCAAAATCGGTTTATAATGGTTCCAAAGGGTATTATTTCGAAGCTAAAGTGGGGATGGGTCGAAATACTATCAACAAATAAGATTTGGACAAGTTTAGGTTATTATTTTAACCTTATAAATTAGATTTAACTCTAAGTTAAATAATTTAACTTTTACCGTGTCTTTTTGTTTTCTTTCACTATATGGTTAATACACTTACTATAACATGCCAAACGAACCCCAAATTGTTTATTATTAATATATATATCCTTATCTAAGTAATTTGGCCGAACCTTAGATTTTTAGGAATAAAATAACAATTAATTATATAATATTTGATTTAAAAACTATTTTGTGTCAATTTTGACACTATTTGATATATGATTTTTGTGAAAGTCATAACAGAATTATATGTTCGAACCAAGTTGATTAAATCAACAAAAATATATCATAGTAACCTAGAAAATTAGTGTAATTCATAAAAAGTCTTAAATTACATTTATTTTGGTATTTATATTATCAATTATGTCAATATTTCTTTAATAAGATAATTACTGCATCATCTTTGTGTCATAAATAAATTAAATTATTTGATGTTTAAAAATTACAAATAAAATACCATCATGTAGGAAATCTTTTTATCTTTCTAATGAATATTTAAAATCGAATTTATTTTATGTATAACCCCATATTAAAAATGATTTACTTATTAAACTTTGATTTTAACTATTTTAACCCTTCTTTAAATAAATTAATAATAAATGTCCTAATCTAATCCAAGTGGGCCTAAATGGTCATATTTTATTCCTAAGTTTGTTTTTGGTCGAATTACACTTGTCCAATAGAATTAGGACATGTGTTAGGGTAATATTAATATCATATTTACCCTTAGTTACCCTATTTACTATTAACCGCGGTAAAAAAGGTAAAAAGTTACTATTCACCAAAAACTTATTTTTATCTCATTGAACCACATTTTACTTACTGACATCAACCGTGTCTGTCGGATTTTTGAAATTCCATTCACAGAAGCGGTAAAATTAAGTTTTATGCAAAATTCAGTTTTTAACCTACCACTTAGTGGTTTTACTATTCATCAAAAATTGAAAGTTTTCAGAAAAATACCAAAATTTCACCCTAGGCTAATTTCGATATTATGAGTCCAAAAATGAAGTCCATTTTGAAAAATAAAATTTATAAAATTTAAAAAAGTGGTTATTACTATTCATAACGGCTAGTTTTAATAATATTTTAATAGCATATTGTTGTTTAGTGAAACTCGGTATTGCGTATTACACACGCTATCGAGGAAGGTCGCGATTGCGTGTTATGCAAGGCAAGTCAAGGATGCGTATTGTGCAAGCTCCTTTTGGTGTAGCGTACAACACAAGACATTAATAAAATTAAA
Source organism: Viscum album (assembly GCA_963277665.1). Classification (NCBI taxonomy): domain Eukaryota; kingdom Viridiplantae; phylum Streptophyta; class Magnoliopsida; order Santalales; family Viscaceae; genus Viscum; species Viscum album. The sequence continues at coordinate 983,363,537 of OY728157.1, forward strand.
AAGAATATTTTTCATAAAATCTCGGGCTGTTACATTCTACCCCCCTTAAAATGAATTTCGCCCTTGAAATTCGTCAGGGTTATAAATGGTTTACTATTCGAAAGTTTCTTTAATAGAAACCCACATCATAAAAAGGAATATCAAAACAAATATTTAAAAGTATGAAACGTAACGGCTACCCAAATAAACCAATCACTGGGTTTCCACATAGGTGAAAATATGGATATGGAAGAGAAATCTAACCATCATGTTCTGATGGAGAGTGGTAGAGAACATGGCTTTGGAAAATCCAGTAATCACAAATCCATAGATTTGTGATGATATAATGTACCATCTGATTCATCAGGTATAAGATCACTAGGACAACATTTTTGGTTTTCAAGATCATTTCCCTAAAGTTGAAAATTTGAATTGGAATAAATACTTTCTTTATTTTGGTACAATCTCACTATTGTTCGTGCCTAGAACAATTTCCACTTCATCTCTTAAATAAATGAAGTTGAATTTGTTATTCGTGAAGTGTTAGCAGATCATGTGATAGAATGACGGGTCATTCCATCTGTCACAAACAAAAGGTTAGAAAAAATTATATACATAAGTCGATCTATAGTGAGATTAATCATATATAGTTCCTAAAATGGACTTATACTTCATATATCATACTGCTTAATATAATAAAACTAATTTCTACTAAACAGGGACTTCCTGTAGGCCAGTGGTAGGCGATAAAGGCCAGTCGCACTTCGGTTGTGGGTTCGATTCCCACAGCCTTGTCCGAAGCGATGGGTTGTCGCCCGTCCTGCAGGTTGTCCTTTTTCTAAAACTACATTACTATAACATCCCATCAATAATATCGAAAAAAAACTTCTATCCTTAAACAATACTAATTTATGTCCAACATAATCCATTTCAATCTTTATGCTTATCCATAATACTTTAGTCCACTCTCATAACATAGTGGAGATGATTACCAGAGATTTAATACCATCGTTGAACCCCATATATCATAAGATATGTTTTTTTGTCACATTCCAAACATTCAAAGTCCTTAATCATGTATTCTCTTGAATACCCATTGAACCTTAATGAAAACATGAATGCAGTTACCAAAATCCTCAAAATTCTATATACTCAAACCATGATATCACTTAGTCCTTATATCAATCATGAGCTCATGAATACTGTCAAATATTTCATTTTCTCGTTTTCCGCATATCATTCTTTTTCCAAAAAATATCTCAATCACTTTCCATGGTTATTGGTACCATAAAATTATTGAAAACCACAATAGACCAATACATAAATATTCCAATACTCCATGATACAACATTATTTTGGAATCCTATTACATAAACAATTATTCATTCCACCACATCGTTGTCAAATTCAACATCGTCAATAGTGATCGCATGTGACTTCCCTTTGTCCTTTGCCTTAAGCGGTTGCTCATGTCGATCATCACTAACCCTTGTATTAGGGAATTTATTAGCATAATGCCCCATTTCCTTGCACTTGAAGCATTGAAGTGTTGGTGATGTGTTCTCTGCATTGTTTGCTTTATTCACATCATTAGAATCACTTTTTCCATTACTTCGACACTCAGCTACTCGATGACCTTCTTTTCCACACTTAAAGCATTTTCTAGTCCCTTTAAGACAATCTCCACTATGCTTCTTTCCACACTTTGTGCATAAGGAAACATTCATCTTCTTTTCACCATTATTCTGAGATTTCTCCTTGAATTCCATCTTTCGTTTCTTGTCAAAACCATGAGATGGATATGTAACACCAACTTCCATTTCTACCTTGACAGCACAACGCACAATTTCTTCATAGCTTCTGAAGTCTCTTATAGCTAATTCCCTTCGAAGACTTGGTTTTAAGCCACTAAAAAATCGATCAACTTTACTTTCAGGTTGGATGATAATGCCAGATGCATACCTTGCAAGTCTTGTAAAATTTTCTTCGTATATACCAACAGATTCATCATCCTTCTGCTTCAGCTCAAGAAACTCCTTTTCCATCTTTGTTCGAAGAATACGAGGGAAGTACTTACTGAAAAACAAGTTCTTGAACTCGTCCCATTCCATGGACTCAATTTCATCTCTTTGCCTCATATTCTTGATAAGATTCCACCATTGATCAGCTTCACCTTCCAAACGATATACTGCTAAGATGACTTTATCATGTTCAGAACATTGAAGAACTGAACATATCTTTTCAGTGGTACTGATCCATTGTTCAGCAACAAGTGGATCAGAAGACCCACTGAAAGAATGTGGACGTTGCCTCATGAAGGACTCAATAGAATATTGTTCCCTTCTCTACTCATTTGGAAGTCCAGAATGATTCATAGCTTGTGTAAGTATAGCAATAAGATTTTCCACTCCATCTCCCATAACATTTGTTTGTTCAGGAGGAAAATCATTGCATTGTCCATTGCATTGATCAACACGGTTCCTTCGGGTTCCAGCCATCGTCTAACACCCAAAAAGAATAGTGTGAGAGGAAAAAATCATGCTAGGGAAAACAACATAATAAAGGGGGAGTACCTTCAATATCTAATATCTTAGGTTTAATTCTATGATCGTTAGCGTATTTCTAGTAATATAACTTATACCTCTACTTAACCTTAGGGACATCCCTAGACATACCGTAGAAATATCTCTAGGGATCTCACTAACGTTTTTGCATCCTAGTTTCCAAAGGTTGACTAAACCTTTCCTCTGATACCAACTGTAGAGACCCGTATCTTGACTTACATGGACATTACATTACTTTTGCGGAATACTTGGTACATAACAAAAACACACACACAAGGATCGTAATAGTTTAGTGTCTTTGGAAACTCGGAACGTAATCTTCTAATCGTGGTGAAAGATCTTCAGTATCTCCCATAAAGATCTTCCCCTTTTTTTTACCTAGAAACTTTCTTTTTATCCTGGGGAAAAGAAAACATAAAAGGGTGAGCTCAAATGCTCATTAAGGGTAAACAAAAGAAATATCAATCACATCATATTCATAAGAACATAACATTTTGGAAATCATAACCTGCAAAAGAGAGCATAATTTCATAACATGGGATAAATCATGGAAGTGAAAATGAAATCACCATAATCATAACATGAAACTTGAAACTTTGTGGCATTCACACATAATCATAGAGAATCATTTCTTGTTAGTCAAGACTCATTGCCAAGACTATCTTAGTGGACAAAGTCCCTTTCTGAATCGAGTAACCCTCGTTTCAGTCCTGTTTCACTGAACCGGTATAACCTACCATTCCAGCCATGTCTATCTCATGAGATATAAAATCTTTACCCAATGCATTGGAGGGAGATATAGGTCCCACCCATCTTATAATTAATCCTTTCTTATGTGTGCCACATAATCATAAAACATACATCATCGCATAACACATGTAACAAAAATGGGATTCTTGAAACATCATGACATCATAAATCAATTCATATAAGATAAAGGAATTCATAAAAATAATTCCATCACAACATGATCAAATCAATTTAATAATATGGATAAAAACAGAACCCTTTATTATCTTAGATGGAAAATAATTTTGATAAAACACTTGAACTCCATTCTTGAGGAAAATATCCTTTCTTCTTCAAAAACACTTTTCCTTTCTTAACATGTCATACAATTTTAAACTAAAAGAATTTGATTAAAAATAAACTTGAATACTTGTAAAGGAAGCTTCTTGGAAATAATTTTTTAGAAATCCATTCATGCCGTATAAGTTAAAAAAACAGTCTTCGTACTTTTGTCGGAAAATTCAAAAAGTACCTCGTACGAAAAACGACAAAAGATTCCTTTCATATCTTTTACAAAAAACTTACCGAAGGGTAAAATTGGATATAAAATATTGTAGAAGGATGGAAATAATATTACATATTGATGAAACATGGATGTGTATGATAAAATACACCCCATTAAATACTTACGAATAAACAATCTCGGATAAAAATGAGATTGTGATATTTCCCTTACCTTAGGTCCGATTTGCTTCGTATGTGTCCGAACCTCCTGTATAATGATTTAAATAATGTCATTGACTTATTACAGAATCATATTCATTGTTATGATATCATATATGGTTCACTTATGACATTATATTACCCGTTCTTTTGTAAATTCCATGTTAAAGAAGCGTTTTGGGTAAAATCGTTTCATTTATCGTAGGTGTTTTGACTTGTTGTTCTTGACATCATTATTACTTATATCATGATTTACTTACTTCCAGAATATAAAATATGATTTATATATCATATATATTCAGTATATATATATATATATAATAGATAGGTAAATAAAATGAAAAACACCGTTCATGGAGACGGTAGTCCGTACGTACGCATGAACGCTGTTTTTCTTTCCTTATTGTCTTGAATGGAAGTAAGTAGATGACATACATATATATATATATACATAAATCCAGTATCATTATTATGTCATATATTTCATTAGTACTTATTATATATACTTTATAATCATTCATGAATGGTTAATCATTAAGAATGAATCTCATCGCGTCGTGGAGACGGTAGTCCGTACGTACGCACGAGCGATGATATCATTTCCATAAATATTGAATTGGAGTGGAGTGGATTATACAATATATAAGAATCAATATGATGTTGTAATAACTATGTATAGTTATTCTTTACACCATTATACCCATCCATGTAAGGTGGTGGTGGAAAATAGATTACACCACGGCGTGGAGACGGTATTCCGTTCATACGCACGCGCGGTGATTTCTTTTTCCGTAGGATGGATAGATGGTGAAATAGGGTTGTTTCATAATTATAATAACATATCAGTATATGAGTGATACTGATGTTATTACTTCATTATGAAACAACCTAAGAAGAAGAAGTGGAAGAAGAAATAAAGATGAAAGAATTGGTAACGGTAATTACCTCTTCTTTGAAGCACCTTTTGGAGACCTCCTCTTAGGGAACTAAAATTGGTCTTTGAGGAAGACTAGAACCTCTAGGATGTTTCTAGGGAAGTGGAGAAGAGATTTTGGCAGGGTTTGTCCGAGCTTGAGTGCTCAAATTGGTGTGAGGAGGAGGGGGAGGAGGTGTCCTTTTATAAGGGAGGAGAGGGGCACCTTAGGAATATCTCAAAATATTATTTTATAATAAAGTCAAAATCGGTTTATAATGGTTCCAAAGGGTCTTATTTCGAAGCTAAAGTGGGGATGGGTCGAAATACTATCAACCAATAAGATTTGGACAAGTTTAGGTTATTATTTTAACCTTATAAATTAGATTTAACTCTAAGTTAAATAATTTAACTTTTACCGTGTCTTTTTGTTTTCTTTCACTATATGGTTAATAAAATTACTATAACATGCAAAACGAACCCCAAATTGTTTATTATTAATATATATATCCTTATCTAAGTAATTTGGCCAAACCTTAGATTTTTAGGAATAAAATAACAATTAATTATATAATATTTGATTTAAAAACTATTTTGTGTCAATTTTGACACTATTTGATATATGATTTTTGTGAAAGTCATAACAGAATTATATGTTCGAACCAAGTTGATTAAATCAACAAATATATATAATAGTAACCTAGAAAATTAGTGGAATTCATAAAAAGTCTTAAATTACATTTATTTTGGTATTTATATTATCAATTATGTCAATATTTCATTAATAAGATAATTACTGCATCATCTTTGTGTCATAAATAAATTAAATTATTTGATGTTTAAAAATTACAAATAAAATACCATCATGTAGGAAATCTTTTTATCTTTCTAATGAATATTTAAAATCTAATTTATTTTATGTATAACCCCATATTGAAAATGATTTACTTATTAAACTTTGATTTTAACTATTTTAACCCTTCTTTAAATAAATTAATAATAAATGTCCTAATCTAATCCAAGTGGGCCTAAATGGTCATATTTTATTCCTAAGTTTGTTTTTGGTCGAATTACACTTGTACAATAGAATTAGGACATGTGTTAGGGTAATATTAATATCATATTTACCCTTAGTTACCCTATTTACTATTAACCGCGGTAAAAAAGGTAAAAAGTTACTATTCACCAAAAAATTATTTTTATCTCATTGAACCACATTTTACTTACTGACATCAACCGTGTCTGTCGGATTTTTGAAATTCCATTCAAAGAAGCGGTAAAATTAAGTTTTATGCAAAATTCAGTTTTTAACCTACCACTTAGTGGTTTTACTATTCATAAAAAATTGAAAGTTTTCAGAAAAATACCAAAATTTCACCCTAGGCTAATTTCGATATTCTGAGTCCAAAAATGAAGTCCATTTTGAAAAATAAAATTTATAAAATTTCAAAAAGTGGTTATTACTATTCATAACGGCTAGTTTTAATAATATTTTAATAGCATATCGTTGTTTAGTGAAACTCGGTATTGCGTATTACACATGCTATCGAGGAAGGTCGCGATTGCGTGTAATGCAAGGCAAGTCAAGGATGCGTATTGTGCAAGCTCCTTTTGGTGTAGCGTACAACAAAAGACATTAATAAAATTAAAAAGAATATTTTTCATAAAATCTCGGGCTGTTACAGTAACACCATTGGATTGAGTACATTTTATGGGTTTGATATGTACTTTCTCAAAATGGATACATGGAATACATAATATACTTGGGACAGGTTTGTTGGGAGTGTTAGTCAATAGGCTACCGCTTCGATGCGATAAAGGATCTCAAATGGTCTGATGAATCTTAGAAAAATCTTAACTATATTACTAAATCCAATAACTTTATTCCATGTAGATACACTGAGGAATACCATTTCTCCAACATCAAACTCTAGGCCTCATCAATGATTGCCATTGTAGTTATTTTTTCAACTCTAACCAGCCATGATGTGATAGTGAATGGTTTTAACCTTTTCCACTATTTCCTCAACCATTTATGGACGTAGTAGTTTTTATTCCCCAACTTCATCCCAACATGAAGGTATGTTTTACCTCCTCCAATAAAGGGCTTCATATGGATCCATTTGGATTCTCAGGTGAAACTGTTGATGTAAGAGAACTTGAACAGAGGAAGATGTTGGTCCCACACTCCTTTTAAGTAAATTTATCATGATCTTAACATTTCCTTAAGTTTTTTGATAGTACTCTCATATTGGTAATCATTTTTAGGGTGATAAGTCATGTTGAAGTTTACCTCATTATTCAATGAATTTTGGAAACTCTTCTAGAACTTAGAGGTGAATCTTGGATCTCAATCGAATACAATAGATAGTGGTACTCCATTTAACCTTACCACTTCTCTAATGTATATACATGCAAGTTTATCTAGTGATAAATCCTCTCAAATAATAATGAGGTGTGCTATTTTTTGTAAGATGATCCACCATAATCTATATGAAATTGTTTCCTCTAGATGTATTTAGAAGTCGGGTGACAATTTATATGGTGATGTTTTCCCATTTCCATGTTGGTATGGGTAATGGTTGTATCATCCCCTAATAATTATTCATATGAACCTTCATTTTATGACATATCAGGCACTTTGATATATATTCAGCAATATCCTTACTCATATTGTCCCACTAATAGTCCTCTCAGATATCTTGATGCATTTTTTGCTTCCTGGGTGAATGGAGAAAGTCAAACTATGTGCATCATCCAAAAGTTCCTTTTTTAACTTAGGATTTTATGGTACATATAGTCATGATGAAAATATCACAACTCCTTCTCCATTAACAATAAACTCCATGGATTTACCTATCCATATAGTTTCCACTTTATTTTGAATTCCTATATCATCTATTTGACCATCCTTTAACCTCTCTATAAGGTAAGATTGAGAAATAAATTATGAAAGGATTGATGATTTTCCTTCCTTTATGATTTCTATTTCCACCCTTTCTAAATCTTGGAAGATTGGATCCTTATAAATTATCATTAATGATAGAATGTTTGGATCATTTATACTTAGAGCATCCACCACTTTATTTTATTTACCAGGATGGTAGTGGATTGAGTATCCATAGTCATTGATCATCTCTAACCATATTAATTATCACATATTCATATCTTTCTATGTGAATATATACTTGAGGATTTTTTGATCCATATATATTTTACACTTCTCCCCCAAAGAGATAATACCACCATACTTTCATAGTGAAGATCACTAAAACCAACTCCATATCATGTGTTGGGTAGTTCTATTCGTGGAATTTCAACAACCTTGAAGCATAGGCAATGAATTTTTCATTATTTACTATCAAAAAACCCAATACCTTCTTTGAATCATCATTGAATACCATAAAAATATATCCACTTGTGGGTAGTGTGAGAACATGTGTAGTGGTAAGCTACCTTTTCAGTTCCTAGAATCTCTCTTCGCATTCATCATTCTAAGAAAACTTTAATCCCTTATGAGTTATGTTGGATAGAAGGTTTGGAAATATCTATCATTTTTTCAAAAATCAATGATAATACCAAGATAATCCAAGTAAATTATGGATATTTTCACATATTTTAGCCTTATCCATCCTTCAAATGCTTCTTTTTTTGAAGGGTCTATAAATATCCCATTGATTCTGATGATATTCCCCAATAATGAGAATTCCTTCTACTGGAACTCACATTTTTTTTACATTTCATAATATTTTTTCATTTTTCAAGGACTTTATAACATTGATCATATGCTCCTCATGGTCCTACTTGGTTTTGGAGTATATTAGAATATCATCTATAAAGACTACCTGAATTTTTTTAGGTAATCTCTAAAGACTATATTCATCAATTCTGTATATATTTTTTGAGAATTAGTGAGTCTAAGTGGTATTACTATGAACTCATAGTGCATGTACCTTGTATGAAATTATGTCTTGGGAATATCTTCTTTCATCACCCTAACTTGGTAATATCCTGATCATAGATCTACCTTGTATGAGAATTGTGCTCCACGTAGCTGATCAAACAAGTCATCCATCCATAGAATATGGTACTTATTCTTTATTGTGATATTGATGTGTTCATGATAATTAATTCAATGGAACATTGAACCATCCTTCTATATAAAGAGAACTGGTTCATCCCAAGGTGAAGCACTTGGGTGTATAAACCTTTTATCCAAATTCTCTTGTAGTTGTTTCTTCAAATCCTCAAGTTCCAAAAATGCATTCTATACATAGTCTTGGAAAATAGAAATGCCCCATGTATAAGCTAGATTGAAGATTAAACCTCTTGACTAAGAGGAAGACCAGTAAATTCTTTGAGAACACAACTAGAAAATTAGATTATTTCCATAATTGAAAACTATGGAAATACGGCTCAAAATGGTTACCATAGCCTATGGTCATGGTTTTCCTAAACCATGGCCAATATCGTTGAGGCAGTAGCCTCTAACCTATTTCCACCATTTAAACCATGGAATTAGTTGGGCTATTTCCACAGTTCTTAAAACTATTTCAATAGGTCTCATCATTGTCCACTGTGGTAGTTGATCTATGGACATGATTTAAACCATGGTCGTAGGTGTTATTGTCATAGTTGAAAACTGTGGATACAGCCCTGGAAAACCGTGGCTATAGCCCAAAAATAATATGTCACCACTCAAATTATATCTTTATACCTCACTTATAGAATTCAGCTTCCTAGCCACTACACCACACTGACCTTTTGTTATATAAATATATATTATGTTAATAACCATGGAGATAGCCTAAAAACTATGGCAATAGAGCTTCCCGGTATATTTTCCATGGGACAATGTTTATCCCACATAAGGGTGGGATACCTATAGACATGGTTTTGAAAATCGTGGCTATAGCCCTTAGACAAAATGTCCTATAGACTTGATTTTAAAAATTGTGTCTATAGGCCAAACAGCCATGGATATAGGTCTATGAAAATATCCCAATTTTCTACTTGTGAAAACCCATCAGCATATTCCCTCACCAGGGGAATGTATTCAAGAAGAATTATTTCATTATACTTGATCATATGATAAAGATACACTTTCTCATGGGATAATAATATCCATGATTGAGATATTTGTGCTAAATAATATTCATCCCCGACCTTACACTTGTACAAAATCAGGGATCGATTCTCAATACGGAGAGGGATTTCTTTCCCATGGAAATTTTGTTTTCTCTATATAGTGAATTCCAATCCATGCCCATAATTCCATCAAATTATATAAAAGGGAGTATGATAATGTTCTCTTGGAATTTTATCCCACAAATATTGTTGGGGGAGGATTTATATACTTGGGATGGAATAATTGTTCCATTTTTCATTTTCACTAACATATCTACTTCTATGCTATGTGTTGGTGGTTGAATAGTTCTATTAAACATTGGTGATAGGAAGAAATGTATAGGACCATAATAAAAAATAATTTAATCTATTGTTGAATTAATAAGTATTGTATCTATCACCACTTCATTTTCAGGATCCACTTTAGCTCTAGTTATAGAAATATCTCTCCCTGGCTTCCATGGAGGTTTTTAGTTGACTCTAAAAACCTTTGTCATAGTGCAATGGTTTTCAAAGTGCACAGGTTCCTTGAAGTTGAAACAATGAACAATGAACTTAGGTTTGACAAGAGAATTCCTTTCTTCCATCACAATAGTGGGTTTCTCCTATTGTAAATCACTTCTTAGGTACCCTTCCTTCTCGAACCTAAAACATTTACTCATACCCATTAGGAAAATTCTGGGGTACTTCTTTCTGTACCTTTGATAAGTGGGATGTTGAAATTTCTTGGCACCGCTATATTTCTCTATCAGACTATCAGAACTAAACTCCACTTTCTGCATCTTATCCCCATGACACCCTTGGGATTTACTAATATATATTTCTACATTGACATAACTTCTAACAATTTCCTCATAGCTATAAAACTCACATATCTCTAGGTATTTTAGTAGACTAGCTTTTATCCCACCAAATAAATAGTCAACCTTGCACTCTAGGGTAACGATAAAGTCAGAGGCCTGTCATGAAAGTCTTGTGAGTTTTTCTTCATACACCCTAATAGATTCATCATATTTTTTCTCAAGGGAAAGTAAATCACTTTCCATATTAATATAGAGAGTTCAAAGAAAATATTTTTCAAAAAATATTTTCTAGAGTTCCTTCCTCTCCATCACTTTGATCTCTTACTCAAGATTTATATTCTTGATCTACATACACCATTGATCAGCTTCTCTATGCATAGGATAAACAGCCAGTAGAACCTTATCTTGTTCAGAACATTGAAGGATGGATAATATCTTCTCAATGGAGTTGATCCATTGTCTCATGATTAATGGATCAGATGATCCTTTTAATGTTTTATGTATTTGTCACATAATGGTTACAATCCTAGCATGTTATCTATTTGAGGGATTTGGATTCTCGTCCTAATCTAGGATTCTATTAAGAACATGAGTTATCTGAGAGATTATCATCATGAAGTATGTAATTCATTCTCCCATAAGGTTAGACATTTCATTGGGAAGTCATCGCATTTCCTGTTGCATTGATTGCTTAAATGATTCCTCCTATTTATCGCCATTGGAAAGAATAAAGGGAAATTTTGGAATGAGTATTTTTAAAATACAAAACACATAAATATGGAATCCAATGAAATTAAATGGATAATCTAAAATTTACATTTATTTCCTTAACCTATAAATTTATAGGATTCAATATATGTTATCCATGATCTATTTACTAATATATAATATTATGGGTATTTTTTGTTCCCTTAATAATGGGTCGTAATGAGATTATGAATTTACCAAATCATATCTCCTAGGACTGTCAAACCAGGTGCACAGAAATATCCATTGTTGTGTACCAGTTTACACTGAGTTAGGCCTGACACACCATGTTAGAGTTGTTACCCCTAGGTACATCAATTTTAGAACCAGATACAATTGTAGTATCAATACAGGAATGTAATTTCTTGATAATCCACTTACTATATAATTACAAAAAATTAGGGTTGTTTTATTATACTAAGTCTTATCCTTCAGGCTTTCGTAATATTTTTCTAATCATAATCCCAAAAATAACAAACCTTTTCCTCTGATGCCAACTATAACAATCATGTTTTTTATTACATATTAATAAATGATTTATTACAAATGTTTACACTTAATAAAACCTAGAATATCAATAATTATAATGTATATTTTAATTAGGTACATTATATAAAAATTTAAAATACGAAAAAACATCATCTTTATTTCAAACTTCTTTAATATTCTATCACTTAAAACTATATGGGATAACCTAGGGACATACATTAGAAATGTGTTATCTATAAATCCTAGTAAGGGAATAAACATGGAATAATATGAATAAGGTAATGAATGTTAGAAAATTGGCATATCAATGGGGAATAAAAGGAACATGAATAATAAGGCACAATATATCATGATAATCATAACATGGGAAATGTGGCAACAACTTAAAACACTTCATCATAAACAAATGTCAAGGATAACTACCAATACATCATTATAGAAAAAGTCCCATAAAGGGATCAAGTTTACTCTTTATCCCAACATGATTTATCATGAGACTAAACATTACCCAATTCATTGGAGTGACATATAATTTTAGGCACACCCATCACACTCATTTCATTCTTATGCTTAAGTGTGCCACATATATCATAATACATGAAATAATTTATCATCACATTTTATTCCATGAACATGGATTGTTGAAAAAATTAATTTAAGTACCAAGTAAAATAGGTATATGTGTATAAAGTTGAACACCCTTGATAAGAAATGGGTATGGTATTCACTATACAGTTGTTTTGGCGTGGATAAATTACAGTGAAATTTTCACAGCATAACATCCTCACTTAAAAATTCATAAAATTTGTTGATGAGAGATAAATGGGTCTCTAATAATTTTTAAATAAAATTGTAAGTAATAGTGACATAGAAATACATGTCCCATCATTTTTAATTATAAATAGAAGGTATAAGATAATAAATAAACTTGAATAAAGAAGAGAAAGTAAGGATTCATTAATAAATTTTGGCATGGTAATGTGTGTACATATTGGTTATTGGGAGTGATTAATTAGGGTGAAAGGGTAATATAATCAATTATACATACAATTTACAGTAATTTTGATATTTAAGATCATATCCCAACATAGTAAAATGGAAATTAAATGAGAAAACATAGAATATGTTCTTGATAAAAAGAGGAGAGTGGAAGATTCCTTACTTGAGTATGTGACTCCAAATGGTTGGTAGGGGTTTGTGAGAGCTTTGGGAACCTTGGAAAGACACTATAGAGTGTAGGTAAAATTATGGACGTGAAAAATGTTTTTTAGTGAAGATAAATGGGTGATTGGGTGCATTTATATACAAAAAGAGGGGGATTTATTTTTAATTTAGGTTTTGGACTCTACAAAACAAAATAACCCAAACCACAAACTATCCAATGGTCCTTTCCAATGGTTTCTGAAAAATGGGATTGGTTATTATTATTTTATAAGTAAAAGGTCCTGAATTAACAAAATAAAACCCTTGCTTATGTGGAGGTGGGTCATACTTATAAAGAAATGGTTTTAAAACCTTACAATATATTGATGGTTTTGGAGGATTCATAAGGGATTTATAAAATTAGTCAAATAAATATAAAATCACATTATTTTAAATTTAAAACTTATATTTGATCTTATATACCCTTTATAGTATATCTTACATCACGTTTGGGTCATTATGATGTCATAATACACAAATTATATTTATATGGTATTTAATTTTTACCTGAAAATTCAACAATCTTAGAAAATTATGAAAAATTAACCATTGGATAATTTCGACATTATTATTCCAAAAATAATATTAATTATATCTAAATAAAATTTTAAATATTTGAATTTTAGTTTTAAAATAAAATCTATATTTATCAAGAAATAACGGGTTTTTGACAATAACAATTTTTGAACCCTTATAAAAATTATATTTGACTTCATAAAAATTATATGATCATAAAAATTAATTAATAATAATATTTTATTAAAATATTATTTATTTAAAAATCTATTAATTCATCAAAATAAATTCATTAATTTAATTTTAATATTAACCAAAAATACTATTTTTTTATTGAATCAAAATAAAAAAACATTTATAAGGTAACAATAATATGATGAAAATATAATTATTATTCTATAATAAAATAATATACACACTCATATTTCTATGGTATTGATATATATCCCTTTAATACATAAGAAAAAATCATAATATTATGGTGTGCGATAGTGAGACATTCATGGGGTGGTTCAGCATACTTGGTTTGGGCAGTGATCTTGTTGAACTTAAACTTCTCCTATAAATAGTTTCTTTCATGCTTATGTTTTTTGATCTCAACTTGGGATAGTTCAAGGGAAAATAACATTGATAAATCTTCCTCAAAATCTCCAATAAATGGGATTCTTAGGGTACATTCCTATTGGTTGACTCCATCACTTCCTTTGTATATGTCAATTGGATTTGTTAAACCCTTATATTTATACTACTAATGTGATCACTATTCAACAACCATATTATCAACGGTAAAGATGCTTAACGATCATTTAAATATTATTGGATATAATAAAACCAAATATGTTCATGTGTTTTATATATCTATATTTTATAATAATAAATTTAAATAAATCGTAAGGAAAATTTCATTTATAGAATTTTGGGTCATTATAATGATGTTGTGATTTATGCACATAATTTATGCAAGAATATGTTTCTATCTTTGTTAACAACTTATGTGTGGTATTTTACCACTATGTTATGGTGTTCGATTTTTATGCATATTTCACATTCCATGCCTTTTTAAAATGATTCCATCATAATTATGATGATGATTCTTTGGTTATGATATGATGATTATTATAATTATGTTCACCCATGTACAATATTCCTTCCATGTTATTCCTCCCCTTTCTAGGATTTTAGCTCACCCCATTCTTTGATATATATCTGCAGGTGATTACATGTACTAAAAAGAACATGGGATATTTAATAGTTCTATGAAGAATAAATTAAATAATTTTTATATTTTATTATCTAAATGTGGTGTTTGAACTTAATTTTCCCAATATACTAAAGATCGTGATTCTAGAATGTATTTATATCATGTAATTTATCATAAAATGACGTAATAATAATTTATGAAAAAATTTAGTTTTTAAATATTCCATCTTACCAAATCATCCAAAAATAAATATACAATCAGTTCTAATAAAAAAATATAATGAAAATAAAATAATGCCTAACTTGGATGATACATAAATATCACAGAATAAAAAAAATAAAACCAAACCAATCTATAAGGTCACATATATGCAACCCAAGGTTTCTCACTACACCTCCACTCACCCATTAGTGTTCCAAGAAAGTGATAACTAATATAAATGGGACCTTTATCTGATATAAATGATATTGGTTTCATACACACACACACAAGTGTGTGAATATAGGGTGTGAGCTAAAAGTCCTAGTTGGACTTTCACCAAGGAGTCTATGAAATTTCAAGTAAAAAATAATTCATAGTTGATAGTTTGAAATATTATATAAAGTAAGGTTTTAATTTTTAATAATTTTTAAATGAAAGCAAATCAAATATTCCCAATTTAAATAAATAAAACTTTACTTTTAAAAGTAAATAAAGTGGGGTATTCACATAGTAGTGAGATGATTTAAAACATAAAATGAGTTATTTTGATTTAAAACAAAAAAAATTAAATGATGTCCCCTTATATAAAACCTTTCGTAAAACCCAAAGACAAAAACCAACCATTTTCCTTTCCATTTATAAAATTTTATCAAAAATTATCTTTAGAAATAAACTGAACCATTATGAATAGAAGAAAAAAAACAAGAACCATTATATCAATGGTGAGAAAAATGAATGATGAAAATGGTGTGGAAAACAAAAAAAAATACAGGGGTATATTCAAAGAGGGAACCCATATATAAACCACCAATAAAGGAATAAGTTTCAGGGTAAAATCCATAGGTCCTAAAGTGAGACAAATCAAAACTTGAAACTAGAACCCTATCCTAGCACAATAGAATATGTTAATTTTCCAATAGTCCTATAGAACTAATAAATATATATAATTCATCCTAGGAGAGTTATACATCCATAATATACATTCCTTCCTAGTAGATCTTGGCATCAGCAGTCCATAATCCCATATCAAGATCATAATCTAAACTAGGATGGGGCACTCATCCAGGTCATTTTCTAACTCCCTAGATTCCCTTGATGTAATCAAAGTAGATGTGAGAAAACAATATTTTCAAAATCAATATAGATATCAATGCAACCTAAATAATAATTCCCTATCACCAAAAACACACTCATATAGAACAACCCCTTTCCAAATCATAAAAACATAAAAAATATGAAACATCCCAAAAGGGTGAAAGCCTATATAATGTATAACATAAGGGGAACTATTGAGGTCTCACGAGCATCAGCCCATTGGTTGTATAATGTTCTCAATGAGCCTTAAAATAAATATGACTTAGGATTCCAAGTCCTATTCACTTCTCATAAATTCGGTTTTCAAACACCGTTTAGAAACCATTTTAAATAACATCATTTTTTAATATAAAAAATTATTTTAAAACCATGGTTATCATCATTTAAAATCCAAATCAGGGACTATGAACCAAATTTTTCATGAAAACAATTTAAAAGTTCCTCATTGGATTTTTTATAAGCGCATTTCACATTTAAACACCTATTTCTAAAATATATTTCAAATTCCTCAAAAAAACACAAAATGCTAATCCATGATTAAATGTAAAAATATATTAAACCCTTCCTAGACATCATAAAAAAGAAATATTCTCATGGAAATTCATTTATTAAATCCATGAATCTCATTAATTTTAAAAAAATTAATGTCATAGAAATAGCTTCCTCAATTCAAGTGGAATTGAGTCGCTGCATGTCACCTTCCATGGTGATCATCCAAACAAGAAGGGTCCAACCTTTATATACCCTACACAAATAAAACCCTATGTAATATTGAAAAATATACCCATATCCCCATTAACAAAAATTAGGGATACTGGGGAAATAGAAAACCTGGGATAATATAATATATAGAGGA
Source organism: Viscum album (assembly GCA_963277665.1). Classification (NCBI taxonomy): domain Eukaryota; kingdom Viridiplantae; phylum Streptophyta; class Magnoliopsida; order Santalales; family Viscaceae; genus Viscum; species Viscum album. Next base: position 983,380,683 of record OY728157.1, read on the forward strand.
TAAGATAAATGAAATGAAGGAGGAAGAAATTACCTTTAATATCACTTGAAATATGAAGGGAAGTAGTAAACGGTCAAAGAGGGAGAAGGAAGATAACTCCCAAGGGTTACAATGAATTTGAAACAGTGGGAAGTTGGGAAAAATTGAAAACCTGTTACAAATTGAGGAGGGGGAAATCTGAAATTTCAATATTTAAAATGAATTGGGAAGATGCCTACCACGGTGTGGTCCCTATGTACCATGTCATAGTGAAATTTCTCTAGGTGGACTAAAGGCCACAACACACCTACATCAATACTTAAGGTCTCCTCTCCATAATTTCTTTGTAAAATGACTCTCACCCACCCCCCCATAACTCCATCTCATGAACCATAATAACGTTCTCCCCAAGGTCCCTCAAAATGGGCATCATGTCTGGACAATGGTTGTTCTCCCTCTACTTTCCATAATAAAGAACCAAAATCGAAAACCCCCCAAAATTCCTAAATTGATAATTTTGAATATCTTTTTTCAATAGGTAAATAACCATATAAAAACATCTAACACCATGACCATTTCATTGGTACTCTTGCAAATTTACTGGCCAAAACCCTCACCAAGCCTATTTTAGACATGCACAATGATGTGTTGGGGTCATTCACCACCATAAACATCTTTCCAATCCCTAAACACCCTTTAAAACGTTGGAGACTCAAAAAACTTCAATATTACTCATAATTAATTAATATATAATACTATAGTCACACGAGGGTGTCACATATTTGGAAATACTACTCACTTGAAATAAATTTATTTTATTTCCTCATTAGTCTGTATGTCATGAGATTATTGAATCAAACCCATAAATGTTACACCAAACACTCTTATACGTTTAAATCATTATATAATGGTCAATAACTCTTATTAACACTCATCCTTCATAATCATTAATATAAACACTTACTTAAACTATCCAAAAAAACTAACTTGATCATATCATGGAATCATCTCGAACTCTAAGTTAAAGTGTACCATTATAGAGTTTTGCATTAAAATAAGATCACAATCAATGGTACCTTATGATCCTATAGTGTATGAATAAGATGAAAATACATATATTCCTCCTCCAAATATCATTTTATCTATAAATGAAAAATATATCCCTCATAACTTATAAAAACTTATCCCTGGTACTCTTGCAAAAGCACTGAAGGTCTTATATCTAGTGAGGATCTTTGGGTTAATCATTTTTCAAGAAACTTGTGCTAGTTTCACTATAACCTAAACTATAAATAGGTTTCCATATAGTATATATCTAGATATATAAAAAATTATTTAATTAATTTGAGCCTAAGGATATGGATAAATTAATTATAGATACACATCGGTTTTCTCCATTAAAACTAATATACCATAATCATTATAGGAAATACTCATGGCCTATTTGAAACTATATGATCCATGGTCCATGTCTATAAGCGTATCCTAGGGAAAGTACACTCATCCTTAGGGTTTTCAATGGGGTAAATTAGGGCAATCCTAAATACACTAATCCAAAAAACATGCTAGATTTTTTATACCCTTATTATTAAATAATATTAAATATTAAACATAGGATAGTTAACAAATTTATGTTTATTTATTTTATATATTCCTTACATGTTTAAAAAATATATATTATTTTCATAAAAATATATGGTATAAAATTGAAATAAAAATAAAAACAGAATTATAACTTACTCATGGGTTGGACCAAATATGTTAAATTATGTCTCGTTGATCCCATAGTATTTTATATGTAATTCATTTAAGCCCATTTAAAATGAGGTCCATTTTTTCTAGTTTATACCATCCCATAAATATGGGATGGAATGCCTGGTATGTGGGACTGGAGAATACATCAGGTACCCATATCTATAGTTGGTTTCCCTAGACTATTTCATTTAATAAATTCAAATGTGAAACTACCTTACATCCCTAAAAAATCCTGTTTTTATACACCAACCCCATCCTATACTAAAATTTTAATCAAATTCTTTTATAAAAATCTAACATGACATGCCCCTGTTGAGACCCCTCCTTAGATTAGAGATGAGAATATGAGTGCCACCCCAAGACCTCATTCAATAAACCAATGGTTAGTTAACATATTTTTGGTTTTGGTTACACAAATTTTGAATGAATTTCCCCCAATTATAGTATAATAGTAAATAAATATAAAAACCATAAACATGATCAATAATGGAATCATCAATCAATTGATATCATAAACAAGATGTATTTTATGCAAAAATAAAAACGCATGGTATAATTGATAGAAAAAACAAACAAGATATTATTAAAATAATAAAATATGATAATTTTAATACATCATAATTATATATGGAAAACACTCCCCAAACTCCAAGATCCAACAAATCCCTAGTTTAATATTTCTTAACAGTTTCATAAATTCGGTCTTGAATATCTATAAAAAGTATGGGTGAGTATATCAATATACTCAGTATGTTTCTCCCCTATAACTTCTAGCAATGTAAATGTGAATATAGTATATTAATGTATCCATGTTTGAAATATAAAAGATGAAAAACTATCTCAGTGTAAGTTGAGGTACATATTTATTATTAGTAATCAAATTTTACCACATTAATAATCCCAACAAAAAACTGTGTGAGTGTGTGTGTGTTTTTGTAACTTATTCTCAAATAATAGTTAGGTATCCCACAAAATAACTCCCACCAACCTAGTCTCCAACTTATTAAATTCCTAATACCAATTTCATATACCCACTTTTCTATAATAATGTAACCAGCCATTATCATACCCATAATAATACCCGTAAGTGGGGTTAATGTTAGTATTATTGGTTATCAAATAGATTAGCTTTATCACTGATTAAATATTGGGAAATACCTAATAAAATCACTATTAGGTTATTTTTTAATGAAAATAGTACTCCTATTGATTAGAGTATCATACATTAAAATAAATATAACTCATAATTCCCATATCCTATATAAATTTTCATAAACATTTTGTATTACTCCAACATTTATTTCTTATGTTTCACCCATATAATATTATTGTTATATTTTTTCATAATTAAAATAATAAATATAAATTATATTCCTACATTATATAACTTATATACTCTAAAATCGAGTATAAGAAGAGAAACAAGACACTTGTTCTATATAAAGTCTCGTGGAATCCTCATGTCAAAGAGTCCAAATGGATCTCTAGACATTTTAATAATATAATCATACCATAATCCGTAAAATCTTTGTATCAAAAATGTATTAGGGAGATATAATTTCATCTACTGTGTATTTTGGGTTATATTATAACATCAATCTCTTTTTATATAATCATAATCGATTTCTAGTAAATCCCTTTCATTCAACTCTATCCTCACTTAATCATCAATCCATCATATATTCCATGATTCCTATTAGAGATTATATATAAGGTTGTTGTAGATTTTTACTAACAATTATATATAGTATCACATTCCAGAAGTATCTAAGACAACCATATATTATTATAAGAAAATAAAGGAATAAGAATAGTGGGTGGTACAAAACTCGTGTTATTAATGGAATGGATCCATTTTTATTCATCATGGATTATGTAGAAATTATATAACCCCCATAAACCTATTTAAGTTCTTAAATCGAATTATATTTCCATTTAATGACTGTAAAAAACCCATTACTCTTTTTTATGGCCATCATGTATGTAATCATTACATTATTTAAGGAAAATTAGAATCTAGGGTTCATCTAGTGAATATAATGATACCTATGTCATTATGTTCCAAAAGTCATAAAATCATAAAATAAAATCTCTTAAGGAAAATTATAATCATTTATAGCTAATTATACTCAAATTCCTCTATGCATAATTTCAACATGGAATACACAAATCAAATATAATATAACTATTTAAATAAACATCATGTCCTTTATTTAACACTAAATAATCATAATTCCATGAATAAGATGAAAAAACATGTTTTATTCACAGTGGATAAAAAAAAGTGATCAGAGTCACTTATCTCTTATGATTTCCTCACACATCATCAGTCGTCAACATCATTATCTATAAACTCAATCACATCAATATAAGAACGATATAAATCCACCAAATGGGAAAGGGGGGATATAATTCAATTGGGGGTATTATAGATGTATTATGGGAACCTCCATACCTTTTTATTGTATATATAAATCATCCTTCCATATATAATGCATCTAGTAAATATAATCATCAAAACCTTGACTTATCCCATATAACCACCCTTTTTACCCCCCATGAGTAGACCACACCTCATCATCATAATCATTATTTACTAGTGAAATTTATTATTCTACCTTACATTATTACATGGTTAAAAATCTCATCTAAATAAAAAATATCTATTAAAATTTTACAAAAAAAATAAAAATATAAATTAATATAAAATTATAATTTTATCTGTTAATCACAATTCAGCTAAATTACTCAAAAAAATCATAAACTCCTAACTATAAATTAATGAACCTAGATAAATGATTTTTATAGGATTTAGATGGATGTTTATTAAGTGTAAATATGATGTTTCAACTTATATATAATAAGTAATTGGATGTTATATATTTTTGAAAAAAACATTAATGAAGGTTTCATAACAGTGGAACTTGTAGAAGTGGTTTATATAATAGTGACATGAACATTTTTAAGCTTTTGTAACCATGAATTAGAATTTATAAAGTATGTGTGAGATTGAGATAGAGATTTAAAAGTTTTTGTAATAGTAACCAGTTTTTATATTAGATTGAATAACCATTTTATAAAGTATATAAGAGTGTAAATGAGGATTTTATGTAATATTTGATTTAATTTCATCCTTCATCAATATTTATCACCTATTTTATGTTATGATTTCAGGGAGTTTAATAATTCCATACACTATCCTTAAATATTGGAAATCATAGATAGACAAAATATGAGTGGTTTCTACTTAGTAATGAGGAAATTGAATTTAAAAAATATTAGTGAATAATTTCTATAATTATGTAACTTTGGAGAGAGAGAATAGAAAAAGAAGAATAAATTTATATTTTTATTATGTTTTTGAGTGTCGTATGACAAATAATAGAGGGATATACAATATAGATGAAGGATTATAAGGTGTGTCATTGTGATAGATCTAGAAAGTCATTCTTGATGGAGAAATGAAAAGGAAAAAAATTGAATTTTTTGTGTATTCTCAAATAGATAAAAATAAGAAGAAGAAGTTGATGCCTTTAATATATTACTCATCAAATATTGAGAAAGTATCATTCAATATGAATATAATTTTTTGTCTTGTACAAGTAAAGAATAACTCATTATATTATGTGATAGTTACTTCATAAAGGGTTCAAGGTTATCCATTTCCCTCTCATGTTTTCCATGATAATAAAAGTAAGAATGTGTGAAGTGTGATAAAAACTATAACACAACGAGGACTAGTTACTCACATTTAGTTGTGAACCTTGTACATCATTAGGTCTTAGTTGAATGGATATTTCTTTTTCATATTTGTAAATAAAGGAGAAAAATTAAAAAAACTTCTTTGTATAATCGACAAATAAATCCCTATCTCTTTATAGAAGTATGGTAATTTTACCTTAAGTACTCATCATGTACTTATATCCATGTGATGTGTTGATTCATTAGAAAACTTGAGTGTGTAATGTCAGAGCCTCCTGAGTCTGGTTTCTAAAATACACAACATTCTCATTGCCCCATATAGTGTGTGGGTATAATGTGATGATTTTGAATTTACTCTAGTAGACATTGAGTAATGAAGTCCTTAGATACACAACATCTAACCCTATAACACACTTTATGTGTAATTTATAAAGGTAAATAAACCCTATTTCCATGGGAAATGAAATATGTTGTGTGTTACCTAGAGGGAGATTATTCACGTAATAGGGAATTCAGAATCTAAAACATGAAACTCGCAATGTTTTTCATTATGAAAACCAATATCACATTTTCCTCTAGTCACTCCATTAATGGAGATCAAGCCTAATTCCGTTGGATCCTCTTTCACACTTCTTAAGATCTTCATCATTCATCCATCATCATTCCCAGAAATTATCACAACCTCTTTCTTTCAATACAAATTCAAAACCTCATAGGGTACCATATTACATTCCCAGTGCCTTGTGTGAACTCAAATCATCATTCTTCTTTCGTTTTTATACTTCCATATCATAATAAATCCTTATCAAGGATGGGTAGGATGGAATAAAGGTGGTCAATGGAATGTAAAAAATACAAAAAGAAGGTGTATGTTTAAGATTAATGATGTAAATAGAATATGGGAAGGGATTCAATTCAATATTTTTTGAATTATTATTCCTGAGAATTTTAAGTGAAAAACATAATTAAAAACATACATAATTTCTATCAAGAATATAAATATATAAATAACAATAAAATCAATACCATAATATACTAAAAATCCTAGACCATTTATTAAAGAGAAATAAAAAGTACAATAGACAAGAAGAATGATGAGTGTGTAAATATTACCTAAATCCAAAAAATAAGTTTAGCCACAAAAGATAATTATATATCATAATAGTCATACCCCTCACCACATAAATAATAAGGGTCTTCCCCCACATTGTATGATTCCCACTCAGAATTTATTTCATAGTTATTCAGGTGCATGGCGTACTGCTTTCAAAGTATCAATTATTCCAAGGAAATTTTCTCGTTACATGAATGCTTGTAGACATATTCCTTTCTAAGAACATGAACATCCCCTATTTCCCTATTGGAAGAAGACCTAGTATTCATCAGCTTCAAAAAATGAGAATAACATTTCATTCAATTTATCCTTGGGGGAGTAGTAATAACTCCTTTACATTTAGATATCTTAGTCTTCGTGCCTTGAACAATATCATTGTAGGAGGATCTAATGATGTCGCTATCATTTTCCTTATCACTATCAGAAAAATTTACCCACTTTTTAGTGATATGTATAGATCCATAATTTTTTTCATTCATCATTTTTTTTAATAAATCACCTACTGAATCATCCAGAGTTCCAACTTCCATTAGTTGGTGGAGCTTGTAAGTATTAAGCGGGGATAAAGGCTGAGGGAGCCCCGTATTGTTATGACAATCATGGAACTCCTTTCCCATGGAACCCTCTTCAAACACTGCATTCTGAATATTGGAGTCAGTTTTCATGCCAACATCTTCATACACTGGAGGATCTTCCATCACAAGGAGATCTTTTTCATGCTCTAACCCCTCAAACTAGTTTTAATTAGAGAAATTAACCTTCCACACTCCACCTGAGGTATAGATACCCATGTCTAATACACCACCTTCACAAACCACATTGCCTGAGGGATCTATAGGAGGAGCTGCAAGCTGTAGCTGGAAAATACCAACATCGTCTTCCAACAAAGGTATAATCCTAACACTAAGATCACACTTAAGTCGATCGAAGACCGGCTTCACTGTCAGATTTGATGACACCCGCACCTCCTTCACTACAACCGGATATGTTGATGCCCCTTCGAGATCAGCACACGCTTTATCAGAAGATACACCCCTACCCTGATCCCCTATGTGATCATCCTTTATCCAATTCACACCCTTTTTCCTTATCATAAGAACCTCGGGATTGGCCTTAAACATCATCTGAGATACTATAGTGGCAACACAACCCCCGCTGCTCATCTTCTCCACCACCTGTAAGACTCCATACACCCTTCTACTATGACAGACTGCATCCAGATGGCCAAAAAAACTGCAAGAAGCACAGTACTATATCCAAGACTCAAAGATTACCTCCTGCTTCCAACAGAACTCCTTTCGGTCTATGATCCATACCCACTTCACCGGTGGTCGTGCAATATCAACCTCAATGCACATTTTCGGACACATTGGATGACACACTGCCTTCATTCGGTGATCAAAACAGAGGTATATTCCAATCATATTACTGAGAGAAAACAGAATAGAGGGATTTTTGAATGAGAGAGGTAGACCAGGAAGGCATAACCATGTCTCAATTTTCGAAGGATCTTACTGCATATGAAACTAAAAGCTCCATCTAAATAGGTAAAAAAGAAAACCATTTCATCTTCGAGGGGACTTGGACCAAGCATTTATAAAGTCTTCTTCTAACCCAAACTAGATCATGATGTGCCTCCAATAAAGTAATCTAATGACTTCATGCTCTTATAGCTCCTAGGATTTAAAGACGAACTGATCGAACTCATCAATTGAGGGTGATTAAGGTGAAACCGAGCCACCAGATTGAACGTGCAGATATCTGTGTCACCATTGAACTCTTCCAGGAAAAGAGTTAGCTGAGGCGCCTCCTAGAAGAGATCTAGGACCTTTGAAGAAAATGGGGTCTTTGGAAATGGGGGAGGAAAATCAGATTTGAGGACGTCGAGAAGGAACAACCCTTCTCTAGAGGAAGAGGGCACGAAACTGCCCCCTCCAAATGGGATGGGGGAGTGGGGTCCTATACCATCAGGGTTAGGTCATCGCCAAAGGAATAAGCCAGAGCACCTCCATCAATAAATGAGTTGTGGGTAACAAGGCATAGGTGATTCCCACGCCACGCTTATTCTGGTCCTCATTCACCACCTGTGTGTCACTTATCCCCAGCTAAATTTGAGCGTGGCAAGACTCGAACCTACACCAGTTCTGTTTCCGATGAGTGGTTTCCTTACACAGTACCACTAAGCCAACCTCGGTCAGAAATACCATAATTTAATTGGAAAAATTCTAGACAATTTTATATTTCCAAGAGTAGTAAACAAAATTATTCTACCTTAATTCCATGATACAAATTATTATCACACAATCAAGAACACATTATCACATATAGTTAAATTTTTTAACTCAATTTACTGTGATTTATAAAATGAAACCATATAAAAAATGCTTGGTCATTTAATAATTATTCACAATGTAATTATATAAGATAATTTTGATAATTTTATGCCACCAAAATTCATGGATAATTTAATAATGAAAATTTAAATTTAATAACATGAATAATGTGTAAAATTTGACATGAAAGTTCTACCTGGAGGCGTGAATGTCATAGCTTTGAAAATTTGATCCTAACACTTGATCGGTAATATTTCCAACATGATGAATTACACACAAATAATGAAGAATTATTTGAGACATCATCTAGGATTTTTTTCATCAATTATAACCCTAGAAGAGATTTGATATCATATTTATAGATTATATATAGGTTTAGGGTGTCAAAAACTAGTAATGTAAATAAAAACTCAAAAAAAAAATCAATGTAGGTTCTAGGCATAGTCGAAGAGCTGATATGGAATGGTAAAATACTATTTTTTCTTAATATATGAATAATTTTTGTTGTAAACAAATATTAACATCGTAAAAAAGGAAATTTATAGATTACTTTACTATATTAAATTTTGGAACTATAAGAGGAGGATCTTCACATGTAATTTATAATTAATTTATAAACAATATTGGAATTACCTAATCTTTTAATTCTCTATTCATTAATGGTATGGTTGACTAGATATTGTTGTATTGACATTTCACTAATATATACAAGTATTGAATCCCTCTATTGGTGATCTACAATTGAGCCATGATATTTAAACACCATAGTATAATTGTCAAGTGCTAACATAGCTGATCCTAATTGCTTGTGTTGTTCATGGTTGGTTGTGGAAGAACTCTTCTTGCAGGATGAAGAAGTTTCGGTATTCTCTTGATGGCTTGAGAAAGGAGTGGGAGAGAAAATTTTAAAGATCTCTATATCTCTCTACGTGTATTTAGAGATATTCTCTTTATGTATTGTGCTCAATAATAAAAAAAATGATTATGAAAAGGGATATAATTATATATTTATTATGTAAGGTTTGGGATTAACAATCGAAACACAAGACCCATTCCAATCTATAATTATTAGTTAACACCATATTTAATTATAATATAATTATTATTCACATGACATTTGAATCACTTTAAGAATAAATAAATATTATTTATATAATTTCCAATTAGACTATTAAGGCCGTTTATCTTATCCATGTTATTTTCATAATGTTGAATAATTGATATTTATTTAACAACTAAATATCCATACATTATTCATCGATAAATATAAAAATTATTATACTCACCAAATCTTGAAAATAAATATTTATTTTTATAATTTAACTCGCTTATTCTTTTGAATAACATGTGATTAAATCTTGGTGATCAAACAAACCCGAATAAATATTATTTAATTTGACTTATTAAATTCAATACAGAATTTAACTTCGATTGCAGATACACTTAGTGTGAGATCCACTAGGCCTCTTTCTTAGTGGAATTTGGTAAAAACTACCCAAATTACAAGGTTAGTATTTAGAATCATTCCAAAGAACCCATAGGGAAAGAAGATAATTTTTGCAACAATATACAACCTCCTATGAAACTTACCCTGTGATATAATCCTTTTATCATGGTATGTCAAACTAGGAATGTTTTATATTATTTTCATCAAGATATGTTCTCAATGTATCTTTCTTTGAATTCAGGAAATGAAATATCCAATAGAACACTAAGGCCATGGATTTATCTAGGCAATCTCATTCCATTCAAAGGGAATGAGATATCAACTTTCATCAAGGGATGGAAGGGATAAATCCTTTCTCACATTTTCTATTAATTTAATATCACTCATGATACAAAAAACATATCCTACCTCACCATGAGGATATATAATCATAGTTTTTATCTATACATCAATGTACATGACTCATGGTATCCATTAATGATAAAATTAAATTATAAAGATAAATACACACATCCATCCAACATTACGATTTTTATTAAAGGGGACAAAGAAAAGCATTACAAAAAAGTGACCCCTCCTAGGGGGGGTGAAAATATTGTAGCCCAAGGGAATTTCCCTATATAAGGTTCACACCCAATGCTTTAAACTAAGAAATAATAAAAAGGAAACAGACTGAGGATCCTGGAGTTGCAAGAGAGGCTAGATAGTCCGCCACTTTGTTCCCCTCCCTCCACATATGTGTGACCCTCACATTGTTGTTGAGCAGCAACTTGCAAGACCTCATGGGGTAGGAGATGGACCAGGGAATGTTTCCTTTACCCTTTAAGGTGTTATGAATAATCTTGGAGTCAGTTTCCACCTCATTAATGATAATATCCCTCTCCATGCAAATGGTGAGGCCAGTGAGAACCGCATTTGCCTCCTCACGAATAGGAGTGCCACTCCCATAATGAACCGAGAAATCCAGCACCACACTCCCCCGATAGTCCCGAACGACCCCTCCTCCACACATCACACCCATCCCACAAGATCCGTCTATGTTGAGGTTGAGTCCATCCCTAGGAGGTATCCACCAGATCTAACTCTCCAGTAGACTAGTAGCATTCTATAAACCTGCACTCCTCGAACTGTAGAGTGCACGAAGGGATGGAGCCTCCTTCCTAATGCCTTCCATACCGACCAAATCATAAAATAGTCACTTGGTTATAGCCACAACCGACCTTCCTGAGGATGGAATCCCCTCAAACTGGGCACGGTTCCTTGCTTTCCATAGAACCCAACATCCTGCAATGAAAATGACACGCCTCGCCGCCGATTCTGTACCTGATCCGATGGCCCCCTAGACCTAATGCTCCATGAAAAGCTCAATGTTAACACCTGGATGGCCATATGACATGATAATACCGAAGGAAATCCACACCTGACAATCCCAATCACCTGAGAAAAAGATGTGACTCAGGCTATCTTCATTCCTGAACAAGCAGCATTGGCAGTAGGAAGCCATGATGATACCCAAATGTTTAATGTTATCGTCCGAAGAAAGTGCATTGTTACGAAGCCTCCAGGAGAGGAAAATAAGTTTAATAAGTACTTTGTTACCCTAGACCAGCTCACTCCATCCATCGTGCTTCCCCAGAGAATAGTTCAATCTCTGGAATTCCTTCGAATTGAAAGACCCCGAGGATGAAGGAGTGTAAATTCACCTGTCCTGCTCTGAGTTCATGCTAATCGAGTCTTAAACCTCTTGTTGGTTTGCGTACAACAATGATCTGAAGAAATGAGGATATAATCTCACCTCCCTGAACGATATGGTAGGGGTCGGGCACCCTGGGTATCCCAGCACACAACCCGACCAGTTTGTAAGACAAAAGGAGATAAGGCCCTCCCCGATGATCCATTGGGAGAACGGGAGAAGTGTCGGTATGATATTACTCACTGAAGTCCATAAGAGTGACCCATTAGCTGAGGCACGTGAACGACCAGCATTATATCTCTGTAACATAAGTGTCTCCCATAGGGTATGATCCTCAATGATTTCCCATGCAAGCTTCGCCCGCATGGATTGAATAGTTCCTTCCAGACTCTTGATGTTAATCCCACCTTCGCTACTGGGCCGCACCATCCTACACCAAAACACCCATTTTATCTTACCTTCATCCACTGCATCCCAAATGAAACGCTCCAACACTCTATCAATGGATCTGATCACCCCCTTAGGCACACTTACAGAGGCCAAAGCATGCACCGGCATTGCTGATAGAATGATATTCACCATTGTTATCCGCCCCCCAAAGGATAGGAAACAATTTTTCCAGTTCATAATACGATCCGTGATTCTCCCAACCACTTTGTCGAAGTCACTGGTTCACAGTATACCTGGAGAAATAGGGGTACTGAGATATTCCATGGGAAAATAACCCCTTACTATACCTAGAAGGTTTCCCATCCTGTCCACCCTACTTGGACTACATGAACTTGGTACATAGAAGTTAATCTTACCTCTGTTCACCATTTTCCCACTCCAATTCCTGTACTCCTCAAGAATCCTGTTGAGCGCATTAAGAGACCTTCCTCCCACATTCATTAAAATCGTTGTGTCATCTGAAAACATAAGGTGTGATACCGCTGGGAGGCCATACCTCCTCCGAAAAGGCACAATGACCCCACCGGCTATGCCCCTGTTGATCAGCTTGCTCAGGGAATCTTGCATGAGGATAAAGATACTCGGAGATAATGGATCCCCTTGACGAAGACCTCACATAGACTTGAAGAACCCATGAGTCTTCCCCATGAACGATAATTCCATAAATGGTGAACGAACACACCTGAACATAATATCGCAGACCCATTTTGAGAACCCCATAGTGGCCAGCACCCTGTTGATAAAACCCCACTCCATCCTATCATTAGCCTTACTCATATCCAGCTTAATAACCAGGTTAGAACCACAGGATTTGGTATTCAAATCTCTCATCATCTCTTGCACCAGTGCTATCACTCCCTATATCGACCTTCCCCTAACAAAACCATGTTGCTCCGCGGATACCCACTGTGGTAGAAGGCCAGATAGTCGTTGGTTTATAATACTCGCTAGGATCTTGTAAGGTACATTGCATATGCTCACGGGCCGATAGTGTGCAAGAGAGGTGGAATCTTTGATCTTCGATATAAGCACTAGCGTAGTTGCTGCCACGATCTGAGGGATGACACCCCTGTGGAAGAAGTCCTGGATAGCCAGAACAATTTCATGCTTAACAACATCCCAAGATCCCCTATAGAAAGATCCAGGGAAGTTGTCCAGACCTGCTGCACTATCAGGGTTCAGCTTCCACATGGCCTCTTTCACCTCCTCTTCCTATGGAACCCTTTTAAGCAACCCATTCTCCTGGTCAGTGATAATCTTCGGAATCCCCTCTCAAGGATTTTCCTCCCCTGAGGGGTACCCCCAAGCCATGTTCGCATTCATACCAGCAAGGAGCTTTTTGAAGAATGACAAGGCCATACCCCCAACCACCTCCCTATCCTCTCTAAACGTACCATACTCCAAGGCCAGATTGGGTTTAACTGCCCGCCTCCTATCCCTTATGCTTGCATGAAAATAAGCGGTATTCTGATCCCCCTCCTTGATCCATTTAACGTTCGAGCTTTCCCTCAACTTACGTTCCTATTAGAGAACCAATACCACCGGGTCATTCCTCTTCTCAGAAAGCTTCTCAAAGACCTCATCATCCCACCTTTCCTCTAAACTAGCCTCCAGGCCCTCAACATCTTGTTTGAGCTCTGCCAATTATTGATCACAGGGAGGGATATTCTTGACCCACAACTGAAGTGAATGCTTTAGACGCCTTAGCTTAGAGTGGATAACCACCCAAGAATGACCTCAAGAAGGTTCCTTCCATATCTTCGAGACCACATGGTGGTAGTCCGCCATGCCCGCCCACTGACTACAGAAAATGAAATGGTCCTGGTTGACCTCCTCCCTGCATAGAGACAACAGTATCAGCGAGTGATCAGAGATGCTTTGCGTCAAGTGGGTAACCTTTACATTAGGGAATAATGAGATGGCGTGGCCATTTTCAATATATCTATCCAGTCTACTCCAACACCGACTTTCACCCTTCCAGTTGTTACACCAGGTGAAGGGGTCACCAATGAAACTGAGGTCCATCTCGCCCTTTCCGGCCATGAACTGTAAAAAGGATCTACTAGACCTCCTTGGAAATTCCCCTCTCCCCTTCTTCTCATCTGGATGCTCTATGATATTGAAGACCCCCCCCCCACTACCCACGGCCAGTCCCCTGGGTCGAAACCATTCAGCTCAGTCCATAGAAAATCACACCTTTGTGCATCACAGCTTCTGTAAATGAAGGTTACAATCATAGAGATTTCATCACTTGTAGCCCTCATAGTGATATGTTGTCTTCCTGCCTGGATCAAATCCATTGATACCTCCCTTTTCCAGAATAACCATATGTGGTTGTTCGTAGGTTTCACGTTCATGTAAGCATTCATTTTAACCCTACGTGAAAACTCTTGGATTTTTGCAGAAATATGCTTGTGTTCAGAAACTGAAACCATCTTGGCCTTGTGCTTCTTACATTTCGATGAGATGAAATCCGTTTTAACCCTCGCCCTGATCCCTCAGGCATTCCAGAGAATTATAGGAATCATGAGCAAGGTGATGGCATGGATTTGGCCCCAGGCCCCCTGGTCTTCTGCGCACTGGAATACGAACACTCCCTTATCTGCAACCACTTCTTCATAAACCTTGTACACATTCCTGGGCTTCCTATTGACTTGAAAGAAGTAGGATCCTCTAGGGATTCCAGGGAGGTAGATCCCACCCACGCGATATTACCCGAGCAATGCTGGCCCTTCTCCTACCTAGAGCCCCTAATCTCGCCTGCCTCTGGTTGGATAGGACAAACGCTCCTAGACAACGACACCTCCTACGAGGGCAGCTGATCATCAGGAGAACCAGGCCCCTCTGGACAGCCCAAGAAAACCCACACCTCAGCTCCAGCAATAGGATCCTTACCGGAGGGCCTGGCTACCAAAACCCCTAACTCCTACACTTGATCACCACTGGTACCAGGGCCCAAAGGTGCAAGGGGAAGGGCCACCCCGACCCTAGGCACAATTAGAGAGAACTCAAGTAGTGCTCCATCCATCAGTTGTTCCCCTAGAAATATAGATAACACGAAGGATCCCGAGGGCCGTGACCGAACACTTGGGGAGATACTTGGAGATAAGGCCTGGCTAGTAGAGCCCTCCTGACTATAGGGATCCATCTGCATGCCTGACGAAGGGGCTGATATGATGTAAGGGTACCTAGGGGATGGGAGAGGATCGGACACCATAGCCTTCCCTAGGCTGGAACAACCTGAAATACGGTTTTCCTTCCCCCGAAGTCATTACGACGACCTCCAGACCCACTCCTTCGGCAGTTCTGCAAAGAATGTCCCAGCAATAAACAAGAGGAGCAGTACCTTGGAAACATGGGGTAAACTATGTCCTGGACCCAGACAATTGTATTCGGCACTTTCAAGGAAAGCTTCTCTGGGATCAGAGCAGATAGGTCCAACTCGACGTAGATCTGGGGCACCAAGGTCGCCTCCCCTCGACTGGTACTCTAAGTCATGCAAAGCTACTTACCCAAGGAGTCACCAATGGCCTTCAAGAAGGCTCCGTTCTGGAAGGGTAGCAGCAAACCTGGAAGGATAACCCAAACTGCTATGTGGGAGCATTCTTTGCCCCTATGAACCTCCATCGGCCACTGAGATAAGTTGAACCGATATCACCCCACAGCCCTCGGGACCATACACCAGGCAGAAATGAAGTCCGCCTCTGAATCCAGCACCAAGAATAACGCATTCTAATGAATCAGTGAGACGCAAGCCTCCCCCTACAAACCCCATGTATCCAAGAAGCGTTTAAATACCTACAAAGAAGGCATCGCGGTTCCAAACCGTGCTACGGGCATCCATGTTAGTCCAACTAGAGCTTCATTGAAACCCGCCTCAGGAGCCACCAGAGACAGAAGGGAGCCCTCCCTCGCTACAGAGTGACAAAAAGGACCATTCTCTGGGAAGCAAGGCTTCCCAGACGGATGACCCCACAGAACATCCCTGAAAGACCTCTCCTAGATCCCCGGTCAGAGTGGAAAAGCAGGGGGCCCCTAGGCCGGAGGGACGCCATCCGCTGGGAGGCCAGATCTAGGTTCGAGCTCCGCCGGAGCCGGAGAGACCGAAGAAATGAGAGGCATGATAGGTGAAACTGTCAAAAAGGTTTGAAAAATGTCTGGCGCATGGGGCGCGTTCTCCATGGGATACATAATTAGAATCCAGGTTGTGTACCACATCCTTTCGTTAAGATAAATGCACACATATAAAGATATGATCATCCAATGATACTTATAAATGTTGATTTATTATTACTAGAACTCATTATAATTATATCTTGGACTAAAAATTACCAAGGGAATACACTCTTAGAGAGTGACTCAAAGTCCTATAAGTCTCCACCCCATATAGCCTATTTTATTTGTGTCCTATAAAATTATATCATCTGGATATAGAATATATATTTAATAATATTATCATGGAAGCTCTAGGTTCTCATCATAGTGGGGAACTGATTTGACCATTCAGTATGGAATATATTCTTAGATAAATATCACATATAAATTTCATGTATAGACAGAATCATGATGTAATAAGAAACTTCATTAATAATGGATACATGTAATAAAGTACTTATAATTCCATTCTAGGGAAGCAACTCTAATAGACTCCCACTTACATTAGAAAAAACTATTAAAAACCCTTAGGCCACTAGCTCAAATTTGATAATCATCCCTTAGATAAGATAGAGTCTTTATAAATGGCTCCACCAAGTTTCCCTCCATAGATACTCTACTCACTTCAACATCACCTCATCAAGAAAAATCCCTCAATATATGAAAATTTTAAAGTATGTTCTTCTTCATTTTATGTGACCTTACCTATTTGGAAATAGCCACCACTATAGTGTTATCGTAGTAAATAATGATATGGTCTCAACTCTTAGGAACCACATAAAGATCTTAGACAGAGTTCTAAATCCAAAATTCTTTTTCGACTTCATAGAAAGTAGAAATATACTCTCTCTCTCTCTATTGTATAATTGATGATAACTATCTTTTTTGAACTCTTCTAGATCACAGATCCTACGTTGAGACTAATAAAAATTCATGAGTATGAATTTAGATCATTATGATCTATCTTAAATCTAGAATCTTATAACCCTTTATGGTTATCTCTTTATCACATCCATATTCTAGGAACATATCCTTAGTTCACCTATGATACTTAAAGATAGCCTTAACATTAGTCCAATATCGTTCACCTGGATCTTCTTGATTTATGTCTTCTATGCTCAAATAATAGGAAATATAAATCCTCATACATAATTTGGAAAACATGATAGATCCTATCATAAAATTTTATGGAATCTTATTCATTATCTCTATCTCTCCTCTTGTTTCAGAGAATATGTTTTCTTGGAATGATGTATACCATGTGAAATTGGAACCAATCCCATCTTAGATCGTTCTATACTAAATATCTTTAGTATCTAGTCAATGTAGTTACTTTTACTTAGTCTATTAATCCTCTTGGATTTATCACACATGATATTGAGCCCTATAAGGAAGGATACTTAACTAGATTCCGTCATGGTGAAGCACCTAGTCAACCATAGCTTAACCTCTTGTAAAGTTGGTATCTAATTTCAAATTAGTAATATTTCATAAATTTATAATACTATGAAAATGACTATAGTCCCAATAAACTTCTTGTAAACGCATGGATTACATTAGTTCTTAATGAAACCAAATTCTTTTATATCATCATTGAACTGAATTTTCCATAACTTTGATGTTTTCTTTAATCTATAAATATATATCTAAAACATGAATACCTTTTTGGTATTTATTGGAGTCATAAACCCTTCTAAATGTATCATATACACATCCTCCTGAGGGCTCCCATTAAAGAAATAAATTTTGATATCCATCGTCCAAATATCATAGTCATGGTAAGTTGTTATGGAAAGAAATATTCTGATGGATTTAAACATGGAAACTAAAGAATTTTTTTTTAAAGTCCATAACTTTAATTTTTCTAAATATTTTAGCCACTAGTCATGATTTATATCTATTTACATTACCTTACAAGTACATTTTTCTCTTGAATACCAATTTACACCCAAAGGATTTACATCGAATAGTCAATTGATGAAAACCCAAAAATGGTTTTGATACATGGAATACATCTCAGAATTCATGGATTATTTCCATCTTGAAACTTCAAAGCTCTCTACTACCTCCTTGTAGGAGATAGGTTTATTATTGTCAACCAATAATGATTCCCCATCTTTTTTTACTATAAAACCATCTCTTTCCAGTTATCTAACCTCTATGATGCTCCTACACATTGTTTTTGTTTCAAGAACAACTTCTTCTATGAGGACCTGTTGAATCTATTCTTGTACCAACTCTTATTTATCTTAAGTATCAACATCATCGAATTCAATCTTTCTCTCACTATCCTCCTTATGAATATCTTCCCTCTAAAGGAATACATACTTCATAACATCTATAACCATTTTATCTAAGGGATTATATAGGTAGAATCCCTGTATTTCCTTGGGGTAACCTATAAAGATATAATTCATACCTTGGGATTGTATTTTGTTTCTATATCTAACCATAAAAAATGACCTGCAACCCCATACATGAACATGTGATAAAATGGGTTTCTTTCTACTCAAAAACTCAAAATACCATTTTCTTATTTAGTTGGTAATCTATTTAGTAATTATGATTCTATGTGTAATTAATATCCAAAAAATATTAATATAAGGCTTTTGTGACTCATCATTAACCTTACTATGTTCAGAAAGGTACAATTATTCCTTTCACTAACACTATTCTACTATGGTGTGTAAGGCAGAATGATTTGAGATAAAATTTCATAATACTATAGAAAGTTAATAAAATATTAGCTAAGATATTCACCACCTTGATCTGATCAAATTTTCTTTATATACTTACCAAGATGATTATCAACCTCATTCTTGAGCTCCTAAAACTTATCAAAGGATTTTGACTTATACATGATCAAGTAGATGTAACTTTACCTACTAAATTATATTTTAAAAGTGATAAAGTATGAGAATCCACCTATAGATTCTACTTGAAAAGGTCTACACACATTTGTTTGTACCAATTCTATAATCTTAATGTCCCTTTCACCTTGACAACTGAATGGTGGTTTGGTCATCATTTCTTTTAAACAATTGTGGAATCTTTCAAGTGTTTTAAGCTCAAAATATTCTAAGTAACCTTCTTAATAGAGATATTTCTAAAATGATTTGTGTTTGCATGAATAATATGGTGATTCAACAACTACTTATTAAATGAGTCATAAGTTTTTTTTCATTATCAATTTTAAATATTTCTTTTTCATAATTTAATATATAAATATCTTTTTTTAGTTGATCCATACCATAACATATGATATCTTTAAAAAAGTATCAACTCTTATTTACAAAGATGAAAATAAATCCATCAATGTATAAAAAATAAATTAGGTTTTTTTTTAAACTAGGAACATAATAATAATTCATTAAAACCAAAATCAATAATGTTTTCAATATAATATGGCAGTATTTAATGGATAGAGTATCCATCCATGTGCTAGTAGATCTAGATCACCTATGGAACCTTTCAAAATATAATTGGTTCAAATATTTGGATAGAAATATTATCACCACATGCATTATATAATACTCAACTTGTAGATATAGAAATATTTCACTCAATAAAGAATGCACCTGAAGATTCCTTTGCTTATTTGGCTAGGTGCAGTTCCACTTCCAGTGTCTCTGATTGCCACATGAAAAACACACTGCATCATATTCATTTTCTTGCTTCAGGGTCTTATTCTTCTTAGAAGTATGGTGCTCTAGATCCTTAGAATTGTAATGAGTATTTTTACGCTTTCCCTTATTTCTCCTTTTATTATTCACTATAAGGACAGTGGGCTTGTCATGCCCCATGTCTTTATCAACATGGTGAATAAGAGTAAGAAGTTATGAAATTGTATTCTTGTTATTGTTCATATTGTAATTAAAAATAAAAATTGAGAAGGTTTTAGGTACTGAGGATAGAATGATATCTACGTGCAACTCATCATGGATATTAATACCTAAGATATCAAAGTATTCTATGTATCCCATCATCTTAGCTACATATGGCCCAACTGGTGCCTACAATCCAAGATTTCATGGGAAAATTCATTAGAGATCACATATCTCTCTTGTCTTTCCTTCTCTTAATAAAGACCATGAAGGTTAGAAAAAATGTTATACACATTCATATCATAATATTACGTTTTAAGGTCACTGTACATGGATGATAACATGAATCATTGGACATTTGTTTCATCATCCACATGATTTACATAGAGAGATACTTATTCCACACTAGGCTCTTTGGAAAGTGAGTTATGAAGTGGGGCTTCCAACACATATAATTTCCATTCCTGGCATAGTTTAATTCATAAGTTCCTATAACATTTTTATAAATTCACACTAGAGATATGGTTATCCATCTCTAGTATGGATCATAGTGATGTCATTGAAGTCATTTTATTTTCAATTTCTACAAATTAAGAGTATATGATTAGTACTTCCTTGATTAGAAATCATATTAATAAATTTGAAATTAAATCTCATTAATATCACACTGTTTTTTCAAAGCCTAATATCCCTCACCATTAGTTTTGGAATATCTTATTTATTATATATTGTAATTGAAATGATTCATATTCCCCTTATCATATCCTATACTTTGTCATAACTGGTTATTTGAAGGGTTTTAGGTAGTCATAAATTTACAACAACATTAACTCATATTTCCTTAATTTATTGAGTGGACTCCCTAGTCCAAAAATCTTGGATAAATATTTCCCCAAGACTTTCCTCTCAGTTTCACCAAGTCCAACTTGGATAGTCAACCCTTGATATAAACCAAGTTAATTAAACCCAAAACATCAAGTTAAAAGTTCACTAATAATTGAAATCACCATGAATTGGGTTGTTCATGTTCTTTGAACTATAATGTCAATTGTAATTTAATTAATGGATATCTATACTGATATAGTATTTTAGTCAATGAATTTTAATCTTTTTTCCTAAAAATTCCTAGTTTTATCTTATCACATGGCTTGTTAATATTAAGTGGATTTTACTTTGGTGATTAACCATGTCTGATAAAACATTTATGCATAATCCAATTATATTTTATTATATCTTGTATTCTTATTAATTCAATTATTAAGTGATCACATAGAATCAATAGGCATCAAAAATCGACCATCTAACTGGAAAAAATAAAATTTAAGTGGCATGATAATGAGACTCTCTAGTGGTTAGTTAATCTATAATATGATAAACTAACCCTCAACACTAGGGGTAAAACACCATAAACTGTAGTGTGGCTCATATCGCAGCATTCCACCTTGGATCTTTTGTATCGCCTCAATTGGTTTTGACTCAGTTTCTAGACTCAAACCACCTCCTCTCACTTGGATTATTCTTCATTATATATGCTATTAATCACACATAGGTGAGGGGATACAATGGATTAGATAAAGTGAATTTTCATAAAAGAAACCATGGGTATATAGGCCCTTATATAATAAGGAGGAGGGATGACTTGAATTCCATCAGTTTTAATTTTATAATAATAAATTAAAAGAAACTAATAAAACACATAGGGAAATTCTAATCTCATGATCATCCAAACGACATTAAATGTGCATACATTTGTAATTATGTTATTTAATTTGAATCATTATCTAATTAATATATAACACCATGAATTAATCCAATTAACTCATTTTTCTTAATTCCATCCTAGAATAATTAAATTTCTATCATCCATAATTAAAAAAATTAATTTCATTTTAAATTGAATAAGTACACAAGTGTTCTTGAAGGAAACAACATGTACATATCTATAATAATTATCATTATCCTTATTATTGTGTATTCCTATGGAATCCAATACACATTTTTTGAGTGAAAATTAACCTTTTATTATAAAAAAAGTTTTGAGGGGAACTGAGAAACCATCTAGTTAATCCAGGAATAAAACCATCAAAAGACATGACATAGTCATTGAAATTAAGTTTGATCCTGTTAGAAAATTTTTCCCTAAATAATTTCTAGGAGAGAGTACTTACCCATTTTCCCAGATCTTCCCATATAAAATCTTCAAAGTGTTCTTCCATATTCTACCAAGTTTTAATGTACTAATCACAATTGAACATCCCTTCATTGAATCCCCTTATCAATATATGATCCTTTTTATTAATCCATGCACTCTTATCACAATTAGTGTCCACCTGGAGCATTCTTTCCATCATTTTTTATGCTTCATGTTTTGTGGGACAAATAATATAGTATTACTCCACTATAACCTCCCCTTAATGGGCTCGGATCTCTTGTGGGTTCTTGTTATTGACATTATCCACACCTTTATCCTGTTGTTGACCATCTATAACAATATTAGTCATGGATTTGCTCAGGAAAAAACTCTCTTCTTTATTATTTCCTTACACTTTATTAGGATCATCAGTAAAGTAGTTCATCTATTTTGGTTTGATTTCTTTACTTGACCTAGTCTCCATCAGTTTCAGTAGGAACAAATAGTCCTTTCACTCTTTGTTTTTCTTTCCTTTAGTCAAATTTAAGCTCAATGAATCCAATATAGTCTTCTTCCCCTTTTTATTTCTCGAGCTATACAGAACTTGGGTGTGTCGTTCTCTAATATTTTCCTTATAGTAGTAACAAGGATATTCTTCTTCCGATGTTGTTCCATAGGGTTCTTTCCACTCAATGTAGTTCTGCACCTATGTGAACCCTTCTTGGTCCTATGTCATCCACTCAAGATCCAATCCTTAAAATTGGTTGCTTATTGGGATGATAATCTGGTTCTGCCTCATATTTTATTCAGTATTTTGACACACCAATTAACTGGAGTACCCTGATTTGAAGAGACTATAACCTTTTAACCTATATCTTCCTCCAATATTACCATATAAATTACCTCTTGGTGAAGTAATTCCTCTGAGTGAGGTGGAATCAGCATAATTTTCAAGGAATCATCACTAAGATCCTTCTTAGCCTTCTCTATATCTAGAAGAGCATGATCAATAAGCTTGTTCTCAACTAAATTACTCTTCATGGGGTAAAAAAAATTCACAACCTTTAGATCATTTTATGTTCTTCCCACTTTTTGAAAAAGGGAGTTAGGAACAACGACATTACATCTCACATGAACCATTACAACATCTTTACCCATATTTGGATCTACACTTCATACAAAACTTTTAGTTTTATAATTCAACATGGAATTAATTTAATTAATTCTCCCCTCTGCATTAAAATGAGCGCACTATCTTCAGTAGACTACACAACATATATTCTCTTCTACCTGTATCTACTTCACTTTCCTTATGGCTACATGTGTTTACTTCCACAAAAGTTTATGAGGTACATAGTGTTTGGCCTCGACACATTCTATCAGTCCCCATTTCTTGTAAAACATACATGACTCTCTTAAACCCTGATGTTCTTATTTATGAGAAAAGAGGACTACATGTCATGTATAGGGGTTACACGGTGTATAGATCTTCAAAACACATGCCAACCTATCTAGGTCTACTCCCTCATCTTATTTTGTTAGATCTTATATCTGATTTCTTCAGAATGATATGATTTTATAGATATATATATATATACTAGAAACATGGGTACATGTGTGTAGTTAGGAGGTACATGTTATATAGTCTTTTTTTTCTATCAAAAACCATTTACACCTCTAGATGGTTTTTTTGGATGTTTCTTCATTTTAGCATTAACTATTTACTATTTATGTGTGTGAGAAAAAATAATGGTAAGAGAATATGATATTTGGGTATTACTAAAAAATTGATATTATGTAAAATATATATTAAATTCATGAAACCAAACAATGAATAATAAATAATTATAAATTTAACATGTGACTATTCTAATACCACTTATAGGTTCTGAGCATTGTAGAAGTGTATAAATGGCATGACCAAATTTTATTTGTAGCCTTAATATATGAATATTCATTGTTTTACACAATGATTAATATCATGAAAAATGGAATTCATATATTACTTGAATAGAGTAAACTCCATAAGAAAAATAGTAGGATCTTCACATTTAATTTATAATTAATTTATAAGAAGGTCTAGAATTACATGATCTTGTAATTCTCTCTTCATTAATGATCTGGTTGACTAGATATTGTCATGAAATTATTTCTTTATAGTATCTAAGAGCAGAATACCTCTATAAATGATTGACGCATTCACCACAATATTTAAATTCTATCATATAATCTTTAAGTGCTAGCATGGCCAATCCTGATCACTTACATGGTTCGTGGTTGATCACAATAGAATTCTTCTTGAAGGAAAAATAAACTCTTTGTATTCTCTTGATGAATTAATAGAGGAGGAGGATAGAATGAATTATAGATCTATATGTCTCTTTATAGGGATTCCTAGAGATTCTAGTTATCTATTTTGTGTAATAAGTAAAAAAATGGTTATTGAAAGTTATATAATTAGATATTTATTGTGGGAAGTTCAAGGTTAATAATAAACACACAAGACCCTTTCTAATTCTATAATTCTTTATCAACATCATGTATAATAATAATAATAATATAATTATTATTCACTTGAAAAGTGTATCACTCGATGAATAAATAAATAGCATTTATATTATTTCCAACTAGGCCATTAAACTCGGTCTGCTTATCCTCTACAGCATTTTCTGAACCATAAATAATGATTATTTATTTAATTAAAAATTATTACTTTATTATTCATCGATAAATATAAAAAATATTATATTTAAAAAACTGTGAAAATAAATATTTATTATTATTACTTAACTCACTTATTCTTTTGGATAACTTGTTATTGAATCATGGAAATAAATCAAACCTGAATAAATATTATTTATACTAAATTTTTAAATTCAATGCTACATTTATCTAAGGTTACATATATACTTAGTGTGTTACCCACTTTTCCTCTTTCTCTGTGGCATTCAGTAGTACCACCCATAATCCAAGTTTATAATCTTAAAACATGCCAAGGAACCCATAAAGAAATAAGTTGATTTCACAGTGACATAAAATATCCTATTAACTCTTAAAATTTAATATATTAGTTTTATCATGATATCTCAACTCAAGAAGGTTTCATACAGGTGTCATCAACCTATGTGTTCGATGTCTCTTTCTTTGAATTTACAAAAATTAACTCTCCCACAGAACACCATGGCCATGGATTTATCCAAGCAATCCCATTCCAAAAAAAGAGCTTAAGATATCAACTTTTTTCAAGGTACATAAGGGATAAATAATTTCTTGTATTACCCATTAATGAAATATCAATCATGACACACCCAATGTATCTTACCTCATCGCAATCATATGTCGTCATGATTTTCATCAATACATAAAAATACATGAATCATGGTATCAATTAATGATAATCTTAAATTATAAGGATCAATACACATTTCTATAGATAGGAACATCCAGTAACACATGTGAATGTGGATTTCTTATTAGGTGATCTTGTTCTCATAATCTTTTTCACTAAAAATTACCAAGGGTGTACACTATGAGAGGGTGCCTCAAAGTCTTATGAGTCTCTACCCATGATACCCAATATCATTTGTATCCTATAAAATGATATCATCTGGATATATAACATATATTCAAGAATAATTTCATAGAACTTCCATGTTCAAATCATAGTAAGGAACTATTATGGCCTTTCAATCTGATGTAAATTATTAGGGAATTTTCACATACAAATTTCATTCAATGAATAATCATGACATGATAAGAAAATTCATCAATAACTAATGCATGTAATCAAGTTATTAAAGGTCATATCTAGGACATCAACCCCAACACTCAATCTATGAACTGATGCCCAAACATGAAAATTATAGCTCTTCTAATAAATCAATTATAGTTTCAAACACAATCATGATGTCAAAAAATTTATACAGGTATTTTTTATGAGTTATTAAATATTTCCATTCAATTATATGAAAATAATATATTAAATATATTAAATATTTTTTAAGACCCACAACACTATTTAAAAAAATTAATATTGTGAGTGTCTTTTAAAATCCTATTAAAAATATTCAAAGGAATTTATTACCAAAATGTATGTCATTGCATCCTCCTCGCCTTCAAAAATATTTTTCCAAAAAAAATCACCATCAATCCAAATAGGTGAGGGTACTAGGCTCCAATATGAATATCACACTCCTATGATCTATCCAAGATATTATTTTTCTATCACAGGATGTACACAAATAGAATCACTCACTCATGAAGTATATTCTCCTATAAATCCTTAATAGCCACTAGGTACTCTATGAAGGTAGTGTCATCCTAAAAATTCATCTCACCCTAGTAGATAATGTGTGATGGATCATGAACACATCACCTTAGCTATAAAACATAGAAAATTTTTTGCACCAAGTCTATCTATGAGGGTGAATATAGGTTATAAGAAACCTCATCTAATCTACTAATAATTTAAAATGACTTGATGAACCTCAATGATATATTTCTAACCTGACTAAAACTCTCCCAGCCATGAAATAAAGAGAACATAATAAATACATGGTTCCTCTCATCAAAATCCAATATTCTTTATCTTTTATCCACATATGACTTCAGATGGCTTTGAGATGAACACATATGCTCCTGGATCACTGGTACTTTCTCTATTGTCATATGCACCAGGTTGGGCCCCATAAGTGACAACTCGCAAATCTCCATCTAGAAAAAGGGTGTCCTATAAGTTCTTTCATATAAGGCCTCAAATGATTCCATACCTATGGTGGAGTGCTGACTATGGTTTCAGAAAAACTTCATTAAATATAGGGGATCTACCCAACTTACTCTAAAATATAGCACACAGTATCATAGTATATACTTGATAACCTAGATGTTACTCTCTATCTAACCATGTATTTTGGGATTAAATTTCATACTTTAACACAATTATGTAACAAAATCCTTATAAAAATTCCTCATAACTAGGATGTGAATCTAGCACTGTTATTAGAGATAATCATTAAGGATACCCCATGTAATCATATAATTTTTTTTCTGTAAAAGAATCCTAATATCTATGACAAACTCTACTATATAATGGTAGAGAAATGAGTAGAATTGGTCACTCATTCAATGATCACCTAGATGGAATTATTTCTCTTTGATGAATGTGTAATCCAGTCATTAAATCGATAAATATATTTTCCCACTTCCACTTGGGAACCCTAAGAGGTTAGATCTAACTTATGCGTACCACATGCTCGACCTTCACCTAAAAAAAGTTGGGAATCAAGAAATGAACTAAAAATAGTTTACTACCAGAACTAGTTCTTGATTTCTTGGTATATATTTTTCACTCCTAGATATACCAAAAAGGGAGAGGTCTGTAATTATCGTAACACCTCCTCATGCTTCTCAGCTAAAAAATTATTCACCACTAGAAAAGGACAAAAATATTCATACCTTTATAGAATCCTTTTGGTAAATTTCCTAAGGATATAATGTTATGAAACAAATTAAAATTAATTTCTCCTATTTGGGCCACCTTTACCTAATGAAGAAGTATATGGTCCACCACCATCGATCAAAGTTAAAAAAAATACCTCTTTACTCTACAAAATCCAACTACAGCAAGTTTAACTACTCAAACACATCCTCTATCATCCAAGCATGAGATTTCATATTAAAGTAATCATCTATAAAATTTGCCTTCCTCAGTGTATAGACTATATATATATATATATAATATTCCTATAGAAACTCTATCCAATGAATACACCTTAGTTTGATATTTCATTAGGAGAAGAGGTACCTAAGACTCTTATGATCTTTAAATACCACAAATATTTCAATTAGAATAAAGTTTCACCATAAATTTAAGTAAAAAATCATTATTTCAACCTCCAAGTCATGTTTTATGTAATTCTTTTTTTTTTAGTATCAACTAAATAAACCTATAAGAAATCGAAACTCTCTTATTCAATTGTACGTAGCAAATCCAATTCATAGAGGCATCATAGTAGAACTCATACTCAACTCCCTCCTCTGTGAACAACAACACTAGGGAATATGTAAACCTCTAATTCAAATCCTCAAATGGTTCCTAACAATGATCAGACTATATTAATGGATTACCTTTTTTTGGTAATGGTTATCATAGGGGTTATAATTCAAGAGAATTATGCCATACCAACTAGTAATAACTCACTAAACCAAAGAAACTATGCACCTAAAAAATATTAAGTTAATCCCAAGACATAACAGCCACATCCTTTATGGGATCAACCACAACACCACCCTTTGAAATAAAATTCCCTGAGAAATAAATTCCCTGAATCCAAATCTTGAACTTTGAGATTTTTCCCTAAAATTAATTCTCACTAAGTGATTCTAAGATAATACTAATATTTTCAGCATACTCCTCCTTTATAAAATAATAAATTAGGACTCCATCAATAAAAGTTACCACAAACTATTCCTTGTTTGGAATGAAAATCCAATTCAGGAATAACATGAACATTGCTAGATAATGTTTCATGTCAAATGGAATCACTAAGAACTAATAGTGATTATAGTGACACTTGAACTCTATAATTGAGATATCCTCACCAATTAACCAAATTTCATGATAAAAAACCTTATATCAATATTTTATAACCATCTTTCACCATTCATTTGGTCAAATAGATCACTGATTATTGGAATTGGGTGTTTATTATTGATTATCGCCTGATTAAAGTGATGATGGTCAATATAAATTCTCAATATCTCATCCAAATTATTAGTGAATAGAACTAGATATGTTTTGGGGGACACCCTAGGTCTAATAGAACCATTCTATAAAAGGACTTTCAACTACACCTTCAGTTCCCTATTCTCGATCGGGGCTGTCAAATATGCTTCTGAGGATATCAGTGTGATCTAAAGATGTAATTCAATATAAAAAATTACTTATAAATAAGGTGGAAACCCTAGAAAAATATCTATGAAGAAATACATATACTCCTATTACACTACAGGTAATTGATCCTTTGTCATGTTGGTGGAACACAAAGTTAAGCTCTTTAATGGATGGTTAATCAGATGTAATCTTTTGAGGGTTATCTCTGATCATCCTACCAAGGGGTCCCACTCACCATTGAAGGTGGATCATGAAACATATTCTATGACACATAACCTTATAATTATAATAATCAAACAATGTCTATTGTATGAATAACCAACCAATATAGGTGGTAACATCATCGAATCTCATCTCTTACATAATGTGATCCTAATAAAACATCTCTCTATTGAGAGTAATCTCACACTAATGGTATATGAGATTCATAGGAAGATCAACACTATCATAATTATCTAGCTAAAGATGTTATTCTAAAGGATATACTATAATATCTAATTCTTGAATTTAGGATTCAATAAAAAAATTATGAATCACACTGATGTTGAAAAGTATGATTATTAAATTGGAAAATACATAGATCGTATCTTAAACCATGTTGGGAACTGCCTTCTCAAAGACATTTATTGCCTACATCTCACCTATACTCTAACCTAATTCACGTTATTCTTGATCTGGTTTACCAGTAGGTGGTGGTGGTGGTGGTGTATTAAAATTTTATCCACCCTTATCTACTCCACTACAACTAGATCCTATGATGTAAGCACCGCTCAGAGGGTCTCGTTATCCAACTTGTTGGGGTCCTTTATCTATATTATATCTATTTTAGGGTGATCCATCCATAATTACACACTAATTATCATCTATTATTCGATTATATCTATGAATAAGATCATAAATTCTCTTATCTCAAATTATGATATCTCATTGAATACCACCAGTAATCTTTTTTTAATGACTCCGCTCTGAGAAATCCTGAACGTACTCCAACAGCTGCTTAAGACTCTTCCATAAAATTATCAATAAATAAAGCACACCCTAAGACTCTAGTATAAACTCCAAGATAAAATAGCCTATATAATAACCCACTCAAACTTCTATGATCTAATATATCCATAAAGTATCATATCCTATGAGTACCTCATGAGGTTCACAAACCTCAGAGAATACTAAGTCAACGACAAGCTTCCCTACTATAGGTCCACCATCTCAGAGATCTATACCATCCTAAAATTCATTAGATAATACTCCTCTCTAAAAAATATCTCCAATTTTTCATAGAAAAATCTATCTTCATCAAATTTATATGTTATAAATGACCACCAATGACATATTGCACCATGAAGAAGACTTGAAGCAAGAGCCACCATCTAGTCGGTGGGTGTCTAATCACATTGTGATGTATTATTAAGTTACAATATAATACTAATATTTTATATTTTTTATGTGGTTTATAATACCTCCATTATAGGCTTTGGTAGTCCATATATATTTTTAATTCATTTGTTAAAAACATGCTCAAAAATATGAAATTAAATTATGATCTAATTGGAAAAAAAATTCATATTTTATAACATAACATTATATAAACGGATAAAAATTGTAAAATTCATTTTTCTTAGGATGAATAATTAATTGGGATAAAATTTATTCAGTTTTACCAAGAGCTATATCCACTCACAAGAGGCCTAATAGGGCCCACCAAGAGAATAAAATCTCGATGGGGAAAATTGGAGTGTCCTTTTAAAGTTATTTCATAAGTATGGATAAGTATCCTCTATTGGGATGATTCTAGATCAATTAGAAATATGACTCAAATACCCATATATCCAAGGAATTTAATGTTAATATTTTGAGGATAATTCATCCATTCATGCTAATCAATTGTATATAAAATTATACCATGGATTTCTAACCTCTATCCAAAGATCGTTGACTTATTCTATAATTATAATGTGTAAAATTTTAATAAAATGCCTCTTATGACTCATCATAAAAAGATGATATACTAGAAATATATAGGGGATTTCTTGATAATTCCTTCTTCTTCTATGGTTTCATCCCCTTCAATGGAGTTCTAATATCCTTATAATCACCTAGGGAGAAACGTGATGTGATTCTCGAGTTTCATGTTTGTATTATATAAATGATATTTTTAATTAAAATTTTGTATATATTTTCTCCATATATTCTTCTTTACTTGAGTTTTGTTTTCATGACCTGTCCCCTGGGGCACGCGATGTGACTACCCCAAGTCCGCCTTCCATAGGCTAGGGACTGGCAACTAGCACCGGAAAGGCATGTCCCTAAAACTGGGAAGGCATTGCCTTTAACCTGTAAACTCACTCAAACCAAGTACACAACAAGATACAAGCACTAATTAAACTTTATAGTAAATAGGGTGTGTACAAAAAGTAAAGGGGCCAGAATACAAGCCCAACTTGAAAGTACAAGTAAAATTGAAAACAGCTCCTGCGAACACCTACTAAGGATCCTACCTGAAGGGTAGGTAGAGCTCTTAAACAATCATCTATGTAGATCATCTCGTCTAATGTCCACCCTTGAGAAGCCTCTATCCCAGGTACCCTCGACCTCGATCAGTGTTGTCTGGTGTCTTCATAAGACACAGCAAGGTGCAAGTGTAACCCGTGCAGGGGTGAGTATAATGATACTTAGTAGGGACCCCAAGACCCCCTACGGTCTCTCAGAATCCACAAAGGATAAACCACAAAGCACGAAAACAATATTCAAACCTACTTAGGTATATGCTCATACATATACCTAAGTTATCAAGTATACCCATCTCATTTATTATGAATCACAAGGCCCAAATATTTAGTCATAAATACAACTGTTCCACGAAGGAAAGAATACCACGAAGGTAACACCAAGAAGGTAAGTAACACAAGGGTAAAACCCCACATAATAATACCCTAATGGTAAGTACCACATAGGTAACACCACACAGTAGAATACCACAAAGGTAAATACCACAAAGGTAAAGTCTCAACTCACACCAGGTATAACTTATGTATGGAAGTATAGATGATTAGCTGAGTTGCTAGGTCATCTTACTTTGTCACGATGTTCTTCTATTGACCCACACAAGATTAAAGATGACCCACAAAGGATATGAAAATGACCCACATAGGATCTGGAGATGAGACACACAGGATCGTAATGCACTGACCCACACAGGATCTGAAGATCCTCAAGAACATTCAGCCATAGGGTTCCCTCAATAAGCATGCTTGATTCTGGAAGGTTCCGCTCCTCAGGACATTGGTCGATAATTCAACTGCCATGAATTCCCATGAAAAGTATTAAAAAGGTCTATCATGTCATAAGGGACCCAATGCGACAGACGGCGCGTCAATCGGACACATGTTCTGTAAGTTATTAGCGTTTCTGTTCCGAGGTCCAGATTGGATTTGGGTTTGATCCAACCCGGATGTACACCAAAATGATCCAAAACACAAGTGGAGCATACCAAAAGGACTAACTCGATCCAAGGAATCCAGTGTCGTAGACGGTTCATCTAACGGATGCCTGGTTCTCAAGATATGTCCAAAAATGTGTATCTAGGTCTAGATGGGCCTCGGTCAGGTCTGACACGTCCCAGTTCGGGTCGACCTGACATGGTCCAGGTCTGGCCCAGATGGGCTGGATCACAGAAGGACTGGACCGCTGGACCATGGCGGGCCCGGCCCACAAAGGGAAGACCCAGCTCGCTGGGCGCGGCATCAGGTCTGGGTGCAGCCCGCCGTGGCGGGGTTCACCCTAGCCACTACCTGGGGAGGATGTGCCCCTAGTATTCCGAATGGTCCAACAAACCGTTTTTCTAGTAACTACTGGCACGTGGGACTCATCGGAGCGGTCCCTCTATGTGTGACGTGGCCGGCCGGATTCCCAGCAGGTTCTCCTCCTAGCGGCTCGACGACGTCGCTATCCTCCCGCAGTCAGTCGGGTGTCGGCCGCCCTCCGATGCACTACTGCGACTAAGTAGCCATGGCCTCATCCTTTACCAGCGGCACAGACACACGCCACCTTGCCTCCATGCGGCCAGCCGGCTTGTCGGCCGCCATCCTCTTCTCTACCACGGTAGATGGGCCATGGCTTCATCCGCTACTGGTGGTGCGAACGTGCGCCACCCCTGTTACACATAGCCAGTCGGTGTGCCGACCACCATCCTCCGCCACCACCTACTCGAACTGTGGTCGGCCGGTTGTTGGCTGTCATCATCTTCCACAGTCACCGCAGCTTCGTTCTAAGCCTGAAAAATATGATGATTGCATATTCGTGATCCTCAGGTCAGGATCTCTACATACATATGTCGTTCTTTTGTAAAATGGAACAACCTCTTTCTTTCAATACAAATTCAAAACCTCATAGGGTACCATATTACATTCCCAGTGCCTTGTGTGAACTCAAATCATCATTCTTCTTTCGTTGTTATACTTCCATCTCATAATAAATCCTTATCAAGGATGGGTAGGATGGAAGAAAGGTTGTCAATGGAATGTACAAAATACAAAAAGAAGGTGTATGTTTAAGATTAATGATGTAAATGGAATATGGGAATGGATTCAATTCAATATTTTTTGAATTATTATTCCTGAGAATTTTAAGTGAAAAACATAATTAAAAACATACATAATTTCTATCAAGAATATAAATATATAAATAACAATAAAATCAATACCATAATATACTAAAAATCCTAGACCATTTATTAAAGAGAAATAAAAAGTACAATAGACAAGAAGAATGATGAGTGTGTAAATATTACCTACATCCAAAAAATAAGTTTAGCCACAAAAGATAATTATATATCATAATAGTCATACCCCTCACCACATAAATAATAAGGGTCTTCCCCCACATTGTATGATTCCCACTCAGAATTTATTTCATAGTTATTCAGGTGCATGGCGTACTGCTTTCAAAGTATCAATTATTCCAAGGAAAATTTCTCGTTACATGAATTCTTGTAGACATATTCCTTTCTAAGAACATGAACATCCCCTCTTTCCCTCTTGGAAGAAGACCTAGTATTCATCAGCTTCAAAAAATGAGAATAACATTTCATTCAATTTATCCTTGGGGGAGTAGTAATAACTCCTTTACATTTAGATATCTTAGTCTTCGTGCCTTGAACAATATCATTGTAGGAGGGTCTAATGATGTCGCTATCATTTTCCTTATCACTATCAGAAAAATTTACCCACTTTTTAGTGATATGTATAGATCCATAGTTTTTTTCATTCATCATTTTTTTTAATAAATCACCTACTGAATCATCCAGAGATCCAACTTCCATTAGTTGGTGGAGCTTGTAAGTATTAAGCGGGGATAAAGGCTGAGGGAGCTCCGTATTGTTATGACAATCATGGAACTCCTTTCCCATGGAACCCTCTTCAAACACTGCATTCTGAATATTGGAGTCAGTTTTCATGCCAACATCTTCATACACTGGAGGATCTTCCATCACAAGGAGATCCTTTTCATGCTCTAACCCCTCAAACTAGTCTTAATTAGAGAAATTAACCTTCCACACTCCACCTGAGGTATAGATACCCATGTCTAATGCACCAACTTCACAAACCACATTGTCTGAGGGATCTATAGGAGGAGCTGAAAGCTGTAGCTGGAAAATACCAACATCGTCTTCCAACAAAGGTATAATCCTAACACTAAGATCACACTTAAGTCGATCGAAGACCGTCTTCACTGTCAGATTTGATGACACCCGCACCTCCTTCACTACAACCGGATATGTTGATGCCCCTTCGAGATCAGCACACGCTTTATCAGAAGATACACCCCTACCCTGATCCCCTATGTGATCATCCTTTATCCAATTCACACCCGTTTTCCTTATCATAAGAACCTCGGGATTGGCCTTAAACATCATCTGAGATACTATAGTGGCAACACAACCCCCGCTGCTCATCTTCTCCACCACCTGTAAGACTCCATACACCCTTCTGCTATGACAGACTGCATCCAGATGGCCAAAAAAACTGCAAGAAGCACAGTACTATATCCAAGACTCAAAGATTACCTCCTGCTTCCAACAGAACTCCTTTCGGTCTATGATCCATACCCACTTCACCGGTGGTCGTGCAATATCAACCTCAATGCACATTTGCGGACACATTGGATGACACACTGCCTTCATTCGGTGATCAAAACAGAGGTATATTCCAATCATATTACTGAGAGAAAACAGAATAGAGGGATTTTTGAATGAGAGAGGTAGACCAGGAAGGCATACCCATGTCTCAATTTTCGAAGGATCTTGCTGCATATGAAACTAAAAGCTCCATATAAATAGGTAAAAAAGAAAACCATTTCATCTTCGAGGGGACTTGGACCAAGCATTTATAAAGTCTTCTTCTAACCCAAACTAGATCATGATGTGCCTCCAATAAAGTAATCTAATGACTTCATGCTCTTATAGCTCCTAGGATTTAAAGACGAACTGATCGAACTCATCAATTGAGGGTGATTAAGGTGAAACCGAGCCACCAGATTGAACGTGCAGATATCTGTGTCACCATTGAACTCTGCCGGGAAAAGAGTTAGCTGAGGCGCCTCCTAGAAGAGATCTAGGACCTTTGAAGAAAATGGGGTCTTTGGAAATGGGGGAGGAAAATCGGATTTGAGGACGTCGAGAAGGAACAACCCTTCTCTAGAGGAAGAGGGCACGAAACTGCCCCCTCCAAATGGGATGGGGGAGTGGGGTCCTATACCATCAGGGTTAGGTCATCGCCAAAGGAATAATCCAGAGCACCTCCATCAATAAATGAGTTGTGGGTAACAAGGTATAGGTGATTCCCACGCCACGCTTATTCTGGTCCTCATTCACCACCTGTGTGTCACTTATCCCCAGCTAAATTTGAGCGTGGCAAGACTCGAACCTACACCAGTTCTATTTCCGATGAGTGGTTTCCTTACACAGTACCACTAAGCCAACCTCGGTCAGAAATACCATAATTTAATTGTAAAAATTCTAGACAATTTTATATTTCCAAGAGTAGTAAACAAAATTATTCTACCTTAATTCCATGATACAAATTATTATCACACAATCAAGAACACATTATCACATATAGTTAAATTTTCTAACTCAATTTACTGTGATTTATAAAATGAAACCATATAAAACATGCTTGGTCATTTAATAATTATTCACAATGTAATTATATAAGATAATTTTGATAATTTTATGCCACCAAAATTCATGGATAATTTAATAATGAAAATTTAAATTTAATAACATGAATAATGTGTAAAATTTGACATGAAAGTTCTACCTGGAGGCGTGAATGTCATAGCTTTGAAAATTTGATCCTAACACTTGATCGGTAATATTTCCAACATGATGAATTACACACAAATAATGAAGAATTATTTGAGACATCATCTAGGATTTTTTTTTCTTCAATTATAACCCTAGAAGATATTTGATATCATATTTATAGATTATATATAGGTTTAGGGTGTCAAAAACTAGTAATGTAAATAAAAACTCAAAAAAAAATCAATGTAGGTTCTAGGCATAGTCAAAGAGCTGATATGGAATGGTAAAATACTATTTTTTCTTAATATATGAATAATTTTTGTTGTAAACAAATATTAACATCGTAAAAAAGGAAATTTATAGATTACTTTACTATATTAAATTTTGGAACTATAAGAGGAGGATCTTCACATGTAATTTATAATTAATTTATAAACAATATTGGAATTACCTAATCTTTTAATTCTCTATTCATTAATGGTATGGTTGACTAGATATTGTTGTATTGACATTTCACTAATATATACAAGTATTGAATCCCTCTATTGGTGATCTACAATTGAGCCATGATATTTAAACACCATAGTATAATTGTCAAGTGCTAACATAGCTGATCCTAATTGCTTGTGTTGTTCATGGTTGGTTGTGGAAGAACTCTTCTTGCAGGATGAAGAAGTTTAGGTATTCTCTTGATGGCTTGAGAAAGGAGTGGGAGAGAAAATTTTAAAGATCTCTATATCTCTCTACGTGTATTTAGAGATATTCTCTTTATGTATTGTGCTCAATAATAAAAAAAATGATTATGAAAAGGGATATAATTATATATTTATTATGTAAGGTTTGGGATTAACAATCGAAACACAAGACCCATTCCAATCTATAATTATTAGTTAACACCATATTTAATTATAATATAATTATTATTCACATGACATTTGAATCACTTTAAGAATAAATAAATATCATTTATATAATTTCCAATTAGACTATTAAGGCCGTTTATCTTATCTATGTTATTTTCATAATGTTGAATAATTGATATTTATTTAACAACTAAATATCCATACATTATTCATCGATAAATATAAAAATTATTATACTCACCAAATCTTGAAAATAAATATTTATTTTTATAATTTAACTCGCTTATTCTTTTGAATAACATGTGATTAGATCTTGGTGATCAAACAAACCCGAATAAATATTATTTAATTTGACTTATTAAATTCAATACAGAATTTAACTTCGATTGCAGATACACTTAGTGTGAGATCCACTAGGCCTCTTTCTTAGTGGAATTTGGTAAAAACTACCCAAAGTACAAGGTTAGTATTTAGAAACATTCCAAAGAACCCATAGGGAAAGAAGATAATTTTTGCAACAATATACAACCTCCTATGAAACTTACCATGTGATATAATCCTTTTATCATGGTATGTCAAACTAGGAATGTTTTATATTATTTTCATCAAGATATGTTCTCAATGTATCTTTCTTTGAATTCAGGAAATGAAATATCCAATAGAACACTAAGGCCATGGATTTATCTAGGCAATCTCATTCCATTCAAAGGGAATGAGATATCAACTTTCATCAAGGGATGGAAGGGATAAATCCTTTCTCACATTTTCTATTAATTTAATATCACTCATGATACAAAAAACATATCCTACCTCACCATGAGGATATATAATCATAGTTTTTATCTATACATCAATGTACATGACTCATGGTATCCATTAATGATAAAATTAAATTATAAAGATAAATACACACATCTATCCAACATTACGATTTTTATTAAAGGGGACAAAGAAAAGCATTACAAAAAAGTGACCCCTACTAGGGGGGATGAAAATATTGTAGCCCAAGGGAATTTCCCTATATAAGGTTCACACCCTATGCTTTAAACTAAGAAATAATAAAAAGGAAACAGACTGAGGATCCTGGAGTTGCAAGAGAGGCTAGATAGTCCGCCACTTTGTTCCCCTCCCTCCACATATGTGTGACCCTCACATTGTTGTTGAGCAGCAACTTGCAAGACCTCATGGGGTAGGAGATGGACCAGGGAATGTTTCCTTTACCCTTTAAGGCGTTATGAATAATCTTGGAGTCAGTTTCCACCTCATTAATGATAATATCCCTCTCCATGCAAATGGTGAGGCCAGTGAGAACCGCATTTGCCTCCTCCCGAATAGGAGTGACACTCCCATAATGAACCGAGAAATCCAGCACCACACTCCCCCGATAGTCCCGAACGACCCCTCCTCCACACATCACACCCATCCCACAAGATCCGTCTATGTTGAGGTTGAGTCCATCCCTAGGAGGTATCCACCGGATCTAACTCTCCAGTAGACTAGTAGCATTCTATAAACCTACACTCCTCGAACTGTAGAGTGCACGAAGGGATGGAGCCTCCTTCCTAATGCCTTCCATACCGACCAAATCATAAAATAGTCACTTGGTTATAGCCACAACCGACCTTCCGGAGGATGGAATCCCCTCAAACTGGGCACGGTTCCTTGCTTTCCATAGAACCCAACATCCTGCAATGAAAATGACACGCCTCGCCGCCGATTCTGTACCTGATCCGATGGCCCCCTAGACCTAATGCTCCATGAAAAGCTCAATGTTAACACCTGGATGGCCATATGACATGATAATACCGAAGGAAATCCACACCTGACAAGCCCAATCACCCAAGAAAAAGATGTGACTCAGGCTATCTTCATTCCTGAACAAGCAGCATGGGCAGTAGGAAGCCATGATGATACCCAAATGTTTAATGTTATCGTCCGAAGAAAGTGCATTGTTACGAAGCCTCTAGGAGAGGAAACTAAGTTTAATAAGTACTTTGTTACCCTAGACCAGCTCACTCCATCCATCGTGCTGCCCCTGAGAATAGTTCAATCTCTGGAATTCCTTCGAATTGAAAGACCCTGAGGATGAAGGAGTGTAAATTCACATGTCCTACTCTGAGTTCATGCTAATCGAGTCTTAAACCTCTTGTTGGTTTGCGTACAACAATGATCTGAAGAAATGAGGATATAATCTCACCTCCCTGAACGATATGGTAGGGGTCGGGCACCCTGGGTATCCCAGCACACAACCCGACCAGTTTGTAAGACAAAAGGAGATAAGGCCCTCCCCGATGATCCATTGGGAGAACGGGAGAAGTGTCGGTATGATATTACTCACTGAAGTCCATAAGAGTGACCCATTAGCTGAGGCACTTGAACGACCAGCATTGTATCTCTGTAACATAAGTGTCTCCCATAGGGTATGATCCTCAATGATTTCCCATGCAAGCTTCGCCCGCATGGATTGAATAGTTCCTTCCAGACTCTTGATGTTAATCCCACCTTCGCTACTGGGCCGCACCATCCTACACCACAACACCCATTTTATCTTACCTTCATCCACTGCATCCCAAATGAAACGCTCCAACACTCTATCAATGGATCTGATCACCCCCTTAGGCACACTTACAGAGGCCAAAGCATGCACCGGCATTGCTGATAGAATGATATTCACCATTGTTATCCGCCCCCCAAAGGATAGGAAACAATTTTTCCAGTTCATAATACGATCTGTGATTCTCCCAACCACTTT
This sequence comes from Viscum album, assembly GCA_963277665.1. Taxonomy (NCBI): domain Eukaryota; kingdom Viridiplantae; phylum Streptophyta; class Magnoliopsida; order Santalales; family Viscaceae; genus Viscum; species Viscum album. The sequence goes on from OY728157.1 coordinate 983,421,079, forward strand.
GTCGAAGTCCCTGGTTCACAGTATACCTGGAGAAATAGGGGTACTGAGATATTCCATGGGAAAATAACCCCTTACTATACCTAGAAGGTTGCCCATCCTGTCCACCCTACTTGGACTACATGAACTTGGTACATAGAAGTTAATCTTACCTCTGTTCACCATTTTCCCACTCCAATTCCTGTACTCCTCAAGAATCCTGTTGAGCGCATTAAGAGACCTTCCTCCCACATTCATTAAAATCGTTGTGTCATCTGAAAACATAAGGTGTGATACCGCTGGGAGGCCATACCTCCTCCGAAAAGGCACAATGACCCCACCGGCTATGCCCCTGTTGATCAGCTTGCTCAGGGAATCTTGCATGAGGATAAAGATACTCGGAGATAAGGGATCCCCTTGACGAAGACCTCACACAGACTTGAAGAACCCATGAGTCTTCCCCATGAACGATAATTCCATAAATGGTGAACGAACACACCTGAACATAATATCGCAGACCCATTTTGAGAACCCCATAGTGGCCAGCACCCTGTTGATAAAACCCCACTCCATCCTATCATTAGCCTTACTCATATCCAGCTTAATAACCAGGTTAGAACCACAGGATTTGGTATTCAAATCTCTCATCATCTCTTGCACCAGTGCTATCGCTCCCTATATCGACCTTCCCCTAACAAAACCATGTTGCTCCGCGGATACCCACTGTGGTAGAAGGCCAGATAGTCGTTGGTTTATAATACTCGCTAGGATCTTGTAAGGTACATTGCATATGCTCACGGGCCGATAGTGTGCAAGAGAGGTGGAATCTTTGATCTTCGATATAAGCACTAGTGTAGCTGCTGCCACGATCTGAGGGATGACACCCCTGTGGAAGAAGTCCTGGATAGCCAGAACAATTTCATGCTTAACAACATCCCAAGATCCCTTATAGAAAGATCCAGGGAAGTTGTCCAGACTTGCTGCACTATCAGGGTTCATCTTCCACATGGCCTCTTTCACCTCCTCTTCCTATGGAACCCTTTTAAGCAACCCATTCTCCTGGTCAGTGATAATCTTCGGAATCCCCTCTCAAGGATTTTCCTCCCCTGAGGGGTACCCCCAAGCCATGTTCGCATTCATACCAGCAAGGAGCTTTTTGAAGAATGACAAGGCCATACCCCCAACCACCTCCCTATCCTCTCTAAACGTACCATACTCCAAGGCCAGATTGGGTTTAACTGCCCGCCTCCTATCCCTTATGCTTGCATGAAAATAAGCGGTATTCTGATCCCCCTCCTTGATCCATTTAACGTTTGAGCTTTCCCTCAACTTACGTTCCTATGAGAGAACCAATACCACCAGGTCATTCCACTTCTCAGAATGCTTCTCAAAGACCTCATCATCCCACCTTTCCTCTAAACTAGCCTCCAGGCCCTCAACATCTTGTTTGAGCTCTGCCAATTATTGATCACAGGGAGGGATATTCTTGACCCACAACTGAAGTGAATGCTTTAGATGCCTTAGATTAGAGTGGATAACCACCCAAGAATGACCTCAAGAAGGTTCCTTCCATATCTTCGAGACCACATGGTGGTAGTCCGCCATGCCCGCCCACTGACTACAGAAAATGAAATGGTCCTGGTTGACCTCCTCCCTGCATAGAGACAACAGTATCAGCGAGTGATCAGAGATGCTTCGCGTCAAGTGGGTAACCTTTACATTAGGGAATAATGAGATGGCGTGGCCATTTTCAATATATCTATCCATTCTACTCCAACACCGACTTTCACCCTTCCAGTTGTTACACCAGGTGAAGGGGTCACCAATGAAACTGAGGTCCATCTCGCCCTTTCCGGCCATGAACTGTAAAAAGGATCTACTAGACCTCCTTGGGAATTCCCCTCGCCCCTTCTTCTCATCTGGATTCTCTATGATATTGAAGACCCCCCCCCCCACTACCCACGGCCAGTCCCCTGGGTCGAAACCATTCAGCTCAGTCCATAGAAAATCACACCTTTGTGCATCACAGCTTCTGTAAATGAAGGTTACAATCATAGAGATTTCATCACTTGTAGCCCTCATAGTGATATGTTGTCTTCCTGCCTGGATCAAATCCATTGATACCTCCCTTTTCCAGAATAACCATATGTGGTTGTTCGTAGGTTTCGCGTTCATGTAAGCATGCCTTTTAACCCTACGTGAAAACTCTTGGATTTTTGCAGAAATATGCTTGTGTTCAGAAACTGAAACCATCTTGGCCTTGTTCTTCTTACATTTCGATGAGATGAAATCTGTTTTAACCCTCGCCCTGATCCCTCAGGCATTCCAGAGAATTATAGGAATCATGAGCAAGGTGATGGCATGGATTTGGCCCCAGGCCCCCTGGTCTTCTGCGCACTGGAATACGAACACTCCCTTATCTGCAACCACTTCTTCATAAACCTTGTACACATTCCTGGGCTTCCTATTGACTTGAAAGAAGGAGGATCCTCTAGGGATTCCAGGGAGGGAGATCCCACCCACGCGATATTACCCAAGCAATGCTGGCCCTTCTCCTACCTAGAGCCCCTAATCTTGCCTGCCTCTGGTTGGATAGGACAAACGCTCCTAGACAACGACACCTCCTACGAGGGCAGCCGATCATCAGGAGAACCAGGCCCCTCTAGACAGCCCAAGAAAACCCACACCTCAGCTCCAGCAATAGGATCCTTACCGGAGGGCCTGGCTACCAAAACCCAGAACTCCTACACTTGATCACCACTGGTACTAGGGCCCAAAGGTGCAAGGGGAAGGGCCACCCCGACCCTAGGCACAATTAGAGAGAACTCAAGTAGTGCTCCATCCATCAGTTGTTCCCCTAGAAATCTAGATAACACGAAGGATCCCGAGGGCCGTGACCGAACACTTGGGGAGATACTTGGAGATAAGGCCTGGCTAGTAGAGCCCTCCTGACTATAGGGATCCATCTGCATGCCTGACGAAGGGGCTGATATGATGGAAGGGTACCTAGGGGATGGGAGAGGATCGGACACCATAGCCTTCCCTAGGCTGGAACAACCTGAAATACGGTTTTCCTTCCCCCGAAGTCATTACGACGACCTCCAGACCCACTCCTTCGGCAGTTCTGCAAAGAATGTCCCAGCAATAAACAAGAGGAGCAGTACCTTGGAAACATGGGGTAAACTATGTCCTGGACCCAGACAATTGTATTCGGCACTTTCAAGGAAAGCTTCTCTGGGATCAGAGCAGATAGGTCCAACTCGACGTAGATCTGGGGCACCAAGGTCGCCTCCCCTCGACTGGTACTCTAAGTCATGCAAAGCTACTTACCCAAGGAGTCACCAATGGCCTTCAAGAAGGCTCCGTTCTGGAAGGGTAGCGGCAAACCTGGAAGGATAACCCAAACTGCTATGTGGGAGCATTCTCTGCCCCTATGAACCTCCATCGACCACTGAGATAAGTTGAACCGATATCACCCCACAGCCCTCGGGACCATACACCAGGCAGAAATGAAGTCCGCCTCTGAATCCAGCACCAAGAATAACGCATTCTAATGAATCAGTGAGACGCAAGCCTCCCCCTACAAACCCCATGTATCCAAGAAGCGTTTAAATACCTACAAAGAAGGCATCGCGGTTCCAAACCGTGCTACGGGCATCCATGTTAGTCCAACTAGAGCTTCATTGAAACCCGCCTCAGGAGCCACCAGAGACAGAAGGGAGCCCTCCCTCGCTACAGAGTGACAAAAAGGACCATTCTCTGGGAAGCAAGGCTTCCCAGACGGATGACCCCACAGAACATCCCTGAAAGACCTCTCCTAGATCCCCGGTCAGAGTGGAAAAGCAGGGGGCCCCTAGGCCGGAGGGACGCCGTCCGCTGGGAGGCCAGATCTAGGTTCGAGCTCCGCCGGAGCCGGAGAGACCGAAGAAATGAGAGGCATGATAGGTGAAACTGTCAAAAAGGTTTGAAAAACGTCTGGCGCATGGGGCGCGTTCTCCATGGGATGCATAATTAGAATCCAGGTTGTGTACCACATCCTTTCGTTAAGATAAATGCACACATATAAAGATATGATCATCCAATGATACTTATAAATGTTGATTTATTATTACCAGAACTCATTATAATTATATCTTGGACTAAAAATTACCAAGGGAATACACTCTTAGAGAGTGACTCAAAGTCCTATAAGTCTCCACCCCATATAGCCTATTTTATTTGTGTCCTATAAAATTATATCATCTGGATATAGAATATATATTTAATAATATTATCATGGAAGCTCTAGGTTCTCATCATAGTGGGGAACTGATTTGACCATTCAGTATGGAATATATTCTTAGATAAATATCACATATAAATTTCATGTATAGACAGAATCATGATGTAATAAGAAACTTCATTAATAATGGATACATGTAATAAAGTACTTATAATTCCATTCTAGGGAAGCAACTCTAATAGACTCCCACTTACATTAGAAAAAACTATTAAAAACCCTTAGGCCACTAGCTCAAATTTGATAATCATCCCTTAGATAAGATAGAGTCTTTATAAATGGCTCCACCAAGTTTCCCTCCATAGATACTCTACTCACTTCAACATCACCTCATCAAGAAAAATCCCTCAATATATGAAAATTTTAAAGTATGTTCTTCTTCATTTTATGTGACCTTACCTATTTGGAAATAGCCACCACTATAGTGTTATCGTAGTAAATAATGATATGGTCTCAACTCTTAGGAACCACATAAAGATCTTAGACAGAGTTCTAAATCCAAAATTCTTTTTCGACTTCATAGAAAGTAGAAATATACTCTCTCTCTCTATTGTATAATTGATGATAACTATCTTTTTTGAACTCTTCTAGATCACAGATCCTACGTTGAGACTAATAAAAATTCATGAGTATGAATTTAGATCATTATGATCTATCTTAAATCTAGAATCTTATAACCCTTTATGGTTATCTCTTTATCACATCCATATTCTCGGAACATATCCTTAGTTCACCTATGATACTTAAAGATAGCCTTAACATTAGTCCAATATCGTTCACCTGGATCTTCTTGATTTATGTCTTCTATGCTCAAATAATAGGAAATATAAATCCTCATACATAATTTGGAAAACATGATAGATCCTATCATAAAATTTTATGGAATCTTATTCATTATCTCTATCTCTCCTCTTGTTTCAGAGAATATGTTTTCTTGGAATGATGTATACCATGTGAAATTGGAACCAATCCCATCTTAGATTGTTCTATACTAAATATCTTTGGTATCTAGTCAATGTAGTTACTTTTCCTTAGTCTATTAATCCTCTTGGATTTATCACACATGATATTGAGCCCTATAAGGAAGGATACTTAACTAGATTCCGTCATGGTGAAGCACCTAGTCAACCATAGCTTAACCTCTTGTAAAGTTGGTATCTAATTTCAAATTAGTAATATTTCATAAATATATAATACTATGAAAATGACTATAGTCCCAATAAACTTCTTGTAAACGCATGGATTACATTAGTTCTTAATGAAACCAAATTCTTTTATATCATCATTGAACTGAATTTTCCATAACTTTGATGTTTTCTTTAATCTATAAATATATATATACAACATGAATACCTTTTTGGTATTTATTGGAGTCATAAACCCTTCTAAATGTATCATATACACATCCTCCTGAGGGCTCCCATTAAAGAAATAAATTTTGATATCCATCATCCAAATATCATAGTCATGGTAAGTTGTTATGGAAAGAAATATTCTGATGGATTTAAACATGGAAACTAAAGATTTTTTTTTAAAGTCCATAACTTTAATTTTTCTAAATATTTTAGCCACTAGTCATGATTTATATCTATTTACATTACCTTACAAGTACATTTTTCTCTTGAATACCAATTTACACCCAAAGGATTTACATCGAATAGTCAATTGATGAAAACCCAAAACTGGTTTTGATACATGGAATACATCTCAGAATTCATGGATTATTTCCATCTTGAAACTTCAAAGCTCTCTACTACCTCCTTGTAGGAGATAGGTTTATTATTGTCAACCAATAATGATTCCCCATCTTTTTTTACTATAAAACCATCTCTTTCCAGTTATCTAACCTCTATGATGCTCCTACACATTGTTTTTGTTTCAAGAACAACTTCTTCTATGAGGACCTGTTTAATCTATTCTTGTACCAACTCTTATTTATCTTAAGTATCAACATCATCGAATTCAATCTTTCTCTCACTATCCTCCTTATGAATATCTTCCCTCTAAAGGAATACTTACTTCATAACATCTATAACCATTTTATCTAATGGATTATATAGGTAGAATCCCTGTATTTCCTTGGGGTAACCTATAAATATATAATTCATACCTTGGGATTGTATTTTGTTTCTATATCTAACCATAACAAATGACCTGCAACCCCATACATGAACATGTGATAAAATGGGTTTCTTTCTACTCAAAAACTCAAAGGTAATACCATTTTCTAATTTAGTTGGTAATCTATTTAGTAATTATGATTCTATGTGTAATTAATATCCAAAAAATATTAATATAAGGCTTTTGTGACTCATCATTAACCTTACTATGTTCAGAAAGGTACAATTATTCCTTTCACTAACACTATTCTACTATGGTGTGTAAGGCAGAATGATTTGAGATAAAATTTCATAATACTATAGAAAGTTAATAAAATATTAGCTAAGATATTCACCACCTTGATCTGATCAAATTTTATTTATATACTTACCAAGATGATTATCAACCTCATTCTTGAGCTCCTAAAACTTATCAAAGGATTTTGACTTATACATGATCAAGTAGATGTAACTTTACCTACTAAATTATATTTTAAAAGTGATAAAGTATGAGAATCCACCTATAGATTCTACTTGAAAAGGTCTACACACATTAGTTTGTACCAATTCTATAATCTTAATGTCCCTTTCACCTTGACAACCGAATGGTGGTTTGGTCATCATTTCTTTTAAACAATTGTGGAATCTTTCAAGTGTTTTAAGCTCAAAATATTCTAAGTAACCTTCTTAATAGAGATATTTCTAAAATGATTTGTGTTTGCTTGAATAATATGGTGATTCAACAACTACTTATTAAATGAGTCATAAGTTTTTTTTCATTATCAATTTTAAATATTTCTTTTTCATAATTTAATATATAAATATCTTTTTTTAGTTGATCCATATCATAACATATGATATCTTTAAAAAAGTATCAACTCTTATTTACAAAGATGAAAATAAATCCATCAATGTATAAAAAATAAATTAGGTTTTTTTTAAACTAGGAACATAATAATAATTCATTAAAACCAAAATCAATAATGTTTTCAATATAATATGGCAGTATTTAATGGATAGAGTATCCATCCATGTGCTAGTAGATCTAGATCACCTATGGAACCTTTCAAAATATAATTGGTTCAAATATTTGGATAGAAATATTATCACCACATGCATTATATAATACTCAACTTGTAGATATAGAAATATTTCACTCAATAAAGAATGCACCTGAAGATTCCTTTGCTTATTTGGCTAGGTGCAGTTCCACTTCCAGTGTCTCTGATTGCCACATGAAAAACACACTGCATCATATTCATTTTCTTGCTTCAGGGTCTTATTCTTCTTAGAAGTATGGTTCTCTAGATCCTTAGAATTGTAATGAGTATTTGTACGCTTTCCCTTATTTCTCCTTTTATTATTCACTATAAGGACAGTGGGCTTGTCATGCCCCATGTCTTTATCAACATGGTGAATAAGAGTAAGAAGTTATGAAATTGTATTCTTGTTATTGTTCATATTGTAATTCAAAATAAAAATTGAGAAGGTTTTAGGTACTGAGGATAGAATGATATCTACGTGCAACTCATCATGGATATTAATACCTAAGATATCAAAGTATTCTATGTATCCCATCATCTTGGCTACATATGGCCCAACTGGTGCCTACAATCCAAGATTTCATGGGAAAATTCATTAGAGATCACATATCTCTCTTGTATTTCCTTCTCTTAATAAAGACCATGAAGGTTAGAAAAAATGTTATACACATTCATATCATCATATTACGTTTTAAGGTCACTGTACATGGATGATAACATGAATCATTGGACATTTGTTTCATCATCCACATGATTTACATAGAGAGATACTTATTCCACACTAGGCTCTTTGGAAAGTGAGTTATGAAGTGGGGCTTCCAACACATATAATTTCCATTCCTGGCATAGTTTAATTCATAAGTTCCTATAACATTTTTATAAATTCACACTAGAGATATGGTTATCCATCTCTAGTATGGATCATAGTGATGTCATTGAAGTCATTTTATTTTCAATTTCTACAAATTAAGAGTATATGATTAGTACTTCCTTGATTAGAAATCATATTAATAAATTTGAAATTAAATCTCATTAATATCACACTGTTTTTTCAAAGCCTAATATCCCTCACCATTAGTTTTGGAATATCTTATTTATTATATATTGTAATTGAAATGATTCATATTCCCCTTATCATATCCTATACTTTGTCATAACTGGTTATTTGAAGGGTTTTAGGTAGTCATAAATTTACAACAACATTAACTCATATTTCCTTAATTTATTGAGTGGACTCCCTAGTCCAAAAATCTTGGATAAATATTTCCCCAAGCCTTTCCTCTCAGTTGCACCAAGTCCAACTTGGATAGTCAACCCTTGATATAAACCAAGTTAATTAAACCCAAAACATCAAGTTAAAAGTTCACTAATAATTGAAATCACCATGAATTGGGTTGTTCATGTTCTTTGAACTATAATGTCAATTGTAATTTAATTAATGGATATCTATACTGATATAGTATTTTAGTCAATGAATTTTAATCTTTTTTCCTAAAAATTCCTAGTTTTATCTTATCACATGGCTTGTTAATATTAAGTGGATTTTACTTTGGTGATTAACCATGTCTGATAAAACATTTATGCATAATCCAATTATATTTTATTATATCTTTTATTATTATTAATTCAATTATTAAGTGATCACATAGAATCAATAGGCATCAAAAATCGACCATCTAACTGGAAAAAATAAAATTTAAGTGGCATGATAATGAGACTCTCTAGTGGTTAGTTAATCTATAATATGATAAACTAACCCTCAACACTAGGGGTAAAACACCATAAACTGTAGTGTGGCTCATATCGCAGCATTCCACCTTGGATCTTTTGTATCGCCTCAATTGGTTTTGACTCAGTTTCTAGACTCAAACCACCTCATCTCACTTGGATTCTTCTTCATTATATATGCTATTAATCACACATAGGTGAGGGGATACAATGGATTAGATAAAGTGAATTTTCATAAAAGAAACCATGGGTATATAGGCCCTTATATAATAAGGAGGAGGGATGACTTGAATTCCATCAGTTTTAATTTTATAATAATAAATTAAAAGAAACTAATAAAACACATAGGGAAATTCTAATCTCATGATCATCCAAACGACATTAAATGTGCATACATTTGTAATTAAGTTATTTAATTTGAATCATTATCTAATTAATATATAACACCATGAATTAATCCAATTAATTCATTTTTCTTAATTCCATCCTAGAATAATTAAATTTCTATCATCCATAATTAAAAAAATTAATTTCATTTTAAATTGAATAAGTACACAAGTGTTCTTGAAGGAAACAACATGTACATATCTATAATAATTATCATTATCCTTATTATTGTGTATTCCTATGGAATCCAATACACATTTTTTGAGTGAAAATTAACCTTTTATTATAAAAAAAGTTTTGAGGGGAACTGAGAAACCATCTAGTTAATCCAGGAATAAAACCATCAAAAGACATGACATAGTCATTGAAATTAAGTTTGATCCTGTTAGAAAATGTTTCCCTAAATAATTTCTAGGAGAGAGTACTTACCCATTTTCCCGGATCTTCCCATATAAAATCTTCAAAGTGTTCTTCCATATTCTACCAAGTTTTAATGTACTAATCACAATTGAACATCCCTTCATTGAATCCCCTTATCAATATATGATCCTTCTTATTAATCCATGCACTCTTATCACAATTAGTGTCCACATGGAGCATTCTTTCCATCATTTTTTATGCTTCATGTTTTGTGGGACAAATAATATAGTATTACTCCACTATAACCTCCCCTTAATGGGCTCGGATCTCTTGTGGGTTCTTGTTATTGACATTATCCACACCTTTATCCTGTTGTTGACCATCTATAACAATCTTAGTCATGGATTTGCCCATGACAAAACTCTCTTCTTTATTATTTCCTTACACTTTATTAGGATCATCAGTAAAGTAGTTCATCTATTTTGGTTTGATTTCTTTACTTGACCTAGTCTCCATCAGTTTCAGTAGGAACGAATAGTCCTTTCACTCTTTGTTTTTCTTTCCTTTAGTCAAATTGAAGCTCAATGAATCCAATATAGTCTTCTTCCCCTTTTTATTTCTCGAGCTATACAGAACTTGGGTGTGTCGTTCTCTAATATTTTCCTTATAGTAGTAACAAGGATATTCTTCTTCCGATGTTGTTCCATAGGGTTCTTTCCACTCAATGTAATTCTGCACCTATGTTAACCCTTCTTGGTCCTATGTCATCCACTCAAGATCCAATCCTTAAAATTGGTTGCTTATTGGGATGATAATCTGGTTTTGCCTCATATTTTATTCAGTATTTTGACACACCAATTAACTGGAGTACCCTGATTTGAAGAGACTATAACCTTTTAACCTATATCTTCCTCCAATATTACCATATAAATTACCTCTTGGTGAAGTAATTCCTCTGAGTGAGGTGGAATCAGAATAATTTTCAAGGAATCATCTCTAAGATCCTTCTTAGCCTTCTCTATATCTAGAAGAGAATGATAAATAAGCTTGTTCTCAACTAAATTACTCTTCATGGGGTAAAAAAAATTCACAACCTTTAGATCATTTTATGTTCTTCCCACTTTTTGAAAAAGGGAGTTAGGAACAACAACATTACATCTCACATGAACCATTACAACATCTTTACCCATATTTGGATCTACACTTCATACAAAACTTTTAGTTTTATAATTCAACATGGAATTAATTTAATTAATTCTCCCCTCTGCATTAAAATGAGCGCACTATCTTCAGTAGACTACACAACATATATTCTCTTCTACCTGTATCTACTTCACTTTCCTTATGGCTACATGTGTTTACTTCCACAAAAGTTTATGAGGTACATAGTGTTTGGCCTCGACACATTCTATCAGTCCCCATTTCTTGTAAAACATACATGACTCTCTTAAACCCTGATGTTCTTATTTATGAGAAAAGAGGACTACATGTCATGTATAGGGGTTACACGGTGTATAGATCTTCAAAACACATGCCAACCTATCTAGGTCTACTCCCTTATCTTATTTTGTTAGATCTTATATCTGATTTTTTCAGAATGATATGATTTTATAGAGATATATATATACTAGAAACATGGGTACATGTGTGTAGTTAGGAGGTACATGTTATATAGTCTTTTTTTTTCTATCCAAAACCATTTACACCTCTAGATGGTTTTTTTGGATGTTTCTTCATTTTAGCATTAACTATTTACTATTTATGTGTGTGAGAAAAAATAATGGTAAGAGAATATGATATTTGGGTATTACTAAAAAATTGATATTATGTAAAATATATATTAAATTCATGAAACCAAACAATGAATAATAAATAATTATAAATTTAACATGTGACTATTCTAATACCACTTATAGGTTCTGAGCATTGTAGAAGTGTATAAATGGCATGACCAAATTTTATTTGTAGCCTTAATATATGAATATTCATTGTTTTACACAATGATTAATATCATGAAAAATGGAATTCATATATTACTTGAATAGAGTAAACTCCATAAGCAAAATAGTAGGATCTTCACATTTAATTTATAATTAATTTATAAGAAGGTCTAGAATTACATGATCTTGTAATTCTCTCTTCATTAATGATCTGGTTGACTAGATATTGTCATGAAATTATTTCTTTATAGTATCTAAGAGAAGAATACCTCTATAAATGATTGACGCATTCACCACAATATTTAAATTCTATCATATAATCTTTAAGTGCTAGCATGGCCAATCCTGATCACTTACATGGTTCGTGGTTGATCACAATAGAATTCTTCTTGAAGGAAAAATAAACTCTTTGTATTCTCTTGATGAATTAATAGAGGAGGAGGATAGAATGAATTATAGATCTATATGTCTCTTTATAGGGATTTTTAGAGATTCTAGTTATCTATTTTGTGTAATAAGTAAAAAAATGGTTATTGAAAGTTATATAATTAGATATTTATTGTGGGAAGTTCAAGGTTAATAATAAACACACAAGACCCTTTCTAATTCTATAATTCTTTATCAACATCATGTATAATAATAATCATAATATAATTATTATTCACTTGAAAAGTGTATCACTCGATGAATAAATAAATAGCATTTATATTATTTCCAACTAGGCCATTAAACTCGGTCTGCTTATCCTCTACAGCATTTTCTGAACCATAAATAATGATTATTTATTTAATTAAAAATTATTACTTTATTATTCATCGATAAATATAAAAAATATTATATTTAAAAAACTGTGAAAATAAATATTTATTATTATTACTTAACTCACTTATTCTTTTGGATAACTTGTTATTGAATCATGGAAATAAATCAAACCTGAATAAATATTATTTATACTAAATTTTTAAATTCAATGCTACATTTATCTAAGGTTACATATATACTTAGTGTGTTACCCACTTGTCCTCTTTCTCTGTGGCATTCAGTAGTACCACCCATAATCCAAGTTTGTAATCTTAAAACATGCCAAGGAACCCATAAAGAAATAAGTTGATTTCACAGTGACATAAAATATCCTATTAACTCTTAAAATTTAATATATTAGTTTTATCATGATATCTCAACTCAAGAAGGTTTCATACAGGTGTCATCAACCTATGTGTTCGATGTCTCTTTCTTTGAATTTACAAAAATTAACTCTCCCACAGAACACCATGGCCATGGATTTATCCAAGCAATCCCATTCCAAAAAAAAGAGCTTAAGATATCAACTTTTTTCAAGGTACATAAGGGATAAATAATTTCTTGTATTACCCGTTAATGAAATATCAATCATGACACACCCAATGTATCTTACCTCATCGCAATCATATGTCATCATGATTTTCATCAATACATAAAAATACATGAATCATGGTATCAATTAATGATAATATTAAATTATAAGGATCAATACACATTTCTATAGATAGGAACATCCAGTAACACATGTGAATGTGGATTTCTTATTAGGTGATCTTGTTCTCATAATCTTTTTCACTAAAAATTACCAAGGGTGTACACTATGAGAGGGTGCCTCAAAGTCTTATGAGTCTCTACCCATGATACCCAATATCATTTGTATCCTATAAAATGATATCATCTGGATATATAACATATATTCAAGAATAATTTCATATAACTTCCATGTTCAAATCATAGTAAGGAACTATTATGGCCTTTCAATCTGATGTAAATTATTAGGGAATTTTCACATAAAAATTTCATTCAATGAATAATCATGACATGATAAGAAAATTCATCAATAACTAATGCATGTAATCAAGTTATTAAAGGTCATATCTAGGACATCAACCCCAACACTCAATCTATGAACTGATGCCCAAACATGAAAATTATAGCTCTTCTAATAAATCAATTATAGTTTCAAACACAATCATGATGTCAAAAAATTTATACAGGTATTTTTTATGAGTTATTAAATATTTCCATTCAAGTATACGAAAATAATATATTAAATATATTAAATATTTTTTAAGACCCACAACACTATTTAAAAAAATTAATATTGTGAGTGTCTTTTAAAATCCTATTAAAAATATTCAAAGGAATTTATTACCAAAATGTATGTCATTGCATCCTCCTCGCCTTCAAAAATATTTTTCCAAAAAAAATCACCATCAATCCAAATAGGTGAGGGTACTAGGCTCACATATGAATCTCACACTCCTATGATCTATCCAAGATATTATTTTTCTATCACAGGATGTACACAAATAGAATCACTCACTCATGAAGTATATTCTCCTATAAATCCTTAATAGCCACTAGGTACTCTATGAAGGTAGTGTCATCCTAAAAATTCATCTCACCCTAGTAGATAATGTGTGATGGATCATGAACACATCACCTTAGCTATAAAACATAGAAATTTTTTTGCACCAAGTCTATCTATGAGGGTGAATATAGGTTATAAGAAACCTCATCTAATCTACTAATAATTTAAAATGACTTGATGAACCTCAATGATATATTTCTAACCTGACTAAAACTCTCCCAGCCATGAAATAAAGAGAACATAATAAATACATGGTTCCTCTCATCAAACTCCAATATTCTTTATCTTTTATCCACATATGACTTCAGATGGCTTTGAGATAAACACATATGCTCCTGGATCACTGGTACTTTCTCTATTGTCATATGCACCAGGTTGGGCCCCATAAGTGACAACTCGCAAATCTCCATTTATAAAAAGGGTGTCCTATAAGTTCTTTCATATAAGGCCTCAAATGATTCCATACCTATGGCGGAGTGCTGACTATGGTTTCAGAAAAACTTCATTAAATATAGGGGATCTACCCAACTTACTCTAAAATATAGCACACAGTATCATAGTATATACTTGATAACCTAGATGTTACTCTCTATCTAACCATGTATTTTGGGATTAAATTTCATACTTTAACACAATTATGTAACAAAATCCTTCTAAAAATTCCTCATAACTAGGATGTGAATCTAGCACTGTTATTAGAGATAATCATTAAGGATACCCCATGTAATCATATAATTTTTTTTCTGTAAAAGAATCCTAATATCTATGACAAACTCTACTATATAATGGCAGAGAAATGAGTAGAATTGGTCACTCATTCAATGATCACCTAGATGGAATTATTTCTCTTTGATGAATGTGTAATCCAGTCATTAAATCGATAAATATATTTTCCTACTTCCACTTGGGAACCCTAAGAGGTTAGATCTAACTTATGGGTACCACATGCTCGACCTTCACCTACAAAAAAGTTGGGAATCAAGAAATGAACTAAAAATAGTTTACTACCAGAACTAGTTCTTGATTTCTTGGTATATATTTTTCACTCCTAGATATACCACCAAGGGAGAGGTCTGTAATTGTCGTAACACCTCCTCATGCTTCTCAGCTAAAAAATTATTCACCACTAGAAAAGGACAAAAATATCCATACCTTTATAGAATCCTTTTGGTAAATTTCCTAAGGATATAATGTTATGAAACAAATTAAAATTAATTTCTCCTAGTTGGACCACCTTTACCTAATGAAGAAGTATATGGTCCACCACCATCGATCAAAGTTAAAAAAAATACCTCTTTACTCTACAAAATCCAACTACAGCAAGTTTAACTACTCAAAAACATCCTCTATCATCCAAGCATGAGATTTCATATTAAAGTAATCATCTATAAAATTTTCCTTCCTCAGTGTATAGACTATATATATATATAATATTCCTATAGAAACTCTATCCAATGAATACACCTTAGTTTGATATTTCATTAGAAGAAGAGGTACCTAAGACTCTTATGATCTTTAAATACCACAAATATTTCAATTAGAATAAAGTTTCACCATAAATTTAAGTAAAACATCATTATTTCAACCTCCAAGTCATGTTTTATGTAATTCTTTTTGTTTAGTATCAGCTAAATAAACCTATAAGAAATCGAAACTCTCTTATTCAATTGTACGTAGCAAATCCAATTCATAGATGCATCATAGTAGAACTCATACTCAACTCCCTCCTCTGTGAACAACAACACTAGGGAATATGTAAACCTCTAATTCAAATCCTCAAATGGTTCTTAACAATGATCAGACTATATTAATGGATTACCTTTTTTTGGTAATGGTTATCATAGGGGTTATAATTCAAGAGAATTATGCCATACCAACTAGTAATAACTCACTAAACCAAAGAAACTATGCACCTAAAAAATATTAAGTTAATCCCAAGACATAACAGCCACATCCTTTATGGGATCAACCACAACACCACCCTTTGAAATAAAATTCCCTGAGAAATAAATTTCCTGAATCCAAATCTTGAACTTTGAGATTTTTCCCTAAAATTAATTCTCACTAAGTGATTCTAAGATAATACTAATATTTTCAGCATACTCCTCCTTTATAAAATAATAAATTAGGATTCCATCAATAAAAGTTACCACAAACTATTCCTTGTTTGGAATGAAAATCCAATTCAGGAATAACATGAACATTGCTAGATAATGTTTCATGTCAAATGGAATCACTAAGAACTAATAGTGATTATAGTGACACTTGAACTCTATAATTGAGATATCCTCACCAATTAACCAAATTTCATGATAAAAAACCTTATATCAATATTTTATAACCATATTTCACCATTCATTTGGTCAAATAGATCACTGATTATTGGAATTGGGTGTTTATTATTGATTATCGCCTGATTAAAGTGATGATGGTCAATATAAATTCTAAATATCTCATCCAAATTATTAGTGAATAGAACTAGATATGTTTTGGGGGACACCCTAGGTCTAATAGAACCATTCTATAAAAGGACTTTCAACTACACCTTCAGTTCCCTATTCTCGATCGGGGCTGTCAAATATGCTTCTGAGGATATCAGTGAGATCTAAAGATGTAATTCAATATAAAAAATTACTTATAAATAAGGTGGAAACCCTAGAAAAATATCTATTAAGAAATACATATACTCCTATTACACTACAGGTAATTGATCCTTTGTCATGTTGGTGGCACACAAAGTTAAGCTCTTTAATGGATGGTTAATCAGATGTAATCTTTTGAGGGTTATCTCTGATCATCCTACCAAGGGGTCCTACTCACCATTGAAGGTGGATCATGAAACATATTCTATGACACATAACCTTATAATTATAATAATCAAACAATGTCTATTGTATGAATAACCAACCAATATAGGTGGTAACATCATCGAATCTCATCTCTACCATAATGTGATCCTAATAAAACATCTCTCTATTGAGAGTAATCTCACACTAATGGTATATGAGATTCATAGGAAGATCAACACTATCATAATTATCTAGCTAAAGATGTTATTCTAAAGGATATACTATAATATCTAATTCTTGAATTTAGGATTCAATAAAATAATTATGAATCACACTGATGTTGAAAAGTATGATTATTAAATTGGAAAATACATAGATCGTATCTTAAACCATGTTGGGAACTGCCTTCTCAAAGACATTTATTGCCTACATCTCACCTATACTCTAACCTAATTCACGTTATTCTTGATGTGGTTTACCAGTAGGTGGTGGTGGTGGTGGTGTATTAAAATTTTATCCACCCTTATCTACTCCACTACAACTAGATCCTATGATGTAAGCACCGCTCAGAGGGTCTCGTTATCCAACTTGTTGGGGTCCTTTATCTATATTATATCTATTTTAGGGTGATCCATCCATAATTACACACTAATTATCATCTATTATTCGATTATATCTATGAATAAGATCATAAATTCTCTTATCTCAAATTATGATATCTCATTGAATACCACCAGTAATCTTTTTTTAATGACTCCACTCTGAGAAATCCTGAACGTACTCCAACAGCTGCTTAAGACTCTTCCATAAAATTATCAATAAATAAAGCACACCCTAAGACTCTAGTATAAACTCCAAGATAAAATAGCCTATATAATAACCCACTCAAACTTCTATGATCTAATATATCCATAAAGTATCATATCCTATGAGTACCTCATGAGGTTCACAAACCTCAGAGAATACTAAGTCAACGACAAGCTTCCCTACTATAGGTCCACCATCTCAGAGATCTATACCATCCTAAAATTCATTAGATAATACTCCTCTCTAAAAAATATCTCCAATTTTTCATAGAAAAATCTATCTTCATCAAATTTATATGTTATAAATGACCACTAATGACATATTGCACCATGAAGAAGACTTGAAGCAAGAGCCACCATCTAGTCGGTGGGTGTCTAATCACATTGTGATGTATTATTAAGTTACACTATGATACTAATATTATATATTTTAATGTGGTTTATAATACCTCCATTATAGGCTTTGGTAGTCCATATATATTTTTAATTCATTTGTTAAAAACATGCTCAAAAATATGAAATTAAATTATGATCTAATTGGAAAAAAAATTCATATTTTATAACATAACATTATATAAACAGATAAAAATTGTAAAATTCATTTTTCTTAGGATGAATAATTAATTGGGATAAAATTTATTCAGTTTTACCAAGAGCTATATCCACTCACAAGAGGCCAAATAGGGCCCACAAAGAGAATAAAATCTCGATGGGGAAAATTGGAGTGTCCTTTTAAAATTATTTCATAAGTATGGATAAGGATCCTCTATTGGGATGATTGTAGATCAATTAGAAATATGACTCAAATACCCATATATCCAAGGAATTTAATGTTAATATTTTGAGGATAATTCATCCATTCATGCTAATCAATTGTATATAAAATTATACCATGGATTTCTAACCTCTAGCCATAGATCATTGACTTATTCTATAATTATAATGTGTAAAATTTTAATAAAATGCCTCTTATGACTCATCATAAAAATATGATATACTAGAAATATATAGGGGATTTCTTGATAATTCCTTCTTCTTCTATGGTTTCATCCCCTTCAATGGAGTTCTAATATCCTTATAATCACCTAGGGAGAAACGTGATGCGATTCTCGAGTTTCATGTTTGTATTATATAAATGATATTTTTAATTAAAATTTTGTATATATTTTCTCCATATATTCTTCTTTACTTGAGTTTTTTTTTCATGACCTGTCCCCTGGGGCACGCGATGTGACTACCCCAAGTCCGCCTTCCATAGGCTAGGGACTGGCAACTAGCACCGGAAAGGCATGTCCCTAAAACAGGGAAGGCATTGCCTTTAACCTGTAAACTCACTCAAACCAAGTACACAACAAGATACAAGAACTAATTAAACTTTATAGTAAATAGGGTGTGTACAAAAAGTAAAGGGGCCAGAATACAAGCCCAACTTGAAAGTACAAGTAAAATTGAAAACAGCTCCTGTGAACACCTACTAAGGATCCTACCTGAAGGGTAGGTAGAGCTCTTAAACAATCATCTATGTAGATCATCTCGTCTAATGTCCACCCTTGAGAAGCCTCTATCCCAGGTACCCTCGACCTCGATCAGTGTTGTCTGGTGTCTGCACAAGACACAGCAAGGTGCAAGTGTAACCCGTGCAGGGGTGAGTACAATGATACTTAGTAGGGACCCCAAGACCCCCTACGGTCTCTCAGAATCCACAAAGGATAAACCACAAAGCACGAAAACAATATTCAAACCTACTTAGGTATATGCTCATACATATACCTAAGTTATCAAGTATACCCATCTCATTTATTATGAATCACAAGGCCCAAATATTTAGTCGTAAATACAACTGTTCCACGAAGGAAAGAATACCACGAAGGTAACACCAAGAAGGTAAGTAACACTAGGGTAAAACCCCACATAATAATACCCTAATGGTAAGTACCACATAGGTAACACCGCACAGTAGAATACCACAAAGGTAAATACCACAAAGGTAAAGTCTCAACTCACACCAGGTATAACTTATGTATGGAAGTATAGATGATTAGCTGAGTTGCTAGGTCATCTTACTTTGTCACGATGTTCTTCTATTGACCCACACAAGATTAAAGATGACCCACAAAGGATATGAAAATGACCCACATAGGATCTGGAGATGAGACACACAGGATCGTAATGCACTGACCCACACAGGATCTGAAGATCCTCAAGAACATTCAGCCATAGGGTTCCCTCAATAAGCATGCTTGATTCTAGGAAGTTCCGCTCCTCAGGCCATTGGTCGATAATTCAACTGCCATGAATTCCCATGAAAAGGTATTACAAAGTTCTATCATGTCATAAGGGACCCAATGCGACAGACGGCGCATCAATCGGACACATGTTCTGTAAGTTATTAGCGTTTCTGTTCCGAGGTCCAGATTGGATTTGGGTTTGATCCAACCCGGATGTACACCAAAATGATCCAAAACACAAGTGGAGCATACCAAAAGGACTAACTCGATCCAAGGAATCCAGTGTCGTAGACGGTTCATCTAACGGATGCCTGGTTCTCAAGATATGTCCAAAAATGTGTATCTAGGTCTAGATGGGCCTCGGTCAGGTCTGACACGTCCCAGTTCGGGTCGACCTGACATGGTCCAGGTCTGGCCCAGATGGGCTGGATCACAGAAGGACTGGACCGCTGGACCATGGCGGGCCCAGCCCACAAAGGGAAGACCCAGCTCGCTGGGCGCGGCATCAGGACTGGGTGCAGCCCGCCGTGGTGGGGCTCACCCTAGCCACTACCTGGGGAGGATGTGCCCCTAGTATTCCGAATGGTCCAACAAACCGTTTTTCTAGTAACTACTGGCACGTGGGACTCATCGGAGCGGTCCCTCTATGTGTGACGTGGCCGGCCGGATTCCCAGCAGGTTCTCCTCCTAGCGGCTCGACGACGTCGCTATCCTCCCGCAGTCAGTCGGGTGTCGGCCGCCCTCCGATGCACTACTGCGACTAAGTAGTCATGGCCTCCTCCTTTACCAGCGGCACAGACACACGCCACCTTGCCTCCATGCGGCCAGCCGGCTTGTCGGCCGCCATCCTCTTCTCTACCATGGTAGATGGGCCATGGCTTCATCCGCTACTGGTGGTGCGAACGTGCGCCACCCCTGTTACACACAGCCAGTCGGTGTGCCGACCACCATCCTCCTCCACCACCTACTCGAACTGTGGTCGGCCGGTTGTTGGCTGTCATCATCTTCCACAGTCACCGCAGCTTCGTTCTAAGCCTGAAAAATATGATGACTGCATATTCGCGATCCTCAGGTCAGGATCTCTACATACATATGTCGTTCTCAACAAAACATTGTTTTTTTAGCATGCTTAATTATTTTTCATTGAATAACGCACAAAGAACATGTGAAGAAAAAATATAAAGGATCATGGTATTTTGGCGGATCGATGGTCGTGTTTGTTTGTCCATCATCGTTGATAATTGAGAATATGAAGAATCAACAAAAATATATTTATCATATCTCAAAATAAACCCCCTACCTCTTTCGCTCATTGGAGGTGACATGAGGAAGGAGATGAAGAAGATTAAGACACCGACGTCCATCACTCCTGTAACACGCTCCAAAGACGGTTCCTCATTTTGGATCTGGAGAATGTTCTTCATTGGAGGATGTTCTTCCTTCAAGAATTCTCCAGCAAAAGCCTCCTCT
Source organism: Viscum album (assembly GCA_963277665.1). Classification (NCBI taxonomy): domain Eukaryota; kingdom Viridiplantae; phylum Streptophyta; class Magnoliopsida; order Santalales; family Viscaceae; genus Viscum; species Viscum album. The sequence goes on from OY728157.1 coordinate 983,442,579, forward strand.
CCCTTTTTCCAATGATCTCCCCCAAGAGAAGTGAGGATCCAATATTAATTATGTTAAGTTAATTAATTCAATTAATGTTGTCACATTAATTGGGGGAATTCTGAGAGTTAACTCACATTAAAAGAGGTGTTTAGGGGGTCCCCACCACAAAGATTCAAAAAGGAGGTTTCAAGAAAGAAAAAATAAAAAGTTATTTATTTATTTTTTCTTCTCCCACAAAAATCTGAGAAACTAACTTCCACCCTCGACTGACTGCAGTCAAGGTGAAGGTCTCCTTAAGTGAATATCGGCGTTGTGAGTTCAACAGTGTCCTAAAATTTTAATTCTAAGAACCGGTTCAAAAGTTACAAAATTTTTCTCGCGCGTTTACTAAATGTACCTAAAAAAGTTCAAAAATTCATTCTGGGCGTACCGGGCCTCAGAATCATGCACTGTCAATTTCTACAGACTCGTAATAATTCAATATAATAAAAAACATTACATGGAAAAATAAAGGTCTTTACATTCTCCTCACCTCAGGGATTTTCATCCCTGAAATCCACAACACAAACTAGGGGAAAAAGTGGGGTTACTGAACAAAAATCTAAGCCTCCCACTCCCATGTTCTCTCCTGGAGGTTCCCATGCTACCAAGGAATGCATACCAAAGGTATCAACTGCCCATGAAGGATTCCCTCCTGTCGATTCTCAATCTCTACTGGAAACTCTGAAAAAGTCGCCCAATCACTGATGTCCAACTCACCCTAGTCATTGATGTGTGAAGGATCATGTACATATCTCCTCAGCTGGGATTTGTGGAAAATATTGTGTACCTGGTGCAACTGAGGGGTAAGAGATAGGTGGTATGCCACCTCGCCAACTCTGTTGAGGACCTGGAAGGGCCCGATGAACCTCATAGATAACTTGTAACCTAGGCCAAATCTCTGCAGACGTTGTCAAGGTGAGACCCATAAAAAGACATGGTCAACATCCTCGAACTCTAGAGGTCTCCATCTCCTGTTATCATAATACTTTTTCCTGCTTTTTTTAGTCTTCATCTACTACTGGATGATATGAAACTTCTATGTGGTAGCTCGTACCATCTCTGGTCCCATGAGTGCTGACATTCCAAGGTCAGTTCAGTACATAGGTGATCTGCAAGGTCAATCGTACAATTCCTCGAATAGTGACATACCGATAGTGGATTGATAACTATTGTTGTATGTGAACTCCACCATGGGAAATTGATACACCCAGCAATGGATGAAATCAAGGGCACAAGCATGCAACATGTCCTCGAGGGTCTGAATGGTCCACTCTGTCTTACCGTCCATCTGAGGACGGAAGGCGGTGCTCAACTGAAGATGTGTCCTGAATTCCTCCTTCAGCCCTTCCATAGCTGGGAAGTAAAATGCGCATCACGATCGGAGACAATCATAGATGTCACCCTATGAATCCACACAATCTCATGCATATAGAGGCATACCAATCCCTCTACTGGTCACTGCTCTCTGATAGGTAGGAAGTGGGCCGACTTGGTGAGTCAGTCAACGATCACCTAGATAGAATCATGACCCCTGGACATGCATGGAAGACCTATCACGAAGTCCATGGAAATTCCATCCCACTTCCACTCTAGAACCTCTAGTGGGTGAACTAAACCTACTGGAACGTGATTCTCTATCTTCACTTGCTAACAAGTGAGGCACCGAGAGACAAACTCTGCTACTACATTCTTCATTCCATACCACCAGTGCTGACGCCAAAGGTCCTGGTACATCTTCACCAGTCTTGGATGTACCACTAGAGGGGACATATAGAACTACCTCAACACTTCCTCCAGTAGTGCCCCTGGAACTATAGTACATCCTCTGAAGAGGATAGTGTTCTCTCCACCTTCATAAAATCCATCAGGTGCATGTCATGTGGATATTTGAGCACATCGATCCTCGCAGTCAGTGTCTCCAAGTTGCACCTACCTGACTCACCGAAGTAGTGGGGAAGTGATTTTCAGAGATTGAAGATAAGTTTCTCCATCTCGATTCATATAGGATATCTGCAAGGTGTCTAGCTACTCTATCTCCTCACTTAGAAAATGAATACCTAATATTCTACTGAGTGTGTCTGCTACTATGTTCCCCTTCCCAGGAGTACAGACTATCTTGAAGTCATAGTCCTTTAGGGACTCAAGCCAACGTTGTTGTCTGAGGTTCAAGTCATTTTAAGAGAAGATATACCTAAGACTCTTGTGATCAGAGTATATTGTAAAACATTCACCCATCAAGTAATGTTTCCACATCTTCAAGGTGAAGACCATTACTGCTAACTCCAGGTTATGGGTAGTTTAGTTCTCCTCATATTGTCTTAGCTATCGAGAACCATATGTGATCACTACTCTAACCTACATCAGGACACATCCTAGACTGGTCCCTAATGCGTTGTAGTAGACTACATACCCAATTCCCTCCTCCGGTAACCTCATGATCAGGGCACTCGTCAGTCTATGCCTCATCTCTTGGAAACTCCGCTGGCATTTCTCCGACCACACGAAGGGTTTATCCATATTCGTCAATGCTGATAAGGGTGTCACAACTCTATAAAAGTCAGCCACAAACCTCTGGTAGTAACTTTCCAAACCCAGGAAACTCTGCCCCTCTGTCACACTCCTGGGTGGCTCCCAAGCAAGTACAGCCTCAATCTTCGCTGGATCCACCACAATTATAATCTTCAAGATAACGTGTCCCAAGAAGTTTACCTCTCGGATCTAGAACTGGCACTTCGAGAGATTTCCATTAATATGGTTCTCTCAGAGTGTGTCTAAAACTATTTTCAGATGATAGGAATTATCCTCCTCTGTAGCTGAGTATATCAAGATGTCATTGATGAAGAATACCACAAAGAGATTGAGGTATGACTGAAATATCCTCTTCATGAGTCCCATGAACACTACTGGGGCGTTGGTCATGCCGAATGGCATAACCAAGAACTCATAATGTCCATACCGACATCTGAAGTCCATCTTCTACACATCTTCATCTCGTACCCTGAGCTGGTGATGGCCTGATCTGAGCTCTATCTTCGAAAACCACCATGCTCCCTTCAACTGATCAAAGATATCGTCAATCCTCAGTAGTGGGTACTTTTTCTTCATGATCACCTAGTTTAGGTGTTGATAGTCCACACAGAGTCTCAAAATCCCATCCACCTACTTCGCAAACAAAATCTAGGCTGCCCAAGGAGAAACATTGGGCCTAATAAATCCCTTCCTCTAAAAGTCCTCTATCTGTACTCAAAGCTCTCGAAGCTCCGCGGGAGCCATCCAATATGCTGGTGTAGATATTGGTGACATATTGTGGTACAAGTTAATATAAAATTACACCTATCTGTGAGGAGGTAGACCTAGAACATCATCAGGGAAAACATTAGTGTACTGGTCAACCACTATAGGATAGCTCGGACTCTCAACATCAACTACCCCAAGGGTAAGGCTAGATAACTGATGTGTGATTGGTTGCACCCTCCTCCGAGTAAGTCCATATTGTTATACTAAGGTTCCCTTATCACTAGTGAATAAAAACCTCAACCCATCCGTGCGGAAACACCGCACTTTGTGCCTAGTACATTCAATCTGAGAATGGACTATAGATAACCAATCTATAGCCAACATGACATCATAAGGCCTCGATGCCTCTACTAGAAGATCCTAGCCGAATCTCTCACCTCCTATAGTAAGATCACACTATCAGAACCAATGTGTAATCATCGAATCCTCTCCCGTAGGAGTCTCTAGCCATAAGGATTGAGCCAACAACTCCACTAGAATATCTGAGCTCCGAACAAGGGCAGTGGCAATAAAAGAGTTATTGGAACCTGTGTCTATAAGTACATCAGCTAAGGTGGAGTAGACACATATAGTACCTAGAATCATCTCCAGAGCACCATGGTCATAGGCCTTAGTTACCTAGAGCTGAGATCATCCATGTCCACCTGCTCTTTGTGGTCAGGGTGGACCACCTAGAGGTGGTGGTGGTAGAACCTTGAATCGCCGCCCAATTCTTGTTGTACGGCCAGCTCCTCTACCAGTCCTCCTACTACATGCAGACCTCCTTGATCTAATCTTTTCCTCTACCTAGACAGTCCTTCGACCATCTGCTGGTTGTCCGTATGGTGGGTCGGGTAGTCGCAAGCCATGTGACCATGCCTGCTGCACAAGTAACAATGCATGCTCCTTTCCTATCCAACTTTGTCTCAAGATCCCCGCACAAATGACCCTGTATCCTGTGATCATACACCTATAGGTATGATCCTCTTGGAAATCTACGTCATCTGTATACTTCCAGTTGTAGATGATTCTGCTACGTGACGTCCAGTGGTGGGTCTTGTGGCTGGTGACTTCTCTGAAAGGAAGATCTCCACTAAGAGTGCTCACTCTAACACCCCCGCCTACGTCTGGATGCTGAGAGAAAGCATCGAATCTCTAATATCCCATCTGATCCCCTGCTCGAAGGTTCTAACCCTGAATAAAGGGTCATGCACCATGTTAGTGGAGTAGCATGAAAGGTCGGTGAACCTCGCTGAATACTGAGCCACGATCATGCTACCCTACTGCAAATAGAGAACCTCATGTATACGTACTGAGCATAAGGTCGCTGGGATGAAATCTGTCCTGAAAAGGCTCTCGAAGTCTGCCCAGATGAGAGTGACCTCATTATAAACCAAGAGCATCATGATCTGCCATCTGCCCGCTGCTGTTTGAAGAAGACTTGCAGCAAGGATCACCATGAGATCAGCTGGTGTCCCTACCAGTCAAAAAACTCTATCCATGGCCTCCACCCAGTCCTCAGCCGCCCGTGGATCCATCTTGCCCCGAAACCTCAGTGTCCTCTGGTGTTGGAACTCATGCAATGCACTCAAGCAGTGTTCACCCTCTACTGTTGGGGATGGTGGCATCGGCTACCCAACGGGTAGTGGTGCAGATGGTAAACCACCCGATGGTACAACTTCTAAAAGGGGGCCTTACACTGAAGCCTCTCCACTTGGTGGGATTTCATTGCGTAATCTACCTGAAACCATGGCTGGATGGCTGCATGGTGGCATCCTAAAAAGAAACAGGTGCACCACGGTCATTATGTTATACATGGTGAGTTGACTCAAAGTGTTCACAAAGAAAACTTTTCAAAAACACACACGCAATCAGTTTTTTTGTGCACTGAGTTGGAAATTAGAAGTCAGGGTCCTAGTGTATGGATACGTCGGCTGCCGCACCAACACTGGATTCCCCAAATGGGTAACCACACTCATAACACTAAACACTATTGCCGATTAAAAGATAAAAGTCTAAGATATTTGGTAAGACTAACTCCTCTAATACCAATTTGTCATGACCCTTCCCCCGGGGCCCGTGTCGTGACTACCCCAAGCCCGCCTTTTATAGGCTAGGGGCTAGCGACTAGCACAAGAAAGTCATATCAATAAAACTTGGAAGGCATTACCTTTAACCTGTAAAATCACTCAAACCCAGAACACAAAAATATACATGAAAAAAGTAAATTGTATAGTAAAAATTGTGTATACAGTAAGCAAAGGGTCCAGAATACAAGCCCGACTAGAAAGTACAAGTAAAATTGAAAACAACTTCTGTGAACACCCACCAATGATCCTACCCGAAGGGTAGGTACAGATCTCAAATGGTCATCTCTGAAGATCATCTCGTCTAATGTTTACCTCCGAGCAGCCTCTAGTCCACGTACCCTAGACCTCGATCAGCATTATCTTTCGTCTGCACAAGACACAGAAAGGTGCTGGCGTAGCCTATAAAGGGGTGAGTATAAAGATAATCAGTAGGGACCCCAAGACCCCCTAAGGTTTCTCAGAATCCACAAAGGATAAACCACAAATTACAAAATCTGCAGTCAACTATACTTAGGTATATACCCATACATATACCAATATTATCAAGTATACCCATCTCATTCCACTACTACAAAAACAAGCAAGGGAAGCAACACCATTTATCAGCGCTTAAAAAAGCACTGATAAAGGGGGGGCCTTTATCAGTGATTTTTTAGTAGTGCTGATAAAGAGGGAATTTATAAGCACTTTTTCCTAGAACTGATAAAATTTATATCTAAAAAAATCATGAAAAATAATATATTGTTATATAAGTATATTTATATTGAAATAAATATAATATATATTTTTTAAATATGTTTTAAATAAGTATAAATAGACTATTAAATTTAATATATAATAAATTTAGTGAAAATGGCTTTAAAATATTTTAAAAAATATTATTAATTAAAAATTTCTTATTTATTATCGATTAATAATCATTTAATAACAATCTGAAGACACAAAAAAATCAAAAATAATGAATAAAAGATCTAAAATAAGTTGAAAATGTAACTCAAACTTCAAACGGCCATAACTTTTGATTCAGGAGTCCATTTGACCTCTACAACATATAAAATCGAAGCTTGCAATGAGCTCTACGAGCTAGTGACTGAAGGGAAACTTCTGTCACATTTTTCGGGTCCCAAAAAGGCCCATAAGTCCTCTAAAACCGAGTTTTTAATCAAGATACCCCAATTTTTTAACATTAAAACAGGTATAAATTCTGATCCAGATGTCCTCTAGGCCTGTAACACATATCATATCTAATATTATTTCATTTTTTTCAATTTTACTGGTTGTAGTGTTGAAAATGACTTCAGGATTAGAATTTATGGTCATTTTAACATTCTATGGAGTTTCAAATACACACAGACACACACACACATATATATATGTATTTATTGATATATATATATATATATATCTGTGTGTGTGTGTGTTGTATAATAGTATGTATATATTTATTTATTTATTTATAAACACACATAAAAAACATATTTTATAAATGTATTTAAAACTAATCTTATAAATATATATTAATATACAAATAAATGTATAGATAAAAAATTATAACTAAATATATATATATAAATAAATATAAATATAAATTAATATACTAATAAATATATATATACTAATATATGAATAAATATATCCATATTAATATAACTAAATTTATTTATACTAATATGAATCTATATTAATATACAAATAAATATAACTATATATATATAAATATATATATATTAATATACAAATATATATATATATATATATTAATAAATGAATAAATATATATGTATTAATATAAAAAACATATTTATATTAATATGAATCTATATTAATATACAAATAAATATAACTATATATATATATCATTAAATAAAGAAAAAAATGAAATGGCTTAGTGGTAATGGTGCAGGCCTGCAAGGCGGGAGATCACGGGTTTGAGTTCGGGTGGAAGCAAGGAAGTGCACGCGGGCATGTTGGGCGACGCGCGGGCAAGGGCAGTGTGTGGGAGAGTGGGAGTGGTCTACCTAGCACTGATAAAGGGGGGTTAAGCGCTGTTAAAAGATCCATCCCACACATTATATATTATTTTTTATTTTTTTAACTTTTATTAGTGCTTTTTAAAAGCGCTGATAAAATTTGTCCATTATCAGCGCTAAAAAAACACTGATAAAGGACCCCTTTTATCAGTGCTTTTTTTAGCGCTGATAAAGTGTTCTTTTATCAGCACTTTTTAGTGCTAATAAAACGGGATTTTATCAGTTCTTTTCTGAGCTATAATAAAAGGGACCCTCTATCTTCGCCTCGATTAAAATTTCTTTTTTTAGCACTATTAATGCACTTTTCTAGCACTGATAAAGGTAATATTTGTAGTAGTGTTCATGAGGAATCACAAGGCCCAAATCTTTAGCCAGAAATACAACTTTTCCACAAAGTAAAGAATACCATGAAGGTAACCCCACGAAGGTAAGTACCACAAGGGTAATTCCACATGGAAGAATACCACCAAGGTAAGTACCACAAATGTAATTACACACAGTATAATACCACGAAGGTAAATACCAAAAAGGTAAGGACTCATCTCACACCAGGTATAACTTAAGTATGGAAGTAAAGATGATTAGATGAGTTTCTAGATTATCTTACTTCGTCAAGAAGTTTTTCTGTTGACCCACACAGGATCTAAAAATGACTCACACAGGATCTGGAGATGACCCACAAAGGATCATAATGCACTGACCCACATAGGAACATTGAGCGCTGACACACACAAGATCTGAAGATGACCCACATAGGATCTGAAGACTCCTCAAGTACAGTCAGCCACAGGGTTCCCACACTAAGCATGCTTGATTCTGGGAGTTCTCGCTCCTCAAGCCATAGATCGATGATTCAACTACCAAGAAGTCCCATGGAGAAGTATCACAAAGTTTTGTCACGTCATAAGGGTCCCAACATGACAGACAACGCATCAATCGGATGTCTGGCCTATCAGTTATAAGTGTTTCCGTTCCGAGGGCCCGGTTGGATTCAAGATCGAACCAACCTGACCGTATTCAAGCTTTATCCAAAACTCAAATGGAGTATACCAAAATTATAGTCTTGATCCAAGGAATCCATTTTTGTACACGGTTCATCAAATGGATGCTCGGTTCTCAAGATATGGCTATAAATGCATATCTGGGTCTAAATTGGCCTGGGTCTGGTCTGACCCAGTCGGACTGACCTGACCCGGTTCGGGTCCGGCCCGAATAGGATAGGCTGTGGACCGCAGGACGGGGTGTTGTCAGCCCTGGAAGGTCCTACCCTACCCCCTACCCCGGGGGATGCACCCCCTGGTATTCCAAACGGTCCAACGGACCGTACAACTGGTGCCTGCTGGCGCATGGGACCCGTCGGAGCGGTCCCACTCACCGTGACATGGCTGGCCAGATTACCAATTGATTCTCCTCCCAGCGGTGTAACGGCGACACTGTCCTCCCGTGTTCAGCCACCCTCCGGTGCACCATCGGGGCTAAGTAGCCTTTTCCTTTACGAGCGGCGGGGACGCGTGTCGCCCTGCCTCCACACGGCTGGTCGGCATGTCAGCCATCGTCCCCTTCTCCGCCGTGGTCGACATGCCACGACCTCCTTCACTACCAATGGTGTAGACGCATGCCTCCCCGGTTCCACACGGTCGGTCGGTTTGTCGGTCTCCGTCCTCCCCCGCCGCATGCTCGAACTGCGGCCGACCGGTTGTCAGCCGCCCTCTTATTCTGCGGTCACCACAGCTTCATTCAAAGCTAAAAAAATATGACGATTGAAAATTCACGATCCTAGAGTCGAGATATCCACATCCATTTGTCTCAACCAACAAAACATTGTGTTTTTCGTGTGATTAATTATTTGGCGTTGAAGAACGCACGAAGAACACGTGAAGAACAAATAGATAAGATCATGGTATTTTGGAGGATTGATGGCCGTGTTTTTTTTCATCGTCGTTTAGAATTGATAATATGAAGAATCAATAAAAATATAATTTTCATATCTCAAAATAAACCCCTACCTCTTTCTCTAATTGGAGGTGGCATGAGGAAGGAGATGAAGATGATGAATATGCCGACATCCGTCGCTCTGACAACACGCTCCAAAGATGGTTCCTCATTCTTAATCTGGAGAATGTTCTTCATTGGAGGATGTTATTACTTCAAGAATTATCCAGCAAAATCCTCCTCTCTCTTTCACCAATGATCTCCCCCACGAGAGGTGAGGATTCAATATTAATTAAGTTAAGTTAATTAATTCAATTAAAGTTGGCACATTAATTGGGGGAATTCCAAGAGTTAACTCATATTAAAAGAGGAGTTCAGGTGGTCCCCACCACAAAGATTCAAAAAGGTGGTTTCAAGAAAGAAAAAATAAAAATTTATTTATTTTATTTTTCTTCTCCATTGAAAATATGAGAGACTAACATCCACCCTCGACCATCTACGGTTGAGGTGAAGGTATTCTTAAGTGAATATCAGTGTTGTAAGTTCAATAGTGTCCTCATATTTCAATTCCGAGCACTGGTTAAAAATCTACAAAATGCTGCTCGTGTGTTTACTGAACATACCTAAAAAAAGTTCAAAAATTCATTTCGAGCACACCGAGCCTCAGAATCACGTGCTGTCAATTTCCACAGACTCATAATAATTCAATATAATTAAAAAAATTACATGGAAAAATCTAGTTCTTTAGATTTTTGATAGTATTTTACACTCTCACTCACATGATCATGTTTGGTTGTACCCATTCATGTGATGTTTCTCACATCATTCACCAATCCTTCTTCCCCTTTTCAATCAAGGTTTTTATGTGGTTAATATCAGTAGATTGAATTCACACAAAAACATTCCATGTACATTCATATGTATTTAATGGTATCGCACTGAAATAACATATAAACTAAGACAATTCCACAACCCTTGGATGATATAGTGAGTTCCTCAATATCGCATACTATATCACACATCACATCCTGACCCCTACCTTATTAGTCAACGTAGGGTCCTTCCAACACCTTCTTCATTTATGTGAGTCCATCTAACTAGTCGCATAATCCATCACACATGAAACCATCACATTAATGAAATAATAAATAAGGCATCAGAACTTATCCCATAATCTCATCAAATCACCACCAGGCTAGCAGTCACTTAAGGCTTTGCCCTATGTCTTGAAGAACATATCATCATCAATTTAGTCTCGTAGGATAATCTCCTTAAGACTATATTGGTCACACATTCTCAACAAGTTAATCCTATCATAATTCTCATATCACTAGTAAGGTCACCTACTAGGGGCCTTTGTATCCATCTTATTCTCTAATCTTCAGTACCATCTCACACTTTTCACCCCATAGTAACTTTATAGCCTAATGGCCCTTCCTAAGACTATAATAAAGATTATAATCCAATAATATTCCAATTAAAACATCACAACCAACTCTTTCTAACAAAGGACCATCCATATCAAACTCACATTGAGCTAGAAACCTTATTCTAATTCATTATGGCAATTATCTCAATCCATTCCTGGGTCACATCTCAAATATCATCTCATATATCACTTAAGACCATATTTAAAAGAAAACTCCACGAGTCTCACTATTTAAAACCTTAGAGGACATATCTCAATCATATCACACACCAAAACTTAACTCCTCCCTCAAAATGGTTTTCCCCATCATGTGTGAGATGTATGGTTCTTTCACCCATCAATACTAATATTTAGACTCTCATGCTTTCCCAACTAACCTGAAGAATCTAAACTGGGTTTTTATGTCTCATATCAAGACCAAGGACCAATATCGAACCTCTCATAACCACATTTTTTACCTTCTCCCCCTTGGTGATATATTCTTTGATCAATCCCAAAATACTCAAATCAAAAGGGTGCACTTCCTCTAACTATAAGAGGCTCAATGGCATACTATCTCTTTACCTTAGGCTCTCTTAGTCCCTATCCCTTTTACTCAAATACACCCAAAAAAATTAAATTATTCACTATATTAAATAAAAATGAATATAATTTATTATTATAAGGATCACTTACCTCCAACATGGAGTAATTATCCTCATGATTCTTTTCTTATCCTTTTACAAGGCCATCCATGTCTCTTCCAAGATCATGCCAACACTGAAGATCCTATATCAATCCACCACATCAAAATAAATAATAATTTTATTTAAACTAAATAGGAATAATAATCAAAAACTCATCCAGAAATGGAACACCACTAAAACCACAAATAATTATATTCATTCCTTATCCTAGAATATCCTCAAGAAAATTTAAGAAAAATATGGATTATAATATCCTAATACCACCATGATCTAGAGAAACTTTCATAAACCCTTACTTAGAGATATCTAAATCATAAATTAATTATGGATAAGAATAGTAAAAGTAAATTGAGGGAGGAACTGAACTCAAATTTCCCTGAAAATTCCTAAGAATTACCCCACATCAAATGGGGGTGAAGGGAGGAAAGGGGAGGAGAAGAGATTATTTCAATGGATCTCCCTACATGAAATCTTGACCAAAATCTAAAAGGGGGATAACCTAGAAAGTATGGGTCTACACTTTCTTAAAAACATAAAAAAAGATCTTTGTCATGGTGTGGCCTTAAGCATTGCAGAATGATTCCCCACTACTTGATCACCCCTTGTTCCTTATCATGGTATGGCACACCTTTCCCAAGTTAAACTAGGTAAATCATTCTCAGGCTATCATGGTGTGGCGTCCCCCTTCATAGCATGGACTTATTTCTTAACTACATGACACCTCTCTATGACAAGGCTTCATGGAATAACCCTAGGGTCTATGGACTGACTAGACTTCTCTATAAAAAATCACAAATACAATACATAAGGTTTTACTCTTTCATATGGTCATATCTTGACACTCGTCACTATAGGAATGATTTCCATATATAAGAGTATCCCACAACATGACACCCACTGGTCATGGTGTGACTTGTTTCATTCATGTATTGGTGCATCTCAGGGATATATAATGACATTTAAATCATACTCTCATTATGGTGTGACCCTCAACTATCACAGTGTGATGATTCATCAACATAAAAACATCACAACAACGCCTCCCCGACCCTTTTCTAAAACCAAAATTCAAATTTTCTCTAAATATAAAAACTTTTAATGATGTAAGTAATTAAAAATTCCCCACTATAATACTTCTCAGCCCTAATAAACACTCAATAATTCCTTCATAATTCTAATAAATTGATTATAATCAATACCAATCTTTTTTCTCAATTTCATACTGAAATGGATTTGTTTCCACCAACCATATCCTAAGCCCATATACATAAATGTTTTTCTAAAAATCCACAATTTTTTCATTGAAACAAAATAGTTGTACCTTGTATGGTGAACCTGATGTGATTTAAACTTAACTACATCGAATCATATGCAACAAAACTAGTCAGTTATATTCTAAACTACTTTCCATAGAAATTTTGGGTCACACTACTAAGAAATAAACTCATCTTCCAATCCTAATGCATTAATTTTTGAGGACATCATGAGATTATCCAAAATTCTACACTAGAGTCCAAAACCAATAACTATTTTAATTCTAATGTTTTATTCTTGGATAACCAAATTCACCATCATTCCCCACCCATGAGAACAAATTTGTTTCTGATCCAAACCACTCTCAGATTCTACTCCACTTCCAATGTGAAACTCTAAAACCAAAATGCACTATTCGCATCATCTAAATCCAAAATCTGGTATTTACCAAGGAATCATGTAAATTTAAATCCATATACTCGCTATTATCCTAGCATTATCTTGACCATCCTCCAAATGGTCTCACCACATCCACAACCCTAACAACATAATGGTCATGCATCTATGATCAAATCAATGATTCCCTCTATAGGAGTATCTTTATCATCACTCTGAAAACATGAAATTCTTGATCACAAAAACTCACATCATGTTCATTACCAAATGTAATGATTTAATGTAGTTTTCCTACTCATAAATGAGTTCCAAAATGAAACATCCATCACTACCCATCCCTAAATTACATCCACATCATATGTAAAAATTCACCCATAAAGAGGGTTGTATGCTCTATTATCCAATGGTGTGCTCCCATCATATGGATTACCTTACACTAATCCCCAAGAACAATGTTGAGAAGGTTACAACATCATACATGTGTTAATCTTCCTGGTCCACTATAATCCCATTACATATAACCTTTTTCAAGGTTCATGTTTGGATCATTCGTACTATGATAATTTTATCCATCTTCAATATCTTCACTCACCACAAAGGAAACACCACCCATCCTCATAAAAACCTTATGCCACCATACCTATAAGAATTCCATCAATTCCATTAGTTCACAACCTACACACAACCACTCGTTAATCCAAAAACCAAATGGTCACCATGCATAACCATCATGCACTTAACCTCACACATCAAGTACATTTACAATAATCCCTAAAAAATCACTTTCCTCATTCAAGGAATATTATTAATCATAAATAACCCCATCATAGGTTTTTACCCCATATCAATTTCTATTTCATCTAAACCTAATAGATTTACTCTTTTATATCATCTAATCATACATTTAGACTCATGATCCAATGAGTTTCAAACCATCAAACCTATTTTCATGTGCCTAAATAGTTGACCTTGCTTCCCTCTCATATCAATCTCATCTATACAAAATCATTAAGAGTTTTTCCATTCCAACAATCCTAAGTCATCTCTCTCTTGTTAAGTCCCATCACATGACCACCTTCCACTTGAGAATATTTTCAAAACTAGAATATTATACCCAAGATTTATCAATGCTAGATCCAACAACCTAGGATTAGGTTCCACTATCTCATTAAAACCACACCCAAAAATAATAATTATAAGCATCCAACTGATCCTTCCTTCCAATCACAGTCTCAATACTAAAATCACTCCATGAAATTTACATCATGAAAACACAATTCAGTCCAAATGCCTTTCCTCCACCCACTCAAGGTTATCAATGTCCTCATGGAAACCAATGATAATTTTGAACCACATCTTTCATGCATACCTCGCCTATATAAAACCATCATTAATGCATAATATTCCTAAAAAACCCACCATGGATCACTATACACCCCCTGTACCCAAATATTGTATATCCACCATCATATAACATGCCTTTATAAGATCCACATGACCCATCATCAAAATAATATTGTGGTTCAGCTGTGTTGAATTCCACCAATTAGTTTTATTAGAAAACATTATATAAGTTGTTTTTTACACTTTAAATAGTATAACCCTCTATATTTAATGAAATAAACCACAAAAAATCTCACACATATCATTTCAATCCTACAAACCAAATATGATACATGCACGCATTCCTTTTATCACTATGGTCAAATAGCTAAAAACAAAAATATCAATCTCAAATACACATGTCATGCTCAAATAAATATCTCAACCATAACAGTGAAAAACAAAAATATAAGTCCTATAACCCTAGAAACTTAGACTTTCATTCATAAAGGTGTTCCTGAATTACCTGTCTAAGTTCCATCACAGGCTCTAACACATCTTCATTCCCTATCTAAAATAACCAAAATAGTAAGAAAAAAATAAAATATACTCTAATAACACTTTGTAACTCCCTGACCTAGCACACTATAAAATACCTACATATGTGTATTACATGATCTCAATCATGCCTCTCCATACACCGAAGGTTTTTTAATAGCACTGAGTGATTAAATCATACGTTGGGGAGAAAATACCATCAATATAATAACCATCAATAAAAAATAAATGACCAAAAAAATCCAGAAGTATAATTAGAGTATGAATGATCAATAAATCATATCCATGTGATAAAAAAGTAGTGAAATCATAAAATCATATATCCCAATTGATCACCCATTAGGTTGATTAAAAGTAAAAAATAAACAAAATAAATATAAATTCAAGGATGTTCTACTACCATCCTTGATCCTCCTCTTAAAATAACTATCAAGATTCACCATCCTGATGTGTTGCATATCATTTTTTTGACCTGTATGATAGACATAAGGTTTTCCCACGCACCATGGTCCCCATAATAGGTTCAAAGAAATACATATCAACAGGGTATCACCAAGTGCCCCTAATATACGTCATAATATATATGTGTATGCATGAAGAAAGTAAATAATATAAATATAACACATCAAAATACATTTCATATTTTCATATGATAACATGGACACCACAATACTTGACCATACCTTCTTCGGCCTATCTTGGAAAAGAAGTCGCCTCATTCCATAATAACATCCCATATTCAAACACTCTGAGTATGGTCCCATACCATACCTCAACCCGTACCCATATATGCTTGCTAGTATTTCCTACCATACCTCAACCCACACCTAAAGGTGTGGGGTATAGTATCCTACCATGTCATGGAAACTACCTTCTCTCTCAAGGTAGGCTCCTGTAAAAACCCTCAACCATGCCGTACCAAGTCTCAACCTATAACATCTCTCTCAAGGTAAGTTCATATAACAAAACCTAACCATTATATTCTCGCTCAAGGTATGATCCTTCCATTATATTCACTCTCAAGTAATTTTATATATCTTTTAATCTTTTATATAACATTGACCACTCCCCACGCTCAGGGTGGGTTACATACCACAACACAACCTTGACCATACCTTATCACTTAAGATGAAACTTCCAACAACTTATCACTAAATTTGAGGCCTTCCATCACATTCTTACTCAAGGAAAGGTCATAAATTAAGATATCATGTCACATCACATACCACATCACATCTTATTTCTATACATGTTCAGTCAAGGTGGTCTTATTATTGCCTTCTCACTCAAAGTGAGGCCACATGTTGAGATCTCATGACAAATCACACATAATGTCTTGAACACAACCTTCTCACTCAAGGTGAAGCTATCCATCTAGCCTCATCATCCAAAACACATAAAATTTATATATGAATGAATCAACAAACAACACCTCATTGCCCACCCCACAAGCTAACTAATTCATCGCTAGGGTGTTAGTCACTCGAGACCAAGCCCCATTTCTATAAGCACATCCCATAGTCCATCTAGAATCACGTATTAATATTCTCAAAGTTTTCATGTTTTCACATGCTTAGAATTCCAAACCAATTTGAATTATCATCTCACATCTAAGGATATCTATTTGGATCCTTCATATCCATCTCAATAGATTTTCATCGGTACCAACTTGAACTTTTCACCCCATTGTGATCTCACAGCCCAAAGACCCTTCTTGAACCTAGACACAAGAAGTCAAATCGATCCTCATCTAATTCCCACATCACAAACAGGTCCCACTAACCAAATACCTTCTTGATCTAACCCACACTAAGCCCCTTGGAAAACCTATTTCAAGCCAAAGAAACAATTATCTCGACCCACAACTGGGTACAATCTCACATCTCCCCCTCAAAGATCTCTTAATATTATAATCAATAGGAAAACCTACACTTCACACTACATCCATCCTTATAAGACTTATCATGCTCATAATTCTCACCAAAACATCACTCCAGCTTCAAAAGGGTGTTCCCCATCAACCATGAGATGTATAACCATCTCACCCATCAATATTAGGCCTAATATTTTTATTCCTAACAAAATGTCTGGAGGAACCTAACCTAGGATATTTTCATCACATATCTAGCCCAAGGACCTATCATGGACCACTCATAACCTTAATCAGTTGCTTCTCCCCCTTGGAAATGTAGGTTTCATGTGATCCTAAAATACTCAACGTGCAAGGGTGCACTTGATCCTACTCTAGGAGGCTCAATTACATTATATCTATTTACTCAGGGTACTCTAGACCCTTATATATTTTACCTAAATGCACATGAAAAAATTAGGGTGTTCATAAACATGAATATGGTTTAGAATTATAGGGAACACATACCACTAACATTGTGTAACCATCATTTTGGTGCTCCACTCATTCTCTCTAAGACCATCCATACTGCATCCAATCTCATACTAACACTGAAGAGCATATCTAAATCAACCAAATCCAAATAAATAATTAAAATAATTTATAATTAATTATTTAATCTAAAAAAGATGCATAATTTCCAAAAACTCATGGAACAATGTTGGACAACTAAAACCATATAGAACTGTATGTGTTCATATTCTCAATATCTCCTCTATAAAATCCAAGAAAAATACCAATAATAACTTATTTATTTCACCATAATATTGGCTAATATTCATAAAACGCTAGCCTAAATATCCCTAAATTATTATATAATGTGCTAGAATAAAAACAAAAGAAAATGTAAGGAGGAACTTGCCTTAAATTTCCATAGAAAATTACCAAGAATTACTCCACATCAAAGGGGGTGAAGGGAGGAATGATGATGGGAGGATCCAACTACAATAGAGTTCCTCATGTGACCTCTCAACCTAAATCTAAATAGAGGTCAATCTAGAATGGATAGGTCTACCAATATTTAAAAAAATGGAAAAGGTCCTCATCATGACATAACCCGAAGCATCACAACATGACACCACCGCCTGATGAGACTCATGTTACCTTGGTATTTTCAGATTTGTGTCTCATGTTTTGAGTTATTAATGTTAATCTTAGTTTTTATTTTGGTTATTCTAGGTTGAACTAAGATTTTTCTATTTTTGGGTTATTTATTTTGTTTCATTGTGCAGTAGTTTGCCTCTGAGACATGTTCTTTGAGTTCCTTAGGAGGGTGAAGATGCTTCTCCTCAAGTAAATTATCTGATGGATCATAAAATTATCTAGGCTATCATGTGATCAGTTAATTTTGTTGATCAAAATGTTCCACAAGTTCATAACACAGTCATTGTGGTATAGCTAGGAGCAGGAGGAGATAGGGATCGATCATGGGTATTCTTATGTGAGAATCCACCATACTTTAAAGTTAAAAATGAACTTCAATAGGTATATTACTTTTTAATTCCTAGATCGGGGTTCCACTCATAGGTTCCCCGAACTCGGTTGGCCACATGGCCTCAAACGCATATCCTCAAATGTCATAGGCTACTAACTATCAGTGTGGGTATAGGTTGTGTCTAAAGGGAGACTATGACCTAATTACCAAAGTGTATCATAGTGGGTAACTATAATAAAAGGTAAATACAGGAAATAATATAAGTAAATAGATGGAACAACAAAATTATACTCTATAACACTGGACTAGTAACCCACCATACTAGAAGCTGATAAAAATAGTAAACAACTAGAGAAACTGATAATAATACTAAAAATCTAATGATAATGTATTCCATGTGTCTAAAAACTAGAAAATAGGTATACATGGAAAAAATAAATACATGTTATACAAAATATCTAAAAATAATCTAAAAACAATCTTAGCATCCCGAGCTCCATCTCAGTCATTTTCTCCCAATATCTATCCTAACCAATCAATAAAAATCAGGTGTCCAAGGAAAGATGCTTCCCTTTTTCAACATGAACACACATTTAATCTGATCAGGTATCAATGGTGGACTAGATAGAGTGTGAGATAAATCTTAGTAGGCCACCACCAATAGCATGTATAACATCTAATCTGTTTAATATAAACTGAAATAATGTGAAAGTATGAATATATAAAAGTAAAGTAGTATAGTATTGTAAATAACCAAGCACCTACTTCATCCATAGTTGGTAATGTCTCTGAACATGATATAATTTCATTAATTTATTATGTTCCAGTTTATATAGTAGGTTATGTGAGGTATAACCAACACTGACATCCTAACATGATAATAAGACTGAAGGATCTGGAATATAAAAATTCATCCAATGATTATGATAATAATGAAGAGGATCTTAGGTAACAATCATCGAATCCTTGACCTTAGGGTTTGATCCAAATCATTAATAACCTATATCCTAACTATAAAAGTCTGCATGTAATCCAAGGGGCATCACCTAAGGAAATCTATTGATGATTGATCTAACCGAGTCTAAGTAACTCATCCTAGGTAAAATTAGATAAGAAATGACTATTCTCAAGGGTGAATCAAAGGTGAATCATGTTAGTATAAATCACTCTAGTTTCAAGGAGTGTATCTAATGCATCATATAAAGATAATGGAGGGATCCTATGGTGTTATACTGGGCATCCACAAGTAGAAAAGGATCAGGTTCTAAGGTGGGTATCACCCTTGGCAACCGACGTCTCTAAATCAAAATAGAATCCATGAGTGCTCAAGGAATTCCCTTAGGAATCCAAGTATAGCTCAATTCTGGCCACTCTTATAATAATTCCAATTTCCATATACAATAATAACCTTATACTCAATTCATTAATTAGTTAATGTCATGCGATAGTCATGGCATTTAATAAATCATTTGGTTCAAGCTGCTTCCTTTCATTAGTGTGACAAGGCTAATACGGAATGAAACCATTTAGTTCATCAATCACATTTCATTTATTTGGTTCACTCCTTTACCTTTCATTAACATGATAAGGTGAGCTAAATATGTGAAACTATAAGGAATTCATTTATAATAAACAAGGACAAGTGATATCCATAATATACTTTCCAACTAACCATTTAAACATTAATTAATTAATTAGAAAAGTTACCTTATAAGGGTCAAGTGATATCTTCACATGTAATATCCATTAACAATTCATAGATTTAATTTAACACCTATATTTATAAATTTCAAGTTGAAGAATACTCGAACAGTGGTGTAGATAGGCCTGACAAGCTACTCAAAGCATACTCAAAAAAAGAACCCTACTTGGGGTGGTCGGCGTTGATTACATAACCTCTAATGATGGATAACATATATAATAATTGTCTTATAATATGGTTATAATGACTATAAGAAAGGAATTTGAATTTAATAGGCCACACTTGATGAAATCGGCACACTCACAACTATGGTAATTTATAAAATGATGAAACTTAAGGGATGAGTCATAGACCACCTACCTTAATCTTGTATGACTCTCCTAATCTAGTATCAACCTTTATTTTGGACTGTATTAGAATAAATATGAATAATGGATCAATACCCTAAAAATAGGGCATATGATCCTATATCTAAATAGCATCGTCGATGGAAAGAAGAATGATGAATGGATAAAAATGAATCAATTACTTACTAATGCACATCCAACATGATGAATGGGGAATGAATGGATGAACGAGATCAATATATATCATAGAGGGCTTTGTGGCCTCAAAAAAAGTAGAATAAGAGGTTTTTTTCACTGAAAAAGAAATGATAGGTGGGTTTGAATTAAAATAAATTTAAGGGGAAAATGGTAATTTTATACAAAATATTTGGGCTATATGGTTTGGACACATGGCTAGCCAAACTGTGTGCCAACCATGTGCCTCCCACTACTTAAAGAGGGAACCCTCATGGTTAGTCCACGTAGTAAGGAAAATCGTTCACCAACCATGAGGATCTCCTCTGCTAAACACTGCAGACATTTTGCACGGGCGTGTGGCCCTAGGGTATGGTTAGGGAAAACCATGTTCCCTACTTCACCCCATTATCCATCCCCACATGGTTAGTAAATCCCATGAGAGCTATTTCACACAATTTCTATTAAAAATGTGACTAATTGTTTTTCTCCACCAATCGGGGTTTGATCTCTGAACTAGCCCCGGACACCCCAAAAACCTTTCTAACCACATAGGGAATCCATATTTGTTCCAAAATAATGAATTAGACTAAATTTAAAAGGCTTCATACCTCAGATAAAATTGGGTTCTTACAATCTTCCCCTCTTAAAGGAACTCATCCTCAAGTTCACCTTCCATGGGTGGAAAAACATTGTCAAATAACAACTCTGGCCACTGGTCATGTATGTTGGCCTACCTCTCCCAAGTCACATCCTATACACTGTCATGCTTCCATAGTACCCATACTAAAGGGATAGACTAATATTAGAGATCATTTATTCTTTATTCAATGATGTGTATAGGATACTCCTCAAATGAAGCATCAACATCTAACTCAACCTCTTCGGGATCAAAAGTATGAGATAGGTTGGCATGATAATGGAGAAACTATGAAACATGGAAGACATCGTGCATGGCATGGTATCTATGAGGTAGTATCAACTAATAGGTTACAATACTAACTCTCTCCAAAATATCAAACAACCCTACATAATGATTTGATAGATTTCCTTGCCTTTGTATTCGTCTATTCCCAAAACTAGGTGATACCTGTAGGAAAAAATGATCCTCGACCACGAACACCATAGGTCCTTGATGGTGATCAGCGTAAGATTTATTTCTAGACAGAGAAGTAGACATACACTTCCTGATCATATGAAACTTATCCTAAGTCTCCTACACAATATTATAAACTAGTAGGTATTTCTCTCCTATCTCTAACTAGCATATGGGTGAATGGAACAACCTACCATACAAGGCCTCGATAAGAGCCATCTGAATTGTAGCCTAAAAGATATTATTATAGGATAACTTGAAGAAAGTGATATGATTCTCCAAAAAACCTTCAAAATTAAGGACACATTCCCAAATTATGTTCTTTAACACATGTTTGATCCGTTCTGACTAGAAAACAGTCTGAGGGTAAAAGGTTGTTCTCAAAACCACATGTGTACCCATAGCCTTCTACAACCTTTTCCAGAACCGTGATGTGAAGTGAGCATACCTATCTAAAATGATATTATGAGGGACCCTAAGTAGTTTGATGATCTCATAAAAATACAATAATCCCAGCTCAAAAAATAACAAAAGTCTCCTCAATAGAAAGGAAGTGGGATACTTTAGTCAATATGTCAATGACAACACAAACTGCATCACTACCTTGAGGTGACCTTGATAATCTGAATACAAAGTTCATGGAAACATGTTCCCATTTCCATTCTAGGATTGGAAGTAGATATAACAATATTTCAGGTCTCTGGTTCTCCACATTCACCTAAAAATAGATAGAACACCTAATAGTAAAGCCTATCATATGACATTTCATCCTAGACCATCAATATTGGTGTCACATATCTTGATACATCTTAGAGATACCTAGATCAACTACCCACTGAGAAGCGTGTGACTCCCACATCAGTTCATCTCTCATATATGTAAGAACCTTTTTATATACATGTATATATAGGATTTTATCTCTATCCACATACCAATTTATAGGCTGGTTATATCCAGTAATGATCTCTTAGAGAACCAAGATTTTGAGTTCTAAAATTACCTACTCTTTACCTTCTCATGGAGGGAAGAGGTAATTTTCAATGCAGAGAGATAATGTAATATCCTAGAATTTTTGTGTTATTGTTTTTAATTATATGGAATTATTTCGAGATGAGGCACTAAGATGGAACATGATTCTGAGGCCCGGGGTGCCCAAAATGTAATTTTGAACTTTTCTTTAGCTCACTTAAGTAAAATTGAAAGTGTTTTTTTCTAACTTTTGAACCGGTTCTCGGATCAAAAATTTGAGGGCACCATTGAACTCAGAATGCCGGGATTCGCCAAGAAAAGACTTAATTTTGACTATCAAGGGTCATACGGAGAAGTTAATTTTCAAAATTTATATAAAATGATAAAATAACTTAGAAAAGGTTATTTTATTTTCCTTCACACTGTTGAGCAGAGGACGGCAGTGCTACGGTGCTGCGATGAGGTGACGAAGAGGTGCATTAAATGATGATCATTAATGGATTGTTGTGCAAGCGTAATCGCTACGATGTTTCATAAATGAAACAGCATAACGATGCAACATTGTAGCATAAAAGAAACATTGTGACGTGTTTCTTCAAATTAAACTAATGCATTGGAGAGTTGAGAATTAAACCCTGGGGATTCTCTGAAAAACCTACGGTGGAATTCCTCTCCAACGAAGAACAACGAATGCTGGAGAAAACCTCGTCGGCGATGAACACTGGAGGAACAGAGCACAGTGACAAATCTCGTGGATAACGAGATTGGATCTAGGAATTAACAAAATGTGAATAAATATAGTGGATCATGGGTCAACGATGACTTGGATCATCATTGACCACCTATGACAGATCTGAATCCAGGTAGTATTGCTTTATGATTGAATTTCCCAATTCTTCATTCAAAAACAATGAATGTGGATCAACCCACGAATATGTTGATATGCAGATCGGGTGTTCTTGTGGGAGGGTTATTTCTTTGGGGTTTTTCACGTTTATTTTTGATAGCCTGATAGAACTGGGATCTCGAACCTCCCCTACTTCAAACTTCAAACACGGAGAAGGTGGGTCGACACGAACAAGGAACTTGCCCCTCTTCCTTGTCGTTATTCATGGAAGAATTATTGAAATGGTGGAAAGTATAGTTTATAGTCGTTATAGTGAAGGTGGTATCCCTATGATCCTGTAGGAATAGACGGTTCATGAAATGGACCATTGGAGCTACTCTGGTGGCCCACAGAAGAACCACCAGTGAATCAGCACCAGCACCGGCTACGGGAGAAGGGAGGCGGAGCGCCCGTCGACGTGCCGTAGTGGTAGAGGACCATTTCCAGCCATATGCAGTGGCATGGAGGCGCAGTGACAACTAGCACCGTGTCAAGGGGGTGTCCCGCATCTAGGCCGCTCGAACGCGCTGGAGGCACGCAGTCTGTCGGCCGCATGAAAGGGGTAGCAGTCGGCTACCTTCCGACTGTGCGGGATGAAATGAACATGGAAGAGCCAAGTTCGGCTTAACTAAGACAATACTTTATGTGAACTAGTCACAAGGGGAGATGGTACCAGGTTTCACCACCAGGTGACGAACCAGATGCGTCTAAGCTGTATCTGGGCTGGAGAAGTCGGCCTGCCTCAATGGGCTGAGTTGTTGTGGGTGGGTTCCACCCTACTAGGAGGGTCATGCCAACCGTAGGCTAGACCCATGTCCCATCGGGATAGGATAAACCCAAGGCCCATCAGGCTAGGCTAGACTCAGTTGGGTCGAGCCCAGGTCGGACCGGGCCTAGACCCCACTAGCCCTCGTTTCACTGAAATGCTTGTAACTAACAGACTGGGCATCTGATTGACGCACTGTCTATAGTGCAAGGACCCTGGAAACAATGTGTTCATTATAAGATACTCTACATGAGTTTTTTTTTATTAGGTTGAAATATGGATGATTTGGATTGGACTCAAATCCAACTGGGCCCTTTTTACATAAATTCACATATCTTACAGACCGGGAGTCCGTTCGACGTGTCGTCTATTGCATTGGGACCCTTACAATAAGACAGTCCTTTGGGTTACTCTATGTGGGAATTCCTGGCGGTTTATGTATGATGGATGTATTTAGGATAAGATCCTCCCAGAATCAAGCGTGCTATGTGCGTAAATTTAGTAGCTGGTTGTGATATGAAGAATGAGAGTGGCCCTCTGTGGATGAGTTTGAGGGAAACCCTTCATGGATAAGTAGTAGAGAGACCCTCCATGGATCATCATGAGAGTGACCCTTCATGGATCAGTAGTAGAGAGACCCTCCATGGATCAGCATAAGAGAGACCCTTTGTGGATCAGCAGTAGAGTGACCCTTCATGGATCAACATGAGAGTGACCCTTTGTGGATCAGCAGCAGGGCAACCCTTCAAGGATCATCAGAAGAGCGACCCTTCGTTGATCAGTAGAACAAACTATCAATAGAATAATATGATCTATCTTTACGAAAAATCATCTTTACTTATGTACTTAATTTATACCTAGTGTGAGTTGTTTATTTTTCTTCATGCTTTACTTTGAGATCTAGCTTTGTTTTATTTTCCTTTGTGGATTTTTGTGAGACCTGAGTTGTTCTCAGGGTCCCTAATGAGTATTTTTCTACTCACCCTTGTTTGGGATTCATCCACACCTATTGTGTCTTGTGCAGATGATGGACAACTTTGACTAGGGCTTTGGGGAGCTAGGGCTAGACGATGCTTGGAAGTGGATCTATAGTCATGGTGTGTTTTAATGACATTCGATACTGAGAAATACCTACCCTTCAAGTAGGATCCTTTGAGGATGACCTATGGAGCTTGTACTTCCTTTTTTGTACTTTCTTTTCAATTGGGCTTGTATTATAGACCCTTTTACTTTCTGTAGTACATGTACTTGTTGTTGGTTCCAGTTTTAGAATACTTTTCATAGTATGGGTTGGGCGTGTGTGTACAGGTTGAAAGGAAATGTCTTCCCTTTTTGGAGTATGATTTTTTGGTGCTAGTCTCTAGCCCCTGGCCTATAGAAGGTGGGATTGGGGTAGTCACGGAACAGGCCCTGGGGGAAAAGTTGTGACAAATTGGAATCAAAGGAGGTCAGTTCTACCATAATAACTAAGAGTACGTATTTTTTGATGAGGCAATAGTGTTAATTGTATTGAGTTCATCTTTCAGTATGGGGAGTCCAGTGTTGGTGCGGTAGCTAATGTATCCATAAACTGGGACCCCGATCTCTGTTTTCTAACTCGGTACATGAAAACACTAGTTGCATGTGTTTTGAAAATGTTTTTCACTTGATCTCTTTTAAGTAAACTCACTATGTATAACTTATTGACTGTGGAAAATCTATTTACTTACAAAATGCATCCACGAAGACAGCCAACCAAGATTTCAATGAGGGATCATGACGATGGCCAACTGAGTGATGAGGCATTGGTGCAGGGACCACTTACAGTGATAGAACCTTCTGGTGGTGTACCAGCAACACCACCACCCGTAGAGCAGTAGTTTCTACCAGCCCCACCAGTGGAAAGTGCACACTGACTAATCAAACTACATGAGTTCTAGAGACATAGACCTCTGATGTTTCAAGGTGAGAAATATCCTTAGGAATTTTTGTATTGGATGGAGGCAGTTACACTGGTTTTTCACCTGGTAGAGACACATAAAAACCATATGGGGGTCCTAGCCACTAGAATTTTTTAGGGCACGGTAGGGAGATGGTGGACCTTGATGCTCTAGACACACTTGGAGATGAAACTTTCCTAGTTGGACTTTGAGAGCCTATTCAGGGCAAAGTTCATACCAGTGACACTACACTCATTGCGTATTCAAGATCTAATTCACCTCTAATAGGGTATCTAGAAAATGGCCCAGTACATAGAAAGGTTTACCGACCTCTCCCACGACTCCACCGACATCGTATGGGACTCTTTCTTCAGAGCTCATACCTTTGAGTAGGGACTCCGAAAGAATATCAGGGCGTCGATGATTTTTCTCAGCATCGCGATGCAGGCTGGAGTGCTAGAGCGAGCTCTACTGGTGGAGAGCTTCCTATCCAAGTAGGCACCGATAGTAAGAGATACCCATAGATGATAGGTGACCAATTCATCTGTAGAAAGCAATAGCCATATGACACAAAGGCCAAAATGGGCTAAACCTTCCAGAGGACAGCCCCAAGAAGTAGGGTTGGAGGTGCAGAGTTTGCAAAGCAGTGAAGGTCAGCTGAGGGATAGAGTTTGTTACTTCTACGGTGGGTAGGGACACATGGATCGTAACTGCCCGACCCTCCATATAGACAATCAGCAGACAGTCAAGGGACCGCTAAGACGGAGGTATAGGTTCGAGCGAGGAGTTCTACAGGGCGGTGGATGTGGCAGGGATGCAGGTTGAGTGGTAGGTGGTGGATGATAGTTCGAGGTACTACCTCCACCACCCCCAGGTGGTCCACCACGGGCTTAGGGAGCCAGTGGATATGGGCGATCTTAGCTTTAGGCAGTGGAGGCCTATAACCACAGTGCTCCAGAGATGATTAGAGGTGTGATCTGTGTCTTATCTACCTTAGCATAAGTTCTTATAGACACAAGTTCCAGACCCTCTTTCCTTTCCACATACCTTGTTCGAGGATCAGAGATTCTGGTGAAGTCGTTGGATCGATCTTTATGATTAGAGACTCTTACATGAGTTGATTTGATGATTACACACTGGTGATAGTAGTGTGATATTACTCTAGGATGCAAGAGATTCGGTTGGGATCTCCTAGTATAGTGTTGAGTCCTTATGCCATCATCTTGGGTATGAACTTTTTATCCACGGTCCATGCTCAGATCGACTACTTTAAGTGAAAAGTGAAGTGTGTATGAAAAGATGGGACTGGGTTTTCCTTCACCGGTGAGAAGGGATGATTTTAAGCATAGGATGGACTTTCACAGAGGATGCTGCAGCTAATCACTCACTAGTTGTTTAGCCTCACCCTCGGTGTAGAGGACGAGAGGAGTATGAGCTTTCCTGTAGTGGTGGATGAGTATGTGGAAGTCTTTCCAGAATATGTCCCAGGACTACCTCCTTGTAGACAGGTAGACTTCTGCACTGAATTGTACATAGGGATGGCACTAATATCTACACATGCATATCAGATGGCTCTCACAGAGCTCTGAGAGCTGAGAGTATAGTTGGAGGACTTGTAGAGTAAGGGGTTCGTAAGACCTAGTGTTTCTGCATGTGCAGCACCGATATTCTTTTCCAAGAAGACATATGAGAGCTTAAGACTATTCATGGACTTCCAACACCTGAACTAGGTGACCATGAATAACAAGTACCCACTGCTGATGATTGATGACTTCTTTGATCAGATAAAGGGAGTGAGGTGGTTCTCAATGATCAACCTCGGATCAGGCTATCATCAGTTTCGTGTATCGGATGAGGACATACCAAATACAGTCTTTAGATTCTAGTATAGCCACTATGAGTTTTTGGTGATTCCTTTTGGCATGACCAATGACCTGGTGGTGTTTATATTACTCATGAATAGGATATTCTATCCTTACCTCAATCATTTTGTGGTAGTATTCATTGATGAAATCTTGGTGTACCCAGCATCGAAGGAGGATCACACTACACACCTGTGGATAGTCCTAGATACACTCCAAGAGCACCAAATTTACGGTAATCTCTCAAAGTGGCAGTTCTGGATTCGAGAGGTCCCCTTTTAGGGACACGTCATCTCAGAGGCTGGAATTTCAGTGGATCTGGTGAAGATAGAGGTATTTCTTGGTTGGGAGCTACCTAGGAGCGAGACTAAGGTGCAGAGTCTCCTAGGGTTGGCCGAGTACTACCATAGGTTCGTACCCAAATTTTCTAGTGTAGAATAGTCCTTTTCAGTTTTGAAAAAGAAGGGACATCCCTTCGTATGGACTGAGAGGATCTAGTATATTTTCTAGGAACAGAGGCAGAGAATGAAGAGTGACCCCATCCTGAGAGTACCAGAAGAGGGCATTGGGTATGTAGTCTTCTACGACACATCAGGGATCATATTGGGTTGTGTCCTGATGCAGGAGAGAGTATTGATCTCCTATATCTCACATAAGTTGAGGAAGAATGAGAAAAACTACATAACCCATGACCTGGAGTTAGGAATAGTGGTCTTTTCCTTGAAGGTGTGGCATCACTACTTGATGGGTGAACAGTTTAATGACTACTCTGACCACAAGATTCTCAGGTATATCTTATCATAGAAGGACCTGAACTTAAGACAGTAGTGATGTATGGAGTTCCTCTAGGAATATGACTTTAAGATAGTTTATACTCATGAGAAGGGGAACGTGGTGGTTGACGTGATCAGCAGGAGGTCTGGTTTGCAGCTGCTGAGTGAGGTGACGGAGCAGCTAGCCGCGATGTAGACATCATTCATGGATGATGATGGAGAAGCTTTCTTCTAATCTATTATTGTCACTCCCCACTCCTTCAGTGAGTTATAGAGGCACACCTTGTGGATGTTGACTATGTGGACTGATGTGCTCAGATATCCTCAAGACAAGCTCCTGATGGATTTTCAATAGGTGGGTAGCATGCCATCCTTTCCAGAGGATGCACCATGGTACCAATGATGTTACGAGATGAGGTGTTGAGGGAGTTCCATGCATCCCCTTTGGTAGTACATCCTAGTGTGGATAATATGTACCAGGACCTCCGACGTCAGTACTATTGTCCAGGGATGAAGAAAGTGGCGGTAGAGTTAGATTCATGATGCCTCACTTGTCAGCAAATGAAGGCCAAGCATCAGGTCCCAGCAGGCTAGACATAGCCACTTGAGGTACTAGAGTGGAAGTGGGATGGTATCTCCATGGTCTTCATGACTGAGTTACCACATACATCTAGGGGCTATGACTCTATCTGGGTGATCATTTACTGACTCACTATGTCGGCTCACTTCCTACCCATCTAGGAGTATGGATCAGTAGAGGGATTGGGATGCCTCTACATCCATGAGATAATGCGGCTTCACAGGGTTCCTTTAACTATTGTCTCAAATTGTGATGCATGCTTTACATCCTGATTGTGTAAGGGATTGTAGGAGGTGTTTGGGACTCAGTTGTGCTTAAGAACAACTTTTCACCCCCAGATAGATGTTCAGAGAGATCAGACCATACATACCTTAGAGGATATGCTTCGTGATTATGCCATGGATTTTGGTCATAGTTGGAAGGACCACCTACCACTGGTAAAGTTTGCGTAAAACAATAGTTATCACTCCACCATTGACATGGCACCATTTGAGGCCTTGTACAGGCAGCCATGCAGATCACCTCTATGCTGGACTGACCCAGGGGAGTCAACACTCATGGGTCCAAAGTTAGTACGGGCTACCACTGAGAAGGTGCAGATCATCCGAGAGTGGATGAGGACTACATAGAGAAAACATAAGTCTTATACTGACATGATATGGAGACCCTTGGAGTTTGAGGAGAGATACCATGTTTTCCTTTAGGTCTCACCCCGAAGGGGATTGTAGAGATTTTGCGGGGGCGACAAGTTATCTCTGAGGTTCATCGGGCCTTTTTAGATTCTCAATAGAGTTAGAGAGGTGGTGTACCACCTAGATCTTCCCCCCACATATGCATCAGGTACACGATGTTTTTCATGTGTCTTAGTAGAGGAGGTACGTACATGATTCATCGCACGTCATCAACTGGGGCGAGATGGGAAATGACAATGGGGATACTTTTGAGGAGTTCCCAGTAGAGATAGAGGATTGACAGGATCAGGTCCTTCATGGATGGTTGATTCCTCTGGTGCATGTTCGGTGGTATCAAGGGAACATCAAGGATATCACATGGGAGAGAGAGGCTCAGTTTCAGTATTAGTACCCCCATTTGATTGATTATCCTTTTTTATCTTTCGAGGACGTAAATCCCTAAGTTGACAATAATGTAATGTCCCAAAATTTCCATGTAATTTTTTTTATTATATGGATTATTTTAAGACCAGGCACTAAGACGACACATTATTCTGAGGCCTAAGGTAACCAAAATGTAACTTTAAACTTTTCTTTAGTTCACTTAAGTAAATGTGCAAGCAGTTTTTTGTAAATTTTGAACTAGTGCTCAGATCAAAAATCCGAGGGCACCATTGATATCAGAACACAATGATTTTCTTATAAAGGACTTAACTTTGACTGTCCAAGGCCAGATAGAAAAGTTAATTTTCAGAATTTTTGAAAAATAATAAAATAACTTAGAAAAAGTTATTTTATTTTCTTTCGCATTGTTGAGCGGCGGATGGTTATTTTGATGTTCAGTGATGAGGTGAAGATGAGGAACATTAATTGAGGATCATAATGGATTATTTTTCAAGCGTAACGATGCAATTTTTTAGTGTAACAGAAACACTGTGACATGTTTCTTTTTATTAAAATAACACATTGGAGAGTTGAGAATTAAACCCTAGGGGTTCTCTGATGAACCTACAGCGGAATTCCTCTCCAATGAAGAGAAAGGGACTCTAGATAAACCCTTACCAATGAAGAATGTTGGAGGATCGGAGCACGGAAACAAATCTTACAGAGAATGATATTGGATCTGCGAATTGATGAACGGTGAAGAATAATAGCAGATTATGGGTCAACGATGACTTGGATTGTCATCAATCGCCAAAAACATTTATGAATCTAAGTAGGGATTTCTTTATGCTTGAATTCCCTGTTCTTCATTCTAAAATAATGAATTCGGATCAACCAACAAACTGGTTGATCCGTAGATTGGGTTTTTTATGGGAGGATGATTTCCTTGGAGTTTTTCATGGGGATTATTGATATCTTGATAGAACTATGATTCCGAACCTCTCATGTTTCGAACTTCTAACATGGAGGGCATGGGCCAACATAAACAAGGCCCGATCCCCTCTTACTTGTGTGTTATTTATGGAAAAAATTATCTAAATGGTGACAAGATGAGTTTGAACCTGTCACAGTGAAGGTGGTATCCCTATGATCCTGTAGGTGCAGGCGGTTCAAGAAACAGACCACTGAAGTAACTCCAGTGGCCCGAAGAAGAACCACTAGCATGTCAGCACCAGCAGAGGCTGGCGGTGGCCCGCGACAATAGTCATGGGTGGAGGTAGATGGCGCACCTATCAGTGTACCGTGATGTTAGAGGGCCCCACCTAGCTGGTCATGGCAGTGTGGAGGTACGGCGATGGTTGGTGCCGTGCAGAGGGGGAGGTCTGCGTCCAGTCCGCTTGGACACGCTGAAGGCACATGGTCCATCGACTGTGTGCATTGGTAATAGTCATCCCTGTTAGATGAAAAAAAACATAGAAGATTAATGTCCGGCTAAACTGAGTTGATCCTTTATGTGGACCAGTCACAGGGGGAGGTGGCGCCACCTGGCGCTACTGGGTGATGAACCGGACATTGCTATGCCACGTCTGAGTTGGAGAAGTCGGCCCACATCAGTGGGTCGGGTTTCTATGGGTGGGTCACACCCCAATAGGCAGGTCGGTCCAACCGCAGGCCAGACCCGCAGCCCAACAAGCCATGCCATTTCAGGCCCATGTCGGACCAGTCTCAGACCCAACCGACCCCTGTTTCACTGAAATGCTTGTAACTAACAGAACGGGCGTCCGATTAATTCACTGTTTACAGAACTAGGACCCTTTCAAAAAGGAGGTCTTTTTAAATACTCTATTTGAGTTTTGGAGGATGTTGGTGTATGTCTGGGTTGGATTGGACTTCAATCCAACTGGGCCATTTTTACAAAAAAGTCTATATCTTACAGACTGAGCTTCTTTTCGACGTGCTTTCTATTGCGTTGGGACCCTTATGATGAGAAATTTATTTGGGTTACTCTATGTGGGACTTCCTAGAGGTTGATTTATGACTAATTTCTTGAAGATCATTCCTCCTAGAATCAAGCGTGATAAGTGTGGAAATATAGTGGTTAGTTGTGACGTGAATAATGAGAGAGACCCTCTGTGGATCAGCATGAGAGTGATACTTCATGGATCAGTAGTAGAGAGACCCTACATGGATCATCATGAGAGTTAACCTTCATGGATATGCAGTAGAGATACCCTCTGTGGATCAGTATGAGAGTGACCCTTCATAGATCAGTAGTAGAGCAACCCTCTGTGGATCAGCTTGAGGGAGACCATTTTTGGCTCAGCAGCAGGGTGACCCTTCGTGGATCAGTAGCAGAGTGACACTTCATGGATTAGTAGTAGACAATCTCAATAGAATAATATGATCTGTCATTATGACTAATCATCTTTACTTCTGTACTTAAGTTATACCTATTGTGAGTTTTTTCTTTTGTTTTGTTCTTTACTTTGAGATCTTACTTTTTGGTATTTTACCTTGTGGATTTATATGAGACTCAAGTTGGTCTTAGGGTCTCTACTGATTATTGTTATAAACCACTATTCATGGGCTTCTCCCACACATATTATGTCTTGTGTAGACAATAGATAGATTTTACTGGGACTTTGGGGAGTCAGAGCTAGATGGTGCTCAGAGGTGGATCGATAGGAATGGTGTGCTGCAGTGACATCTGACAGTGATCTGTACCTACCCTTCCAATAGGATCTTTGGAGGATGACCTCTAGAGCTTGTACTTTTTTTTTACTTTCCTTTTTGTTCGGTATGCATTCAGGCGCCTTTTACTTTCTGTAGTACTTGTTCTTTTTTTTTGTTCCAGTTTCAGTTTACTTTCCGTAGTATGGGCTACACGTGTGTGTACAGGTTGAAAGGAAATGTCTTCCCTTTTTGGGGTATGCCTTTTTGGTGCTAGTCTCTGGATCCTAGTCTATGGAAGGCGGGCTTGGGGTATTCATGGCATGGGCCTCGGGGGACGGTTCATAACAGATAAGACTACTTATGAATATCATAAAACTCCATATGTAGCTTGGATAATTAGGCCTTCAAATTTCATTCATCATTGGCTTTTTGTATGGAATGTGCCTGATTTTTTCAACTCAGTGCATCCACTACCGCATTACCTTTACCATGCATATAGTTGAGATCATAATTGAATAAATGAATATATTCAACCCATATTCACTGTCTGACGTTCAATTCATGATGCATAAAGATATATTTTAGGCTCTTTTGGTCTGTATAAACCATAAATCACTCACCCAATAGATAGTTTCTCTAACAACATAAGGCAAGGACAAATTCTACTAGTTGAAGGTCGTGTGTCAGGTAATTTCACACATGAGGCCTCAACTTTCGAGATGTGTGCACAGGGAATCTACCCTCCTGTGTTATCACTACACCTATCCAGATGTTGGATGCATCACATAACATTGCATAACCTCTTCTAGACTCTAGAAGAATCATAATAGGTGTCAAAATAAGACTTCCTTTCAGAACCCTAAATGGTTTATCACACTATTTTGACCACAAGAACTTAACAACCTTCTTTGTAAGACCAATAATAGGTGCAGAAAGTCATGATAAGTCATGTATAAAATTTCAATAATATCCAGTCGGCCCAAATAAACTCCATATATCAAACAAATTCTTGGGATTATCCTAGGATACCATAACACCCACCTTCTCTAGGAAAATAGATACTTCTAACTCTGAGATAATATGACCCAATAAGTGAACATTTTCAATCCATAAGTGGCACTTATCAATTTTCATATAAATATGGTGCTCCCTGAGTGTATTCAAAATTATATCAAGGTTATTATCATGGTAACTAAAAGAATGAGAATACACTAAGATGTAATCAATAAATACTAATACAAATGAATCCAGATAGGGGTGTAACACCCAATTCATCAAATCCATGAAAATGGAAAGTGTTTTCTTAAGACTGAATGGCATAACGAGATACTCATACAAACTATACCTGCTACAAAAAGTTGTAAGAGGTATGTCTGAAGGTCGGACTCGCACATGATGATAGCCCGATCTCATGTCGATCTTTCAAAATGCCTTATCTCCTCAAATCTAGTCAAATAGATCATCTATTTGAGGAATTTGATATCTGTTATTGACTATAATCTAGTTAAAAATTCTATAATACATGCATAAATGAAGGGTCTCATCCACCTTCTTGGATAAAATCATGGGTGAAGCCTAAGAGGAATTGTTAGGACATATAAAACCTTTGGCATCTATGTCCTTAAAATTCTTCTTGAGATCCTGGAGATCAGTAGGTTTCATCGGGTATGGATGAATAGATACTATAGATTCTCGTAGAACAATATCAATATTAAAATCTACCTCTCTATCAGGAGGTTATCCAGAAAAATTGTTTGGAAATACATCCTTGAAATGGTCTACAACAAAAGTATAATCAGTATGAGGAAAACCTTGTTCTTCGATAAAGAGACTAGCAATATAGGAAATGACTCCACCTATCCCATGGTGCTCTAGTACATCTCTACTAGTTTGTACATCCCACTCACCCTTGTGTAGATAATTTATTCCCTTTGGTAATGTAAATGATACCCTTTGGTGATAAAAGTCTACAAATGTGTGATACGGGACCAACCAATCCATCCCAAGAATGACATCAAAACGTTTCATCTGGAGTACAAAGAGGTCCCACAATAAATTTTAACTAACTAACTCAAGGGGTAAGTCCCTACATTGGCATATGGCTTCTGACTATACTCCCAAAAATATATCTAGGGTTGTTACACTATAGTAATACAGAACTTCTAGCTTGATACTTTCGATGATAGATGAAGAGATGAAGGAGTGTGAAGCACCAGTATCAAAAAAATAAGATATTATAGTAGAGGCTACTAGAATAGTACCTCATACTATAGATGTTCATGCACTTTGATCCTCAGGTATCGGCTGTAAAGCAAGTAACTGGCCAGATCAACAGCCCTTTGCTAAAGCTAGACTACCCTGAGTATGACTGCTCTACTAGAATTGATGATCTAAAGTCTAGATATTGTAACCAAAACCTCCTCCTTATCTAGACCTTCTAGTGCTACTATAACTCCCTTCTAGACATTATGTAAAATAACCTACCCTTTAAGGTGGAGAAGGTTCATATCCTCTTCCACTAGAAGCAGATGTAAATTTCTGATAGAATATTTGAAGATACCCCATACAAATACAAGAATGACACTCCATTAGGTCTATATCGCACTGAGGCTTTAGATGCCCATATATTCCAAATTTATGGAATACAACAGAGCTTCTAATTTAGTTACTCTGATTGCTACTACTCTAATGTGAAACCTAGAGGGAATTTTTTATACTACCAGAAGAACTATTGGCCTTCCTCAACACTGATACTCTATTCCAAATAATTTCTTCTTCCCTCAGGTTGTTCTTAGTAATAAGAGCCTTATTTAATATCTCAGATAAATTAGGTAGGTGAAAGACATTCTCCTTAGTATAGATGGTATACTCAATCCCCTCTTCAAATCTTCTAGCATGCAAAATCTGATCACGGGCTAGAAGTGTTGTAAAGTGTTGTAACTTAGTAAAATGCATTGAATAATCAATTACTGACATAGAACCCTGCTCTAGAGGCATGAACTCCCTATATCGGTTAGCTCTCAACATTTGAGGAAAGAAGTGGTCATAAAAGGAAAAATGGGAATCAACCCATACCATGCCTTAAGGATGACCATCATGTGTAATCACATCCAACCATCACTTGGATGAATCATGCATCATGTAAGTAGAAAGCTTGAACCTCCACTCTAGAGGTGTCTATAGATGCTTAAAGATAGATATAGTGGCTACCAACCAAGACCTAATATCCTATGGACCTCCATCCCTAATGAAGGTTGGAGGATACTACTACTAGAACTCATTTAATAACAACCATTGTAGGTTCATGTCATGGGGAACCCTGCATAGACTGCATCAGATGTAGGAAACTCTCGTGGAGTTGAGCATCAATGACCAGATTAGGTATATTAGGGGATGCCTTACATGGAACTCCTAGTGATAATATTGGTGGTTCATGGCCCACCACGTCTTGAGTATGTTCATCACCACCCTCTAGGCATATGACATGAGGACTTTTTGGTGTCATTGGTCTAAAAATTCCAAGAACATGCCTCCAAACAAGATTAAAGCATATAAAAACATTGGCATAAGTAACTCATAAGGATAATGAATCACTACCAAATTTATACTACCCTGACTACCCTCTTATATGTCTAGGTATTGTTAAGTGTTCAAGTTTAAATTATAGGGGTTCCATTATATGAAGGGTTCAATAACACCTTGCCTCTTTATTTACTGGAAACCATTTATTTTTAAGTCATTATTTTACATTTAAGTTTGAATTTTATTATATAATTATATCAATATTTGATTCAAATGTATTTTAATTTTTAGTGAATTGGTTTTCATACACCTCATCATTTAAATTAACACCCATTTAGTTTCTAATTAACCCTATCGACATTTGGTCTTAGAATGTAACATGTTATATATGATGGCTTGACTCAGTAATCTACCCATTCCAACCCATGAGGGATCATACACATCATGAATGGAAACTTGAAATCACTCAATCACAACCAAATAGATTCATATGAATATATATATAAACAAGGATCACTTGATAATCATAATAAATAAATGAAAATACAAGCAATGAAATGCACCTATATGGCATAAGATATGCATGGAATGTGAATTCAAGGTGCCTATGATGATTCATGTAACAATTATACTTGACCTCATGTCATTGGTCTAAGGATGAAATGAAATACTCAATCATAATAATAATAATAACCATCACATAACAAGTGTGTCACCCTATGGTGAAATAATATCAACTGTAATAGGCAAAGTATAACAATAATCATCGTTATAGGAAACTCGACATTTACCCCGAACATGGGTTATCTACACCCAATCACAGCTTATAACTAAGTTCCAAAGAACTCCTAATCTCATTTATATTGTCTTCAAATAGTAAATAAATAAAGTAAATCTATGATACCACTTTGTGACATCCCACACCCAGGTGAGACTCAGAGGTGCCTCAAACCTAGTTTCTCACATGGCCTCAAGTGAATCTCCTCCAATGCAAGAGGTTTTCGACTAGTAGTGAGGGCCTAGGGGTGTTTGTGGGGAGACTATTCCCTCATTACTAGAGTGTATCATAGAGGATAAATATAATAATAGGTAAATAATATAATTAATATAATTAAATAGATGTAACAACATAAGAACATGTTACAACACTAGACCAGTAACCCACCATAGCGAAAGAAGAAAAAAAAACAACTAAATCAACGGTTATAATACTCAAAATCTGATGATAATTTATGTCATGTGTATACAAAATTGGAAAATAGGTATACATGGTATCATGAAATACATTCTATACAAAAGAGGAAAAAAAGAAGACAAAAACTATCCCAATATCCCGATCTCTAGCACAATCATCTACAACCAAGATCGATCATAAAAAAGTAAGTAAAATCAGGTGTCTAAGGAATTATTCTTCCCTTTTTCAACACCTTAATACATGTAATAATCCTAGGTACCAATGGAGTCTCAGATAGGGTGTGAGATAAATATTAATAGTCCACATTAAATGGTGTCTATAAAATCTAGTTCTTGTAATATAAACTGAAATAGTATAAAGGTATACATATATAAAATTAAAGTAATACAATAATGTAAATACCCATGTACCCACTTCACCCTCTTCTAATAATATTGAGATCATTTAATTAATTAATTATTTTATTGTTTATATAGAAGTTCATGTGAGGTATAACCATCACTGACATCTTGACATGATAATAAGAGTGAAGGATCTAAGATATAACAAGGAATCATGTGATGATGATATTAGTGAAGAGGATCCAAGGTAATAACCTAGGAATCCTTTACCTTATAGGTAAATCCAACTTAGTAATAACCTGTAGTGTGGATATAAGGTTATAAGTGTAATCCAAGAGGCATCACTCAAGGCATTCCGCTGATGTATGATCTAACTGAGTCCAAGGAATTCATCCAAGGTAAAACGGGATAAGTAATGACTAGCCCCAAGGGTGTATCCAAGGAACCTCATGTCCTTAGATGTTACACTAGAGCCAAGGAGTGTATTGAACTCATCCTATAATTATAATTTAGGGATCCTATGGTGTTATACCGGGAATCCACAAATAGATAAAGATCAGGTTCCAAGGTGGGTATCACTCTTGGAAACTAGCATCCATGAATTGGAATGACGTCCATGAGTTCTCAAGAAATTACCTAAGGAATCCAAGGAAAGATCAAGTATGACCACTCCTATAATAATTCAAATTTCTATATGAAATAGGCACATGATACTCAATTCATTAATTATTTAAGGACAAGTGATAGTCATTCTATTTAATAAATCATTTGGATAAAGTCATTTCATTTCATTAGTGTGACAATGATGATAGGGCATGAAACCATTTAGTTCATCAATCACATTTCATTTATTTGGTTCACTCCTTTACCTTTCATTAACATGACAAGCCAGGCTAAGGATGTGTAACCATATGTAATTCGTTTATAATAAACTAGGGAAAGTGATATCCATAATATACTTATTAATTAACCATTTAAACATTCATTCATTAATTAGAACACTTAACTTAGGAGGGTCAAGTGATACCTTCCGATGTAATATCCATTAATAATTCATCGATTTAATTAAACATGTACCTTTATAAATTTCAAGTTGAAGCACACCCAAATGATGGAGCAGATAGTCTTAACAAGATACTCAAAGCTCACTAAAGTAAACCACCCTACTTATGGGGTGAAAATTGAGGATGTAACATCCAATGATGGATAACATATATAACAAGGGTATTAGAATATGGTTCTAATGACAATAAGAAATGAATGTGAATTTAATTGGACAAAAATATGAAATTAGTGTGTGTACAACTATGGTAATTTATAAAATGAAGAAACATGAGGGATGAGTTATAGAACACCTACCTTAAGCTCGTATGACTCACCTCATCTAGTATCATCCTTTTTCTGGATTGGAATAAATCTGAAGAACGGATCAACACCATGAAAATAAGGCATATGAGCTTGCATCTAAATTTCATTATCAAGGGAAAGAAGAATGATGAATTTCTGAAAAGGAATCAAGTACATATTGATGTGCATCCAATATGGGAAATGGGGATCGAATTAGAGTTTATATAGACAAATGGGATCAAAATCTATCAAAAAGGAATTTAGGAGCTCAAAAAAGGAGAGGAAGAGATTGTTACCTACTAGAAAATAAATGAGAGGAGGGTTGGAATTAAAATGGATTTAAGGTAAAATTTTCATTTTACCCAAAATATATAGGTTGCATAGTTTGGTTGCACGGTTGGATAAACTATGCACCAACTGTGTGCATCCCACTGCTTAAAGAGGGCACATGAATGGTTAAGCCACACGGTTAAGGAAACCATGTGCTAGCCATGAGAATATACTCTTCTAGAACTATAGAAATTTCACATGGGCATGTGGCCCTTGGCACACATTTAGGGTAAACTGCATGCCCTACTTCACCCCACTATCCATTCCCATAGGGTTGGAGATATCGTGCAGGTTGGGCTGCATGGTTTCTACTAACCATGAGGCTTAGTTTTTTTTCTCCACCAATTGTGGTTTTGAGCTCTGAGCAAGCCAATAAAACCCCTGCAACCTTTATAACCTCATAGAGAATCCATATTAGGTCCAAAATAAATATTTAGACCAAATTTTAAAAAAATATATCTATTATAAAAATGGGTTCTTATAGGACTAGTTGGACAAGATCGATCAGATATTTGAATTCTTAGATACACCTGAGAGTGTAAAGGTAAAGTGTGCTACATTTCAACTTGAGTTTCCCGACAAGAGGTGGTGGGATTCCATGGTAAAGGCTAATAATAATGTGGTCTTAGACTATAAGGGTTTCAATAATATCTTATTCTAATAGTTTTTTCTAGAGTTTTTAATGATGGAAAATTCTCTGGTGTTCCTTTATTTATAGCAGTGAGAGCATGCGATGTTGGAATACACCAAATGGTTTGCTAAGTTGGTTCGTTTTGAACCAAAAGTTGTAAATAATGACTAGCTCAAAGTTCAAAATCAATTGCAGGGCTTACGAACATATATCTAATTGTAGGTATTTATACTTAATCGTTAGACCTATGTGGAGATAGTGGACAAGGCTATTATGGAATAACTAAATATGGAAATCAAAGTTGGATATTCTTTACCTTCTCTTCCACCTATTAGTATCTTCAGTGTAATGCCATGAAAAAAGAAGAAGTAGCAGAATCATCATAGGAATAGTAGAGGTAGTT
Source organism: Viscum album (assembly GCA_963277665.1). Taxonomy (NCBI): domain Eukaryota; kingdom Viridiplantae; phylum Streptophyta; class Magnoliopsida; order Santalales; family Viscaceae; genus Viscum; species Viscum album. Next base: position 983,483,492 of record OY728157.1, read on the forward strand.
CTCAAAAGAAGGCATCTTTGGAACCTCCAGTTGTATCTAGTGGTGTGCCTATGAACTTCTATCATTGTGGTAAGGTCAGATACACACAGTGTTATTGTCCTTCACCATCAAATATATGTAATGGATGTGGGTATTAGGGTCATCTTAAATGTTTTTGTTGGGCCATGTCTACTCCTCGATATGGTCAGGGATCATTGAATCCAAAGGCTACTTTGGTGTAGTCAAATGCTTCAAAGACTATAGGGATCCATCCATAGTCCTTAGTATTAAAGTACCTTCATGAAGTAGATGAGTTTCTAGTGGAGGTAGACATGGGTCTAGTGATAGTGAGAGGTACCATATTTATTAAATATTTGGTAGTAGTTTATTTATTTTATAATGGAATTTCCCACTCATTTATATATGGTCGTTTGGTTGATATTCTTATCCTTCATATGGAACTCATGCCCTTTTTTATGGAGTTAGTGAAACCACTTTGGAGAGTAAGGATTAGGGGTTTCAGTGTCCTTCTTGTGTGCTATCAATAAATGATGTGGATTTAGTCTAGTATTTTCTTATTCTAGATTTATATTTGTTTGAAATAATTATTAGGATGTATTGGCTTGTTTCTCATCATGTTTAGGTTGATTGTTATCATTGGAATGTGTCATTTATTGCAGATGATTAGAGATCATGGGTGTTTCAGGGAGAGTGGTATTTTAGTTTTAGTCTTTTATGACCTTCCCACCCATAGCGTAGGAGTTTTTTGTCCACTATTGTATATTAGGCCAATTATATTTTCCTCTATTTTTTATCTTCCCATCATTGTTCTTGGTTTTCCTGACATTTTCTAACATGATTTCTTCAGTCTTCCTCTGTAGAGGGATGTAGAGTTTGCAATTAAATGGGTTCCAGGGATGTAGTAAATATCAATACCTTCGTATCATATAGAACCAATGAAGCTAAAAGAGCTCAATATTCAATTGGAAGATCTAGTGGGGAAGGGTTTTATTCACTCTTGTTTTTCAATTTGGGAAGTCCCGATGCCCTTTTCCAAGAAGTCATATAATTCACTCAGATTGTGCATGGACTATCAAAAGTTGAACTGGGTAATAGTGAAGAATAAATATCCTTTGTCTCATATTGATTATTTTTTCGACTAATTAAATGGATAAAAGTGTTTTTCAAATATTGATCTTTAGTCAGGTTATCAACAACTTAGAGTTCTGGATTATTATATATTGTAGATGGCTTTTAGGAATAGGTATGGCCATTACAAATATCTTGTTATGTAATTTGGTATGACTAAAAATCTTGTAGTTTTATTGGATTTTATAAATCACATATTCCATAATTATATTAACAATGTTTTGGTAGTGTTTATAGATGAAATTTTGGTTTACTCAAGATATGAGCGTGAGCATGAGCACCATTTGAGGTTGGTTCTGTAAATCCTGAGAATTCGTCATCTATATTGAAGGATTTAGAAATTCACTTTCTATATTCAAGAAATAAATTTCACGGTGTATGTGATTACTGAACAAGGATTATTAGATGATCATAATAAGGTAAAGGTTGCCTTTTCATGGGAGGAACCACACAATTTCTTTAAAATTAAAATTTCCCTTGGTCTTTCTTGTCTGTATCGATGGTTCATAAATAATTTATCAAAGTTTTCATCACATTTTATTACTCTTACCAAGAAAGGGGTGAAATTTATATGGGAAGAAAAGTTTCATTACTCTTTTGGAGATCTGAAAATACTTGACATTGGCTCTTATTTTTATAATACTTGAGCCCGGTAAGGGGTATGTTATTTTTTGTGAAGCTTTTGGAACTGGTTTGGGTTGTGTGATCATGTTGTGAATTATGGTTCTTTTCATATTAAACCACAAGAGAAGAATTACCCCACTCATGATTTAGAGCTTTCCATAGTTATTCATGTGATTAATTATTGGTGGAATTATATTTTTATGGAAAGTTCGTAGTCTTTTCTATCCATAAGAGCCTAAGTTATATCTTTTCTTAGAAATTCTAGAATCTCAGACATAGATGATGAGTGGAATAACTTCAGAGGTTTGTCTTCAATATTGACAAAACCCCAAAAAGGGGAATGTCATTGTAAATTCTATTATCAAGAAATTATCATCGCAAACTGTTGTGGAATCGAAGGAAGAGTGGAACCTTATGGGTATTTTTTCTCAGTTGCATCTAGATTCTAAAGAGAATGATTTAGGAATGGTTTTGACTAATTCTCAATTATCTCCATATCTCCTTGAGACTATTATATAGAATTAGTATTAGGATGTAAACTTTAGATGAATTTTAAAAACCCTATATGGTAGGGAGACCGTTTTGGGTCGGTTTCTATCTTCAGATGGTATGCTCTATTTTAGGGATTGGTTTGTTTTCCCAACACCATTAAGGAACTCAATTTTGTCTGATTATCATAGTTCTTTATAGGATGTTCATCCAGACACTAATAAGATGTATTATGACATGATACAGTAATTCTGGTGGCCAGGTATAAAGCGTGACATTGCTGAATATGTGTCCCACAGTAACACTTTCCAATAGATAAAGTCATAGCATTTGAAAGTTTATGGTTTTCTCTATCCTCTTCCAGTGCCTTTTTAGAAATGGGATATAAGTGATCCAGTGAATTTTTGTTGGATTAACATGGAATCCTTGAGGAAGTAATTCTATTTGGGTGGTAATTAATCTGTTGAAAAGGTCATCCCATTTTATTCTGATCAAATACATTGAAAAAGTCAAAGATCTTGGTAAGATGTATGTGTAATAAATTATGAGGATAAATGGGGTTCCTTTAGTGATTATATTGGACAGGTATATTTGGTTTAATTCAATGTTTTTGAGAAGTCTCTAAGAGGTGATGTGGACTCAGGAAAAATTGAGTACATATTATCATCCTATATATATGGTCGGACAAAGCATGTTATTTAGATCCTGGAGGATATTCTTCGTGCATGTGTCCTGGATTTTGGTGGGTCATGGGATAGCAATTGGGGAATTATTGATTTTTCTTATAATAATATTAATAATAATCAATTATAACGGATCCTTTAGAGTATTTTTATGGTCACTAGTACAGGTCACCTCTTTGTTGGGTAGATGTGGGTGATGCTTCTTTAGTGGGACTAAGTTTGGTTCAGGAGATATTTGTGAAGATTCAGGATATACGTTGGCATATGTTTATAGAAAAGAGTTGGTAGAAAGATCATGTAGATCGTAGGGATAGTCCTTTGGATTTTTCCTAAGGTGAATTTGTTTTTTAAAATTTCTCCTCTGTTGAGTCGTCATAGGATTTGAAAATAGGGAAATTTACCTTTGATATATGTTGGACCATTTGAGGTCACTGAGTGACTTAGGAGGGCTGATTATTAGGGGGAATTTCCAGTTTAGTTGATAGGAATTCGTGATTTTTTCACATATTAAAGCTCAAGAAATATCATCCTGGCCTCTCTCATGTTATGTGTTGGGGAGATATTGAGTTAGAGAAAGATGTTTATGTTGTGGAGAAACTGGTAAAGATTGTGGACTCTCAAGTGAATGGATTGTGTGGGAAGTCCATTCTATTGTTCAAAGTGTTGTGGTGGAATGGATTAGATTCTCATGATACTTGGAAACATGATTCATTAATGAGGGAGAAATGGCCTCACCTCTTTACCAGACATCATTCTTCCACATGACTTCTAATGAACAGAAAGTATTATGGTGGGGAGTTCATAACATCCCAGTAACTACTTTCCATTAATTCCCTTACCTTTACTTTTTTTCATCTTTAATATGTGTTTCTTGGGATTCTCAAGGATGAAGATCATTTTTTATATAAAATTACTTAAAGTTAGGTGATGTATGTTAGTTGAATTAATGAATTCTAGATATAATTGTGTTAATTTATTTGTGGGGTTTTTACCAAGCTCATAGGATTCCCAAGGTGATTTGGTTTTTCATGTAATAATCTTTAGTTTTTCATAATATAAGAGAAATATACATTGTGTAATGGGAGTACACACATGAAAGTTCTGTAGGGAAGATGTTGTGAACCTGGTACACAATGTGAATGGATTACGCACTGTGTAATGTTAAAAGGTCGGTTTTTAATCAAAAGGTGTTAGTTTTATTATGTATTTGGGTACCAATGATTACACGACATGTAAAGGGATTATACGTCACATAAATTTTGTGATGTTGTATTTTAGGGTGCTTCTCAAGTGATATTTTATTTCATTATTTTGAAGATCCTTTGTCTCTCAACATATAAGTCTTCTCCGGTGTTTTAGGGAGTCTAGATTCAATCTAGATTGATTTTTTCAGAAAATAATCACTATTGTGGTTGTTTTTCATCTCTCTGGGTGAGTAAGTCTTTCTATTTCTTTATTTCTTTGATCATGATAGCATCATTTCATTTTGTTATCGGATCCAATGGTATTTAGTAATTTTTCCTTTTGTTTCTCTCTATATATTTTGTGCGATATTGTTCTAGGGGTTGTTTTCTTTGTTGGCTGTGGTGCAGTGGGTGTGTTTCTGAGGTATGTGTTGTTTCCTCTTCTATTCTAACCCTTTTATTAAATTAAATCAATTCTAAGATGTGTATATTGGTTCTAGGGAGTCTTTTTTTTTTGCGATCTTCTTATTGAAGGATCCTTTATGGTCATGTATAACCCAGAGTTTTGAGGTAGGTGGTTCCATCTCTAGCCTATGTTGGATGAACTATATTGCTTCTGTTTTTATAAATTGATTTATAAATGAATTTGGAATTATCTTTTTGTGTGGGTAAATGGATTTGTGATAAAATGTAGTTTTCCCTAGTTTTTGGTAAATGGAAAAGTGGTATTTTCAAATAATTGAAATGATTCAGGAAATGAAGCACATGGGAAGCCTTGGTTATGTAGGTAGAAGGTTTATCTTATGGATATCATCTATTACTATTGGTAGGTTAGGTCATGGGAATTTTCTATATTCCATAGTCCTGTCATTCAAGGGACTTGTTCATGAAATTGTTGGAGGGGTTCACTCATGGAGTGTTACTATACTCCTTAGGAATTTGTTCTAGGGACTTATTATGCACTAGTAATTATTGTGGTATGAGTAGTCTGCTAGCCTGACCTATTGACTTCTTTATCATGATTTACCTATGCTTGTCTTTCTACTATTTTTCATATGATATATATGATTTTTATTTTTATAAATGATAATGTAATTATGTTTGAAATTGGTATACCTTCCATTGTTTCAGAATTTTTAGAAAAAGGAAATATTTACCCAGATTTTGATAAAACTAATTTACTACTTATCAGGACATGTTTTATTTAAAATGAGAATACTTGAGATTTTTTTATAGAGACTTTTTATGAAACAACTGGGTGATACCCTACTAAGTATATTATCTCACACCCTATATACCCCTTCAGTGGTGCATAGACCTAGTTATGTCTTTCAGTGAAGTGAAGGTCAAGGCGTCGTGTGAGGCGATGAGGTTTTCTATCAGTTGAGTTTAGCATATAGTGGTGAGATGGTGGAAGTATCCCCACACTATCACATAAAGTATTTGTTTTCCTATTTGGTAGTCCATTGAGGTTAGACTTGTACTAAGATATTGTGTCAAATCTTGAGTTGTTTGGTTTTCCGATAGTTACTTTCAGTTATGGAATATATTTATCTTTTCCACTGTTTTTCATGTTGTATATATGTGCCATGTTGTTGCTTCATGCTGGGAGAATCATTCCCTCGGGTAGTTTTTTTATTCTTGTGTGCAAGTCGCTAGCCTATGGGGATTTGGAATTCCCTTTGGGTATGTGTTAGTTTGGGATGGGTACCAGTTTGAGAGGGTATTTGGTTCAGTTCGTTATAATAATTTTGACCCAATTTTTTTCCCATCTAAACCTTACAACATAAAAAGGAAAAAATGGATCACTTACATTATCAAGGAATTTTTAGGTTTGGAGTTTTAAAGAATTAGTAAAAACTCCTACATAAACAATACCCATGTCATTAAATGATAATTTTTTCCACTTAACCCATATTTTCTTATTTCATATTAATCCATTGTCATCATCCATATAAAATCAATTCTAAACTTATTTTGGTCAACCTCATTATTTCTAATCTGGGGAAGAGGAAACATGAGAAGGGTCAGGTCAAATTCTTAGTAAGTGTAAACATAAGAATCAATATTTGACAGTCATCAATGATCATAAGAAGTACATAAGGGTATGATGAAATAATCAGAGTTTATGATCAAGTCATAAATGAACTCATAGCCATTAATACCCAAATCATTAATCAGGAATCATAATCTTTAAAAAAGGAAAGAGTCATAAAATCAATAATAATAAGCCATGTTATATCAATCTAATCAAAGGAAACATTATAAACACATGAAAATCATCGATATAATTTGTTGTTATTATGGAAAAACATCATTATATATCCCTTATAAAACCCTTACAATTGGAATAATCATATTTCCAATTTACAATATAATTATACAAAGAAAATATTCATTACCCAATGCATTAGATCACTATATTGGAGAACCCATATTTTAAGCTATAAGGATCTCACCTGGCTCTATCTGGTATACCCCATCTTTTAAGTTTTAAGGGGCTCATGCAGTTCTATTTGGTACACCCCATCATATAATATGTAATGGGTTCACTTGGAGATATCTAGGCCACCCCATCATATAAGTTGTAATGGGATCACCCAGTGTTATCTAGTTCACCCCATCGTATAAGCTGTACGGGCTCACCTAATGATATCTAGGTTTCCCCATTGTATATAATGTCCAGTAACCACAAATAAATAACATATTACTTATACATCATCATAAAACTCATAAAAACAAACATTATTTTTTTATAACTTGATTAACCCATTGAAAAGAAATGGGTTCCATAATAATCTCTTTGAAACAAGATTAACCTATAGAAAATAAATTATTTCCATAAAAATATCTTTGAAACATGATTAACCCTTGTAAAATTAATGGCTTCCATAAAAATCTCTTTTGAAACATGATTAACCCGTGGAAAAGAAACGAGTTCCATAACAATCACTTTGAAATAGTCTTAATATATAACAATGAATAATGAGGATAGTATTAATAAAAAATATACCTAATGGAGGATAAGTAACAAATAGGTTTTTTTATATTGATGAATGCCATTAAAATATCATTAAAAACATTCTTCATGAAAATATCATTTTCATTTCTAAAATCACTTTTTAAAACATAAAACATTTTGAAAATAATTTGCTTTGAAAACTAATTTTATAAAAAAATGAATTTCTAGAATATTAGGAAAAAATCATTAAAAATTACCTTTTATGATTTCAAATGAATATTTAAAGAAATTTGGTCATGACAGTGGTCAATTCCATACATGTCATACAAGTTAAAAAGATCATACCTTTTGCACTATAAAAACGCTAGAAAAGTGAATTATTTGAAAAATGACAAGAATATTCCTTTCAAACCATTATAAAAAAAGTAAAAAATGGGTGAAATTTTATTTAAATAATTAATTTTAGAATGTTAAAAACGTTTTTAATATGTTTTTTGAAACATGTTTTTTGATTAAAAATGATTTCCGCCCAAAGAGAGAAATAATGTTGGGTTATATTACAAATATTTTCTAAAAAAAATTAAGTAATAAAGAGTGTAAAATGGTACTATTACTTGAAAATATCATGAATAAATATTGTATAATAAAATTCATGAGAATATTTGAGACGTAGATAATATTATTTCCAAATTTGAGACTTAATCATAAATAATCCCGATAAACAATGAGATTGTAACATAAAACTCTTACTACATTAGTACCTTTGAATCGTAACCCCCATGAAAACATTAAATAAAACATAAAATATCCTTAAAATAAATATATTCATTATATTACATGTAAAATGCTAAATATATACACCTCATAAAAGAATATTGGTGTATAATATGACATAAGTCTCAAAGAAGGAAAAATGAGACAAAAACACCTTTCCTCTTTAGCAATATTTTGAATCATAATATCAAATAAATAATAACATAAAATGAAACATTAAATATCATAAAATTTATGGTATTCATGATATAACATTTCAAATTGTATGTATGTACACCACAAAAAATAAATGAGTGGTGAATTTTCATATGTCTCCCACAAATAAAAGAAAGACTATAAATCCATTACCTCATGCTTATTTTTGGTTGATTATGATTTAACCTACTATATATTGATTTTAAACATGTAATTAAATTTTTAAAGAACCATATTAATATTTTTAATATCATATATGTTCCTTTTATAACATCTTATCACACGTTAGTTAATAATCTTTCATGATTTCCATAGTTTTGTTTGTTAATTGTCTTGTTTTCTCATTTGTGTTTTGTTATGAATGTTCTGGTTCTTATGAATATTACATAGTTAAATCATATCAAAAGTAATAATATTGAAATAATTATTATATTTATACATAAATTATATTATTAATTATAATCATGAAATATGGTTTTTAGAAATTAAGTATGTTACAATCATAGTGACGGTATATCTTACGTATGCATGAGTAACATTTCCATTTTTAAATTATCATTATGAATAGGAGTTAAGTAATATTTTATCTTTATATAATGATAATAATATTATATATAATATATTATTTCTTTAAATATACTTATATATATCATCCATGTGATGTGGGGATGAAAAGAGAATCACATCGCATCATGAAGGCGGAAGTCCACACATACACGAACGACACTATCATCTTTTTCATTAAAAAAATTAAATGATATATTAAAATTTAATAATGATAAATATAATATTATTATCATAATTATTTCATTAATATCACATATATTCATTATCTTTATCCTTATTACATTCAATGTAAAGCATTATTGAAATACAAATCACATCGCTTCGTGAGGTAGTAGTCCGTCGTACAAACGAGCGACGTTATCATATCCCCTACGGAATGGAACGTAGAAAGTTTATATATGATATAATGAATCAAGTGGTATAATTATATTATAAATAATATTTATATATATATATTATATATCCTTTATCATACCCAACTGTGATAGATTGTAATTGAAAAATGAATGACATCAGTTCGTGAGGCGATAGTCGGTTGTACACACAAATGATGATTTTGTAACCCATTTTAGGGAAGTAGAGACGGTTTTAGGTCATGAACTTATTATAAAAAAATTAAAATATATTTAAGATACATATTTTTTATATAATTATGGTTTAATAATAATTTAATTAGGTTGTGAAAGAAATAAAATAAAAACGCTCATTGGAGAACGTTACATCTTCTTCGGGTATCCCCGTTAGTTTTTCACCAAAAGCCTTACTAAGTTAGATTTATTCCAAAAAACAAGGCTTATATAATGAGTATAGGGAATTTTGGAAGTTATTTGGGGAGGTATTTTTAAAACCAAATAGGTTTTATGCTGTTAATAAGAAAGGATAGGGGTGGCTATTTATAAGTGAGGTGAGTGGAACACTTTTAATTTTTTGAAAAAATTCAATTATACCCACATTTTTATCAATAAAAAAGCATAAAAATGATAAATTACTATAACTATAAGATATAAGTTCTATATATTTACATAAAATTGTTTTTGGACAAGTTTATAGGTCATTCGTACTCTTGTCTTCTTAGTTTAACCCCCAGTAAATCTATTTTTACCCTAACCGCGGTAATTATTTTTGTTACTATTTTCACCATTTAGTTTGGTAAAAAATTAAAATGAAGTTATTATAAATTATATATAATTATGATTAAAAATATTTAATCCATTTTTTCATTTTAAATTCATATAATTTAAATTTTTTAATTTAAAATTAATCATGTAAACGTGACGAGAAAGCTGGTTTTCAAAGAGAAAAGGTTTAAACGTTTACAAAGTTTTAATATCAAAATTCAATATTAAAATTATTCTAATGACATAAATTAAATTAATTGATATAAAATATAGATAATTTTAATTTAAAACAAATTTAAAATATAATTTAACCATATAAATAATTCAAATGAAAAGGCGGTTTTCAACTAAAATTCAATATTTCTCACTATTCATCAAAAAATTAATATTTTTGGAAAATATCAAAAATTAAACCTAAAATAAATTTTACATTATTATTTCAAAAATTAAGTTTATTTTTAAAAATCTAAAAGTGGGGAAAATTAAATTTAAATCAAAACTCGCGTACACGATGAAAAAGTGCTTTTTCGATAAGTATATTTTCTAAGACAATATGGATTTATATTAACTCTAGGTCTCGTAATAATCATTACCTTAATCTAAATTAAAATTAATTTATATATAATATATAAATTTAATTTAAAAAAATCATTATTAGTGATTATTTTGTTAAACTAAAATAGAGAAAAATTATGTTCTTTAAAACAGTTTTCAAAAGAAAAAAACCTTTCTAACCTAAAAATAAACTTATATTATAATCCAATATAAATTTTATTAAAAATAAATTAAGTTTAATAAATATAAATAAATAATAATTATGTTTCTTTAAATAATATTCAAAACATAAAGGTACTTTTAACTTTCTTTATTTATTTAAAAAAAGACATTTTTACAAAAATCGGTTTTTTTACTATTCTCTAAAAAATCAATATTTTCATAAAAAATTCAAAAATTTAACCCAAATTATATATTGATATTATAATTAAAAAATTAATTTAATTTTATTAAATACATTTTCTAAAATTTCAAAAAATTGATTGTAATATGTTTTTCATTAAAAGAAATAAAAAATTGTTTTTAAAGAATAAAATCACTTTACTAAAAATTGATTTATTATACTAAAAATTTATTAGTAATTTATATTTAGTAGTAAATTTATATATATATATATATATATCATAAATTAGTTAATAATATTTATACCCAAAAATTTAAGAGACAGGTTTTAACGGCTATATATATCATGGGTCGTTTAAGCTTCATGTTTCCTGTTGAAAACACTATCAATCATAAAAAAACTCAAGGTTGTGTTTACTGAAATCTAATGAAGAGATTAAATTTATTTATAAATAAATATATTGTAAAGTATTAAGGAGTTAAATTATTGTCTATGTTTAGAGTTGTGTGTCATTTATGTTGTCGAATATAATTTTCTTCTTTTAAAATCTCAGGGTGTTACAAAATCTATATGTCTCATCTAATAAAACCTCCCACTAAACTCATTTAGTAAGTAACACCTATAAAGAAAGAATGTTTTAATAATGGTGATATTAGTAATAATATTACATATGTTCAATACTTTTAACATATCATTCAAACAAATTTACCTAAAAACATCAAATTTTATAATGTTAATAACTTCTAGTGTCCACTTAAAAGTCGTTATAAATTCATCATCATCATATTTCTTGGAACCTTTCAATTTAAACATTTATTTTGAGATCCTTTTGATAAAAAAATCAATTATTTGCATTAATATATTTCTTTACAACATGGCCTAAATTATTTTTAAATATAGAGTGACTTTTACTTTGAGTCTAACTAATTTAATTATTTATTTGTTACACTTTAATATTATTTAATCCCTAATATACTTCCACTTTCTTTTAAAAACTATATTTTCTCTGAAAACTCTATTTACCAACACATCCTCAACTATTTTAGGATATAAAGTGGAATTCACTTTGAATATTACTATTTTAATATTTTATTTTTTATAATTTTAACTTCTCTAAGTCTAAAAATACTTCCACTAACATCTTAGAAAATATATTTTTTATAAAATATCATGTTAAGATACACAAATTTCTTTGTGTCAAAAAAACTTATTTCTTACAGTGATATTATTTAATAAATAAACTATTAACAACCATATCAAATATATAGTTATATGTTCTTGGAGAAATATCCTAAAAGGGATAATTTTTTCTTTAAAATACTCAACTAATGGGTGATGGGATCATATCACTAGTATTTTAGTAAATATGTTAGATAAATTATTTTATCCTAGATAAACTATTTTTACCATTATCTTTTTTTCAAATCATGTTATAAAATTGGATCAAACATAACCTTATGTATAATAAACATCAACTTTTGTTTGATAGATTCCATTGTTTATAATAACACCTCTTCTCTCATAAGAGGAAGACAAGATGAAAATACACAATTGTTATCATGATCTATAATAGTTTTAAATTATTCCACTACATCTAAGTACTTAATATATTAAACCTTTCTTAATTGATTGAATTAATACTTCATGATCCAACCATCAATCATTCATAAATTTTGATCTTATATATATATATATAATTTTTAACATATAGTTTGTATCATATACCATTAAAAATATAAGAATTAATCTCTATAATATTAATAACTGGTATGGAATATCTATAGATTTTCTTCTCTAGTGACTAGGATTTCCATAATATAACCAATGTTATTCCTTAATGAATCCTCCCTTAGGTTTAAATGACTTAGACTAGCTACTTGAATATTTATTTTTGGAGTTTCCTACAAACCTATTATTATTCTAGTTTCAACATTTACCTATTTCACTGTGAATACAGAACCTGATTCTATACTTCCCATTAATTACTCTATAATACCCCCAAATGTTACATGCTCAATTATCCTTAACATATTGATAATATTTGCTAAATTTTTTTTCAACTCATTTATATCATAGTTTACGATAAACTTCTGGAACCTTTATAATAAATATTATAGAATAAAGTGTGTAACCATATCCAATCTAAAGAGATACCAACCTATCCATGTAATTTATTTACACAATCATATTGTATAAATGGGTATATATTTTACTTTCTCCAAACATATTTCATTTAAAAAAATATTTTAAATCCTCATACATCTCATGCTAAGCCAGTTCGTAATAGATCCCTTTTAGGTTATCTTTCATTTTGAACACATCCATATTCTCATGTTTCTTTTGAAACTTTGGATCCATGTAATAAAGAATGAGATTGGAGGCATCAAGTGAATCCTTAAAATACTTATCATAATTATGTAGATCAGTTTAATAAATAGCTTCACTAGTTGGTTGTTCAGGTATAGGTTTCTCTAACATATAGAATTTCCCTTCTTTCTTAATAACAATTCTTAAGTTTCTATACCAATTTAATAATTCCATTACATTAATTTTATTCTTATATAATATTTAACTCTAATTAATTTTTAGTGATGATGATGGTGACATTTTATCTCCAATATAATATTTTATCGAATGATTATAATATTTTACATTCATGTAATAAGGACCTTTATTAAATATGATCCCACAAAAATTATGAACCATTATAAATTTGATCATTTCCATTGGTAGGCCATGATCCATATTTCATAATGAATTTTACTAATTAAAATTTTATATATGATGTCACTATATCTGGTATAAATTCATGTCAATGATATCACATGTGACTCTTGGACAGTTGAGTGAACAACTCTTCACCCAAATCCATCATATGGATTTTCTTAACTCTATTCCTCTGGTATCCTAAACATTAGGGTTTCAAAGTTAATTTTAACCCAAATCATTCCAAGAGTATTAAAATAACCATTAGGATCACCTATATCCTATTTTTCATATAGGAAATCCATGGGCACATAACTTTGGTATGACCTACCCATGTGGATGGTTGAGTTCTTAACAAATTTTTATAATGGATAGAAGTGAACACTTATTATTTTAAAGATATTTTTAATAAATCATTATATTATTTCATGTATTACCCTTAAATTTAGTATTTCTATTAATGGTTTACATTTTGAATCCCTATTCCTTCTACCAAATTAGTATGTTTATACCATATTGATGTACAACTCTTTGCACAACTCATATCTTATGTTACTAACCCAAATTAAAAGCTAATTATATTTACATATATCCAATTTCATACCATACATAAGGTAAATTAAACCCTTTCATGTAAAGGATTTAAATTATATAGGATCAATAATCCCTACAAGAGTAAGTATTGTGTGACAAGTATCCAACCCCCACTTTTCTAGACATAGCCTAAGCTCTTAGGCTAGTGAGAAGTCTGACGTTAAGTCCCACTACCAATGGTTCAATTCTCAATAGTGACTCCAATTCCATCATAATTATAATACCTAATATTTATAAACTATAATTAACCTTTAAATTCAAACTCATAACTCATGAACAATCCTAAGTCAAAGTAAAATAAAACTAAATAAATCATCATGCATAGAATATAACTCCTTAAATACATGTATGATAATTTAAAGAAGTAATTAAAACAAATTTAAACTAAATAATACATAAATAAATAATATGAAAATTTTATATATAAGAATAAAGAAATAAATAATAATAAATGAATTAATAATTCATAAATTTATACATGAGATAAACATTTATGAACAATTCACAAGTAAAACAATTATAAACACTTTATTGTTGAATAAGAATTATAGAAATTCCATTAATACATAAATATAAATGATTTATATTTATTTATCATCTGAATACTTGTTATTATTATTCTCTATGTAATTTAATTAAATATATGATATTTAATTTAAATATAAATATTTTTATATTACATATAAATAATTCATATATTATGTAAACATTTTACATGATCAAGATAACATATATTTAATATTATTTAAATACTGGTCATATCAATTATCAAAACAAATTTTTATGTGGCTCAAATAATTTATCAAATAAGGTATCTAATTTGAACATTTAAAATTAATAATTATTTAAGGCCTTGGAGGTTACAATAAATGAAATAACACACAAACATTTGGGCTGGAAAGTATAGATCACCCCCCCAAGGGTTGAACAACTCCATACCTATCCCATTAAAAATTTAAAGCCTAAAGGCCCGTTATTTAATGGCCTAAATTCCCCTTCATCCAAACCAAAAGGCCCCTTTCCTATATCATGTGCTATGAAAGTCTGTTCCTGGGATTTCACCCTTGCTTGAGTCATCACCTGCATCACTGCTTATGTCATCTATCATAAATGTAATAGAAATCCCCCCCCCCCAAGGGAGGCTTCCAAGTTTTAAACCCTCATCATATGTAGAATTATGGGGTGAAATTACCACTCAATAAATCCAGAAACTATAAATGAAATATGGGTTATCAGGTATAGAAAAGTTCCACAACACGCCTTTCCTAGGCCCAACCCACCACCTATGTGTTTTCTATCCCCAACTAATTTTGAGTGTGGTGGGACTCAAACCTGAGTTGGTTACCATATATTAAGGAGTGTAAATCTTACACAATACTACTTTAACATGACCCAGTAGTCCAAATAAAATGTGGGTTATGAGGCATTGGATGGTTCCACACCATGAATTTCTTTGGCTCAATTCTCCACACGTGCATCGTTTTTCCCTGGTTAATTTTGAGAGAGGCAAGACTCAAACCTAAGTCAATTCCCATACAATGAGGAATGAATTCCTTACACGGTACCACTTTAACAAGCCCCAGTAGGAAAAACAGTGTGGGTAATGAGGGTATTGGAAGATTCCACACCACACTTATTGTGGGCCTTGCTTATCTCTATGTGCATCATCCAGCCATATCTAGATTTGTGCATAGAAAAACTCAAACCTACACTAGTTACCATATAGCAGGGAGTGGCCAACTTATATATACCACTTAATAATTATGAAAACTCATAATCTAATGTCATATCTTATATATTACCTTATTCTTTATTTTATAAACACTTTAATATTTACCTTAAAATTTCTATATAAATGTTTTATATCAAAATCAAAAGTCATTTCATTTAGATAAAAATTATTTAATATTAATAATTAATATTAAATATTTTTATTTATTAAGTGTTTCAAAAACATTTAATAGTTAGTTTTAAACATTTTATAATTATTTAATTTATAAATAATTTATAAATTAAATAAATATCTCAAAATACATTTTTATATAATTTAGAAACAATTTATAAATTATCTAAATCAATTCATAATTTAAAAATAAAAAAATAAGATTCTTCATGTGTTACATATTTTACAATATAATTATCAATCATTAGCCATGATATAGTTCAAAACATATATATCATCTTCTTTCCAGAACATCATGTCAAATAATAAATAATCTAGGAATCAAAAATTGTAAATTGTGATATTTCATATATCATAAAGGAAAAAATAGTCTATTTCTCTGACATGGAATGGTGTGAATCAACAATATCAAGCATTATGATTAGAAATATAATACTTTACAATATACCAAAAATAAAGGATTTAGATGGTATCATCTATTATGATATTATATTTCATATGGTTTGATCCTATCATAGTTTATGACATCCCATATCATAAAACAAGCTACGATTCAAAATCTATACAGTGTGTTATGATTTGAGAATATGATATCCATTTTTCTTCATTATTAAAATTATTTCATGAATTATATTAAGAATTAAATTGATCTAATAAAAATTTAAGGTTTCTTAGGATTTAATAGAACTTATTCAATTAGCGGGGGACATTAATAAACCATAAAAAAATCTTACATTCTTTAAAACTAAAAACATGCATAATATAAAATAGAGAATATATCATGAATCAAAGATAAATAAGCCTCTTGATATCAATCACATGATCTTGATGAGGATTAATTAGAATCATTAAAAAGGATCCCTCCTAATAAAGAATCCATATATTAATGAATCATTCAAATATTGGGTGTAATACTCCTTATTGACCATTTTATTCTAGTATCTATTTTTGGAAAAATATGAAGGATAAGAGAGATTCAGCTGAGGAGAATCAACATAGGATCATATAAGTATTGGGTATGATTTTCATGGAATTGTTTTTTATATTAACCTCAAGGATTCTCCCTAATCTCCCAATAATTTACTTAAATGTTTCATAATGTTCGAGTAAAGCCTTCAGTTACAAATGTTTTGCCTCCTTTGTCCAGCACATGCATGCATTTAATATTTAAATGATTCATTTAAATCTCCCATGTGTTTTAATATATAAAATATAATAATTAATGATATCTATATATGGAATATATTTTAATTTCAACACTTAATGTTTGACTATATTTTTTAATCGTATAATATGATTGACTCATATCATAACATTTATGATATTTTTATATCTTAACATTTATGGTATTTTCATATCATATGTAATGATATAGATAAAGGAAGTGGTGTGATATCCCTATATATCACTATACGATATGCCTTACCAAGGTACACAATATGCATTGAATTCATATATATAAAAAAAATAAAATATATACTAATATATATCATATGTACATTATAATTATGGAATATCTCTATCAGTTGATTCATTCATTGAAAGGAACTCATTTACCATTAAAATTATGATTTTTTCACATCTTGGAACTAATTATTATTTTTTAATTCTATTATATTTTAGTTTCCCTGTTATATTTAAAAAAAATTAAAGTTAGTTTTGGATTTATAAAATTTTTATTTACATTTAATATAGTTTTTCTTCCCTAGAAAATCATTCTCCAGATATTATGTGTTATTCCTTTTTCACTATTTGATAGCCTTTAATGATCGGGGTATGTGCTTAAGTCCATATAGTGGCTCATTTAAGGCATCTAGTTTGGTCCATTGTACCATTAATGTTATCCTTCATAACTTGATACCATTTTTACACAAAACCTAATACTGATCTAAATAATGGGTAGTTGGGTATGTTATTGTTCATGAGGTGGGTTTTTCTTAACTATAATTGTATTTCCACACATGTATGGATGGTGTGAAATTTATTCTCTCATTGAGAAATATTGGTGATGTGTATGGTCACACCTAATTGAGTGGATTATGATATGATCATCTATTTAAATAATTAATGTGATGTGTTCATTTGAATAAATGACATGTGATGAATTCACCAATCTTGACTAGACTTTATTCAATGAATCAAGAATATATGAGTTGGACTACATAGTATTTACATGTTCTATTTATTCTTGATTCCATGCAAAATGGGTTTTATTATTATTCATGATGTATGAGATTTATCTAGTGGACATTTTTATGGGGATTCTTGTATTTGTTGGAGATCGCATTAGTTCCCTTTATAGCTTGAGTAGTACTGGCACTTTGTTAAAGGTCTCTCTTTTATTTTTATTATAAATTGATAATTTAACATAATTTTCAATAATAAAAAGGTAAACCAGATTATTCAAAAGGTTGTGTGAATGAGGATTAATTTTGTTACAAACCATCTGTACAAAACTAAGAGAGTTATCTGATGGCTTATCCAAAAATTATTTTTAAGGATATCTAGATTATTTTTGGATATAGTTACACAAGTTGTTACATATGATGAAACATTGTGTAAAGTTTTCATAAATTTTGATAGGATTTAGTTCAATTGGTATATTGAAATATATATTTTCACTAAAATCATATTATAGTCTGGGATATTTTCATGACACTATATGTAATATGGGCGCCATAAATATATTTATTTTAGTGATATATGTACATATTTTGGAGAAATAAGAATGTTATATGGGATATAAAATGCCATTATTTCATATCTTCCACTTAAATTATCAAAAAAATCAAACATTATGGGATGATATTTAATGTAGTTATAACACATAATGATGAATTTTTAGTAATTAAACATTCATGGTTGGATTTTATTGAGTAACACAACATATGTTACAAATTTTGTAATGAATGGATCATTTATGAAATTCTCAAGTATTTACTCAACCCTTAGAGAGTCTAATGAGTGTTTATATAACACTGATCAAACTAATAGAAAAAGTCTGTATTATTCATGTGTGATTCCTAAGGTCTAATATTTCTTATTTATTCTCCCATTAACCCTAGGATAATATCATATCATGGAGTTTTGAGATATGTTTTAAGAGATTTTGGGGATTCATATGGTTGGTGGATACCTATGAAGACATGATTCATTTGTTTTTTTAGAGAACTACATCAATAACTTCCTTAAGTAGAAGGATCAAATAATAATGGTATGTTCTTCATTTATAGTAATTTTAAGGAAATTGATTTTTAATTATTCTTACACTACATTTGGGCATAGTGATTCCCTTTAAAACTCAGAAATGATATGTTCTTTGAAAATAAATATGTTACATAAATATTTTTTGATATGTTATTTGAACATATTAATATATTAATATGATATGTTCTATGAACATGTTAATAATACATGTTGTTTATTGTGAACACTTTAATGTAAAAAAATCATAAAATGTAGTTTAAACACACAAACATAAATAAATATATGTATATATATTCCTATATTAATATATATTTATATAATACAAAACATATATAATACACACACATAAATAGAACATAGTATGTTCAATATATTATTCATAAATAAGTGTATAGACGCACATAGTTAAGTGACATGTTATATACTTATCTACTTAGATGAATGGTATTATATATATTAATTGGGATAAATAACAAGTGATTAATTCATCAAATTTGATTAGGTTTTACTCATATAATTGATAATATATGATTTGGTTTATATTGGATTGACATATTCTATGACTCAAGGATATAATTTATATTTTGGAAAAAGGTATCATATGATTATGTCCAATGTATGAGATGCATCTATTAGTCATTTAAATATAGATACTTTTGGTTGATAAAGATCATTTCAAATCCATTAGTATTTTTAGTAGCATTGATTCTTTTTAGTAGTCACTCTTTTCTTTTGATTATGAATGTTGAATTCATAATTGTCTTCAATACTATAAAGTCCCATAAAGTCATATAAAAGGTTATATGGATGAGTATTTTTTATAAAAATTGTTTGTACAAAATTAATAGTGTTATTTGATATCTTATAAAAAATGAGTTTCAGAGAATATCCAAAAGGGTTTTGGGTATGATTTCATAAATTGTAACATGCAATATGAAATATGTTGAAATGTGTATAAATTTTATGAGGATTTATTAAATATTATGTGAAGTGATGGTTGTATCATAGGTAGTAATATAGTATTATTATTATATATGATATAATAAAGTGTCATGTGTTGTAAACACATATCTTGGAGTGATACAGTTATAAGATTCATATCACTAGGAGTGGTAAATACATGTTACTAAGAGTGATATATTTTTATGGTTCTCATCACTTGGATTGATAAAGGTATATTTCATGGTGTGATATGAATGTGATATGTGATATCACATATTTTCATCTTAATTATTCAATTTAATTATATTAAATGACAATTTTAATATAATTATAGGATTTTATAGGATTTTTTTACATATTGAATTTAGTATTTAAATGTTAAATATTCATATTCAGTTTGATAATAAGTAATGATGATATTTTTTATAAAGGGATGTAATATATCAAATGTTTGATATGTTCAAGTTATTCACTCCTTGGAGTTCCCAAGGAGTCCTATAAGTAGGAGATCAAATCAAGAGGTGATAAATGTGATTTTGTACCCTATTTTAGTCTCAAAGTCTTACCAATAACTATTCTTTGTGATATAAAAAACTGGTGGAAACCACTATTTGTAAAAAAAAATTATTTCTCATTGATGTATTTTCATCAACCACTGTAAATGTGGATTAATCTTAAATAACAAGGAATTTTCTTCATGATTTACTTAATTATTCTAAACCACTCATAGTAGATCCTATAAGAATAAGTTTTGTAAAAAAATTACTATTTTATAGGTATGGTGATGCCCATCAAAACCCTTCATTCTTCACATATGATGGAATTATTTGGATGAGATAAGTGAGGGGTACATCCTATAATTATATAACCCCTCAATTCACTGTTTAATCTCATGAGACAAAAAATATTGGTAATACAAGCGTTCTTAACCCGTAAGTATGTTCTTTTGAAAAAAACGTTTATTGTATGTTTAAAATGTATGAAATTATTCATTTCAATAATTGTGTATTCTATATGTTATGGACATGTATTATTTTATGCAAATCCATAATGATCATTAATTCCATTCATATTATATATTTCTTAATTATACCTTGGTAATTATGCCTTCATGTATGCATTGTCCCATGATATGGTAACTTTTACCCACTTTTTGAGTTCACCCCTTTCATTATAGTTCCCCAGTTCACCAAGAGAATAATATGAATACTATGTACTATAATGACCCACATCATCTGGTGTTAGTGGAATTGGAATATATTATATTCTAGTAAAGTGGAATCCGAGATAAATTTAGTGATTTGAAATTATATTGATATAAAGGTTATTTTGGTGACTCTTGAGAGTAAAAATGGGGGGGTTTAGACATGGAGGGATTCACAATGAATCCCTAGAGATATAATTAATCATGGGGTGGGATAAATCAAGTTTGATGGTCTGTGGTAGACACTCAATGAGAACTTTTTGGTATCCAACTAGGAGACTATTGGATTAGTAAGTGGTGTAATACCACTTGCTTTTCCATTGAGAAACCATTAGCCCATCATAAAACTAGTGGGGGTCCATCAGAAGTCCTATTATCAAAAACTAACCCATACTACCCAATTATATAAAACCTGAGCCAGTCCTGACATGGCCCAAAGGGATTTTCTAATCTCTATGGGCTGGCAACAAGTTTGTAGGCATCAAGAACTACCTTTGGGAGATATTTTTCTATAAAATAACATAAAATAGTATAACATGAATAAATATAAAATTGGTATTACAATACAAGAAATCAACTATATAAAGTCAAAAGTAGACAAATGGTGTCCAAAAAATACAAAATCAACCAAAGTGAATGTATAGAAAAAACCCACTTCGTGTGATGTATATCCACCACCAAACTCCCACACCCTAATAAAAAACAAACCCTCTGCTGCCCTATAGTTTCATGATCTTACCTGGATCATATATAATAAGATTTGTATACATCTAGAGGTGTATTCAAGGTGTGAGAAAAACAAGCCTAGTAGGATCACACTAAGTATCATAAGTACACTTTATAAAATAAACTAATTATTTTATGGAAATAAAAACAATACGTGAGATACAATTTTCATAGTTTAATATAATACATGGAAAATCCACCTTTTAATGGTTTATAAAACATAATAATAAACCAATTTTCAAATAATTCCCATAAACATTCAAAACATACATCTCAAAGATAATCATTAAGAAAAACTATCCCCTCTAGTCATATTAGTTCCCAGTTAGTGAGGATCCTCATACCATTATCATGATTAGTAGGCCACCTAGTGTGAACATTACCCTATTAGAATAGACATAGGGGTAATATTTCACTACTGAGAGTGGGTCCTTGCAACAAATTAGGCTACCTAGTGCACACATTACCCTAATAAAATAATCCTATGGGGTAAGAATTCATCCCTGGGGATTTATCCCTACTTCATCATTGATCGACAATTTTTTTACCATATCATAATCATTAAAAGGTCATTTTATCTTTAAAATCATAAAAATCATGCTTTAAACCAATTTTTGTTAACAACTCCAAGGGAGATATACATTTCCATAAGCATCACCAAAACTGCCACATTTCACAATTCATGCCTTTAAACCATTTCAAATTCCATTTTTAATATTAATTCACAAACCATGTTTTATAACTATTTTATAAATAAAAATCAAGGAATAAGAAAACAATATTTGTAGAACAAATCCAATTTATGAAACCACCAACCTTGAAACACTCATAAAGTCAACCCCTACATAGGAACCAAAAGATAAAATAAACTGAGGATCCTAGGAATTGAGCTAGAACCATAAAATAATAATTCCAAATCATTAATATCCAAATTAAAAATTTCTAGAATGAATGAATCAAAATAAATGACCTACCCCCTCGATTCCTGAACAACACTTGAAAAGGATTGGAGATCTTGATAAAACAAGTTAATTCTCTGATGGATCTAAAGATTATATGATTAGAACCAAGATATAAAAAATTTGTATGGTTTCCATGGTCAGTACACAATGAGAAACAAGTTGGATACAAAGAATAATGATGTCCAAGATCAAAATGAAGATATACTTAACAAGAGAAGCTCAGAGATTCGATCAACACTTCGATCTACCAATAATTTATGTTGGATGAGATAAAGATGTCCCAAGATAGTCCCCAAGTTCAAATGGATCATGTTTAGGTCAAGGGAGAAGTATTCAGAAATAAATATGGGTTTTAATGGCATAAAAATATGATACTAACCTTATTAATATAGACCAGATCAGTACCACCGACAAGCCATTGGAATCCCACTAGTTTTCTGTTGGACACTACAAGCATGCAATGAATATAGTTTTATATACTAGTCAGTCAATGTCTATAGAAGAATTTCTTATCCACTACCACTCCCATCAGATATCTAGTGGAACTCATCGTCTAACTAGTGGAACACCTTCAGCTTCATTAGCTATATGTTCAGGTCCACACCCCACCCACTCCTCAATACACACCCCTGACCCATATTACAAAACCAAACCATTTGAAACAAGTAGGAAATGATAAATACAAGAAGATAAAAAATAAGGAATATTTCATACCTAAAAAAATATGAGGATATTAAAATTCTCCAAATTATATTAATTTTTACCCCCATAAATTTAGGTTTATTAAGGGTGATATACAAAGAGATGTGACCATTTTTCCCTCTTCAAATATTCTTACTCCCAAGTTTCATCAGTATCAAAGCCATACTGCCACATAACTCAAACCAATGATATAGACATTATACATAAAACCATTACTTGAGAATTAATAACTCAAATTAGTTTCTCAGTCAAAGAAATATTAGGTTATATATTGAGGTCATTCTAATTCAGAATATGGGATAAGTTTGGATGATGCTTTTTAAGTTGGGACACATGGAAGATATTGTGGACCAAAGAAAATTGATATGATAAATCCAAGTGACATGACATATTTCCAAGTCATTTAGTGATCTCGCATTCTCCAATAAATCTAGGAGTGATCTCCCATAATCTTTTAAATCAGTAGTGGTCCAACCATGGTAATAATTTTAAGAACACCTTATTAATAAACAAAAATTCCAAAGGATGATGATGGTGATTTTCACAATATTTGTATCAGCTTTGAGTCATCACCAAAAACTGAAGAATCATCTGTATCCTTATTTTTGTTTCTTGAACCAATCTCAATCCTAGTAAGGGAGATCTTCCAATATCATACCAATAGATAGTTGAGTTATAGTTTCGACCATAAAAAAGTTTAAAAGGTAAAATCTTGATGGATGATTTGTAACTATTATTATAAGAAAATTCAACCATCTCAAAGTGGTTTTCCCAAGAACCTCTTAAGTCTAATACATAGGAATGGATGATATTTTCAAGGTATTTTGATAATTTTACTTACAGGAAGTGATTCATCAATATTCCCAAGACATTCTTTGAGTGATTCACATGATTTTCATCAGTATTTGAGTACACTAGATTTTCATCCATGAACACCATGATAAAAGTGTCAAGATATAGGTGGAAAATATGGTTTATCAGTTACATGAAGACTATACGAGCATTATTTAGGACAAATATTATCTTGAGGTACTCAAAATGGACATACCTTCTCCTAAAGGTGGTATTTGGAATATTTGACTTCTTGATTCTGAGTTGGTGATAACCAAACTAAAGATAAATTTTTAAAAACTACATTTCTCCTTTTAACTAATCAAAATAATATTCAATGTGGGGAAATGGATATTTATTCTTAACCATTACTTAATTGATATTTCAGTAATCAAAACATAAGTGGAGTGTATCATTTTTGTTTTTGGAAGAGCATAGGATCTTCATTGGGTGACACACTCAGTTATATAAATCCCTTGGCTCTCAAATCATCCAAATAAATTTTCACCTGTTTCAACTTATTTGGAGACATATGGTAATATGGAATCTATACCAACTGAGTTCCTAACATTAGGTCAACCAAGACCTCTACATCCCTATCAGGATGAAAATTGTAAAGTCATCTGGAAAAATATTAGGAAATTAAATGACTATCGAAGGAATTTCTCCTCAAAAAGATTCATAACTCACCTAAATCATAGATAAAGACATCAAATTAACAATCTTGGTAATATAAGGTCCCTCCCGATTGGACTTTGGGTATTACTCTCATTGAAACATAATGGATCTCCCATCAAGGCTAGTAAAAGACACCCATAAATGATAATAATCAATTTGATATTTATAAGAAATCAACCATTCCATTAGGATAATAAAATTAAATAGGTCCAAGTTAAGAACTATAAAATACCAAGGCATCTCAATATCAAAAATAAATAAAGAGCATGAGGGAAATCAGAAACCCTAATCTTTCTTTATTAGAGGTGTCTCCAATTCCATAATGTATGGCATGATTTACATTGGAGGTTTTAAAAGATCCAGTATACAAGTCAACATGAAAGTGTAAGATATTATTATATCAAATAAAGTATCCTCTAAGGTTAAATAAATGTAAATTATACTTCTAATAGTTTCATGACCCATATCAACTTCTATAAAAAAATTCTTTAACTATGTGTAATTGATTCATTATAGAGACCTAAGGATAGAACCATGTAGTCTTTGAAGCATCTGACTGCACTATAGATCCTATAGGTTCTAAAAATCTAATGACAAATCATGGAGAAGAAAAATCCTGATATGACTTATGAAAGTGACCATAGTGTCCACATGAGTCTCAAACATTTAAAGGAATGGTACAAAAACACTTCATGTTCCCTCTATAGCCCCATTGGTAACATTTCAAGACACAAAACACTAATTATGACATGGGAAATGAATTATGAGAAGCACTATAACTATTTTCTATATAGAAATTTCTCTACTTCCTATTCCCCTTAAAAACACTAAATCTACCATCAAATATATTAGGAAATTTGGCCTTCCCTAACTTACCTGCTGTCACGAACCAAATATGGTTGCCATCAAAATTGGCACCAAACCTAGACCATGACATGACCCGAAGGGCGTTCCCTATCCCCACAGGCTGGCACAAGTTTTCGGGTATCATTTATTTTTGTTTGGGAATGATTTACCCGAATATGAAGGCATAAAACATTAAAAACAGACAATAAACTGAATCTGAAAAATGTAAACCAAAATATATTTAAACAAAAACCAGAACTGAATAAATATTTTAAAGACACTACAAGTGGTCTAAAAACAAATAATCACAACATAAAGACATCCACATGGACTCCACATGACAAGGGGGTCATCACCCGCAAGCCTTCTCCGCAACTCCACCCCAACGATGGGGACTAACACCCTGAACCGCCATTACCCTTAGCCTTACCTTTACCTGAGTCAAGCATAATCAGGTCTACTTACACCCAAGGGGTATAAGAAGGGTGTGATCCTAATCCCAACAGTATACCACCAGATTATTCCAAAGTGCATGCAATACAATGTGAACAAGACAAGCAATTTTAATACACAAGGTGAAACAGTGTTAAAATTCAAAGAAATGCAACATTCAAATGAAAACAGTTTTCAATCCAAGAATTACAGTATGTTAACACATTAAATAGACATTTGATATACTGTAAAGTACTTCCCAAACACCCCACAACAAGGGTAAATACCACATTCCAATGAGCATCAAAATCGGGAACACCCCTAAGCACTAGGTTGTCTCGGGCCCTATGTACCTTGTAACTCAGTGTAGAGTAACCATAGAAAAATCCGTTCTCGTGCACGAGCCACTAGTAGGGAACATACCCATAACCTAGTGGTCCCCAATCATCATCCAAATATTTTAGTTAGAGTTTTCGTTATCCAAATGCTAAGTGAAACAGGGACAAACCCCATCTGATCCACTAGCCGTACTAGTACAAATCTGCCCCACCTAGGTACTCGGGCTTCCCCTTTTGTGCTCAAACAATTTCAGCAAACAACACAAATCCTTTTGCATATAAAATTTTACTACTGGTCACAAACAAATAGTACAGTATCTACACACATTTTATACCATTTAAAACACACTATAAAATAATTTTATTTTCAATAAAACAACCTCTCAAAACATCACATTGTTTTGCACCCAAAGCTCTTTAAGGTATCAACTTTGCACACTATGTGAACACTTTTAAGTAATTAAAACAAAATTTCAGTTCAATACCCTTTAATGAAACCAAAAATTCAGTTATGGGGTAGCCCAATGTAAACCAAGAAGTTATATCTTTTAAAAACCACCATTTTCACACAAACATGGCAATTAAAGTCCATTTGCTTCCCAAACACCATTTAAGAAAACTTTCAAAGAAACAAAAAATAATAATAAACATTAAAAACATGATTTTCATTCATAATACAGTTAAATAAAATCAACTAAGTAATTATAGGTCATCCCAAAATGAACCAATGAAAGATTTGAATGAAAAACCCCCAATTTCACCAAAAATTGGAACTTAAAATTCATTTTCATTATAAATGAAACTAAAACCAATTTTTACAGAAACATTAAAGGGAAATAAACATTAAGGTACCATGAACACAGCAAGGTAATTCACAAAAATTTCACACAAAATGGAATCACTACCAAAACCAAGGAAACCCTTGAACCCCTTGTGCGAAAACTCAAACGCACCATCGCTGCACCTCAAGGAAGGTAAACCAGACCTAAAACACGAATTTCAGACCATGAAACACAAGATAAAACCCTAATTTTTAAAACCTAATCCATGTAAATTAGGAAACTCAATGATAAAGGAATAAACCCTAGGTAAATTGGATGTAACCCTAAACAAATTGAAAGAAGAAAGAAGGAGAACAACTTACTTAAAATATCTTATAGAAATCTCCCCCAAAAATACTAGTATCTGATTTTACAAATACTAAAACCTTTAAGGGAGGTTCGAACAAAGATTTTTAGATCATTTAGGAATTTTAATGGGGGAAAAAGAGTAAAAATTGAGAGAGATATGAAGGAATGAACTTACCTCTTCAAATCTGGACGATTTGAGGAATCCTATGAAGTTCGGCACCAAATCGCGATAAACCAGAGCTCCAAAGAGGGGGGAGAGAGAATGGTCTCGTGGATGGGTTCAGTGGTCTTGGGATCCACTTGGAATAACCGAAATATCCCAACAAATGAATAAGATATAACATAATCAAATTTTATTTTTAAAACAAGAATTGGGCTTTCGGGCAGGCCCAACCCCTTAGATAAAAACCCAAATAAACTCTGGTTATGGATTTCTAAAAGATCCAAATTACCTTGGTGGTGTTAATAGGTTAGGTGAGGTCAAGTAGGAATTTGAATGGATGAAAAATATTGAAAAATGAAAATGTTATAGAAGATACAAAATTTATTTTTTAATCTGAAATTGGGCTCACGGTTTGGCCCAATTCATGAACTCATCTATTCCTCCCTAAAACCTAGGTAAACCCCCAAAACAAAGCAAGGATGTAAATTAATGAAAAAAATACCTTTAAAATATGTCTTTCATGTGACAATTCTCCCCACCATAAAGCATTCCGCCCCCAGAATGCCACAACAAGACCAGATGCAAAAGCAAAGCCCAAACGATAGACCAAGACAAAATTCCTTGCCACGTTTTCACCCGCTTCAAAAAGGACGAACATCTCCAGTTGATCAAACGAAGGAAGATAATACTCTAACCAACCAAAAAGTACCCCAATTACATAAAATTATGAAAATCATTAAAAACACATCCCAAAACAAAACACCTCAAACACTACAAGATGACGCTCAAGCAATCCACTTGAAACGAACAACGAACTCGAATAACGCTACCACAACATTACGTAAATAAAACCATTGGGTGTTCTCCAACCCCAAAATTACCCAAGTAACAAATTTTTGGATAGATAGACTTGAACTATACTACCTCCTACCTAGAATACACCAAGGAGAAAACTGAGTCACTAGTACGGGGTGACCCAATCTGGACATCCCACCACCAGGGACAACTCAATTTTCTTAGATAGAATAAGGATAACAATTGGGGAAGGAACAAACGGTCTCCCCATCATAAGGGTTAAACTAAAATTATTCCTTTTCTAAGAGAACATACACGATACCCATGATGGGTCTCCCCGCCATAATAATGAACACAACTTTCCATAAGACAAAATCAAGACACTAACAGGGGGCCTCGAACGGAATTCCCAGCATTAGGGGTAGATTAATATCAGAATTATTCAAATGAAACTTAAATGAGTACAATTGTGGGTATACCCCAAACAAAACCCAACCATATTAACTAAATATTATGTGATAACAACAACAAAAACAAGAGAATTTTAAGGAGCTGGCATGGCTGCATAGTTGGTTCACACAGTTTGGGAAACTGCGAGTTAACTGTGTGGATAATTCTGTCCAAAGAGGAAACTTCACACAGTTTCCTTGGCCAAGGATCATGGACGTGCGGAGACCATGCAGTAGCTACTGTCTCTTATCACACGGTCCCCTGGGTTGGCACATGGTTACTTCTAACCACGTACAAACTATGCACTTCAACCTGCCTAACCCAAATTTTAAACTTTTCTCCAAAAACACAAGGGACCCCAAAGGGGAAAAAAACAACTCATGGTACGACATGGGAACAAGGTACTCACACCTCTTTCCACCAAATGTGAGAAATTAGAACAAGACGATGACACTAGAGGTTTAAACTATTCCTATCTTTCATATTGAGGATATGACCTTGACCAAAAGTTTGAACGACTCTAGGATTTCCCCTAACTACGCGCCAGCTTCTCTCCGGGGCCTATGGCTGGAGCTCAATGGATTGAAGCATCTTTGGCCTCGCAGTTAGGATTTGGAACCCCCTAAACTGAAAATCTTCTTCCAGTTCCAAAAAAAATTATACTGTAATCTAAGATGGTCTCATTGAGACATGACACACTTCAAACCCGCTTTTCCCCAACCCATCATTTTACCAAAACAAGAACTTAGAGGATGCACACACATCACCCATTTTTTTCTTCGGATGCTAAATAGAAGAATGAAAGGAAATATAGAAACAAATTCCTCTAGAACATAGAATTTAGAATTTCTTATAGGTAGACACACATCCAACAAAAAAAATAGTGACTCTCATAAGATTTCACAATCTTCACCCTTATAGTCAAATGAACACATGACATCGCAAGGCATCACCGAACATAACCATTGTGGATAAAATAAAACACAAAGATACGGACCTTGTACTAAGTCCAAAATAGCACATGATCCCATCAAGTGTCCATAATAGCTACTCTTGGCCAGATCTTGCACACCGGTGGCCTAACATGAAATCTTGCTTCAATGAGACTGATGAAAGAACCAGAGGCCCTTTAAGACATCATTCTACACTAACAACCCTGAACTTCATTGACCTTAGACAACTTAGGAAACATAAGAAACTAAGGTCGATTTCAACCTCCCACAAACACTCTCCCACTATAGGGGGATCCGCATAATTGAAAAAGAAGAGGGGTAAACACAATCTTCAAACCTCAAGAATAAAGTCCTTATGTTGATCAACTGGAGGATCATCCAACGGTGAATCACCATAGGCCAAACATGAATCATACATTAACACTTTATGGGGGCATACCCTATCCTATAGGAAAACCCAAGGACCCAACCAATCTGGTTATTTTGTCACAAAAGACCACAAACCTGAACCAAACACATGATGGGATCCACCACATTGGCCTCCCAAACTTTTCCTCAAAAGAGACCACTAACCAACACTTCATTCCAACTTATCAATGAAACACCAAACCAAAACATCGTTCAAACATGAGGGGTTATTGAACTCAAAATATCCCACAATAATAATCCCGAAAACACATAATCCATACCTCCCAACCATACATTATCAAAACACAACACTTTCCTTCAAAAAAATTATTTAAAAAAAACAGTGTTGGTGGGTTGTGCATTTACCAATGGTATCTCATGAGCCTCACACATGCATGTTTACATGCCACACTAGGAACCCACCTCATATCCATCCATATTCCCAAATAAACCTATGCATGTGGTCACCCTTAAGAGCACCAATTACCAAAAATCAAACCTTTCCTCTTTTTAAAATAAAAACTTTAACCACAAGTTTCCTTTATCAAAACACTAACCATAATATCAATACCCAATTTTTCATCTCACAAACCAATTTAGAAAAGAATGCATAATTCAATAAAAGCACATATTCATGCCTTACACAATTGTTTCAAAACATTTCAACCCATTTCAAAACACTTCTAATTTCATGAAAAACATCGTTTCATAAATCTCCATTTAATTAAGAACTCAACTCTTCTCATTTCATGAAAAGGTTCTAAACATTCATAATTTTTTTTTGTTCAGTAGTCACCAAACCCAAAATCCATCTTCAACCCCCACACAAAAATTCTAGAACACTTAATTCAATCCAAAACACTTTTCCAAAGTTTAAAAAAAGTTCCATTAGAAACATATTTTCAAAACCCCAATTAACATAGTTCATACTTTCAAAAGAGGTGTAAACACATAATTTACCCTTTTGAAATAATTATGAAATTTCATTTATAGGAATTAAAAAAACATAAAACCACTTTCAATTTACTAGAAAATAACTTCACAAAAATTCACACTCCTTAAATTGAAGTCTTTTTTTTTTGCTTAAAAAAACCAAGTTTCCAAGATTCCAAAACAAAGAGACACAAGACAATGTGAGAGGAAACTAGTTTCGGTGGGTGACTTGGACATATGGTTGGCAGCCATATTCCAATCACTTCACCGTCACAGAGAGTATTCTAGGGAAATATCCACGGCTCCACATGGCTTGTCAGGCCCTGCGAGCTCACTGAGATTATTCGCCCAACTCTCTTTTCATTTCCCATAGTCATCATTAAACCAAAAAAAATCAAAGGACTCAGATAAATCCATACTATCCATGGTGACTTGAATC
Organism: Viscum album; assembly: GCA_963277665.1. Classification (NCBI taxonomy): domain Eukaryota; kingdom Viridiplantae; phylum Streptophyta; class Magnoliopsida; order Santalales; family Viscaceae; genus Viscum; species Viscum album. The sequence continues at coordinate 983,515,456 of OY728157.1, forward strand.
CCATCATGAGGTTTGCTGTCCAGGAACACTACCCATCACTGAAATTTCAAGTCCCAAAAATCTTATCTCCAGAATATGCTGACTCTTCCCCAAATAACATGACCCAAGGAGCGAACCTCCTCTGATACCATTTTGTCACGAACTGAATCTGGCTGCCGTCAAAACCGACACCAAACCTAGACCGTGACATGACCCGAAGGGCGTTCCCTATCCCCACGAGCTATCACAAGTGCCCGGGTATCATTTATTTTTGTTTGGGAATGATTTACCCGAATATGAAGGCATAAAACATTAAAAACAGTCAATAAACTGAATCTGAAAAATGTAAACCAAAATATGTTTAAACAAAAACCATAACTTAATAAATATTTTTAAAGACACTAAAAGTGGTCTAAAAACAAATAATGACAACATAAAGACATCCCCATGGACTCCACACGACAAGGGTGTCATCACCCGCAAGCCTTCTCTGCAACTTCACCCCAACGATGGGGACTAACACCCTGAACCGCCATCACCCTTAACCTTCCCTTTACCTGAGTCAAGCATAATCAGGTCTACTTAATCCCAAGGGGTGTAAGTATGGTGTGAGCCTAAGCCTAATATGATACCACCAGATGATTCCAAAGAGCATGCAATACAATGTGAACAAAACAAGCAATTTTAATACACAAGGTGAAACAGTGTTAAAATTCAAAGAAATGCAACTTTCAAATGAAAACAGTTTTCAATCCAAGAATTCTAGTATTTTAACACATTAAATAGACATTTGAGCTTCTGTAAAGTACTTCCCAAACACCCCAAAACAAGGGTAAATACCACAATCCAATGAGCATCAAAATCGGGAACACCCCTAAGCACTAGGTTGTCTCGGGCCCTATGTACCTCGTACCTCAGTGTAGAGTAACCATAGAAAAATCTGTTCTCATGCACGAGCCACTATTAGGGAACATACCCATAACCTAGTGGTCCCCAATCATCATTCACATATTTTAGTTATAGTTTTCATTATCCAAATGATAAGTGGAACAGGGACAAAACCCATCCGATCCACTAGTCGTACTAGTACAAATACGCCCCACCTAGGTACCCAGGCTTCCCCTTTTGTGCTCAAACAATTTCAGAAAACAACACACATCCTTTTGCATATAAAATTTTACTACTGGTCACAAACAAATAGTACAATATCTACACACATTTTATACCATTTAAAACACACAATAAAATAATTTTATTTTCAATAAAAAAACCTCTCAAAACATCACATTGTTTTGCACCCAAAGCTCTTTAAGGTATCCACTTTTCACACTATGTGAACACTTGTAAGTCATTAAAACAAAATTTCAGTTCAATACCCTTTAATGAAACCAACAATTCAGTTATGGGGCAGCCCAATGTGAACCAAGAAGTTATATCTTTTAAAAATCACTATTTTCACACAAACATGGCACTTAAAGCCCATTTTCTTCCCAAACACCATTTAAGCAAACCTTCAAAGAAATAAAAAAAAGAATAAACATTAAAAAAATGATTTTCAGTCATAATACAATTAAATAAAATCAACTAAGTAATTATAGGTCATCCCAAAATGAACCAATGAAAGATTTGAATGAAAAACCCCCAATTTGACCAAAAAATGGAACTTAAAATTCATTTTCATTGTAAATGCAACTAAAACCATTTTTTACAGAAACATTCAAGGGAAATAAATATTAAGGAACCATGAACACAGAAAGCTAATTCACAAAAATTGCACACAAAATGGAATCACCTATCAAAACCAGGGAAACCCTTGAACACCTTGTGCGAAAACTCAAACGCACCATCGCTGCACCTCAAGGAAGGTAAACCAGACCTAAAACAAGAATTTCAGACCATGAAACACAAGATAAAACCCTAATCCCTGGACATTAGGAACCTCAATGATAAGGGAATAAACCCTAGGTAAATTGGATGTAACCCTAAACAAATTGAAAGAAGAAAGAAGGAGAACAACTTACTTAAAATATCTTGTAGAAATATCCCCCAAAAATACCAGTATCTGATTTTAAAAATAATCAAACCTTTAAGGGAGGTTCGAACAAAGGTATGTAGATCATTTAGGAATTTGAATGGGGGAAAAAGATTAAAAATTGAGAGAGATATGAAGGAATGAACTTACCTCTTCAAATCTGAACGATTTGAGGAATCCTATGAAGCTCGGCACCAAATCGCGATAAACCAGAGCTCCAAAGAGGGGGGAAAGAGAAGGATATCGCGGCTGGGTTCAGTGGGCTTGGGCTCCACTTTCAATCACCGAAATATCCCAACAAATGAATAAGATATAACATAATCAATTTTTATGTTTAAAACAGGAATTGGGCTTTCGGGCAGGCCCAACCCCTTAGATAAAAACCCAAATAAACTCTGGTTATGGATTTCTAAAAGCTCCAAATTACCTTGGTGGTGTTAATAGGTTAGAGGAGGTCAAGTAGGAATTTGAATGTATGAAAAATATTGAAAAATGAAAAATTTATAGAAGATACCAAATTTATTTTTTAATCTGAAATTGGGCTCACGGTTTGGCCCAATTCATGAATACTCATCTATTCCTCCCTAAAACCTAGGTAAACCCCCAAAACAAAGCATGGATGTAAATTAAATGACAAAAATACCTTTAAAATATGTCTTTTATGTGACACCTTCCAGATTAATCTCTTAAAAAATTTCCCTATCCACGACCTTGGTATAGGTAGAAATCTTTAGCAAGAATAACTATGACCAAATATTATATTTAATACCCATTTATAACCTTTGAACATTCATCTTCTAATTATATAAAACCTCAAGTGAAAATAAGGTGATTTTGGTGAATTGATTAGTGTACTATCACTGTCTAATTTCCTTTATTAAGGTTGAAGAACTCAATTAATTTTACCAAGGTCATACTCTTTGGATATAATTTCTTAGTGAAAGTGGACTTGAAGTCTTTCCACTTAAATCCCTCATTATTTTTTACAATATAATTGATTCCCACCATCTACTATTTGGACCTTCTAACTTGAAGATAGCACACCTCACCTTGATAGAATCAATAATATCTAGGAATTCAAAGAGTCTTTCAATATTTCCTGACCAATATTTGACATCCTGGGTATCTTTATTACCTTGGAAAGATGATTCTTTTTTATGAAGAAACTCTTGGGATTGATTCCTATCATCTTCCCTTTGAGGTTCCTCCTCTGTATCTTGAATAAGGGTATGTGCCAAACCATATTCCATGGCTTGTAATGTGTGAAAAACTTATTTAATGATGTTTTTATCAGCTTGAGAGTTTCCCTACTGAGGTTCATTGACAACACTATCTCAGGGATCCACTCGAAATATTCTATTATGCATGGTACAACACATCATTAGACATAGAGACACAAGAACATGATATCTAGGAATCAATTCTAAAATAAAATTGTAGTATTCACCTGAAATTATTAAGATACATGTAAAAATAATGACTAGGATAAAAAAATAATGAATCCCAAAATACACATTTCCTAACCACTAATGGTAAATTAAGGCTCTTCAGGATGAGATTTGGTCAAACACTAACTCACAATACACCCTTTAACTCCCAAAATTCATATATCCTGTCTACCAATACATCCCAATATGCGTACCAATAACGAGAATAGTAAATATATCCTTTGATACCAATTTTTCACAAGCCAACATGAATTACCTAATTTTACAGAACTTGATCCAGTCCTGACATGGCCCAAAGGGCATTCTCAATCCCCATGGACTAGAAACAAGCTTTTAGACATAAAGAAGTGCCTTTGGGAATGATTTTCTACAAAAAACATAAAAAAGATAACATGAAAAAATATAATGTTGGTATGAAAATACAAGAGTGAAACTAGATAGAGTCAAAATTAGCCAATAGGTTTCCAAAAACCACAAAACCAAACCAATGTGCATGTAAAACAAAAACCCACTCCATGTGACGTACAACCACCACCATAATCCCACACCCTACTAATGAAAAAACACACTATCACCCAACAACACATATCCCTTGCCTATATCACATATAACAATATCTACATACACCCATAGGTGTATGTCAGGTGTGATAAAAACAAGACCAGTAAGATCCTGCCAAGTGTTTCATAAGTAGAATTTATAAAATAAACCAATTATTATCTAGTGAATAAAAATAAGTCATGGGATAAAAATTAAATATTTTAATATAAAATATGGAAAATCTATCTTTTTCATAGTTTATAAAACATGCCCATAAAACAATTTTAAAAGAATTCCTATAACATTCCAAACATACATCTCAAAGGTAATCATCAAGGAAAACTATCCCATTTGGACACATTAGTTCCAAGTTAGTGAGTATATTCATAAAATTATCATGATTAGTAGGACACCTGGTGTGTGGATTACTCGAGTATAATAGGACTAGGGGTAATATTTCACTCCCGAGATTGGTCCTTTCCAAAAATTAGACTATCATGTGTATAAATTACCCTAGAATAAGAGACCAAGGGGATAATAGTTCATACCTGAGGACTTAGCCCTAATTCCTCATCAATAACTAATGTCCTTACCATATTAGAATCATTCAAAGAGAATTTAATTTTTAAAATAATAAAAAAAATCATTACAACCATTTTTGTTAACAAAAAAATGGGAGAAATAAATTTATATAAATGTTACCAAAACTACTATATTTTAAAATTTATTCCTTTAAATCCATTTCAAAATTTAATTTTAAGAATAATCTATACACCATGTTTTCCAACTATTTTAGAAACAAAAATAAAGGAATTAGAAAACAAGGTTTTTATAACAAATAAAATTCATGAATCTACCTACCTTGAAACACTCAAAAATTCAACCCCCATGTGGGGACCACAAGCCAAAATGAACTGAGTATCCTAGGAATCGAGGATGTACAATAAACTAAGAATTTCCAATAATGAATCTCCAAATTACCAATTTCTAGAAGGAAGGAATATAAAGGAATCACTTACCCCCACAATTCCCAAACAACACACCATGAGGATTGGAGATCTGAACAAATCCCCTCAATTCCATAAATAATTTAATATAATATTATTATAAACCTGAATCCAATAAATTTCCATCAGTTAATTGGATGATTCACAGTGACAAATAATATATATACAAAGAAGAATGAAACACAAGATCAAAACAAAGATATACTTACTAAGATAGTATCATGACTTTGATCAGCACTCTAATCCACCAATAATTTGTGTTGGAAGAACCAAAGATGTCCCAAGATATTTCCTAAGTTTAAATGTATTGATTTTAGGTTAAGGTAGGAGTATTAATAAAAAGGGGGTTTCAATGGTATAAAAATATGATACTAGCCTTATTAATTTTTTCCAGATTAGCGTCACTGGCTAGCCAATTGAATCCCACTAGCTAGCCAGTGGCCACTGCATAAATGTAGTAACCATTACTAGGCCCACTGGCTAGCTATTTTCCCTCACCAACTAACTATTAGACCACCTACAACTTCATTAGTTATAGATTGAAGTCTACACCTCACCCACTCATCAAGTCACACCCTTTAACCCTCTTACAAAACAAAACCATTTGAAATAATCAAGAAACTAAAAAATAACGAGAGAACAAAATAAGGAAGAGGTCATACCAGAAAATAATATGGGGATGTTACACCAGTGGTTTGGCCTGACCCCACATTAATCAGGGAAATTTTTTTATTTTTCTAAGGGGTTTTCTTAAAGCTCCTTTGAGTTTTTTACTTCCGGGTGTATGATATAAGGGATAGTTTTTCATATCCCTCTTTTTCCCATCTATTTATTGATCTATGTGGTTTTTAATGAGTTTGGATCATTTCATGAAGTGATATTTTCCTCCCTTTCTTCTTCCTCTTAAAATATTTTGATTATTTGGTGTAGTGATTTGAGAATTATTTCACTAGAGCATGGTGAAATCACTTTTAAATTATGGGAATGTAAAGACCCAGAAATTTAAAGGAAATTTTTTTCTTAATTTTTTTGGGAATTTTAAAAGAACACAGTTTCTGACAGTGCCTGATTCCGAGGCTCGGTGTGCCCGGAATTATTTTCCGAAGTTTAGCTCGGGTACGTTCAGTGAACGAACGAGCGGGTTTTTCTAACTTTTGAACCAGTGCTCAGAATCGAATTCTGAGGGCACCGATAAAATCTCAGTGCCGGTATTTGCTTAGAAATGCCTTTTCTGGAGTTGCGTTTTCTCGGGTGTGGTTTTTAATTTTTGGGGTTAAGTTAAGAAATAAAATAAAGTGGTGCGACAACTTTATTTTATTTCACTTAAAGCCACTTAAAAGCCACTTAATCTAAGTTAAGCAGATAGGGTGGAACCCAAAATATCCTACCCACTTGGTAGGATATTTGTGAGGTGGGGCCCGCACGAGCCCCACCGTTTCTTTCCTTCTAAGTAACGCACCTGCAACCCCCCTCTTTAATGAAATCCATCCGTGCGTTTTTCTAGTTAAGAAACACCTCATTAATTGGGCAGTTAAATCGTTACAATTAATTCATTGAATTAATTGTTCGTTTCTTTTCTTTTAAAATTCAAACGTGTCATTTGCTTTAATAAAATAAGATAACTCTTATTTTATTTCTGTTGTAACTTGTGGCATGTAGAGTATTTGGAGGAAAGCATTCTTCTTCGGGGAAGAACACGAAGAACGCGAAGAACGCTCTGACCTCTGACGAAGAACGCCAAACCCTCGGAGATCGACGACGTGACGCCGTGTACCACGACGTCAGTGATGTTTCTTCCGCGATGCTCCTTCCGCGACGATCCTTCTCTTCCATGACGATCCTATTCTTCCGCGACGGTTAATTCCACGATGAACTCACGTTCGACGACAATGCTTGAGGTAGGAATTATGTTTGAGAATGATTTTATTCCCCTGTTTCTTTCTTTCTAAAGAAAACAAAGAACACAGATCAACTTATTACCTAGTTGATCCACGAACGATTTCCTTGTGGTTTGGGAATAATCTGTTGTGGGAAAAAACTGTTTGGGTTGTTTCTCTTTTGTTCGTGAAGTTTTCCTTGTTGTTCTTCATCTTTTGGGCTGCTTGTTACCAACTTAACGGGAGGAGGTCGGACCGCACGAACACGGCAGACTCTCCTCCCCCTTTGTTTTCTTGATTCGTTGCGGCACGAACAAAGGCGGCACAGTGAAATGGCATCGTGCGGACACGAGAAAGAACGCGGTGAAGAAGCGTGGCGCCGTCACGCCGCGCTGTTGAGGCCGAACGAAACTGTGGGCGGAGTCGGGGCCGAGGAGGCGATTTAAAGACCCCGTGTTTTGTTGTCGAAGTTCGGATCGACGGATGATGGTGAGGCGGGCAGCGAAGGAATTTTTAAGGCTTTGAAGTGAAGGTCGGGTCCCGATATGATCTCTGCCGAAGACCGCAGGCAAATCGGACCATCGGAGCGCGTCTGGTGGTCCGCGGAAGCCCCCGCCGGCGCGGCGGCGCCGGCGGCCGGGGGCGGCGCCGCCCGGAGTGCCGCCGGAAAAATCCTCCGCGGTGGTGGAGCGTGGTCCCGCGACCGTGCGGGACCGGAGGGGGCGGCGGGACGCGGCCGGCTGCCACGTCCGCTAGCACGGGCGGCCCCACACGGGGCCGCGGTTCTTCACGTGGGGGCAGCGCCTCGCTCTGATCTGCTCGGTCGTAACCGGCCAAGCCGACCCACCGGCCGGGCCAGGTCACACCCAGGCCGGGCCGGACCACCCCGGCCGGGCCGGGTCGCACCATCCGGGTCGGACCCGAACCCGGGTCGGGTCGACCCAGGGGGGTTGGGCCGTGTCGGTCCGGGCCCAGACCCCCCGTTTTCGGACCCTTTTCGTTCTTTCGCCCATATCTTGAGCTGTAGACCTCTGATTGATGCACTGTCAGTGGCGATGTGATTCTTGGATCGAGATGGTCGTTTCGGTATATTACACTCAAGGTTTAGGAATACTTTGGGTTCGACCGGGTTGGTTCGGATACGAAACCAATCGTGCCCTCAAAGAGGAAACACTTATATCTTGAGCTCCGGATGTCCGATTAACGTGTCGTCTACTTTGATGGATTCCTCTAAGTGAGACGGATCTTTTGGCTTACTCCGCTTGAGGTTTGGATGTCGTCGGAGTGCAGTCGGGTTGGTTCACTAACGAAACCAACTGGGCCCCTGGAACGAAAAGGCCAATAACTCACAGACCGGGCGTCCGATTGACGCGTCGTCTGTCTCGTTGAATTCCTCTTGATGAGATGGAACTTTTGGCATACTTCGCCCGAGTTTTGGTTGTTGTTGGATAGTGGCCGGGTTGGATTGTATCTGAAATCCAACCGGGCCCCTAGAACGGAAAAGTTGATATCTTTCAGACCGGACGTCCGTTTGACAAACCGTCAGCGGCGTTGGTGATCTCGTTGAGAAATGGTCCCTATGAGTATACCCTATGAGAGTTAGGGGTACAATTGAAGATACGGCCAGATTGGTTCGCACACGAAACCAACCGGGCCCCGGGGATGAAAAGGCTAATAACTCATAGACCGGGCATCCGATTGACGCGCCTTCTGTTGCGTTGAGACCCCTAGGACGAGGTGGTCCTTTGAGATACTTCTTCGTGGGACTTGTGATACTTGGAGTATCGACCTGTAGCTCATGGAGGAGACCCTCCCAGAGATGAGCGTGTGGAGTACAGAGACCGTGTAGCCTACTGAGACCTAACGACTGCTTGACCGGATCGACTTGGAGTGAGTCGACTAGCCGAGTGGATGGAGCACTACTTTGTGAGGTGCAGACCCATGGCGGACGGAGCACTACTTTGTGAGGTGCAGACCCATGGAGGACGGTGCAGACCCATGGTACTCGTCTGGAGAGTACCTCTGCAGGCTACTAGGGGGTGTGCACTACTGTGTTTGGGTGGCATACCCTGGCGGGAAGCACTACTATGTTTGGGTGGTTGACCCGCGGTACTCGACAGGAGGAGTACCTCAGCAGTCTTAGGTTAGTGAGCAGTACCTCGGAGTCGTGACAGGACCACTATACACTCCAGAGACGGAGCTCTTCAGCAGTTACGGTTTCGATAATGAAAATCCTGGTTTGATCTGAGTCTATGACCTTTGTGTTTACCTCTTGATTGAGATGGGTCACTTGATAACTTAGGTATATGTATGGGCATATACCTGGGTGGTGGTTATCTGTTGATTTCATGATCTTGGTGTTTTCCTCATGATTGAGATGGGTTACTTGATAACTTAGGTATATGCATGGGCATATACCTAAGTAGAGGTTATCTTTTGAGATATTCTTTGTGGTTATCCATGTTGGTTTTAGTGAGACCTTGAGGGTCTCGGGGTCCCTACTGAGTATCGTTATACTCACCCCTGCACGGGCTATGCCCGCACCTCGTTGTGTTGGTTGTAGACGACGGACAGTGCTGACGGTGGCCGAGTGTTCTAGGACTGGACGGTACCCGGAGGTGGACCACACGACGAGTCAGTATCCGGAGGTGGACTTCGCGACGAGACGACAGACGAAGGAGGTTGACGGGCGAGAGCGTTGTGGAGGCTATCTGTACCTACCCTTCAGGTAGGATCCGTGGTGGACGATCCAGGAGCTGCGTCATCTGTACCTACCCTTCAGGTAGGATCCGAGGAAGATGACCCAGGAGCCTCTTCCGTCCTTCTAGCTGTTGTATTTTTTTTGTACTTTGTTCAGTTGTAGTTGTAATTTCATTTGGGTTTGTATTCTGGCTCATTTACCTTTCAGCACTTCTCTTTGTACTTAGTGTTTTATTTCTGCTTGTACTCTGTGGTGTTTTGTTTAATTTTATAAAGGCAATTCCTTCCCAGTTATCGAGATTTACGCCTTTGGTGCTAGTCGCCAGCCCTTGGCCTATGGAAGGTAGGCTTGGGGTAGTCATGGCACAGGCCTCGAGGACGGGTCGTGACAAATTGGTATCAGAGGAGTCGGTTCTACCGTAGAACTTATAACTCTGATATTTTCTTTCTGTGAAGAAATAGTGTTAAGAGTACCGAGTGTGGTTTTCAGTTCAAGGAGTCCATTTTTGGTGCGGACGGCCAATGTATCCATACACCAGGACCCTGACAACTGATTTCTGACTTTGTGCACGAAAACACTGATTGCGTGTGTGTTTCCAGAAGTTTTTAAATGTCAGCTCAAACCAGGTCAGTTCACCGGGTATAATCGTTTGACCGTGTCACATTGTTTCTTTTAGGATGCCTTTTCTCGGATGACTAGCTAGAGCCCAAAGGGATGTGCATACTGACAGCCTATCAAGTGACAAGGCTTCGGTACAGGGCCCTCTTGCAGTCGAGGCACCAGCAGAGGCACCAGCGGTACTACCATACGTTGGGCCACCGATGCCACTATCCCTAGAAGTAGGCGATGCACGCCACTTGAGCGTGCTGCACGAGTTCCAGCGCCAGAGGCCACCCAGGTTCTGAGGAGAGACGGACCCTCAGGCAGCTGAGGATTGGCTGGAGGTTGTGGTGAGAGTCTTCAGGCTAGTGGGGATGCTGGTAGACTTCATGGTGATCTTTGCTGCCATCCTTCTTCAGGCAGCATCAGGCAGGTGGTGGAGCCACTTGTTCCAGTTTTGTGACGGGATGAACTTCACATGGGAAGACTTCGAGACCTTCTTCACGATGGAGATTGTGCCAGTAGCTCTACACCCCAAACGTGTACAGGAGCTTCTGCCTTTTCTGCAGGGTTTTCGATCAGTAGCTGAGTCATCTGTGGGCAGTAGATAGATGATGCAGAGGTCCAAGAGGAATAAATCCAGTCGTACAAGGAGTAGGAAGTGTTATGAATGTGGCAGTAAGGGTCACCTGGCACGTGACTGTCCGACCCCCTACACAGTCGATCCGCAGGCCTTAGAGGAGCCTTCGAGGCGGAAGCAGCGGCAGGTGCTTGAGAAACAGCCGAGAAGTGGACAAGGCAATAGAGCTCCGGGAGCAGGTAGACAGGAGAGAAACTAGTGGATACGTCCCTTGTACTTCTAGTTCCATGTTGATGTTGTATTCGTGTCTTTTTACTATGAACTGCAATAATAAAAAGACACTTATCTTTGTTTTCTTTCATGTCCCTTTGTTTGGTTGATACTGAGTGGTCCTGGTTAAAACTGTTAACTTGACCCTCACTTTTGAGATTTCTACTAGAGGAGACCCAGTGACCTCACACTGATTCCGATAGTGTGACTCGACCCTTGGAGGCGAGAGTGACAGTTGGATCTCTTGGTAGTTACGTCGAGGCCTTACGACGTCATCCATGGCATGAATACATCATTCATGTCAGGATTGACTATATTAGGCAATGGGCGTGGTTCATCCAGGGGATGAGACCAAGTTTCTCTTTTCGGAAAAGGATAAATTTTAGTAGCTCTTTCAGATCGTAGGCAAGGAAGGTGCAGATCATCCAGGAGCGAATAAAGACTGTATAGTGCAGTAAGAAATAGGAAACTGGCACCAGTCTTGGAGACTCAGGCATGTTAAATGTTTTCATAAGTAGAATCTTTAAGGAGATATGAGTCTGCGAAACAGCAGACATGGAGGCAGAGTTAGGAGAGCAGCATGAGGTGGTGTACATATTAACATGCTACAACCACCCGCCTTAGTTATCCCCACCAGGCTCAGGGAGCTAGAGGGCGGAGGAAGAGTGTGGCTTCATGCGGTCAAGGAGTGTGACCCAATAGCTCTAAAAATGATTAAAGGGACCATCTATGTCCACTACTAGATACCGTAGTAACAGGAATTGATACGAATCATTCCTTCCACAAATCTTGTCCCAGACCTAGATTTTCCGATAATCCGTGGACTTGACACTCACTTCTGGAGATACCTTGAGAGGAGACTCGATAATCACACTTACGCCGACAGTGTGGTCAGACCCTCGAGGCGAGAGTTTCGATTGAAATCTCTTGGTGGCACCGTCGAGGCCTTACGACGTTGGTTTGAGTATGGACTAGGCAATCACAGTTCATACAAAAATTCACGGTATTAGGAAAAAGTTTGTGGTTTAACTACGACGTCAGAATGGGTTTTCCTTGGTCGGTGAAAAAGGAAACCCCAGGAAGCACAGGGTAACTCATGCATAGGAGGGTGCGACCGATCACTCTTGAGTTGGTCAACCTTACCCTCGTGGCAGTAGTTGTTTTTAGTTCCAGTTCTAACAGGAATTGGAGACCTCTGGAGTTCGAGGATGACGATCACATCCTTATACGGGTCTCACCTCGACGAGGTTTATGGAGATGTGGGAAAGGCGTCAAGTTATCTCTGAGGTTTAGCAGACCTTCTTAGGTCCTCAGCTGGGTAGGCATGGTGGTTTACCACTTGACCCATCCACCTCAGTTGCACCAGGTGCACGATGACTTCCACATATCTCAACTAAGGAGATACGTGATCTACCCTTCGCATATCATCGACCATGAGGAGCTGGACGTTGGCGATGGGGTGACTTTCACGGAGGTTCCAGTGGTAATCGAGGATCGATAGGAGAGGATCCTATGAGGATGGTCGATTCCTCGGGTGCGCTTTCACTGGAAGTACGGGAACCTCCAGGTGAGCACATGGGAGCAGAAGGCCCAGATGCATGCTCGGTACCGCTTTTGTATCCCTAGTTTGTGTTAAAGCTTTACAAGGACGTAAATCCCTGAGGTGGTAGTAATGTAAAGACCCAAAAATTTCAAGGAAATTTTTTTCTTAATTTTCTTTGTATTTTACAAGAATGCAGTTCCTGACGGTGCCTGATTCCGAGGCCCAGTGTGCCCGGAATTATTTTCCGAAGTTTAGCTTGGGTACGTTTAGTGAACGAACGAGCGGGTTTTATAAATTTTGAACTGGTACTTGGAATAAAATTCCAAGGGCACTGATGAAATCGTAGCGCCGGTATTTGTTTAGAAATGCCTTTTCTGGAGTTGCGTTTTCTCGGGTGTGGTTTTTAATTTTTGGGGTTAAGTTAAGAAATAAAATAAAGTGGTGCGACAACTTTATTTTATTTCACTTAAAGCCACTTAAAAGCCACTTAAGCTAAGTTAAGCGGATAGGGTGGAACCCAATATCCTACCCACTTGGTAGGATATTTGTGAGGTGGGTCCCTTACGAGCCCCACTGTTTCTTTCCTTCTAAGTAACGCACCCGCAACCCCCCTCTTTAATGAAAGTCAACTGTGCATTTTTCTGGTTAAGAAATGCCTCATTAATTGGGCAGTTAAAACGTTACAATTAATTCATTGAATTAATTGTTCGTTTCTTTTCTTTTGAAATTCAAATGTGTCATGTGCGTTAATAAAAAAAGATAACTCTTATTTTATTTCTGTTGGAACTTGTGGCGTGGAGAGAATTTGGAGGAAAGCATTCTTCTTCGGAGAAGAACGCGAAGAATGGGAAGAACGCTCCGACCTCTGATGAAGAACACCAAACCCTCGGAGATCGACGACGTGATGTCGTGTACTGCTACGTCAACGGCATTTCTTCCGCGACGATCCTTCTCTTCCGCGACGATCCTCTTCTTCCGCGACGGTTAATTCCGTGACGAACTCGCGTTCGACGACAATGCTTGAGGTAGGGAATTATGTTTGAGAATGATTTTATTCCCTTGTTTCTTTCTTTCTAAAGAAAACAAAGAACATGGATCAACTTATTACCTAGTTGATCCGCAAACGTTTTCCTTGCGGGTTGGGAATAATCTGTTGCGGGGAAAAACTGTTTGGGTTGTTTCTCTTTTGTTCGTGAAGTTTTCCTTGTTGTTCTTCATCTTTTGGGCCGCTTGTTACCGACTTAACGGGAGGAGGTCGGACCGCATGAACATGGCCGACATTCCTCCCCCTTTGTTTTTTTGATTCGTTGTGGCAGAAACAAAGGCGGCACAGTGCAACGACACCGTGCGGACACGAGAAAGAACGCGGCGAAGAAGCGCGGCGCCGTCGCGCCGCGCCGTTGAGGCCGAACGAAACTGCGGGTGGAGTCTGGGCCGAGGAGGCGATTTAAAGACCCCACGTTTTGTTGTCGAAGTGCGGATCGACGGACGATGGTGAGGCGGGCCGCGAAGGCGTTTTGAAGGCTTTGCAGCGATGGTCGGGTCCCGAGATGATCTCTGGCGAAGACCGCAGGCGAATCGGACCACCGGAGTGCATCCGGTGGTCCGCAGAAGCACCCGCCGGCGCGCCACGCTGCCGTGGCGGCGGAGCGCGGTCCCGCGACCGCGCGGGACCGGAGGGGGGCGGCGGGATGCGGCCGCCTGCCACGTCCGCTGGCATGGGCGGCCCCACGCGGGGCCGCGGTTCTTCACGCGGGGGCAGCGCCCCACTCTGCTCCGCTCGGCCGTAACCGGCCGAGCCGACCCACCGGCCGGGCCGAGTCGCGCCATCCGGGTCGGACCCGGACCCTGGTCGGGTCGACCCGGTTCGGGCCGACCCATGGGGGGTTGGGCCGGGTCGGTCTGGGCCCAGACCCCCCATTTTCGGACCCTTTTCGGTCTTTCACCCATATCTTGAGTTGTAGACCTCTGATCGACGCACCGTCAGTGGAGATGCGATCCTCGGATCGAGACGGCCATTTTGGTATATTACACTCAAGGTTTCGAAATACTTTGGGTTCGGCCGAGTTGGTTCGGATACGAAACCAACCGGGCCCTCAGAGCGGAAATGCTTATATCTTGAGCTCCGGACGTCCGATTGATGTGTTGCGACTTTGATGGATTCCTCTAAGTGAGACGGATCTTTTGGCTTACTCCGCTCGAGATTTGGATGTCGTTGGAGTGCGGTCGGGTTGGTTCGCTCATGAAACTAACCGGGCCCCTGGAACGAAAAAGTCAATAACTCACAGACCGGGCGTCTGATTGACACGCCGTCTGTCTCGTAGAATTCCTCTTGATGAGACAGAACTTTTGGCATACTTCACCCGAGTTTTGGTAGATATTGGATAGTGGCCAGGTTGGATTGTACCCAAAATCCAACCGGGCCCCTGGAACGGAAAAGCTGATATCTTTCAGACCGGACGTCCGTTTGACGAACCGTCAACGGCGTTGGTGATCTCATTGAGAAACGGTCCCTATGAGTATACCCTATGAGAGTTCAGGGTACAGTTGAAGATACGGCCGGATTGGTTTACACACGAAACCAACCGGGCCCCGGGGACGAAAAGGCTAATAACTCACAGACCGGGCGTCCGATTGACGCGCCGTCTGTTGCGTTGAGACCCCTATGAAGAGGTGGTCCTTTGAGATACTTCTTCGTGGGACTTTTCAAACTTGGAGTATCGACCTGTAACTCGTGGAGCAGACCCTCCCAGAGATGAGCGTACGGAGTACGGAGACCATTTAGCCGACTGAGACCTGACAACTGCTTGACCGACTCAACTTGGAGTGAGTCGACTAGCCCAGTGGACGGAGCACTACTTTTTGAGGTGCAGACCCATGGAGGACGGAGCACTACCTGTGTGATAGTGCAGACCCGTGGTACTCGTCCGGAGAGTACCTCTGTAGGCTACTAGGGGGTGTGCACTACTGTGTTTGGGTGGCATACCTCGGCGGGAATCACTAATGTGTTTGGGTGGCTAACCCGCGATACTCGACAGGAGGAGTACCTCAGTAGTCTTAGGTTAGTGAGCAGTACCTCGGAGTCATGACAGGACCACTGTACACTCCAGAGACGGATCTCTTCAGCAGTTATGGTTTCGATAATGAAAATCCTGGTTTGAGCTGAGTCTATGACCTTTGTGTTTACCTCTTTATTGAGATGGGTCACTTGATAACTTAGGTATATGTATGGGCATATACCTGGGTGGTGGTTATCTGTTGATTTCATGATCTTGGTGTTTTCCTCATGATTGAGATGGGTTACTTGATAACTTAGGTATATGCATGGGCATATACCTAAGTAGAGGTTATCTGTTGAGATCTTCTTTTTGGTTATCCATGTTGGTTTTAGTGAGACCTTTAGGGTCTAGGGGTCCCTACTGAGTATCGTTATACTCACCCCTACATGGGCTATGCCCGCACCTCGTTGTGTTGGTTGCAGACGACGGACAGTGCTGACGGAGGCCGAGTGTTCGAGGACTGGACGGTACCCGGAGGTGGACCACACGATGAGTCAGTATCCGGAGGTGGACTTCACGACGAGACAACACACGGAGGAGGTTGACGGGCGAGAGTGTTGTGGAAGCTATCTGTACCTACCCTTCAGGTAGGATCCGTGGTGGATGATCCAGGAGCTGCGTCATCTGTACCTACCCTTCAGGTAGGATCTGAGGAGGACGACCCAAGAGCCGCTTCCATCCTTCCAGCTGTTGTCTTTTTCTGTTGTACTTTGTTCAGTTGTAGTTGTACTTTCATTTGGGTTTGTATTCTGGCCCATTTACCTTTCAGCACTTCTCTTTGTACTTAGTGTTTTACTTCTGCTTGTACTCTGTGGTGTTTTGTTTACTTTTATAAAGGCAATGCCTTCCCAATTATCGGGATTTATGCCTTTGGTGCTAGTCGCTAGCCCCTGGCCTATGGAAGGCGGGCTTGGGGTAGTCACGGCACAGGCCCCAAGGACGGGTCGTGACAGGGAATTTTATGTGCGGTGGTTATAGGAGGAAAGGGGATAATTAATGTAAGTCATTACTTACCATTTTAGTAAAGGTAGGTCACCCAATGAATTATTATTATATTTTTATTGATTTTAGAAGAAGATCGTGAAAAATTGAAATAATAAATTGGTGTTTTTTATTATAGTAGGACTCAAATCATGTCATAAGTTATTGTAAAGTTTTTACATGAGGGTTTGGAAATTATTTCACTACACATTTAGTGACCAAAGTAATAAATGCATTATATTTTATTGATATTCAATTCATTTTATTCCTTAATATTTATTTATTAATTGAGAATTTGGATGTTTTGTACCTAAAGTTTCATTTCTTTGGATTTTGTGAATATTTATAAAAATGGAAAAAAAATTATAGATTTAATTTATTTATTTAATTTCTTGAATAAAATAGATGGATATATATTAATTATCCTCAATTTTTCCTTGAAATAAAGGTAATATGTGGAGAATCTGAAGGCTATATAAATAAATAAATAATATGGTTAATTCCATATGTAAGAGTCACTCTAAAATTGATAAATTACCCTATATGTATGAGTCATTCTTATTAATTCATAAGAGTCATCCTTGGAATTAAGACAGTGAGTAAAGGTCACCCATTATATGCAAAAAAATTCTTCTATGTTCACAATGAACATTTGAGAAAGTACTTACATGGTCTCATGACATGCATAAAATTAACTCTTATAAGGCCTTGCATACAAAAAATTTATCGAGGATGATACATGAGAGTAACATTGGATGATACCTGATCTTAACCACGTGGATCACCCTATATACATAAATTTAAGGCCCTTTATATAGGGATGAAAATCCATGCTTTCTTAAGATGTGTAAGTTTCCTTACAAAGATTCCTATAATACATAAAATTAATTAGAGGATACGTAAAGTTAACCACTATATACATAAAGGTACAATTTTAGATAGTTTCACTCATTATATTAAGGGTGCACCCTTAACAACTATAGATAAGAGTAATATGGATAATGACAGAAATTCTATAAATGATATTATTTCCTCTCCCTTAGAAATTGAGTTACTGAGGGTTAAAGGAATTGGAATGGCTAAAGGAATCTAGGATAAGTTGAAAATTATTTATAAAAGAAACACAAAAATGAAGAAATGTAAGTTAAAAATTTATATATTTAAATAAAAATATCTTAAAATGGGATATGATAAATATTTGTGTGAGTCCTTCACAAGGTATAATAAAATTATAAGAACTATTAGAATCTTTGAAGAAAAATTAAAATACTAAACAGTTATTTAATATATATTTATAATAATTTCTAAAATATTTAATTATAAAGTTTTATCATTCAAAGTGAGAGAACCTTAAAAAATATCTCTAGAGGATGTGCATAATATTCCCCTTACATATGAGATGATAAAAGTTAATTCTATCAAAACTAGTGGAAAGTTTGATTATGAAATCGCCTTCAAATCCACTAAGAAAAGTCAAATAAATAAGTCAGTGATTATGATTTAGAAGATGGTGTGAGTAATAAGTTTGATGAATTCATGTATTTATTTTTATAGAAATTTGGAAAGAGGAACCAGTAAGTATAAAGGAAATTTACCATTTAAATGATTTAATTGTGGATCCATTGGATATTTTAATGCAAATTGTCCAATACTAAAGTGTAATATCCCACCCCAACTCATTGGATTAAAAAGAAATAGAGGTGATACTAACCATAGGTGAAATCCATGGGATACCAAAGGATAGAAATAAATTCAAAGTTATAAATAAATAATGGGGTGTGATTTTTTAACACCCTTAGATTTTATAAGTATTCCTTTCAAATAAACTAAAAATATTTGATAGTTTTCTTTACACGCAACCACATTTCTAAATGAACCATGATATAGTATAACTTTATAAAATGGCCATTTGATTTGAGGTATAAATAAAAATAACCAAGTTATTAAAAATGTATAAAAAGGTTTTATATAATGAAAATTTATTTATTTATTCATAATAAATAAGTACTCAATTTTTAGTAAAGTCATTTTATGCTTCAAAAATATGTTTTCTTCAAAAATGGTTTTTAATGAATTTTGTGTGAGGATATTATAATTAATTTATTCTAATTTTAGATATTTAATTTTATTAAAAGGATATCATTTTTTAAATAAGTATATCCAAATTATCTTTGGGTGAAATTTTGGTATTTTTCTGAAAAGATTAATTTTTCAATGAGTGGTGAAAAAATACTGATTTTATAAAAAATTGTATTTTCCATTCAAGATTTTACAAATTCCCATTTTTTTTAATTTATTTTAAAATTTTATTATTAATTTTGATTAAAAATAATCTAATAAAAAAAATTATAATCAACATTATGTTTATTTTTTTGTAAAAACATTTTTATACTTGAAAATGACTTTTTTTCTGGAAAACCGTTTTTCGTCATCTTTTATGGGTTTATGTAAAAATTAATTTCTAGAACTTATAGAAATTGAATTTTATAAAATTTATTTGATATTTGGAATCATAATTTATAAATATTTTTATTATTCTACTTTTATTTTTGGTCATAATTGATAACAAAAACAATAAATATTTTTTACCGCAGTTAAGGTTAAAGAGGGTTTACCGGGGGTTAAACTAAGAGATAAGGGTAATATTTCCATTTAAAATTATATAATAATTATTATTTAGAGGTATTTAGACCCTATATTATCTTATATTGAAATAATTTTCAATTTTGAATCATTTTTCTTGAGTAATACATTAATTATATTTTAATATTTTAATTAATTACCAGTGTATCATCTCCCTTACTTATAAAAGGGCACCTCCTATGCTACCTTATTCATGAATTTTGAGCCTTCTATATTATCCAATAAATAAATTTTTAACATAATTTATTACTTACCTTCACTTAGAGCTCCTTTTATTCTTCAAAGACCAATTTTTCAAGTATTAAGGTGTAATCCAAAGGACGCTTCTCAATGAAGAGGTATAACTCTTAATTGAGCGCTTTAAATTTTATTTCTTCTTACACCTTATTTAAAACTATAATATCCATAATAAAATAATTAATATAGTTTCATAAATATATTTTTATTTTATTATGATAATGGAACAACCTTTTTCCACATTTATGTCAAATGGGAAGTAAAAGTACCGCTTGTGCATATATGTAGACTTTCACCGCCACGTAGCAATATGATTCATTTTCCATCACCATATCACATGGTTGTTTATAATGATATATTTAACAAATATATATTATATTCATAATTTAATAATGATTATTTAATGAAAAAATATAATTTTTCTTTATTAATTTCTTTTTGTTAGAAAATGAAAACATCGTTCATATGTACGTATGGACTACCGTCTCTATGAATGGTGCAATACGTTTTTCCATCTCTTCCTTTTATGGATGATTACATATATGTATATAATGAATATTTATGATATTTATATCATTATTAACATTATTTATATGATTAATCCATGATAAAAGTACAAGTATTGGAACTACCAATCTGAAAATTTCATGAAAAACAAAACAGTTAACACCCAGAAACGAAATTTTTAATAAGAAATTATTTATAAATGTGTGTTGAAATGTTATAAGTGGATCATATATGATATTAAAATTAATAATGTGGTCATTTTATAAAATTATAATAAATTTAAATTTATTATACATGAGGTTAGAGTTCTTATTATGCATTTCGAACTTGAGGTAAGCGTTTTACGATACAATCTCATTTTTACTGAGATTATTTATTCCTAAATTTACAATAATGAAATTATAAGATATATCTCTAAAAAAATTCATAAATTTTATTCTAATATATTTATTTCAATATAATAAATTATTTAATTTTATTTTCCTCTCTTTAATTACTCAAGAGACTGAAATAATTGTTTTTAAGGAAAACCAACTTTATTTCTCTCTTAGGTCAAAAATACTTTTTCTTTCATATCCATGTTTTCTAAAATGTTTTCAAGATTTTTTTTAATAATAACCAATTATTTTTTAAAGTCATATTTACCTATGTTTTACTTTTTCAACAAAATTTAAAAGTAATATTCTTTTCATTTTCTGAACAAGGTACTTTTTACCTAATGTGCGAATAGAATCTTTGTTTTAATGATTACAGCATGAACAAAATTTACCTCCATAATGACCAATCAATTATTTTAAGATTAATTTACAATTTTCCAAGTTTATTTTCAAGGAAAATGTTTTTCTTAATATTTGGGATATTTTTATATTTTTAATAATTGATTTCAAAATGACAAGGTTATTTTCCACAAGAAATATTCTAATGATCTTTAAAAGGAATTTTTAAACTATGATAACATTATTTGATGTTAATTATGAATAATGGGGATATGATTCTATTATACCATACTTACTATTTCTATATATGGTTTGTGGTTATGATGATGAAATATCGATTAATATCATTTTTCTTTCCATGGGTTGATTTATGGTGGAATGATAAATGTTTTCATGTTCTTGTGGCATACATTTGAATAGATTATGAATATATGATATGTGGGATTAGAATTATATATCACTCAAATTAATTGGAGAAATATTAATGTTCTATAATCCAAAAGGGTATATGGAAGGTTATACCCAGCCCAAAATAGGGTAAATGAAAGGTTATCTCAAACCCAAAAGAGGGTACATGGGAGGTTATCCCAAGCCTGAAGCAGGTATATAGGCTATTAAACTAAGCCTAACATGTGATGAATATATATTTGGGTATCCTTGACATACTTTTTCTATAATTATGATTATTATATACTTTATTCCACTATTTTATGATATAAAATTATGCCAATGTTATGACCTCATAGATCATGTTCTTTGATTCCTTTATGATTAATATCATATGAACTTCCAACATTTATGTCATGACTCGTGATTATAATCTATGATATGTTGGGTATGGTTATCAAATATTAGTCACATGTTCTTATACCTTTATTCTGATTTTTTTCATAAATTACCATTTACATCTACCTTATGTACCCTTATCAAGCATTTGATCTCACTGTTTATTGTGTTTATTTTTTCCCATGATATAAAGAAAGTTTTTAAGTATGATATTTCTAAGAAGGGTGATGTTTGTGAATAACCTAGTGGGAGATGATGTATATCATTTACTTACCAGTTTTTTATATATCCAAGTTTCCAAATATACTAAAACTTTACAGCTCTGACATGGATTGTAATGATATGTAATGAATATTTATCAAATAAGATGTAATATTTATGTATGAAATATTTTGGTCATGATAGATTTTACCTTATGTAACCAAACTGTTGTTGACAATAAAATAAAGTGATATAGTATAATGCATGAAAGATTAATAGAATAAAATCAAATATTATATCAACAAGATAATAAGAGAATCAATGGAAGACAAAAAAAGACAAAGAATTCAAGTTAGAAACCAAAATTTTCAAGGTACCAAGGTGGAAACACTCCAAACTCTAAGACTCAACTAATTCCCAAGATCTAACTTCAAAAATCCACCACTATAGTATTGATTGGCTCTACTAGTAAAGTATGAAACCTTACCCTTACCTGTATCATTATAAATTGAATCTTTATACTCAACAAAGTGCATATATAGGGGTGAGTATAACAACTCAATAGGAAATCCCCAAGACTTTACATACATGAAACTAAGAAAGGAACAAGTTAGTTAATAGTTTATTATAAAACAAGAGGAGTTAATATCAATAGTTTAAAAAACACACATTTTACAGAAGTAGAACAATATTTCATTCCACTTGGAATCCCATTTCCACACACACACACCCAATAAATGCGTACAACCTTTAAAAAGTACAAACTTGTTAGAAGAAAACATTTCATTCCAATACCAAGTCATCTCCTTGACATTAACCATGTTCCCTTCCAAAACTGACCCTAAGTCTGAACCCAACAAGGTTTCATTGAATACATATATTAACACGCACCAAAAAAGTATTAAAATTTCATACGGACATGATTTTCATTAAATCAAAAGGCAATTTTTATCATTTTATCAAACACCACATGGGTGTCACCAACGGTTTACATTTTTAGAAACTAAAAGAATAAAATGGGTTTTCAAAAATAACTATCAACAGTAATTTCCATATAAATTACAAGTAAAACATTTAGAAAATTTAAAC
Organism: Viscum album; assembly: GCA_963277665.1. Classification (NCBI taxonomy): domain Eukaryota; kingdom Viridiplantae; phylum Streptophyta; class Magnoliopsida; order Santalales; family Viscaceae; genus Viscum; species Viscum album. The sequence continues at coordinate 983,538,252 of OY728157.1, forward strand.
CTTCATGTTCTAGAGAAATTGGAGAGTGGGGAAATCCACCTACCTTTAATGGTTGTAATGTGAATAAACACACCACAATATTATAGATCCTACCTTTCCTTTTCATTTCTTTAATGATTCCTTTCATTACCTTGGCTCAATGATTGAAGTTTTAATGAAGTCATCCTATGAAGAGAATAAGAACACCAAAATATCCTAGATAGTTCCTAGGGTTTAAGAGATATAGAGGGTGGGTTAATTTGAATCAAAGGGTGATAGAAATAATAAATTGGTCAAACCTAATATATTTCACAGTGTGATAGATAGATTCATGATGTGAATCTATGAGATTCCACATATATAAAATTCAAGTTTCCTTAACTTTGAAATCCTAAAAATGTATTCCTTCCATGAATAACATTTCATGTCTTAGAAATCCTCAAACAATATCCCAAATAATCTACCCAGAAAACCATTCATGCTCAGAATGAAATTCATGGAATCTTCCCAAAAACCAATCATGACATAAATAACCATTCATAGCATTAACCTAATCCTACAACCATATTCCAATATATGAGCTACTTTATTCTCTATAAAATTTTATAAATTCAACCCAATTGATCTAAATAGAAAAGAAATAGTATAAATTAATGACATACTTCATATCAATGATGCTAAATTCTCCCCACTATTAGTCTTTAAATCCTAAGAAAGTTAGATATTATCGGGGATTTAGAAGATATATATCCATTTATCTAACATTTATTTCTCTTTCTCCCAAGTCTCCTATTAAAAACAACCACTCTTTCACAATAAATACACAAAAAAAAATATAATTTCCTCAAAATAATTTATCTTGTATGTCCATGATATTTACCAATATATGGAAAAATGTAGCATCTAGATCAATAGGGGCGTGATACCATATAATTACATTTCTTGGATCAGGTTGGTACTTCTTCAATTGAGATACTTGAAAAAAATTATGGACCAAGATGAATCTTGGAAGTAAGTACAACTGATAAGTCACATCTCTAATATATTCAAGTATCTAAAATAGTATGATGTACCAAGGAGAAAAATTATCTTATTTCCCCAAATGATAATACCCAAGTCTATGAGAGTCTTTAAAAAATTCATGGTCTCCCAAAACATAGGGTAATGCGAAATGATGATGATCAGTATAAGATTTCTAATGGCTCTGGGATGTATCCGTTTTTCCTAATCATCTGAATCTTCTCATTCATCACGTGAATAAGGACAGGTCCAATTAGTGATGGTTCTCTTTTCTCTACCCAAAAAAGTAGAGACCATATATAAGAACATACAATTCCTTTAATGGGGCCATATGTATCATTGACTGAAAATTATTGTTATATAATAACTCCAATAGGTATAAATGATCCTACTACAAACCATAAAATTCTAAAACATAATCTTATAGCATGTATTCCAATGTATGAATTGTATGTTTTGACTTCCCATCCATTTGAGGGTGACACATCATGATCATGTAAAACTATGTTTCAATGGATTATTGTAAGATCACCCAAACCGCAAGGTAAATCTAGGGTCCCTATCTGATACAAAATAAACTAAAAATCCATGCAATTTCACCACTTCTTAGATGTACTTCTTTGCTAATTCATCCACCTTATTAAATTTTCAAATCAGAATGAAGTTGGAAAACATTGTGAGTTAATCCACAATCACCTAGAAGGAATCATACTTTTGAATCATTCTCAGAAAACTGGTGATAAATTCCATGGAAATATATTCCCATTTCCAGAAGATATGGGTAAAAATTTCAATAACTTAACCTTTTTTATGTGAGGCATTTGATAACATAATAATTCACTCTATACCTGACCACCAAAAGTGGATCCTCAACACCTTGTACATATTTTGAATGTTTGTATGAATCACCCATTTATAATGGTGATAAGCTAAAATAATATGTTCCTACAAGATGGAGGAACCACTATTCGATCTTGAAAATGAAACATTGAATTCCTATATTCTTTCTTTCCATCAACAGTCTCCACACCATTGAGGTTTGACCTTTTTTTAGTAATCAAGATTATATTTTTGATAATCCTTGACCTAATCATTAAAACCTAGAATAAGAGTCATTGGGAAAAATATTATAGCATTATTTCTCTCAGTATAATCCAAGTTCATGACAAAAAACATACTCATCAATTTCCACTGATCATGATCTTCTCTGTCTAATTGTTTATACAATTTCTAGAATAAATCATCCACCATTGAATTCAATTTTCCAAGTTTATAAACCAAGATAAATTCAAGAATTTATAGATACTCCACCCATCATAATTTCTTGATATTTAAATGTATTTTAAAAAAAAGTGTTTCAAGATTTTATAGCCAGTAAACATAATGAACTTCTCACCAAAGAGATAATGACATTGTGTTTAGTGAGAATGGACCACTGAAGATAATTCCAAATTATGAATCGGTAAATTATCTTCATGTAATCAAAAATATCATAATACATAATATATGACATGATTCTTTTGTATGAGAACACATCTCAAACTAATATAAGACAATATATCCCTCACTTGGTTCTAGAAAGATCAGGATAGGTTACAAACTAAGTTGAGCCTTGAGTTACTAGAAATATTTCAAACAATTAGGAATCTAATAGAATTAAATACCCTTTATTTTCAATGCAGTAATAGGATAATCCAAAAATGAAAAATCATGAACAAAGTAGAGATAGTAACCTTTCATGCCCAGAAATTTTTGTATCTAAAAAACATTCTTCGGTGATTGCTAATAGATAAAAAACTTATAGCTTTTTAGGTTTAACCGATACTACCTTCTCAAATATTAAATTCCAAAGAAAGAAAACTTATTATATATACAAGACACACTTAAAGAGTTTTTCATAAATTTTATGTTCCCATAAGGTGCTCAATATAATTCATAAGTGCGCTTCATGGTTATCATTAGTTCAAGAATACACTAGTATGCCATTAAAAAATACCACTTTAAAGGAATAAACTTTCATTTAAAAGATATGATTAATTAATTTAATAGATAATTTTAGTGCATTAATTATACCAAAGTTCAAGACAATGTTTCCATAATGATCATAGTGACTTATAAAATCTATTTTCCAAATTTCCTCCCTCTGAAATCAAAGTTAATGATACCCTAATCATAGAACAATTTTAGAAAACCACTTGGATCCCTTTAATTGATCAAACATATCATAAATTCAAGGAATTGGATATGGATTATTTATTATGAAATATCTAGAGTTTTTTAGAAGGAAACACATTGTTAGATAGCATACAATATATGCCACATTGATCTTAAACAAATAACTAAATATTATTATTTAATATAGTAGTTATCGCATAGCTATTAGAATAGAAGGTATGAATAGAATTAATTGAATTATAAAAATATGGTTTAAAATGTATATATAATTAATTCTTTGGTGAAAAATTAATTATAAATGACAATAAAACACTTTTTAAAATAAAAGGAAATGTTTTTCTAAAAAACTATTTAAATGCAAAAAATTATGTTTATAAAAAAATAAAATCACTATTATTGGATTATATTAATTAAATTTATATATAATATATTCAATATAATTTTTAACATTCATCCAATGTGTTTCATAGACATTATATAATAACAAATCCAATTTACACATAAAATATGTATTTTTCTAAAAAGACATTTTTGCCACATTTTGATGGCGCACTTGTTTTAAATATAGTTTTTGACACTTAAATAAATTCTATTTGAAAAAATAAACTTATTATTTGAAATATGAATATAAAAATTTAATTTGGTTTATTATTTGGTATTTTTCTGATAAGTTTCATGTTTTGATGAATAATGAAAAATACTGAATTTTAATTGAAAAAAGTTTTTTCCTATAAATAATTTATAGTGTTAAATTATATTTTTGATTGTTTTAAAATTATAATTTGATCAATTTTATATCATTTAATCCAATTTATGACATTTTAATCAATTTTTAAATGAATTTGGATATAAAAAATTTTCAATCTTTTGAATGTTTTCGCTTTAATAACCCATTTTTTCACCCCGTCAATGGGATTAATTTAAAATTAATTTTAGCTAATTATGTATTTTCTATTTTTAAAAATGGATTACATATTTGTAATCATAATCTAAAAATTTATTAAATGGGGCCCTTTTATTTTTGGATGATATTAATAGTAACTTTTATAATTTTTTTTACCATAGTTAAGGGTAACTCGTGTAATTAAGGGTAAAAATAATATTATAAATATTATAAAATTACCCTAACACTTGTCCTAATTTTATATAATGAGTTTATTTTGACAAAAATAATCCTTGGGACTATTTTATATCCTCTTGGAGACACTTGGATGAATTAAATCCCATTACAGTATTTTATTTTAATGAAAAGTCAAAGACGTCATACATATATTTTAATAAATATAACATTTTTGATATAGGGTTATTTATCATATATCTTCAACTATAAATAGTAATTTCAAATATAAAATATTTATATGCATCATTTTAATTTATTTTTAACTATTATGTGGAAAAATAATTACCTTAAATGCAGACACAATAATGATGCAGTAATTGTTTAATTAAATGAAATATCAAATAAATGATATTAAAAATTTTAAAATAAATATAATATGAGATAATTAATGTCATCAACTAATTTTATATGTTAATTTGATATGTTAGTTATGTTTCAAAATAATTGTTTCGAATATATCATGTTGTTATGATATTTTTAAAAAGTCATGTAATTAATAGTGTCAAAATTGACATTAATGATATTTTAAAATAAATAATATTTTATTAAATGATATAAATTTTATAAAAATTAAAAATTCATAAAAACAGTTATGATAAGGTTTAAAATGTCATAAATGATTAATTTATGGTAATTTTTTCATTTTATAGTAACTATATTAACCTTCAAAGAGTAAAACACGCATTTTGTCACGGTAAGAAATAAAGAGGTTAAATATAGGTCAAAACAAAAATATAAGGATTAAAAATAGTCAAAACTTGTATAATTTTTATTTTATGAATTTATTTAGACCCAAAATAATCCTATATTATAAATAAATTAGTTTTTATGCTTTTGGAGTAGAAAATTAATTTATATTAATTTAATATTTTGAATAAATCTAGGAGTACCCCTCCCCTCTCTTATAAAAGGGAACCTCTTATCCTCTTCTCTTCACACTTAAGAATCTATTTAGTTAAGAAAATATATACTCAAATCCTTAAATATAATTTCTCACCACCTTATATATCTCTTATTTTAGGCATAATACCATCCTTAGTGGTATTAAGGTGTTAAGAAAAGGAGATTTTCTGGAAAAAATGTATCATTTTTAAACAAGTATTGTTGTTTTATTTATTTTTAAACTTACTTAAAATATAATTAAGCCATGATAAAATAATAAATACAGTATTATAAATATAATAATATGTTATTACGTTAATATCATCACCTAAATCTATCTTCAATTCCATCCAATGGGAAAATAATTAATTGTTCATATGTACGGTGGACTACCACCTCGCAAACTGATATAATTAGTTTTCCATCACTGTATCCCAAGACTAGTTATAATGATGGATTTAATGATTATATATGATATTCATTAAATATGTTTAATTATTAAATAATATTATATCATTTATTTTCTTACCTTTCCATGCACTTAAAAATGATAACAATGTTCGTTCGTGCGTGTGAACTATCCCCTCCACGAAGCGATGTGATTCATTTTTCATCGCCACATCACATGAATGATATATATAAGTATATTTAAATGATTAATATTATATTAATGATATTATGATAATTCTGTAAATATAAAATAATACTTACATTGTTTCCATAATGATCATTGAAAAAAAAAACATTACTCATGTGTACATACGGCCTACCGTCTCCATGATTATAATGTAGTTAATTTTTCATAACCATAGTTAATGTATTATTTTAAAAGAATAATTAATGTATAAAAATGATAAAAATTTCATGAATATTATTCTAGATATTATGTACTAAGTAACACTTTGACTATTGACAACATACCAAAGTCATTTTGGACTCAAGTACCGAATATCATCAGAACATCCGACATGAACTTAAATAATTAAGTAATTTTTATAAAATTATAATAAGTGATATAAAAGGAATGATAATATTTAAAAATGTTTTAAATAAATTAATTAATTAACCTATGTTTAATATTTAAGAAAATAAATATTATACGTGATGATGATCTTTTAAAAATCTACTGCATCTTTGGCAAAGGTAACCAGGTCAACCAACTGGAGTTTATGTCCATTCAAAGTAAAATCACCAAATCATTGTTATTAGAGTGATTAAAATGAAGGTACCATAATTTTATATTCTAGTAGGGATGATTGAAGTCTTTTATTCTATTATTTCAAACCAAGGCTGGGTTTAATCCCCGTTTGATTTAACTATTGAGAGGGAGCTCAAGGGGTAAAATGAAAGAAGTTGATAAAGGAAAATGGAAATTGACTCGATATTCATTCCATATTCTAGGGTGATAGAATCAAAAACCAAATTAATTGGAGGAATCAAAGCAAATAGTGAAATTATAAAAAGGGGAAAACATTTCCAAAGTCAAATCTAGTTGGAAAGCAAGGATTAGAAGCAGTTCCAACACCAGATTTGGGTCAATAAGACATGCCAAGACCCGGTTGTTGTCTTGGATTCATTCTAAAAATAACTTGAATATTTTTGAAAAAATAGACATTTGTGGCTGAATAGGTGAGATATACCTTCTGACAATCTATAGGCTAGCTTTCGGGCTATGATATTGTATAATAGATTTGATGAATCAAATAAGTTTCCCAAAGGTTGGTGAGACCTCGCACAAGATAAATTCATTATATAAATCAGAAGAGGGGGTGAGGTTTTTTCAAACCAAAGGAAAAAAATAAATTATACATTTATATATATATATATATATTACAAGTTGGATCATATAGACTCTAGATATAGATTCTGGTTAATATGATTAGTATAAATATAAGATCAAGGAAAGAAATTCTATCCATATCAATAAGCCCCATCAAAGAATATAACTACAGTATAGATCAGGATAGCTGGGTTTGAGTCATAAGTCAATATACAGGGTGTTCTCATTACAGGGGAGGTGATACCTAGATAGAAAATATGAATAGGACTCACTACATTAATCTTTATGTTTGGACCCATCTTTAATAATGATTTGGGATCATTTACAGGGGACTTGTTAAAATATATTTCCTTTGGTTCGTGGTTTGATTGACCCTTGAGCACGAACTCGGATTAGAGGAAGACATGAAATCCAATGATTCTCGGTATAGAGGCATTGAGGATCTTTGAGGTGGAGTTCATGAGTACCTAACCTAAATGGGGAGTAAACTCCTATGATGAAATCTATCTTATTTCTTATCTGCATGCTTTCATAATCTTGTGTGTGAGGTATTTCTCCCCACAAGAGTGAGTTTTTGGATTTTAATAAGCGTGATATCTTAATAATATTATATTAGAGTACTGATATCTCTTGAAGTGAGACTATTATATTAGAGTAATGAGGTGTCCTCCATACCCTCCTTAGCCTATATATAATGAAACCTACTCTATTCTCTTAATCTAGGCTAAAATAGAATCACCAGATATGCTAAGTTGTCCTACGACTATCCTCTTCTAGTGCTCTTTCCCAAAAGAAGGGCATTATTTTTTGTTGAAGTTATCTATCTGAGTTTCCTTGCATATCTGGTAGCTAAATGGAGAGTGAGAGAGAGATAAGGAAAGTCCCCTCAGGCTAGTATGTTATTGAGCCTAAAAGAAATAGTAGCAACATATCTGAGTCTAGAATATTTTGTGTACAAGATTGGATTATATTATGAGAATACATTCCTATAGACTATATAAAATAGTACCTCTCTATATTATACCAAACTAAATGGGGTTGTTTAGCTTCCCATTTTTTATAGTGTTCTGTCCTAAGCTAAGTGTTCCCCTAGGTGGATAGGGTAGTTGGCCTTCCCTATCAAGGCCTCTATCCTCTAGAATGGATAGGAATAATGACTAAGAATATTGAACTATTTAAGAAATAAATAAAGGGTATAGGAATAATGTAACCCATATGGGGTCATATCCCTCCTACAAAGATTCCAAGAGATCGGAATACAAATAGGGATCAAAAAATACACAACAAGAGTGATTCCTTTATAATTGGGCCTATTTTCCTTTCCCAGTAACTGAAAATCACAAGACTTGGAAATGATCAAAATAATAAACATATTCATCCATCAATAAGAGGAATGTGAGGTTATCGGTATACTTATAGTCAAGCTAGAAACTGAGAAAATAGCATATCTTGGTGCTACTATCGCAAACCCAGAGGGTGGAGGTGATAAAGAAGGGTCATACATTTATAGAATTCGTCATTGGTCTAGTAGATCTACCATAGATGTAATATGACCAAAAACCACTATAAATTTCACTTAAAAGGTGGGTTCCTAGAAGAAATATTTAATGTCCTAGATCTTTTGTTTTCTCTACAAACTTAGTTGAAAGGTAATTGTCCTAATCAACCTGATCATTCAAGTCGGAAAGAATTTATCTATGTCGACCTAAATTAATAGATTTATTATCTTATTATATTTCTAGTTAGCATCATAATTAGTATAATATGGGTAATATATTAGAAATTCTTGATTTAACAAGTCAAATAATGCATCAGGGATAGCTGATTTGAGGAGGGTCAGTATAATATAGATAGTAGAATGGATTCATGATGAGATTCTTACCTTTCATTTTCTTCATTGTGTTATCGAATTCATTTATTGTGGAAACTCAAATACTTATTCTTCTTAGGGGTATTCTCAATTGATCCATTATTGATAATTAGACAAATGTGATATCCTATTTTCTTAAAAATATTTCCCTCTTAGTTTGAAATCTGGTGAAAAGTACTCATGCATTTCTCTACTTTGGGAAGCAGAGTGGCTGCAAGTCCTTTGTTCAGTGAAGGAAGATAAAAGAAAGTCAAAACACAAGCATCATGAAGTAAATCAAGTAGAGAATCATATCTTATTGAATTGAATGCTACAATTATAATATGTATACTACCACCTATTGTGGTATATTGAATCAATGAATCTAGGTTTGATACCCATCTTTTTGAACCAGTCCTTTGAAAGTTGTCATTAGCGGGGCAATGTCGTGATGCCCTACCTTCTTTCGCATAAGAATTCTTCAAGTATGAGATTCTTTCTTGCCTCTAGAAATAATTTTCTCCAATCCAGCTAGTCAAATATCTCACACTGGAATTCCACATCAGCTAGATATTTCACACATGATAAAGTTAGTAAGCATAGATTAATTCAAAAAGCCCAATGTGGCTACCTTTGAGGGGTAAGAATCTATACCCTATTGTAAGCTATTTTAGCCGAGTTCCAAATATAAGTGCACAAATCCAAATCTGGGTATAATATCATTGTCGAGGAGGCTGATCTGATTCATGTAATTCTTGGAAATAAGAAAGGTCATCTTTAGGCATGTCCCGCCAGTATTCCTAAGGTTAGGTATATTACTATCTAAAAGAAAAAACTAAAAGAAGGGGGTATAATTCCATAATGAAACTAGACATAAAGGATTAAATCACAACGATTTGGGTTTGAGAGACTTATATTTTGAAAGAATATTCAATATGAAAGATTCTTTAAAATAAGGTGAGAATCACCTCTATGAATCTATTTTAACTTCGTCCTATGGATGTAGAAGAGTGGGAATCGGAATAAAATTGGTAGTAGGCCCCCATGTGGTAGGGAAAGGAAGAGATGAAAGACCCACTAGAACTACTCATTATCTTACCAATGTATCTACTTCTCAAATAAATTGGATCTATATAATATAAGTAGTATAATCTCTAAAGGGGATGATTTTGTCGATGCGAGAATGAGTTTTCCCCTTTCTTGAAAGAGTCCTAAATTCATGTGAAATTAAAATGAAAGATGAGTCATTTATTTGATTGAAATGCATGATCGTGAATACATAAAGATTTATTTTAGGTTTTTCTAGACCAAAAATACCTCACGACATAAGTCAGTACTTAAAGCTTATGGTATTTAAACCGTATCTTGAAAGGCTAATAGACATTGACCAAAGTCATCGACTCAAATCCCCACAATTCTTCCCTCTTCTGAGGGCTGCACTCCCCTTGAATAAAACTTACTTATTTTCTTTATTGGATCCCCTTATAGATAGGTTGAACATGGTTTATATGCTTCACATATGAAATTCAAATAAATAATGGATTTTAGGCCTGCTAGCAAGGTAGAAGGAAATCCTTTGCCAGCTATGATACTTCCTCTCTTGGATTAAAATAATGGATTTAGAAATATTTTTAGGGAAATGATATAACAAGAAGAAGAATGGATGATAATGTTATGTCAAAAGAACTAATGATGATGAAAGATGAGTAATATTAGGATGGAATTGAATGATTACGAGATAGAAAATGAAAAGTCTAAACACTTTTTTCAAGAAATTAGAGTACTGACAAAACCAAAAACCTCAACAGTTAGACTGCTGTTTAAAGATTGACCTTCCCCAGTCTCATCTGATGGAATCGACAGATACTTTCCACCTTAAGTCTCCAGATATTCTAGAGTTTTTTTAATCACCATCATGGTGTTCCTCATGAGAAGGTGGGATATAGAACAAAACCTTTCTCAAAGGAGTATCTTAGGGGATATAGTAACTCAATAGGATATCAGTATACTGGTATAGCAGTTACAGAATCCAAGGAGTGAATTATATCTAAAATCCTTTGAGATCTTATTCATGAACAGATTAGAGGGTGATCTCTCTATGAACTATGAATGGAAAATGGGTGCTTCGAATCGAGAATAACCACTAGTGTCACTACCCCCTCCCACCAAAGATGCCCCTCCTGAGCTGGAAATGGTGAAAGGGGGATAATGACCCTCGAGTCCCACCTCCAGTATGCCCCGGAGTGGCAACTAGCACCAAGGGTATGAGTTTTCACAAATATGGGAGGCATTACCCTTTTTATTATTTAAGATCAGGAAATAGGATGATTCAAATACCAAAAAAAAAAGAACAAGTGTATAAACCCACACCAATCCCCCATGCATGTTTAAACAATTCTGAAACAAAGCACAAGTACAAGAAACCTCAAAAGTACAATACCAAAAGAAACAAGACTACAACAACTACAACAACTCCAACCTTTTCGACTAGTAGGGTCCCGCACGGCCCTGGTATTCCTCCTGGAAACCTAAAAGTAAACGTAGGGTGAGCATACAAGTATACTCAATAGGGAAACCTAAAGCTCTCGTGCATAGGTGGGGAGACATCCTAATGTCCCGTGAGAACAACAGAAGAAAAAAACCTAACAAGGAAATCTATCCACCCAACCTCACCATCCACGCTCACCAAAAACACATAAAAACAGGTAGTAGTATATAAGAACAAGATTATTGGGTACCCCACACCATTTCCCACTAGCTAGTTGCTCTTCCTAATGGAGAACGTCCTGACGCTACCACACTCTTCCCGACCGCACACACCTGGGCCTCAAGAACCACATATCCCGCCCGCACACACCTGGGCCTCACAACCACATATCTCGCCCGCAAACACCTAGGACTCACAACCACGTATCCCACCCTCACACACCTCGGCCTCACAACCACGTATCCCGCCCGCACACACCGGGGCCCCACAACCACATATCTCACCCGCACACACCTGGGCCTCATCCCAAAGGTTCTTGGAAAATAGTAAAACCTACCTGAAGAGTCTTGGGCTAAAACCACCCCAATCGAAACCTAATCGAAGAGTCTTGGGTGTAAGGTCGCCTCAAGCCATCATAGCCCATGGAAGAAGGAGTAGGAAGGAGCTAGTAACTATGGGGAAAACACCCTCTCCCATGAAATGGGAGTGTTCGGCACTAAGTGCTCAACATGGGTGGGGTGTGACAAAACACAAAGATACGGATATATATATATATACCAAACACTCAGCCTAACCTATGGCTTCTAAACAGAGAACTGAGCACATGCCTCGGCACTGCTACTATGAATCATGTATACAAAAAACAACTCCAACCCCATTTTGGTTTTCATGTTTCAACAGAATCAGTTTATTAGTTCCTTAGCTACTGGGCAACTATCCACAACCAACTACATCGGTCTTTCATAAAACATATCCCTGCCATCCACAAATCAAGTTAGGAAAACACAAGAAACACAACCAAGTCCTTATTAATAACCAACCAACCCCATTGATTATTTTTCCCATTCCATACCGTGCCCCACCATTCATTGACTCTCAAAATTTAATTTATTAATCACAACCCATAGTTTGATCACATTCAAATTCATCCCTACAGCCCCACTGCCAGCCGCCATAACCACAACCACACCGTACATCATCATCCCTTGATACAACTTATCGCAGGCCTGCTTCCCAGCACCAACATAGAATTCATACCAAACCACAACCAAGCCAACCGCAGCCCCGCTGCTCACCCGATCCACAACAATCCCACAAAACACTCCCTTTACATAAATTAACCCCAAATATCACCCACATGTTTATTATTTTAGTTTTTTTCAACCAGGGTGATCACTCAAGGGTTCCAGATTTTCATTTAATCATCCAACTTTACGTTATTAACCAATTTCCACATTCCACAAAGTTCACATCCATAAATGGTCTAGAAAGATAGGGAAACATTTAATTGCGCAAGCAATGGCCCCCAACAACCATGATTTTCAGTTGGCATAAGCCTATTCAATTCACAACATAATATCACAGGATATAAATAATGTAACTACATTTACAAACTTCCCATCCCTGTTATACAAGCCACTTATTATATTTATTAAACCGGTTCAAAAGTGTTTCATGTAAACAAGAGGATACCCACCCCGCATGATGCACAATTTAGAGAGGCGAAGGTGAGATCCCTACCTCAACAGGTTCTGATCACAACGCTCCCCCGGATCATCTTTAGAAGACGTCCGTTGGCGTCTTTCGCTTCTTGTCAAAACCCGGAAAAACCTTCTTGTGTGAAATCTAGGAAGTAAAGTCCGAAGGGAAAGTAACAGATCCAATCTCAGAAGTTCCACCTCATCGTTACAATCCCGTGGTCGCTGACGGATCGTGAATTAGAGCTCGAACGAAGAAGTTATGGAAGAAAAGAGCCTTCAAGTCTCTTGGGAGAGCTCTTCTCGAGGGAATGGGGAGGAGAGGAGTGATTTGAAAAGGAGGAGAGGCCCCCTCCTTTTATAGGCAAGAAAAACTAAAGTACATGGCGTGTACTTTCTAGTACACGGCGTGTACTCGACCATTTCGCACGGTCTCCACGCGGCTTCCAACACGGCATTCAACACGGAACACGGTCGTTGACTGGTCAACACAAAGTATGAGGGTAACGCATACGCGGGGAGGGACTACATGGTGTGTAGTATGGGATACATGGCGTGTACCCTTTTATTTCACGCAGCAAGGACACGACCTCAACACGGCACACGACCGTTGACTGGTCAATGCACGTTTTGAGGGTAACGCGTACGCGAGGAGGAACTACACGGCGTGTAGTATGGGCTACATGGCGTGTACTCATTTATTTCCCACGGCAAGGACACGACTTCAACATGGGGTATACCTGGCAAGGTGGTACATGGCGTGTACTCACACTACACGGCGTGTAGTTACAAAATTCTGAAAAGTGTGGGAAAAGTCCATTCTAACCTCCAAAACACTTCATGACCCTCTTTTTGACAAAGGAATGGGCCGGAGAGGTCCGGGCCATTACATCAGATACCTCTTAAAACATTCTCGTCCCCAAGAATTCAGAAACCAACCCAGAGGAACCCAAAAAGATACCTCTTAGGGCTCTCGTTATAACAGGAACCCAACCAACAACCCTAATCATATGTGTTTGGAATTCCCTCTCCTATGTTGAGATATTATCCACTTTAGGTGGCATTGACTCACCTGCACGGGTTTAATAACATCTGCATTAATGCATCTCGATTAATAATTGGGTCTTCCCACTTTCATATATTAGGATTTTGTAACTTACACTGCCCCCAACACCGTATAACCAACACACTGTCTGGACACGTGGCTTGGGGAAATTCCTTCTCCCATGTCAAGAAATTATCTGCTTTAGGCGGCACTGACTCGCCCGTACGGGTTCAATCGCATCCGCATTAATGCGTCTCGATTAAGGATCAGGTTTTTCCCTTTCCCACATGTTCGGACACATTACACACTTCTAGAGAACAAGGAAACAAAATGTCTCACAACCAACAAGCCAAGCATTCCATATATCAAAGGTACAAAGAATAACATCAAAACAAAGCTCAGAAGAACAAAGAAAAAAACAATTCAAAAAAACTCCAGGTACTGAGTGTGCATTTGATCCTCCTACTCCCAAGTGCTCTCCTTAAGGCTGCCATGCCTCCACAACACATGAACCAAGGCGATGGTTCATCCATGGAGCACCTTTTCTTTATGATCGTCTATTCTGACTGGTTGTTCCTCGAAGGTCGCGTCGTCTCCCATAGCTAACTCTCCCCAGTCGATAACGTGAGAGTCTTCGTGTAAGTACCGACGAAGCTGGGAGACGTGGAAGATGCCATGAACCTTATCCAACTAAGGTGGTAGGGCCAGCTGATATGCCACCTCGCCGACTCACCTCAGCACCTCAAAAGGTCCGATGATCCTAGGGGAGATCTTTCTCCCCTTCCCAAACCTACACTGCCCCCGTCTAGGGGAAACATTCAAGAACACATGATCTCCCACCTCAAACTCCAAGGGCCTCTTCTGATGATCATCATAAGACTTATGTTGGTCCTGAGCCACTTTCATCCTCTCCCGCACAAGATGGACTTTCTCTGCGGTTCTCTGTACTACCTATGGCCCAAGAGCACCTGTCTCACCAACCTCTGCCCATAAAATGGGTGAACGACATGGTCTTCCATACAAATCCTCATATGGCGCCATGCCAATAGTAGAGTGGAAGCTGTTGTTTTAGACAAACTCTACTAAAGGCAAGTGTCTCACCCATGATCCTCCAAAATCCAGAATGCATGCTCACAACATGTCCTCCAATGTCTGGATAGTCCGCTTTATCTTCCCGTTAGTCTGGGGGTGGAAAGCAGTGCTAAGGCGTAGCTGGGTACCAAAAGCATATTGTAACCCCCTCCAGACTCGTGAGGTAAACCAAGTATCTCAATCTGAGATGATAGTCTTTGGAACTCCTTGAAACTGCACCACCTTGTCTACATACCTTTGTGCTAAGGTACTCACCAGACCTGACTCCTTAATTGCTAAGAAGTGAGCTGATTTCGTCAGTCGATCCACCACTACCCAGATAGCATCATAACCACCCTGAGCTCTAGGTAGTCCCGTGATGAAGTCCGTTGAGATGTCATCCCATTTCCACTCGGGGACATCTAAAGGATGCAACAAACCACTGGGAACACTGTGTTCAGATATTACTTGCTGACACACTAGGCACTTAGCCACAAACTCCGCCACTGCCCATTTCACCCTGGGCCACCAAAACTGTTCCCTCAGGCCTCGGTACATTTTTGAAACTCCCAGATGCATCACCAAGGCTGAGCTATGGAACTCACGGAGAACTCCCTCACACATCGCATCCGGAACAAACAACCTTCCATGAAATAGAATCCGATGTTGGTTGTCCTCTGACCATCCTTATGGAGAGTTCCCCTGATAGATACGATCCCGCATTACTTCTGCCTCGGAGTCTCCCTACTGAGACTCTTCCACCTTCTATATCAAGGAGGACTATACCGTCATCTGTAACAAAGACCCTCTAACACCTTCTACCCTTTCATCCAAGTGCAAGGTAGACAACTCTCCCATTACTTTCCAAGCATCATCAGATTCTCGAACCACTTCCTTATGTGACTTCCTGCTTAGGGTATCAGCCACAACGTTTCCCTTACATTCTGTGTAAGAGATCTCAAAGTCATAGTCTTGGAGAAACTCGACCCATCTCCGCTACCGTAAGTTCAGGTCACGCTGGGAGAAGATATAACGTAAGCTCTTGTGATCTGAGAAGACCACAAAATTCTCCCCAAAGAGGTAATGTCGCCACAACTTCAGTGCGAACACCACTACTACAAGCTCTAGGTCGTGGGTGGAATAGTTACGCTCATGAGGGCGCAACTGCCTAGAACCATAACAGATCACAACCTTCTTCTGCATCAGTACGCACCCCAAACCAAGGCCAACTAGTCAAAGAGATCATCTATCCCTGGAAGGGGGTAACGGTTCTTGACCGTTGCTTTATTCAACCTTCGGTAGTCTATGCATAGCCTAAGACCACCATCTTCCTTCTTCATAAATAAAATCGGAGCACCCCATGGTGACACACTAGGTCGAACAAAACCCTTCTCTATCAGATCGTCAATCTGAATCCAAAACTCCCACAACTCCGAAGGTGCCATCCAATAAGGGGCCATCGAAATCGGACAGGCACCAGGCTGTAAGTCTATCCCAAACTCAACGTCACGTCGGGGGGGGGGGTAAAATCACAACCTCCTCGGAAAAAACATCAAGGAACTCCCCAACAACCTCTGAAACATCCACCATCTCTATATCAGCTGAAACCACTGATACCCCGCCTAGAAAGGAAAGGAGGGGCTTCACATGTTGGCTTCCCACCTGATAGCTCCTCTTTCCAACAAAAGCTACACGCTTCCCATCCACGTCGGAGAACATGACTCTTCTTCAGAAGCAATCAATAACGGAATTAACAGAAAACAGCCAGTAGATTCCTTGGATGACATCGTAGGGCTACATCTGTAGCAAAAGAATATCTCCACTAGATCGACGTGGTCCCAACGATAGCCCACATCCCCGACAAGCACAAGATATACTGGCCTAACCTCCAACTGGTGTACTCAACACCAGGGGTACGGAAAGTCTCTCTTTGTCTAGACCCAAATCATGGGCTAGAATGGGTGCAAAAAAAGAGTGCGAAGCTCCAAATCGAACAAGGCAGAAACGAGAGTGCTGAACAAACAAATCATACCTCGCACCACCTCTGGTCCTGCTGGAGCTGCCAACTCTGTTGCGTGCAACTGTCCACGCCCAAATCCTCTACCTCTCTGATGTCAACCACCTCCCCGACCACACCCTTTTCGAGGTCCCTGAGGAGCACCCTGAGGTCGGCCTCCTCCTACAAAGTCCACCCTCGGAGGAGCAGGGTCCTGTTACTGCTGGAAGGGCCTCGCCAGAAACTGGTGCTGTTGAGGCGGGCGTTGAACCTGCCCACCTCCACCGTACTGAGCTCAGGTCGAGCACTGACTCTGGATGTACCTGAAACCTCCACAAGAGAAACACTTCATTCCTGGGCTCGTGAAAAAGGGACGAGGACCCGAAGATTTGAACTGGAACTGCTGGGGCCTGCTCCCCACTGGCCTGAATCTGGAAGGTCCTGTCACAGGATACCAGCTGCTGACTGCCTTCCCTTTTGACAAACCCAGCTGAATCCCCTCTCGTAGTGTACCTCCCTACGAGTGAATCCTCTCTACAACCTCTTCCTTCTTCTGTACGGCCAAGTACGTCGGAAGGGTGAAGGGGGTGACAACATACTGGAGCGAAGGGTGAAGCGCCTCCTCCAAACGTCTCGCCCGAGACTCCTCATCCGGAAAGAGATCCAGAGAAAAGCATAGGAGATCCTTGAACTTGATCCCCAAATCTCATACAGACATACTCCAAACTAAAGGGAGATTAACTCCTACCGCTTCTCCTCCTTGATCATGGAAGAAAGGAATTCCTCTCGGAACTCCTTCTCAACATCAGCCCACAGAACCTCTGCCTCTGTCCTCTCCCCGAGGTAGAGCATCCACCACTGGCGCGCAGCACCTCTCAGCTGACTGACTGCTAGGGGAACCCAGTACTCCCTCAGAGCACAAATCAAAGTAAAAGCGATCCATAGATCTTCAATCCATCCCTCTATCTTCATATCTAAAGTACTACCCTCGTACTTCTTGAGGGTTTGTCATTGGAAGGAATGGAGAGTCTTCTACCACTGGCTATCTTACTCCTCTCGGTCAATCCTCGACTGATCGACCGCCTGAATCTGCTGGGCCTCGGCTATCTGAGCCACCTAGGGATGACGTCCAGGTGCCATAGTTGTATAGTAAAAAAAGATCACCTAAGCCCAAGTATCAAGGAAATTTCTCAAGGTTTCATTTTATCACTTTATTTATTTCCTAGAACACCCAAATAAAGTAAAAAAAATCATGATGATGCATGTACCTTCCCAAGGGTCTCTAACCTATAATCAATGTAGTCTCACTTGGTTGTTTGGTATGCTCAGATTCCTTGCATCGGATCACAGGGGGGCCCTAAAATCCCATTTCCAAGCCGGACTTCCCTGGCCTATGTCACGCACCAAGATCAGCCAACACTGTCGCCCTACCATACCATGCAATCCTCATTGTGCCTAACTCCAGACTTCATCCTATCTCTCAACCATCAGCTTTGATACCATTCTATCACGACCCCCTCTCACCAAAGATGCCCCTCTTGAGCTGGAAATGGTGAAATGGGGATAATGACCCTCCGAGTCCCGCCTCCAGTAGGCCCCAGAGTGGCGACTAGAACCAAGGGTATGAGTTTTCACAAATATGGGAGGCATTGCCCTTTTTATTATTTAAGATCAGGAAATAGGAAGATTCAACTACCAAAATGGAAAAGAACATGTGTATAAAACCAAACCAATCCCACATGCATGTTTAAACAATTCAGAAACAAAGCACAAGTACAAGAAATCTCAAAAGTACAATACCAAAAGAAACAAGAGTACATCAACTGCAACAACTCCAATTGTCCCAACTAGTAGGGTCATGCGCGGCCCTGGTAGTCCTCCTGGAAACCTGAAAGTAAACTTAGGGTGAGCATACAAGTATACTCAGTAGGGAAACCTAAAGCGCTCGTGCACAGGTGGGGAGACATCCTAATGTCCCGTCAGAACAATAGAAGAAACCAACCTAACAAGAAAATCTATCCACCCAACCTCACCATCCACACTCACCAAGAATACATAAAAATAGGTAGTAGTATATAAGAACAAGAGTATTGGGTACCTCGCACCATTTCCCACTAGTTAGCTGCTATTCTTAATGGCGAACGTCCTGACGCTACCAAACTCTTCCCGCCCACACACACCTGGGCCTCAAGAACCACATATCCCGCCCGCACACACCTGGCCCTCACAACCACATATCCCACCCGCACACACCTGGTCCTCACAACCACATATCCCGCCCGCACACAACGGGGCCCCACAAACCACAATCACATCCACGCCTGAACACACTTGGGCCTCATCCTGAATATTCTTGGGAACAGTAAACCTGCCCGAAGAGTCTTGGGCTAATACCACCCCAATCGAAACCTACCTGAAGATTCTTGAGTGTAAGGTCGCCTCAATCCATCACAGCCTATAGAAGAAGGAGCTGGAAGAAGCTAGTAACTAAGGGGAAAACACCCTCTCCCGTGAAATGGGAGTGTTCGACACTAAGTGCTCAACATGGGTGGGGTGCGACAAAACACAAAGATATATATATATATATATATATATATATATGTATGTATACCAAACACACAACCCAACCTATGGATTCTAAACAGAGAAAATGAGCACGTGCCTCAGCACTACTACTACGAAGCATGCATACAACAAACAACCCCAACCCCATTTAGGTTTTTAAGTTTCATCAGTAATAGTTTATTAGTTCCTTAACTACAGGGCAACTATCAAAACAGATCAAGCATTTCGTAGAACAAAATCCCTACCAACCACAAATCAAGTTAGATAAAAAAAATTAAGCAACACAACCCAAACTTTTATCATCAATCAAACCCCATTGATTGTTCCTGTTTTTAATTCATTATCTTTCCCTATAGTTAATTTATCAACTTTCCACTTCTTTTAATAACACAACCCATTACTGCAACCTTGCTGCCACTATAACCACATCTCCACCACCATATCACAAAATAAGGATTGTGACACATCATCGCCCCTTTAATATCATTTACCACAGCCCCGCTGCCCATCCTATTCATAACAACTCAGGATCCACCCCCCCCCCCCCCTTTCACACACCACGTAACCAAGCCAACACCCACATGTTCATTATTCCATTTTGTTCAATCGGGGTGATCACACAAGGGTTCCAGATTTTAAAACATCCAACTTTACATGATTAACCAAATTCCACATAATCCACAAACTTCCATCCACAAACAGTCTAGAAAGATAGGGAAACATTTAATTGCACAAGAAAAGTCCCCCAACAACTATGATTTTCAGTAGTCATAAGCCTATTCAATTAACAACACAACAATAGGATAAACAAAGATGAACATAACAACTTTCCCAACCCCATTATTTAAGCCGGTTATTATCTTTATTTATTATTTCAACCATATCTCACGAAAATAAGAGGACAACCATCCCGCATGATTCACAAATTAGAGAGACAAAGGTAAAATCCCTACCTCAACAGGTTCTGATCACAATGCTCCCCGAGATCAACTTTAGAAGACGTCCATCAGCGTCTGTCATTTCTATTAAACCCGGCAAAACCTCCTAGGGTGGATGCTGGGAAGGAAAGGACAAAGGAAAAACAAAAGATCCAAGATCAAAATTTCCTCCTTGTCGTTACGATCTCATGGCCACTGACAGATCATAAATTGGAGCTCAGACGAAGAAGTTATGGAGGAAATGAGATTTTGAGTCTCTAGGGAGAGCTCTGCTCGAATGAGAGGGGAGGAGAGGAGTGATTTGAAAAGGAGGAGAGGCCTCCTCCTTTTATAGGCAAGAAAAACGAAATTACACAGTGTGTACTTTAGAGTACATGACGTGTACTCGACCATTTCACACGGTCAACACGCGGCTTCCAACACGGCCTTCAACGCGGCACACGGTCATTGACTGGTCAACACACGGTTTGAGGGTAACGCGTACGCGGGGAGGAACTACATGACATATAGTATGGGCTACATGGCATGTACTCATTTATTTCACGCGGTAGGGGAACGGCCTCAACATGGCACATGGACATTGACTGTTCAATGCACTGTTTTTGGGTAACGCATACGCGAGGAGGAACTACACGGCGTGTAGTATGGGCTACATGGAGTGTACTCATTTATATCACACGGCAAGGACACGGATTCAACACGGGGTATAACCGGCAAGGTGGTACACGGAGTGTACTCACACTACATAGAGTGTAGTTAAAAAATTCTGAAAAGTGTGGGAAAAGTCCATTCTACCCTCCAAAACACTTCATAACCCTCTTTTCGACAAAGGAATGGGCCGAAGAGGTCCGGGCCATTACAACTAGTGATAGGGAAAAATTGGGGGGAACGAAGTGGATCTGTATTCTCTCTAAGTGAGGATACAAGAGCTCATGAGCTTAGATATAGTTCTTAGTCTAGAAATAGGTCTAGGGGGAGTCCAAAGAGATGTATTTTTTAATACATAAATTTCTAGTATCCTTGAGGGAATGAATTTTTTTACTTTATGATTTAGTTGGTATGATTTATGATTTAGTGGTACTATTGGACTAAAAGTCCAATCAAATAGTTAAGGTGAAAGGATACTAGGTGTATGCTAAATATGCTTTTCTAAATAACCAAAGCCACACCTATAGGTACCCAAGCCAACCGGGATGGAAGAAAGTTGGTTCTTATTCCTATAAAAAAGAGGGAGAGGGAGAGAGGGAGGAATTGTGAGTTGTTCCCTTTCAGACTTATATATAGGATGGGGAAAGTGAGTAGTCCACAATTGTATTGGCTAGAAAGAGGCCAGTTTGACAAGCTTTATTCCCACCTAGGAGAAACCATGAAACCCATTAAAAGGGGCAAACAGATTGGGTGCATGGGATTTTTAAAGACAAAAATTAATTTTTAAAAACCTGAAACCCCCTTTTTAGATTCCCAGTGGGCATGTACGATTGAATAATGTTTTCTTCTTACATATGAGCTCTTAATAGGTAATTTTGTCCCCTATACACTCTTCTGAAAGTGAATATAAGCTAGGTGAATTGCATTTGATATTCTCTCAATAGGTTTCCTCTTCTCGTTCTCTTTTTATCGCTTTCTCTCCTTTCTTTTCTATGGTTTTTTAGATCTCCATGTTGTTAAAAAATCTAATATCCACTATTTTGGATCTTGAATCTGGGGTTGATTCTCATATATTCGTTGTTGATGATCTTTCTTGAGTTTCCCAATTATGGATTTGTGTTTCGAGATATAGTTATTATGAGGTAGGTGGTTCTATAATGATGGGTAATTTTTATTAACCCTAAATTGTTTGATTTAAATTAAATTTTTTGGTTTAATTTAAATTGATTTATATAAATGAAGTTTCTTTCAATTGGTTGATTAAAAACCCAATTCCATTGAATTGGGGTTTAGAAATTTAATTTGGTATGAAATTAGGAAAACTCCAATTCCATTGGATTGGGGTGTAATTATGAAATTGATAGAATTTTATGAAATTTAAATTGTTGAATTTCAATTATGAAATTGATTTAATGAAATTGAATTCAAATTAGTATTTTTGAAAAATTTTCTTTAAATGGTTTTGATAGAATCCCATTGGTTTAATCCTGTAAAAATTCATGTTTGGTTTAGAAACCTATTTTGGTTTTTAAATAGAAAATTTCCATATTTGAAATAGAGAATGGGATGAATTATATTTTAATTATTCTTAAAATAAATTTTCCATGGTTGATTTGTATTATATCACATGAAAGAGTAGGTAGTTAGTGAGTTATTGTAATATCACTCTTTTAACGCTAACAATAGAAACAAAACCTAGTGCATCAAGTCACATACCCGATGGGATGGTTATGGGTCCTCTTTGGTCAGTGTCAAAGGGGCGTGTGTATACACATATTTTTATGATTCACCTTCAAGTGTGTAAGGATCCCATATCCTGGAACTATCGTACCTTTTATCACATGACCATGTTGCTCATTTTTTTATTTGAAATATATGTCATTGTTGTTGTAAACTATTTTACATGCCTTATGAATTTATATAAATTGTTCATATAAAATGTTTATTGATCTATTTTTTAAAATTATTTTCCTTATTTGAAATGTAAAACAAGATTTTTTTAAATATTATTTTGAAATTACATACCTATTTATTTTAAATTGAAATCTTTATTTGATTAATTAAATTTTTGAATCTTATTATGGAATCCTTAGTGAGTCCCTACTAGGATTTTAGCTTACACCCTACTTGTACCTTCAAGTTTTGTTTGATTATCATATTCTAGATTTGAATAAGGGTAAGGTGCCACTTGGAGGTGGTAGTAGTTATTGATCTTTAGGCTTGGTGAGTTTTGTTCGAGTTGGGACTTGGGTTGTTTACCTTCCTATTTCTGGTACTTTGTTGTAGTACTTTGGGTTTTTATACCTGTTTGAATTCTGGTACACTTCTCCCTATAGAGATTTCCTTGTATGTATAATAACTTGTTTATCTTACTTATATTGTATTTGTGTAAAATTTTCTCCCACTTCAATATTGTACGATTTTATGTTCTAATAGCCAACCCATGGGGATCGAGAATGCCCATTCAGGACATGTCAGAGCCAGATTAGTTATTAGGTTACCGTCATACCCAGGATGGTTCATTTCAAAGTGGTATCATATCAAGGTTTTTCATCTTACCTTGATGTCAGTATGTAGTTGTGTATTCTTTTCAGGACATAGGAGGTAGTTGTGATTGAGTTCCTAGTCATCTCTCACTGAAATGGTCCTTAATTCACTAGGGGTGGTTTGGGAAGGATGTCATGAGGATTAGTTCTAGTATTTTCCCTAATTTGGATTTAGATAGATTAAAATACAAATCTTGGTTATCTATCTGTTGGGATTAATTTCCCTCGTTGCTCTATTTGAGTTTAATATGATGTCTTCAACATTGTTTGATGATGTTCGGTAGCATCATACCTTCGATAAGACTTATAAATCAGATCCAAGAGGAAGCTGCTAATGAACCTTAGTGAGAAAATCCTCTCTTGGACCCATGTCGAGTTAAGGTGATCATGCATACTGTCAAAGCTCTGGAATAGGCACCACCACCAGTTCCCATTTAGGTTCCAGTTGTGGAACCACATAGGGATTTTTTATGGAATCTTTCTTAGGAGTTCCTTTTCTAGAATCCACCAGTGTTCAAAGGATCAAATGATTATCAAGAATACTAGTAATGGTTGAGTAGGATTGAACTTTTTTTGAGTTCTTAGAGACACCTGAAAAGATAGAGTTAAATTGTTCCACCTTCATGCTAGAAGGACCGATCTAGAGACGGTGGGACGCAATGGTGATAGTGAAGAAGCATGAGGGATTAGAGTGGAAAAATTTCGAGAATATTTTTATTGACTATTTCTATCTAGATTTTATGGTGTTTTAAAAGTATTTTTAGTTTTTAAAACTTGAAAAAGATTACAAGACCGTGATAGAGTATTCAAACCATTTTGTTGAGCTATTGCAGTTTTCACCTGATATTGTATCAAATGAGAAGATAAAGACTTGACGATTCTATTTGGGTCTATGATATGATATTTATTCTCAAGTATTCTTTCTAAATTTTCCTTCTTGTGATTATGTGATGGATATAGTGTTGATGGTTAAAATATACTTGGGTAACAAGTTATGATTGGTGGGAGTTTCATTTTCTCTCAGTGGTGGTGTGAATTACTCTAAGGTAAATAGGAAACATGATTATTCTCACGGTGGTTATTGATAGTAGGGTTTCTTTAAACCTCATTAAATTCTTGGCAGAGTTCATTTGATTTACTACCAGTGTGGCAATCCAAGACATTCAAAGAGGGTTTTCACTGACTAACCCAAGATTTTTGTCTCCTACAGATGCTTGGGTAACCTACAAAAGTTCTTCGATGCATCTTATACTCCTCATAGTGGAGAAGAATCCTCATTGATCTTTAAAACTGTGGTGTAATAATATTTTTCATGAACAAAGGGGTTATAGCCACAAGTATATAGAATGAAGCTTCTTCATGCATTGGAAGTGCCTCCTGAGGAAGCGGATTTGGGTCGAGTGACTGTGAGATGTACCATCACTATAGCTTCATCATTAGTGACTACTTTATTTTATAATGGTACATATAATTCATTTATTTCAACCCATGTTTTTAATTTTTTTAAATCTTCCTACAGATCTTTTTGTATTATGTAATCGATATTACCACACCCCTTGGAACAAAGAGAGAAAAGGGTATCCATAGTCCCTCTTGTGTTTTCTCTCTATTAGATGTTGAGATTTCATGGAGTTTTCTAGTTCTCAACATGAAACTACTTGACATCATATTCAGGATGGATTGGATCATTTCCAATAAATCTCACATTGATTGTTATCTTCAACGAGTCTCCTTTACTACACCCAATGGTGTATGTCATATCTTTCAAGGATAATGGGACCCAAGGTTGAGTAGAGACAAATTGTCCTATACAGAGTTTGGGAAAGTAATATATGTGTTTAATTTTGACCTAGAGTGAGAATCTTTCAATGGTGATCTCCCTCCAATTTTTTTCGAGTTTCACGACATGTTTCCTTTTGACTTCTCTAATTTCTCACCGGTAAGAGAGGTGAAGTTCACTATTAATTTAGAGCCTGGTACTCAACCATTGTTTATTCCTTCTTACCATATGGCACCAGATGGAATGAAAAAGATGAATACTATGTTGTATTATCTTCTAGAGATATGCTTTATATGCCCGAGTGTATCACCTTGGGTGGAGCTAGGTCTCTTTATGAAGAAATATGATGGTTCACTTCACCTTTGTGTGGATTACTGAAAATTAAATAGAGTCATGGTAAAGAAAAAATATTTGTTTCCATGTATTTATGACCGGTTTTATCAGTTGAAAGGAGAAAATTGGTTCTCAAAGATTTAAATTCGATCTAGTTACCATAAGTTGAGAATAAATGAATATAAAATTTAGAAAACTGCCGTTTGGAGTAGTTATAACCATTATGAGTACCTTTTCATTCCATTTGGTTTAACCAATGCTCTTTCAATATTTATGGATTTAATGAATAAGATTTTCCATGAGTATCTTGATACCTTTGTGGTTGTCTTTGTGGATAACATCATTATTTACTCTAAGTTTTTGGAGGATCATGTGCATCATCTTAGAGCAGTTTTGGAATTGTTAAGAAATGAACATATTTATTCCAAGTATTCAAAATGTAATTTCAGGATTCAAAAAGTAAAGTTATTGGAACACATGGTGTTAGAACATTTTATTTTCATTGATCCTAAAAAGGTGAAAGTTGTTATGATATGGTAACAACCATGAAATTTTTTCAAGATCCAAATCTTCTTGGGTTTAGCAAGGTATTATAATCAATTCATTAAGGACTTATCAAAGTTAGATTCTCTAATGACTACTCTAACTCAAAAGGGTGTAAAGTTTTTTTGGGATGAGAAATTTCCGAATTATTTTGTTGATCTGAAATGTATTTTGACTATTATACTGATGTTGACTCTCCTAGAGGTCAGGAAGGGCTACATAGTCTTTTGTAATTCATTGGGTTTGGGTTTGGGATGCGTTCTTATGTAGTGTGATCATGTCATTACTTATGGATCTCATCATATTAGGCCACATGAGAAGAATTATATAACACATGACCTTGAACTTGTAGTTGTGAAGCACACACTCAAAAGTTATCACCACTACATTTTCAAAGAAAGGTTTACTGTGTTTTATGACCATAAGATCTTGAGTTATATCTTCTTTCAAAAATATTTGAATCCCCTCCAAAGGCATTGGGTGGAATAACATAAATATTTCAAATTTTACACTGCCTATACCCTAGGGAAAGGGAATGTTTTCATAGATTCCATAAGTAGGAAACTTCTGACCTATGCCATGGAGTAATCATTGAATAGTGAAACATGATGTCTCTTTTTGCACAATTGTATGTTAGAGTCCAAGAATCAAGGGTCAAGGTTTCTTTGGCCAATGTTTTGTTGACATTATCCCTTCTTGAGGTAATCCTTCAAGAATAGAATCTTCATGATGAGTTTGGTAGAATTATAGATTCTTTTTATAGTGAGGAGACCATAAATGAGTGGTTTTTCTCCACGGATGGAATTCTAAACTATTGGGATCATTTTTTGAAATTTTAGTGGTAAGGAAAGCTATGATGTGGTATTTTGATAATTACCAATGGGAAGTGCACCCAGGAACCACGAAGATATTATGTGACATTCAGTATAGATTCTGGTGGCCATGTATGAGATAGGGCATTATTGATTTTGTCTCTCGTTTTTATACATTCCATAAGGTCAAGACCGAGCACCAAAAACCTTCATGTTTTCTTTAAACACTTCCAATGATGACTTGGAAGTGGGATGAGATCTTTATGGACTTTTTGTTTGGTTTTCTGCATACCCAGAGAAAGAATAATGAAATATGGGATATGATCGATCAATTGACTAAATTGGCTCACTTTATACCCATTCAAGATATAACCAAATTTGAGGAGTTATTAAATCTTTATGTGAAAGAGATTGTTCATTTTCATGAAGTTAAATCTACTATAGTCTCTGATAGGGATCCTCAGTTCACTTATCTCTTTTGGAGAGTCATTCAGAAGGCACTGGGATCTTTGGTTCATTTGATTATGACATCTCATCCACATTTGGATGTCCAAATAAAAAGATCTATAAATATTCTTGAGGATTTTATATGTGCTTGTGATCTCAAATTTAATGGGGCTTAGGATTACCATCTGGGGATGGTTGATTTTTCTTATAACAATATTTACTTGTCTATGATCAGAATGGATTCTTTTGAGGTCTTGTATGGCAAGCCTTATAGATATATGTTGTGTTGGTTGAAGATTGGTGAAAGTACCTTGGTTGGACTAAGCTTAGTTAAAGAGAAAAAAATTATTCAACTAGTTCTTCATATAAATTTGATGTCACAGAGCTGGTATAAGTTGTATGCTGATCATCATCATAGACCATAGGAATTTTCAATTGGTGACCTAGTGTTCTTGAATGTTTCACCCCAGTTGGGTCATAGATAGCTTGGGAGGAAAAGTAAACTTTATCCTAACTTTTTGGGGAATTTTCAGGTTATTGAGAAGGTGGGGAAAGTTTATTGTCATTTAGAACTTCTACTGCTGCTAACGTTAATACATAACATTCTCCATGTATCACAGCTCCAAAAATATCTATCTGATCCATATAATGTGCTGAGCTGGAGTGATCTTGAGGTTAAACCAGATTTATCCATGACTAAACATCTAGTTAGGATAGTTGACTCTGAAACCAAGGTACTTATTTGGAGGACGATAGCTTTAGTTCAAGTGCTATGGTAGCACAGTTATGATTCTCTTGAGACGTGGGAGAGGGATTCACTTATGGGAGAGTAATGGCCTCATATTTTTGGCATGGAAGCTTCTAAGTATGATTTATAGGGGTAGAAAGTTTATATAGTGGGGAGGTTGTAACATCCTATTATTATTTTTAGGTATTTCTAAACCCCTCTTTTGATCATTCTTTGGTTGGGTTTTTTTTATGTTTATTTTGGTTGAAAACTTCATAAATTTTGAATAAAATTGGGTTGTGCATGGTTGGCACACGGTTTTCACAAACTTTGTTCCCTACTAGAGAAAACCATGAAAACTAAGGCAGAGAGTTTTGTCATGATTGGCACATGGTTTTACAATCCATGCACCCACATAGGAGAAACCATGTAACCCATTAAAAGGGGCACACATCTAGGGTGCATGGTTTTGTCTAATCATGTGGCATTACCCAACTAACCATACATACTTGATTTTTTAATCTAAAAAACAATTTTAAAAATCCCAAAACCCCTTTTTAGATTTTTTATGGGACTTTACAACCCTATAACATTTTTTTCTTCCATAGAAGCTCCCAAGAGGTGATTTTTTCCCCTATACACCCTTCTAAATGTGAATAAAATCTAGGAAAATAGTGTTCAATCTTCTCTCGATAGGTTTCCTCTTCTCGTTATCTTTCTCTGACTTTCTCTCCTTTCCTCCTTAGAATTTTATAGATCTCCATGTTTTTAGAGAATCTAATATCCTCCATTTTGGATCTTGAATCTAGGTTTGATTCTCAGATCTTTGTTATCAATGATCTTCATTGGATTTTCCCAATTAGGGATTTTCGTTTTGAAATCAAGTTATTCTGAGGTAGGTGGTTCTATGATGTCCAATTTTTATTAACCCTAAATTTATTTATTTAAATTCAATTATTTTATTTAATTTTAATTTATTGATATAAATTCATTTTCTTTCAATTGGTTGATTAAAAATCCAATTCCATTTAATTGGGGTTTTGAAATTTTATTTAGCATGAAATTGGGAAAAACCCAATTCTATTTGTAAAGACCCATAAAATTCCATGTAATTTTTTTTAAATTTATTTGGGATTATTGAAAGCCTACAAAAATAGACGGTGCGTGATTCTGAGGTCTGGTGTGCTCGGAATAATTTTTTTGAACTTTTTAAAGATATGTTTAGTAAACACGCGGGCGGCATTTTCTATCTTTTGAAGTGGTGCTCGGATTAAAAATATGAGGGCACCATTGAATCTACAGTGCCGGTATTCTCTTCGGTAAAGCTTCACTTCAACCATAGTAGGTTAGGAGAAAGAGTTAAATTTTGGAATTTACATAAAAATAATAAAATAAGTTAATAAGTTATTTTATTTCTTTTTATCCAGTGGATGAGCGGCAGTGGTGGGGATCAGTGACTTGTCAATCCAATTAATGGATTCACTCATAAACTGTGTGACTCCATCATTGTGAATTAAAAGAGGTTCATTAATTCATTTAATAAACCTCATTAATTCCTCAATGCATTACTCACCTCCCCCCTATTTAAATGGAGCATGGGGTGGGGTTTTTTCATGGCTTCATCAAGAGAGGGAACTTTGGAGAAGTCCTGCATAAACATCCACCAAAGGAGGACGTAATCTCGAGTGACAACAATCTGGGATCAACGAACGCCGAAAACTCCATCCAGTGTTGACGCTCCTGTCGCCGCAACCGCGACACCTCCAATGGATCTCGAGGTAGGGGTTGTTTTTAATTCAATAAATTCCCATGATTCCTTTCCTTATTCTTGAATTTGGGGGTGGATGTTGTGGGGTATTTGAACAGGGTTTATTTATTAAAGATGAATTGAATAATCTCCTTCTTGTTATAATGGTAACGTGGAGGGCGCAGGCCAAAAGAACAAGACCCTAACCCTCCACCACTTCGTTCTTGTTGTGTTCTTCAAGGGAAAATTCTTCAAATCATCATAATCTAGGATCTGGAAGCTTCACAGTGACGGTGGCATCTCGGGGAGCTCGTAGACATAAGAAGAAGTGAAAACGGAGCTCCAGAGCATCGTCGGAGCCCCGCAGAAGAATCGCTGGTGCGGCACCGGTGTTGTGGCTCCAGAGACTGGTGTCGGTGGACAAGGATGGTGGCTAGTAACTGTCATCCTTAGTGGAAGAGCGGCGCCGATCAATTCCACAGTGGTCGTACGGGTGGTCGGTAGTAGCCGGATGTGGAGGTGGAGGCAGCGCGCTGTCTCCCACCGCGCTGAAGGAAGAGACGGCTTAAAATCCGTGGATATCTAGCAAGGGACCCACCTCCTACAAGCCCCATGGGTAACTAGGCGGTGCCACCCTTAAATAATCTGAACGGCTCCTTTGAGTGGACCGGGTGCAGCAGACCGCGCGACCCGTGCGGGTTGCACCAGCTAGCAGGCCGAGCTACCACAGCCCAGCCCATCCAGGGTAGGATGGGCTGATCTATAGCCCTGTGGGCTATTCCCGCTGTAGCTCAGACCAGGCCGGTTTAGGCCGGACTGGGTCGTGTCGACCTGAACCCCTCTCGGGCCCAGATACACTTAAATGACCGTAACTTGCAAACCATACATCCATTTGTTGAACCATCTACAACATTGGGATACTTTGAGAAAGACAGACCTTTTGAGATACTCCATAAGAGTTTTGGAGAAATTTTGAGTATGGCTGAGTTTTATTGACTCTGAATCCAACTGGGCTCTCGGTACTAAAATTACAATAACATACAGATTGATCATCCAGTTGATGTTCCATATGTTGCATTGGAACCCTTATGACGTGATGGATCATCAAGTTACTTCTTCATGGGACTTCGTTCTGGTTAAAATACGATTGATGTCTTGCGAATTGGTTCTCCCAGAATCAAGCGTACTATGACCCGGAATCCAGTGGCTGGCAGTGAGGTGGAGGTTGGAGACATATCATACGAGGTTAGTACCTAGAGATCCTATGTGGGTAATATCCAATGTGGGCCAGTGGGGGTTATTACATATTCATCCTGGGGTGGTTCGGATCCTGTGCGGGTTAGTGGGGATTAGTACCTATCGATCCTATGTAGGTCAGACTCTGTATGGTCAGAGGAAGTGCCTCTCGACAGAATATGATGATCTAGCTTCTCAAATAATCATCTATAATTTTGTTCTTTACTTATACCTGGTTTGAGTTGTGTCTATTTATGTGTACTTTGTGATTGAGATAATGTTTTTTGGTTTTTCCTTCGTGGAGTTATGAGAGACCTTCGGGGGTATCAGGGTCCCTATTGGGTATTGTTATACTCACCCCTGTACGGGCTTTGCCCGCACCTTATTGTGTCTTGTGCAGACAATGAGCAGCTTGGTTGAGACTTGAGGGAGCCAGGACCAGGCGGAGCACGGAGGATATTGGATAATGTAGAGAGCAGTGGAGATGAGTTGTACCTACCCTTTAGGTAGGATCCTTGGTGGGCGATCGCATGAGTTATTTTCTATTTTCACTTGTAGTTGTACCCTTTTTTGTTGGGCTTGTATTCTATCCCCTTTACTTTCAATACACACCTTTACTACTACAATTTTACTTTGTGATTTCATCTTTTTGTGTTCTTGGATTGTGTGTTTGTACAGGTTTAAATGCAATTCATTCCTATTTTAGAGATATACCTTTTCGATGCTAGTCTCTAACCCCTGGTCTATGGAAGGTGGGCTTGGGGTAGTCATGAAAGAGGCCCTAGGGGACGGGTCATGACAAATTGGTATTAGAGGAGTCTTTTGTACTGAAGAACTAGGACTCTGATCTTTCTAATAGAGAAATATTGTTAAGTGTCTTGAGTATGGTTTTCAGTTCAGGGAGTCCAGTGTTGGTACGATGGCCGACGTATCCATACACCAGGACCTTGAATTCTGATTTCTGACTCAGTGCATGAAAATACTAATTGGGTGTGTTTTGGAAATGTTTTTACTTTGATCTCTTTGAGTCAACTCACCAGTTATAACTTTTTGACCATGGAATGCTTGTTTATTTTCAATATGCTACTGCGTAGACATCCATCCATGATTACTAAGAGACTACACAATAATGGCCCACCGAGTGACGAGGCTTCGATGCAGGGCCCTCTTAGTATGGTAGCACCTTCAGGTGGTGCACCAGCACCACCACCACCTGTTGGGTAGCTGATGCCACCATCCCCACTAGCAGACTGTGAACACCGATTGAGCGCATTTCATGAGTTCTAGAGACAGAGGCCTCTGAGGATTCGAGGTGAGACAGATCCCCAGGTAGCTGAGGACTGGCTGGAGGCTGTGGCTAGAGTTTTTCACTTGGTTGAGACACCATCGGAGCATATGGTTATCCTAGCTTTTAGCATTTTCCAGGGCAAAATAGGGAGATGATAGAGCCTTATTCTCCAGTCACATGACAAGGTGACCCTCACCTATATGGACTTTTAGATCCTCTTCAGGGTGGAGTTTGTTCTAGCGACACTATGCTCAATGTGTATCCAAGAGCTGCTGCACTAACAGCAGGGCAGCTTATTAGTGGCCCAGTACTCGGTGAGATTCAATGACCTCTCCCACTACTCCACCGAAATGGTATGGGGCCCATTCTTTAAATATAAAACCATTGAAAAGGGTATCCTGCAAGATATCATAGCGTCGATGATATCTCTAAATATCCTGACACTGGCTTGAGTGCTCGAGTAAGCACTGTTGGTGGAGAGATTCGTAGCTGAGTAGGCACCTATGGTGAGAGACACCACCGGACGATAGGTATCCAAGTCATCTATAGGAGGCAGTATACATATGACACATAGGTTCAAGTGGGACAGACCCACAGATGGATGACCCTGGGATGCAGGGTCGGAGGTGCGGAGCTTGAGAGGTAGAGAAGGTCAGCTGGGAGGCAGATTGTGCTTTACGTGCGGCGGGCAGCGCCACATGGCTCGCGACTGCCTAGCCCACTATACCAATGATCAGAATATGTTCAAGGTACTACCAAGGTAGAGGCAAACATTTGAGTGAGGAGGTCTACAGGGTGGCGGATGAGGCAAAGGAGCAGGTCGTGCAGCATGCGATGGGCAGCGATTTGAGGTTTTACCACCACCACCACCACTAGGAGGTCCACCCCAGCCATAGGAAGTAGGTGGGAAGGGGTGAGCATAGCTTCAGAAAGCTGAGGCCTATGACCATGGTGCTACAGATATTATTAGAGGTATGATCTGTGTCTATTCCACCCTAGATGCAGTACTTATAGAAAAAGTTTCCAGTAACTCTTTCATTTCCATGACACTCATTCAGAGCTCGAAGATTCTGATGGAGTCATTGGCTAGATCCTTATGATTAGATACTCCTACGAGAGAGGATTAGATGATTACACACTGGTGCCAATAGTGTGTGCTTACTCTAGGAAGCGAGAGCTTCGGTTGGGATCTCCTAGTGGCAGCGTCGAGGCCTTATGACATCATCTTGGGTATGGGTTGTCTATCTGCAGTCCATGCTCAGATCGACTATTTTAGGCACAAAGTATGGTGTGTCTGTGAGGATGGAATTAGGTTTTCCATCACTGGTGAGAAGGAAACCTTTACAGCACAGGATGGGATTTCTCGGAGGAGGGTGTAGTCGGTCACTCACCTTTTGGTGAGCCTCACCCCCAGAGTAGTTGGCGTGAGGAGTCCGAGTTATCTAGTAGAAATGGATCAGTATGCTGATGTCTTTCCTAATGATGTTATGGGACTACCTCCACATAGAGAGGTAGACTTTTACATTGATCTGTACCCTAGGATGGAACTGATATCTACACCATCATATTAGATGGTTCATGTGGAGCTTTGGGAGTTGCAGGTATAGCTGGAGGACTTGTAAGGAAAGGGGTTCATAAGGCCTAGTGTTTCTCCATGGGTATCTCTGATCTTGTTCACCAAGAATAAGTATGGGAGCTTGAGGCTTTGTGTGGACTATTGGTTCCTGAACTAGGTAACTATGAAGAACAAGTATCCACTCCCGAGGATCGATAATCTCTTCAACCATCTGAAGGGAGATCGATGGTTTTCAAAGATAGACCTCAAATCACGCTATCTCCAACTCAGAGTACAGGATGAGGACATACTGAAGATAGACTTCAGATTTCGGTATGTCCATTATGAGTTCTTAGTGATGCCTTTCAGTGTGACCAACGATCTGGTGGTGTTCATGGGGCTCATGAATAGGATCTTCCAACCATACCTCAATCGCTTTGTGGTGGTCTTCATTGACGACATATTTATATACTCTGGGTCAGAGGAGGAGCACACCATGCACCTACAGATAGTCCTAGATACACTCCGAGAGAACCAGCTTTATTGAAAGCTCTTGAAGTTTCAGTTCTGGATATGGGAAGTCCACTTCCTGGGTCACATTATCTCAGAGGCTGTAGTTGTTGTTGATCCAGTGAAGATAGAGTCATCACTTTCTTGGGAGCCACCTAGAAGTGTGACCAGGGTGTGGAGTTTTCTAGAATTGGTTGGGTACTACCAGAGATTTGTACTTGACTTCTCCATGGTAGAGGAACCCTTTTTATCTTTGATGAAGAAGGGGTATCCTTTCCTGTGGATAGAATCTGAGGAAAATATTGACGAGTGCCCCCATCTTAAGGCTACTAGAAGAGGGAATTGGGTATATAGTCTACTGAGATGCATCATGGACCAGACTAGGTTGTGTTATGATGCAGGAGTGAGTGGTGATCGTCTATAGCTCATGTTAGTTGAGACAACATGAGAAGAACTACGCTACCCATGACCTGGAGTTAGCAGTAGTGGTCTTTGCACTGAATATTTGGTTATACTACTTGATGGGTGAACGATTTACTGTTTACTTTGATCACAAGAGTCACAGGTTTATCTTCTCATAGAAGGACCTAAATTTGAGACAGCGGTGATGGTTAGAGTTCTTCTAGGACTATGAATTTGAGATAGGCTATACTCTTGGGAAGGGGAACGTATTAGTAGATGCACTCAGCAGGAGGTTTGGTCTACAGTTGTTAAGTGAGGAAACAAATCATCTAGCCACATTGCAGATATCCTTCGTGGATAGTGATGGAGCAGTTTACCTCCAGTATATGACTATCACTCCCCCACTTCTTCAGTGAGTTCGGGAGTCAAATCTTGGGGGTGTTGACTGCAAGGCCCGGCGTGCTCAGATATCCTCATTACGGTCTCCTAAATGATATTATAAAGGTGGGGAGCACATCGTCCTCTTTTGAGGACACACCATGGTACTAGAAATGCTTCGAGAGGAGGTTTTGAGGGATTTCCACACATCCCCTTTGGAGGTACATCTAGGATTAGTGAAGATTTACTTGGACCTCTGGCATTAGTACTAGTGTCCAGGGATAAAGAAAGAAGCAGAAGAGTTTGTATCACATTGCCTCACTTGTCAGTAAGTGAAGGTCGAGCATCAGGTACCAGCAAGCTTAGATCATCCACTTGAGGTACCAGAGTAAAAGTGGGATGGTATATCCATGGAATTTGTGTCATCGCTACCACGTATGTCCAGGGGCCATGATTCCATCTGGGTGATCGTTGACCAACTCACCAATTCGGCCCACTTTCTACCCATTCGAGAGAAGGGATCAGTAGAGGGCTTGGGACTATTATACGTGTAGGAGATTGTTTGAATTCATGGGGTACCATTGATCATAGAATCTTATTGTGACACATGTTCTACATCCTGCTTGTGGAAGGGATTGCAGGAGGCATTTGGAACTCTGCTACACTTGAGCACTTCCTTTCACCCTCAGACAGATGGTCAGACCGAGGGGACCATACAGATACTCAAGGACGTGATTTGTTCTTCTATCCTTGATTTTGGCTGTAGTTGGGAGGACCACCTACCCTTGGTGGAGCTTTAATACAAAAATAGTTATCACTCCACCATCAGCATGGTCCCATTTGAGGATTTGTATGAGCGACCATGCAGGTCACCTCTTGGCTTAACATACCTAGGGGAGTTAGCACATATGGGTCCAGAGTTGGTACAGGATACCCCAGAGAAGGTGCATATCATCCAGGAGCAGATGAAGACTACACAGAGCTAGAAAAAATTCTTATACCTATAGGAGATGAAGACCCTTGGATTTTGAGAAGGTAGACCATGTCTTTGTACAGGTCACACCCCGATGAGGATTACATAGGTTTGGCTGGGGTGGAAAGATATCTTTGAGGTTTATTAGACCTTTCTAGATCCTTAGCAGAGTAAGTGAGGTGGTTTATTGTCTAGGTATTCCCCTATAGATGCACTGGATTCATAATTTTTTCCACATGTCGCATATGAGGAGATACGTTCATGATTCATCACAAGTTATCAACTGGGGAGATCTGGACATTGACGATGGGGTGATGTTTGTGGAGCTCCCAGTAGAGATAGAGGATCGACAGGAGTGAGTCCTTCATGAGCAGTAGATTCCTCTAGTGAGAGTTTTTTGGCAGCATGGTAACCTTTAGGAGAGCACATGGGAGAGGTAGGCTCAAATGCGTGCTCAGTACCCCATTTTTTCCCTAGTTTTTTATAGCTTTTAGGGACGAAAAGCCCTAAGGTGGAGAGAATGTAAAGACCCAGAATATTCAATGTAAATTTTTTTTAATTTATTTGGTATTATTGCGAGCCTTTTAAAATTGACGGCACGTGATTCCGAGGCCTAGTGTTCCCTGAATGAATTTTTTAACTTTTTAAAGGTATGTTCAGTAAATGCATGGGCAGTGTTTTTTATCATTAAACCGGTGCTAGGATTAAAAATTTGAGGGAACTGTTGAATCCGCAACACCTAGATTCACTTAGGGAAATATTCACTTCAACTGAGGTTTTTCGGGAGAAAAAGTTAAATTTTGGAGTTTACAGAAAAATAAAAAAATAACATAACAGGTTATTTTATTTCTTTTTCTCCACTAGATGAGTAGGGTGGTGGGGACCGATGACTTGTCAAGACAATTAATGGATTGACTCATCAACTGTGTAAATCCACCATTGTGAATTAAAATAGGTTCATTAATTCATTTAATGAACCACATTAATTCCTCAATGTGTTACTCACCTTTCCCCATCCTATTTAAATGGAGCTCGGGGTGGGGTTTTGGCACGACTTTTTCACGCAAGGAAACTCTGGTGAAGTCCTGTGGAAACATCCACCAATGGAGGATGGAAGCTCGGGTGACAATGATCTAGGATCGATGAACACTGACGACTCCATCCAGCGTGGACGCTCCTCCCGCTGCAACCACGACACCTCCAACGGATCTCGAGGTAGGGGTTGTTTTTAATTCAAGAAATTACCTCGTTTCCATTCCTTGTTCTTGAATTTGTGGGTGTAAGTTGTGGAGGATTTGAATGGGGTTTATTTATTAAATATTAATTGAATAATATCATTCTTTTTATAATTATAACACGGAGGGAATGGTCCAAACGAACAATGCATGTACCCTCCGCTACTTCGTTCTTGTTTCGTTCTTCGGGGGACAATTCTTCAACTCGTCGGAATCAGGGATCCGGAAGCCTCGTAGAAAATTAGGCATCCTGGGGAGCCCGTAGACATAAGAGGAAGTGAAAACAGAGCTCTGGAGAATTTCTGGAGTCCCACGGAAGAAGTTCCAGTGCGACACCAGCGCAGCGGCACCGGTGGACAAGGGCAGCGGCCGGCAATTGCCCGCCATGGTGGAAGAGTGGCACCACTCGGCGCCGTAGTGGTCAAACGGGAAGCCGGCAGTGGTCGGACGTGGAGGTAGAGGTAGCACGTCATCACACGCCATGGTGATCTGGAAAGGGACCCACCTCATTTGGGTCCCGTGGGTGACAAGGCGGTGCCACCCTTAAATAAACTAAACGGCTCCATTGAGTTGTTCGGGTGCGGCAGACTGCGTGACCCGTGCGGGTCACCCCATCCGATGGGCTGAGCTATTGTGGCCTAGACCAGGCCAGTTGGGCTGAACTAGGTTACCCCCAGAACGATTCAGGTCAGCCTAGTTTGGGTTGGTCCGACCAGGTCGGACCGGACCCAAACCCCTCTCGGACCCAGATACGCTTAAGTGACTGTAACTTGCGAACCAGACATATGTTTGATATACCATCTATGGAGTTGGGATACACGGAGCAAGACGGTCCTTTTGAGATACTCCATGAGAGTTTTTGAGAAATATGGAGTATGGATGGGTTTGATCGACTCTGAATCAAAATGAGCCTCAACACTAAAATTCCAATAACTTATAGACTGAGCGTCCATTTGACGCATCGTATGTTTCATTGGAACCCTTGTTACATGACGGATCATTGGGTTACTTCTTCATGGGACTTAGTCCTAGTTGAAATATGACTGATGGCTTGATGATCGGTTCTCCCATAATCAAGCGTACTATGAGCGAGAATCTAGTGGATGGTAGTGAGGAAGAGGTTGGAGACAGATCGTACAAAGGTTAGTACCTAGCGATCATGTGTGGGTCAGATCCTGTGTGGGTCAGTGGGGGTTATTACCTATCGATCCTAGGTGGGTTTCATCTTGTGTGGGTCAGCGGGGGTTAGTAACTATCGATCCTCTATGGGTTAGACTATGTATGGTCAGCAGTAGGGCCTCTCGACTGAATAAGATAATCTAGCTTCTCGATTAATCATATGTACTTCTATGATTTACTTATACCTGGTTTGATATGTGTATATTTCTTTTTTATTTTTGATTGAGATCATTCTTTTTGGTTTTCCATTTGTGGAATTCTGAGAGACCTTCGGAGGTCTCGAGGTCCCTACAGGGTATTGTTATACTCACCCATGCACGGGCTTCACCCGCACCTTATTGTGTCTTGTGCAGAAGATGAGAAGCTTGGTTGAGACTTGAGGGAGCTAAGACCAGGCGGTACATGGAGGAGATTGGCTGATGTGGAGAGAAGTGTAGACAAGATGTACCCACCCTTCAGGTAGGATCCTTGGTGGGAGATCGTAGGAGCTGTTTTCTATTTTCAGTTGTAGTTGTACCCTTTTTCATTGGGCATGTATTCTGGCCCCTTTACTTTCAGTACACACCTTTACTACTGCAGTTTTACTTCGTGATTGCATCTTTTTGTGTTCTTAGATTGTGTGTTTGTACAGGTTTAAAGTCAATGTCTTCCTGTTTTAGGGATACGCCTTTCTGGTGCTAGTCGCTAACCCCTGGCCTATGGAAGGTGGGCTTGGGGTAGTCATGGCATGGGCCCTGGTGGACGGGTTGTGACACCATTGAATTGGGGTGTAATTGTGAAATTGATGTAATTTTGTGAAATTAAAATTTTTTAATTTAAATTGTGATATTGATTTGATGAAATTTATTTCTAATTTGTATTTGGGAAAAATGGATTAAAATTGTTTTGATAGAAACCCATTGGTTTTGCCTTCTAAAAAGGCATGATTTGATTAAAAACTCATTTCGGTTTTTAAATAAAAAATTAGAATATTTGAAATGGAGAATGGGATGAATTTTATTTTAATAAGTACTAAATAAATTTCCCATATTTTTTTATTAGGGTACATGAAATCCTAGGTAGTTAGTGAGTTATTGGGATATCACTTTTTTATGCTTACAACTAAAACAAAATCTAGTGTAGCAGGTCACATCCCTGATGGTATGGTGATGGGTCATCTTTGGTCAGTATCAAAGGGGAATATATATACACATATTCCCATGATTCACCTTCTAGTGTGTGATGATCATGTATCCTTGAACTATTATACCTTTTTTCACATCACCATATTGATATTTTTTTTGTATTTGAAATATATTCCATTTTTGTTGTAAACTATTTTATATGACTTATGAATTTATATAAACTATTTATATAAAACATTTATTGACCCATTTTTTTAAAGTATTTCCATCATTTGAAATGTAAATCATGAGTTTTTAAAATATTCTTTTGAAATTCCATACCTGTTTATTTGAAATTTAAAGCTTCATTTAGTTAATAAAATGTTGAAATATTATTATGGAATCTTTGGTGAGACCCTACTGGAATTTTAGCTCACAACCTACCTATGACTTCAGGTGTTTGTATATTATCTTCTTCCAGGTTTGATCAAGGGTAATGTACCAATTAGAGGTTGTGGTAGCTTTTGATCCTTGGGAATGGTGATTTTTGTTCGAGTTAGGAATTGCATTGTTTACTTTCCTGTTTTTTGGTAATTTGTTGTAGTACTTTGGTTTTTCATACCAATTTAACATATGGTACACTTCTCCCTATGGAGTTTTCCTTGTATACATACTAACTTATTTATCTTTCTTCTGTTGTGTTTATGGAAAATTCTTTCCCACTTTTATATTAAATGATTCTATGTGTTATTCACCAGCATATGTGGATTGGGAACCTCCTTCGGGCCATATCAGTTCTGTTTTATTTATCAGTTTACTGGGGTACCCAGGCTAGTTCTTGAGAAAACTAAACCTTAATAGACTTCTATATACCCCACTTTGTTAATTAGAATAACTAGATTGGAATTTATCTTTTGAAAATTTACTTTTAATTAAAGACTCACATGGTATAATTTTTACATAGATTATACGGTCTTGTACGTGAATATCCCAACAAGGACATTAAGGAATTCACCTTGGTATGTTCCACACTTAATCCCAGAGGATTAATTGAATAGTAAGTTAAATAGATAACATTTCCATTGTATTTGGAATGATAAACTAAGGAATCATTTTATAGTCTATATCCATGAGAGTTAAATGACTAAGATGGCCTTTAAAGGAGATTCCTCGAGAGGTTCTTCCCTAGTTTAATGATTACAACTATCAAAAAAAATATCTATGGATTAATATAAGAATCAGAAGATACTTTTCTTAGGTATTGGAGAATATATAAGAAGTTTTTTTTGGGTTATCCCCATCAACCAATAAGGGATAACCATTTTCTAGTCTTATTTTATCAAGTCATGATTGATAGTAACAAAAACCAACTAGATGCATCATCGAGAGGATATTTAATCAATAATTATTCAGTATATTATAGATGAATTTTTGAGAAAATAACTCAAAATTATCAATAATTTAGCATAATAGGTCCTCATACCAGTGGATAATATGATTTAAGATCATTTTAATCACCCCTTATAGAGTAAAAACTTGAAAAAATAACCCCTATAGTTATAAAAATAGATCTTAAATAGTTAAGTGAGCAACAAACACTAGTAACGATATATGATCTATATTCTTCTTCAAACCATTATATTGATCAATGTTTTTAAGTGTAGGAACTAAAATTTTTACAACATTCTATCAGCGGTCTAGGCCGGGCCGAACCCAATGGGTCGGGCCACCCAGCGGGCTGAGCCGGACCTAGAAGGTCAGGCCAAGTCGACCCAAACCGGGCCCAGGTCGGGTCGGGCTGGGTTGGTCCGACCAGGTCGGACCGGACCTGGGCCCACTATGACCCATTTACATTCCTGGGCCATAACTTTGGCACCAGATGTCCGATTGACAAACCGCCAGTGGTAATAGAAAAATTGGAGAGAGACGGTCCCTTTGGTATACCCCACTGGAGTTTTGGATAAATTTGGGGAATGATTAGGTTGGATAGAGCACTAATCCAACCGGGCCCTCGGGACTAAAAGGCTAATAACTCATAGACCGGGCATCTGAATGACGCGCCTCCTGTTGTGTTGAGACCCCTATGACATGGATGTAATTTTAGATACTTATTCTTGGGACATCGTGGAAGTTAGAGAATCGACCAGTGGATTGGGGAGCGGAATCTCCCAAAGATGAGCAAGCCTGGTGTGGAAACCCAGTAGCTGGCTGTGATGAGAAGAGTGCTCCTAGCTATCCTATTCTGGTCAACTCTTAGCGATCTTTTGTGGGTCAGCTCCTAGCGATCTTTTGTGGGTCGGCTCTTAGAGATCATGTGTGGGTCAACTCCAGTGATCCTGTGTGTTTCAGCTCCTACCAATCCTGTGTGGGTCAGCTCCTAGCGATCCTGTGTGGGTCAGCTCCTAGCGATCCTCTATGACTCAGCTCCTAGCGATCCTATGTGGGGCAGCACCAGTGATCCTATGTGGGTCAGCTCCTAGAAATTTTGTGTAGGTCAGTAGCAGATCCTCTTAACGGAGTAAGATGTTTCAGTAGTTATAACTAATCATATCTACTATCATACCTAAGTTATACCTGGTGTGAGCTGAATTCGTACCTGTGTGGTACTTTCATTTATGGTAATACCTTGGTGGTATTCTTCTGTGTGGCGTACCTATTTGGTACTTGCCTTCATGGTTATCCTTATTTTGTGGAATAGTTTAGCTTTGGACTTTGAGTTGGACTCTGTGTTTTCTTCATGATTGAGATGGGTTTACTTGATAACTTAGGTATATGTATGGGCATATACCTAAGTAGGGTTGACAGTTGATTTCATACTTTGTGGTTTATCCTTGGTGAATTTTGTGATAACTTGAGGGTCTCGAGATCCCCACTGAGTATAATTATAATCACCCATGCACGGGATATGCCCGCACCTTATTGTGTTGGATGCAGACGATGGACAGTGCTGACTAAGGATGAGGGTACCAGGACTGGACGATGCTTGGAGGTGGACCATATGGCATGTCAGTACGCAGAGGAGAAATGTGGACGTGGAGTGTTGAGGAGGCGATCTACACCTACCCTTTAGGTAGGAACCTCGGAGGAAGATCTAGTAGTTTTCTT
Source organism: Viscum album (assembly GCA_963277665.1). Lineage (NCBI taxonomy): Eukaryota > Viridiplantae > Streptophyta > Magnoliopsida > Santalales > Viscaceae > Viscum > Viscum album. Next base: position 983,581,404 of record OY728157.1, read on the forward strand.
TCTATTACTTTTGTTGTATTGAATTTCAGTTGTACTTGTACTTTCCAGTTGGGTTTGTATTCTGGCCCCTTTTTACTTACTGTACACACTTGTTTACTATACAGTTGACTTGCATTCGTATCTTGATGTGTTTTGGTAGCATGTGTTTATAGGTTATAAAGGCAATGCCTTCCTAGTTTTAGGGAATACGCCTTTGGTGCTAGTCGCCAGCCCCTCCCCTATGGAAGGCGGGATTGGGGTAGTCACGACACGGACCCTAGGGCCCGTGCCGTGACTACCCCAAGCCAGGATTCCATAGGCCAGGGGCTGTAGACTAGCACCAAATGCTTAATTCCCTATAACTGCAAAGGCATTTCCTTTATAACATGTAAACACACCCAACCGAGCACACAGTTCGATACAAATCACAAAGTAAAACTGTATAACAAAAGAATGCTGAAAGTAAAAGGGGTCGGAATAAAATCCCAATAGTAAAGTACAAGAAACTGAAAGTACAAGTACAACTGAAGAAAAAGGAAAACAGCTATTGGGTCGTCCTCTAAGGATCCTACCTAAAGGGTAGGTACAGATCGCCTCCTCAGCACTCCACATCCACCCGTCTCCTCTGCGTACTGACATGTTGTATGGTCCACCTCCAGGTACCGTCTAGTCCTGGTACTCTCAGCCTCAGTCAGCGTTGTCTGTCTTCTGCATCAAACACAACAATGTGCGAGCATAGCCTGTGTAGGGGTGAGTATAGTAATACTTATTAGGGACCTTAAGACCCTCTAGGTCTTACAAAATCCATCAAGGATAAACTACAAAGTATGAAATCAACATAAAACCTTACTAAGGTATATGCCCATTCATATACCTAAGTTATCAAGTAATTCATCTCAATAATGAGGAAAACACAGAGATACTGACTCATCTCAAACCAGGATTTATTCTACAGGTAGTATCAAGTAACATTCCAAACAAAACATCGAACACCTCGGCTGCTGGAGAACTCCTCCTCAATCGAGTACAGTGGGCCTGCCACGTCACACATAGGTGCTTCCAACTAACCTTGGACTGTTGAGGTACTCGTCCTTTCAAGTATCGTGGGTCTGCCATGTCACACAGAGGTGCTCCCCAATGTGGGTATGCCACGTCACATAGAGGTGCTCCCCCTCATAGCCTGCTGAGGTACTCCTCGTGTCGAGTACCGTGGGTCTACCGTGTCACCAAGGTGCTCCCCACCGTGGGTCTGTCGCGTCACCAAGGCGCTCCCCACTGGGCTAGTTGAGTCACTCTGAGTCAAAACAGTCAGCATTTGTCAAGTCTCAGCTAGCCACTAGGTCTCTGCACTATGCTCACTCATCTCTGGGAGGATCCACTCCATAAGCTACTGGTAGATACTCCAACTTCCACTGATTCCCATGAAGAAGTATCTCAAAGTTCCTCCATGTCATAGGGGTCTCAACGTAACAGAACACGTGTCAATCGGACGCCCGGTCTGTGAGTTATAAGCTATTTTGTCCCGGGGGCCCAGTTGAATTCGTGCTCAATTCGACCTGACCATACCCTATCTCAATCCAAACCATAGTGGGGTATCATCAAAGGGACCATCTCGCTCCAAGATTTCTAGCACTGCTGACAGTTCGTCAAACGGATGTCCAGTTCCAAAGTTATGGCCAAAAGTATGTAAATGGGTCGTAGTGGGCCCAGGTCCGGTCCATCCCGGTCGGACCGACCCAGCCCGACCGGGCCTGGGCTGACCCGGTATGGGTCGACCCGGCCCAACCCACAAAAGAAATCATCAGCGTTCTTTGTTTTAAAAGAAAGGAAGAACATGGGAATATAATCACACAGAAAAATAAACCCCTACCTCGTTCGCTTTATGACGTTGGCGTAAGAAGGTAGTACGGTTGTCGATTCGCCATAGATGAAGATGTCCCACATCGGAAGAAGTCCCGAGGAAGAAGTTCGAAGGAGTTCGGCGTTCTTCGTTGGCGGAGCGTTCTTCGTTGGGAGGTGAAGTTCTTCGTTGGAGATCTTTCTCCCAAGTTCTCTCTAATCTTCCTTTTCCAACAAATGAATATCCAACCAAATAAAATATGTTTAACTATTTAATTTTTTGGTGATTTAAATTTGGCTTAATTAATTGGCAACAATAAATGGGTTGTGTTGGAAAAATTAAAAAGGGAGGATACCAAGGGAGAACTTGTGAGAAAGCTATCCAATGAAGAACATCACCTCCCAACACAGAACGCTCCACCAACGAAGAACGCCAACCTCCTTTGACCTTCTTCCTCAAGACTTCTTCCGATGTGGGACGTCTTCATCTATGGCGAATCTACGACCATACTACCTTCTTTTTCCAACGTCATCAAGCGAACGCGGTAGGGGTTTATTTTGTGTGTGATTATATTCCCATGTTCTTCCTTTATTTTAAAACAAAGAACACAGATGATTTCTTTTGTGGGTTGGGTCAGATCAACCCGAACCGGGTCAACCCGGCCCGAGTCGGTCCGATAGGGTTGGACTGGACCCGGGCCAACTACGACCCATTTACATACTTTTGGCCATAACTTTGGCACCAAATTTCTGTTTGACGAACTATCTACGGTGCTGGAAATATTGGATCGAGACGATCCCTTTGATGATACCCCACTATGTTTTGGATTGAGATGGGGTATGGTCAGGTTGGATCAAGCACGAATCCAACCGGGCCCCCGGGACAAAAATGCTAATAACTCACAGATCGGGTGTCGGATTGACGCACCGTCTGTTACGTTGAGACCCCTATTATGTGGCGGAAATTTGAGATACTTATTCTTGGGACTTCGTGGCATTTGTAGTATCAACCAGTATCTTGTGGAGAGGATCCTCTCGGAGATGAGCGAGTATAGTGCGGAGGCCTAGTGGTTGGCTGAGACTTGACGACTGCTGACCATTTCGACTTGGAGTGACTTGAATAGCCTAGTGGGGAGCGCCTTGGTGAAGCGGCAGACCCACGGTGGGTAGCACCTTAGTGACACGGTAGACCCATGGTACTCGACAGGAGGAGTACCTCAACAGGCTACGAGGGGGAGCACATCTATGTGACACGGCAGACCCACGGTGGGGAGCGCCTCTGTGAGACGTGGCAGACCCATGGTACTCGATAGGAGGAGTGCCTCAACAGTCCAAGGTTAGTGGAAAGCACCTCAATGTGACATGGTAGGCCCACTGTACTCGATAGAGGAGGAGTTCTCCATCGGCTGAGGTGTTCGACGTTGTGCTCAAAATGTTACTTGATACTACCCCTAGAATAAATCCCGGTTTGAGGTGAGTCAGTATCTCTGTGTTTTCTTCATGATTGAGATGGATTACTTGATAACTTAGGTATATGTATTGGAATATAACTAAGTAAGTTTGTCTATTGATTTCATACTTTTTGGTTTATCCTTGATGGGTTTTGTGAGACCTAGAGGGTCTCGAGGTCCCGATTAAGTATGGTTATACTCACCCCTACACGGGCTATGCCCGCACCTTATTGTGTTGGATGCAGATGACAGACAATGCTAACTGAGGATGAGAGTACCAGGACTGGACGGTACCTGGAGGAGGACCATATGGTGTGTCGGTACACAGAGGAGACGAGTGGATGTGGAGTGCTGAGGAGGCGATCTATACCTGCCCTTCAGGTAGGATCCTCGGAGGACGACCCAGAAGCGGTTTTCCTTTCTCTTCAGTTTTACTTGTACTTTCAGTTTCTTGTACTTTACTGTTGGTCTTGTATTTCAGCCCCTTTTACTTTCAGAACTCTTTTGTTATAAAGTTTTACTTGGTTATTCATATCCATTTGTGTGCTCAGTTGTGTGTGTTTACAGGTTATAAAGTCAATGTCTTCCCAGTTATAGGGAATTACGCCTTTGGAGCTAGTCGTCAGCCGATGTCCTATGGAAGGTGGGCTTGGGGTAGTCACGACATGGGCCCCAGGGGATGGGTCATGACAAATTGGTATTAGAGGAGTCGGTTCTACCACAGAACTTGGACTATTATCTTTTCTGTGAAGAAATAGTGTTAAGGGTAATGAGTGCAGTTTTTAGTTCAGGGAGTCCAATGTTGGTGCGGTGGCAGATGTATCCATACACCAAGACCGTAACTTCTGATTTCTAACCCAGTGCATGAAAACATTGATTGGGTGTGTGTTTTCAAAATTTTTCTTTGTGATTTTTTGAGTCAGATCACCAGTTATAACTTTCAACTCACCAAGTATAACTTTTGACCATGGTGGACCTGTTTCTTTTCAAGATGCCTCCACGCAGACAACCGGCTAGGGTTCTGAGATTTGTACATACTGATAGACCACCGAGCATATAGGCCTCAGTGCAGGGTCATTTTCCAGTAGAGGCACCAGTGTTATCATTCTACATTGGGAAACTGATGCCATCAGCCCCAGCAGAAGACGGTGCACGCCGCTTGAGCGCATTGCACGAGTTCCAGTGCCAGAGGCCACCCAGGTTTAGGGGAGAGACGGACCCACAGGCAGCTGAGTATTGGCTGGAGGCCATGGTGATAGTTTTCCAGTCAATTCAATATGGATTTTGGAATCAAAAAAATCAATACATACAACCCTTTTATCAATAATGTCAATAATCTCCACTATTCCAAAAACCATACAAGTAGCCTTGCAACCAATAAGCCATCTAACCACCTTCCTTTAAAAAAATAAACTCTTTAACAATCCCTTGACTAATTAAAATACAACAATGTAGAACCAAAAAGGTTTGGAGTTTGGGGAGTTGATAAATTAGGTGAATGAACTAAATAATTATCTAGTAATCCTTGTGGAAATACTAACCAAAATTCCCAAAAAAATTACCAACTCAGCTAGTTCTAAACTAAAAGGTAATGTGATCCTAGTAATAGCTAGGAGTGGAAAAAAATCACCCTATTTTCAAATATAATTCTAATCAGAACCATACCAACATTGAGGAAGATGAATTTGAAAATAAATTTTAAAACTAGCCCAAGGAAGAGGAAGAATATGAAGAAGAAAATGATCTTGAAAAAGGAAAAAATTGACTGAAAACAACTATAAAGAAACAATTGAGATAAAATAAAGATATTACACTATCATTTACCTAAATAATTATTCAATTAATGAAACTATACGAGGAATCAAATCAAAAGGAACTTTTTAAAACCTTTCAAAAAGTGTAGATAAACATACCTCTACTTTAATATCTCATGTAAATTCTAAAATATGTTATGTTCCTTAAGGAACCATACACTAAAAATGGATGATCCAAGTAAATGAGATATTAAACTTAGGGAATAATTATTTTACCCTTGATTACACCACAACTACCAACCATATTTCAATATATAGGTATATATTCTATCCCTTATAAAATTGTGTCTTTGTCTTTTCAATATTCATTTTGTGATCTTAGAGAGTCTATTAATGTAATGTCACATTCTTTTTTTATTTATTTTTAGATTCGGGAACTCAAAACCTCAAGAGTGTTTTTTTAACTTGAAAACAAATCCATTTCATTCCTACTTGGTGTTCCATACGATATTCTACTTAGCATATAGAATTTGATCTTCTCAGTTGATTTATATGTGTTGAAAATGGAGGAGAATAGACCTCAACTTAGTCACCTTTGTTCTTAGGAATCCCCTTATTGAAAATATTTAATACAATAATAAATATCCATGAAGTAAATATAACAATGTATTTTGGTGAGAATAATATCCATTTAAATATTTTATATTCTATGAATTACCCATAGGAAGAGAATTCATGTTTTACACATTCACACTCTGAAGAACCTAATCCCTATAAATAATATGTTATGTTTCAAGAAATTTTGAATTTGGGAAAAAAATTAATACTTGAAACCCTATGAAACCATCTAAATATGAGGTGAATTGTTAATTATTTTATGGGTTTGATTGTTTATTATATGATAAAAGAGATGATATTTTATATATTGTGTAGGAATCCAAGGTTATAGAAGTAAGTCGACTAGATATAATTTCATCATTAGTACAACCCCTAAATGTAGGATAAAAACATTTTCCCATTGATTTAAAATTTGTATTTTTAATGGAAGCACACAAGATACCAATGATCATTTCTAAAAACTTTTTTCTTGGACAATAAAAAAACTAAGGGTAATTTTGAATAGAAATGTGAAATTGATCGAAAAGAGTTTAGGAAGCATACCTCGACTAAGTTATAAAATCTATATGAATGGAATTATATTGGAAGGTGATTAAAAACCTGTTATACAAACCCATAGGAGACTACACCCAACTATAACATAGTTAATTAAGAAGGTAATTGAAAAATTGTTAGAAGTAGATATTATATAGCCTATTTTTGAATCTAAATGGTTAAATCCCATTCATATAGTTCTCAAGAAAACTGGATGAGCTATAGTGAAGAATGAGAAAATTGAACTAATTCCTTTGAGAATTCAAAATAGTTGGAAAGTATACATAGAATATAGGAAATTGAACCAGGTCATTGTAAATATAATTTTCCCATTCCCTTTTTTGAAAAAATTATAGAAATATTGTCAATTAAAACTCATTATTTTTTTCTAGATATATTTTCAAGATAATTTCAAGTGCATATTTCACATGAGTATTGAGAAAAGAGAACTTTCACATATACTTAGGATACCTTTACTATCTGGAAAATTTAATTTGGATTATACAATGAACTAGGTTCATTTAAAAGATATACGGTGAGTATTTTATCTTACTTTATTGAGGACTACATATATGTTTTTCAGGATTACTTCACTATGATTGGAAATTCGTTTGACCACTATTTAAAAAACTTGGGAAAAAATTTGAAAATTTTCTTTGAAAAGTACCTTGTTTCAAATTTTAAAAAGTGTTATTTCATAGAGGATAGAGGCATTGTTCTCAAGAATGTAATTTCACAACACAATATTGGGGGTTGATAAATGTATAATCGAAATTATCAATGCATTATCTTTCACCACTTGTGTGAAACATGTTAGATCATTTCTAGGGAATAAAATATTCTATATAATATTTATTAGGTATTTTAGTAATATTTATCTACCAATACCTATTTTACTTTTAAAATATGATGAATTTAATTTTAATGATGACTGTAGGAAATCTTTTGAGGAGGTAAAATGTAAACTAATCACACCATTGGTCATTCAGCTACCTAATTGGGAGTACCCATTTGATTTGTTATGAGATATTTTAAACCATGATGTTGGAGTAGTTTTGTCTTAAATAATTGAAGAAAGATATCATGCCATTACCTATGCTTCCAAAATCCTAGATGCATCCCAAAATAATTATATAACCACTAAAAAATAGGTTTTAGTAGTTTTTTTATTTGGATATATTTAGATCATATATTTTTGGTACTAAGGTGATTATTTTATATGATTATGTATCCCTTAGGTACCTAATGAAGAAGAAAAAAATAATAAAAGTCTATTAAGATGAATAATGCTTTTAAAAGAGTTTTATTTGGAGAAAAAGGAAAAGATAGGAGCTGAAAATCTTCCCTGCAAAGTTGAGGTGAAAATACTAGAAAATGATATTTTTAATAACTTCAATCTAGGAGAATAGTTGTATTTTAAGGAGGGAGAGGTAACATGGTATTTTGATGTATTTAATATTATGGTAACATATCAAGTTTCATCTTAGATAAACTAACAATATACCCTTAAACTCAAAGCATGCTCACGATTTTATGTTTTGGATGACCTATAACTTTGGAAGATTTGTAATGATCAAATGATTTGGAGATGTTTTCTTGATAGTGAGGTACAATCTATCAAAAAAAATTTATATACTTTATCATGTGGTGTGAACTTTATACGCAAAATAACTCTTGGGAAATTTTTAGAATCAGGCATATACTGTCCTACACTATTTAAAAATGATAATGGATTTTATAAGAAATGTGTGCAATTTAAATTCACTAGAAAAATCTCCAATAGACAAGAAATACCTTAAATACCACTAAAAATTTATGAAATATTTAAAATATGGGGCATAGATTTCATGGTACCCTTTCCCATATCCTTTGGTAATTATTATATCATGTTGGTTGTGGACTATACTTCAAAATGGGTGGAATCTAAATCCACTAATCACCCACATATCATTATTATTTCTTTTCGGGATAATCAGATTTATAAATTTATATTTTAAATCAGACTATTGCTACTAACTAATTGGTTGTATAAAGTGGTGAGTATGATGTCAAACCCATGATATGGTTTTAATATATTCTTATAAAATTTAAGGTGGTTGATTAAAATAGACAATAAAAATTGAATGTTTTAGAAATCAATGAGAGAATACATGCTAAGTTTTGTAATTTCAGGTTTGTATACTAGTGGCGTGAGAAATTAAATTGGTTTATCTATGTTTTTTTGGGATTTGAGCTTAATAGAATCAGTGGTATTGGTATTAATTCTCTAATCCAATAATTCCTAATTTATATTGTCAACTACTCAGGGTGATTAAAGTATGAGGTAACTTTATACGATGTTTAAACATAATTATCCAAAAAAATGAAATTGTCATGCATAGTCCCTAGATAATTAGTCGATGTATTTAATTGTTATTTTTAATTCAAGTGTGAAATTTCCATGACACAGGTAATAAAAAGGTAAAAGAAATAAAAGTGTAAATACATCAACCCATATCATAGACTTAAAAAAGAAATAGATTCCACTATGAACATTACCCCCTTGTTACATCACTTGGAACTTAAATAATCACCCCATCATTCTATTAATAAGAGGGTTAGAGAATATGGGATAGTAGGAAATCTATAGAATTATTGGATTTACATGGTGGAATACTATTTAGAAGCAATACATCATACCCAGGTCTATCTTTCATTCTCACTTCATTTTGTTGGTGTTGCGCTACAACACAAAACAACTCCTCAATTTAATATCTTCTTGTTTATTTTCCTCTAGAATAAATTCAAATATCTCCTTCCATAAAAAGAATATAACAATAAATTAATTGGTAATAATAATCGTTCTTAATTATAAAATCAATTAATTTTATATTCAAAAATATAATTGTGAAATATAACTATCAAATCCCCCCCATACACACACACACACACACACTTTAATCTAGGCTTGTCCTCAAGAATGAAATCTCAGTATACTATAAAGGAAACTTACCCTACCATTATTTAGATGCAACGTCAACAAAATCAAGTGATTAAATGGGGAATTAAATTTTTAAGATTTACACAAGAAAGTTTCTCTAACTCCTCACTTTACAAAGAAACAAGTCAACAATGAATTTTACTTTTTCTCTTTCAATTTGATAATGTTTTTTATTTCTTCCATTCATATTTTTCAATTCATTATAGATGTACGTATCACTTTCAATTTACCTCAATTTATTTTTTTCTCTCATCACTCAAGTTAATAATGTAAATGGATTTCATCACATACCTTGAATCATGTTCTTTTTCATAGGCCTAAAATACATCTCCAATATCCACCCCATAGAGACAAAAATAACAAATAAACATGGGGGAATAACTATTAAGGTTAAAATATATCTAAGGATTTAGGTGGGTGTGTATTGATGTTAAAATAACTAAATCTAAAAAATTAGTTTTATCTCTAATGCATTCTCCATGATAATTAAAAGCATCTCAATGAAGATTCTCTATAAAAATGATATATCCCCTTTCCCCCAAACTTAATGCAAGGTCATTAAGAAATTAAAATAGTTAATAATGCACAATAATTTTTTCTAATTTTTTTATTTTTTCAAAATTTGTTCCATGTAAAAGTCTTACATCCATCATCCAATCCCATATGATTAAAATCCTGGTCAATTAATAATTATTATTATCCTTCCAATGAAACAACCCTTTTTTCTTTTCTTATTTTTTTCCTTTCTTCAAGAGGAGTACATACTAGAATAAAATTAATGATGAAACCATGAAAATTTACTCTAACATCCCATGAATGTACTCAATATCTTCTCCACAATTTCAATCATACCTTCCACATTGTACAACCCCCACCCCACACACAAACACTTGAATTAATGAATATCATTCAAAATGATAAGATTAGGGTAGGAAAGGGTAATATAGGATTTTAATTTGGATCTTAAATATCAAATTTACTCATGTATTCTATGGTAAAAATAAGGATCAATATAAGGGTAGGTTCAAAGATAAAGGGATATTAATGAAATTACTTCAGTCATATTAAAAGTGATTTTGTACAACAATAACTTTAACAATATGAAAATCAATTTCTATAATAAATCATCTATGATTCTCTCAAGAAATATAATTAGGAAAATAATGGAAATATTATGATTATATTTATTATTGTAATTGGAACATATGATTAGATTCAATCACTCGTGGAAATGAACACTAAAAACAAATCAATCAACAAAAATTTCAAAAAAAATCAAAGCTTTTAAAATATAATAAAAATTTCATTTACATAAATCAATGGGTTTCCCTAAATTATGATTCGTTAAATAAAAATATTCATGTTTATCTTTACTAACTCAGTCCCCAAATTTACTCATTTGAATTTATTGACAAATAAATCCAAAACATGGATTGATATTTATCCTGATCAATTTTTTTCTCCTAGATCAGTGATTGAAGAAAAAGTATATGTGTGTGGCATGAAATTTTCCAATTAAAAACATAAAAAAATTAAAATAATGTAGTTCATTCATAAAAAAATAAAAAATAAATTCATAATCCCCTTTTAGTTAATGTTCTGTTATTTAATTCATGATAAGAAATTCTCTTTCACATTGTGAATCATCTAAAACATCTTTATCTTATTTATTTATACTTTCATGTTCCTTCATGGTGGACCTATAAATAAGATCAAGAACAAATGAAATTTCATGACCTTTTTCAATTCAACTCAAAAATGATAAGGGAATTGGTCCTACACCTAGAAACAAAAAAGTCAAAGAAATCCTAAAAACTGAGGTTACCTCCCAGAGTAACTTTTTTATGGTGTACCTAGAAATAAGAACAAGAACAAATGAAAGCGCGGACCATTTTTAATTCAAATAAAAAATAATAAGGTAATTTTTACTACACCTAGAAACAAAAAATTTAAAAAAAATCCAAAAAACTTAGGTTGCCTCTCGGAAGCACTTTTTTATGGTAATTAATATTGACCATACCTATTTTAAGCTAAATTGGTTAGAGGTTAGAAATAAGTTACCCAATAAAGATCAAAAAATGGTCATATCTGGGTATTCCCTATATATGTGGGTCCCCTTCTTTTTTCTTAAATTATCTTCAATCTTCCTATGGACAACACCTACTCTACTACCATTGATCCAATCCACCTATTTTTGGTCTGAATAGAAATACAAAAATCATGATCGTGGACCATCCAAACCTATTTTACCTCTTTAAACATGACTATAAGATCCATTCCTCTACCATTGTTAATCTTATCTCATATTCCTTTATTCCTTTTCACATCTATTGAAAAACCTTTTCCTAGTTCTATAAAGTAACTAGCTATAATGTTTCCTTAACAATCGCAATATCTCCAGTATTAAGCATGTTTTCCAATTATAGATCTTCATATTTCATATCATAATTCTTCATTTACTTGTATATGTTAAAAGTAACATGTTCACCAAAAACTCTTATACACAGATCACTAATTTTTTCATCATTCAATGATCATATGGTATCCATTAATGTTCTTACAAGGATAATTAGTGTCCTTTCTTCATCCATGTCTAGTAAAAAGAAGTCCACAGGGAAATAGAATTTATCCACTTTAACCTGAATGTCTTTAATGAGTCGTCATGGGTACTTTATTGGGGAATATTCCTCATTGTCTTCATGCCTTCAAGTCCTAGGATTTTGAAAGTTTTTTATGAAATTATGTTTATTCTTGCACCTAAATTACACAAATCTCACAAAAATTCATTAAATTTGATATTAATTAAAATTTAAAAACTACCCAAATCTTGTTGCTTCTTTAGAAATTCCTTGGATGACATTGTTGGTCACTCCCTTATAAGATATATGGTTCCAATATCCTCTAGATTCTATTTGTTTGAAACCAAATCTTTCATTCATTTTTAATAGGTAGTAATGTTGGATAGATATTCTGAAAATTGTATGTTAATATATAAATTTTTGAACTTTTCAAGAAAATTACCTCACTATGTCTCAAATTTCCCATACTTAGATCTTTCTAGAAATGGTAATCATGGATTAAATGGTGGTGGGGGATCTTATCTTTCTTATTTTTCATCAATTTTTTCCTTTTCCTTATCACTTTTCTTCTTTTCTTATGGAAATACACTACTTAGTTCAGGGTTGTATTTAGTGGTTTTTACACTTATAAAGGTTATAACCTTTAAATATATTCATGGTTTGACTTCATAGTTTCCTAGTATTACTCCTTATGTTCTCTCTCTATGTTGGTATACAATAAGAACAAATCAAAACTATGGATTTCATAGTGCATCCTTTTGGTCTCTTAAATCGTCATTTGGTTCTTTGATAGTTTCTCTAGTTTTGGTTATTAAGGTATCAAATTTGTCTTCAAATGAATGAATTTTGGATTTGGAGAGATGGTCCCTAAGGTTGTTACAGAAATCCTAGTTCACATTGTTGAAATCCTTACCCTTGTTGTTGTTGTGGGATCCTCCCCTAAAATTCATTATCATGATTGTAGTTAGTATAATTCATGACTTCAATGTACATACCTTGTGGTTAATGGAGATCCATTATTATTTCCTTCTTCTTGGTTAGTGATTCGAGTTGAGTGACCATATATTCATTGTTACTAACCATGTTAACTCCCCTCTATTTATTTCTTTCTGACTTCTAATAAAAACTAGTATTTTCCATATCATTCAATAATATGTAACCTTAATTTAGTGACTTTTTAATGATAAATACTCTAACTATCGCATCCAAATTTGATCAGTTTTCTAATCAACTAACCTTGAAAAAATCATTATAAGACACATTTTAATAACATGATGTGAGAATTTTCTAATTAGATATTTGAAACACTCCCATGAATTATAGATTTATTTTTCATCATATTTTTCAAAATATTGAACATTGATGTGAATATATATTAGTTTCTAGGAGTAAAGAATTAGGTTTGAAAAGTTATTTCCAACTCATTCCATGTAGTGATGGAATGTGGTGGAAAGTATTGAATTCATTATTATGCATTGTATCTTAAATAAAATCAAAATAATCATAGCCTTACCACATCATTTTAAACATTATGAAATTGGAAGGTATAATAGAGTTCTATAAAGATCCCTAAATGCAAATTCATATCTTCATGTGGCTTCCCAAATGATTGAATTGAATTGGATATCATAAAGATGATGGATGGTTTGATCTTGAAGTGGTTGGCCACAACAAGTGGTACGAGTATGATTGGTTGTATCCCCATATTTATTTCCCTTTCACAGTCCATGAGTGTTCACTACTATAGATATTTTGGTGGAAGACCACATGATATTCCTTAATCTTCCCCTGCACCATCCATTATCTTTTCTTTGTTCTTTCATTTCTTTAAAAAAATTGAAATTGGGATTACAACCCAAATTTTTCATGCTACTTCCTTGACTTTAGTACTCATGTAAGCCTGGACCTGGGATAATATCATAATAAGACCAAGCATGAAATATAGAATTAAAATTAAGACCAAAAAAATATAAAAAAGTCTTAATAATCCTAGGTATTATAATAAACCAACCCTATAAATGAAGCTATAAATTTTATTTCTCATGGAGTATAATTATTTCTTATAGGGATAATCAAATTTAGAAATTTATATTTTAACTCAAACTATTGTTACTGACTAACTGAGTATTAAAAGTGGTGATTTCATGTTTTTAATGGTTAGAACTTTCCAACCCATTACTTTTTGGGATTTCAGGTGATGGAGGTATGAGGGGTCAGATTTTTGGTTCCCTTATTATTTTGAGGGTGGTTGTGGAATGGCTAGGTTTTGTGGAATAGTACTTCTAGGGTGGTCCTTTTGAGTCATAAAGGATAGAGTTGTGTCATGGAGGTCTTTTGGAGGTTGGTATGGTGTTATTGAGAGATTGGTTATATTGTAAAGCCCTAGGAAGTAGTGTTTTGGTGGTTCTTCCTATTTCATCATAGTTATGTAATAGTGATGAGGTTGCAACATGGAGTCCTGGAGAGGTGAGTTTTGGTGGTTATTTCAATTTTAGTATCATTATGCAGTAGAGATAGGTTATTATGTGACCTTATTCTTTGGCATTATAATTCTGAGACATAGTGGTTACTTTTCATTATGGTCCTTCTCCTACTTTATTGGATCTGTAACATGGACCATTCCATGTTTCTTATATGTGGTTTTGACCAACCCTATTGTGGCATGGTCTTCTTAATTTAACTATGGAACCTGCTCCATTTTAGCATGTTGTGGCATAATATAGGGTGTTTCATTATGGTCTTTTAATTTCTAGATTTCCAGTAAATTACAGAATACCTTCAAACCATATCTTGCTTGATTATTTTCTCTCAATCATTGGAAGATAGTAGGTGATTTTAGGTGGTATTTCACCCTATTTTTTGGGGATTTTATTCTTATAATTCATAGATTGATTGTTGGAAATTATAATGTAATTATCCTCTTTTCCTTCTCATTTTTTCCATGTTCCTCATTCTGAAGAAGGTAGTGCTTAGGGAGATAGATGGTTTGGGTGATGTGGTGGATAAAGATTGATAGAGAGTTTTGTGTTATAGTTTTTTGATCCATATTGGTGTGATATGTTTTTTAGAAATTCCATTCTTCATTCCATACCTATGTAGTGATAGCTTTATTTGAGGTATGGGATCCTCATTCTCTCCCTTTTTATGTGTATGTATAGGGATTTCATGATTTTTACATCTGATGGGTGGATATTAAGGGTTTTATTAATAAATAAAATGAATTAGTTTCAATTAAATTTATGGGAATGGGGAGTAATTTCATGTGTTCACTATTTTTTTTAAATTACTTATTATGATATTTCCTTGTTTTTATTGCTAAAAATAATGGTTGTTGGGAATATTGTTTTTTTTTTGTGATTTTTGTGAATTATAAGAACCTTACTATGATTTTTTTATTGATCTCACCATTCATGAAAAAGGATAATAACTTATATATGGTTAATGAATCAATTTTCCATATAAATCTATAATTGTGTGATAATACCCATTCTAAATAAGATGTGGTGATATGAAAACACTTGATTTGAAATTATGGTAACTGAGTAAGGTGAAATGTGTTATTATGTGTTAATGTTCTAGATACATTTTCTTGTGTGATGTGTGGGTATATTGTGGGGATTTTACTAGTGATGGTTGTGTCTATATTTGAGGAAAAATGTTGTGTAAGTGAGGATATGTTTGTTTGGAATGTGAAGTGATGATGGATGATGTGAAGTGATTGATTTATAAGGTTATTGTTATGAAATTTTTGTAGTGAGATGGTTTGGTTGTGGTGATGGCTTAGTAAAATTTGTGATGTGGCATTAGTTGATGTGGTGTGGTTGTGTTAGTTTCCTGATTATCCTTGAAATTAATTTGAAATGATGAAACTGAAATGTCATGGGTTGGATTTAAGTAATCATGGGCTAAAATTGATATTCAGTAAGTGACATAAATGAATTAAATGATAAATGAATGGTTTTTGTTAATGTGAAATGAAATATCTTAGTAAATTGTAGTTAGTTGAAACTCAATAATTCTATAAATAATGAAACTTGTGATTGGAAAGTGGTATTGTGTTGTTAGATTGTGTGGTGTGGTACATTAGTGGTGGCAATGGATAGTGGCAAAGGTTGTGAGGTTTTTTGGTGATGTTGAGAGATACATTGATTCTCTTATTGTGAACCACTAGGTTGGGTGTGGTGTACTATTAATTTACCATGTATTTGATGTTATTTCTATATGCACCCACCTAAGTATAATAACCTTTCCAAAACCCTAATGTTTTGGTTTTTGGGTGTTTTCCCCAACATATTGGATATTGGTGAATTGAATGGTTGGCTACCCAATCTTCTATTCTCTTCCTTCAGTGATAGTGATGATGATAGGTTGGTATTCTAGATTTCCCAGTGACAATGGGTCTATGTGAGAGATCACCCAGTGATTATGGGTTTGTTTTAGATATTTCCCAATGATGATGAGGATGTAATGTGTGGTGGGGGTATTACATGTTAAGGGAGGGTAAAAGGTTGATTTCCTTCACACCCATGATACTTTATTACTCTAGTTATTAGATGTCATGATATAATGAGGTTATGATGTGTGTAAAGTAACTATTGCTAGCATGGGATTCTAGAACTTGTGAGGTTTGGGTAGGTAGGGATTTTTCTTGACCCAAATTATATGTATATTTTTATGTGATATGATATGAATGGAAGGGATGGTAGAACAAGATGTTTGGTGTTGGGTCCTGAGAGTAGAAAATCAGTGGGTTAGTAGATGTGAGGTGTCTTTTTTTGTATTCTTTCAGTATTATGATACTATATTGGATGCATTATTTGGTTATCATGTCATGGTGAGGATGGTATTGGTTAGTTGACTTTTTTAGGTTTATGTTGGTTGTGTTGTATGTTCACTATTTTATTAGTATTCTCTTTTCACATATTCATGAAATACCTTGGGTATGATCCTACTGAGTATACATGTTATGATCACCCTATGTATATGTAAATTGTTTTTCAAGTTTCTAGGGGGAATTCAGGAACTGAGTTGAACACTATTAGTTTGTATATTGGCGCTAATGTTGGGTTGATGTAGTGGGACTTGTCTTTTTAGTATTCACTTAGAGGCTTATTTTTATTTTTTTGAAATTGTTTATAAATTGTGGGATGATTGGTTTTTATTTTATAGTATATGTGATGGATTTTCTTGGTTGTTATTTATTTTATCTCCCAATCCTATATTTATTATTAAGGGTAATTTATTCTATATATGAGATTTTTATATCCTCGATAATAGTCAGTAACTCAGGGCCTATTTAAGGTGGGATTCAGGAGTCATTATCTTACTTCCTCAATTTCTGAACCAAGAAGGGTTCCTTTGGATTGAGGGGTCATGAAATAGTGGTATTAAAGGGTGGTTAAGATATAGGATAGAGTTTAGGGTTATCCACTCTAAGGAATGCATGGGTTGGTAGGGAAATGATATCAAAAGAGCTTAGTGTGTGACATAGACTAAGGATATGAACTAGGAAATGGGATTTTAGGGGCCCCTATGATTTGATGTAAGGAATCTAAGAATATTGGATGACCAAGTGAAGTGGTTCCATTTTCAGGGTAAAGACTTAGATGAGGTACATGTATCATGCTTGTTTTTGTTTGTGATTAAAGGGGGTGGTTTTGGTAATTTAAAATGAATTTAATTAAATAAATATTAAAATTACATGCTACTGGTCTTAGTTCTACCCTTCTATTTTCAGGAATATATCGTGTCCATCATCTGTGTTTAGTCCATGAAGTGTAAGTTTAGTAGGCTGATCTAGTTGATCATCAAAGGATTGATCTAATAGAGGAGGATGAGAACTGGTAGAGTTATTTATGGGTTTTTCCACAGTATAGTCTAGAAAGTATAAGGGGAGCATCTATGATCTAGAGATATAGAATTAGATATAAAATCTTGAGATAGCCTTTGGTCTGATTTGAGCTCGGGTTGAGTTTTGGATTTCATTGGCGGTTAGTTAGATGTGAGGGAGGAATGTCAGTGATGGATGTTATATCTCAATGATTTAAAAGAGGAAAATGTTTTGTGGGATGAATCTTAGAATAATTTTTATCAAGAGTTATTTTCATCAATGATAAAGGTGAAAAAGAGTCAAAAGTTACTCTCTCCTCAGGAGGGGATCCTAAACATGAAAGAGATTGGGTTTAAGTTTAAGGACATTTTTGTGTTTCACTACCACCTATTTCTAGATAATGATTCTAGAGAACGTCATTTATAAAAGGTTTCACTCCTAGAAATAAGATATTAAATCACCTGATTTTCACTTATTACATACTTATAGGTGTAGAAGAAAGTTTAGGTGATTGATAAGATAAACTCTTAGGGAAGAGATCCCTAATAATTGGTCCAGAAAGAGGTCTCAAGGAGTGAGGCTTTAGGAAGTGGGTTGAGTATATGATGGAATTAGAGGTTCAGATTGATAGGGATTCAATCACATTATCCTTATTCACAATTTTTAAGGGACACGGTTTCCTAGGTGTTTGTTGGGGGATTCCTGTTCTTGTGCTATGTTTTAGGGGGTTGAGTTCATTGTTAATATCAGTTCTATATTTATTAGGGGAGTCAGTTTGGTTTGGGTAGTCAAGCCCATTTTTAATGAAATTAGTTGTTTCATTTGAGGAAGTATCAGTAAAAAGGGCCACCATCTTTTTTTCAGTAGTCAAGGAAGTAGAATTTTATTCAGTCAAGGGAATATGGAGTTGGAATGGTTCAGCCTCATAATGGTCCATTTCCTTAGGGTACCATGACTGACCATGGCTATAGAGGCCATCAGTAAAGGTTAAGTGGAGCTAGTCATGGGAAAATTCATGTTATGGATGTTCCGGTAATAAAGATACTAGATTTTTTTATGTTAAAATTATTTTTATTATATACCTTAGTTTCTGTCATGTTTGATCTTAGATCTTTTTACTCCTTATTTTCTCCTGATTTGGTTCACATTTTATGGTAATAAGTGTAGAGGATTCTAGTTCCCATAGAATTATCCATGCATATTGGAGGTTAGGATTTTTTTTTATGTGTGTTGGGGATGCTGAAGAATTCTGGGGTAGCACCATTAAATGGGGGTATTCTTCTTATTGTAGATATATCCATATGATGTTATCATTATCATGGATTGGTTGTATTTTATGTATTCAGCATTTGATTTCTTTTGAAGAAGGGTTGTGTTATCTGACACAAAAGTATAGTGAGTGGTGTTCATTAAAGATTGGGGATATTAAATGGTTAGCATGTGATTAGAACCTATTTTTCCTCAATTAGAAGGGTTTTTAGTGAAAGATTATGTGGTGGATGTTCCCAAGGTCATTGAGAAGTTTCTAGATTTATTCCCAGATGAGGTTATGACATTATCCCCTCGGTGTGTCATTGATTTCAGAATAGAGTTACAACTGGGAAAAACTTCAATTTTAATGGATCCTTATCATATGGAACCTATAGAGTTATGGGAGTTGAGGCTCTAATTTGATGATATTATATATAAGGGCTTCATTAGACCTAGTGTGTCCCCTTGGGGTTCCCTGTTGTTGTTCCCTAAGAAGGTGGATGGTATTTTTTGGTTGTGAATAGACTATCAAAGGTTGAATAAAGTAATTGTAAAGAATGATTACCATATTCTGAGTATATACAAGCTATTCATTCATCTTAAGGGATACAGGTGTCTTTTAAAGATTAAATTGTGGTTCGGATATCATCATATGAGAGTAAAGGATGGTTATATCCCAAATAATACCTTTAAATGAAAGTATGGGCACTTTGAGTCCATGGTTATGTCATTAAATTTCAAAAACACACTAGTAGTGTTCATAATACTCATGAAATATGTGTTCCAAGAGTTCCTAGACTAGTTCATGACCATGTTTATCGATGAAATCCCTATTTACATGAGATTAGGAGAGAATCATATCAAGAATATTAGAGTTATCATACAGGTTCTCTAACACCATAAACTATATTTAAGTTATCCAAGTGAAATTTTTGGATGTGGTAAGTTCATTTTTTTGGGAACATAGTGTATTGATAGGTTATTTCCATATATCTGTCAAAGGTATAGGTAGTTGTTTCTTAGGAATCACCCAAAAATGTAGCAGAGGTTCATAGCTTCCTTGGTCTTATAGGCTATTACTGGAATTTTTTATCTGTTTTCTCTCATATTGTATCCCTATTAACCACTTAGTCTAGGAAGTAGTAGGATTTCATGTGAATTTATTAGTTTGAGGTGGATTTTGACCACCTGTAGGAGAGGTTGATTAGTGCTCTTGTGCTTCATTTTCTCAAGGAAGGGGTGATATTTGTGTTCTTTTGTGACGCTTCTCGTATAGTCTTGGAATGTATATTAATATAGTAAATGGTGGTTCTCTATTATGGGTCTATGAGTCTATTTTACCAATCGAATAACTATACAACTCATGATCTAGAGTGGTTAGTGGTAGTGTTTTCCCTAAAGTAGTGGCGATGCTACCTCATTGGTGAGCGCTTAATGGTCATAACAAATCACAAGAGCCTGAGGTATGTCTTCTGTTAGTGGGATATGAATCTTTTTAGTATAGGTGGATGAATTTTTTTCTAGGATTATGAATTCTAGATCTATTATATCTTGGGGAAAGTAAATTTTTTGGATGATTCGCTTAGGAAGTTGTGAGGAGATGTCATTCAAGAGTCTAGTAATGCATGGAGAGGGATGGAAGGTCTTATAGTGATTCATCAAGACATAGAGGAAGTTAGTGGAATGGGATTTATTTATCATATGACTATGGAAAAGTATTTTATGTGGTAGTTTGAGGAGTCTCAATGAATACACTTAGAGGTTTAGGTGATGTGAGACCGTGTTAGCCATGGGGATACTCTAGAAGGGTGGCTGGAGGATAGTCGGAACCAGATAATGTTTTGAGGTAATTTTTTTATTCTATTTGAGATGCATGTGATAATCCTATATGAGTTTAATATAATACCTTTAGTTATACATCTATGTGTTTCTAATATATATCATGGCTTGAGAAGGTAACTTTGGTGGTCTGGGATGAAGTGTTCAGTGGCAAAGTTTATGGCATGGTGTCTAGTTTTTTAGTATGTAAAACTTGATCACTATGTTCTTGGAGGTTTTTTGCTTCCCTTATATGTCCCTGAGTAGAAGTGGGAGTGCATTTAGATGGATTTTTTCACTGGTTTACCTCTGTACCAAGTAGGATATGATTTTTTTTGGGTGATCATGAATTTTATGAAAAATTTGGATCATTTCCAAGAAGTTGTGAGTTGCATTTCATAGATATTTTTACAAAGAAGTGTATGGATTATGTGATTAGGCTTCATGAGGTACCAAGGACTATCATTTCCGATTGGAATCCTAATTTTAGCTCATGATATTGGAGATTATTACATCATGATTTTGGCTTCCAATTACACTGTAACACTACTTTTCACCCCTATATTGATGGGAAAATTGAGTGGACTATCCAGATGTTTAAGGATAGGTTAGAGTCTTGAGTTTTGTATTTTAGTGGATCATGGGTAAATCACCTATCTTTGGTTGAGTTTTCCAATAAAAATATCTATCATTCATCAATCAGCATGGCTCCATTTGAGGTGTTGTGTAGAAATTCATGTAGTTCATTTTTTCTGGACTGGGGTTGGGAAGTCAGTAATCCTTGTTCCTAATGTGGTTCATAGCATAATAGAGAAGATCCATATGGTTCATGAGTAGATGAAGGTATTATAAGACCCCCCCCCCCCCAAAAAATCCTATTTTGATCGTATTTATAGGCCCATAGAGTTTTAGGTTGGATATCATGTCTTCTTGATGGTTTCCCCTCATTGGGGGAGTAGAGTTTTGTTCAGGGGAGTAAGCTTTCTCCCTAATTCATTGATCCTTCTCAGGTGTTAGAGTGTGTTAGCATGGTGTATTATTAGTTTCACTCCCTCCATAGTTGTAAAATATCTTTGATATCTTCCATGTGTCTCAACTATGTTGATATCATTATGATGACTCTCATATCATAGATTGGGGATGTTTGGATGTTAGTGACGATATGACATGTGTGGAGAAACCAGTATAAATCTAGGATCATTGAGATAAAGTGATTAATGGACCATGAATTACCTTATTTCATGTACTATGTAGGCATGGTGTCTTAAAGGAGAGTACATAGGAGCATGAGATGTGGATGTGTTCCAAGTACCCTAAGTTGTTTTGAATTGTTTTGAGTGTTTCTTGTTTTGTTTTCTTTAATGATATGACACTTTAAAGTCCCAAGTTTATGATATTTGATTTTACCCTTTTGTTGGTATGCTTGGTAAGTGGTAGTGTTTCATTGGTAATGATATCTCTGAGAAGTATCTCATGGAATGGTTGTTTGTACCCCATCATTTTCCTTCTTCTAGGTTCGGTTTAGATTCTCAAGGATGAGAATTTTTTGAGAGGTATCTAATGTAATGGTCTAGAATTTACAAACCATTAATTTTTGGGATTTTTGGGTGATGAAGGCCTAAGGGGTTTTATTTTTAGTTCCACTACTATTTTGATGGTGGTTGTGGTGTTTCCAGGTATTTGGGTCATAGTGCTTATGGGGTGGTTCTTTAGGGTTGTGGATGATTGAGCTACGTTGTGGAGGTTTGTTAGAGATTAGTATGGTGGAATAGAGATCTCGGTTAAAGTATGGATCCCTAGAAAGTGTATTTTTAGTGGTTTTTTCTATTTTAGGGGTGGTACACCATAGAGATAGGTTACAGCGTGGCCTTTTTCTTTGGCATTATAATTCTACAGCATGGTGTTTTCTTTTCACTATGGTCCTTATTCTACTTCATAGGATCTACAGTGTAGACCATATTGTGTTTCTTGGATGTGATTTTGACTAACCCATTATGGTATGGTCTTATTCCTTGTACCATGGAACCTAATCCATATTATCATGTGGTGGTGAAATATAGGGTGTTACATCAATGGTCTTCTAATTTCAAAATTTCCCATAAATTATAGACCCCTTTGAACCCTATATTCTTCAAGTATTTTCTCTTGATTCTTATGTCACCCCTTAGAAATTTTAGGAGAACTTTTACCAAATCCTTGTTTTATTTGATTCTTGGAATCTATATATTGAGCACTTGAAATTATGAGGTGATTCCTATCTTTTCCTTCTTAGTTTTCTTCAATTCATCGATCAAAAGAAGGTTTTTCTTAGGTAGGTAAATGGTTTGTGTGATGTGGTGGTTGGATATTGATATAGGGTCTTATTCTCGAGGTTTTTGATCAATCCTTGGTGTCATCTTGGCCTTGAGTACATATTTTCTTCATTCCATCCATGTGTAGTGATTTGGAAATATGTTTTTGAGGTAGGTTGTCCTCGTTATCACCCTTTTTAAGTGTATGAGTTGGGATTTCATGCTTTTGGCATCCAATGGATGGGTATTAAGTGTCGTATTAATAAATAAAATTAATTTTTCTAAATAAAATTGATGATAATGGGGAGTAATTACATTTTTTTATTTCTTTTACAAATTTACTTATTATGATACTTTCTTATTATTATTATTGAAAATAACGGTTGTCGGTAACCTTGTTTGTGTAGTGATTTCTGTGAATTATGAGACCCTTGATATGATTATTTGATTGAGATCACTATACATGATGTCGCACCCCAACCCAAAAATATAAATTATTTTTAATTTATTTAATTATTGTTTCATCACTTTTGTGTTTCAGGCTAGATATGGTTTAAATTTTAAAATTTGGTCCTTTTATCATAGGCACATGGTTGGTACATGGTAAGCAGAAACCATGCACAAATTGTGCAGGTTTTGTTAGCAATTTTTAGTAGATATAACATCATGGTCGGAACATATTTTTCTTAACCATGTTCCTTGCCTATTCAAGGTTTTTTTGAGCTACATTGGGGGTGCATGGTTGGCACATGGTTTGGCCAACCATGCGGCCAAACCTTGTGCAGTGTCCATCTTAAAAAATAAAAAATATATAATACAATAAAATAAATTTATGATAATAATAAGGCCTAATTCAAATATCCTCCCCCATATATCATTTCCCATCCCCCCCTACTTTTTGTTTAATATGACCAAGACCCTCCCCTCCTCTATGTATACCCACCACCACCTCTTCCTGCTCCCTCCAACCTTTGATTTCTACCCCATTTTCATGTTTGATCACTCTAAATTAGTGTTTTATCTTCTCCTATTATTTATCTCTCTATTTTTGGTTTTCTTCCTCTTCCATGTAGTTCACACAACATATCCATTCCCTAACCTAATTTTAGTTATTTATTATCTCAATTCTTAATGTCTAGGGTTATTAGGTCTTGTTGAGGATGAATCTATATATGGTTGTCAAAAGATGCATTTTATCTATCAATTTTGATTAGGTTTTCTTTAATTCTTCAACATTTCCCAATTTTTAATTAGTTATTTTATGATTTTTGTATTTCTTGTATTTTTTAGAGTTACATAGACCCCTTTGAGGTGGATTTAAGACATCGTTGTTGAAGGTGACTTTCATGTGTATACATAGGTAAGAATATATATATATATATATATATATATATATTTGTGTGTGTGTGTACATCTTTTATATATCCCCTCATGATGAGGGGAATATGTAAATTGGTTCAAAGGGTACATGTGTGTGTGTGGAGGTGTATATTCATGTAATTGTGAAGTGATCATCATCAAAGGAAGTGTGTTTTGAGGTGGGTTCCCTATGTCTGATCATTTAATTTGAATATCATGATTTCTTGAGTGTTTTAAAAGTGTGTTTTTATTATTATGTGGTCTATATGTACTATGAAAAATTGGTTATAGATCATGTAAATATTTTTCATTTGTTTACATAATTTACCTAAGATTCCAATATGGATTCTTCAATTTAAAATATATTTCTAACATTTTTTTTTTGAAATGTAAAGTGTTTTCATAAAATTATGAGGCATGGTTGGCACTTTGACTTATTTTATAAAAATGGAAAAACCCTCTTAGGCATTCCCCTTGAATTGTAAATGTGATGTATATTCTAAATAATTGCTTCATGATATGTTAGGAGGCATGGGATTAGTTTATGTGACATGGGAAGGGGATACACTTAAGGAGGGAGATCAGAGGTGTGAAAGTGAAAAGTGTATTTTTGCGAAATTGTGTGTTATGTTTGTATATACTATCTTGGTGAAAACTCACCTCCATTTACATGAATCACTTGGAAACCCTGGGTACTTAGGTGAGTGGAATAAATACTGGTATATCAGTTTTGTCGGAAGGGAACTGACCTAGTATCCCCAATAATATTATACTAAACACTAACTAAACAATATAATGATTATTTGGGGGACTACTATAACTTTGGATTCAACCAATATAGCAACTCATGCATCAAGATGGATTACATCATTCGATTAATGAGAGTAAAAGGATCATAGGAACCCAAGTATCCTAGATATTTAGGGATTTACTATGGTTCTTTCTCGCTTTTACTCTTGTTTTTTAAATTACAATTTTAAAATTCTCAAATATCTAGTTTCCTTTGTTTTTTTATATTTTCTTTATAAAATAGAATCTTCATTTTATTTTCAATATTGAGAAGCCTATTTACCATAAGTTATCTTTTGTAAGGAATTCACTGAAAGGTTTTTCATGCTTTGAGAACTATTTTGAAAATATAATGAAAATTAATTTTACCTAAAATGAAATCTTGTTGATTATTTTTATTAAAATATTAAAAAACCTATTTTTAAATGTCTTATTTTCAATGTAGAATGACTTGGTTTTATTTTTAAAGGTAAGGACTAGAGAGTGGTTTATTCTATAATGCATGTTGAGTTTTAATACTCATGCCTATAGCTCTATCTTTTTTGTTATCTCCTGGTGGAGTTCCTAGATCGGTCTTGGTCACCATGGAGTGACATTGTTTTATTGTATGATGGTGACCTACGAGGTTACATAGAGGTATTTCTAGTGTTTTTTATCAATTAAGTTTCTCATTTCTTTTCCCATTACTAGTTTTAGTTTTTATTATTCTGTAACATTTATCTATTTTTTATGATCTAAATCGTTCTCAATTGAGTTATGTTTGATTCCTAGCACTAGTTTCCATCCCATGAGGATTAGTAATGCCTCTCATAACTTTTTTTAGGCTTGATCATGTGACCAATTTGTGGTTGACCCAGGTTTGTTTGTGAAAAAATGGTATCATATCCATTAGCCCTTATTATTTGGGTATGTATAGTAGTATTGATCTATAATTTTCAGAATTCAAGTGGTTAGTCATAGATAGGTGATTTATCACCCCCTATTCAGAAGAACAATTTAATTTCCAGGGTGGTTCAGGATGGTTGGTCATCAAAATATGAGCTTGTATTAGATATTTTTCAAGGTCTTTGGTTTTTGATGGAGTAATTCTGGTCAGTTTTGAGAGTTTGGTAGTTATTGTGCGAGGGATTTTTAGGGTACATGGTTATTGTGCATGATATATAAAATCATACACAGACCATGTAACTACCTTTGATGACCTCTGATGTTCTCACCCAGTTGGCACACGGCCTGTTAAACCATGCAGCCAAGCTATGTGTAGAGGTTCCTCCTCTAAGTTTTTTGGATTTTTGATCAAGTATTGGGTTACTTTTGTTTGTTTTTTGTATTGGTTTTATTTTATTTTTTGGTGTTTCTTTTAGATTCTAAAAATTGAATTTGGTTTATCAATGTTTTTTTTTTCAAAATGAAAACCTTAGGTTGTTTGAAAATGAAATGGGTTGTTTTGGAAATGGAAAATGTCTTAAAAATAGAATTGTTTTGGAAAATGTTATGGGGGTTTTTGGAAAGTTTTTTGAAATGTGAAATAGATGTTTATTGGAAACTGGGAATTTTTAAATTATTTGTTTTGGGATGATAAGGGGTGTCCTCATTGTAATGACCCAAATTGTAATTAATGAAAAGTCATCTTGATCTAATTAAATGTCTTATTATGTAAAATGGTTATATAAAATATATGAACTTCTTTGGTTTTTTGTTTTTGAATTTTAAAATACCTATAATAATTTTTACCATTGCTAATATAGTCATTGAATAGTGATCACATGATTAGTATAAATATAGTGCTTTAACAAATCCAATTTACTCAGAAAAAAGAAGTGATGGCCTCATCCAGTAGAATTACTCCATATAAAGCCCATTTGTCAAAACTCAGAAAGGAGGTAGCATAACTGGGCTTCTTTATTAACCAATCCCAATCCAAGATTCATCACATTAAGCTTTAATGGAACCACCTACGGGAGAAGTGTAAGTTAATAGAGATTACCTCCTGAGCGATGTTATCTGAGCCACCCCAAGAGTTTGTCACCATCACACACCTTACCCTTAAGTCTTATGCGGGTTTTATAAGGGGTTATGTAAAAAAACCCTAGCACTATGATTATGAGCATTATTTTTGTATATAATAAATAATATATATTCATTTTATTTTTGTAACTTTGTAAATGGTTTTTAAAAGCACAAATAGTATTTTTAGTTAATATTCAATAAAGAAATTTATTTTGATGAATTAATGGATTTTTGAATTAAATAATATTTTAATAAAATATTATATATATAAATTAATTTTATTAAATATAAATTATCATATAATTTTTATGAATACAATTGTAATTTTTGTTAAGGTTTGAAAGCTGTTTTTGTCAAAACCTGTGAATTTTCAATAAATCTTGGTTTCTATTTTAAAATTGAAAATTCACATATTTAGAAAATTATTTAGATACAATGAATATTATTTTTAGATTCATAAAGTCGAAATTATCCAATGGTTATTTTTTCATAATTTTCTGGGACATTCAATGTTTTGGGTAAAAATTAAATATCGATTTAATATATAATGGGTTTTATGACATCATAATGACCCAATAGTGATGAAATAAAATACTATAAAATGTATATTCGACCAATATATGTTTTTCATTTAAAATAATGTGATTTTATATATTTTTTATTAATTCTATAGTGCCTTAGTGGACCCTCCAAGACTTATAAAATATTTTAACTTTTTAAAATGATTTCCTTGAGAGTGTGACTCACCTACACATAAGAAAGCCTAATATTTTAATAAGTTCGGACATTGTATTTATAAAATAATTTTTTTCAATACAATTTGGAAAAAACCATGTGCAAAAACCATGGTATGGTTTGTTTTTTTGATTAGTTTACTGTGTAGTGTCCAAAACCTAAATATTAAATAATTCCCTCTCTTTTTCTATATAAACACACCCAAACTCCCACTTCTATACACTAAAAACCCTTATATAACATCCCTAATATTCCCTCATCTCTCTAGAATCCTATCAATTCACCCCAATCTCCCAATAATCCTCTCTCAATCCCCCCCCCCAATCCTTTTTGATCACACTTCCAAGTAAGGGATTTCACTCTTCTCATTTCCATTCAAGCTACACTTTTACATTATGCTTCTTAAGTTACATATTTATATATTGGGATATGATGTTACAAGACCCCCATACTGTCCATTTAATTTATATATTATTATATATTCCTTTAAATCTCATCAATATTTCTTATGATCCTTTAAGCACACCTTTTACTATGCTGAAATTCCATAAGGGGTATTCCAACCTCCTCTTTTATAAATCATTATTTTCATGTTATGTCTTTGAATTTATTTTATTCCTATGTTGGGATATGTTATTATATATCCTCCTTACTTCCCATTTTAGTTATAAATGATTATATCCCATTTCACTCTCATTTATTCCTTTTATGATCCCTTATGTACACCCATTACCATGCCGAATTTTCGTAAGGGATTTCTTCCTTTATCATTTTTGTCCAAGTTTCATTATATTATTATACCCTTGTATTTTCAATTAAAAATGTCAAAATATTATTTTTCACCTCCCCCATACTGTATTCATTATTTTTTAGTGATTATATACCTCTTTCTCTCTCATTAATCCCTCTCATGTACACCTGTTACCATGCTGAAATTTTATAAGAGTTATTCCCTTTCTCCTATTTCTTCAAGTTTCTTTATTATGTTACACCTTCTATTTAAAAATTCCATGTGTTGGGAAATGTATCTATATTCCCTAATTACTTTAAATTTCATGTATATATTATTAGATACCCCTTTCTCTCTCATCAACCATTTTTATGAATTTTTATGTCACGCCATTATGCTGCCGGAATTGCACCACGATTTTCCAAGACAAATAATTGTGTAGTGAATACCATTATCATGTCTCTATAAAGGGTATTCACCTTTATAAACATATAAATAATGAATGGTACTTACATTTATTTATTCTATATTCCTTAATTGTTAAATAACTTATGATTTTGAATGGTTCCATGTTATATGATCCATGTGGCACACTTATGCATGAAATGAAATGTTTATAAAGGGTGCGCCCTAATAGCGCTCCAATGCATTGGGTAAAGATTAGTATCATGATACCTCAAGTAAAATTAGGGTTTACTCATTCTAATTCAAGTGAAATTAGGGTTTAATAATTATAATTCGAGTGCAATGAGGGTTACTCATTCCCCATGTGAAATGAACCTTGGCTCGTGCTAATATCATGTTAAATGTTATAACCACATTTCCGTGTTATAATAATCATGATATATCATGCCTTTATGTTCAGGTTTCTCTTTTGCTCCATTTATATTCCTATTGCCTAACATTTATTGTATTCTTCATGTTATTCCTTGTTTACTTCCTTACTGGGATTTCTAGCTCACCATTTTCTTATGGATGTCCTCATATTATCCTATGCAATGCTAAGTATGAAGGAATGTTGTGGTCATGTAAATGAAGTTTTCAATAAAGATGTTATATTTTACATTATAAGTTGTTATGAAATGTTCCTATTTTCCAAAGAAACTATAATTCTTGATCCTTTGATTAGTATTAAGTTCAAGTTTATGTAGTAAATCATGTTTAAGTGTGTAATAAAGAGTAGAGTTGTTATCATTGGTATCAGAGGATAGGTTTAGTTATTTTTTGGATTAGGATTAGAAAACCCTAGTGAAATACTTAGGGATAATACTAAGCATAATAAAAACAACCCTAAACTTTGGTGATTAGAGATTAAGTGTTTTATCAAGAAAATATATCCCTTTCTGGATATAAACAAGTAGAGGTAGCTCTGGCACATATTTATCTGGGGGTAAAACCCAAAAACACTACTTTGAGCTAGACTTGAACAGGAAATGGTGCACGACAATGGGTATTGATGCACTCTTGGTTACGACACTCCTAGGGGATATGCTTTGGTAAATTCATAATCTTAGTATGAACCATTGTTAAGGGAATAAAACAATTCCCTAAGAATATATGTTGGGAAGTAGATCATGGATAACATAGATTGAATCTTATAAATTCATAATTTAAGGAAATAAATGTAATTTATAAGTTGTCCCTTGTTTCATTGGATTACCATTTATGTGTTACCCCTAACTTTCCTTTTATTCCATCCAATGGCTGGTAATAGGAGGACTCGGGATAACGATAGATGCAATGATCAATGTGATGATTGTTCTAATGAGATACCCAATCTGATGAGAGTGGGTATCACAAAAATTTTCATGATACTCTCTTAGTTAACTCAATTTTTGAATAGAAACATGGGTAAAGAGGATCTTCCAGCCCCCCCCCCCCAAGAAAGAACAATCCACAATCTAGAGCTTGATGAGAAAAAGGCCTCCTACTTTTAATGGATCATTTGATCCCTCAATCACCAAACAATGGATCAACTCCATTGAAAAGATCTTCCCCATCCTTTAATGTTCCAAAAAATATAAGGTTCTTATGGATTCTTATCGTATAGATGGTAAATCTGATCAATGGTGGACATTGATAAAAAATACAAAGCCTGAGGAAGAGATCGAGGCATTGGAATGGAAGGATTTCTAGAAAAAAAATCGATAAATATTTTCCTCACACCCTCTGACTTAAAATGTAAAAGGACTTCCTTTCACTCAAGAAAAAAAGATGACGAATCCATCGGATCGTATAAGGAAAACTTTACAAGTCTTGCATGATATTCCTCCGGCTTTTTTATTACCCCTGAATTCAAGGTCGAACGCTTCTTTGGTGGGATAAAACCTAGCCTACGGAAATACCTAGAGATCCATAACTTCTATAGCTAAGAAGAAATTTTTTAATGTGCCCTCAAAGTCAAAATGGAGATCAGATAATCTTACATGTATTATGGGGATAAGAAGCAGAAATTGGACTTTAATTCTGGTATTCTGATGGATAAATCCAACAGTGCTAAGAAATTTCATCATCCCACTTGCCAAAGGTGTAGAAAGAAGAACCCCTAAAATTTCTTTAAGGGGATGAGGAAATGATTTAGGTGTGGAATAGAAGGTCACCATTCCATTCACTATCGGCAAGAAAACCCCACTTCTGCAATATAGGAATGGAATGCTCTGTTCGACCCTCAAAACATTGTTCATTGCTTCAACTGCAAAGAACTAGGGTACTTTGCAAACTAGTGCCTTAAGCCAAGGGTTTTCTGAGGCAACCAAAAACCTCCAAGATAGCATGGGATATATTTTTACATCACTATTTCCAAAGAGACCCCCGATAACAAAGTGGTGATAGGTATTCTAGTTATTCGTTCAAGAATAGTGAATGTACTTTTTGATTCTGGTTCTATGCATTCTTTTATATCCCAAAATTTTAGTAGAACAATCCCAACACCACCAAAAATAATGTAATTAAAGATGTTGGTGAGAATGGAAAATGGGGAAATCATTACATCCCATGAATATAACTCTGTCCCTGTCATAATTTGTGGATTGAACTTCCCAAAAAACCTCATCATACTCTCTATGGTGAAATTTTATGCAATTGTTGGCATGGATTGACTTTCCCTTTATAGAGTCAACATAAATTACTGTGAGAGAGAAATCACTCTCCATATGGAGAATCGACCCCCGATTCTATACAAGTGCAAGGAGGAGGATGAATCTTATTTAGCACCATCATCTCAAGTGTGGATGTTACTTCCCTATGATCATGTGTATCTTTCTTATATGATTGATTCTAAGGAAGCAACCATCCTTGAAGACATGCCTATTGTGAGGGAGTTCGCTGAAGTGTTTCCCGAGGAATTACCTGGTCTTCCTCCTATAAGAGATGTTGAATTCTCTATTGATCTTATACCTGGGGAATTTCTAATATCCAAGACTCCATATATAATGGATTTTGTGGAGCTTGAGGATCTAAATAAACAACTATAGGATAATCTGGATAAAGGGTTTATACGCCCAAGTGCTTCACCATGGGGTACTCCATTCCTCTTCATCAAGAAGAAGGATGGGTCAATGTGCCTTTGCATTGATTATCGTGATCTCAACAAAATCGCAATAAAGAACTAGTATCCTCTTATATGAATTTATTACTTGTTTGATCAACTACTTAGAGCACAATACTTATCCAAGATGGATCTACGGTCGGGATATTACCAAGTAAGGGTGAAGAAGGAGGATATCTCCAAGACTGATTTATTACAAGGTATGGGCACTATGAATTCATAGTAATGCCTTTAGGACTCACTAATTCTATAGAAATATTCATAGACTTTATGAATAGAGTCTTTAGATATTATCTCGATATATTTGTGGTAGTATTTATAGGTGATATTCTAATATACTCCAAAACGAAGGAGGAGAATGAGGAGTATATAAGAAATGTACTAGAGACCTTGCTAAAGGAGAAGCTCTATGAAAAGTATAGAAAGTGTGATTTTTGGTTGAATAAATTCTCAATCTTGGCTCATATAATAATAAGCAATGATATATCTGTAGATCACTCCAAGATAGTTGCAATTGAGGTATGGATGAGGCCAACATCGATGACAGATATCTGTAGCTTCTTTGGGTTATCTAGATATTATCACTGATTTGTGAGAAATTTATCACGATTTTCAAACCCTCTTACCAAGATAACTTAGAAGGGAGTCAAGTTTTCTTGCAATTATGAATGAAAAGATGGATTTAAGGAGTTGAAAAGGAGGCTTATCATTACACTCATGCTCACACTACCCATAAGTGGAGAACTTTTTGTGGTATTTAGTGATGCTTCGAAAAAGAGAATGGGTTGTGTGTTGATGAAAAATGAAAAATTCATTGCCTATGATTCAAGGAAATTGAAAGTTCATGAGAAACACTATCCAACATATGATCTGGAGTTGGTTGTAGTAATCTTCGCTTTGAAAATTTGGCAGAATTACCTTTTTGGGGAGAAGTGTGAAATATATAAGGATCGCAAAAGCATCAAGTATATATTAACATATAAAGAGTTGAACATGAACCAAAAAATATGGTTAGACCTGATCAAAGACTATAACTGCTCAATTCATTACCAACCTGGGAAAGCGAACAAAGTGGAGGATGCTCTAAGTAGAAAGGACCCAGCGATTCTATCATTGATGAGAATTTAAAAGGATCCAATCTTCTTAGATTTGATGAAGATGGACATGGGAATCATAAAGAAGGGAACATCATTAATCCTTTCACAAATGATTGATCAACTGTATCTTTTGTAAAGGTTAAAGGATTCTCAAAAGGATGATGTGGGAATTCAGAAGAAAGTGGGAAATATCATAAAAAGGGAAATCTGCATAGTTCAATGTTAATGAAGAAGGAATTGTGAGATTTAGGTCAATACTATGTGTTCCATCAAATCTATAGTTAAAGAAAGAACTTTTGTATGATGCACATAGATCAAATTTCTACATTCACTTTGGAAACACAAAGATGTATCAAGATCTCTGAGAGAATTATTGGTGGGATAATATAAAAAAGGAGATTGTTGAGTATACATCAAAGTGTCTGGTATGCTAGCAAGTGAAGGATTAGAGGCATAAATCTAAGGGGATGATGGAACCACTACACATACCAATATGGAAATGGGAGAACATCACCATGGACTTTATCACTAGACTTCCGAAGACATACAAAGGAAATAATTCTATCTGGGTTATTGTGGATTTTCTTATAAAGACTGCACACTTCATTGAAATTTGAGAGGATTTATCATTGGATCAACTGGTACAGATATACATCAAGGAAGTGGTAAGTTTGCATGGAGTACCACTATCGATTATATCTGATCGAGATCCAATATTCACCTATAAGTTCTGTAAGAGTCTCCAACATGATCTGAATACAGAGCTGAACTTCAGTATGTCTTATCATCCTCAAATTGATGGCCAATCTAAGTGGACTATCCAAACACCTGAGGACATGTTGATATCATGATCAATGGACTTAAAAGGAGGATAGGATCAACATATTACTCTTGTTGAGTTCTCTTACAATAACAGTTTCTACTCAAGCATCCAAATGGCTCCTTATGAATCCATTTATGGGAAGAGGTGCAGAACACCGACATGTTGGGATGAAGTTGGGAAGCTAAAACTCCTAGGTCTAGAAATGGTAAAAGAAATGTTGGAGAAGGTTAAGACCATAAAGTATTACATTAAAGCTACTCAGATTTGACAAAAGAGTTATGCAGATAATCATCGACGATACCTAGAGTTCGATGTTGGATACATGGTATTCCTCCACATATCACCATGGAAGAGATTTATGATATTTTGGAATAAGTTAAATCTTATTCCAAGGTAAATCTTCCCTTTTTAGATCCTTGATTGCATTGGAGTAGTGACCTATTGACTAGATTTCCCACCGAACCTATCTCAAGTACATGATGTATTCCATGTATCACTTTTGAAGAAGTACATACCTGGCCCATCACATGTACTCAATCCAAAGGTGGTACCATTGGAGAATGACCTCTCTTATGAAGAGAAGTCAGTTAATATCTTAGATCGTAGGTAAAATGTTCTACAAAATACGATAATTCCCCTCATTAAGTTGTTGTGGAGAAACCACATGTTTGAAAAAGCAATGTGGGAACCTGAGGAAGTGATGAGGTGGAGATACCCACATCTGTTTTAGTGTGGAAAAAGGAAATTTTTATGGTGAAATTTCTTAAGGGGGGGGAAGATTGTAATGACCCAAACTGTTATTAATAAAAATTCCTATTGATCTAATTAAATGTATTATTATATAAAATGGTTATATAAAACATATGAAATTCCTTGGTTTTATGTTTTTGGATTTTAAAATACCTTTAATATTTGTTACCATTTCTAATATAGTTGTTTAACAATGATCACATGATTAGTATAAATATAGGGCTTTAAAAAATCCAATTTACTCAGACAAAGGAAGTGATGGCCTCATCCAGTAGAATTTCTCCATATGAAGCTCATTTTTCAGAGCTCAGAAAGGAGGTAGCATCACTGGGATTCTCTCGAGACCAAACCCAATCCGAGCCTCAACACTTTAACCTTGAATGGAACTACCTATGGGATAAGTGTAAGTTAATAGAGATTACCACCTGAGTGATGTTATCTGAGCCACCACAAGAGTCTGTCACCATCACACACCTTACCCTTAGGTCTTATGAGGGTGTTATAAGAGGTTATGTAAAAATAGCCTAGAACTATTATTATGTTCATTAGTCTTGTATAGAATAAATAATATACATTAATTTTATTATTCTAACATTTTAAATGGGTTTTAAAGCACAAATAGTATTTTTAGTTAATATTCAACTAAGAAATATATTTTGATGAATTAATGGATTTTTTAATTAAATAATATTTTAATAAAATATTATATCTAAATTAATTTTATTAAATATAAATGATCATATAATTTTTATGAATAAAATTGTTATTTTTATTAAGTTTTGAAAGCTGTTTTTGTCAAACCAGACGAATTTTCAATAAATGTCAGTTTTTATTTTAAATGTAAAAATTCACATATTTAGAAAATTATTTAGATAAAATGAATATTATTTATGGATTTATAATGTTGAAATTATCCATTGGTTAATTTTTCATAATTTTTTGAGTGTCCAATTTTTGGGTAAAAATTAAATATCGATTAAATATATAATGGGTTTTATGACATCATAATGACCCAATAATGATGAAATAAAATAATATAAAAGGTCTATTCGCCTAATATATGTTTTACCTTTAAAATAATATGATTTTTTATTTTTATTTTTTTGATTTATTTTATGGTGCCTTAGTAAACCCTCCAAAACTTATAAAATATTTCAACTTTTTAAAATGATTTCCTTGAGAGTGTGACTCACCTCTACATAAAAAAGAATAATATTTTAATAATTTAGTATATTGGCCTTATAAAATAATTTTTTACACTCCACATTGGAAAAAATTATGGGAAAAACCATGTTATGGTTTTTTTTATTAGTTTAATGTGTAGTGTCCAAAACCTAAATAATAAAAAAAATCCCTCTCTTTTCCTATATAAACCCACCCAAGATCCCACTTATCTTCACTCAAAACCCTTGGATCACATCCCTAATATTCCCTATTCTCTCTAGAATCCCCACAAGGAGACCCAATCTCCCAAAAATACTCTCTCAATCCCCTCCCCCAAGCCTTTTGGATGACACTTCCATGTAGGGGATTTCACTATTCTCATTTCCATTCAAGATACTCTTTTACATTATGCTTCTTAATTTACATATTTTTATATTAGTTTATGATGTTCCTAGAGCCCCATATTGTCCATTTTATTTATATATGATTATATATTCCTTTCAATCTCATCAATCCCCCTTATGATCCTTTAAGCACACCTATTACTATGCCGAAATTCCATAAGGGATGTTCCACCCTCCTCTTTTATCAAGAATACTTTTCATGTTATGTATTTGAATTTATTTTATTACTATGTTGGGATCTGTTATTATATATCCTCCTTACTTCCAATTTTATTTATAAATTATGAGATCCCATTTCACTCTTATTTATTCCTTTTTTGAACCCTTATGTACACCAATTATCTTACTGAATTTTTCTAAGGGATTTCTTCCTTTCTCATTCTTGTCCAAGTTTCTTTATATTGTTATACCCCTATATTTTCAATTACAAATTTCATGGTATCATTTTTCACTCCCCCATACTTCCATAATTATGTTTTAGTGATTATATGCCTCTTTATTTCTCATTAAACCCTCCCATGTACACCTGTTACTATGCCAAAATTTCATAAGAGTTATTCCATTTATCCTCTTTCTTCAAATTTATTTATTATGTTACACCTTCTATTTCCAAATTCCATATGTTGTAAAATGTATAAATATTACCCCTTAATTTCCATTTCATATACATATTATTATATACCCATTTCTCTCTCATCAACTATTTTTATGAATTTTTATGTCACATCGTTATGTTGCCGAAATTGCACCGCAATTTTCCAAGCCAAATCATCGTGTAGTGAATACCATACCCATGTCTCTATCAAGGGTATTCACCTTTATGCACATAAACATATTAAATTTTACTTAAATTTATGTATTAAACATTCCTTAATCATGGAATAACTTATGATGTTGAATGATTCCATGTTATTTTATCCATCTGGCACACTTATGCATGAAATGAAATGTTTATAAAGGATGCGCCCTGATAGCGTTCCAATGCATTGGGTAAAGATTATTATCATGATACCTAAAGTTAAATGAGGTTTTACTCATGATAATTAAATTTCAATGAGGTTTTACTCATTCTAATTCAAGTTCAATGAGGGTTTACTCATGCTCCATGTGCAATGATCCTTCGCCCATGCTAATATCATGTTAAATGTTGTTTCCACATTTACATGTTATGATAATCATGATATATCATGCCTTTATGTTCATGTTTCTATTGTGATCCATTGATATACCTATTTCCTAACATGCAATGTATTCTTCATTTTATGCTTTGTTTAATCCCTTACTGGGATTTATAGTTCCCGCTTTTCTTATTCATGTCCTCAGGTTGTCCAACACAATTCTAAGTACGAAGGAATGTTGTGGTCATGTAAAATAAGTTTTCAATAAATATGTTGTGTTTTATGTTTTAATTTATTATTTAATGTTACTATTTTCAGAAGAAACTAGACCTATATATCCTTGTAGTTGTCTTAAGTGCAATTTTATGTAATAAATCATGTTTAAGTGTGTAATAAAGTGCGGAGTTATTATACTCATATTGGTTGAGAATTTGAATTTGGGTTGAATGTTTTATTTTAGGAATATAAAATGTTTTGAATTGACCCTTATTATTTATGTGAATCATCACATATATGTATGTATTTATATGAAAAGTGTATATTTGGTGGAATGTGTGGAGGTTTTCTTGAGTTAGCATGGATGTATATATATGTGAGGCTTTATGAAATTATAATGGTAGGTGTTCAGTTTTTAAGTCTTGTTATGTTTTTTGAAAATGTTTTTCAAGAAGGATGGTTTAAATGTTTTAAAAAGTGAATAAGTAATTGTTTAGTGTTTTATTTTCATGTTTGGAGTCTTATTTCATGGTATTTTGGTTTTAACATGTTGTAAATTTGGTCAGAATAGTGTTTTGAGTTTGGGTTTTTATTTTTGATTGAGATGCAGAGTTTTTGTTTGTGTTTTGATTTTATTTGGTATTTTGTTTCTTGTTTTTAGAGGATTACCTTGAAAATTATTAGTAAGGAGTGGGTGGTTAGTCTATCAAATGTCTTTATGTTTTTTTTTTCATGGACACATGGGTAACCTCAATAGGTTATATAAATTGTGTTACTAAAAGATGAGGTTTTAGTTGAGGATTTTCAGCTCCTAACTATGTGGTAGCAGATTCATCAAGACATCATGACTCCATCCATATACCTTGTAGTGAATCTTTTTACATACTGGAGGAGATTTTGGGTGTGGTGGGTGTTGACCCAACTTATCGTTTCCAACATCAAAAAGGAAACCCTTTGATTTTTCCCTTATTTTGGTTTTTTTTAGAGTTCCTTCTATTTTGGAGATCTTGGTGGTTACTTTTTATCAATTTGAGCATTTCAAGTTTGAGGTGGTTCAAATATTTGAGTAAATTTTTAATAGGTGCTTATATAGTTTTTTCCTTTTTATAACTCCTTTGAGAGGATAGATTGTTTTAGTGATCATCCATCTTTTTTAGGCATGGTTTTTTGGGGAATTTTTATCCATGTATTATATTCCTAATTTTATTGGTTGGTCTAATTTGTCTTTAATATTGGATGGATCCTTCAAGTTTTTCTCTTAGTAAGTTTTTAAGGTTCTTGGTTGGGTTTCGGTGGTTTCTATTAGGAGACCTTTTATCTTTTTCTATCTCTGTTCCTTTGGAGATTTCCTAATCTCTCTATCTGAAGTTTCTCTATTGGTGGACATCTTCTTTATTGTTGTCTCTAGGGAACTCCATTAAATTGTAAGTTCCTTTTTGGGAGATTTTGAATATTTTCATTATGGATGGTGTCATTTTTTGTCCCATTTACTCTCTATTTTTGTTTTCTATCTTTTTTCTGGCTTCATTAATTACTTTTATTTGATAATGGATGTCCAGCCATAATTCTAAAATGGTAGGGAGACTTTCATAGAAAGATCTTATGGTGATCCCAGTTTCCAAGCTCCCAGATGAGGGGAACTCTTGTGCCTACCACACCCAACCCCAATAATGGTGGTGCTTGGTTAACTTGGGTAATGTGTCATGGGTAGATTCTCATGGATATCCCAAACAAACCATGATGGGTTTATTTGGTGATTTATATGTTAGGGTTTGGGGTGTTCCTTGTTTTGAGGTTATGTTTGGAGATGTGAGTTCCTTGATATTGGTTCTTTCATTTTTTGGTTTGAGTCTTTGGGATCCATTAGTTTTTTCTTTGTATATTGGGTTGGTACCTTTAATATTTTCTTACCATATTCCTTGGATTTTGAATTTAGGTTTTGGGAAAGATGTGAGTTTTCTGTTTTTTGTCTTCATGTAGCGGAGGTTCTGTTTTGGAAAGTGTTTTTCCCTTATCGTATTACTTGAGAAACCAAATCTATTAGGAATTTATAGGGGAAAAAGTGTCATGGTGGGGATAATTATCACACCTCAACTATAGAATGTTAATTATTTTTAATTTATTTGACTAATTTAGGCCCTATATTGAATTTTGGGCCATATCGGGCTTAAATTTTAAATTTTGGTCATTTTAGAACATGTGTATAGTTAGCGCATAGTTAGTAGACACCATTTCCAAACCATGGGGGTGTGTTTATAATTTTTAACATTGTTGACCACATGGATGGTTCATGATTTCCTTGACTATGTTCCTTTACCATGCAAAGGGTCTAGGAGCTTCAGTGGGGGCGCATGATTGGCGCATGGTTTGTCCAACCATACAGCCAAACCATGCTCAGTGTCCAGCTTAAAAAATAAAATAAATAAATTAAATTAAATTGATAATAATAATAATAACCTAATTATAATACCCTCCCCCTCCCACCCTTTGTTCCCAACACCCACCCACCCACCCCCTCCCCCACCCCCTCCTATTTGTCTCACATGATCTAGCCCCTCCCCTCCTCTCTAGCCACATGCCACTACCTCCTTCCACTCCCTCCGACCTTCGATTTATTCCATGTTTCTATGTGTGATCACTCTAGGTTAGTGTTTCTTATCTTATCCCTCCTTATTTTTCTATATTTTTTATTTTCTTACTCTTCCATGTGGCACATGTAGCCTATCTAAACTCTAACTTGATTTTGGGTATTTATTTTTTGGATTATTGATGTTTAGGGTTCTTAGGTCCCATTAAGGCCAAATCTAACCATAGTTGTCAAAGTATTCATGTTCTCTATTGGTTTTGGGTAGGTTTTCTTTTGTTTTTAAACATTTACAAATTTTTAATTAGGTATTTTGTGATTTTTTCATTTCTTTTATTTTTTTAGTGTGTTATAAACCCCCTTAAGGTGAATTTTAGACACAATTGTTGAAGGTGACTTGCATATGTATACAAAGGTAAGAATATATATATATATATATCCTACTTTTATATATTACCACATGGTCAGGGGAATATTTATATCGGGTCAAAGGGTGTATATGTATATGTAGAGGTGCATATGTGCGTAAGTGTGAAGTGATTTTCATTAAAGGCAGTTTGTTTTAAGGTAGGTTCTCAATATAAAAGCCTTTAATTTGAATTCCATTATTTCTTGAGTGTTTTAAAAGTGTTTTTTTATTATGTGGTATATATGTGCTATAAAAAATTAGATTTGGATTTTTTAAATAGTTTTAATTTTTCTACATAATTTACCTAAGATTCCAACATGGGTTCTTCATGTTAAAATATGCTTCTAACCTTTTTTTTAAATGTAAAGTGTTTTCATAAAACTATGAGTCTCCATTGGCACTTTGACTTGTTTTATAAAAATGGAAAACCACACTTATGAAATTACCCTTGAATTGTAAATGGGATGTATATGCTAAATAATTATTTCATGATATGTGAAGAGGCTTGGGTTTAGTTTGTGTGACTTGGGAAGGGGTTGTGCTTAAGGAGCTAGGTAGGATGTGAGAAAGTAAATAGTGTATTTTTGTGAAATTTTGTGTTATGTATGTATATTCTAGATTGGTAAAAACACACCTCTATTTGAGAAAAGAACCTGAGAACCTTGGGTACCTAAGCGGTTAGACTAAGGACTAGTATGTTGGTTTAGTCAATAGGGCACTGAATCGGGATCCTTTGTAGGATTATGCTACAATACTAACTAAATAATATGATGATGATTTGGGGGACCACTGGAACTTTGGATTTGACCTATCTCATGTATTTTTCATGAGAATAGATTTCATGGTTTGATCATTGAGAGTGCGAGGATCCTAGGAACCCAACTAGACTAGATACTTAGGAATTACCCATGGTGATTTATCTCTTTTACTCTTTTTTCATAGTACTATTTTAAAATACTCTTCTATATAGTTTCATATATTTTTTCTAGTCTTTATAAAATTACATCTTTGTTTTGTTTTTCATACTAAGAAACCTGTTTAGCATAGGTTATATTTTGTAAGGAATTCACTGAAAAGTTTTTCATTATTTGGGAACTACTTTTAAAATATAAAGGAAATTAGTTTTACCTAAAATTAAAGCATGTTTCTTTTTTTTTATTAAAAGATTTGAAAAAACTATTTTTATTTATCTTATTTTCAAACTTGAATGACTTGGTTTTATTTTTAAAGGTAATGAATAAGGGGTAATTTATTCAGGCAAGTATACTAAGTTTTAATACTCATGTCTATACCTCTATATTTATTTTTATCTCCTGGTGAAGTTATTGGATTGATCTTGGACACTATAGAGCAGCATTGGTTTAGTGGATGATGGTGACCCATGTGGTCATGTGGGGGTATGTCTAGTGATTTTTTATCAATTCAGTTGCCTGTTTATTTTCCACTATAAGTTTTAGTTTTTCATATTCTATTTTATTTATACATTTTTATGG
The DNA here is from genome assembly GCA_963277665.1 of Viscum album. Taxonomy (NCBI): domain Eukaryota; kingdom Viridiplantae; phylum Streptophyta; class Magnoliopsida; order Santalales; family Viscaceae; genus Viscum; species Viscum album. Next base: position 983,623,553 of record OY728157.1, read on the forward strand.
GATAAATCATTCCTAATTTATTAATTATTAATTCCCAGTACTAGTTTCTATCCCAAGAGGATCGAAATGACTATCAGACCTTGTTTTAGGCTAGCTCGGGTGACCAATTTGGGGTTGACCCGGGTTGGTTTCTGACACATGAAAAGTCTAATCAGTTATATATGGTTAATGAACTGGTTGCCCATGGAAATCTCGAATTGTGTGACAATACTCATGCTAAATAATATAATGTGATATGAAATACATTGAACTTAAATTATAGTAGATGAAGAATCTGAAATGTGCTATTATGTGTTGATGTGATAGTTGTGTTGTCTTGTGTGATGTGTGGGGATTTTTTAAGGAGTTTATCGGTGATGGTAGTGATCAAGTTTGAGGAGGAGTGCGGTGGAAGTGAGGATATGTTTATTTGTCATGGGAAGTAATGAGGGATGATATGAAATGATTGATTTATGAGGTTTTTGTTATTTTTTTTTGGTGAAATGATTGGATTGTGGTGATGGCTTGGAATAATTTGTGATGTGGAATTAGTTGATGTGGTGTGGTTGTGTTAGTTTCTCAGTTATCCATGGAATGAATTTGAAATACTAAAACTTAAATTTCTTGGAATAGATTTAAATAATAATAGGATGAAATTGATGTGTGGTAAGTGGATTAAATGAATTGAATGAAAAATCAATGGGATGCATTAATGGTAAATGAAATAGATTAGTAAATAAGAGTTAGTGAAAACTCAATAGTTCTAGAAATGGTGGAACTTTTGATTAGAAAGTTTTCTTGTGTATAGTGGTTGTGTGGTGAGATGCATTAGTAGTGGAAACTGGATAGTGGCAAAGGTTTGAGATGGTATGGTGATATTGAGAGACATGTTAGAGATCTTATTGTAAGCCCCTAGGTTAGGTGTGGTGTGGTACTTTTATTTTCCATGTATTTGTTGTTATTTCTATACATACCCCACCCAAGTTGTATAACCTTAAAAATACCCAAATGTTTTGGGTTTTAGGTTTTTTACCTAAAATTTGATATAATTGTGAATTAGATGGTTGGTCCCCCCCCCCTCCCCCCTCTTCCCCACTCTTCCATAAACAGTAGTGACGATGATGGGTTGGTGGTGTAAATTTCCTAGTGATGATGGGTTAGTGTTGGAGATAACCCTATGATGATGAGTATTTGATGTGTGGTTGGGATCAGGCATTTTATGATGTTCTTAACATTTATGATACCCTACTACTTTGGATATGAGATGAGACAATATAATGAGGTTTTGATTTGTGGATAGTGATTGATGATAGCATGATATTCTACACCTTATTAGGGTGGGGTGGGTAGGGATGTATCTAGACCCACATCATATGTTGATGGTTATGTGTTGTGATGTGCATGGAAGGCATGGGAGCATATAACATTTAGTGTTAGGGCATAAAAGTGGAAAATTAGTGGGTAAGTGGTTGTGGGGTGCCTTTGTTTTTTATTATTTCAATATTATGCTACTACATTGGATGAATTATTTGTTAATCATTCCATAGTGAGGCTAGGATTGGTTATTTGACCAGTTTAGGTGTGTGTTGGTTTTGTTATATGTTCATCGGTGCATTAGTATGCTCTTTTCACATATGAATGAGAGACCTTGGGTATCATCCTACTAATTATACATGTTATAATCACCATACATATATTAAAACTATTTTTAAAATTTATAGGAGGACTTTGGGGACCGAAATGGACATTACTATCTTGGATATTGGAGCTACCATTGAGTTATTTTCATAAGACTTGTATTTTTTGTATTCACTTAGAGACTTGTATTTTTATTTTTTTGACATTGTTCATGCATTGTGGGATGGTTGATTTTTCTTTTATATTATATGTGATAGAGTTTCTTGGTGGTTATTAATTCTATCTCTTGGTCCTATATTTATTATTTAGGGTAATTCCTTCTATATGTGATGATTTTATAACCTCGGTGATAGTTTCCAAGCCAGGGCCTATTGAAGGTAGGCTTTAGGGGTCATTATCTCTCTTACTTCATTGTCAATCTAGGAGGGGTACCTTTGGAGGGAGGGGGTTAAGACAGAGGTTGAATATAGTATCCCGCCTTTTTATCACATAAACTTTCATTACATTATACAAAACTGAGGATATTTAAGGTTTAGTGTCTTGGAATCCAGGAAACTTAATACATGAAACAAAAAAACATTCTTTTTAAACACTTGAAAGGCTTCTCCTTATGTTCATCCTAGGTTCATTACTGCATCTCATAACCTGGGGACATATATCAAAAGAAAGGGTGAGAAAAAGGCCTAGTAAGGGAAACAATAGAATCATTTTACATGTGAACTTGAGATACTTCAATAAGGTCATGAAAAGAACTTTAAGGAATGAGAAAGAAATCATGAGATATATCATAATAAAAATAACATTTTTCATAACTTGAAGATGTGGCTACATCATTTAACATAGACAATCATGAACATATCACCAAGGTCCATCCCGAAGGTGTCATTTGAAAATTACCAAGGTTATTCACCAAGATATCGTGAAAATTGTAATCTCTAGTGGTTACATCATTACCCAAAAAAATAAAAAGGAACTTGCAATACTTGACATGAAAGTAGAACTTTGAAAAATGAGAAGGGTGAAAGAATCCCTTAAAACTTCGACAGCCTAACGGCGCCACTTAAACATTCTTAAAACGAATTGATGAGAGAAAGAGGGGGTATCTCATCATATGAACATGAAAAGGGAAGTAAGATGAATATAAAAGAACATCCTCTAACATAAGAACATGTAGCATAAAAGAAATGACATAAAAGAGATTACTTGAAAGGAACGGGAGAGGTCAGATCCCTTACCTTAAAATTTAACTCTTAAAACTCAAAGGTTTGGACCTTGAGGGCTTGGGGGAACCTTGGGAGGACTCCTTGGGAGGTAATGAGACCAGAGCTTCATTGAGGAAGAGTTGGGAGTCGAATGGATGAGAGGATGGCTTGGTATTTATAAGGAAAGTGAGGGGACAAGGCATTAATGGCCAAGGGACACCTCATTAGTGGTTTTGGAAAAACCATGGGCTTGCCCATGGTATTGGCCACTTGGGACACCTCATACCTTATCTTACTATTCATAAGTCGACCATATAGATTACATACTTAATACATCATTTAATGATGTCATTAAACACCCGTAACTTAAAAACTGTATTTTCACTATTCATTGAAAATTCAACTTTCTCAGAAAAATCCCAAAATTTCACCTTAACCAAATATTGATGCTCTGATTTCAAAAATGAACTCCATTTTATAAAAATATTTTTCTAAATATTTTTAATTTAATTTTTAAATAAATACACTATTCACCAAAAATTCATTTCTTTCAGAAAAAACCCCAAAAATTACCTTAACATAATATCGATGCTCTGAGTTCAAAAATGAAATCCATTTTATAAAAATAATTTTCTAAATATTTTTAATTAAATTTTGAATTAAAATACACTATTCACCCGAAAAAACTAATACTTGACTAATAATTTATGAAACTGTTACTTAACCATTTTATTGAATCACATTACTTAATCATGGTGCCTAGATTATATTAATACTTTATTTAAGTGAGATTACTAATCCATTTGGTCACATTACTAATCCTAAGCATAAAATCACTATTCAAAATTTACTATTCATCAAAAATCAAGTTGATCTTATTAGACTCTAAATTTCGTACTGAACATAATTGTAGAAGACCATTTTTTGAAAATCATTACACATTTTTAATTATTTAAGGTTTACATAAACATTTTTTTAAAAATGTCCTTTCTCTAAAATTCACCAAAAATATGCATACTATATTTATCCGGACATTTGAAAATTCATAAACTTCATCATAAGAAGAAATCAAAATTTTTATTTAAAACAAAGGATTACACAAGGCAGTTACGGTCTCCTTACATATCCCCTTATCACACCAGCATAGGACCTAAGTGTAAGGTGTGCTAAGGTGAGATAATCCGAGGGAGGCTCGACCAACATCGCACGAGTAGTAATTTATATCATTTTGAACTTCTCGCGAAGGAAATTTTGTTCTAGCTTCACACGATGAAGTTCGGCTTGGGTTTGGTCCAGAGTAAAGCCCAGTGGTGCTACCTCCTTCCCAAGTTCTGTTAGATGGGCTCCGATCGGTCCAAGACTATTGGATGAGGCCATTGAATCTTCTTTCTATATTAATTAACCAAGATCACTTGTATTTAGAGACAAGAGTCGCAACATTCAGTTTTCAACGGTCATACTGACTAACGGTCATATAATAGTCAAAACCCAACAGTATCATTTTAATTATACTCATGTTAAATGAAACAATTTTCTTGAGTATGAAAAATAAAAATAACACAAAAAAATTAGGAAACACGATTTATTCAAAATTTTGGGTCGTTACAATCTTCCCCCCTTAAGAAATTGTGTCCTCGCAATTTTTTAAATTTGGGTTTTGAAATTTCATTGAAAGTCCCACATCGGAAAAAGAGTCAGTAACACTATTACTTTAAAAGATAGAAAAGGAAGTACAAAGGTCACCCGAGTTAACCCATACTAAGATTCCATGTAGGAAAACATGGATATGGAAGAAAAAAACAAAGGGTAAAGTTCTGAGGGAGAGTGATAGAAAACATGATTAGGAGAAAGTTAACAAAAAGAAAATCACAAACTTATGATGTGTGTAAACGGTCTTTGATTACCCAGTAAGAAACATTAACAGACAACGTTTTTGTTTTACGTTCCTTTTCATAGTTTTGAGGAATTCATTTACTACATAAAATAAAAACATAAGGAAATATACCTACCTTTAGGTAGAGTTTCATCCTTTAAAAAGTTTCTACCAAAACAAATCTTTTCTCCAAATGATGAGCATTCAAAACTACTTGGCCTCATCAAAGCACAAGAATCATCTTATAGAGAATCACATAATCCACCAAAGATTAACTATCAATTTATTCTATCTTTAAAAATTATCCCAAAAAACAGAAAGGGTAAGATAAAATAACTCTTCCAAAAAGAAAGAATCTCATAGGAAGGGAAACTACTTTTAAATCTTCAAAGTTCCACGGTACTACCCAGAGTTCATCATGGACCATTCCGTAAATAACTGTCCTTAAAATTCCTCAAAATAACCCAAACTAAGATTGAAACCCAAATACAAGAAGGACTGGATAACATAGTCTTCCAAGATAAACATTATCGTTCATCTCCAAACAACATCAACCACTCCTAACATCTTATAACAAAAGTAACTAACCTAAACATATTTACCCCAAGATAGGTTAATCATTTCCATAAGTAACCTAAATTACTATAAGTCTGCATTAAATTCATCGATTCTTCAAAATATAAGTCAACCTTAACTCCTCAAAGAAAATACTGTAGTAATCTATTTTCTGTGATCAAATAGGATTCCCAAAATAGTTAACATATCCAAAATAATAATCATCTTTTAATCCCCTAATCACCCTTTTTTTTAGAAGAACAACTTTACTACATCAACATGTGGTACATAACAATAGATATTTTCCTTAATGATATAAAATCATCTTAGGTAGTGACTCGTTGATCTTAAAAAACATAAAAGATATGCTCATAGAGCACGAACTAAAATACAACATGACATAGACAATTATTACGAAGAAGTTACATGTACTTCAGTCATCATGATCCATATCAGCATAGCACTTTCATTGTTCCCTTGTCCTCGAAGATTTTTTATGCTCATCATGCTTCTCACCCATTCTAAGAGAGCATTCCCTTGGATAATGTCTAACTTCTCCACATTTACGACATCGAAATGTATAAGGAACATTAGATCGAACCTTATCTCCATTCATCACATTATCCATTTTTTTAAAGCAATTGGATACTTTATGCCCTATCTTCCAACACTTAAAACATCTCCCGGTTCCTTTGTAGCATTCTCCTTGGTTCCCCTTTCCACAGTTTTTCCACAAAGTAAATTGGGTCTTATTTCCCTTATCAACTTTATAATATGAACATACTTGAGACTTTGTCTTCTTCTTCCTTGATGAATTTGGGCATTCAACTAGGTACCAATTATTAATTGTGATTTTTGATAGCTGGTTTGGCATAATCACAATATGTTCAACTTGATCTTTCGTCATCTCTATCACATCAATAGGGAAATCATCACATTTCCTATCACATTGGTTGTTGGGATATGTTCTTCCATTTCCCGCCATTAAATAAGAAAAGAAATTATAATTAGGGGCTTGAATACTTAGCCAATAATCATTAAAAGGAAACTTTAAGAATAGAAGGATAAACTTGTAGAAGGAAAGTATACCCTAACTTGTGATCCCCTAGGTTCCAATCAAGGTTATCCATGATCATATATTCTTATGTGAATCTTTATTTTATTTTATATTTGTTCCTTTAATAATGGTTTATACAAAGATTATGAATTTACCAAAGCATATCCCCCGGGAGTGTCGTAACCAAGAGTGCAGCAAGGCACGTTGTCGTGTACCATTTCTCGTTCGAGTCTAGCTCAAATCGGTGTTTTCGGGTTTTACCCCTATGTACATTTGTGCCAGAGCCGCCTCTACCTGCTCGTATCCAGACAGGGATGTATTTTCTTGGCAACCCCTTACTCAATACTCACCAAAATACCAGGAAGATTTCCTATATTTAAACTTTTCTATAGGGTTCTTCTTAAATTTTTCATATCCTAATTTCCACAAATAACTAAACCATCCTTTGATACCAACTATAGCATCCTGCCTTTTTATCACATAAACTTTCATTACATTATACAAAAATGAGGATCTTTAAGGTTTAGTGTCTTAAAATCTAGGAATTTAATACATGAAACAGAAAAAAAAAATTCTTCTTAAACACTTGAAAGGCTTCTCCTTATGTTCATCCTAGGTTCATTACTGCATCTCATAACCTGGGGACATATATCAAAATAAAGGGTGAGAAGAAGGCCCAGTAAGGGAAATAAAAGAATCATTTTACATGTGAACTTGAGATACTTCAATAAGGTCATGAAAAGAACTTTAAGGCATGATAAAGAAATCATGAGATATATCATAATAAAAATAACATTTTTCATAACTTGAAGATGTGGCTACATCATTTAACATAGACAATCATGAACATATCACCAAGGTCCATCCCCAAGGTGTCATTTGAAAATTACCAAGGTTATTCACCAAGATATCATGAAAATTTCAATCTCTAGTGGTTACATCATTACCCAACAAAATAAAAAGGAACTTGCAATACTTGACATGAAAGTAGAACTTTGAAAAATGATAAGGGTGAAAGAATCCCTTAAAAATTCGGCAGCCTAACGGCGCCACTTAAACATTCTTAAAACGAATTGATGAGAGAAAGAGGGGGTCTCTCATCATATGAACATGAAAAGGGAAGTAAGATGAATATAAAATAACATCCTCTAACATAATAACATGTAGCATAAAAGAAATGACATAAAATAGATTACTTAAAAGGAACGGGAGAGGTCAGATCCCTTACCTTAAAATGTAACTCTTAAAACTCAAAGGTTTGGACCTTGAGGGCTTGGGGGAACCTTGGGAGGACTCATTGGGAGGTAATGAGACTAGAGCTTCGTTGGGGAAGAGTTGGGAGTCGAATGGATGAGAGGATGGCTTGGTATTTATAGGGAAAGTGAGGGGACAAGGCATTAATGGCCAAGGGACACCTCATTAGTGGTTTTGGAAAAACCATGGGTTTTCCCATGATATTTTCCCATGGTATTGGCTACTTGGGACACCTCATACCTTATATTACTATTCATAAGTCGACCATATAGATTACATACTTAATACATCATTTAATGATGTCATTAAACACCCGTAACTTAAAAACTGTATTTTCACTATTCATTGAAAATTCAACTTTCTCAGAAAAATCCCAAAATTTCACCATAAACAAATATCGATGCTTTGATTTCAAAAATGAACTCCATTTTATAAAAATAATTTTCTAAATATTTTTAATTTAATTTTCAAATAAATACACTATTCACCGAAAATTCATTTTTTCAGAAAAAAAACCCAAAAATTACCTTAACATAATATCGATGCTCTGAGTTAAAAAATGAAATCCATTTTATAAAAATAATTTTCTAAATATTTTTAATTAAATTTTTAATTAAAATACACTATTCACCCGAAAAAACTAATACTTGAATAATAATTTATGAAACCGTTATTTAACCATTTTATTGAATCACATTACTTAATCAAGGTGCCTAGATTGTATTAATGTTTTATTTAACTGAGATTACTAATCCATTTGGTCACATTACTAATCCTAAAAATAAAATCACTATTCAAAATTTACTATTCATCAAAAATCAAGTTGATCTTATTAGACTCTAAATTTCATACTGAACATAATTGTAGATGACCATTTTTTGAAAATCATTACACATTTTTAATTATTTAAGTTTTACATAAACATTTTTTAAAAAATATCCTTTCTCTAAAATTCACCAAAAATATGCATATTATATTTATCCGGACATTTGAAAATTCATAAACTTCATCATAATAAGAAATCAAAATTTTTATTTAAAACAAAGGATTACACAAGGCAGTTACGGTCTCCTTACATAGCCCCTTATCACACCATCATAGGACCTAAGTGTAAGGTGTGCTAAGGTGAGAGAATCTGAGTGAGGCTCGACCAACATCGCACGAGTAGTAATTTCTATCAGTTTGAACTTCTCGCGAAGGCGATTCCGTTCTAGCTTCACACGATGAAGTTCGTCTTGGGTTTGGTCCAGAGCAAAGCCCAGTGGTGCTACCTCCTTCCCAAGTTCTATTAGATGGGCTTCGATCGGTCCAAGACTACTGGGTGAGGCCATCGAATATTCTTTCTATATTAATTAACCAAGATCACTTGTATTTAGAGACAAAAGTCACAACATTCAGTTTTCAATGGTCATACTGACTAACGGTCATATAATAGTCAAAACCCAACAGTCTCATTTTAATTATACTCATGTTAAATGAAATAGTTTTTTTGAGTATGAAAAATAAAAATAACACAAAAAAATAGGAAACAAGATTTATTCAAAATTTTGGGTCGTTACATTGAATCCATGAGATAGTTTTATTAGATTATTAGGAAATTTAAGGTGATTGATTAAAATCTAGAATGAAAATAGAAAATTTTTTAAATCAATGAGAGAAGTAATTACAAGTATTATAATTTGGGTTTCGTGTGAAAATGGTGTGAGAAGTTAGATTGGTTTAAACATGATTGTTATTAAATTTGAGTTTAATAGAAACATTAGTCTTAGTATTACCTATCCAATCCAATTATTCCCTATTCCTATAGTCAACTATTTGGGGTAATTAAAGGGTTAGGTAACTTAATACCATTTTTAAATATAATTATAAAAAAAATCATATAATTGCCATGCATAATCCCTAGATAATTAATCGATGTATTTAATTTTTATTTTTAGTTCAAGTGTGAAATGGTCATTACACAAGTAATAAAAAGGTAAAATAAATAAATGCATGAATACATCAACCCAAAAAATAAACTAAAGAAGAAATAGATTTCATTATGCACATGCCCCTTCATTACATCACTTAGGATTTGAAGAACTACCCCCTCTTGTTATTCATGATAGGGTGAAATAAGATGATATAGTATAAAACCTATATAATTATTAGAGTATACTGGCATAATACTCTACAACAACAACACTTCATACCTAGGTCTAGCTTCCAATCTCAATTTTTTTTGATGTCGATCTATAACACAATTTAATATCTTATTGTTTATTTTTCACTAGATTGAATTCAAATGTCACCTACAATAAATGAATAATACAATGAATAAATTGGAAATAATAATCACTTCTAATTCCAAAATAAAGGACTTTTATATTTAAAAAATTATACATGAAATATAACTATCATCCACCAAGACTGGTGTTTTTTATTTTTTCAGGAGTAATACATTTTATAGATTTAGAGTCCAAAGAGAAATCATAAATGACCAAGGAACCCAATTTTTAAATAGGTTCATAGAAGATTTAGTGGGTAAGTATAAATTTTATCAAACGACATCAACACCTTACCGCCCATAAACCAATGGAAAAGATGGAGTTTTCATTAGAGAAATTAAATGGATCCTAGAAAAAACTATCAAACCAAATAGAATAGATTGGATCCAAAAAATGGAATACACCTTTGGGGCCTACAGAATAAGCTACAAAACTCCTATTAAAATGATCTTATAATGTATGATCTATGTGAAAAGTTTTCATTTACCTATGGAGATAAAAAATAATGTAGATTAGGTAGTCAAATATATATGAATACGGATTTGGAGAAGGTTGGACAAGAAAATAGACTTATTATTCAAGAATTAGAATAAATAAAAATAGATGCCTTTATGAACTCTATAATTTATAAGGAAATAAAAAATATTGAAAAATCACAAGATAATTCATTAAAAATACTTTCATCCATGAGATAAAGTGTTTCTATACAACTCAAGACTGAATCTTATATTAGCTAAACTTCATTCTAGATGGTATATTCTATTTATTGTCACTAATTTGTACCCATTTGGTATTATGAAAATAATTAAAGAAATAGAGAAGAATTTATTCACAATAAATATAAATAGGATAAAGAATCATTTTGGAAATCTACCTCAATAACCATTAGAGGAGGTCGTGATCCTCTAACCCTTCTACCAAAAAAATTCCTAGGTTGTACCTTTCCTTAACCTTATGGACTATTGTCCTTATTTTTATTCCATATACTCAAATTACTATATCTATTATAATTTATTGAGGATGTTTCATCATTAAAGTGTAGGATATGGAAGCCTTTATAGTTTTAAGAAATCCAAATTTTGGGTTTTTCTTTTTCATTTTTGTGTAATTATTTTTTATTTTTTGTGTGTTTTGAAACCTTTTGAGCTTAAATTGAATACCTTTATAAATTTTTAACCTATTCCAATTATGAGAAAATAATTTTAACTACAAAAATCAACTTATATAAATGTTAAAATAAATTTATTTTAAAATTTAAAATTATAGGAAATTCATGAAAATTCCACTAATTTTTTAAACACATGCCAGGAAATATTTTCCAATATTAAAATCACATACCTAAGAGGATTCTAAAAAAAATTTGAAATATTATATAAAGTGTATTAATTTAATTATAGAACCAAGCCATTCTTGAATAACCAGAATTTTTAATGAATTATATTCAAAATCTTATAGTGTTGGGGATGTTTTGTATAAAATGATTGTGGTATTCTTTGGATTGAAAAATAACATTTTTATAATAAACTTATATTTTTTACTATCCTGAAATATAACACTTATTATCCCCTATAAACCATAAATTATTTTTTTATATATCCATATTATGTTCAAAAAATTCATAAATACCTAGATCTATAAGTTAATGAATGATCATAGTTGAACTCAAGAGTGTGGGAGTCCATTGTGAGAAAAACTAGCCACAATAACATATTGTTTTGTGAGAAGATCTAGAAATGGATTTGTTATTGAGTTTGAGTTTTTTTGTAAGTGAAATTTGGAAGAATTTGTTTTGTGAATTTATATTGGGAGAAACATAAAGTTTGTAAATATAGATGAGGATAATATTCAAATTGGTGCAAGGAAGTTTACACAAATTCTTGAAGATCAAATATTCCTCTCTACTGTTTAAATTAAAAATGAGAATAATTGGAAAAAAATAAAACTGATAAAGGAAATAGAGAGAAGAAACATTTAAAATTTTGAAGTTATTTATGTGTTAACATTCCATGAGAATAAACCAAGTGTTAGGAGATGAATCACGTCAAAGGGGGGTAATTGGATATCATTCTTGGGTGTAAACTAGAAATCATTCATTTTGATTAATATTATATCCAAACATCCTCATCTTACCACTAAATTTTTAACATCAGAACCTAAAAACCCTTATCCACTAAAAAACCTAGAATTTCATCATGATTAAACACAAATACTTGACTCATTGGGTAGAGATTTATAAACTAAAAAATCCTATTGGGAACTCGTAATGAGTTTGGATTGGGAAAAAATTCCCTAAAATTCATACTTTTTGTGATGAGAGGAAATATTTCCAAAAAAGTATCCATATATGAGTATGGTAGGATGAAGAAAGTTTTGGGTTTGTAGACACCTTCAATTAAAACCACATGAAGATACTCTATCATAACTTCACATGTGGAAGAAAAATATCTCAAACAAAACTCACTCTATGACATCCAAAACATGGAAGACAATTGCACCCAAGTCACCACACTATAATGTAAAACCTCTATAAGAACACAAACAAGACTATTAGATGCAATGATCAGTAAGAAAACAAGGAACAAGAACTATATATAATCTTCATAGATGAGCCTTAGTGTATTTAAAGACTCCCATTACATTAATTGGGTAAAATGGGGCACTGTTTCCCTTCTGAATATATCATAGATATGGAGTCTTGCATATCTTCTAGTGATCTAAACTTATAAGGTTCAGTTTCACTAAACCTTCCAAATATCATCTACTTTTAATATCTAGAAAACTCATCCTTTAACTATTTTCACTCCATAAAACATACATTCATCATAAGTAAGGCCTCCAGAAATTCTCTATTTCTAGTGGTCTTAGTTTACTCCACCATAAAATATAGACAACACTCCCAACTATCTCCCATTTGAGATTTGTTTGAATATTTCACCATGATGAATTCCTCCATCATTATCTACAGACTCATTCATTTCTTGATCTAAAGTCAAATAGTTTCAAGGCTCCCCAACCATAACACTTGGTCAACCAAGTCTAACTAAGGCACATGATCTCCCCAAAACTTCCTTGTGAACCACCTTTATTAACATGTTTTTAGGATTATGAAAGCCTTTGATCTTCTATAGGTCTAACACTATGTATTCTAATAGTATATAGATTGAGTGGTAATTCAGATGTATATGCTTCACCCAAGAATAAAACATTGGATTTACAGTAAATTTAATCATACTCTGTGAGTTACAAAACTAAGTCCTAACTTATTGTCTTCCTTTTAGATCCTCTAGAAACCCTTTCAGTCGCATTAACTTCTACCCTTCTTTCATTAAATAGTCATAATTTTATTCAATTTTTGAGAATTTATCCTCTAATTATAGCTTTAAAATTCAATTAACTATCATTTCTCAAAAATTATACATATAAGTAGTAATTATATTTCATGTGTATGAGTCTCCGCATAAATATGAGTCATAAAAACCATACAAAGGCTCATTTGTTCCAAATAAAAGTTCTTTGCTTCTAAAACCTTTAAAATACTGGAGAACCCACTTCACAACTTATGATTTATTTCTTCTAAGTCTTGACATAAACTTTATAAAAACTAACATTACATTCCCAATGTATAGATGAGTAAAAACCATAGCATACATCAAACTTCTAACGGCTGATGAATATGGAACTTCTTCCATGAACTCATCATCATCTTCCATTTGAGGTCACTTTTCCCTTACAAGCTTGAAATATATGGACATGGGTTTGGGCACTAGTTTTGACACCGATATCTCAAAGAGCTCTAATGTCCTCTAGATGTAATCAACTTGAGTCTAGTATAAAGTACTGGAACATAGTTCCCTTATGATCCTCATCCCCAAAATATGTTTTTTTGGATCGAGGTCCTTCATCTCAAATATTCTAGGCAACTTATCCAGCTCATCAATACATTCTTTCACTGGACCGGATATCAGCATGTCAACCATATAAAGTGTAAAGATGAAGAAACTCCCATCATCAAACACCTTTAGATGGTAGAAATGGTTAGTATTATTTCAGACGAACTTAAATTCCATCATGAAATCATTGAACTTATAATTCCAACACTTTGGTTATTACTTCAAACCATAATGGATACATTTATTTATATACATAATACCTAGGTTTCATTTATCCTTGAAACCAACTAACTACTACATGAAAATTTATTCATCTAAGTCCCTATAAATAAATTTTCTATTTATATCCAACTATTCCAAATGAAGTCCTTTTAATAATACTAAACATAATATCATTCAAAGATTTTTGTGGTTAACTACTGGTGAAAATATTTCAAATAAATATACACATTTTGTGTGTTGAAATCCATTCAAAGCTAGCCAAGACTTATACTACCATATGTTATTCACCTCTCTAGATAATAAACCCACTTGTTTTGAAGAACCTTCTTCCTGGTAGGTCTCTCTATTATCTCCCATTTTCTAGAACCATAGAGGAATTCTAGTTCATCCCCCATTGATAAATTGTACTATTTTGAATCCTTAAAACTTATCACCTCTTTAATTATATTAATCTCTCTATTATTCATTAAAAGTATGGAGTGTAAAATCTCATTGTACCTTTGCATTGGGTGTCTCTCCCTAGTAGACCTTTTCAATTGTCTATGTGGTTGAGCCTTTTCAATATGATTGATTTTAAAGTATAAAGTGATATAAATTTAGTAATCCTTGAAATCTCCAATACATATGACCTAGGAAACACCATTATAACTTGAACTCCTACTTCAAGTAATTCCACTTGATGGTCTAGTGCTTCTGGTCCTGGCAAGTTTACTTGATTCTCTAGAATTTTTCCATCTAACTGAACCTGGTATTCCAATGATACTTTTCTCCAATGAAAATTTCTTACCAATTATTGATCCTTCTATATAATTTATTCATTTAAGATCACATTTTGACTTCTTCTTACTTTATAAGAGTCATTACCCCATAGTCAAAATATAAACTATTTTTCATAATAACCAAGAAAGTAACATACTCAAGACTTAGCCTCTAACTTATCTCATTATTTGGAAACAACATGGACATAGTTGATTTCTATAAATAAATTGAGGTGGTTTAAATATACATTTATTCTAAACCAAAATATCTATGGAATTTACTATCTAATCAGAGATGTTGGGCTCTAGTTGATTCAGTATGTCAAAAAATCATAGTTTCCACCCAAAACATCTTATGGAACATCATGTGAATTCACATACTTCTAGCCTTATCCACATAATTATATCTTATCCTCCATACAAATACATTGTGTTATATTGTTCTAATAATGTTCTTATCAAATCAAATTCCATTCTTCCAAAAAAATCTCTGGAACTCCCTTCTTCCATACTCTCTACTATTATCTAACTGTAAGCACTTCAACTTGTTTCCAGTCTCTTTCTCCACCATATCTTTTTTTTGGGTATTTTCCCTTCCATTAATAAGGATTACATACAATAATTTCCAAATATGAAATCTTCATACATTCCATAATTTTTGTTTTAAACCTATATAAATCCTTTGGCGTCATGGATTTTCATACCCTTATCGCTAATATTTACAGGATGGTCATGCCATAACTTTACTGAATTTAATTCTCCAACATGAATTAATCATTCCATTGAATATATTAGGTATAGTATCCCATATTTAACTCTTATTCAAATGACCATGTATCTAAGTTAAATCTCCCATCCACCCTCTATAAACATATTATATAAATCCACACCATCCAGTTTACTAAAATAAAAAAGATTCTTCTAGATTCTTGGAATATATTGAACGTCATGTAACTATATAATTCTTATGTTACTCATCTAGATCAAAACATCATGTTCTCTGATATCTTGAGATAATTTCCATACTCAAGATGAACCTTACCCAACCGTCTAGAAGTATAATTATTCCTACTCCCTCTCTTGGGTGTATCATGGAATAAATATTTTGAGTCAATCAACCGTTATGTTTCACCTAAGGCCCACACTAACGGATTCAGTGGTAATAAACATATTATATACATACCATATTTTCAACCAACATAATTTTTCTAAACTTAACCATCCATAATTATAATATTAGCACAAAAAATTGAGTCACTTACACACTCATGACCTTTTAGGTTTCGAGTTTTAGAGAGTTCAGAAAAATATTTAATTAAATAAACCCATATATTTCCCATCAATGGGAATTTTTTCACTAAACCAGGGATTTATTATTTTATAATAAGTATTTGACATCTCTAAAAAAAATCTCCACACATTATACCCATATATAAATATAATATTTAATACTCTTCTTTATAACCTGGGGAAAAGGAAACAAAGAAGGTTAAGCTCAAACACTCAACAAGGGGTAGCGTACAACAGAAGCTATCATGGATAAACAAGGCATTAATAATATGGATGGAATAAATAATAATAAAATAATTTCATATAAATAATAACATAAACATCTAATATATCCATGGATAATATAGTAATATAAATAATCACATGGATAACTATAACTGATTTCATAGTGATGGAATAAATAATGTTAGAAATCTTAATAATATTATCATGGACTCATTCCGAGACATATTATATTCCATAAATACTTCATTTAAAGGCATCTTAAATGTTTTTAAGGCCTCATTCTAAGACATTATTAATAAATGGGTAGGCATGTGCCAAACACCCAAGCTAGTTTATCTCATGAGACATACTAATGTATCGAGGAGCTATATAATTTTGGGCCCCACCCATCACTTAATAATTCCAATAAATTCATCATATCAAACAAATGAATAAAAATACAATACATAATCAAGATTCATTGGTAATAAAAATACATGAATATTTGAATAATAAACATACGGGGTGTTCATACCTTCCTTGGTCAATAAAGGGGTTAACATTATCATAATCCATCTAGATGAAGAAGATGGATGGTGTCATTATTGCATATCCCCAGTGAAATATAATAACATTGAAGTATTTTTAAATAGATTAAAAAATATTTATAATAAGAATGATTATAATGATACTACATAAGAAGATATCAAGAATTGGATCATTTGATATCCTAAGTTTAATTCCTCAAAAATAAAATAGTATAAAAGAATTTAGAGAGTAATTCATTAAACATAATTTACAAGGTGATAAATACTTTAAATATAAAAATGAATATGGAAGTAAAATCATAAAATAAATTTTAGAAAATATTTTTAAAAATGATATAATAATACTAAGATATGAGTCATATTCAAAAGTCAATTTTGAAAAGTTAATATGAAGACTTCTTAAAATATTTACTTTAAAAAATCACCAATGATAGATACTTGATAAGAAATAAATATTATGTCAATAAATTTGTAGTGGAAGATAAAAGTTAACACATGAAAAATAAATTTCCTTTTTACTATTTTAAAATGCATTTATTAAAAACCACATCATTTAAAAGAGTAATAAATCTTCATTTTGAAATGATATAAAGAGAAATATAAATATCACATGATATAATACAAATTTGGATTTTAAAATAATAAAGGAAAATATTTATGGAAATAAAGAATAAAGACATAGAGGAAAAATAATCATTAAAGTGGATGGGAATTATTTTTAACAATATTATACTTTTATGAGAAAGAAATTCATCAAGGAATAATCATTGAATTAAGAATTTCATTTTCTCTATAGAGAGAATATGGAATATCATATAAAATGGTAAATGAAATAACATAGGGAACTTATTGGGATATAGTTCAAGAATAAACCATATAACTAAAAGAAACAAAGTGGAGTTAGAAAAATTCCATATAACTCGGGTAGTGTATGAATTAAAATAATATGAAAGATACATTCTGACATGGGATTTTAAATAACATTATTAAATAGGATTTCTGATGAAATAATTCAATATGGATGTACTTAAACCATGTAAAAGAATAATAGACTCAAAATATGAAATAATTCCTCAATCAATAGAACTTGAGATGAAAATACTTACAACTTAGGTATATTTTGAATCTAAATACCATGAAAGATAAAATTTGATATTGATTTGTAAATCCATTTAATTTAATGAAAATTATGATAAAATATTCATATGGCATTATACACACCACAAAAAATAAAACAAGTGTTTAATATGTAATCTTTCTTAATGAAATAAAATTAAGATGAGTAATCATTACCTTTAATCTTTAATTCCACAAAAAATTTTTAACCTTGTTGAGGACTTGATTATTCTCTTGGATGAACTCTTGAAAATATAGTAATTGGGTCACAATCCCAAATTTGGTGTTAATAAACATATTCTTAATGTTCTGGATTTTAAAAAATTAGAAGACACCCAAACATATCAATCCATAATTATAATATCAATAATAAATATTGAGTCTCTTACACACCTCAGACCTTATAGGTTTAGAGTTTTAGAGAGTTAGGAAAAATCTTTAACTAAAAAACCCATATATTTCCCGTAAAATGGGAATTTTTTCCACTAAACCAAGGGTTTCATATTTTATATTAAATCTTTGAAACCTCCCACAAAATTATCCACACATCATACCCATATAGACATATCATAATTAATACTCTTCTTCATAACCTAGGGAAAAGGAAACATGATAAGGGTGAGCTCAAATGCTCAGAAAGAGGTGGTGTTCAACAGAATATATCATGGAATAAACATGGAATGAATAATATACTAGGAACAAATAATAACCAAATAATTTCATATAAATTATAACATGATAATTTAATATATCCATGGATAATGAATAAATTTAAATAATCACATGGATAAAAATAATTGATTTCATGGTGATGGTATTCATTATGTCATACATATTAATCTTACCATAAAGGTCTCATTACAATACATCTTACATACCATAAATGCCTCATTAAAATACATCTTACATACCATCAAGGAATCATGTGGGGAAATCTTACATACCATCAAGGCCTCATGTCAATACATTCCACTAAATACCTAACATGGTTTGTCTCCTGAGACCGACCGATGAATAGAGGGGATATATAATTTTAGGCCTCACCCCTCAATTAATAATTCCAATTAATTCATCATATAAAAGAAATAAATAACAATGCAATACATAATCAACTTTCCTTAGTAATAAATATGAATCCATACTGGGATAATAAACATAAGGGATTCCAATACCTTCCCTAGTTAATAAAGGGAATAATATGATCATAAGATATCTAGAGAAAGAATATGGATGGTATAATTAGATAATATCCCTAGTGAAGCATGTAACTTTTAAGGATGTGATATAGATAAAAAACATCTTTATAATAAGAACACTTAGAAAGATACCATATAAGAAGTGATCAAGAATTGGATTATTTCATACTGTATGTTTAATTCCCCAAAAGGAAAATAATATAAGAGAATTTAAAGGGTAATTCATGAAATATAATTTCCAAGGTGATAAATCCTTTTGAGATAAAAATTAACATAGAAGATAAATCATAAAATGGTTTTTATAAGACGTTTTAAATAATGTCATAAAAAATGAAGTTAAGAGTCACATTTAAAAGTCATTTTTGAAAAGTTGATGTGAATAATTTTTAAAATATATACTTTAAAAATAATCTCCAATAATTGATTCTTTAAAATAAAAAATATATCAAGATATAAATGTGGAGTGGAAGATAAAAAATTTCACAATAAAATAAATTCCTTTTTTATAGTTTCAAAATACTTTTCTTGAAACTCAAATTGGTTAAAAGAGTAATAAATCTTTCTTTCGAAAATAGATAAATATAAATATGAAGATCATAATATATAATACATATTTATATTTAAAAAAAGGAAAATATTTATGGAAATAAATAATATGGACATGGAGTAAAAGAATTCATTAAAGGGGACGATAATTATTTTAAATAATATTATACTTTTATAAAAATAAATTCATCAAGGAAGAATCATTGAATTAAAATTTTCGTTTTCCCTATAGTGAGAAGAGTTAATATAATATGAAATATTAAATTAAATATTATATGAAACTTAGAATAATGGATTTTAAGAATAAACTTTATAACTCAAAGAAATGAAGTTGAGTTATCAAAATCACTTATAACTTGGGTAGTGTATGAATTACAAGAACATGAAATAGAAATTGTGAAATGGGTTTTTAAATCACATAATTAAAGGTGATGTATGATGGAATAATTAAATATGTAAGTAATTACACCAATTCAAATAAAAATAGGTATAAAATATGAAATCATTCCTCAATGAAGGGGAATTGAGATGAAAATCCTTACAACATTAGTATCTTTTGGATAGAAATCCCATGAAAGTTATAAGTTGAGATGGATATGTAAATTTATTGAATTGAATGAAAATTATAATAAAAACATCCATATAGAAGTATACAGATCAAAAAAATAAAACAAGTGGTGAATATATAATATGTCTCAATGAAATAAAATTGATATGAGAAACCCTTAACTTTACTCTCTATTTCCATGAAAGCACTTTTACCTATTTGAGGACTTGATTCTTCTATTGGATGACTTCTTATAAATGAAAGACCTTGGACACTTTCTTATAACCATGGTCCTAAAAATGTGTAATAGGATTCTAGGATATGTAAAATGTGAAGAGTTTCAATAGGACTTTAAAGGGTAAGTGTGGATATAAGTGGGTAGAAGTGAGATCCTTTTATATGTTAAAAAATGGATATTTCTTTTGAAACTAAAGTTATGTGAGGGGTAAAATGGAATCACATGGGATCTAGGTAAGTTAGGTAGGAATGGTTACTAAGACAAGTGCTTATGACTTTCCCACCTAATAAAGGTCTTCTATAAGGTCTAAGTGTCAATTCAATTTAGTAAAATTTAAACCACATTAAGTTACCTCTTTTTACCATTATTAACCATGATTAATTTTTTACCATGATAATTAATTTTTTGTTAAAAAGATAAGTTGGCCCCTCCTACCTAATTTTGATTTGATGAATCTGAAATTGGACTCTATTTAATTTGATTTAGTTTATAAATACGAGAAAATTGACTTTTAAATTACATACATAAGATATAGTAAAAAACAATTTTTGTATAAAAAAATATCTTTTATACATTACATGTTTTTATTCTTATTTCTTATAAATTAATAATTAAATAAGTGTTAATATATATATATATATATATTAATTTTAATCCAAAGACACTTTTTATTATTAAACAAAGGATGACCCTCTATTTTCTGGGTAGAGGGAAACTCATAACATGGATCGTGGCCCTAAAGGAACCAAGGCTTAAGGAAACAAGCCCTATAGCCCATATATAGTCTATAGTAGTCAATGAATCACATAACATACTACTCCCACCATTTCCATACAACCAAAAATTATACCTAGAACTCAGATCATCACTATCATGAAGACCAACCTACACATCCTCAGGTAAATCCCCCCCACATTCACTGATCGACGATATGTTTCATCATCATCGCCAAGATGGGACAATCTTCCCCCCATGATTTAATTTTACTCCCCACTTGGGAATAGATCATACCCATTAAAAGGTTGGTCATAAAGTGGTTACTCCTAAAAATAAATGTGAATTGTAGCCCTACTGCCAAAAAATCTCCATGAAGGATTCATCAATGGTTGAACATTGGATCCATGAAGAAATGATGTCATAGATAGATATTGGTCACCACTTTACCAGCACCCTATTTGTAGTGTAAATGTATTTTTTATATTTATAAACATAATATTAGATTCATCATTTAAAATTGATCAATTTAATTTACTATGATAAAAATACATAATATATATATAATAATTCTTCAAAAATATGCCTTTTAACACTAAATGATTTTAATCACATGCCATTAAATTTAATTATTTATATTCTAACCATTAATTAAATTCATTGGTATTATAAAACATCAAATTATTCTTTAAAATAATAATAATAATATGTAATTAATTAAAATAATGTATTTTAACTATCTTTTTATCCGCTTGAGGTTTTACTCTTCTTTGAATTTTCTTAATGATAATTCACATTTTATTATCATGATGTATCAATGCATGTCTTACAATATAAAATATAACATGGTTCATTTTAGTTCAGTTTTTGTTTGTAATAAAAGCTATTAAATATAGTATTTATTTAAATGATAAAACTTACTAAAATCTCAGGGTATTATACATAACCCCAATAAAGTGACATATCTTAGAAGAAAGTTGCTCCTATATTTTGTTGAGGGATTCACATATCTACTTTAGGAGTAATATTTTCTAGAGTTAACCATATTTTAGTTAAAATAATTCTTGAGGTTTCCTTTCTTACAACAGTATAGTAGAGTACCATCCACCTAGATACTCTATATTTGGCTTCTCCTTCCTTTCCCCTTCCAGTGATTTCTCAATCTAGTGGTATATTCTATTCCCTCTGCATAGCATGAATTTTGAGAAGATGATTGAATATTATTTCAATGAATTTATTTTTTCAATATCATTTCATTAACATCCATGAATTTCAAATCCTACTTTATGATATAATTAATATTATCACTCATCATCACATACTATGATTCTAAGAGAAAAGAGAGTTACAATAGTACCCAAACCAAGTCTCTGAAGGTTCCCTTCACTGAATACAACTAACTTAAAATGACATTTAAGTCATTTATATGATTAATGTTAGATAATCCCTCATAAATTTTCATATCGATTAACCTACATATAAAGAACACTTTATTCATTATCTTCAGCTTCTCATACATATCAGTAAGGGTCTTCATGGGTTCTGATACTTTCTTCACTTATCAAATATTATACACCACATTCCGAGAAAGTGATATTTGAATCGACCTAAGTGTTTTCTTGTATATACTCTATCATTCCTCCTCTTTCAGCTCTTTCAAATTGGATCCAATTAATGGAAGATAAAGTTCCTTCTATAAAAGGAAATATTTTATCTACATCTTCCAGAACACAAATTTTGATTTGTTGAAAATTTCGACCTGGACCTTAATCTCATCATATTACATCACTCTGAAACATGTTAACTCCCAATACTTAAAATAATCATAAGATAAAATGTAATGAAATGAAAAATGATATTCTCTTAAAAGTAATGGTTAGAAAAATGTTATTGAATTTATCACTAAAATTCCTTCTCTAAGGCCTTATCCTCTATAATCTCTCTAACCATGAGCTCTGATACCACTTTTTTGGTGGATTTTAGTAGATTTTATGGTCCGGGGAACTCATTGGGTGCATAGGTGCGGGCGTTGCACTCCAGCCTGATGCTTTGTAAGAGGGTTGTCTTGATGACTTTAGAGGTGGAGTTGGATTTTGAGGTTCTGGTTCAGGAATTACGGGGGGCATGAGTGATACCTTGGGATTTGACCTACTTGGTTAGTGGATGTGCTTCAGAGATTTCTCATGGAGGTGTGGTTTGGCATATACCCAGATAGGCTAACTTCGTTGTTGATTCTCTTTCTCGTGGTAGTTGTCTTGAAGATCCTTTGATGATTTTTGATACAGTGGGATATTTACCTCAGGAATGCGTTGGTATTTTTTTGGGTCATGATTTGGGGCTTAACCATTATAGACCATCGTGATCTCTTTTTGTGTGTAAGGTTCTTTTTAAAATTGAATAAAAATTAAATTTCAGTACTCAATATCATGCATAATTGTAATTTTTTATCCCAATAAAGTGATCATTCCCTGTATTATATATGAGTTCTTATCATGTGCTTCCTCTCACCACTATAATCTAATAATCCTAGGTTATCCGGCACCTTATTATATCTTCATGGATAATACTTAATTTAGTAAAATAATCCCACCACCTCAACTAGCTAAACCAGTACACTATTTCCTTGCTGAAGATATCACAGATATGGAATCCAACATATCTTTTGGTGAAATCAACTTTTAGTTTTAAATGTCATTTCACCTTTGGTTATCATATTATTTTATTAACTGATGAAATCATCCTCCAGTCGATGTCACTCCATTGATCATCCATCCAAGGTAAGTAAGGCCTCTATAAATTCACTCATTCCCATAGAATTAGTTTCCTCCATAAAAAATGTAGTCCACACTCCAAATAGAAAGTGAAAATAAATTAAATTCACTTCATAGTGAAAATAGAATTGATAAAATTTAGGATTTATGATAGTATTGAGTTCCATGGTTTTTGAAAAACTAAACCCACATTTCATATAGTGTTTTACATTTTTGTTGGGTGATATTTTTTATGTTCACTTGTACAAGAGTCTAGGGTTTAAGTTTGAGGAAATTGAAAAAGACAATGAATTCATTATATTTTATTGATATTAAATTCATTTTATTCTCTCATTTTTATTTATCAACTGAGTCTTGGAATTTTTTTGAACTAAAGTATCATTTTATTGGATTTTGTGAATGTTGCTCAAAATTTCCAAAAATAGTGAATTTAATTGATTTATTTAATTTTTGGAGTAAAATAAATGGATCGTTATTTATTATCCTTTATTTTTTATCTAAAAGGAAAGGGAAATGGATAAAGTGGTTGAAGGTTTCAATAATGAATATAGAATATGGATAATTCCATATGTATGTATTACTCTAAAATTCAAAAATGATCATATATATATATGAGTCATTATGTTTAATGTGTAAGATTCATCCTTAGAACAAAGTAAATTTATAAATCTCACCTCCTCTGTATGTAAAAGTAATTCTTAGTTCATATCAAACATTTGGTAAAGTATCTCAACTAGCATACATAAAATTAACTATGTTGAGGTCTTCTATATATAAAAATAATCAAGGTTAACATGTGAGAGTAACTTCATCTGATACATCAGAATAACCCTACCGCTCACCCTGTATATATAAAGGTAAGACCTTTCTAATGGAGATGAAAATAGGTTCTTCCATATAATGTGTAATGGTATTTATAAATCTCCCTATAATATGTAAAAGTAATTAGATGATGCATAAAGGTAACCACTTAATACATAAATGTTTCATCATTTTAGAAAATATAAGAATAATTGTTCATGTTATGGTAAGTTTAGTTACGTTATGGAGATGATTTGAAGAGTTTTAGTGTTACTTATATAAAGTTATATACTTTTCATACATAAATATTACATATTTTTAGATGAATATTCAATATATTTTACAAATACGCACCCAAGGACCATAAAGGTTTAGTGTATTTTGAGACTAGATACATAATATTTTTATTTCATGAAATATCCTAAAAATATCCCACGAATATCTCTCTATTTCGTATTATTCATATACATACCCTACTTAGAACCCTTATTCATAACCTGGGGAAAGTAAACATAATAAATGGAGAATTCAAATACTCAATAAGGTTAAATATGGGAGATACCAATCGATGATCATATGAAAGCATAAAATAAGAATAAGGGTGTGAGATCATGACCATAACTTACAAAGTTTATATCCAATATATCAAAGATAAAAAACATGAATCATGGAATAAATCATTATTATTTCAAAAGAAATGAATCATAAGAGTTATGATTCTTTATAAATCAATCATGAACCATAATTTCAAGTCATAAAATTTTGTCACCATCATAAATATAGAAACCATTTCATATGTCAAGGTTAACTACTGAGACCATAAAATCATAAAGAATTAGGAATCAACGCTTGTTTCCCATAGTGAATCAAGTACATCAACTTGTTTACCATATATAATCCAGAAAATTGACTTGTTTTCCATAGTATATTAAGCACATCAACTTGTTTCTCATATTGGATCAAGCACGTAAACTTGTTTCCCATAATTATCCCATGATATATAATACTTTACCCAATTCATTGGAGGGATATATAATTTCAGTCCCACCCATCACATAATTAAAACATACATATGTTTTACACAATATTATAATAACATTTATCATATCATCACATCATAAACCATGAAAATAAAATGGTTTTCATAATCATTTCATCAATTCAACATAGCATAACCAATGAAAATAAATGGTTTTTATAAAAATATCATCATCATAATAATAAACCATATAGAGAAATAATAATTATGGTATCATTAGAACATATCCCCATTAAAATATAATTAACATCAAAGGATGTTATCATAAATAAAAATTCCTTTAAAATAATCATTGGAACATTTCCTGATGAAAATACCCTTTTCATTTTAAAATCAGTTATTCAAAATATAAAAAATTAAAAAATATTAAGGAAAAAAATTTCTTTGAAATGGACCTTGGAAAATTATAAATTATTAATCTAATCACTAAGAATTCATGGTGGAATAAAATTATGTTCATTATTTATAAGTTAAAATAAAAAATTCCTTTCACACTTTTATAGAAAAGGTCAAAAGGTACATCATTCAGAAAATGAAAAGAAGATTATTTTTAAACTATTTTTTAAAAGTTAAATAATTGGTAAAAAATGAATTAAAAATAATAATTAAATATTAAAAAATTTCTGGAAAATACTTTTATAAAATATGGATATGGGATAAAAAGGTTTTTCAACTGAAGAGAGAAATAAATTCGGTTATCCCTTAAAAATACTCTTTCAATATCTTAAGTACCTAAAGTGAGTAAAATAAAAGGAAAACATGTATTATTAATAATTAACTATAGGATAATAAAAATTGAAGTTATTTATCATATAAGTATCATATAATTTCCTCAATGGTAATTCAAGTATTAAAAATCATAATTAAAACTGGATTGAAACATAAATCCCTTACCTCAAGTCTCGTCCTTCTTCATACCCATTCAAACCTCCTGTACAATAAATATAAATTTATTATAAATTTATTCCAAAACCATTTTAATATAAATAATATCATTTATGATTTTATTATGACATATTATCAACCATTTATTAATAATTTGTTATTAAAAACCACAGTTCTAAGAGATAACTACTTCATTTTTCATGAATGTTTCGATTTAGAGGTTCTGATCCTTATAATTTTATCATGGTTAAATTATGTCCATAAATATAATCATGATATAAATATAATATATATTCATTATAGATATATTTATATTCATACATAAAGAAAATAAATAGAAAAATGAATTACATTGTTCATGGAGACGGTGGGATGTATGTACGCACGAGCGATACTTTCACTTCCCATTTGATAGAAAAGATAGTAAATAAATGTTGGTTAATAATAATAATAAAATTTAATTATATTTACTATAAAAAATTTATTATTTAGTTAATAATATAACATATTTTTATGATGAAAAATAATAATTAAGGAAGTGATCAGTTAAGGCGATTACCACTTCTTTGAAACAACTCCTTTAGATTTCCTCTTAAGGATCCTAGGGTTGGTCTTTTGGGAAGACAAAAACCTCTATAATGGGTCTAAGGAGGTTGGGGAGGTATTTTTATAGGGTTTTTTTAGTAAGATTTATTAAAAGGTATCAATAAGTGAGGGATGGATGTTCCCTTTTATAATTGAGGTGATGACATTTTCGGAATTTCTTAAAAGATTAAATTATAATAAATACATTCTCTAGAAAAATGATTAAAAATTAATATAGTTTTAAGATAAGAGAATATTTGGTGTTAAAAACACACAAAAAAATATAATTTTTATATCTTTAAGTGGTGTTTTAAATCTTATATTTTGGTTTAACCCCTTAGTTAACCCATTTTAACCTTAACCACGATTACAGCTTTTTCACTCTTAAAGTGTAATAATTTTACTTATAAGATCAAAATTGGATCATAAATATCCAAGGGATGAAAGTTTTAAAAAAATATTATCCTAATTGTCTTATTTTAATATTTTTTTAATTTTTAAATAATTTAATAAAATATAATTTTGATAAAACATCATTAATGTCAATTTGGACACTATTCAATTAATTTTCCTTAAAAGACATAAATAAAATTTGTAATTAGAATATAATAATTTAACAAAACACTAATTTGTAATATTTATCTATAAAATTAATGTAACACCATAAATAACTCAAATTATATTAGTTTTAATATTTTTAAAATCATTTATTTTATTTTTCAAGGTAGTTATATAATTATTAAAAATTAGAAATAAGTTTTCATAAAAAAATAATTTAATTATTATTAAAATATACATTTATATACATACATAACTTCATTTTTTCTATTTTTGGAGACATAATAGTAATTTAAAAGTAAGAGAGTGACATTTTGAATTTTTCTTTGTTTTATATATTATATAAGACATTTTCATGGAAAATTGTACATTAAATAAATAAATTTAAATAATAAGGTTATAATATTAGAATTAAATTATTAATATAATAATTGGGATGAAAAATTATTGCATTCTTACTTAGTTTTAAGTTATATTAACTTGATTTACCCTTTACAGTGGTGATAACTTTTACCACAGTTGCTATCCATATTGACCAAAAATAAAAAGGACTTATTTACCAAATTTAAAGATTCTGATTAAAAATATGTAATCAACTTTATAAAAGTTGATTTTAATAATTGGGGTAAATTAATTTTAATATAATCATGAAAAATGTGATTAAAATCACTTTTTTAGAAAAGCACATTTTTAAGAATAAAATAGGATTTATTCTTATCCCATTCCTAGAAAAATATTATATGAATGTTAAAATAATTATTTAATATATATAATATATAATTATTATTAAAATCATTCACCAATAGTAATTTATTTAATTTATTAAGATAAAAATACATTACACATATAAAAAACAATTATTTCCAAAAAATGTCTTTTTTAAGTATACAAATATTTTTATACCAAATTTAACAATAAAATTGATTCCAATTAACTCAATTGGATTATTAGTAATATAATATAATTAATTTTACTTTTAAATAATTTTAAAATAAAGTGTAATTTTTTGAATTCTTGAAAAAAAATACAGTTTTCAATAAAAATTATTAATTTTCACTATTCACTAAAAATCAATTTTTTAGAAAAATCCCAAAAATTCACTCTAAACTAATTTTGACATAATAAATTCAAAAAATGAAGTTAATTTTATCAAATTAATTTTATCAAAGTTCCATAAAATAATTATAATATTCTCTCA
The DNA here is from genome assembly GCA_963277665.1 of Viscum album. Taxonomy (NCBI): domain Eukaryota; kingdom Viridiplantae; phylum Streptophyta; class Magnoliopsida; order Santalales; family Viscaceae; genus Viscum; species Viscum album. The sequence goes on from OY728157.1 coordinate 983,652,484, forward strand.
CAAAAATCAATATAAATTATTTTTAAAGAAAATGTATTTTCGAAGCATAAAATAACTTTAATAAAAATTGAGTTCTTATTTTATAATAATTAATCAATAAATTTGTATTGATTAGTAACTTCATATATATTTCATAAAACCTTCAATCCTATTCATAACTTCTAATTTAATGGCTAGATTATAATAATCATATTTAAATAATAAAATTTTGTTTTTTATTTAAGTCTAGTGTTACATATATTGTATGTTATCAAAAAGTCTTATTTTAAAATCCCAGGGTGTTACATTATCCCCCCACCCACACATTAAATAAATTTCACCCTCAAATATTTTATTTTTCATCAAAGGTTTTTAAAAAATCCTTTTTTAAAACCCACATCATACAAAGGAATAATAAAACTTCCCTTAAAAAGGGAAAGTGGGAAACATAAAGGTTACCTGAAATAAAATAAATTAGATTCCTAGATAAGGTTAACATTGGTGATAAGTTAAAATATAGACATTTAAGAAATAACTAACTCTCAATGACTAATATAAAGAAATAAAAAACTTATTCAAGAGAAAGTTAATGACCACAAAACCATAAATCTATGATAAGTTAAAAGATCATTGATTCATTATAAATAAAGGTAAAGGTGTAACATTTTTATTTCAAGAAATATTTACTAAAGTTGAGTAATTATTCTACTATCAGTATAGATAACTCAATAAAATATACATATTTTATTTCTTTTCATGTCATAATCTCAATTTCATCCTTTTTTGGGGATTCAATAAAACTTCACTTCATCTCTTACCCTAATAAATGACTAATAAATATGAATTTTTCATACCTAAATAACTAAAATTAACTTTTAATAGATCATAATATCTATACAAGAATGAAAATTCATTCCTATTATCTATATATTTTTACCAAAACTAAAATGATTGACACATGTTAACATGTTTTCAAGATTATCAATTCATTCGATCTTCTATAGGTCTAACACTATGTATTCTAATAGCATATAGATTAAGTGGTAATTTGTATGGATATACTTCATCCAAGAATAAAACATTGGATTTACAGTAAATTTAATCATGCTATGTGAGTCACAAAACGATGTCCAAATTTTGGTCTTCCTTTGAGATCCTCCAGAAACCCTTTCAATCGCACTAACTTATTCCCTCCTTTGATTAAATTGGAATATTTTTATTAAATTTTTTAGAGTTTAGCCACTAATTATATCCTTGAATATCCAACTCATTATAATTTCTCCAAAATTATATACATAACCAATAATTCTATTCCATGTGTATGATACTCTGTTGAAATATGAGTTAGAAAAACCATGCAAAGGATCATTTGGAACAAAGAAAAGTTCCTTGATTCTAAAACCCTTAAAATACTGGAAAACCCACTTCAAAACTTCCCATTTATCTCTTATAATTTTTGACATAAACCTGATAATGAATATCATTAATTTCACAATTTATAGATGAGTAAAAACCATAGCATACATCAAATTTATAACAACTGATGAATATGGAACTTTTTTAATGAAATTGACCTTAGCTTCCATTTGAGGTTACTTTTCCTTTACAATCTGGAAATATATGACTAGGGGTGCGGGCACTAGTTTTTACACTTATATCTCAAAGAGCTCTAATATCCTCTATATGTAATCATCTTGAGTCTGGTATAAAGTACTAGAACTTAGTTCCCTCATGATCCTCATCCCTAAAATATGTTTTTGTGGAATAAGGTCCTTTATATCTAAGATTCTGGGAAACTTATCCATCTCATCAATACATTCTTTCACTGGACCCGTTATTGGAATTTCAACCATATAAATTAGAAGGATGAAGAAACTCCCATCATCAAACACCTTTTAATGGTATCAATGGTCATTATTACTTCAGACAAACTTAAATTCCATCATGAAATCATTTAACATCTTATTCCAACACTTTGGTTATTAATTCAGACCATAAAGGATACATTTAATTATATACACAATATATAGGTTTCATTGATCCTTGAAACCAACTTACTACTGCATGAAAATTTCTTCTACTAATTACCCATAAATAAATTTTATCTTTATATCCAACTTCTCCAAATGAAGTTCTTCTAATAATAATAAACTTAACATCATTAAAATAGTTGTGTGGTTAACTACTGGTGAAAATATTTCTAAGAAATATAAATATTCTCTGTGTTAAAATCCCTTCACAATTATCCTGGCCTTATACTTCCATATTCTATTCACCTCTATAACTGATAAACCCACTTGTTTTGAAGAACCTTCTTCTTGTTAGGTCTCTCCATTGGCTCCCATGTTCTAAACTCATAGGGAAATTCTAGTTCATTCCTCATGGATAAAGTGTACTATTATGAATCCTTCAAAATTATCACCTCATTTAGGATCTTGATATCTATATCATTCATTATAAGTATGTAGTGTAAACTTTCATTGTACCTTTTCATTAGGCGTCTCTCCCTGGTAGGCCTTTTCAATTATCTATGTGGTTGATACTATTCCAGTATGATAGATTTTAGAGTATGAACTTCTAGTGCTTGAGCTTTATCAATACTTGAACTCTCCGGTATATCTGACCTAGGAAACACCATTAGAAATTGATCTCCTACTCCTAATAATTATACCGGATAGTCTAGTGCTTCCAATCCTAACATATTTACTTGATTCTATAGAATTTTTCCATCTAACTAAACCTAGTATTCTAATGATACTTTTCTCCCATCAAAATTTCTTACCTAGAACTGATCATTACAAATAATTTCTTCATTTAAGATCACATTTTGACATTTTATTACTTTCTAAGACTCATTACCCCATAGTAAAAATACAAACTATTTTTCATAATAACCAATAAAAGAACATACTCAAGACTTACCATCTAATTTTAATCATTATTTGTAAATAACATGAACATAGGTGATTTCTATAAAGACTTTTATTTGGTTTAAATCTACCTTCATTCTATACCAATAGATTTATGTAATTTACTATCTAATCAGAGATGATGAACTCTGGTTGATTAAGTATTTCAAAAAAATCATAACTTCAACCCAAAACATCTTTTGTAACATCATGTGAATTCACATAATTCTTTCCTTCTCCATATAATTTTGTCTTATCCTCTCTAAAAATCTATTTTGTTTCAGTGTTCCAATCATGGTCTTAATAAATAAAATTCCATCCTTCTAAAAAAACCTCTAGAACTCGCGGCTTCCATACTCTTTACTATTATCTAACTGAAATCACTTCAACTTGTTTCTGGTCTCTTTCTCCACCATATATTTTCTTGGTTTTTTTCCATTCCATTCATAAGGATTAATTCCACTTATTTTCAAATGTTTAATCCTTGAACATTTCATAATTTGTGTATCAAACCTATATAGATCCTTTAGAATCAAGGATTTACATCCCCTTCACACTAATATTTGAAATAGGTCATTCTATAACTTCACTTAATTTAATTGTCCAAAATGAATTAATAATTCTATTTAATATTATAGGTAAATTATCTAATCATTCACTCTTATTCAAATGACCAAGGATTTAAGTAAAATATTCCATGCACCCTCTACAAACATATTATAGAAATTCTCACCATCCGATTTCCCAAAATAAATAATATTCTTCTAGATACCTAGAATATATCGCATGTTCTTTAAATTTAGAATTATTATGTTACTAATCTAGATCAAATCATCACATTCCCATGTATCTTGATATATTTTCCATACTCAAGATGAACCTTACCAATCCTTCTAGTAGTATAATTCTTATTAATCCCTCTCTTGGGTGCATCATGGAATAAAGATCTGGAGTCAATCACCCATGATGTGACACCTGAGGCCTGCACTAATAGATTTAATAGTAATAATATTATTCTTTAGATACCATATTTGAAACCAAAATAATTTACCTAAACATAACCATCCATAATTATAATATTAACTCAAAAAATTAAGTCACTTACACACTCATTACCTTTTAGGTTTTGAGTTTTAGAGAGTTGGGAAATATATTTAATTAACAAAACTCATGTATTTTCCATCAATGGTAATTTTTTTCACTAAACTAAGGATTTATTATTTTAAAATAAGTCTTTAACATCTCATAAAAAAATCTCCACACATTATACCCACCTATAAATATAATATTTAATACTCTTCTTCATAACCTATGAAAAGGAAACAAATAAGTTTGGGATCAAACACTTAGTAACAGTTAGCATACAATAGAAGCTATCATGGAATAAGAAAGTCGTGAATAATATTTATGGAATAAATAATAATAAAATAATTCCATATAACTAATAACATGAACATATAATATATCCATGGATAACATAGTATTGTAAATAATCACATGTATAAATATAACTGATTTCATAGTGATGGAATACATAATATTAGACATATTAATCTTACCATCATGGACTCATACCAAGACATATTACATAACATTAAGACCCCATTTCAAGACATCTTACATGTTTTTAAGGCCCTATTCCAAGACATTATTAATAAATGGGAAGGCATGTGCAAAATACCCAAGCTAGTTTATCTTAAGAGACATACTGATACATCAAGGGGTTATATAATTTTAGGCCCCACACATCACTTAATAAGTCCAATACATTCATCATATGAAATAAATAAATAACAATATAGTACAAAATCAAGATTCCTTGGTAATAAAAATATATAAATATTGGAATAATAAACATACGAGGTGTTACTACCTTCCTTGGTCAATAAAGGGGTTGACGTGATCATAATCCATCTAGATAAAGAATATAGATGGTGTCATTAGTTCATATTCCTAGTGAAATATAAGAACATTGAAGGATATTGAAATAGATGAAAAATATATTTAAAATAATAATGCTTTTAATGATACCACATAAGAATATGTCATGAATTTGATAATTTTATATCGTGGGTTTAATTCCCAAAAAGGAAAACAGTATAAGTGAATTTATGGAATAATTCATTAAACAAAATTTATAAGGTGATAAATTGTTTAAATATAAAAATAAATATAGAAGTAAAATCATAAAATATTTTTTAAAAATATTTATAACAAGTAATTAAAAATACTAAGTTATTAGTCACATTCAAAAGTCATTTTTGAAAAGTTAATATGAATAATTTTTAAAATATTTACTTTAAAAAAACACCAATCGTAGAGTCATGAAAAGAAATAATTATCAAGTCAATAAATTTTTAGCGAAAGATAAAAATTCATGCATGAAAAAAAATTTCCTTTTTACTATTTTAAAATTCCTTTATTGAAAACCACGTCATTTAAAAAGAGTAATAAAGATTACTTTTAAGAATATATAAATATAAATACAAAATATCACATGAGATAATATATATTTGGATTTTAAAAAAATAAAGTAAAATATTTGTGTAAAGAAAAAATATAGACATGGAGGAAAAATAATCATTAAAGGGGATGGGAATTATTCTTAACAATTTTATACTTTTATGAGAAATAAATTCATCAAGTAAGTATCATTGAATTAAAAATTTATTTTTCCCTAGAGAGAGAAGAGGGAATATCATATGAAATGTGAAATAAAATAATATAGGGAACTTAGAAGGATATAGTTCAAGAATAAACCATATAACTAGAAAAAAAAAGTGGAGTTAGAAAAATCCCCTATAACTTTGGTAGTGTATAAATTAAAATAACATGAAAGAGATATTGTGACATGGGATTTTAAATCACATGATTAAACGTGATTTCTGAAGAAATAATTCAATAGGGTTATAATTACACCATGTAAAATAGTAATAGGTGAAAAATATGAAATCATGCCTCAATTAAGAAAATTTGAGATGAAAATCCTTACAACTTTGGTATATTTTGAATCGAAATCCCATGAAAGATATAATTTGAGATATATTTGTAAATCCATTGAATTGAATAAAAATTATGATAAAAAATACATAGGTAATTATACACCCCAAAAAAAATAAAACAAGTGGTTAATATGTAATTTTTATTAATGAAAGAAAATTGTGATAAGGAACCATTACCTTTACTCTTTACTTCCACAAAATCACTTTAACCTTATTGAGGACTTAATTCTTCTCTTAGAGGACCTCTTGAAAATAGATGAATTGGGTCACTTTCTTATAACCAGGGGCTTTAAAATGTATAAGAGGATTCTAGTAGAAGTAAAATGGGTAGGGGTTAAAGGGTAATTCTAAGGGTAAGAGTGGCTTGAAGTTGGTGGAATTGAGATCCCTTTACAGGTGAAAAAGAGGGATATTTCCTTGGAAACTAAAGTGGTGAGGGGTAAATATAGAATCACAAGGGACTTAGGTGGGTTAGGTAAGGAAATTTTAGTGAGACATGTGGGTATGGAATTACCACATAAAAAATTTCTTCTATAAGGTATAAGTTTAAATTTTATTTAGTAAATTTCAAGAAACATTAAGTTGCCTTTTTTAACTTATTAACCTTGATTAAATTTTTACAATGATAATTATTTTTTTACTAAAGAAATAAGATGAACCCTCCTACCAAATATTAATGTGATGAATCTTAATTTGGAATTATTTTTATCTAATTTTATTTCTAAATGTAATAAAATTAACTTTCTATTTAAAACATAAGATATAAAAACACTATTTTGTAGAAAAATGTATTTTTATTCTTAACCGTTTTTATTTTTATTCTCAATAAATTACTAATTAAATGATTGTTAATATATTTATTTATATTTTTAAATATTATATTAGATTCATTACATAAAATTGTTTAATTTAATTTATTAATATAAAAATACATAATATATAGAAAATGAAATTCTTAAAAAATTGGTCTCTTTAACACTAAATGATTTTAATCACATCCCATTGAATTTAATTGCTTATATTTGAACCATTTATTCAATTAATTGGTATTATAATACATAAAATTATCCTTTGAAGTAATAATAATAATATATGTGGAATTAAAATAAATAATTTTAACTATCTTTTTATTTATTTTAGGTTTTACTCCTTTTATAATTTTCTTAATGATATTTCACATTTTATTCTCATGATGTATTAATTTTTATCTTATATTCTAAAATATAATATGGATCATTTTAGTTCGGTGTTTCATGTGCTACAAGATATTCATCATAGTTTTTATTTAAAGAATAAAACATACTAAAATATCGAAGTTTTACATTCTACCCCTTAAATAAATTGTTTCCTATCAACTTTAATTTCTACCCATTAATGAAAAATAGTTAAGGGTTTTACTAAGGATATAATTTCAAACTCACTATCATGGGTTAGACTATAAAACTCATTTTTTCCTTTATAATAAGAATATATTGAGTTTCTTAACTATTTTTCCTAAATATACCTCCTTATATGACTATGATTCTTATGATTTTCTAGAGGCATACCTTTCACAACTTCATTTTCATGATTTTGTTTCCAACTAAATACTAAAACCAAAATGGTTTTGATAATATCCAATAAAATTAGAGTAAATGATCATATAAACATGAAAAATCAATCATAATATATCTCTTCCCATGACACCTTCATTTCAACCTATTATTTTTTGTTCAATTATGATATAATTGGATCAACTAATAACTCATTTAGTTTAACCTAGGTTATCCATGGTCATTTTCTTATTATGTTCTATAACATTACTTATTATATATTAAATCATAAAATTCTATTACAATATATTCAAATCTTTCATAATGGTTTCTAAACATCATTTAAATCAACCAAATTATATCCCTCGAGAGTGTAAAACTAGGTGTGAAATTAGGCCCATTAATTGCGCACTGAGTGAATATTGAGTTCTAGATAAGGATGTTATTTTTAGTAAACCACGCGCTCTATAATTCACCAAAATTTTAGGATGTTTTCCTATATTTAGATTTATCCTTAGGGTTTGAACTAGTTTATTCTAGTCCTAATTTCCCATAATATATAAATAAAAATATTTCTCATTATATTCTAAACCAAAAAATCATTGAAACATGTGATCTTAAAAATCAACTTACCTTTTAATTCATAAATAACATAAAATTTCAAAATAATTAACATATAATTTTATCATGTATACTCCCAAAATGATATTAATATTTTCCCAAAATAACCTAAATCACATTATCACCAAATAACTTTTCAACCCCCAAGGTAATATATACCCCTCAGCATATATTACCAATAACAATTAACCCATTATCCCAATTAACCATATTTACCTCAACATCAAACTAAATACCAACCCAAATGGTTTTATAAACATAAATCATATATTCTTTCTAATACCTAATAAAAATCTAACTAAATATCATTAATCACCTAAAAATATAATCATATAATACCTCAAAAGGGGTATCTATTCCTTTGAAATTATGATCAATATTAAACTTTTCAACCCATAATAGTATCCATGACTCTTAAATTATACTCATCTTATAACATCCTAACATTTAAAGTTATCTAAACCCTACTTTGATACCAATTATGATGCCCCAAACCCACAATCCCAAATTTGGTGCTAATGAACATATTATTTATGTATATTGTTTGAAAAAAAATAGAATATAACCAAACATAGTCATCCATAATTATAATATCAAAAATAAATATTGAGTCACTTACACACCCAATACTTTATAGGTTTATAGTTTTAGAGAGTTAAGAAAAACCTTTAACTAAAAAACCCATATCTTTCCCATAAAATGGGATTTTTTCCACCAAACTAAGGGTTTAATATTTTATATTAAGACTTTGACACCTCTCACAAAATTATCCACATAGTATACCCATATATACATATCATACCTAATACTCTTCTTCATAACCTAGGTAAAAGGAAACATGAGAAGGGTGAACTCAAATGCTCATTAAGAGGTAGTATGCAATAACATTTATCATGTAATAAACATGGAATGAATAATATAGTATTAATAAATAATAATAAAATTATTTCATATAAATTATAACATTAGAATGTAATATATCCATGGATAACATAGTAATTTAAATAATCACATGGATAAAAATAACTTCTTTTATGGTGATAGAATTCATAATGTCAGACATATTAATCTTACAAGAAATGTATCATTATAATAAATATTATATACCATAATGGAATCATGCCAAGACATATTACATACCATCAAGGCATCATTCCAAGATATCTTACATACCATCAAGGGCTCATGTCAAGACATCCCACTAAATACCTAAACTGGTTTGCCTCATAAGACCGACCGATTCATAGAGGGGATATATAATTTTAGGCCTAACACATCACTTAATAAAGTTTAATTCATTCATCATAAGAAAGAAATGAATAATAATACAATACATAATCAACTTTCCTTAGTAATAAATATGCATCCATATTGGAATAATAAACATACGAGATGAAAATAACTTCCCTAGTTAATAAAGGGAATAACATGATCATAAGATATCTAGAGAAATAAGATAGATAGTATCATTAGAGAATATCCATAGTGAATCATAGAACTTTGAAGGATGCGTCATAGATAAAAAAACATCTTTATAATAAGAACACTTTGAAAGATACCATCTAATAAGTGATCAAGAATAAGATCATTTGATACAAAAAGTTTAATTCCCCAAAAGGAAAATAATATAAGAGAATTTAAAGGGTAATTCATGAAATATAATTTCTAAGGTGATAAATCCTTTTGAGATAAAAATGAATATAGAATAAAAATCATAAATTGGTTTTTATAAGATGTTTTAAATAATTTCATAAAAAATGAAGTTACAAGTCACATTCAAAAGAAGTTTTTGAAAAGGTAATATGATGAATTTTTAAAATATTTACTTTAAAAATAATATCCAATAATTGAGTCTTGAAAAGAATAAAATATCAAGATAATAAATGTGGACTGGAATATAAAAATTTTCACAATAAAATAAATCCCATTTTTACAATTTTAAAATACTTTCATTGAAACTGACATCGGTTAAAAGAGAAATAAATCTTTATTTTGAAAAAAAAATAAAATAAATATGAATATAATAACAAATAATACATATTTGGATTTAAAAATAATAAAGTAAAATATTTATGGAAATAAATAATTCGGACATGGAGGAAAATAAGTCATTAAAGAGGATAATAATTATTTTTAACAATATTATACTTTTATAAAAATAAATTCATTAAGGAAGAATTATTGAATTAAAAATTTCATTTTCCCCATATTGCGAAGAGGTAATATCATATTAAATATTAAATGAAATAATATATGAAACTTAGAATAATTTATTTTAAAAAGAAAACTTATGACTCAAAGAAACTAAGTTGAGTTATCAAAGTCGCTTATAACTTGGGTAGTTCATGAATTATAAGAACACGAAATAGAAATTGTGAAATGGGTTTTTAAATCACATGATTAAAGGTGTTATATGATGAAATAATTAAATAGGGAATTAATTACACCATGTCAAATAAGGGTAGGTTAAAAATATGAAATCATGACTCAATGAAGTGGAATTGAGATGAAAATCATTACAACTTTAGTATCTTTTGGACCAAAATCCCATGAAAGATAGAAATTGAGATGGATTTTTAAATTGATTGAATTTAATGAAAAGTATAATAAGAAAATACATATGGAAGTATACATGTCAAAAATATAAAACAAGTGGTGAATATGTAATATGTCTCAGTGAAAGAAAATTGAGATGGGAAACCCTTAACTTTACTCTCTATTTCCATGAAATCAATTTTACCTCTTTGAGGACTTGATTTTTCTCTTGTATGACCTCTTATAAATAAAGAACTTGGGACACTTTCTTATTACCATGGTCCTACAAATGTGTAATAGTATTCTAGGTGATGTAAAATGGGAAGATTTATTAGAGTAATTCCAATGGTAAGTGTAGATTAAAGTGGGTATAAGTGGGCTCCTTTTATATATGAATGTAAATTGCAACCCTACTACTAAAAAATCCCCATGAAGGGTCTATTATGGGTCAAACATTGGACCCTTGAAGAAATGATTTCATAGGTAGGTATTAGTAACCACTTTACCAAAACCATGTTAGTAGTGTTAACATATTTTTTTATATGTTAAAACATCATATTAGATTCATCATTTAAAAGAGATAAATTTAATTTACTATGATAAAAATACATAATATATATATAATATAATTCTTCAAAAAATAGGTCTTCTAACACTAAATTATTTTAGTCACATTCCATTGAATTTAATTATTTATCTTCTAACCATTAATTAAATTAATTGGTATTAGAAAACATCAAATTATTATTTAAAATAATAATAATATGTAAGGAATTAAAATAATGTGTTTTAACTATCATTTTATTCACTTGAGGTATTACTCTTCTTATAATTTTCTTAATGATGATTTACATTTTATTATCATGATGTATTAATTATTATCTTACATTCTAAAATATGGCATGGTTCATTTTAGTTCAGTTTTTTTTGTAATACAAACTAGTCAATATAGTATTTATTTAAAGAATAACACTTACTAAAATCTCAAGGTGTTACACATGACCCAAAGAGAGTGAAGGCTCTTAAAAGGAAACTGCTCCAATATTTTGTTGAGGGATTAACATATCTACTTTAGGAGTCATATTTTATAGAGTTCACTATATGTTCATTACAATACTTATTGAGGTTTCCTTTCTTAAAATATCATAGTGGATAACTATCCACAGAGATACTCTGTATTTGGCTTCTCCTTCCTTTCCCCTTCTAGTGATTTTTTAATCTAGTGGTATGTCCTCTTCCCTCTTCATAGTATGCGTTCTTAGAAGATGCTTGAATCTCTTGTTGATGAATCTATTCATTAAATATTTGTTCATAAACATTAATGATTTTAAAATAATCCTTTATAATAGAATTAATAATAGAACTCATCATCTCATCCTATGATTCTGGGAGCAAAGAGAGTTACCAAAATACCCAAAACAAGTCTCTAAAGGTTACCTTTACTGAATAAAAATTACTTCAAATGATATTTATGTCATTTATATGATTAATTGTATATCATACCTCATACATTTTCATATTGAGTAACCAACATATCAAGAATAATTTATTCATTATCGTTGGATTCTCATACATATCAGTAAGGGTATTTATGGGTTCTGATACTTTCTTCACTTCTCAAATGTTGTACACCACATTCTGAGCAAGTGATATTTGCATCAACCCAAGTGATTTATTATATATACTCTATCATTACTCCTCTTTAATTAATTTCAAATTCACTCCAATTAATTCAAGATAAAGGTCCTTCTATAGAAGGGAATCTTCTATCTATATATTCTAGAACCCAAAATTTGTTTTGTCAAACATTTCCACCTGGACCTTAATCCCATCGGATTCCATCACTCTGAAACACATTAACTCCCAATAATTCCAGTAAGTAAAAGATAAAAGTTCATGAAATGAAAAATGATATTATCTTAAAGTTTAATTGTTAGAATTATTTTTTTTATTTGAGCACTAAAACATCTTCTCCAGGGCCTTATGCTCCATAATCACTCCAACCACAAGCTCTAATACCAATTGTTGGGTCTATAACCACCATCTTTGTAAACCCATAAAAAGATAATACACCATAACTTCGTGAATGGAAGATAATTTTCTATAACTAACCACACATTATGATTCCCTTAACTTTGAATACAATAATACCCAAGTCACTAAATCATAATATAAACCCTCCAAAGGATCACAATTAATAATATCATATGCACAATCAAAAAAAATCCATGAGAACAATAGGATTATATGGTTTATGATTACACCTTAATACATGGGGGAATGTTATTTTACTATTAATAAAAGGAATTAAAGATATTACAATGTAATTACACTCAATATCTTTCACAATTGTGAGTTTTTATCCCAAAAAAGTGATCATTTCCTGTATTATATATGAGTGCCTAGCATTGACTCCTATCACTACAATAATATAATCATCCCAATTTATCCTCTACCTTATTAAAACTTCATGGATAAGAATTAATGTATTAAAAGACTCCCATCACTACAATTGGTTGAACTAGTGCACTATTTCCTTGATAAAGATATCACAGATATTGAATCCAACATATCTTTTGGTGATATGAACTTTCAGTTTTAAATTTCATTTCACCTTTTGGTTATCATCTTCTTTTAGTAACTAATAAAATCATCTTCCATTCAAGGTCACTTCATTGACCATTCATCCATCATAAATAAGTGTTCTGGAAATTCACTCCTTCCAATGGTATTAGTTTCCTCCACCAAAAAATGTAGTTCATACTCCTAATAGAAAGTGAAAATAAATTGAATGAAATTCATGGAGAAAATAGGATTGAGAATATTTAGGATGCATAATAATCTTGAGTGTCATGGTTTTGTAAAAATTAAACCCACATTTCAGATAATTTTTTGAATTTTTATTGGGTGATATTTTTTATGTTCACTTGTTTAGAAGTCTAGGGTTTAAGTTTGGAGAAATTGAAAAAGTAAATTAATTCATTATATTTTATTGATATGAAATTCATTTTATTCCCTCATATTTATTTATCAATTTAATCTTGGAATTTTTTGGAACTAAAGTATAATTTCATTTGATTTTGTTAATATTTCTTAAAATTTAAAAAATACTGAATTTAATTGATTTGTTTATTTTTTAGAATAAAATAAATATCTCGTTATTTATTACCCTTTATTTTTTATTTTGAAGGAAAATGAAATGAATAAAATGGTAGAAGGTTGAAACAATGAATATGTAATATCGCTAAGTTCATATGTATGAATTACTCTGAAATTGACAAAGGATCATATATATATATGAGTCATTATGCTTAACATGTAAGATTCGTCCTTGGAACAAAGGAAGTTCATAAAGCTATCCTCCACTTTATGTAAAAGTGATTATTATTTCACATCGAACATTTAGTAAAGAATTTTGATTGGCATACAAAAAAGTAATTATATAGAGGCCTTGTATATATAAAAATCATCAAGGTTGATATTTGATAGTAACTTCAACTGATACATGAGAGTAACCCTACTACTCACCCTATATATGTAAAGGTATGACCTTTTTTTTGGATATGAAAATAAGTTCTTCCCTATAATGTGTAAGGGTCTTTACAAAGTTCTATAGAATATTTAAAAGTAATTAGATGATGCATAAATTTAACCACTTCATACATAAAGGTCTCATCCTTTTCAAAAATATAAGAATAATTGTTTGTGTTGTATTAATTTTATCCATGTTATGAAGAGGATTTGAAGAGTTTTAGTGCTACTTCTATAAAGGTAAATACTTTTCATACATAGATTTTACATATTTGCATATTAATATTCAACATATTTCATAAATACATTCCCAAGGACCATAAAGGTTTAGTGTATTTGATACTAGATACCTAATCTTCTTATTTCATGAAAGATCTTCAACATCTCCCACAAACATCTCGCCATTTATTAATATTCATAGACATGCCCTACTTAGAACCTTTATTTATAACCTAGGGAATGTAAACATAAGAAATGGTGAGATCAAATTCTCAATAATGGTAAATATATGAGATATCAATCGATGATAATATGAAATCATAAAATAATAATAAGGGTGTGAGATCATGACCATAACTTACAAAGTTTATATCCAATCTGTCAAAGATCATAAACATGAGTCATGTAATAAATCATTATTATTTCAAAATAAATGAATAATAAGAGTGATAAGTATTTATAAATCAATCAGGAACCCTAACTTCATGTCATAAAAGTGTGACACCATCATAAATATAGAAACCATTTCATATGTCAAGGTTAACTACTGAGATCATAAAATCAGAAAGGAGTAGGCATCAACACTTGTTTTCTATATTGGATCAAGTACATCAACTTTTTTACCATATAGAATCAATCACATTAACTGGTTTACCATATAATATCAAGAACATCGACTATTTTCTCATATCGGATCAAGCACATAAACTTATTTCTCATAATTATCTCATGAGATATAATACTTTACCCAATGCATTGGAGGGATATATAATTCCAAGCCAACCCATCAAATAATTGAAACTATAAATACGTGTGACACAATATCACAATAACATTAATCATTTCATCACATCATAACCCATGTAAATAAAATGGTTTTTATAATTATTTCATTAATTCAACATAACATAACCAATGAAAATAAATGTGTTACATAAAAATATCATCATAATAATAATAAACCATGTAGACAAATAATAATTATGGTATCATTGGAAAATATCCCCATTAAAACATAATTAACATAAAAGGATGATATCATAAATAAAAAATTCATTAAAATAATCACTGGAACATTTCCAAAAGAAAATACCCTTTTCATTTTGAAATCAATTATTCAAAATATAAAAAATTAAAAAATATTAAGGAAAACATTTTTGTTAAATGGTACATGGAAACTTTTAAATTATGAATCTAATCACTAGTAATTAATGATGGAAGAAAATTATGTTCATTCCATATAACTTAAAATAAAACATCCCCTTCACACTTTTATAGAAAAATTCAAAAAGTACCTTATTCTGAAAATGAAAAAAAAAAGAATATCCTTACACCATTTTGTAAAAATTAAATAATGGGTAAAAATTAGTTAAAATTTTATAATTAAATATTAAAAACATTCTTTAAATCATTTTTAGAAAATATAGATATGAGAGAACAAAGTTTTTTCACTGAAGAGATAAATAAAGTCAGTCTTCCCTTAAAAATATTCTTTTAATATCTTGAGTACTTAAAGTGAGTAAAATGAAAGGAAAAAATGTATTATTAAGAATTAACAAGTGGATAATAAAAATTTAAGGAATTTATCTTATAAGGATAAAATAATTTCTTCTATGGTAATTCAAGGATAAATAATCCCGATTAAAATCGGATTGAAACATAAATCATTTACTGCAAGTCTCATCCTTCTTCATACCCATTAGAACCTCCTATAAAATAAATATAGATTTATTATAAATTTATTCCAAAACCATATTTATATCTATCATACCATATATGATTTTATTATGACATATTATCAACCATTTATAAATAATTTGTTATTAAAAACCACAGTTCTAGCAGATAAGTGCTTCATTTTTCATGAATGTTTCAGTTTAGAGGTTTTAATAATTAAAAAATTATCATGGTTAAATTATATCAATAAATTTAATAATGATAAAAATATAATATATATTCATTATATAAATATTTATATTCATTCATAAATTACTTAAATACAAAATTAAATTACACCATTTATAGAGATGGTAGACTGTATGTACGCACAAGCGATACTTTCTCATTTGATGGAAAAGAGGGTAAATAAATGTGGTTTAATAATAATAACATTTAATTATATTGAGTATAATTAATTTATTATTTATTTAATAATATAACATATTTTGAGGAGGAAAAATAATTATTAAAAAGGAAGTGATCAGTTATGGCGATTACCACTTCTTTGAAACAACTCCTCTAGATTTCCACTTAAGGATCCTAGGGTTGGTATTTTAGGAAGAAAAAACCACTATAATGGGTATAATGTGGTTTGGGAGGGATTTTTATATGGTTTTTTTAGCTTTATTTCTCAAAAGGTATTAATAATTAAGGGGGGGATGATACATTTTATAATTGAGGCAATGACACTTTTGGAATTTCTTAAAAGATTAAATTATAATAAATACATTCTCAAGAAAAATGATTAAAAATGGACATAGTTTTAAGATAAGATATTATTTTTTTGCAATAAAATCAACCAATTGAATTTTTGTAAGTTTAAGTGGTGTTTTAAACCTTATCTTTTGGTTTAACCCTTTAGTTAACCCATTTTAACCTTAACCACGGTTACAACTTTTTCACTATTAAAGGGTTATAATTTTACTTATAAGATGAAAATTTTCTCATAAATATCCAAGTGATATAATTTTTAACCAAATATTATTCTCCTTATCTTATTTTAATATTTTAATGATTTTTAAATAATTTTAAAAAATATTATTTTGATAAAAAATCATTAATGTCAATTTTCACACTATGCATTTAATTTGACTTAAAAGACATAAATAAAAGTTTTAATTAGAATATAATTATTTAAAACAACATTGATATGTAATATTCATCTATAAAATTCATGTAACTCCAAAAATCACTCAAATTATATTACTTTTTATATTTTTAAAATCATTTATTTTATTTTTCTATAAATTGATGAAATATTGTGTCTAAATTGCATAAGAATATAAAGTATATATATAATTACTAAAAATTATAAAAAAAATTATAATGAAAATAATTTCATTATTATTAAAATCAACATTTATATACATTCATAAATTTCTTTTTTCTCTGTTTGGACACATAATAGTAATTTTAAAGTGAGAGAGTGACATTTGGAATTTTTCTTTGTTTTAGATATTATATAAGACATTTTTATGGAAAATTGTGCATAAAATAAATAAATTTAAATAATAAGTTTATAAGGGTCAAATTAAATTCTTGATATAAGAATTAGAATGAAAAATTATGGCATTATTACTTAGTTTTAAGTTATATTAACTCGATTTACCCTTTACCGATGTGATAACTTTTACCACAGTTACTATCCATATTAACCAAAAGTAAAAGGGAACTATTTACCAAATTGAAAAATTTTGATTAAAAATATAGGACCAATTTTATAAAATTTAATTTCTATAAATCGTGGAAATTTATTTTAAGATAAGTATGAAAAACGTGATGAAAATAGATTTTTTATAAAAGTGCATTTTTAAGCATAAAATAGCATTTATACTTACCCCATTCCTAGAAAAATATTAGATGGATGTTAAAAAAAATATTTAATATATAATATATAATTTTCATTAAAATCATTCACCAATATTAATTTATTTAATTTATTAAGATAAAAATACATTTCATGCATAAAAATTAGTCATTTCCAAAAAATGCCTTTTTTAAGTATAAAAATATTTTTATGCCAAATTTAACCATAAAATTTATTCCAATGAAATAAATTGTATTATTCATAATATAATATAATTAATTTTAATTTTAATTTATTTTAAAAAAATGTAATTTTTTTAATACTTGAAAACAATAAAGTTTTCAATGAAAATCAGTAATTTTTATTATTCGCTAAAAAATCAATCTTTTAGAAAAATACAAAAAAAAACACTCTAAACTAATTTTGACATAATAACTTCAAAAAAATAAGTTAATTTTATCAAATTAATGTTATAAAAGTTCTATAAATTAATGATAATTTTCTCTCACAAAAATTAATAAAAAAAATTTTAAAGAAAACATATTTTCAAAGCATAAATAAACTTTACTAAAAATTGAGTGCATATTTCCTAATAATTGATCAATACATTTTTATTGATTAATAACTTTATATATATTTCATAATATAGTTAATACTATTAATACCTTCCAATTTAATGGCTATGTTATACTAATCATATTTAAATAATAATATTTTTTTGTTCGTTTAAGATTAGTGTCGCGTGTCTTGTATACTATCTAACATGGTCTTATTTTAAAATACTAGGGTGTTACATTCTCCCCCCACCCAACCCTTAAATAAATTACACCCTAAAAGTTTTTCTTGGTCATCAAAGGTTTTTTAAAATTCCTTTTTCGAAACCCACATCATACAAAGGAATAATAAACTTCCCTTAATAAGGGAAAGTGGAAAAAATAAAGGTTAACAGAAATAAAATAAAAGTGGGTTCCTAGATATTGATGGCATTGAAGAGAAGTTAAAATATGGAAATTAAAGGTAAAACTAACACCCAATGACTAATATAAATCAATAATTAACATATTCAAGAGAAAGTTAATGACCACAAAACCATAAATCTATGATAAGTGAAAAGATTATCGATTCATTAAAAATGAAGGTAAAAGTATAAAATTTTTATTTCAAGAACCTTTTCCTAAATTTGAGGAATTATTTTACTATCAATATAGATAACTCAATAAAATATAATTATTTTATTTCTTTCCAAGTCAAAGCATGATTTCATCCATTTTTTGGGCTTCAATCAAACTTCACTTCATATCTTACCCTAATAAATGAATAATAAAGATGAATTTTTCATGCCTAAAGAACTAAGATTAACTTTTAATAGATCATAAGATCCATAAAATAATTAAAATTCATTCCTACTATATCTATATTTTTACCAAAACTAAAATTATTGACATAGGTTATCCAATATGTAAAAATAGTACTTTAATCTCTAAAATCTCATCCAAAGTTCAACTTCAACTATTCCATAAATAGTTAACTTTAAAAACCTTTATAAATATTTTTAGATAAAATCAAAATCAAAAAATTTAGGAATAAGGTTACTAAATTTCTAAAAATCAACTTAACACTAATACCCCCAAACAATATAAAGTAGCTTTTTTTATCACATACCAAATATATGAATACCTTGATAATATATTATCACAAAACATGGTAACAACCTAAATTACCATAAAAACTTTATGAGAACATGTATGGTTTAAAAAATCTCTCATCATTACTTAAATAAAATCACATATTATTTAATATATTCTATAAATCCAAAAATTATTTAAACTCCATCAAAGATAACATAAACCACTTCATTATCAAATCACTAATGAGTTATAAAGTTATAAATACTATCACATCTACTTTATTTTAATCAAACATATCTTTATCGCATTATTATATAAAAATCATGCACATATTAGGGGTTACCTTTCCCTTAATCATTTATTCTCCAAAAATATCTCCTTACCACTAAATCACATTTCTCAATCATCAATATTATTCAACATATTCTTAAAAATACTTTAAGAAAAAACCTATGCATAATAATCCTCAAGTGTTTCTTAGAAATTATAACTAGAATATCATTATATATAAAAATAATAATTATTGAACATAATTATTGAATTCCAACACATAAATACTTCAATCATTCCACTTTAATGGTCAACATAACATATGCCCTTCCTTGGTTTAGGAGTTAGCTTCGAGATTAGGGCATTGACTTAAATAATGCCAATATTTTTCACATATAAGACATTAAACTAAAAAAGGTACCTTAGGATAAAATTCATACCGCCATCGAAATATTAATTTTTCCTTGGAAATTACTTGCTTTATTCACTTCTTCTCTACACATAAAAAACCTTATCATTCCTTTGAGACATTCCTGTAAAGACCCTGATTTTTTCATGTAAATTATTTTTTAAAATATATGGAAATACTACGAGTCCATTAAAATTGACAGAGCGTGATTCCGAGGCCCGGTGTGCCTGAAATGAGTTTTTGAACTTTTTTTCAGGTACGTTCAGTGAACGCGTGAGTGGAATTTTGTAACTTTTGAACCAGTGCTCGTAATTGGAATCTGAGGACACCATTGAAATCGTAGCGGTGATATTCACTTAAGGAGACCTTCACCTCAACCATAGTAAGTCGAGGGTGGAAGATAGTTTTTTGGATTTTCATGGGAGAAGAAAAATAAAAAAAATAACTTTTTATTTTTCTTTCTTGAAACCTCCATTTTTTAATCTTAGTGTTGGGGACCACTCGAACTTCCCTTTAATGTGAGGAAACCCTTAGAATTCCTCCAATTAATGTTCCAACATTAATTGAATTAATAAAATTAACGCAATTAAATTTGGCTCCTCACCTCTCATGGTGGTGGATTTTTGGCGAAGAGGAGAATTGGGAGAGCCTTTGGAAGAGCATCCTCCAATGAAGAACCTCCTCCAACGAAGAACGAACCTCCAACGAGGATGATGCAAGAGCACAAATTGGGAGCGTGTTTTGAGAGAGATGAACATCGACATCTTGATCTTATTCCTCATGCCAACTCCAATGAACAAATGAGGTATCGGTGTGTTTATGTTTTTTTTATTTTTACGTTGAATCTCTCTCCTATACTCACGTGCTATTAGTCTAACATGGAGGGTATGGGCCAAACGAACACAGCCCAATCCCTCCACATCTTTATTGTTGACGTGTTCTTCATGGGTGGAGCGAAAGGTTGAGTGGAGCCCGACCACGTCACTGGCGTCCAACTCCAGCAAGGTTCAGGAAGTGACCGGCACAACGGTTGGCCGTGATGGCAGCGGTGGTGCAACCGTGCTGCTGAAGGAGGTCGCAGCCCATCGGTCGTAGCGGTGGAAGGTGGCGGCCAGCACATCGGTAGGCCACATGGATGCAGGGTGGTGCGTATCCATGCCACGGATAGGGGAGGAGGATATAGCTTCTTAGCCGCAGCAGTGCACCGGAGGGCGACTGGAACCCGGCCGGCTGTGGGAGGACAGCGGTGACGTCGCGCTGCTGGGAGGAGAACCAGCTGGGAATCTGATCGACTGCGTCATGCCAAATGGGACCACTCAGGTGGGTCTCAAGTGCCAACAGGAACTAACCGAACGGTCCATTGGACTTTTCCGAATACTGGGGGTGGCTCCCCCTAGGTAGCGGCTCGGTCAGGCCCTGCTACAGCAGACCGCACCCAGCCCCACGGGCCACGCCCAGCGGGTCGGGCTGCCCTTTTGTGGGACAGGCCGGACCATGGCCCACAGGTCTGGGCCCACCACGGCCGGACCTGGATCGGATCGGGTCGGGCCAGGTCGGACCGGACCCAGCCCATCTAGACCCAGATATGCCCTTTAGCAATATCTTGAGAACCGGGCATCTGTTTGACGAACCGTCTATGGCACCAGGATCCTTAGATCGTGTCACGACCCCCTCCCACCAAAGATGCCCCTCCTGAGCTGGAAATGGTGAAAGGGAGATAATGACCCCTGAGTCCGGCCTCCAGTAGGCCCCGGGGTGGTGACTAGCACCAAGGGTATGAGTTTTCACAAATATGGGAGGCATTGCCCCTTTTTTATTATTTAGGATCGAGAAATAGGACAAGTCAACCACCAAAAAGTAAAATAACAAGTGTATAGAAATAAACCCAAACCAGACCACATGCATGTTTAAAAAATTTTATAAAAAGGTACAAGTACAAGAAATATCAAAGTACAATACCAAAAGAAAACAAGAGAACAACAACTGAAACAACTCCAACTGTCCGACTAGTAGGGTCTCGCACGGCCCTGGTAGTCCTCCTGGAAACCTGAAAGTAAACATAGGGTGAGCATACAAGTATACTCAGTAGGGAAACCTAAAGCTCTCGTGCACAAGTGGGGAGACATCCTAATGTCCCGTGAGAACAATAGAAGAAACCTAGAAAGGAATTCTATCCACCCAACCTCACCAGCCACACTCACCAAAAACACAATCACAACAGGTAGTAGTATATAAGAACAAGAGTATTGGGTACCCTGCACCATTTCCCTTTAATTAGATGCTCTTCCTAACGACGAACATCTTGACGCTGCCACACTCTCCCCGCCCACACACACCTGGGCCTCACAACCACGTATCCCGCCCGCACACACCTAGGCCTCACAACCATGTATCCCGCCCGCACACACCTGGGCCTCATCCTGAGGATTCTTGGGAAACAGTAGAACCTGCCCGAAGAGTCTTGGGCTAAATCCACCCCAATCGAAACCTACCCGAAGAGTCTTAGGTGTAAGTTCGTCTCAATCCATCACATCCTAGGGGAGAAGGAGCAGGAAGGAGCTAGTAACTAAGGGAAAAACACCCTCTCCCATGAAATGGGAGTGTTTGGCACTAAGTGCTCAACATGGGTGGGGTGCGATAAAACACAAAAGATACAGATATATATATACCAACCACACAGCCCAACCTATGGATTCTAAACAGAGAAACTGAGCACGTGCCTCGGCACTGCTACTACGAAGCATGAATACAACAAAAAACCCCAACCCCATTTAGGTTTTCACGTTTCAGCAGAAATTAGTTTATTTAGTGCCTTAACTACTGGTAAACTATCCACAACCAACCACCTCGATAGTTCGTAAAACATATCCCTGCCATCCAAAAATCAAGTTAGGAAAACACAAGAAGCACAGAAAGCCCCCTCTTATCAACCAACCAACCCCATTGATTATTAATCCTGTTCCATTTCCATGACCCACCATTTATTAACTCTTCCACTTTTTATTTATTATTCACAACCCGTAGTCCGCTCACATTCTAACAATCTCCGCAGCCCCGCTTCCAACCACCATAACCACAACCGCACCGAAACCCGTACATCATTATCCCTTTAATACCACTTATCACAGCCCCGCGGCCCATCACCAACATAGCATTCACACCAACCCACAACCAAGCTAACCGCATCCCCGCTTCTCACCCAATCCACAACAACCCACAAAACACCCCCATCACATGCCACGTATCCAAGACAACACCAACATGTTCATTATTCCATTTTGTTTAACCAGGGTGATCGCACAAGGGTTCGAGATTTTAAACGGCCAAATTTACGTGATTAACTAAATTCCACATTCCAAAAAGTTTCCATCCACAAAAAAATGGTCTAGAAAGATAGGGAAACATTTAATTGTGCAAGAAAAGGCCCCCAACAACTGTGATTTTCAATAGGCATAAGCTTATTCAATTCATAACATATCAAAAGGATAAGCAAATATAAACATAACAATTTCCCCATCCCCGTTCTTTAACCAGTTATTATCTTTATTTAATGGTTCAACTGTTTCTCATAAAAACAAGAGGATACCCACCCCGCATGATGCACAAATTAGAGAGACAAAGGTAAGATCCCTACCTCAATAGGTTCTGATCGCAACGCTCCCCCAGATCAACCTTAGAAGACATCCGTCGGCATCCTTAACTTCTGTCGGGTCCTGGAAAAACCTCCTCAGGTGGAAGTCAGAAAGTAAAGGCTGAAGGAAATATAACGGGTCCAAGCTTGGAAGTTCCGCCTCTTCGTTACGATCCCGTGGCCACTGAAGGATCGTAAATCGGAGCTCGGATGAAGAAGTTATGGAAGAAAGAGCCTTCGAGTCTCTTGAGAGAACTCTGCTCAGAGGAAAGGGGAGGAGTGGGGTGAGTTGAAAGGAGGAGGGGACCCCTCCTTTTATAGGCGAGAAAAGAAAAAGTACACGGCGTGTACTTTATGGTACACGGTATGTACTCGGTTAATTCACATGGTCTCCACGCGGCTTCCAACACGGTTCCGCGACCATTGACTGGTCAACACATGGTTTGAGGGTAACGCATATGCGGGGAAGGACTACACAGCGTGTAGTTTGGACACACGGCATGTATCCATTTATTGCACATGGCAAGGACACAGCTCCAACATGGCACACGGTCGTTGACTGGTAACGTGTACGCGGGGAAGGACTACACAGCGTGCAGTACTGGACACACGGTGTGCACCCATTATTTCACACAGCAAGGACACGGCCTTCAACACGGGGTATACCCGGCAAGGTGGTACACGGCGTGTAGTTACACTACACGGCGTGTACTCATTTACTTCACACGGCGAGGACATGGCCTGCAACACGGGGTATACCTGGAAAGGGAGTACACGGCGTGTACTCAAACTACACGGCGTGTAGTTTCAAAATTCTGGAAGGTGTGGGAAAAGTCCATTTTACCATCCAGAACACTTCGTGGCCTTCTTTTTTATAAAGGAATGGGCCGGAGAGGTCCGGTCCATTACATCAGATACCTCTTAAAACATTATCATTCCCAAGAATTCAAAAACCAACCCAGAGGAACCCATCAAGATACCTCTTAGGGTTCTTGTTATAACAGGAACCCAACCAACAACCCTAATCATATGTGTTAGGAATTCCTTATCCTATGTCGAGATATTATCCGCTTTAGGCAGCACCGACTCGCCTGCAAGGGTTTAATCACATCCTCATTAATGCGTCTCGATTAAGAATTGGGACTTCCCACCTTCATACATTAGGATTTTTCAACTCGCACTACCCCCAACACCACACTACCAACACACTGCCCGAACACGTGGGTTTGGGAAATTCCTTCTCCTATGTCGAGATATTATCTACTTTGGGCGGCACTGACTCGCCCACACGGGTTCAATCGCATCCGCATTAATGCGTCTCGATTAAGGGTCAGGTTTTTCCCCTTTCCCACACATCTGGACATGTTACACATTACCATGGAACAAGGAAACAAAAGGTCTCACAACTGACAATCCAAGCATTCCATATATCAAAGGTACAGAGTACAACATCAACACAAAGCTCATAAGAACAAGGGAAAACACAAGTCAAAACAACTCTGGGTACTGAGCGTGCATATGGGTCTCCCGCTCCCAAGTGCTCTCCTCAAGGCCGCTATGCCTCCACAACCCACGAACCAACGGAATGGTTCGTCCACAGAGCACCTTCTCTTTACGATCCTCGATTCTGACTGGTCGTTCCTCGAAGGTCGCGTCGTCTCTCATATCTAACTCTCCCCAGTCGATAACGTGGGAGTCGTCGTGTAAGTACCGACGAAGCTGGGAGACGTAGAAGACGTCATGAACCTTATCCAACTGAGGTGGTAGGGCCAGCTGATATGCCACCTTGCGGACTCGCCTCAGCACCTCAAAAGGTCCGATGAACCTAGGGGAGAGCTTTCTCCCTTTCCCAAACCCCCGCTGCCCCCGTCGAGGGGAAACCTTCAAGAACACATGATCTCCCACCTCGAACTCCAAGGGCCTCCTCCGAAGATCAGCATAAGATTTATATCGGTCCTGAGCCGATTTCATCCTCTCACGTACAAGCTGGACTTTCTCTGTGGTGCTCTGCACTACCTCTGGCCCAAGCACACCTGTCTCACCAACCTCTGCCCAGCAAATGGGTGAAAGACATGTCCTTCCATACAAAGCCTCAAATGGTGCCATGCTAATAGTAGATTGGAAGCTGTTTTTGTAGCCGAACTCTACTAAAGGAAAGTGTCGTACCCATGATCCTCTGAAATCAAGAACGCATGCTCGCAGCATGTCCTCCAACGTTTGGATAGTCCGCTCTATCTGCCCATCGTTCTGGGGGTGGAAGGCAGTTCTAAGGCGTAGCTGGGTGCCAAAAGCATGATATAACCCCCTCTAGACTCATGAGGTAAACCGAGTATCCCGATATGAGACGATAGTCTTTGGAACTCCATGAAAACGTACCACCTCGTCTACATACCTCTGTGCCAAGGTACTCACCGGGCCTGACTCCTTAATTGCTAAGAAGTGAGCTGATTTCGTCAGTCGATCCACCACTACCCAGATAGCATCATTACCACCCTGAGCTCTGGGTAGTCCTATGACGAAGTCCATTGAGATGTCATCCCACTTCCTCTCGGGGACATCTAAAGGATGCAAAAAACCACTGGGAACACGGTGTTCATCCTTCACTTACTGACACACTAAGAATTTAGCCACAAACTCCGCCACTGCTCATTTCACCCCAGGCCACCAAAACTCTTCCCTTAGGCCTCAGTATATTTTTGAAACTCCTGGATGTACCGCCAAGGCTAAGCTATGGAACTCACGGAGAACTCCCTCACGCATTGTCTCCAGAACAAACAACCTTCCATTGAAAAGCATCCGATGTTGGATGTCCTCTGACCATCCTTTTGGAGCGTTCCCCTGATCAACACGATCCCGCATCAATTTCGCCTCAGAGTCCCCCCACTGGGACTCTTCCACCTGCTGCAACAAGGAGGACTGCACCGTCATCTGAAACAAATAGCCTCTAACACCTTCTACCTTGGAATCCAAGTGCAAGGCGGCCAACTCTCCCATCGCTTTCCAAGCATCAGTGGACTCCCAAACCACTTCCTTATGCGACTTCCTACTCAGGGAATCAGCCACAACCTTGCCCTTACCTTCAGGGTAAGATATATCAAAGTCGTAGTCTTGGAGAAACTCGACCCATATCCACTGCCGTAAGTTCAGATCACGCTGGGAGAAGATATAATGCAGGATCTTTTGATCTGAGAAGACCACAAAGCGCTCCCCAAAGAGTTAATGTCGCTACAACTTCAGTGCGAACACTACTGCTGCAAGCTCTTGGTCATGGGTGGCATAGTTACGCTCATGAGGGCGTAACTGCCTAGACCCATAACAGATCACTCCCTTCTTCTGCATCAGCACGCACCCTAGACCAAGGCCAGAATCATCACAAAACACCTCATAAAACAACCCTTACTCTGGAAACATGAGTACGGGAGCACTGACCAACTTCTCCATCAGGTATTCCAAAGCTTTCTGGCACTGCTCGCTCCATAGGAAGACCTGGTTCTTCCTCGTCAAAGCTGCCAATGGAGCAGCAACTCGAGAGAAGTCCGAAACGAACCTCCGATAGTAACATGCTAACCCTAGGAAAATATAAAGTTTTTCCACGCTCTTGGTTGCTACCCAAGAAACAACTTCCTCCACCTTCGAAAGGTCTACTGACACTCCATGCTGAGAAACCACGTTCCCAAGGAAGTGTAATTCTTGTGTCAAGAACTTACACTTCTAAAATTTCCCATAAAGCTGGTGGTGTCGAAGGACTCCCAAGACTGCCCTGAGATGCTCAATGTGCTCCTCCTATGACCTTGAGTAGATCAGGATGTCATCGATAAAAACAACAAGGAACCGGTCCAGAAACTCTCGAAAGACAAAGTTCATAAGTCCCATGAACACAGCTGGTGCATTCGTAACTCCAAACGGCATCACTAAAAACTCGAAGTTCCCATACCTGCACCTGAAAGAAGTCTTCGAGATGTCATTGTCCTTTACCCTCAGCTGATGATATCCATATTGTAGATCAATCTTGTAAAACCAAACTACTCCCCTCATTTTTTTGAAGAGATCATCTATCCTTTGGATGGGGTAACGGTTCTTGACCGTTACCTGGTTCAACCTTCAGTAGTCTATGCATAGCCTGAGACCACCATCTGCCTTCTTCATGAACAAAACTGAAGCACCCCATGGCAATACGCTGGGTCGAACAAAACCCTTCTCCATCAGATCATCAATCTGAATCTGCAACTCCTGTAACTCTGAAGGTGTCATCCGATAAGGGGCCATCAAAATCAGACGGGCACCAGGCTGTAAGTCTATCCCGAACTCAACGTCACGTCAGGGGGGTAGAGTCACAACCTCCTCAGGAAAAACATCAAGGAACTCCCCAACAACCTCCGGGACATCCATCATCTCTGCATCAGCTAGAACCACTAATAACCCACCTAACAAGGAAAGGAGAGGCTCCACACGCCGACTTACCACCTGATAGCTCCTCTCGCCAAAAAAAGCTACACACCACCCGTCCACGTCGGAGAACACGACTCTTCTCCGGAAGCAGTCAATAATGGAACTAACAGAAAACAACCAGTAAATGCCTAGGATGACATCGTATGGCTTCATCTGTAACATAAGAAAGTCCCCACTAGATCGATGTGGTCCCAACGTCAGCCCACATCCCTGGAAAACACAAGATATACTGGTCTTGCCTCCAACTGGTGTACTCAGCACCAGTGGTACGGAAAGTCTATCTACATCTAGTCCCAAAGCATGGGCTAGACCAGGTGCAACAAAGTATTGTGAAGCTCCTGAATCGAACAAAGAAGAAAAAAGAGTGTTGAAAAAACAAATCATACCTCGCACCACCTCTGGTCCTGCCGGAGCTGTCAACTCTACTACGTGCAACTGTCCACGCCTAGATCCTCTGCCTCTCTGATGTCGTCCACCTCCCTGACCACGCCCTGGTCGAGGTCCCTGAGGGGAACCCTAAGGTTAGACTCCTCCCAAAACTCTGCCCTCGGAGGAGCATGGTCCTGCTGCTGCTGGAAGGGCCTCGCTGGAAATTGGTGCTACTGAGGTGGGCGCTGAACCTGCCCACCTCCACCGTATTGAGCTCGGGTCGGGCACCGACTCTGAACGTGCCTGAAACCTCCACAAGAAAAACACCTCGGTCCTGGGCTTTTAAAAAAGGGACGAGGACCCGAAGATCTGAACTGGAACTGCTGGGGCCCGCTCCCCACTGGCCTGAACCTGGAAGGTCCCGTCGCAGGAGACCTGCTGCTGACTGCCTTCCCCTTCAACGAGCCTAGCTGGATCCCCTCTCGTGGTGCATCTCCCAGTGAGTGCATCCTCTCTACAACCTCTTCCTTATTCTGTACCTCCAAGTACGTCGGAAGGGTGAATGGGGTGACAGCATACTGGAGCGAAGGACGAAGCGCCTCCTCCAAACGTCTCGCCCGAGACTCCTCATCCGGAAAGAGATTCGGAGCAAAGTGCAGGAGATCCTTGAACTTGATCCCCAACTCTCATACCGACATACTCCCCTGCTGAAGGGAGATTAACTTCTGCCGTTTCTCCGCCTTGATCATGGAATAAAGGAATTCCTATCGAAATTCCTTCTCAAAGGCAGCCCAAGGAACCTCTGCCTCTATCCTCTCTCTGAGGTAGAGTGTCCACCACTATTGTGCCACACCTCTCAGCTAATTGATTGCTAGGAGAACCCAGTACTCCCTTGGAGCATGGATCAAGGTAAAAGCGATCCCTAGCTCCTAAAGCCACCCCTCCGTCTCCGTATCCGAAGTACTACCCTCGTACTTCTTGAGGGCATGTCGCTGAAAAGAACGGAGAGTCTTCTGCCACTGGCTATCTTCCTCCTTTCGGTCAATCCTCAGCTGATCGACCGCCTGAATCTGTTGGGCCTTGGCTGTCTGAGCCACCTGGGGACGACGTCCAAGTTCCATATCTATACAGTAAACAAGGATCGCCTAAGCTCAAGTAGTAAGGAAATTAAAGGTTTTATTTTATCATTTTATTTTAATTTCTTTCCCAGAACACCCAAATCAAGTAAAACACAATCATGATAATGCATGTACCTTTCCTAGGGTCTCTACCCTGTAATCAATGTAGTCTCACTTGGTCATTCGGTAGGCTCAGATTCCTTGCATTGGATCACGGGGGCCCTAAAATCACGTGTCCTAGCCGGTCTTCCCTGTCCTATGCCACGCACCAAGATTAACTAACATTTTCACCCTACCATCCCATGAAATCCTCACTGTTCCTAACTCCAGACTCCATCCTTTCTCTCAACCATCACCTATGATACCATTCTGTCATGACCCCCTCCCACCAAAGATGCCTCTTCTGAGATGGAAATGGTGAAAGGGAGATAATGACCCCTGAGTCCCACCTCCAGTAGGCCCTGGGGTGGCGACTAGCACCAAGGGTATGATTTTTCACAAATATGGGAGGCATTACCCCTTTTTTATTATTTAGGATTGGGAAATAGGACAAGTCAACCACCAAAAAGGAAAAGAACAAGTGTATAGAAATAAACCCAAACCAGCCCACATGCATGTTTAAACAATTTTATAACAAGGTACAAGTACAAGAAAGCTCAAAGTACAATACCAAAAGAAAACAAGAGAACAGAAACTGCAACAACTCCAACTGTCCGACTAGTAGGGTCCTGCACGGCCCTGGTAGTCCTCCTGGAAACCTAAAAGTAAACGTAGGGTGATCATACAAGTATACTCAGTAGGGAAACCTAAAGCTCTCATGCACAAGTGGGGAGACATCCTAATGTCCCGTGAGAACAACAGAAGAAACCTAGCAAGGAATTCTATCCACCCAACCTCACCAGCCACACTCACCAAAAACACAGTCACAACAGGTAGTAGTATATAAGAACAAGAGTATTGGGTACCCCGCACCATTTCCATTTAATTAGCTGCTCTTCCTAACGGCAAACGTCCTGACGCTGCCACACTCTCCCCACCCATACACACCTGGGCCTCACTACCACGTATCCCGCCCGCACACACCTGGGCCTCACAACCACGTATCCCGCCCGCACACACCTGGTCCTCACAACCACGTATCCCACCCGCACACACCTGGACCTCACAACCACGTATCCTTCCTGCACACACCTGGGCCTCACAACCACGTATCCCATCCGCACACACCTGGGTCTCATCTCGAAGATTCTTGGGAAACAGTAGAACCTATCCGAAGAGTCTTGGGCTAAAGCCACCCCAGTAGAAACCTACCTGAAGAGTATTAGGTGTAAGGTCGCCTCAAGCCATCACATCCTAGGGGAGAAGGAGTAGGAAGGAGCTAGTAACTAAGGGAAAAACACCCTCTCCCATGAAATGGGAGTGTTCGGCACTAAGTGCTCAACATGGGTGGGGTGCAATAAAACACAAAAGATACAGATATATATATACCAACCACACAGCCCAACCTATGGCTTTTAAATAGAGAAACTGAGCACGTGCCTCAGCACTACTACTACGAAGAATGCATACAACAAACAACCCCAACCCCATTTAGGTTTTCACATTTCAGCAGAAATTAGTTTATTTAGTTCCTTAACTACTGGGAAACTATCCACAACCAACCACATCTATCGTTCGTAAAATATATCCCTGCCATCCACAAATCAAGTTAGGAAAACACAAGCAGAACAGCAAGCCCCCTCTTATCAACCAACCAACCCCATTGATTATTAATCCCATTCCATTTCCATGACTCGCCATTTATTAACGCTTCCACTTTTTATTTATTATTCACAACCCATAGTCCACTCACATTCAAACCATCCCCGCATCCCCACTTCCAACCACCATAACCACAACCGCACCGAAACCCGTATATCATTATCCCTTTAATACCACTTATCGCAGCCCCGCTGCCCGTCACCAACATAGCATTCACACCAACCCACAACTAAGCTAACTGCAGCCCCGCTACTCACCCGATCCACAAAAACCCACAAAACACCCCCATCACATGCCACGTATCCAAGACAACACCCACATGTTCATTATTCCACTTTGTTTAACCGGGGTGATCACACAAGGGTTCCAGATTTTAAATGGCCAACTTTATGTGATTAACCAAATTCCACATTCCACAAAGTTTCCATCCACAAAAAAACAGTCTAGAAAGATAGGGAAAAATTTAATTGCGCAAGCAAAGGCCCCCAACGACCATGATTTTCAGTAGGCATAAGCCTATTCAATTCATAACATATCAAAAGGATAAGCAAAGATAAACATAACAACTTCCCCATCCTTGTTCTTTAACCAGTTATTATCTTTATTTAATGGTTCAACTGTTTCTCATAAAAACAAGAGGATACTCACCATGCATGATGCAAAAATTATAGAGACAAAGGTAAGATCCCTACCTCAACAGGTTCTGATCGCAACGCTCCCCCATATCAACCTTAGAAGACGTCCATCGGCATCCGTCACTTCTGTCGGGTCCCGGTAAAACCTCCTCGGGTGGAAGTCGGAAAATTAAAGGCCGAAGGAAAGACAACGGATCCAAGATCAAAAGTTCTGCCTCGTCGTTACGATCTCATGGCCACTGACGGATCATAAATCGGAGCTCGGATGAAGAAGTTATGGAAGAAAGAGCCTTCGAGTCTCTTGGGATAACTCTGCTCAGAGAAAAGGGGAGGAGAGGGGTGAGTTGAAAGGATGAGGGGACCCCTCCTTTTATAGGTGAGAAAAGAAAAAGTACACAGCGTGTAATTTATGGTACATGGCGTGTACTCGGTTAATTCACACGGTCTCCACGAGGCTTCCAACACGGTTCCGCGGTCGTTGACTGGTCAACACATGGTTTGAGGGTAACGCATACGCGGGGAAGGACTACACGGCTTATAGTTTGAACACACGGCATGTATCCATTTATTGCACACGGCAAGGAAACGGCTCCAACATGGCACACGGCCATTGACTGGTAACGCATACGCGGGGAAGGACTACACGGCGTGCAGTACTGGACACATGGCGTGCACCCATTATTTCACACAGCAAGGACACGGCCTTCAACACGGGGTTTACCCGGCAAGGTGGTACACGGAGTGTAGTTACACTACACGGCATGTATTCATTTACTTCACACGGAAAGGACATGGACTACAACACGGGGTATACCCAGAAAGGGTGTACACGGCATGTACTCAAACTACACGGTGTGTAGTTTCAAAATTATGGAAGGTGTGGGAAAAGTCCATTTTACCCTCCAGAACACTTCGTGGCCTTCTTTTTGACAAAGGAATGGGCCGGAGAGGTCCGGTCCATTACAGATCGAGATGGTCCTTTTGGTATACTCCACTTGAGTCTTGGATAAAGTTGGAGTACGTCCATGTTGGATCAAACCCAAATCCATTCAGGACCTCAGAATGAAAATGCTAATAATTTACAGACCGTGTGTCTGATTGATGCATTGTCTATTGCATTCGGACACTATATATATGATGGACCTTCATGGGACTTTTTGGGAGTTGAAGTATCATTTTATGGCTTTAGGAGTGTAATCTCTCGGAATCAAGCATGCTTAGTGCGAGAACCCTATGGATGGGTGTACTTGAAGAATATATGGATCCTATGTGGGTCATCTTCGGATCCTGTGTGGGTCAACGCTCAGCGATCCTATATGGGTCAGCGCATACTGATCCTATGTGGGTCATCTTCAAATTCTGTGTGGGTCACTTTCAGATCCTGTGTGGGTCATCTATGATCCTATGTGGGTCAACAACAAAGCTTCTCGATGAAGTAAAATGATCTAGGGACACAGCTAATCATCTATACTTCCATACGTAAGTTATACCTGGTGTGAGCTGAGTCTTTACCTTTGTGGTACACTTCTATGTGGTGATACCTTCATGGTATTCTTCTGTGTGGTGTTACCTTTGTGGTACTTACCTTCGTGGTGTTACCTGTGTGGTACCTCTATCTTCATGGTGTTACCTGTGAGGTACTTCTACATTTGTGGTGTTACCTTTGTGGTATTCTTCCCTCACGTGTGAGATGAGTATATATTGATAACTTAGGTATATGTATGGGCATATACCTAAGTAGTGTTGATGACTATTTCTTTATGCTTTGATATTGAGGTCTTGCTTTGTTGTTTATCCTTTTTGGATTCTGGGAGACCTTTGGGGGTCTCGGGGTCCCAACTAAGTATTGTTATACTCACCCATGCACAGGCTATGCCCGCACCTTGTTGTGTCTTGTACAAATGACAGACACCATTGATCGAGGCTAAGGGTGCCAGGACTAGAGGCTGCTCGGTGGTGGACCATTAAACGAGGCGTACTGCAGAGATGACCATATGAGAGTTGTACCTACCCTAGAGGTAGGATCCTTGGTGGGTGTTCAGAGGAGCTGTTTTCAGTTTTACTTGTAATTTCTAGTTGAGATGGTATTCTGGCCCCCTTTTTCTTACTGTACTCACCCATATTGCTATATGGTTTACTTTGTGCTTGTATCTTGTTGTGTGTTTGGATGTGTAAGTTTGCAGGTTAAAAGGCAATACCTTCCCGGTTTTAGGGATATGTCTTTCTGGTGCTAGTCTCCAGCCCCTGGCCTATAGAAGGCGAGCTTGGGGTAGTCACGGCATGGGCCCTAGGGAATGGGTCGTGAAAAATTGGTATCAGGGGAGTTGGTTCTACCAATGAACTTAGACTATGATCTTTTAATCGGCAATAATGTTAAGTGTTATGAGTGTAGTTATCAATTTGGGGAATCCAGTGTTGGTGCAGTGGCCAATGTATCCATACACCAGGACCCTGACTACTGATTTTCGACTTAGTGCACAAAAACATTGATTGTGTGTGTATCTTTGAAAAGTTTTCTTTTTGATCTCTTTGAGTCATCTCATTAGGTATAACTTATTGACCGTGGCGCACCTGTTTCTTTCCTGGATGCCTCCACAAAGACAGTCATCCAAGGTTCCAGGTAGAGTACGTGATGACAGCCCACCAAGCGATGAGGCTTTGGTATAGGTCCCCCTTTTAGCAGTTGTACCATCGGGTGGTGTACTAGTAGCACCACTACCCATTGGGAAACCGATGCCACCATCCCCAGCAGCAGAGGGTTTACACCGCTTGAGCATGTTGCACGAGTTTCAGCACCAGAGGCCACCAAGGTTCCGGGGAGAGACAGATCCACAGGCGACTGAGGACTGGCTAGAGGCCTTGGTTAGAGTTTTTCGACTATTAGGGAAACCAACTGATCTCATGGTGATCTTTTCTGCTAGTCTTCTTCAGGAAGCAGCAGGAAGATGGTGGAGCTTGATGCTCTAGGTTCACGATGAGGTCACTCTCATCTAAGAGGACTTTGAGAGCCTTTTCAGGGAAGATTTCGTCCCAGTGACCTTACACAAAGTGTGTATACAGTAGCTTCTCCACTTGTAGTAGGGGAGCATGATTGTGGATCATAATTCAGCGAGGTTCACCAACCTATCACGCTACTCCACTAACATGGTGCAGGACCCTTTCTTCAGGGATCAGACATTCGATAAAGGGCTCATATAGTAGATTAGAGCTTTGATGATTTCTCTCAGCATCCTGACGCAAGTGGGGGTGTTAGAGCAATCACTCTTAGTAGAGAGCTTCCTTGTTGAGCAGTTACCAGCCGCGAGACCCACCACCGGATGTCACGTAGCAGAGTCATTTGTAGCTGGAAACAGACAGATGACACAGAGGTCTAAGAGGACCAGACCTATAGGTGGATGACTTCATGATACAGGTTTAGTTGTGTGGGGATCTCGAGACAGAGCAAGACAGGTGAGGAGAAGGCAGTGTTACTCATGTAGTGGTCAGGGTCACATGGCTCATGACTGCCTGACCCGCCGTACAGACGACCAGAATACGGTCTAAGGACCTCCTGGGTAGAGGCAAAGATTCGATTGAGGAGGTCTATAGGTAGTAGGTGGACGTGGTTGAGGATATGGATGTGCAGCAGGCGGTGGGCGGCGATTTAAGGTACTATCACCACCACCACCATGTGGTCCACCCCTACCACAGGGAGCAGGTGGATAGGGATGAGCTTATCTCCAGGCAGCTGAGGCCTATGACCACAGTGCTCCATAGATGATTCAAGGTACGATCTATGTCTAATACACCTTAGCTACAGTACTTATAGACACAGGTTCTAGTCACTCTTTTATTGCAACTGCCCTCGTTTGGATCTTGAAGATTTTGGTGGATCCATTGGCTCGATTCTTAAGGATAGATACTTCTATGGGAGAGGATTCGATGATTACACACTTGTTCCGGCAGTGTGAGATTACTCTAGGAGGTGAGATCTTTGGTTGGGATCTTCTAGAAGCATCGTCGAGGCCTTACGATGTAATCTTGGGTATGGATTGGTTATCTATAGTCCATGCTCAAATCGACTGTATTAGGTGCAAAGTGTGGTGTGTCCATGAGGATGGGAATAGTTTTTCCTTCACTGGAGAGAAAGGAACCTTTGCAGTATAGGATGGACATACCCAAAGGAGGGTTCAGCCGATCACACATCAGTTGGCTAGCCTTACCCTCAGGGAAGTTGATGTTGAGAGTTCGAGCTATCCTGTAGTGGTGGACCAGTACGCTGATATTTTCCCTGATGATGTTCTGGGTCTACCTCCTCGTAGAGAGGTGAACTTTTATATCAACTTGTACACTGGGATGGCACCGATATCTACACCAGAACATTGGATGGCTCTTGCAGAGCTTCCAGAGATGCAATTACAGCTGGAGGACTTGCAAAGTAAGGGGTTAATTAGGCCCAGTGTTTCTCCTTGGGCAGCCCCAATTTTGTTCTCCAAGAAGGCATATGGGAGTTTGAGACTCTATGTGGAATATCAGCACCTGAAACAGGTGACTGTGAAGAATAAGTACCCACTCCTGAGGATTGATGATCTCTTTGATCAGCTAAAGGGAGCATGGTAGTTTTTAAAGATATGCCTCAGATCAGGCTATCACCAGCTCAGGGTACTAGATGAGGATGTGCAGAAGATGGCCTTCAGATTTCAGTATGGCCACTATGAGTTCTTGGTTATGTCATTCAGTGTGACCAATGCCCCAGAAGTGTTCATGGGACTCATGAATAGGATATTCTAGCCATACCTTGATCGCTTTGTGGTAGTCTTCATTAACGACATCCCGATATACTCAGCTATGGAGGAGGAGCATGACTGTCATCTACAGATAGTTTTGGACACACTTAAAGAACACCAGCTTTATGGTAAGATCTTGAAGTTCAAATTTTGGATCTGGGAGGTCCACTTTCTGGGACATGTCATCTCAAAGGTTGGAGTTTCGGTGGATCCAGCAAAGATTGAGGATGTTCTTGCTTGGGACCCACCCAGGAGTGTGATGGGGGTGCGGAGTTTCCTGGGTTTGGCTGGTTACTACTAGAGGTTTGTTCCTGACTTTTCCAGAGTTTTGGCACCATTATCAGTGTTGACAAAGAAGGGGAAACCCTTCGTGTGGTCATAGAGATGCTAGCGGAGTTTCCAGGAGCTGAGGCAGAGACTGAAGAGTGCCCGCATATTGAGACTACCAGAGGAGAGCGTTGAGTATGTAGTTTATTGTGGCGCATCAGGGACTAGGCTTGGATGTGTTCTAATGCAGGAGTGAGCAGTGATCGCTTATGGTTCTTTATAGCTGAGACAGCATGAGAAGAACTATGCTACCCATGACCTAGAGTTAGTAGCAGTGGTCTTTACCTTGAATATGTGGCGACATTACTTAATGGGTGAGAGTTTTACAGTCTACTTTGATCACAAGAGTCTCAGGTATATCTTCTCTCTGAAGGACCTGAACATGAGAGAGCAGCATTGGCTTGAGTTCCTCTAAGAGTATGACTTCGAGATAGTCTATAATCCTGGGAAGGGGAACGTAGTAGCAGATGCACTCAGCAGGAGATCTGGTATACAGTTCTTGAGTGAGGTGATGGAGTAGCTAGACACATTGTAGATATCCAACGTGGATCGAGATGGGGCAGCCTATCTTCAGTATCTGATAGTCACTTCCCCACTCCTTCAGTAAGTCAGGGAGGTGCAGCTTGGGGACACTGATTGTGAGGCTCGACGTGCTCAGATATCAACAAGACAGGTACCTGATAGATTTTCTGAAGGTAGGGATCACTTTATCCTCTTCAGAGGATGTACTATGGTACCAGTGGTTCTTAGGGAGGAATTTTTGAGGGAGTTCCATACATCCCCTCTAGAGGTACATCCAGGAGTGGAGAAGATGTACTAGGACCTTCGGCGTCAGCACTAGTGGCCGGGAATGAAGAAAGCAGTGGTAGAGTTTTCTCACGATGCCTCACTTGTCAGCAAGTGAAGGCAGAGCATTAGATTCCAGTAGGCTTAGTTCAGCCATTAGTGGTGCCAGAGTGGAAGTGGGATGGAATTTCCATGGAATTAGTGATAGGAATTCCACGCACATCTAGGGGGTCATGATTTTATTTGGGTGATCATTGATCGACTCACCAAGTTGTCCCACTTCCTACCTATCGGAGATCATGGATCAGTATATGGATCATGACACCTCTACGTACGGAAGATTGTATGGCTTCATGGAGTGCCTTCGAAGATTGTATCTGATTGTGATGCATGATTTACTTCCTGGCTATGAAAGGAGTTACAGGAGGTGTTTGGGACTCAGCTTAAATGGAGCACCTCCTTCTATCCTCAGATGGATGGTCAGACAGAGCAGACCATTCAGACCCTCGAGGACATGTTTCATGCTTGCGTCCTTGATTTTGGTCACAGTTGGGAGGATCACTTGCCTTGGTGGAGTTTTCATACAACAACAGTTATCACTTCACTATTAGTATGGCACCATTTGAGGCGTTCTATAGTAGACCTTGTAGATCACCTTTGTACTGGACTGACCCATGGGAGTCAGCACTTATGGGACCAGAGATGGTATGGGATACCACAAAGAAGGTGCAGATCATCTAGGAGCAGATGAAGACTGCACATAGTAGGCAGAAGTCATATGCTGACAAGAGACAGAGACCTCTAGAGTTCGAGGATGGTGACCATGTCTTTCTATGGGTCTCACCTCGATGAGGTTTGCAGAGATTTGGCTGGGGAAGAAAGTTATATCTGAGGTTCATCAGACCCTTTTAGGTCCTCAGTAGAGTTGGAGAGGTGGCTTACCACTTAGTTCTTCCCCCTCAGTTGCATCGGGTGCACGAAATTTTCCAAGTATCCCAACTGAGGACATACGTACATGATCCTTCACACATCATTGAATAGGGATAACTGGACATCGACGATGGGGATATGTTTTCGAAGGTTCTAGTAGAGATTTAGGATCAACAGGAGAGATTTCTTCGTGGGTGATCGATACCTCTGGTGCATGTACGATGGCAGCATGGGAACCTCCAAGAGAGCACATGGGATCAGGAGGCTCAGATTCATGCTCAATACCCCCACTTGTTACCCTAGTTTGTGTTGTGGATTTTGGGGACGCAAAGCCCTGAGGTAGGGAGAATTTAAAGACCCGGATTTTTTCATGTAATTTTTTAAAAAAAATATGTGGAAATATTATGAGTCCGCAAAAATTGACGGCGTGTGTTTCTAAGGCCCGATGTGCTTGGAATGGATTTCTGAACTTTTTTTTCAGTTATGTTCAGTGAATGCGTGAGTTGCATTTTTTAACTTTTGAACTAGAGCTTGGAATTAGAATCTGAGTACACCATTGAACTCACAGTGCTGATATTCACTTAAAAAGACCTTCACCTCGACCTTAGTAGGTCGAGGGTAGAAGATAGTTTTTTGAATTTTCGTGGCAGAAGAAAAATAAAATAAATAAATTTTTTTCTTTCTTGAAACCTCCATTTTTGAATCTTAGTGGTGGGGAGCACCCGAACTTCCCTTTAATGTGAGGAAACCCTTAGAATTCTTCCAATTAATGTTCCAACATTAATTTAATTAATAAACTTAACTCAATTAAAGTTGGCTTCTCAACTCTCGTGGTGGGGGATCGTTGGAAAAGAGGAGAATTGGGAGAGCCTTTGGAAGAGCATCCTCCAATGAAGAACCTCCTCCAACGAAGAAATAACCTCTGACAAGGATGACGCACGAGCACAGATCAGGAGCATGTTGTGGGAACGACAAACATCGATGTCTTCATCTTCTTCCTCATGCCAAATCCAACGAATGAATGAGGTAGGGGTGTGTTTATGTTTTTTCTTCATTATTTTTACGTTGAATCTTTCTCCTCGATTCGTGTGCTATAAGACTAACGTGGAGGGTACAGGCCAAACGAACATGGACTAATCCCTCTGCATATTTATTGTTGATGTGTCCTTTTCGGGCAGAGCAACAGGTTG
This sequence comes from Viscum album, assembly GCA_963277665.1. Lineage (NCBI taxonomy): Eukaryota > Viridiplantae > Streptophyta > Magnoliopsida > Santalales > Viscaceae > Viscum > Viscum album. Next base: position 983,692,607 of record OY728157.1, read on the forward strand.
AGCGGAGCCTGAACACATCACCAGCGATCGATGATGGCAAGGTTCAGGCGGTGGCCATAACACTAACTGGTCATGATGGAGGCAGCAGCGCAACTATTCCACTGAAGGAGGCCATGGATCGTCAGCCGCAGCAGTGGAAGGTGGCAGTTGGCACACCGGCTGGCAGCGTGGAGGCAGGGCAGTGCGCGTCTATACCGCTGATAGAGGACGAGTTCACGGCTGCTTAGACATGGTGGTGCATCGGAGGGAGGCCGGAACTCGGTTAGCCAGGGAAGGATAGTGGTGTTGTCATGACATTGGGAGGAGAACTGGACGGAAATCCAGCTGGCCATGTCACGCCGAGCAAGACCACTCTGGCGGGTCCTGTGCACGAACAGGCTCCAGCCGAACGGTCCGTTGGACCCTTCAGAATACTGGGGGCACCTCCCCTCCAGGTAGTGGCTAGGGTGGACCCCTCCTTGGTGGACCGCACCCCGCCCCCCGGGCCACGCCCAGTGGGCCGGGCCGGACCCGAACCCAGGCCCATCTAGACCCAGATATGACTTTTGGTCCATATCTTGATAACTTGGTGTCCGTTTGATGAACCATCTATGGCACAGGGATTTTTGGATCAAGACCGTCTTTTTGGTATACTCCACTTGAGTTTTGGATAAAGTTAGAGTATGGATGGGTTGGATTGAACTTGAATCCAACCAGGCCCTCGGAATGGAAACGCTAATAACTTACAGACCGGGCATACGATTGATGCGTCATCTATTGCATTGGGACCCTATTGATGTGACGGACCTTCGTGATACTTATTTGTGGGACTTCGTGGCATTTTAAGTATCATCTGATGGATTGAGAAGCGTAATCTCCCAGAATCAAGAATTCTTAGTGCAGGAACTCTATGGATGGCTATAATTTAAGAATATCTAGATCATGTGTGGGTCATCTTCGGATCATGTGTGGGTTAGAGCTCAATGATCCTATATGGGTCAGTGCATACTGATCCTGTGTGGGTCATCTCTAGATCCTATGTGGGTCACTTTCAGATCCTGTGTGGTCATCTACGATCCTGTGTGGGTCAACAGCAGAGCTTCTCGACGAAGTAAGATGATCTAGTGACACAGCTAATCATCTATACTTCCATACGTAAGTTATACCTAGTGTGAGATGAGTCTTTAACTTTGTGGTACACTTCTGTGTGGTGATACCTTTGTGGTATTCTTTTGTATGTAATTACCTTTTTTGTACTTACCTTCATGGTGTTACCAGTTTTGTACCTCTATCTTTGTGGTGTTACATGTGTGCTACTTCTACCTTCATGGTGTTGCCTTTGTGGTATTCTTCCCTCACATATGAGATGAGTATATATTGATAAATTAGGTATATGTATGGTAATATACCTAAGAAGTGTTGATGAATATTGATTCATACTTTGAGATTTAGGTCTTGCTCTATGGTTTATCCTTTGTGGATTCTGGGATACCTTCGAGGGTCTTGGGGTCCCTAATGAGTATTGTTATACCCACCCCTACATGGGATATGCTCGCACCTTGATGTGTCTTGTGTAGATGACGGACATCATTGATCGAGGCTGAGGGTTCCAGGACTAGAGGTTGCTCGGAGGTGGACCATTAAACGAGACATATCATATAGATGATCGTACGATATTTGTACCTACCCTTCAGGTAGGATCCTTGTTGGGTGTTCACATGAGTTGTTTTCAGTTTTACTTGTACTTTTTAGTTGGGATTGTATTCCAGTCCCCTTTTTATTACTATACTCACCCTTATTTCTATATGGTTTACTTTGTGCTTGTATCTTGTTGTGTGCTTGTATGTGTGAGTTTGTAGGCTAAAAGGCAATGCCTTCCCAGTTTTAGGGATATGCCTTTCTGGTACTAGTCGTCAGCCCCTAGCCTATAGAAGGTTGTCTTGGGGTAGTCACGACATGGGCCCTGGGGGATGTGTCATGACAATTCTCTTGAGTGATTCTTCCCACATTCTCAATATATAGGAAACTGAATCTTCTTTCCTCCATGGTCTTTACCACCCAAGATCTTAGTAAAATATATCATTCACTTCCTTGGTGAGTATGAGAGTAGGTTAAGGTGAAAATTGTTGATTATATATCATGATAATAGATTAGGTATAATAATAATATCCTTCACTCCAGTAATCATCCCATTTGGTTTCTCATCAACATAATTACTATCACATTCAATGTTAACTCAGTTCTTTCTAGTTCCCTCCATTGACTAAAACCAAAAATCCTATTCTAATCAATAAAAATCATAGTGTAAAACCACATAATCATGAAAAATCATTAATAGGATGTCTAAATCATGACACATTATTTTTAATCTATGACACCTTAGGTTTAACCTAGTTTATCCATAATCAGCGTCTATTCAAATCCTTTATAATGGTTCATAAAGAAAATGTGAATTAACCCAACCATATCCCCTAGGAGTGTATAACTAGGTGCGCAATAAGGGCACACTCACCATGAACTATAATGATGGGTGATATATAATCGAACAAATATTTTTGGGTTTATTTACCCTAGATGAATATATGCCAAAACCACATCCATGGGGATGTATTTCTAGGAAAATAACATAATATTTTCCTTATAAAACCTTTAGGATGTTATTCTATACTTATACTTATCCCCGGGGTTTTCACCAAAGTTTTATAATCCTAATATCTAAAGATTTATTAACCCTTATCTGATACCAACTATAAAGGCCTAGGATTTTTATACATAAATATTACATCTTTTTAAATGAATATTCAATAAATTTCATAAATACACACATGAGGACCATAATGGTTTAGTGTTTTTGGATAATATATACACAATATTCTTATTTAATGAAATTTTTTCAACATTTCCCACAAAAATCACCCCATTTAGTAATCTTCATTTTCATACCCTACTTAAAACCTTTCTACATGACTTGAGGAAAGGAAACATAAGAAAGGGTGAGATTAGATGCTCAATAAGGGTGAAAATGGGAGATATCAATCAATAATCATATAAAATAATAAAATAATCATAAGGGTGTGATATCATAACCATAAATTATAAAGTTTATACCCAATATATCAAAGCTCATAAACATGAGTCATGACATAAAGAATTATTATTTCAAAATAAATAAATCATAAGAGTGATAAGTCTTCATAAATCAATCAAGAACCATAATTTCATGTCATAAAATTATGTCAACATCATAAAAGTAGAAACCATTTCATATATCAAGGTTAACTATTGAGACAATAAAATCATAAAGGATCAAGAATCAACACCAATTTATCATAGTGTATCAAGAACATAAACTTTTTTACATATTAGATCAAACATATTAACTTGTTTCACATAGTGGATCAATCACATCGACTTTTTTTCTATATCGGATCAAAAACATTGGATTGTTTCCCATGGAGGATCAATCACATTGACTTATTTCCCATAATTATCTTTTAAGATATAATACTTTAACCAATGCATTAAAGGGAAATATAATTCTAGGACCACCTATAATATAATGAAAACCATAAAAATGTGTTCCACAAGATCATAATAACATTCATCATATCATCATATCATAACCCATGCAAATAAAACAGGTTTCATAATCATTTCATCAATTCAACATAGTATAACCCATGAAAATAAATTGGTTTCATAAACATCTCATAATCATAATCATAAACCATATAGATAAATAATAAGGATGGTATCATTGGATAATATCCAAAAAAACATAATTATAATCAAAGGAAGTTATCATAAATGAAAATTCATTTAAAAGAATCACTGGAATATTTCTTTAGGAAAATACCCTTTTCATTTTGAAATCACTTATTCAAAATATAAAAATTTCCAAAATATTAAGGAAAAATTTTCTTTAAAAGGGACCTTGGAAACTTTTAAAGTGAGATTCAAATAATTGATTAGTTATGATAGTCTGAAATTTTGTTCATTTTTTAATACTCAAAATAAAACATTCCTTTCACACTTTTATAGAAAAATTCAAAAAGTACCTCATTCAAAAAATGATAAGAAGATTACTTTTAAAAAAATTGAAAAATTTAAACCATGGGTAGAAATTAATTTAAAAAATAATAATTAAATATTTAAAACATTCTTTAAAATACTTTTATAAAACATGGATATGAAAGAAAAAGGTTTTTCGTCCTAAGATATAAATAAAGTCGATTTTCGCTTAAAAACATTCTTTCAATATCTTGAGTACTTAAAGTAAGTAAAATGAAATAAAAACATGTATTCCTCAGAATTAACCAAATTAGAAGAAAAATGGAAGATATTTATTAGATAAGGATCATATAATTTCCTTAATGTAAATTCAAGCATAAATAGTCCTAGTTAAAATAGGATCGAACTATAAATCTCTTACCTCAAGTCTCATCCTTATTCATACATGTTCAAACATCCTTTATAATAAATATATATTTGTTATACATGTATTATATAACCATAATCATATATATCGTACCATTTATGATTTTATTATGACATATTATCACCCGTTTATTAACAATTTGTTATTAAAAATCACAATTCTGGGTGATAACTACTTCTTTTTTCATACAAGTCTCGGTTTTTCAGTCCTGGTCCTTGTACTTGGATCATGGTTCCATAATTTACATAACCTTAATAATGGTAGAAATATAATATATATATATATATATATATATATTCATACATAATGGTTAGAAATAGAAAATTGATTTACACCATTCATGGAGACGGTGGGTCGTACGTACGCATTAGCTGTACTTTAACTTCTCATTTTATAGAAAAGAGGATTAATAGATGTGGTTTAATAATCATAATAAAATTTAATTATATTTAGGATACTTAATTAATTATTTAATTAAGAATATATCAAATTTATAATAAGTAGAATAAGAATTAAAAAGGAAGTGATCGGTTAAGGCGATTACCTCTTCTTTGAAACAACTCCTTTAGATATCATCTTAAGGAACCTAGGGTTGGTCTTTTGGAAATATAAAAATCTATATAATGGGTATAAGGATATTTCATAGGTATTTTCATAGGTTTTGGTTGATATATATGGCCCAAAATGTCTCAAGAATTGAGGGGAGGAGGTGCCATTTTATAATTGAGGTGAGGAGCACATTTGGAATTTCTAAAAATATTAAATTATAATAAATACATTATTAGGTAAAAATACTTATATATGGAAATATATTAGAATATAATATAGTATTTAGTTTTAATACCATAAACCAATATAATTTTTATAGGTTTGAGTGGTTTTTTAAACCTTATTTTTTGGTTTAACCCCTTTTAACCTTAACCACGATAACAACTTTTTCACTTTTAAAGGGTTATAATTTTACTTATATGGTGAAACTTTTCTCATAAATATCCATATATGACATTTTAGACCAAATATCATCATACGTTTCCTCTTTTAAGATTTTTATTATTTTTAAATAATTTAATAAAATATTATTTTGATAAAATATCATTAATGTCAATTTTGACACTATTCATTTAATTTGACTTAAAAGACATAAATACAAAGATTTAATTAAAATATAATAATTTAACACAATAATAATATTTAATATTCATCTATAAAATCTATAGACCACCATAACTCACTCAAATTATTTTACTTTTAATATATTTAAAATCATTTATTTTATTTTTCTATTAATTGAAGAAATATTGTGTCGACATTGTATAATCATTTAGGGTAAATATATATTTACTAAATATTATAAATAATAAATCATGAAAATAATTTTATTATTCTCAAAATAGATATTTATATTCATTAATAGCTTATTTTTTCCCTATATAGACACATAATAGAAATTTAAAAGTAAGAGTGTGGCATTTTGAATATTTATTTATTTTAAATATTATATAGTTCATTTTCATGGAAAATTATCCATTAAAAGAATATATTTTGATCATAATGTGATAAGGGTATAATTAAATTCATCCAATAAGAATTATGATAAAAATTAGGGCCTTATCACTTAGTTTTAACCTAGATTAACCTGATTTACCCTTTACCAGGGTGATAAATTTTCTCACGACTACTATTCATATTGACTATAAATAAAAGGAACATATTTACAAAATTTGAACCTAATGATTCATAATATGTAATATATTTTATAAAAATAAATTTATATTATAATGTCCCGGAATTTATGTATAATTTTTTTTATATGGAATTATTTTGAGACCGTGAAATCTGACAACACGTGATTGCGAGGTCCAGACTGCCCGGAATGATCTTTCAAAGTTTTGTTAAGATTTAATTAGCGCGCATAAGAATTTTTCCTGAAAAGGTGGAATAAATATTAAACAGTTTCTTGGATCAGAAATCTGAGGGCACCGTTGCATTCAGGATGGCAGGTTTAACCTAGGTGCGACTTAAGTTTAGTTGGCGCAAGCCACCTATGAGAAAACCTGAAAATGGGATAACTGAAAATAAAATAATTAAATAAATTTATTTTATTTTTCAAATTATTATAACTCATGAACGGTGACTCCAATTAAAAATTTGATACCACCGCTGAGCTCCTGAGGGTATGTTTTCTTTAGGAAGATACCAACATTGGCCAACACAGGCCAACTATGGAAGTTCATTTTTGGCTGTAATAAAATAATTAAGTAACAATTATTTTATTTTAAAAATCCATAACATCTAAATGGTAACTAGGATTAAAAATCTGAGAGTACTGTTGAGTTCGTTGGGACGTGTTTCCCTTAGGCAGAGCCTAACCTTGAACGGCACGGTTCGAGGGTGTATGTTAATAATTTATTGAACTTTTTTAAGGTACGTTCAGTAAACTCATGAGCAGAATTTTCTAACTTTTGAATCGGTGCTCGGATTAAAAATATGAAGGTGCCTTTGAACTCTCTGTGTTAGGATTCTCTTATGGGAGGTTTAACCTTGACCACAGTGGGTCAGGAGAAGAAGTTGGTTTTTGCATTTTTCATGGAGTATTAAATAAAATAAATATATTTTATTTTAACTATCCTCACACCTCTCCTTTTAATTTTTGGTGGTGGGGACCACAAGAGGGTGGTTGGGTATTAAATGCTCGGTTATAAAAAATGTGTAACCACCAATCCATTTAATTAATAGGTTTCATTAATTATAAATAAATGAATCACCTCTTAAATTAAGAGTTATATTAAATCTTCCTTGGGGTTGGGTGTTTTTTCTGTTGGAAAAAGGAGGAGCAGGATCTTGAGTATCTTGATGAAGAACAGATCTCACAATCAAGAAATAAAGATCGTTGTTCGATCGGTGTTGTTGGAAGCTTGTTGCGGGAACAGTGAACAACTACCCACCTTCAATCGAAAACATTCTCTAACGAATTTATGAGGTAGGGGGTTTATTTTGAAGTATGATAAATATGTATTTGTTAATTCCTCTTGTTCTTGATTCTCAATGATGATGGTCAAACAAACATGGTCATTGATCCTCACATAGACCATGATCCATTCTATTTCTTTCTTCACGCGTTTTTCATCGCCAAATAATTAAGCATGCTAAAAACTCAATGTTTTGTTGAGCGCGGCATACGGACGTGGAGATCTCGACCCAAGGATCGAGAATCTACGTTAGATACATTTTTCATGGCTTAGAACAAAGATGCAGCGGCCCATGGAAGGGGTGATGTGGCGGCCCTATTTTGTCATGTCTTTGGGGTGTGGATCTGGGCAGTATAGGTGGTGCGACGTACTGTGGTGGTCGGTGTGGCTCTAGGAAAGCAAGGAAGCACAGCGAAGGTGGTTTGGAAGTGTGTGGTGAGTCTGAGGTGGCTTCGGCCAGTGGTCTGAGTGCGCAGAAGATGTCTAGGTCATGGGGTATGAAACTGGCAAGGCGTTGGGGTGGCCGGTGTGAGGCGGCGAGGCGGTTCTAGGGAAAGTAGGTCCAGAGGTGGTAGATCTGACTGAAGAGGTCCACGTGAAGGGTTGTCCATTAGGGTTGCATGGAGAAGCCGTGAAACCATGTGTGAGAATTTTGGGGAAGAAGATTGAAGATTGGAGAGAGAAGGAATAAAGGAAATAAAAATTAAAATAGAAATAAATGATAAAGTGGGAGGCACCACCCGCATACAGAAAAGGGTCCTTGTGCATGAATCTCAATTGATATTGGTTAAGGAAGAAAATAAAAATAAAATAATAATAATATAAATAATTTTGTTATTATTTTTGGTTGTAAAACCATTTTTCGTGTGTAACTTATCTGTGTGACCTTAGTTTCATGAACCGTTAGTGGTAGTGTGACCCTGACTTCGAGACAGAAATTATGAGTCCAATATTGGATGTCTTTTTCAGGTTTTTGGATCAGATACCCAAAATGATCAAATAATAATAATATATTATTATTATTAAATCTTCGACCCTCCATAACCCCAGTGTGCAACGTCCAATTGACTTACCATTAGTGGTGATGTGATCATGTCAATAAAATGGTCGATTTAAGTCTAACGTTGAATATTAAATTTTGGTTCATGGCTTGGTTCCATGAAACACCCAATAATATTATTAATATTATTAGTGCGGGATCTTGTATCTGACATACCTCCCTCATACGGTGTTGAAATGACAAACTGTCTGTAGTGATGAAATACTTGAGACAAGTCGGCCCTTTTGAGATACTCTACATGACTTTTGGAGAAATTTGAAGTTTGGTTGGGTTGGATCGCACTCAAATCCAACCGGGCCGTTGGCACTAAAATGCCTATAGCTAATAGACCGGGTGTCTGATTAACGTGTTGTTTGTTGCATTGGAACCCTTATGACATGACAGATCATCACTTTACTTCTTTGTGGAACTTCATGGAGATTGAGGTATGACAGATGGCTTGAGGAGCGGTACTCATAAACGTGATAATGAGCGGGAATCAGTGGTTGGTAGTGAGGCGGGGGTTGGATACAGATCATACGGAGGTTAGTACCGAGTGATCCTGTGTGGGTCAGCGCAAACCGATCCTATGTGGGTCAGATCCTGTGTGGGTCAGCACTCAGCGATCCTATGTGGTTCAGCGCATATCGATCCTGTGTGGGTCAGATCCTGTGTGGATCAGATCCTATGTGGTTCATTACGGGGGTTAGTACATATCGATCCTATGTGGGTCAGACTCCATATAATCAGCAGCAGTGCCTATTGACAGAATAAGATGATATAGCTTCGTGACTGATCATCTATACTTCTATACTTCACTAATACCTGTGTGAGCTAAGTCTTTTACCCTTGTGGTGTTACCTTTGTGGTGTTACCTGTGTGGTACTTTTACCTTTGTGGTGTTACCTTTGTGGTATTCTTCCCTCATGTATGAGATGAGTATATCTTGATAACTTAGGTATATGTATGGGCATATACCTAAGAAGAGTTAATACTGCTCCGTGCTTTGTGATTGAGGTATTTCTTTATGGTTATTCCATTTTGGAACTCTGGGAGACCTTCAGGGGTCTCGGGGTCCCTAGTGAGTATTGTTATACTCACCCATGCACGGGCTACACCCTCACCTTGTTATGTCTTATGAAGACGTCGGACAGCATTGATCGAGGCTGAGGGAGCCAAGACTGAACGGTGCTTGGAGGTGGACCATTTGGTGTGACGTGATGCAAGGACTACTGATCATGAGTTATACCTACCCTTCAGGTAGGATCCTCGGTGGACGATCCAGGAGGTATTTTTCTATTTTCATTTTTACTTGTAATTTTCAGTTGGGCTTGTATTTCGGCCCCTTTACTTTCAACACACCTTTTTACTACATTAGTTTACTTGTGGTTTCCTCTCATTGTACTCTTGGTTTTGTGTGTTTGTACATGTTTAAAGGCAATGCCTTCCTGTTATAAGGATATGCCTTTCCAGTACTACTCGCCAACCCCTGGCCTATAGAAGGCGGGCTTGGAATAGTCACGGCACATGCCCCATGGGATGGGTCATGACATCTATAATTTTTAGGAATTAATTTTAAGATAAAAACGTTAAATGTGATGAAAACCATTTTTATATAAAAGTGCATTTTTAGCATAAAATTGGATTTATTCTTATCCCAAGGCAATAAAAATATTAAATGAATGTTAAAAACATTGATTGAATATATAATATATAATTTTAATTAAAATAATTCACCAATAGAGATTTATTTAATTTATAAAGAAAAAAATACATTGCACACATAAAAAACCAATATTCATAAAAATGCCTTTTTTAAGTATAAAATATTTTTATGCCAAATTTAACCATAAAATTGATTCCAATAAACTTAATTGAATTATTAATAATATAAGAGAAATATTTTTACTTTTAAATCATTTTAAAACAAAATGTAACTTTGTAAATTCTTGAAACAAAAATACAATTTTCAATGAAAATCGGTATTTTCACTATTCACCAGAAAATCAATGTTTTGAGAAAAAATCACAAAATTTCACTCTAAACCAATTTTAAAATGATAATTTAAAAAAATGAAGTTAATTTTATCAAATAAATTTTTTAAAACTTCTAAAATTAATTATAATATTTTCTTAAAAAAATCAATAAAGATCATTTTTAAAGAAAACGTATTTTTGAAGCATAAAATAACTTTACTAAAAAATGATTATTTATTTCCTAAGAATTAATCAATAAATTTGTATTAAGTAGTAACTTTATTTATATTTAATAATATGGTTGAACCTATTCACACTCACTAATTTAATCACAGGGTTATAATAGTCATATTTAAATAATAATATTTTGTTGTTTGTTTAAACTTAGTGTTACGTGTCTTGTATGATATCAAACATAGACTTATTTTAAAATATTATGGTGTTAAAACTTCCATTTTGGAGGTTCCCACACCATATAATATTATTCACATCATGATATATTCTCATGCCAAGTTATTGAAAGAAAACTTACATGGTGTCATGTTGTCGCAATTATGGTCATGTTTTTTTTGGGGGGTGCCATGGCCAAAAAGAACATAGCCCAAATTTTATAAAAACCAATAAGATATTATAGAAGTCTAAAGTATAGAATCATATTACAATCCTTCTGATGAAGAGGTAGAAAATTAGCAGGGAGATCATCAAGCTAGGTAATATCTTGATTTACTCCCTTATTAGCAAGTCCATCAGCAACTATATTTTCTTCACGATATATATGAGTTATAATGTGGTTAATGTCGTGAAGATTGTGGGTGAAATCCATCCAACAGGTAGTAATTGTCCATCTAAGGTGTATCACACCATTCCAAATTGCTTTCACAATGGTGTTCGAATCACATTCAATTCAGATATTGTTCCAACCATGCCTCCCTGTAAAAGCAGCATCATGTATCATACTCATCATTTTAGCCTCTAAAGAAGAGGCAATGCTGCATGTACCAAGAAAACGTCTGAGGATCTGACCATGATGATTTATGAAGATAGCACCATAACCCATGGGACCTGGATTGCCTTTGGAGGCACCATCCACATTAACTTTAATACAAACAGGAAAGGGAGTACACAAAAACACTTCAAATGTGTGGTGAGGTTGACAAAATTTTCCATCAATCTGAAGATGTCACATAATTGTGAAGTCATTCACAGTGTTATTGCAGTGACCCTGTTTCATTTATGCAACTTTACATGTGGTAATTAGGATCTGCATCCGACCTGCATTATTATTGAGTGAGTAGTTGTTATGAATAATAGCATTTCTATCATACCAGGTCACATGATGTAGCTCAGCAACAACAACAAGGAAGAGGTTCTTAATTTGCTAATAATTTTCCATTTTGGAATATATCTTTAGTTGAGTGTTGATAGAGTCAATAATCAACCATCTGCAGTTAAAGATGTCAAAAATATAGTTCCAAAGAGTAGAAGTATTAGCACAATAAAGGAAGAGATGATTAGAATCTTCTATTTATTGATTGCAGGGTCTACATTTAGAGCAAAGTTGAATACAAAACGATTGAAGGCATCCATCTATGGGAACTCTGTTGTGAGAAAAGCACCAGATAAGAGTGAATATTGAAGGTTTTATCTAGGGTTTTTCAAAGATCTTTATCCAACCAAAATCACTTTTAGAGATTAAAAAAATGATTAACAAAGTTTTTTAAATTAATCATGGTTCCCAAATTAAAAATCCATTAGTGTTTGAAAAAGGGTAGTTATTAATGAAATGAATAGTGGATTCAGGTAGATGATCATTTTGAGAATTTAGTATATCTCTAATTGAGTATCTGGTGCTCTCAGGGATTTTCTCGGGATGAATCATAGAAATTAATGGGGGTCCAGTCCAGTTATCCAACCAAAAATTAATGGACGAATCCCTGGTAACCATCCATCCGGAATTGTTCATAATGATGGAAAAAAAATTTTAATAGATGGCTAAATAGATAAGATGAGAAAATTCAATTTTTTTAGTCCAGTTATCCAACTAGAAATTAATGGAGTAATCCTTAGTAACCATCTATCTGATATTGTTCATAATGTTGGAAAAATATTGTTTAATATATGTCCAAATAGAGGATATGGGAAAATTCAATTTTTTTTAGTTTTCTAAGGAATATCTTTTTGAGAAAAGAAACAAAATCCGAATTATTGTAAAGAAGGTTTAAGGTGAGTTTAGCTTAAAGTGCCTCATTAAAGTTCCAAAAAAATTATACAAATTCCACCCTTTTCAATTGGTTTGCAATAGGTCAACTAGGGGACAGTCACAATCTTTTTTCCAATCTGCTACCAGTCCAAATGAAATTTTTGATAGTGGTATTCATTTTTGTTATAATCTCAATGGGTCATTTATAAACCATCATGGAGTAGACCATTTTAGAAACCACATTGGATTTGACAAGGCATATTCGACCTTCTATAGAGAGGGATTTACCATTCTAAGAAGATAGCTGGTTAAAAACTTGGTTAACTATTGTAAAAAAATGAGAGGACTTGGGTATTCCCTAAAAAATGGGAACACAAAGATAAGTAAAAGGAAAAAACCTTATTTAATTCCTAATTCATTAATAATATTACATTTCCTACTGGGTGGAAAGTTTTTTCTGAAGAAGATGGAAGATTTGTTCCAACTAATGGCTCGACCAGAAACCTCTTCATAATGAGAGAGAATTTTTGAGGTTTCGAATATTTCTTTTCTCACCCTGTAAAAATGGGACAATATCATCAACATAAAGGAGATGGGTTGGAGCATTCACATTCCTAGAAACATGAATGGGCTTGATTCTTTTCTGATCCACAAGATGATTTAGGAGTTGACTAAGGTAATCTTCTGTAATGTAGAAAATAATGGAAGATATGGGATCACCTTTAATTACACCTTTGGTGAATTTAAAATATCCCTTGGGAGAGATGTTTCCCAAGATGGAAATAGAGGCTGAATTGAAAATTGTTCTAATTGTAGTAATAAAAGAATCACTAAAGACAAATACTTGAAGAACCTTGAAGATGAATCTCTAGTCCATGGTATCAAAATATTTTTTAATGTCAAGTTTAATGGAAATATTACCCCCTCTATTAACTTTTTTTAGAGTATTAATGCATTCAGAGGCAAGAAAAATACAATCATGTATGGATCTACCCTTAATAAACCCAAATTGGTTCTAGGAGACAATTTTGTCTGTGATAATTAAAATTATATTAGTAATGATTTTGGTAATGATTTTATAAAGGATGTTAATGAGAGAAATGGGTCTAAACAGGTGGATCTCAAAAGCATTGTCCACTTTAGGAATCAAAGAAATAAATGGAGCATTAAGACCATGAGGGAGGACACCATTGGAGAAAAACAATTTTACAAGTTTACAAACATCCAATTGGATAGCATCCCAATAATGTTGAAACAAACCATTATTAAAACCATCAAGACCCATAGCACTATCAGGATTCAAACTAAATACAATGTATTTATTTCATGATCAAGAGGTATGCTTAGAAGGGAAGTGTTATCCTCAAAATTAACCACCTTTGGAAGGACCTCAGGTGGGAGGTATTTGTTAATATCAGGACCATTAAATATGGATTCAAATTATGAAACAATATGACTGGAAATATCATCCTCATTATCTAAGATATCGTCCCCATATTTTAATAGAGATAGTGGTCCGCAGGCTTTCTTGACTCTATGAAGTGAGTTATAGAACTTAGTGTTTCTATCACCATCAGATACCCATTTAATTTTAAAAGTTTGTTTCCTCGTGTTCTCTTTAAAGGTGAGTAAAGAGTTTAGTTTTACTAAAAATTTGATTTCTTGAGTCGGATCAGTGTTGAAATCAAAGATAGTGTTATTATTTTGAAGTTGTTTAAGATCATCCTCTAGAAGAAGAATGCCATTGTTAATTTGTTTGGATGTAGAACTGCACTGGCTTTAGAAAATCTATTTGAGGTGTTTTAACTTAACAGAATAATCAAAAGCATCATTGTAGTGAGACATAGAAGACCAAAAAAAATTTATGATATCAGTGCATTCATCATTAGAAAACCACACATTGTTAAACCTGAAAGGTAATGAGGGTTTCATATTTTTTATGGAGACATTGACCAGAATGGTATGGTGGTTAGAGTGAAACTTGTGGAGGGTGATACTGGAGATAGTATCCCATTTATCTAAATTAGGGACATTTGTGAAGGCTCTTTCCAACTTGGAGGCAACCACCCTGTTATAATTCCTTCTATACCAAGTATATTTTGCACAAGTAAGATTAATTTCTACAAGGTTGTTGTCTTCAATGGAAATTTTAAATTCTATTGTGGAAATAGCATCATGAGACGGGCCAATTTTCTCACCAGAGTTAAGAATAGAATTAAAGTCCCCAATAAAAAACCAAGGAGTATTGATATTGGTACCTAAATAGTTAAGGTCATTCCAAAGGGGCCTTCTATCTTGATATCTATTCTTATCATAAACAAAGGAGCAGAAGGAATGATTGCCATCAATTATGAAGTCACAAGTAAAGGCTTGCTCAGATACATTGAAAATATTGACAATTTGAAGAGATGAGTGTGAGAAAACCTAGAGGGATTCAACATTAGAAGAATTTTTTGTTGCACATGTAAAATAATAAGCATGCTGGCATAAATGAGAGTATTTAGATGAAAATTTAGTTTTGGGTTCATTAATAGAAAACAAAATTTGGAGATGAGTGTTAATAATTATTTTTAAAACTATAAACATGTTAGAGTTGGAAATACCCTGACAATTATAGAAAATTATCTTCATTTAAACCTAGGTTTAGAGCTAGAGATCCCCTTTTTTTGATTTCAAAACCCTTTTTCTTAGAAGATCTTCTAAGATTTTTGGAATTTCTTGGGTCGGTGATATATTTCTTCATAGTTTTCAAAGAATCTAAGGGAATGTTAGCTAATACTGCCTTATAATTATTCTTGGGAGAGTCATGAAAAGAGTCAGTCACAGGTGAATCTACAAACCTATTAATATTAATATCAATATGATCCACATCTTGAGTAGTAAACAGATTTTCAGATTTCATAGAAATAGAATTTTTGTTAATAGTTTTATAACCACCTACATAATGACTGATAAGCATAGAAGAAAGAGTACCTGATTCTGTTGAAGCCATAGGTGTTATATCACCCATTTTTGTGTTTGAATGTGAAACCAATTGACTATTCAGAGCATACAATAATGACTCCTTTTGGATAACCAGTACAGTATTTAGAGAAAGAACATTTGAAACTACAGTGTGTTTTTTGTTCCCTATGTCATCAGTAATATGTAGCTTTCCATTGTCAGAGATAGATTTTAAAATGCAATGGTTACCTAAAACAACCATCTCATTGGTTTTATAGTCCTATTTGGACTGTTTGTTGCATACAGGTTCCTGTACACCTGAGGTAGTGATGGAATTTTCAAAACCATGATATGTAGGGGAAAATTCCATGTAATAAATACTATTAATATGTAAATTTTGTTCCTCACTAAGTGTGGGAATTGAAACAGAAATATTTTGGTTTTTATCAGACTGTTTATCACTACCAGAATCTTGAATAAACAAGAAAATATCAGAATTTTCAGAACTAAGTGAAATAGGAGTAGGATTTTTGCATACCGGTTGGGTAGTACTATCAATAGTTGTATTATGTTCTTCACCCTATGATAATTTTATGGATTTATCATTCAAGTCATTCATATCCTTAGTTTGTGACACTGGATGATACGATGCACACTCCAGCACATTATGAGGAGTTCGTGAAGGGTCAAAATCCTTCACCAGTTTTCTAGGAGAACTAAGGTTTGAGTCCAAGTTTGTAGCTTCAGGATTTGTTTGAGTTTGATCAAGAACATCAATAAAACTTGTTTCAATTTACTTATAAATACATTGGTCATCAATCTCATTTTCTTTTTCTTCTACTAAATCAGGCCAGATTTTTTCACTTCAACCCCTAATGTATTCAAGCTCTTGGGTTTGATAACCAACTTTTCAATGTTCTTCTTAGAGGTTTCAGGCTTATCAAAGGTAGGGCCTTTATATTTCTTTTGATTTTTAGTCTCAATCCATTCAATACCACTTATTTGGGAGGCCTGTTTGTGTACTACTCTATAATTTAGTATTGAGTGGCCTATAATTTTACAATAATCACAAAATGGGGATTTCTCTCATATTTAATCATCACTTCATCCCTATAATCTTTATCATTAAGAGTAATGGTGTGTGTTAGTTTATTTTCCAAGTTCACTTACACCACAACTCTAGAAAATAATCCTAACTCACCAGTTAAGGTTCTTTGATCAATCTTTAGGGGGTACCAATACAAGATGTTAAATCATTTAATATCTTCAGGTGTCAAAAAAACCAATTGAGATTGTGCAATCTAACACATACCTAAGACATAGTGTTACTATGTGTGTTCATATTAAAAGAAAAATCACATTCAGAGATACACAAGATGCTAGGTTTGAGTTGTAAATTACCTATCCTCCATACCCGGTCTAATTCTTCCTACAAAGATAGCAGTATGTGGAAATAACCCTTACCCAGCAGGACTAGTTTCTAGTTATAAAATCCCCAACAGTGAGCAATGTGAGTATTTAGATCAAGGTATGATTAGGGTTTGTCACCCTTTAAGTATGAAATGTATCCCATGATAGAAAACTTACACATTTGAGTCCTTTGTTGAATCGCTTCGAGGCCATCCTCCACATAAAATCCTCCATCATCCATTTTTTTAACATAGGAGGATTTTTCAGAGCTGATTTGTGAATTTTTGATCCCTTCAGAGCCTTGAGGAAAGATATCCCCCTATATTTAGAATTCGGCACCTATACCGAGTCATGTTCCTTAATGTTTTTTTTTCCTCTTTTTTGGGAGTAGTAGTAGAGACGAAAGAGCGCTCTCATTTCAGATTGAAGGAGACCATGAAACAAATGATTTAGTGAGGAGAGATCCTAACATCTCCAATATTTTTTATCTTTAGGATTGAGGTTCGAGGGTTCGCTGAGATGTTCGGAGAGACACCTCACATCATTCTTCCAATTATGGTCATGTCATAGGGGATTAAGTGAATTGAATATACAAAGTTTATTAAGAATCAAATCATAGTATAGATGTTCATGTTGTAACAAATTTTAAGGTTGAAAAAGAGATTATATTATCATTTCATGATCTTCATATTATTTAAAAAAATATTTTTTTCAAATTATGTAGATCTGATTATTGAATGGGGGCATGCCATGAAGCAAAAAAAACAGACCACAACATGGGGATTTATAATATGAATCACACTATACTGAAGGGTGTGACACTGTGAGAGAGATAATTCAAGGTGTTAATTTAAATGAAACTTTATATATCATGGAATTAATGGGGAAAATATACAAAAGATATGAATATTAATGATATATGAGATACAAAAGTTTTGATTTTTGATTTTTTTTTATTCTACTATAATTTTCAGGATTTATTCCTTTACATTATTGTTACCTCTTAAATGGATGTGTAAAAACATATTGGTGATTGTGAAGGGTATGGATAAACTTTTATAAATGCTTGAGTATATACTAAAATTAATAAAATTTCTTTTTCTATTAATTTATTTCTACATTCAGTAGTTATATAGTAGTTTGAGTGTGATTGTTTTCAAGTCTATTATTCTTGTTGTTTGTTTTATAACTTGGTTAATAATAATATTTCTCCCTAAATTTATCTTATATTATATATGATTGAGTATAATAGGTTGATTGGTGAGTATCTAGTGATTATTTATATGTGTATGGAAGTAAATGAATTTATTTTAAATTTCCTAGGGTGACTAAAATTTAATTGGGATTTTCCAAAGTAGTTTAGGGGTATTTTATTATTATGATTTTCATTTGATATCTTTTCACGTGAATGGGAAGGAGGGTTTATGAAGAATTGATTAATTACATATTAAACCTCACCATTTCTCTCATCCTAGGGTGAAGGATGAAGGGATTGAAGATTATTTAAATTATCAATTAATAAGAAGAATAGTGGACCATTTTTAAGACTAGTATGGCATTAAAATTGTTAATCCATCACTAAAACCAATCAACTATCATCACTTTGATAAAAAATACTTTTTTAAACTACTTTAAATTTCTATTGATCATAATTCATCAAAAAACCATCTTACTAATAATTTTTACAACAAAAATTTTACACCCCTCTTCATAGACAACCTATGATTTCCACTATACTATATATATAATAACCTTAGGTTTTTAAAAATATTTTTTCACCACACTATGATGGGTGGGTTAGTGATATTTACCTCAATAATTAAAAATAATAATTTAATTATGGATTATTTGATAATTAATTAATTATACTTTTGGATGAGATAATAGCTCATGGTAATTGAGAATGGTTAGAATGAGCGTGAATAATTATGAAAATTTGTATGAGGTATGTGTTCCCTATTATTTTCCCTCACTTTATATGTGTGTCTAATTTGTTGTGTGTTATGAAAAAGTAGGTAAGAGAATGTGATAAACATGAATATAAATTTATAGGTCTTAGATATATGTGAGATAATAGGGGTGACTTATTAGGGTCATGGTAGATATTCCCCATGCATTACATCAAAATTTAGAGTTTCTCTTTGACTCCTTTAAGACAATAATCCTTGGATAGAATTGAGAGGACAACTAAAAAGGGTTTCAAAATATAGACAGTGACTTGAGTGACCTTATGAGGTCATGTGTGATGACATATGATGTCTCACTGAGAGTTGTAAGCTTCATATATCCAAGCGATAGTTTCTCTTGGGAAATCTTATAAAAATTGATTATATCAGAGGTTTAAGCCATAAGTTTAGACTAGGATAATCGTGAAAGGCCTCGTGAGACCTCATATGATTGTGATAGAGTTTTATTGAGGGTATAATATCAAGTTAACCTTCTATAAAATTGTTCTACTTTCAGATTTGTACATTTCAAGAGTTAGAGATAAGCCTCATTGGCTTTGTAACCACTGAATATGTGAAATAGACGTGTATTGTTGGTATAGACCTAGGGTAGTCTAATAAGAACGTGGAATATGGCTTACTAAGGGTAAGGTATCTATTTTACCATTAAGATATGGGTTTTTCTCATGAACTTTGGGTGTGAAACTGATGATTCATGGATTAATGGCTTATGTCATTTGTGAGATGATTATTGAGAGTTTCTAGGTGCAACTAGGATATTCGAGCTTCAAATAAAGTGCATCAGGATACTTGAAGCATGTAATTTGGTGATTAATATTAGTTAAAGGATATGATAGGGGTGTGTCAAGATACTTGACACACTAGGTATGATGGGTTATTAGATGAGGGTTGGTATATTGGTCTATGTGAGGCCACATCATTATGTTTTTTATCCTGATGCTTATTAATGTTTATGTAATATACTTATCACCTAAAGGATGGATACAAGTATGTCAATCTCATTATAAGGAGGAATTTTAAAGAGTTGAATGTGCATACCAACCATGATTTTTAGAATGATTCCTAGGGTTGGGTGACTCTTCCAACCTAATATCAGGAGGTCAGTTCTAGGTTAGGTGATTCAACCAGTTTTTGATTTTGGAATATTACTTTTTGATTAAGAGATTCTACCAACCAGTGATTTAGAGTAGTATACCTGGGGTTGGATGACTATTCCAACCTATTATTGAGGTAATAATTATGATGTGGATACATGAATTTGACCTCACTATTCGAAGAAAATTTCTAGAGGCATAGACAATTATATTTACCCCTAGCTTCAATGGCTTACCCAAGCCTACTATAACTGATTAGAAATATGGCTCTACTAACCCACTACCCCGATAGTATATTTCCTAGATTTAGATACATACATTCTAATTCATTTATATTTGGGTTTATTATTGATGATAAGGATTAGTCATGTGTGAGGTGGTTCCATAGTAAATTTGAGAATGTTTCTCCACTTGTGATTTGGTAATGATCTTTCCATTTACCAACTTAGGTCAAAGCAAGTAACATCGATCATTAGGGTATCATTGTGAGTACCTGGTGATGAAACATATGTGATGCATGTGTTTACCATTGCTTCATTTTATAATGTATATGAATTTATATATATATATATCATGGATTATAATAGGGGTGTTGGTGGTATCCTACCAAGTTATATACTCAAACTCTACACAAACACCTCAATGGTAATGCAGACCTTGTGTATGGGATGTAGGCACACATAGAGGGCCCTAGATGGTGGGTAGGGTAGATGGGCTCTGAGAGGATATGGAGACAATTCCAATGTGATGTAATGGTTCTTGTAATAGTGTCTCCCTTTATTTATTTTACCTTTTTTGTTTATTATATATATATGATCAACCCCTCAGGTGATACTTTTTATGATGTATGATTTCATGACATTACATGGGTTCATTTTTTTATAGCATGGTGTATAATATTATCATAGTTGAGTTTTCATTATTTTTACTTATACTTTTTGTTGTTGTTTATGGATGTTTATTTAATTTAGTGATGTTGTATGGTTATGATATCAAGGTTTTAATATCCTTATAGTTTAGATCTATATTTTTCTACTAGTTAGTAGCCTCTAGTTTATAGGGAGATGTGCCCATGGTCACATGGCATTCCAGCTCAAGCCAATGGATAGTCAACTAGGCTAGGACATTACATGTATGATATAATCTAAGGATGATGGGGTGAATAAATAATGATGTATCTTAGATTTATTATGTATAATATACTCAAATTACTATGGTGTAAATGTAATGTATATGTAAGTATCTAACCTCCTCAACCCACTAGATTTTGGATCTTGTGAAGCGGTCTTATGTATTTTACATCTTGTAATAAATGATCATTGACCCTAGGTAACTATAGTTAGGAGTGATAAAATATGAACTTCATAATTTTTACCATATTATCCAAATTTATGTTTTAATTATTCTTAATGTTCTTGGAATTCTTATAATTTAACTTAATCTTATTTATAGACTTAAAAATGAGTGTGAGACAGAGGGAATGATGGCTACCTTCTCTTACTGATTTTGGATGGTCAACTTTGTTGAGTCAAAAGTCCTCTTTTGACTTCTATATCATGTTTTGGAAATCACAAATGCATTCTATCATATTATGGAATTTACAATTGTCTTCTATTTTGTTTATCGTATCGTACAATGATGATCGTACTATCCATATCATATCGTACGATACTAATCGAACTGATCATACTGATCATGCTGATCGTACTGATCATGCTGATCATACTGACCATATCGTATCATACAATACTGATCGTACTAACCATATCGTATCGTACAATACTGATCGTACTTACCATGCAAATCGTACAATGCTGATCATACTAAATATGAAAATTGTATTGATTCTGTTACTCATAACTTTTGTTACATTCTTGTTTCAATACTTAGTCAAAAACACTTATTGCATATGAATCGTACTCATGTTTTTCATGTCTATATATCTTATGTCCTAACAAAACGATGTCGTTGAGTTAGTTACAAACTAATCAAAACGATGTTGTGCTTTCTGTTTCAATATGACCGTTGGAGGCAATATGACCGTTGGAACCCGATCCCTATAAATAGGAGGTCATTTGAAGCTGAGAAGATAACAATGAACGAAAAGAACGAATGAAGAGAATCTGTGAACTACCAAGATTCTAGAGAGAGACATTGTGACTTCTCTCATCTGCCTTGTGCATCCGATCATCGTATCGAGGGCTTTCAAGTAATTGAAAGACAGAGGTGCCGATTACCTACAAAATCGAGGGCTGCTGGGGATCGGCAGACAGACGTTCCGATCATCGTATCGAGGGCTTCCGGTGATAGGCAGACAGACGTGCCGATCATCGTATCGAGGGCTGTCGGGGATAGGCAGACAGACGTGTCGATCATCGTATCGAGGGCTCACCAAGGTGTTGGTGAGACAGACCTTTTATCCTAGGTGAAAGGATAACCCTTCTCTTTGGGTTAAAAGAATTGTAATACTTTTACATTTCCGCTGTTACTTGTATTAGAAAGGAATTTGTATTGTTTCCTTTCTTCTTTACATATTCAATTGTAATTGTTTCAATTACAATCATTCTATTACATATTGTATTGATTGATTCTATATGCTTTAAGGTAGAATCATTCATCTTTGTATTTCTCTGATTATTGTGTTCATCTTGAATACAATTGTTTTACATCACATTAGTATTACAATACATCATACCTTTTTACATTCAATACAATTGTGGGTATTTGTATTTGTATTAGTTTAATATCATTTAAACTAATCTCTTAGTTGCTAAAACTCATAGGTTTTTAAACCTACAATTCACCCCCCTCTTGTATTGTTCCATCTAATAGATATACATATCTTTATATTCGATCCAACAATTGGTATCAAAGGAGGTTTTCCACTGATTTGTATTACTAGATTTATTTCTTTCATATTATTATCTTGAATACTTACTACACTAACGTGTGGAGTGGAAAAGTTTTTGATGTCTTAGATGGCAGGAATGAATATTGGGTCAATAGACAATCTGAATCCTTCTAGACCACCAATCTTTGATGGGAATGATTATGAGTATTGGAGAGATCATATTAAGACTTTCGTTATCAATACTGGTGTAGACAACTTTATAATGCTTACTGGAGGTTACAAAATTCCTGACAAAGAAGTCAGTACTTTCACCAACCAAGAGAAGAAAGAATATCAACTAAATTACAAGGTACGCAATACTTTATTATGCTCTATGACCAGGAATATATATAGCCAGATATCTTCATGTGAAGCAGCCAAATGTATTTGGAAGAAATTATAAGTCACTCATTTTGGTACATCCAAGGTTATAGAAACAAGGAGAGCAATGCTTCGAGAAGAGTATCATGGATTTGTTTTTCCTTATGGAGAGACTGTATGTAAAGTACAACAAAGGTTTATGACAATTGTCAACAGCTTACAATCTATGGGAGAAAAAGGTCTTGATGATGAAGCTCTTGTTGACAAGATTATAGATATAATGCCAAATGAATGGGAGTCAAAAAGAACAGTTATTGATGAAAATAGAAAAGTTTCCCAGATTACTATTGATGAACTCTTTGGAACTCTTCTACAGCATGAGACAAGAATGAAGAGAGATTCTGATTTCAACAAGAAGAAGAATGGGAATGGAAGTGTAGCCTTTGCATCTAAAGCTAAAACACCTGAAAGGCTTACAAGGTCTAAATCCAAGAAAGTTGTTATATCTGATTCAAGTGATTGTAATCTTTCGGATAATGAGTTAGCCAATATTGCTCGAAGGATGAACAAGATTGTGGGAAAGAAAGATTTCCAATATAGATTCAAAAAGAAAGATAGGAAGGATAAGAAAGATTCAGAGGTAACTTGTTATGAATGTAAGAAATCAGGACATATAAGGCCTGATTGTCTTTTACTGAAGAGGAAAGATAGAAAAGAGAAACACTCTGAAAGAAACAAGAAAAGGTTTTATAATACAAAGAAAGTCTTGAAAGCAAATGATACGTGGAGTGCAAGTGGTAGTGATTCCTCAGATGATTCTTCAGAATATGAGACATCAGGACAATGGAATATCGGACTCTTAGCCATATTACCAATTGAAGATCATTGTCTCATGGCTAAGGTACATAATGCTGAAGCTATTACAAATGTCTCTTTGAATGCAAATTATTCTAATAATAGATATTATGAATCTTCAAATGATGAATCTTCATCATCAGAAGATGATACATTACCTTCTTTTGAAGAAGTATCTAGATTTGCTAAATTACTTGAAAATGAGAATTCAAAGCTCAAAAAGAGATTTGAAAAAGAAAATTCTAGAATTTCAATCTTGACTAAAGAAGTATCAGATCTTTCTAAAGATCTTGATGTGAAAACTTCTGACTTTGAAAGTATTTTAAAAACCCTTGAGAAAGTTAAATCTGATAAGGATAAACTTTCTAAGGATCTTGAAACTGTAATTTCAAAGAAAAATATTTTAGAGCCTAACTCTAGTTTAAATGTTTTGGAAAATAAGAATTTGGTTTTAAAACTAAAGTCATAGATTTTATCTTTGAAGAAATGTTTGTCAAACTTTACTCATGGTAAAGAAAACTTTGATAGGATGTATTCTCAAATTAGACCTCTGAGAAATCATTCTGGTCTTGGTTATAATTATTCCAAACCTGTTTTCAGCAATAACTATTTTGTTCCTCAAAAAACCATTTTTTGTTCCAAGTGTCAATGTGGTGGACACTGGAGAAGAGATTGTTCTCTTAACAAAACTCAATCTTTAGGATTTCATAAAGCTCATTTTGCAAAACAAATGTGGATTCCTAAAATTCTTCTATCTAACCCTTCTGGATCCAAACAAGTTTGGATTCCTAAAAACTAATTGTTTCTTTTTCAGGAAAACAAAAAGTGTACCAATAAGAATATTTGGTACGTGGATAGTGGTTGTTCTCGACACATGACTGGAAACAAAGATCTCTTTGAAAAGGTTATCAAAACAAATGGTGGAAAAGTTACCTTCGGAGATAATGCTCAAGGAAAGATTGTTGGTATAGGTAATATTATTTTTCTTGGAAAAGTTCTTATCTCAAATGTTTTGTTTGTTAAAGGTCTTAGGCAAAATCTCATCATCATAAGTCAATTATGTGATGAAGGTTACCTTGTGAATTTTAGAAACGATAAGTGTCTTGTTCACAATTCCAAGGATGAGTTCATTCTATCTGCCCATAGGCAAGAGAATGATTACACTATTAACTTAGAAGACCTTAGGAACCAAAACTTACCGTGCTTAAGTGCAATAGAAGACCAATCGTGGTTATGGAATAGGAGACTAGGACACTGTAATATGAGAAACCTAAGTAAACTCTCAAAGAAAGGACTTGTAAAAGGGCTACCGGATCTTAGATATGATTCTTCAAAATTCTATGATCCTTATCAATTTGGAAAGCAACATAAGACTAGCCTTAAATCAATTAATGAAGTTTCAACTTCTAATGCATTACAGTTAGTGCATATGGATCTTTTTGGTCCTTCACAATCTGGAAGCATTGGAGGCAAATACTATGTATTTGTTTTAGTTGATGACTTTACTAGATTTACATGGGTCTACTTTCTCACAAAGAAATCTGAAGCCTTTTCCTATTTCAAAACTTTTAGAGCCCAAGTTAAAAATGAGAAAAACATACCATTGATAACTATTCATAGTGATCATGGTGGTGAATTTCAAAATTCATATTTTGAAACTTTTTGTAGTAATAAAGGTATTACTCACAATTTCTAAGCTCCAAGAAATCCTCAGAAAAATGGTGTTGTTGAAAGAAGAAATCGTATTCTTCAGGAAATGACTCGAACCATGTTGAGTGAATACTCAGTTGCTAAGCACTTTGGGGCTGAAGCTGTTAGTACTGCCTGTTATACTATAAATCGAGTTTTAACTAGACCATTTCTTAATAAAACCCCTTATGAGTTATGGACTGGCCGAAAACCTAAAGTTTCATACTTCAAAGTTTTTGGATGCAAAGTATTCATTCTGAATACAAAAGATAATCTACACAAATTTGCACCAAAATCTGATGAAGGAATCTTTCTAGGCTATTCTACAACCTCTAAGGCTTATAGAGTTTTCAATAAAAACACTTGTACTATTGAAGAAACAGTACATGTAAAATTCGATGAAACTAATCCTTTTGTTTTCAACCAACCCAATCCTACATCCTCGGATGTGTTTTCTAAAAATGTTTATCAACCATCAGTAGAAGATCACTCTGAAAAGGAAAATGTTCAAGAAAGTATTCCTGAAAAATTTACCACAGAAGACATCCTACCATATGTTGATGAACAAGTTTTACAAAACCCAAATCAATTGTTTCTTAGAAATCATCCCAGTGATAACATCATTGGTGATATAAATCAACCTATAAGGACCAGAAATTCCTTAAGAAATGAAATAGAACATCTTGCTTTTCTTTCCCAATTTGAACCTAAAAGTCCAAGTGAGGCTTTAGGTGATGATGATTGGATCAAAGCAATGCAAGATGAACTAAATGAATTTGAAAGGAATCAAGTCTGGAATTTAGTTGATAGACCTAAAGAAACAACTATGATTGGTGTAAAATGGGTTTTCAGAAACAAATGTGATGAAAATGGAATCATTGTAAGAAATAAAGCAAGACTTGTTGCTAAAGGTTATAATCAATAAGAGGGAATAGACTATGAAGAAACATATGATCCTGTAGCTAGACTTGAATCTATTCGTATTCTATTAGCCTTTGCAGCATATTTCAATTTCAAACTATTTCAAATGGATGTCAAATGTGCTTTTCTAAATGGTTTTGTTCAAGAAGAAGTTTTTGTCGAACAACCTCCTGGTTTTCAAGACCCAAAACATCCTGATCATGTTTTTAAACTTACCAAGGCTCTATATGGTCTTAAACAAGCCCCTAGAGCATGGTATGATAGACTTACAGGATTTCTTTTACAAAAAAATTATACAAAAGGTACAGCAGATCCAACCATTTTTATAAAAATGGAAAACAAAAATGTTTTGATTGTCCAAATCTATGTTGATGACATCATATTTGGATCAAATCAGAAATCTTTAACTGATTCTTTTGAAAACTTAATGAAATCTGAGTTTGAAATGAGTATGATGGGTGAGTTAACATTCTTTCTAGGTTTTCAAATTTCTCAAAAACCAGAAGGAACTTATATATCTCAACATAAGTATATAAAAGATTTACTCAAAAAGTATGGATTTGACAAAACTAAAAGTATTAGTACTCCAATTGGTACCTCAAATACTCTTGATCTTGATGAAACTGGGAAACCAGTAGATCAAACAATCTTTAGAGGTATGATAGGAAGTTTGCTATACTTGACAGCTAGTCGACCAGACTTAATGTTTTCTGTATTCTTATGTGAAAGATATCAATCTAATCCAAAAGAGTCTCATTTAAAATCCGTAAAGAGAATATTTCGGTATTTAAAAGGCACTATGGATTTAGGACTTTTTTACTCCTCTGGAAATGATTTTGTTTTAAAGATTTTTTCAGATGCTGACTTTGGTGGTTGTAGAATGGATAGAAAAAGTACATCTGGAACATGTCATTTCTTAGGAGATTCTCTGGTTTCTTGGTCCTGTAATAAACAACACTCAGTAGCACTATCCACTGCTGAAGCTGAATATGTAGCAGCTGTAAGTTGTTGTGCTCAAGTATTGTGGATGCAGCACACACTCACTGACTATGGTTTGAGGTTTTCCAAAACTCAAATTCTTTGTGATAATACAAGTGTCATAGCCCTCAGTAAGAACCCAGCACATCACTCACGTGCAAAACACATAGATGTTAGGCATCACTTTCTTAGGGATCACACACAAAAAGGAGATATTATTTTACAATTTATCGGAACACAAGAACAACTTGCTGACATTTTTACAAAACCTTTACCTTCCTATAGATTTGAATTTATAAAACAGAAGATAGGAATGATTACATTAAAATAATCATTCATATCTACTTCCTGTTTTACATCTCTCCTAATAGTAAGAAACTCCTCATAGAAAGGGGGAGAACATTTCTTTCTATGTTTTCTATTTTATATCATTCTATCTTATGATTTTAATTTTTCTATAATTTTAGTTTTCTGTTTATCATATTGACAATTCTAGTTTTCTGTTTATCGTATTGACAATTCTAGTTTTTTTTATCGTATTGACAATTCTAGTTTTCTGTTTATCGTATTGACAATTCTAGTTTTCTGTTTAACGTATTGACAATTTTAGTTTTTCTGTTTATCGTATTGAATTTCTTTTCCATCGTATCAATCAATAATGGTATTGAATCGACTGATGATGGTATTGAATTTCTTTTCCATCGTATCAATCAATAATGATATTGAATCGACCGATGATGGTATTGAATTTCTTTTCCATCGTATCAATCAATAATGGTATTAAATCGACCGATGATGGTATTGAATTTATTTTCCATCGTATCAATCAATCAATAGTATTGTATCGACCGATGATGGTAATGTTTTTTTTATCGTAATGAACGATGATGGTAATGATTTTCTTTTCTATTGAATCGACCGATGATGGTATTGAGATTGTTTTCCATCGTACTGTCAGTTCATGGTAACGAGATTGTTTTCCATCATACTGTCAGTTCATGGTAACGAGATTGTTTTCCATCGTATTGTCAGTTCATGGTAACAAGATTGTTTTCTATCATACGGTCAGTTCATAGTAATGACTTTGTTTTCCATCGGCATGATGATGTTTTTTATTTCCTTACGATTGTATTTTCTTTTGATTTCTATCAAAACCAACAATTACCTTACGTTCTCCGACAGGTATTTTTTAATTTTTTTATTTTATTTTTTTTCTTCTTTGTTTTAATCCTAACCATTGATCTGGTTTTCTCTAATCTTGACCATAGAAGATCAATGGTCACCCTTTTTCGACCGTAGAAGATCAACGGTCACCCCTTTATCGCCTATAAATAGCCCCTCTCCCCTCCCCAAACCCACATTGGTTTTTCAGGATTTAAAGCGAAGCTCTGCTCCACCGACTATAAATCTCCGTACAATCTTCTCATCGGCAGAACCTTTATGTCTCAATCCTCTGCTAATACTCCCGCCGAAATGTCTTCAAAGACTTTTACAGAGAAATACTTTAACAGAGAAAGGTTAGTATCTCGAGACTTTTTCGATACGTACGATTCTACAATCAGGAGGATCATTTTTTTTCAAGGGTGGGAACATCTGTGTGTTGAAAAGCCTGATTCTCAAGATCCGGTTCTTTTTGATGAAGTTTGTCAATTTTACAAAACCATTTCTTTCGACAAATACATGACTATAAACTTTGCTGTGTACGATAGAAAATTGTCTATGTCTGTGAAACAAGCGGCACATTTTCTGAATGTTTCTGTAGAAGGGGATTCTTTCTGTCCATCACACAAAATACCAGAGGAAGTTGGTACGTTTAATAGAGAAAGTGCTGAAAAGACTTTGTTTGTTATTAATGAGGAAAAGAGAAAAGTGTCTCATCTTTCTCCGGACAATTTTTTTGTCACTTTATGGATGCAAGGTTTTCTTATCCCAAGGAAAGGGGATAGAGAAACTCTGAAAGTTTCTGATATTTTCATGCTTGACTATCTTGTGAATATGAGAAAAGTGAATCTCATGGGGTATGTTTTTGAAACCATTAAGAATGTCAATACAGGAGGGATTAAGTCCCAAATGATTATGTATCCATCCATCCTTATGAAGTTCATTCTTGAGAGTATGAAGTTTTGTAACATTCCTTTGAAAGGAAACCCCATAGATCTGAAGCCTTCTTGGATTAGAAAAAGTACGATGAAAAAGTTGAATGTTTGTTTTGATCACAATTCAAAACTTTTTGTTAGAGATATAGAAGCTGAATTGGCTCAGAATCAATCGGCACATATGCCAGCCAAAGACTTTCAATCTACAGGTGTTACTCAAAAGTCTGATCCGCAAACCAGTTCAAAGCCCAAGAAGAAGCCAAGGTACAGTAAGGAGGTTGTAGCAAAATGGAGAAAGGATAAGGAACAGAGAAAGGAAGGTGATCCAAAGTTCGGTCTTGACCCTACTGAGGCTTTTGCAGAAAGAGTAAGGGTAGAAGAAACTCTTCAGGCTGAAAAGAAGAAGAAGGTTATTTTGAAAAGAAAGGCTCTGGACTGTGATGTCTCTAAAATCTTGAAAGCAGTAGAGCAAGCTATTGCTCAACTAACAGAAGAAGTACACCAAGATCCCATCGTACAGAGTCTCCCTGAGGAAGGAAAACAAAAACAAGTGATGGAAGAGATATAAGAAGATGAAGAAGAAGAAGGATATTTTCTTTTAGAATTTCTTCAAAGTTCAAAGAAGAGTAGAGAGGAATCAGTTCAAAATCTGAGTGAAGGTGTTCAACAAACTCCTCATGCCGATCAAGCACAATCTCCGGACAGAATGTCTTTTCAAGAAAAGCAAGGTGATCAATCCTCTCATTCTGATGAAGTTGTTGTCATTAGTGAAAAAGTGGAAGAAGAAAGAAAGCAGAAAGAAAAAGCAAAAGGAAAACAGCCAGTTGTTGACTTAAGCAGATCGTATGAACTAGCATCGTACGATGAAGATACTGATTCAGAGCATACAATCTCTCTCAAGAAGAGTGATTACATTGTTCATGTTTTGAGAAGGGTTGAGAAGACCATTCCTTATTTTTCGAGGCTGGAAGGGAAGATTGATTTTATTACTGACAATCAAAAGAAGAAGTTTGGCTCTGTAAAAGAATTGAGGAAGAAAGTTTTGTCAGTAGAATCCAATTTGAAAGTTCTTTCAGAAAGTTTGGTTGCTCATAAGAAGGCATGCAATAAGATGACCAAGTGGTCATACAAAACAGAAAGCTCAATCAATGATCATGAAATTTCTATTGAAGATATAAGAAGATTATCAAATGAGCTTGCAATTGCTTTCAATAAACTTGACATAGAAACGGTTGAAAGGTTGAATCTTCTGTCTTCTCAAAGAGTTGATGTTCCTTCAGTGAAAGATTTTCAAGAGAGAATGAATGTTTTTCAATCTGAATTCTCGAAGGTTTCATCTTTCAAATATGAAATGGTCTTGCTGAAGAATCGAAATTCTGTGTTATTCAAAGATAACAAGAATTTGAAAAATAGAATTGATACCCTTGAAGAAGTAATCAGAGTCCAGGAGGAGACTATCAGGAATCAAGATCAGATTTTTGCGGATCAACAAGAGCTTCTCAGAACTCAGGGTGAATCAATTTCTGAAGACAAGAAGGAGATCAAAAAGATGAAAGTTATTCTTCATGAGCTTATAAAGAAGGAGAAGGAAAGAGAAAATAAATGATTGTTGTATTTGTGATCTTTTGGACTTGTCTTTGTTTTGAAATGACTTTTATGATCCTTTTCTTTTATCTATTGTCTTGTGTTTTTTTTCTAACTTCTTCAGACAATTCAAGATTACCTATTCCTTTTTGTAAATCACAAAGGGGGAGAATGTTTACAAAGGGGAGAATGTTTTATAAAGGGGGAGAATTCTTTACAACACTCTTAAGGAAAATCTATGAATACAATCCTTAGAAAAGTCCATACCTAAGGGGGAGTTATTTGTATTCAATTTCTTATTCAGAAGAGTTTTCAATAACTCAGGGGGAGATAAGTATTTCTTGTTACATTTACTTTGTGTGTTGTGCTTTCCAAAAAGGGGGAGATTGTTGAGTCAAAAGTCCTCTTTTGACTTCTATATCATGTTTTGGAAATCACAAATGCATTCTATCATATTATGGAATTTACAATTGTCTTCAATTTTGTTTATCGTATCGTACAATGATGATCGTACTATCCATATCGTATCGTACGATACTAATCGAACTCATCGTACTGATCATGCTGATCGTACTGATCATGTTGATCGTACTGACCATATCGTATCATACAATACTGATCGTACTAACCATATCGTATCATACAATACTGATCGTACTTACCATGCAAATCGTACAATGCTGATCATACTAAATATGAAAATTGTATTGATTCTGTTACTCATAACTTTTTTTACATTCTTGTTTCAATACTTAGTCAAAAACACTTATTGCATATGAATCGTACTCATGTTTTTCATGTCTATATATCTTATGTCCTAACAAAACGATGTTGTTGAGTTAGTTACAAACTAATCAAAACGATGTCGTGCTTTCTGTTTCAATATGACCATTGGAGGCAATATGATTGTTAGAACCCGAGGCCTATAAATAGGAGGTCATTTGAAGCTGAGAAGATAATGATGAACGAAAAGAACGAATGAAGAGACTCTGTGAACTACCAAGATTCTAGAGAGAGACACTGTGACTTCTCTCATCTTCCTTGTGTGTTCGATCATCGTATCGAGGGATTTCAAGTAATTGAAAGACAGAGGTGCCGATTACCTACAAAATCGAGGGCTGTCAGGGATAGGCAAACAAACGTGCCTATTATCGTATCGAGGGCTGCCGGGGATAGGTAGACAGACGTGTCGATCATCGTATCGAGGGCTGCCGGGGATAGGCAGACAGACGTGTTGATCATCGTATCGAGGGCTCACCAAGGTGTTGGTGAGATAGACCTTTTATCCTAGGTGAAAGGATAACCCTTCTCTTTGGGTTAAAAGAATTGTAATACTTTTACATTTCCGTTGTTACTTGTATTAGAAAAGAATTTGTATTGTTTCCTTTCTTCTTTACATATTCAATTGTAATTGTTTCAATTACAATCATTCTATTACACATTGTATTGATTGATTCTATACGCTTTAAGGTAGAATCATTCATCTTTGTATTTCTCTGATTATTGTGTTCATCTTGAATACAATTGTTTTATATCACATTAGTATTACAATACATCATACCTTTTTACATTCAATACAATTGTGGGTATTTGTATTTGTATTAGTTTAAGATCATTTAAACTAATCTCTTAGTTGCTAAAACTCATAGGTTTTTAAACCTACAATTCACCCCCCCCCCTCTTGTATTGTTCCATCTAATAGATATACATATCTTTATATTCGATCCAACAAACTTGAACATAATTCTAAGGTCCTTCTAATCCTTGGTAGTCTCCTTGGAAATTTATTCCTGATTATATTGAAAATATATTGAGGGGGTCAATATTGGGAATCAGTGATCTATTGGTGTTGACCTTGCTATTTATCACATGAATTCATGCTACAATGACTTGGGATGAATCAAACCTTGATGTAAACATTAACAAGGAAAAGGGTTCTTTTAAATTTCTGAGTTAGTTTAATCTTCTATTATATGTCACCACCCTTTGATCAAAATTTCATAATTATGATTATGATTCATTATTATACCCATGATTTTTAAAAAACATGGTTATATGTCGAATCTATGACCATTATTTTATTTAAAATGTGGACTTGGTCTATTATTTATAATGGTTTAAATGGAACCATGACTATAAAGTCAACCTATTAAAAAATTCAACAAACATTGACTATAACTCTATTCTGCCATGTTTTTTTAAACTAAAAAAATAGTTCCATGATAAGAATCTAAAATTGTAATAATGAAATAAACATTCACTTGAGTGTATATATTTTATATATATTTACATGATATTATATAAATGTGTATAAATTTTTTATAAAAATACATTTATGTATATTCTACATTATGGAGCATGTTATGTAAAATAATATCCACTAAATAAATGAACAAATCATATTTGTGTTTATTATATATAAATATATTAAAAAAACATTGTATAAAATTTCCATGTCATAACCATTTATATTTAATAAACTTGTTCACATAACATAATTATAAAATAGTAAATGAATATTCACTAAAATTATTGAATAAAAAAATATATTGTGTGTATAAATGTATATCTTGTTCACAAAACACTATAAAAATACATGTTATGTGTAACACTAAAAGAAAAAAAAACATACTTTGTCATGGTTTATTAGCGGTTTTTTTGAAAAACCACTAATAATTACAAATACTCAGTTTCTTAACCATTTATACCAATTTATTAATGGTAATTAAATATAATCACCATGTAAATAAATATTAGGAGTGATTTTTTGAATAATTAATGCTATTATAATGATTAGTGGTGCTTATTTAAAAGATTTATCTAGTTAAAACCTATTTTCACAACACAATTTCCTCATTCATCTCTATTTATCCTTCTTGATATTCTCTATTTGTTGCATGAACCTCTTCCCCTTATCATTATTGATATCCTTTTTCATTCATCCATTCATCAGATCGTTGATCTAGTTGCTTTCGGGTATAAGGTAAGTTCTCGAAAGCTCTACTTTTCTGCTTTCCTTGTTATTCTCTAATTTTAACAACCTCTATGAGATTTATATAGGGATTTCGAATTGGGATTCTAGGGATTTTTCTTCATGTTCTATAAATTCTTTTATCATGTTATTGGATCATCTGGTAAAGATTCCTTATTAGGGAATTTTCAGGGACTTAAAGTTTGATGTCCACTCTCCATTTCCCTCTTCGCCCCCCTGTAGTCCAACTCTAGTGATCCCTGTAGTCTGAATCTTTTGATCTTGTAATGTGTTTATGTTTTTAATTTATTTTTAATCTAATTTATTATATAATATGTATTAATTTTTTAATTAATTATTAGAGTAATTATTTTGGGTTAGTTTTTTTTGAACTATTTTGTTTTTCTCTATTCATGAATTCTTTTTTCTCATATTTTCTTTGTTAATACATTGTATAGTGATCATTATTTTAATATTTCATATATATTTTTTTTATTTTAATTATCATATTTATGGTTTTTAGTTTGACTTAATATTAATAATAAATGTTCCATATTTTTTTATTTGGATTTTTATTTATTATGTGATTATTGAATGACACTTATGAATTTTTTTTGATTATTTATTATTTGTTTAATCTTAAAATATTTTTGATTTAATATTTTTAGTTATGTTATATGATTGTGTTTTGTTTTTAGTATTCAATATTCATGGATATAACAAATATTAAAAATGAAATAGTTTCAAGTCACATAATTAAAGTACATAGGATAAAAAACAAACAACTGAATAAATGTACATTTATGACTCACTTAAACGACAAGATATTATCTCAAAAATGATATGCGGTTTAAATTTATGAAATTTTTTGTTTTTTTCTACTTGTTATAAAATATATTTATATCATAAAATAGAAAATAATAATATCAATTAATTATAATTATCTTGTATTTGATGGTTTTTTCTAAGTCAAATTTTATAAATGCTAATATTTTTTCTAATATCAATGTTTTTTTATTTTATAAAGCTTGTGTTTTATTTTTAATGTGATTTTATTTAATTAATATTTTTTTTTATAAATATATTTATAAATGGGATACAAATGGATAAAAGTTATATTGTTTTACCCTAAAATACACCTCAATATATTAAGGGTTGGAGGAGTTTTTAGATTTTTTAATTGCAAATCAATCTGCAGATGGAAGAATAAAATGTTTATATCCTGATTATAGTTTCAAATGATGGTTGAAAATACATAATGTTTATGATCACTTGATATTGAAACAATTTTCATCTATATATGTGATATGGATTTGTCATGGAAAATTAGACATTGCGGAAATTTATAGGTGTGTCCAACATTAGAATGAACTGTTCAATGCTCTAATATTAGAGAATAAAATTAAAAACTTAATTAATGATTTTTTTGACATTACAACACAAAATGATGAATATTTTAACATATCAATGGAGTCAATTTTTAATTTTTTATAGATTAATACAAGATATAATTTTTCTAAGAAATCAAATGAATTTTATGAATTAGCGGATGATGGAAATCGTGAGTTGTATGAAGGATGTAGAAAATATACAAAAATTTTCTTTTTATTGAAGTTTGATCATATCAAGTGATTATTTTGAATTAAATATTAATCAATTTTGATGATATTGGAGTTTTTTCATGATGTATTTATTGAAGCTAAGATTCATAGAACGTTTTATGAGATTAAGAAAGTTGTTAATAAGATTGGTATCAATTATAAAAAGACACATAAATCTTCCAATGACTCATGTTGTATCAAAGAGAAGATTTTGATAGAGAAGAGTGTAAAATATGTTATAATTCTATATAAAAATCAATGAACCATTATGAAATTATGAATAAAATTACTATGAAGAAGAATATAAGTAAAACTATTACAATTTTTTTACATTACTTTCCATTAAAACCATGATTGAAAATATTTTTCATGTATTTTAAAATGATATATAAAATGAAGTGGTATGTTATGAAAAATAATAACGATGGGTTTATATAGAATCTATGAGATTCAAAATCATAGAAATCCTTTGATTCTTTAAATCCAATTTTCTCTTCAAATCATAGGGATGTGTATTTAGGATTGTATACTGATGGATTTGATCTACTAGGGACTCTAATTACAGCTTTTAAAATATAGTTAGTTATTTTTATCCCTTAAAACCTACCTTCATTGATTTCTATGCAACAAAACTTATTTAATTATTTTGATGGTCATTCTAAGAAATAAAATGCTTAAAAATGAAATCGATGTATACCTTTATTCTCTTATAGAATAATTACAAGAGTTATGGGACAATGGTGTACATATATATGATGCATATATAAATAAAATATTCAAAATTTATATTTTTCTAATATGTATTATTATTGATTTCCTTGAATTAGGAAACTTTTTTTGTTAGAATGCTTACACTTCCCGGAATGTCTAGTTTGTAACTTTCACTTTGACCCTAGAAGACTACCAAGTATAAAAAAATGGTATTTCATGTGTAACTATAGATTTTAGGATGCATCTCATATATATTGGTTTCATAAGTCATGATCAGATGGATAAAATGATTTGAGGTCACCACCAAAATTATTATCATGTTTAGAAATCATGTCACAATTATCAACTTTTGATGCACAATTTAGGAAAGAGTATCAGTTGAACACAAAGCCTATCTGATATAGTTGGTACAAAACAATGAAAAACATTTTATTGTTTTTCAAAATACCTTATTAGGAATTTAAATTGCTATATAGTAATGTTAATGTTAATCATATTGAAAAGAATTCATGTGAAAATTTAGTTTTTATAATATTAAATGAGTAGGGAAAATAAAAAAATAATAATCCTAATGCTTGTAAGGACTTAGAATAAATGAATATAAAGTTTGATATATGGGAAAATGATAATGAATGGTATGATGAAATAATTTTTACATTGAAAAATAAAGAAAATGTTGTTTTACTTTAAATACTGAAAAATGTTAAAATACCTTATGGATATTCAAGTAACATTTTAAGAAGTGTTGACTTAAATATCATAATTTTCATGGGATTAAAATATAATACTTGTATATTTTGATAATGAAATTGATACCTTTTTCATTTTATAAATTGTTACTTGATAAAATAATAAAAGTTGTAATTTATTTTTTCACATTCTTCAGTCAACATTGTGAGAAAACTTTAAATCCCATTAAGCTTGAAAAACTTTAGGAAATAATTTTAATGACACTTTATAATTTGGAGATGATATTTCTCCCATCATTTTTCACTTTCATTATTCATCTAACTATATATTTGATTACAGAAGTTAAATTTGGAGGGATCATGCATTATTGATAAATATATCCTATAGAGAGGTATTTTCATCTTACTTTTTTATCATTACTACATTAAAATTTTAAAACTCATTGCATATATGGTTTATTATATAATATTCTTTTTTCTACTGGGTATCTAGTTCATTTTAAGTATTTTATGAGAAAAAAATATCATCCAAAAGGATCTATTATTGAAGGTTGAATGGTCAAAGAGAGTCTCGCCATTTGTTCAAAGTATTTGGATAATATTGATACATGATTCAATCGAGTTGGACATGTTAACTATTTTAAAAAACAATTAAAATCTAATAATAAATCGGCAAAATTTCCAATGTTATGTCATAAAGTTAGGAAAATATCATCAGTTTCATTGACACAATTTGATTTCATACAAGAACATAGATATATGCTACACAATAGTGATATTGTAGATCCTTTCACTAGATAATTTAAGGAACACGCAAATAGATGATTCTAGAGTTAAAAAATAAATGAGAAATATATAACAAAATTTTTTAACAAATACATTGTTGATTGTTTTTCACATCATGTAAGAGAATAGTCAATTTCATATTAATAATATATTGAAATAATTATCTTATATAACTAATAATGTTTTATATTTATACATTTAGATCAGGAATGTTGATAATCAAGTTTCAGTTCCATGTTATTTGAAATATTTGGATCGATTACCTTTGAAGTAGTCTGGGAGATTCAATGCTTATAATATTAATGGCTTCAAGTTTCATACAAGTTTGCACAAAGAACGTTTGAAAACACAAAATAGTAGAATCTTAATAAAATTTGCAGAGTTTGGATACTATGGAGAGTTTATTAACTTTATCGAATTAAATTATTATCGAAAATTTTCAGTTTTTTATTCAAATTCAAGTGGGTTGATATTTACAGGTGCATAAGGAAAGATTTGTTACAATTTTTTTATGTTAACTTATCTTGGTTTATCGATACTGATGAGCATAAATAGCATGAACTACAAATTTTGGATTTGTAGACTAAAATGGTATATTATATAGATGATGGGGTCAATGAGGGGTGGATCATTATAGTCCATTTCAAACCAATAGACCTTTATGATATGGCTGATTAAATTGGAAAATTATTTTACAATAGTTAACCTCATAAACAATATGATATTGATCTATTTTTTCATGATGGTATTGAAACGTACGATCTTACAAGGGAGGGTGAAGGTGATAAAATCATGTTAAAAGTGGAGGATGACAATAATATGGTCAATTATGAATTAATTAATTGTATGTTCAGACCTCTTTCAACTTAACTATTATTTATTTATTTTGAATACATGAATTAAATTTATTTATGTACAAAATTTTCAAAACTTTTTCTTGTATTATATAATATATCATGTTATAACATGTTTTATATTCTTATTTTACAAAATAATTTTGAAAAAAAAATGTGATTTAAGTAAATGAATCAGTCTTCCACAACTCCTACATTATCATATGATCCATTTAATACGCTACCACCTTCATTGTTTATGTGATTAGCCATATAATGAGGCTAATATTCACTTTTAATATATATATTATCCATGTTATTTATTATTCATTAACACAATTTTTAGTGCATTTTATACTTTTCACATTAATTCACATTGTGTTTGTAATTCCCTCTTAAAATACACTATTACATGGTACATTTTTTAACACCTCCTAAAATAAAAAATGGTCTTGATTTTATTTTAATATTTAATTTTTAGTTTTATCATCACATTGGGAACAATTCATACTTTTGGAGTACTTTAAGATTCATATTGGAAGATCACCAAAGTTGGCCTTGAACAAACAAAATTCTGGGTGAAGTTAACTGGAAAACATCCCAATAAAAATAATATAGTGGCCAAGCTTCAAGCCCAATAATTCTGAATATTGAACTGAAGATAGAGTACTTCAAGGGGAACATTTCATACAATAGTGACAAGAGATAATTTAGAGTGTTAAAGGGAGTTTAATGTGTCCCAATTTGGAGATAAAATTATGGGCCAGATTCTGTGTCCCTGAAAAACAGTCCACCATTTTACACATATCTCTCTAACCAAATATCAATTTTGTCTGAAATTTTGCAGACACTCAGGGGACATCTGTTTTTTTATTTTTTTTCTTCTATGGACTACTGAAATTCTGCCATCTATATGATCCTTTCGGTGCCTTTTTTTAGTGTATGCTAGTTGGATCGGATTGATTGTCAAGGTTGGAAAAGTCCACTCACCCTTAAATTTCCAAACACCTAGGCCCACCACCATTAATTGAGGTGACTTTAACTATTTTTGGATCAACCCAAGGCTTCAAAAATGCCTACTTAAGGCAGTTTTGTTGAAGAATTTGAGGATCTTTTGTGCTTTAATTCATTGTAGTGTTATGCTGCCAGGGGGCGAATTTAACACCCCAGAATGATAAAGGGTTAAATTAATAAATGATATAAATCATTTAAACAAGGTGCACCTACCATTTCAAGAGCCTACCTGATTAGTGTTATGCTGACACTTTTCCTTTGTAATGTTCTTCCTCAAATGTAAGTTATTCAAATCAACTTATTTTTCTTATAAAAATTATTCTTCTTCTCATTTTATGTTCTTATTATTAACACATTAATACCATTTCTTCATGGTGTGAATTTATTCACACCAAACCTAGTGAGATTTATCACATAATTTTGGAGTGTTTATTACTTTGTTTTTGTTTGTTTTCTTCAATTCCTCCCTCATGAGTCTAGTTCCCACTTCTATTAAGATCATAGGATCAATGAAGGGCTAACCCACTTATGGGTTGATATAAGGGAGTATCAAGGGGATGTATGGGATGTTATTTATCACTCCATTAATCTCTAATAACTTCTTTTAAATGAGATTTTTATTTAATTATTTTTAAAACTTCTTCATCCTTATTGAATTTTAAGGCCACACACTTCATGTGATAATATAAATATTTACCTTGGAGTGCTCATAAATATGATCCTTCAAGTGTATTGGTGATTATTATTAAATTTTGTTGGTATGAACTAGTAAATGATGAAGTTGTTTGATCTCCTTGAATTAACTCATCTCAAATATAAGAAATTGAATTCTCTAAAGAGGAATTTCATTCAATCCACCCCTTATAATAACCCAGGATCAACCTTTCTCATAATTTGAATTCACTTAAGTAATGTATTTTTCACTTAAACCTATCTAAAATCAACCCAAATTTGGCCACTTAATGGAAAAACTCAGTCCATAGAATGTGCATGTCTATAGGTTTCTTCTTAGGTCTCTTAGGGATCGACAACCCAAGCTACTCTACATTTAACCGCTTAACCCTAAAAACTTGGGTAAATTTGGGCAAGACCAAATTTTGGCACCGTTAATAGGGACCCAAGTATGTTATCTCAACACCTATTCTATTCTACACCATTTTTCTTTTCTCACCCCAAATTATCTTATCTTTTCCCTTTCTCATTTTTTTTCTTTTGGCGCATGTCCTCCTACACCCACGATAACTCAAACAGATTAGTTAGGGTGGAAAGTCCTGGGGTTGGGGAGTCAAGCACACCTAGAGGTCTCTTTACATTAGATCAAAATATTCCTAATACTATGGATTCAAAAATTAATCCAATTTCAATAGAGTGTCTTCAAAGAAATCAACTCATAAACCCAGGTGGGAACCAAAATGGAAATCCAAATGAGGCAGCCCCAAACTTGGGGAATGCAGTCAATCAAACCATGAATGACTACCTCACACCTACCTAGACCAATGAACCCTATTGAATTAGGAATTCTTCCCTAGGATAATCCCACTATATCTTCAAACCTCGTGTCTTAAACCACCTTCCAACCTTCCATGGTATGGAGTTGGAAATGACATACCTTCATGTCAAAGAGTTCAACGACATTGTTGAAACCATGTTCCCATCATATCAACTTGAGTCAGCTAAGATGAGGCTCTTTCTTTTCTCACTAAATTATTGAGAAAAGAATTTGTTAAAAAATATGAGACCTACATCAATCCACTCATGGTAACTATTTTAAATAGAGTTCTACAAAAATAACTTCCCCCATCACAAAACAATTGCACTTAAAAAAGGCATCCAAAATTTTTTTGAAAAAGAAGGGGTGTCATTTTATGAAACATGGGAGAGGTTCAAAGACACACTAAACATGGTACCTCACCATGGATTTTCAATCCCAAAATAAGTTCAAATTTTCTATGAAGGTTTGGGTCCGGGAAACAAACAATTCATTGACATGATGTGTAATGTAACCTTCAAAAAAATCCCCAAATGATGCTTATGAGTATCTAGAAATCCTTGATAAACAAAATAAAACATGGGGAACATCACCTTACCATGAAAATCCACCCAAATATGGTGTAATTCATACACTTAAGGAGGATAAATCCTTAGGGATAAACTTTTTTCACTCACTAGGAAGGTCGAGGAGATTGATCTTAAGAAGGTCCATAAAATTCAAATTGTTGACCCTATTTGCACAATTTCTGAAAAACATGACCACAAGACTGAAAACTGCCTAACCATTCCTTCCATTAAATATGTTCTTCTAGGAGGACATCTAGAGGATGTCAATTCTATTAACGTTTGAATCCACAATACCAAAACACTTTTAATCATACGTACAATGACCATCCAGGATTCCGTTAGAAAATACAATCAGTAACCCATCCAATAACCTAGTCAGACACAAGGACCAAACCCCTAACCTTCACAAAATTTTTAATACCATAGCTATTTCTAACCACAACCAATCCAATAACAACATCCTCATGTCCAATAACAACAACTCATTCAACAACCAAAGTATCCTCCTGGGATAAACCAACCAGCACAATCCCCTACTCAATCTATCCCTCTTCCAATACTTGAGAAGTTGTGTAAACAAATGGAGAAAATGAACTCAGAAGTCTCATCCCTTAAACATGAACTAAAAACCATTAAAACTAAGAAGGAACCCATTCCTACTCAATTGGTACCATCCCCAACTTTAAGGGGAGAATCCAGTTACACACAAACCTCTCATGAACATCTCAAAGCAATGACTAATTTAAGAAGTGGGAAATCTATTGAGAAACCTGAACAAGCCATTAAAGAACCATTAAAAGATTCAATAATGCATGAAAATGATGAAGAAACACCCACAGATTCTGAAAACCCAAATGAGAATGTAAAGGAACTACAACCACACCAAATAATCAAAAAACCTGCTCCCTTCCCTCAACACATGATAGGAAAAACTAAACAAAAACTGAATGAGACTTGAAGGAAAATCTTCTCTCAGGTTAAGTTGAATATTCCCCTTATAGATGCAATCCAAACCATTCCTAAATATTAAAAGTACCTTAAGGACTTGTGCACTTTTAAAAGGAAATTTTCACAAAAACCAAGTCATTTTGGCTGCTAATGTGAGTACCACCATTCAAGGGACCATTAATTCAAAGTTGAAAGACCCAGGATGTCCATACATCAAAGTTGAATTAGGATAGAACAAACTTGTCAAGGACATTTTTGATTTGGGAGCTAGTTTGAACCTCATTCCATATGCCATGTATTGTCATTTAGGGCTCAAAAAACTCCAACTTGCATCTTTCACACTTCAACTTGTTGATCATAGTATTCAGGTTACAAAGGGGATTTTAAAGGATTTTATTGTAAAATTAGAAAACTTCATCTACACTACTGACTTCATTATCCTTGAAAACAATCCAAACTTAGGCAATAAGGAACAAACCCCAATCATTCTTGGTTATCCCTTCCTTGCAACAATCAACTCTATTATCCGAGTCCGAAATGGGAACATGACCATCACCTTCAGGAACTTGGGTCTAAACTTGAACATCTACAATGAAAAATATCAAATTGGGGATGATGAAGAAATCCATGAGTTTAGTTGGATTGGTAGTGTTGATAGTGAACTCGACGAACATCAAGGAATTACTAAATGATGTTTAAGTCAAGAAGAGATTTATTTTCTTTGTTCACATGAGGGAAATTTTTCTCCTTAGATTGAATCTATTTCAGATAGATCTATCGATGATTTTATAGAATCACCAATCAATGATAACATAGGTGAAATCAATAACATTGAGTCCATACCCATTCATAACACTGCTCTAGCTAATTTAGTGGATGAAAATTCTGTTCACAAGGAACCAATTCTATCAAGAAATATGAACAAAGAAACTAAGTTCAATACAAAGTCTCATCCTTTATTGGAAAGTGATAACTAATATGATCTCAAATTTAAGGTCCTACCTTCATCACTCAAGTATGAATTCTTAGGGGACAATCAATCCTTTCATGTTTTCATTTCTTCCTTGCTTGAAGCCAACCAATATATTATGCTTCTGGATGTCCTAGGAAAGCATAAGAAAGTAATTAGATGGACACTTTCTGATATTATTAGGATTAGCGCACTCATTGGAACTCATAGAATTTTTCTTGAATCTGAATCCAAACCATGTGATCAACCTCAATGGAGACTCAATCCAAATCTTATGGATGTGGTAAGGAAAGAACTTGTTAAGTTATTGAAACTGGGTATCATCTACCCCATTGCTGAGAGTGAGTGGGTAATCCCAATTCAAGTTATCCCAAAGAAAGCTGGAATCACTGTGATTACCAATGAAGATGGTGACCTTCTCCCCACAAGGTTCATTAGTGGATGGAGAGTCTGTATTGACTATAGGAAGCTCAACTCTTGTACCAAGAAATAATATTTCTCCTTGCCCTTTATTGATCAAGTACTTTTTTTAATAAGGTGGTTCCTTGGTCAATGACCAAAGCACAATTTAATTAATATAAAAAAAGCAATAGGGTTACAAGAGATGAAAAGTAGGCAGTTTTTTACAATCTTTGTCAAAAAGCTGGAATAAATCAGGAGGAAGATCTTCCAGCCAAGTCATATCCTGGTGAATTCCCTTGTTTGTAAGAGTGTCAGCAACAGTGTTTGCTTCTCGAAAGGAATGAGTGGAAATGTAATCAATCTTCGGGAGAGAATTCAAAAATTTCATCCAAAGCGTAGTGACGGGCCAGGCCAGGTGAATTACCCCATTCCAGATTG
The DNA here is from genome assembly GCA_963277665.1 of Viscum album. Taxonomy (NCBI): domain Eukaryota; kingdom Viridiplantae; phylum Streptophyta; class Magnoliopsida; order Santalales; family Viscaceae; genus Viscum; species Viscum album. Next base: position 983,737,377 of record OY728157.1, read on the forward strand.
CCTGAACAATGGTGGTTGAGTCACTTTCGATCCATATTTTTCTTCATCCTTTTTTAAGGGCAAAATTGATGGCATGAATGACACCCATCATTTCTGCTTTCAATGAGGAAGCTATACCAAATTTTCCAAAGATACAACCATGGCACTGGCTAGAAGAATCTCTGAAAATCTCCCCACAGCCGGCAGGCCTAGGGTTGCCCTTTGAGGCACCATAAATATTCACTTTGATCCATCCTGGCATAGGAGCCTGCCAAAATACTTCAAAGGTACATTTGGGTTGTTGATAGATACCATCGACCTGGATTTTGCGCAATATCTCCCAGTCTCCAACAGAGTTGTTGTAGTGGACTTTTTGAATCGAAGCAACCTCATGGACTTCAATGAGAATCCTGGATTTTATTACATTAAGATTTAATGAGCATTTATTATAAATGATATCATTTCTATCATAACAGATAACATGCAGGAGCTCAGCAACGGTAGAGAGAAATATGTTTTTGATTTGCTGAGAAGCATCCTGAACAATTCTATTGCTTCCTAGATGGATTCTCAAGGTATAATCAAATTTATTCCTCCTTAGAGGATCAAGGAAAAAATAATCTTCACTTTTCCATTCAGTACTTTTTCCTACAATCGCATTCCCTTTGGGTTATGTAATTCCCTTGGGACCTTCCAGCAGTGGATGATGGGAATCTTCTTGGACATGGTGGGGGATTGTTTAGAGGTCTTCATGGATGACTTATCTATCTTTGGGATACTTTTGATGGATTCCTTATGAATGTTGAAAGGATTTTGTCAAGATGTGAGGAAAAAACCTCATCCTAAATTGGGAAAAATTCCATTTCATGGTAAAGGAATGACTTGTTCTAGGCCATCTGGTCTATCATAGAGGTATTAAAGTTGATAAAGCTAAGGTTTATATCATTTGTCACCTACCCTCTCCAAAACCTGTCAAGGAAGTGAGGTCCTTCTTAGGATATGCAAGTTTTTATAGAAGGTTCATTAGGAATTTCAACTCTATTTCTAGACCACTTAGTGCTCTTTTGGTGAAGGATGCTCTATTTTTATGGATAGAAAGCTGTGAGGAATCATTCTCTACACTCAATTCAACTCTTATCTCTCTACCTATCATGCAAGCTCCAAATTGGAAACTTCCATTCGAACTCATGTGTGATGCAAGTGACTTTGATATTAGATAAGTATTAAGACAACGGTGTTAGAAAACTCCATGTGTCATTGCTTGTGAAAGAAAATCTTTAAATGATGCACAAATAAACTACAACACCACTGAGAAAGAGTTTCTTTCTATTGTATTTTCTTTAGATAAATTCAGGTCCTATCTCTTAGGATCACCCATCATTGTCTTCACCGACCATTCAGCCCTGAAATACCTTTTCCAAAAACAAGATGCTAAGGCTAGATTGATCAGGTGGGTCATTCTTCTTCAAGAGTTTGATTTAACCATTATGGATAAAAAGGGTGTTGAAAATGTTGTAGTTGATCACCTCTCTGGGATGGAATTCAAAAAAAACTCACATCACCTTTATATGTCTGATTCATTTCCTGATGAGAACCTCTATTTTGTGAGTGATTTCCTATGGTATGATGACATAGAAAACCACTTGGTTACAGGTGACATTCCAAAATTTCTCAGGACCCAAGCTAAGAGGAAATTACTTTATGATTTTAAACACTATGTGTTTGATGATCCTTATCTCTTCAAGTTTTATCCTAATCAAATCATTAGGAGATGTGTTCCTGAGTCTGAGCAAGAGTCCATTCTAATATTCTATCATACAGAGGCATGTAGAGGCCACTTTTCCATAAATAAAACCACTGCAAAGGTCCTCCAAAGTGTTTTTTACTAGCCTAACCTCACTAATTATTCTTATCAATTATACCAAATTTATCCTCAATGTTAAAAATTAGGATCCCTTACCAAAAGGAATTAAATTCCCCTCACTCCAATTCTTATCGTTGAAATATTTGATTGTTGGGGAATTGATTTAATGGGACTATTCCCAAACTCTAGGGGATATCTATACATCATTTTATCTATTGATTATGTCTCAAAAATAGGTTGAGTCCATTCCCACTAAGTCCAATTATCATCAAGTTGTGATTCGATTTCTAAAAGAGCATATATTTTCTTGATTTAGAATTTCTAGAGCTATCATTAGTGATCATGGAACCCATTTCTGCAAACAAATATTCTCTTCACTCATGTCTAAGTATGGGATTTCTCACAAGGTTTCCACTGCCTACTGTCCTCAAACCAATGGTCAAGCTGAGTTGGAAAACAGGGAAATTAAGAAAATTCTTGAAAAAACTATCAATCCCTCTATGAAAGATTGGTCTGAGAAACTCTTGGATGCCCTTTGGGCATATCATACTGCTTTCAAAACCATCCTAGTCATGTCACCATATAATTTGGTTTATGGAAAAGCATTCAATTTACCTGTTGAAATTGAGCATAAGGCCTTTTGGGAAATCAAAAAAATGAACTTTGACATTTCTTTGGCTGAATTAAAGATGAAATTAGATCTAAATGAACTTGACGAACTTAGGAGGGATGATTATGAAAATTCAAGGATAAATAAAGCTAGATTTGAAGCCTACCAATCTAGAAATATCAAATTCAAACACTTTAAACTAGGAAAATTTGTGTTTTGGTATACTTAAAAACTTCATTTACACCTGGGAAAGTTAAGGTCTATATGGTAAAGTCTATACATAGTGCATCATGTGTAACCCCATGGGGAAGTAGAGATTTTGGATCCCACAAGTGGATATATTTTCAAAGTCAATGGATATAGGTTAAAACCATTCATTGAATCATTCAATAAATAGGAAACAAAGGATGAGTTAACTGAGCCAACCTTTAAACCAAAAAAAAATTGATAGATTTAGTGTCCATGTCAGGATAATGATGTTAAACAAAAGCATTTCATGGGAGGCAACCCGTGGTTTTTTTGGTTCCAATCATTGTGAATCGTCTTTATTTTTTAAATAGTATTAATAAATCAATTTTATATTTAAAAATAATAATTAACTCTAAATATGATAGTACCATAGGCTATTGACATGTTCTTCTATTATGAGTTTGGATGGGTATGAAAGGGGAACGTCATATTCATCTATGTCATGTGGTGTGATCCTTGAGTAATACCTTACCCTAAAATTTAAAAAAAAAAGGAAATGTATCATCAGTTTATTTTTATTTTTATGTGTTTGAAGGTTAAAAGAAAAATAATAATAATAATAATTAAAAAAAATTAAAGTGACACGTCGTAGGTCATGGGGAAAACCCTGTCACAACTAGTGAAGCCGCAGGGACTCAAACCTGGGACCTAATGGAGATAGGGGCACGTTCTTACCACTGACCTATGGCTTATAGTGCTTCCTTATTCTATAATTTTTTTATATAAACGTATATTTTACTTTTTTTATTATATGAATATATATATATATATATATATATATTGTTTTGTTTTTTCGTTTGTTTGTTTTTCCTTTTTCCACTAGGGAACTCTAAAAGTGACATGAAGATCAAAGGAGTAATCAGGAGTGTCGTGAAATTCAACTTCAAAAAACCAGGTGACTTTGTTCTATATTTCATATTTCAAATTACTTTTAGAACTCCTCTCATCTACCTCTACCCCCTTACAAATTTTATTTTCTTTAAACAGTGGGGATAGTGTTATTCTATGTTGGGGGTGAAAAGAATGAAAAAAATATATTAATTTTGTGTGTATAAAAAAATGTGTGGAAGGAAAATTTTCATTAACGGTGAACATGATAATACACATTGCACACTTTGAAACCGAATATCAAATAATTTTCCATTCCCTAATTCTGATTTTAATCCATGTATAATTTCATGAGCATATATTTTGGAAAGTGTGGCTGTCTAATGTGAAATTTCATTATTTATATTTTCACCCAAATAAAAAAAATATCACAACACACATCCTTTGGATAGTGGGGTATTAGTTTGAGATCATGGGTTCCCCCAAATAAATATCATAGGTTGGGTGATCATTTTAGTTTTAATATGAGTATTCAATAAAAAAATAAAAAAAACAATAAATTTGTGTGTAGAGAAATGAAATGACCTAATGTGTAGATTTCAGCACTTAGGGATCATAACTCCATAGTTTTCTGGCCCAAAGTTAATAATTTTATCTCTATTTGTGGTAATTTTACTTTGTTTTTTACAGATTTAACTCAAGATGATGCCCAAGTATGTGGGCTTCACTTGGTGCCCTAAGGTCTTTGAGCCTGGGAGTCATCGGCAAAGTCTCGCTACATGGGTTGACTCTATTGAGTGCAATTTCAATTACCATGGAAATATTGAAAAAAAAACAAAACTAATATACAAAAAATAAAATTTAATAGTCACCTTAATATAGAAATTTGATTCCACCTAGTGCTTCCATCATTCCCCCCTTGAATAAAGATGAACCCCCATGTCTATTGTGATGCATAACACATCATCACGCTTAATTGATATTGGATGAAGTATAACGATAAATTTAAACAAAGAAATGGGCTTAGGGTTGGGATATTCTTATAAAAATATATTTTATTAAAATATTTTGATGGGTTTCATGATTTTTTGGTATAAGTGTTCTTGGTGATCAATGTTTATTAAAAGGTTTTTGGAAAAGGGAATTGAATTTCATGTTTTTGAGATACATTTTGCTCAAGACTAGAAAAACTCAAGTTGGGGGCTGTGATTAGCCACATAAGTAGGATAATATTCATTTATAATATATATTATTCATGTGATTTATTATTTATTAACACAATTTTTAGTGCATTTTATTCTTTGAACATTAATTCACATTATGTTTGTAATTCCCTCTTAAAATGCACGATTACATGGTACATTTTTGAACACCTCATAAAATAAAAAATGGTATTGATTTTATTTTTATATTTAATTTTAAGGTTTCTCATTACATTAGTAATAATTCATACTTTTTGGTTACTTGAATATTCATATTGGAAGACCACCAAAGTAGGCCTTGAACAAATAACATTCTGGGTGAAGTGAACTGGACAGCAGCCCGATAAAAATACTGTAGCGGCCAAGATCCAAGCCCAATAATTCTAAAAATTTAACTGAAGATAGAGGATATCAAGGGTAAATTTTAATAAAGTAGTTACAAGAGCTAATTTAGAGTGTTAAAGGGATTTTCATGTGGAACAATTTAGAGATAAAATTCTAGGCCAGATTTTGTGGCCCAGAAAAACAACCCACCATTTTACACATATCTCACAAACCAAATATCCATTTTGGATGAAACTTTACAAAAACTCAAGGGACATCTGTATATTCATTTTTTTATTCTATGGACCACCTGAATTTGGCCATATATATACTCCTTTAGGCGCCTTTTTTTAGTGGATTCTAGTTGGCTCTTATTGATTGTCAAGGGTGGAAAAGTCCACTCTCCCTTAACTTTCCACCCACCTAGGCCCGCCACCATTAATTTAGGTGACTTCCACTATTTTTGGATAGACCCAAGGCTTAAAAAATTCCTATTTAAGGTAGTTTTAATGAATGATTTGAGGATATTTTGTTCTTTCTTTCATTGTAGTGTTATGCTTCCACTTTTCCTTTTTAATGTTCTTCCTCAAATGTAAGTTATTCAAATCACCATAGTTTTCTTATAAAACTTCTTCTTCTTCTAATTTTTTGTTCTTATTATTAACACGTTGATACCATTTCTTCATGGTATGAATTTATTCACACCAAACCTAGTGAGATTTATCACATAACGGTGGAGTGTTTGTTACTTTGTTTTTTTTCTTCAATTCCTCCCTCATGAGTCTACTTCTCGCTTCCATTAAGATCATAGGATCAATGGAGGGCTAACCCACTTATGGGTTGATCCAAGGGAGTAGCAATGGGATAGATGGTATGTTATTTATCACTCCATTAATCTCTAATCACTTCTTCTAAATGATATTTTTATTTGATGATTTTAAAACTTCTTCATCCTTATTGAATTTTAAGGCCACACACTTCAAGTGCTAATACGAATCTTTACCTTGGAGTGCTCATAAATATTATCCTCCAATTTTATTGGTGATTAGTATTAAATTGTGTTGGTATGAACTAGTAATTGATGAAGTTTTTTGATCTCCTTGAATAAAATCATCTCAAATATAAGAAATTGAATTCGCTAAAGAGCCACCCCTTATAATAACCTAGGATCAACCCTTCTCATAATTTGAATTCACTTAAGTAACATAGTTTTCACTTAAAACTATTTAAAATCAACCCAAAGTTGTCCAATTAATATCTAAACTTAAGCTAGTATACATTTTACTGCTTAACCCTAAAAACATGGGTAAATTTGGGTGAGACCATTATGCTCACTACTTTTAGTATGAAACCTTTCTTTTGTTTAATGACAAATGATATGCTCCCATATTCATGATTTATGATACCTAATTCTAAAACATAATATTCTTCTCTAGGGATGTTGTAACACCATGAAAATTTAGTTAAAAGAATAATAATCATGTTATCTTTCTTAACACGCAACATCGATCTTTAAGCAAATTGTGATATATTATAAAAATTTTATAATAGCCTAACCATTAAATTGGAGGGTATAAATATGATTAAACACAATATAAAATACATTTATAATTTTTTTACACAATAAAAAATTATTTATTAATTCTTAGGTAATAAGAACTCAATTTTTATTGAAGTCATTATATGCTTCAAAATACATTTTCTTCAAAAAACGATTTTTCTTGAATTTTATTCATGGAAATTATAATTAATTTTTGAAACTTTTAGAAATTTTATTTTATAAAAAATAAAATCATTTTATAAATCAATATATCAAAATTAAATTAATTTTAAATTTTGGGATTTTTCTTAAATGATTGGTTTTCATTGAATAGTGAAAAAAAATATTTTTGAATACTGTCACTTCTTCTCATTAAGTTAAGTAAATTAAAAGTCCCATTATATTTTATATTTGGTTTTAAATTGAAATATGATCCATTATATTTATAATAATATAATTAATTCCATTTTAATCAGTAATATTCATGAATTTTATATAAGTTACTTTTTATACTTAAAAATGCATTTTTCTTAAAACTGTTTTTCAATATATTTTATGAATTTATATTAAAATTGGTTTTTTCTATTTCTAGAGATTTAATCTTGAGAAATTGATACCATGTTTTGAATCAAGTGGTTTAAATTTGGTAAATAGGTCCCTTTTATTTTTTAGTCTTTATGAATAGTAATCGTGTTAAATATTTTTCACCTTAGTAAGGGTAAAATGGGTAAAATCAGGTTAAAACAATGAAGTAAGGTCTCAAAATCAACCCAAAACTTGGATTATTTTCATTTTATGGGATAAATTAGACCCTATTCATCAATAAATCTAATATATGGAGTTTTGGTGTCATTTTCCCTTGATAATGACATTTAAATTATTTTAAGTAAAGAAATTTCCAAAATGTCACTCTCTTGACTTTAATATCTCTAAAAATTTTACATAAGGATAAAAAGAGGATAAGATTAGTTATAAATATTTTTTTTAAATATTTTTTTTATCATGGTAATTTATTTTTTATTTTTAGGGATAAAATAATGACCTTATATGCTTACGCAACACTGATACAACATTTATTCAATTAATAGAAAAATAAAATAAATTATTTTAAAAATAATAAAAGTAATAAGATTTGGATTAATTATTGAGTTACACAAATTTTTTAGAAAAATATGAAATATTAGGGAATTATTATATTCAAATTTAATCATTTTTGTGGTCACTTTAGTTTCAAAATAAATAAAAAGTTTTAAAAATTACATTAATGATATTTTATGAAAATAATATTTTATTAAATTATTTAAAAATCATAAAAATATTTAAAGAGGATAATTTGGGTAATATATGGTCTAAAATTTCATACCTAATTTATTTATGAGCCAATTTTTACCTTATAATTAAAATTATAACCCTTTAAGGTTAAAATAGTTATTACCACGATTAAGGTTAAAAATGGTTAATAAAGGGGTTATTCAAAAAAATAAGCTTTAAATGACACAAAAACCAATATAAATTTCATTGGTTTAGGATATTTCGACCTTATCCTATTTTTATTTGAATATATATCCATTTTTAATCTTTTTTATTGACAAATTACTTAATTATATTTTAATATTTTTAGTAATTTCAAGTGTGTCATTTCCCTCCCTTATAAAAGGATCCCCCATCTATCTTTTATTTACACCAAATTGAGCCATATATTTTTACCAAAACCTACCCAATTATATTATAAACATCCATATATATGGATTATATGTACTTTTCTTCTTGAAATACCACTCCAAGGGTCCTTAAGAATGAATCTAAAGAAGGATTACCGAAGAAGAGGTAATCGTCTTACCCAACCTCTTTAAATTTATTTCTTCTTCTAAATCCTCTAAATTTGTGTTATTCATAATAAAATAATAAATTCAGTATAATAAATATACTAAATTTTTATTACAATTATGTAACCACCAATATCCACCCTCTATTCTATCAAATGGGAAGTGAAAGTATTGCTCATGTGTATGTGTGGATTACCTCCTCCACGTAGTGATACAATTCATTTTTCATCGCCATATTTCATGTATGGTTATTTTGATGGGTTTAAATATGATATATTATATTTATGACATAATTATTATTATTAAATTATAATATCATATCTACCTTTTTACCTTATAATCTATTGGAAAATGATAATGTTCATTTTGTGTGTGTGTGAACTACCCCCTCCACGAAGAGATGTGATTTTCTTTTCGATTACACTTTAAATGGATGGTAATAAGGATATATTTAATGAATATATATTATATATATTATATAATAATTATTATTTAAAGGTTAATTATTATTTACCTTTATTTCATTCCATCCATCAAAAAGTGAAAACAATGTTCATTCGTACGTACGGCCTGTCATCTTCATGAACAGTGTAATTCATTTTTCTATATATATCCTTTATGGGTGAATATAAATATATATATATATATATATAATTAATACATATTATATTTATATCATTGTTAAAATTCTTGATATGATGTATCCATGATCAAATTACAAGGATATAAACTACCGAATCGAAATTCTCTTCAAAAACTAAACAATTAACAGCTATAAACAATGATTTTAATAAGAAATTATTAATAAATAGGTGTTAAAATATTATAAGTGGGTCATATATGATATAATAATTATTTATATAAATATTTTATAAAATTATAATAAATTTAAATTTATTATACATGACGTTAATGTGCTTTTGAAAAAAGTCGAACTCAATGTAAGGGCTTCTCGTATCACTTTTATTTCTGTGAGACATATGACATATTTTCCACTTGTTTATTTTGTGTTGTGTATATACTATACATGAATGTATTTTATTATGATTTTCATGTAAATTACGGGTATTTTAAAATCAATCAAAGGTTCTATCTTTCATAATTTTATTATTCAAAAGTTACCAAAGTGGTAAGGTTTTTATGTTACAATATCATTGTTTATCGAAATTTTTTATGATTAAGTTTATGATGATGAAAATTAATGATTTTTCTCTCAATATTCTATAGAATTTTATTATCTTCTGTTTATTTATGTATAATAAATGTTTTCATTTCATTTTCCTCTCTTTAAGTACTCAATATATGCAAAGAATTTTTTTAAAGAAAAACCTACTTTATTTCTCTTTTTATTCAAAAAAAAAATTATTCCATGTCTGTGTTTTATAAAAATTATTTACATAATTTTTTTATAATTATTATATGATTTTTAAAAGTTTTATTTACTCATGATTTATTTTTACAAAAAAAAATTAAAATTAATTTCCGGGCATTTTCCAAACAAGGTACTATTTACTTTTTACTAGAAATGTAAAAGAAATATTTGTTTTAACATACACGACATGAACAAAATTTCCCACCACCATTACCACTCAATGATTTTAAGATTTCTTTACAATTTTATAGGGTTATTTTTAAAGGAAATTATTTTCTTAATATTTGTGGAATTTTTAGATTTTAAATAAGTGATTTTAAAGTGAAAATGGTATTTTCTTCAAGAAATGTTCCTATGGTATTTTAAAGTCATTTTTCATCTATAATAACACCCTTTGATGTTAATTATGATTTAATGGGGTTATTATAAAATGATACTAACCTTATTATTTCTATGGATTTTTTATTATTATGATAATGATATTTCTATGAAACCCATTTATTTTTCAGGTGTTGTTCTATGATGAAATGTTGAAATGTTTATAAAACTTCTTTCATTTACACAAGTTATGATATATGTTGAATGATTTATGATCTTATGATAAACATATTAAAGGATTCTGATTATGTGATGGGTGGGTCTAGAATTATACATCCCTCTAATTCATTAGGTTAAGATAGATATCTTATAAGATAATAAGGAATGGAATGGGGAGTGAACCTAGTTTAGTAAGGGAATTTTTCTACTATAATAATATTGATATTGAACCTTGACTAAGGATGTAATGGAATTGGGGAGTGAACCCAATCCACTATGATAATATTGAAAGATATCCTTTTCTAAGAAAATTACTTATTGTACTTATGTGTATGCGACAAAATTATGTTTTATGCCAACATTTTTATTTCATGGATCATGTTATTTGATTCGTTGATGATTCATATCTTATGAATGATCAAGATTTATGTCATGAATCAATATTATCTATGATATGCATGGTATGGTTTTTAAAATTTTATTCTCATATTATAATACCCTTGTGATTATTTTATATTTAAGTGATCATTGATATCTCTTGTGTTTACCCTGACTAAACATTAGAGCTCGCCCTTTCTTATGTTTCCTTTCACTGGGTTATGAAGAGTGGTTTTAAGTATGATATGTCTAAGAATAATACTAGCTATAAAGAACTCAATAGGTGATGGTGTGAGTATATTATGGACATGTTGTTTATGTATCCAAGTTTCTAAAAATGCTAGACATATATGATTCTGGAATAGATCATAATGTTATGAAATGAATATTCATCTATTAATATATAATATCTATGTATAGAAAGTATGGATTTCTATAGTTCGTATCAGAACAAGGTTTAGTTATTTTTGGAAACTAGGATGAGAAAAAGTTAGTGACAACCCTTAGGAAAATCATATGTATAGGATAAAAAACTAAGTTATGGTAAATAAAGGAGTGTGGTTCTCCAAAAAAACATCCATATATTGATAATATAAGTGGATATGGTTTTATAATAGATGTATCCAGGGATAAAGGCCCTAAAAATAGTTGGTTGAGTATATCTTGGACACCATTTTGGTGCATGGTGATCGTTCCATTATTATGATCCTAGATTGACACTCTCAAGGGATATGCTTGCGTTAATTCACATTTTATTTACGAAAAATTATAAAATATTTTAATATATGATGATCATGGATTACCTAGTCATATATTGAAAATAATTCGTCATGATTTAGATATCTTGTAAATGATTTTTTGTGATTATATGGTTTCTCACTATGATTATTATATTTCACACTATGGTTTTTGGTTCTAGTGAATGGATGGAACCAAGATGAATTTTGTTAACAATTAATGTAATGGAAAATAGAATTATTTTACTTATAAGAAACCAAATGAAACAAGATCTATAATTTGAAACCTTATGATTATGCCTAATCAGCTATATTTTTTACATGACTAACAATATCAACTTGGGTGAGTTTCTAGACACACCTAATAAGAGAAAAATAGAGTTTCATTACTACTATGGAGGGAAGAATATTTGGTTTCCAACATGTCAACTGTGTGGGAATAATCACCTAGGGAAATGTCTCAAAGAATGGGATGATGTTTTGGGTGTTGAAAAGAAGAATATAGAGAAATTAATTTTCAAGGAGAAATGAAAAGTTTGGTTAACATAATGGATGAGAATAATGGTTTTCCTAAGGTATCATTAATGATTGAATGTTTTAAATGTGTAGAATATGGGCATTATGTAAATCAATGTCATAAAGGTAAATATCAAAAAAGTATCAGTAAGGTTGTACAATTAAATGTTTTTCTATTAATGATGAAGATAATATGAATGACATATGAAAAGAATGAGGTATTATGGAATAAGATATTGAATACTAGTTAATGGTTTAATAAGGAAGTGGGATGATTAAAGTGTTTATGTATTAGAATTTAAGAATTATGTTTTATAATTATTTTTATCAATTATATTCTAGTTATAAGAATCGTGAAACATTTAAGGATTATTTTGGGTTTGTTTTTCTTTAAGGATTTTTAAGAATATATTGAATGGTATTGATTCCCTATAAAATTTATTTAATGGTAGGGTGATATTTTATGGAAAACATGTGATTAAGGGAAATGCAACCCTTAATATATGTCTAATGTTGAAATAATAATGTTTAGTTTAGATAAATATATTATTGATAAATTAAATTGGATAGTATTAATGGCCTTATAATTGATTACTAATTTGATTACAAAGTGGTTTATGTTATCTTTGATGGAGTTTAAAGAATTTTTTGATTCATATAATATATCTAATAATCTATTATTTTATTTAAGGAATAAATATAGATTAAATTTTTGGAATCATGTATGTTTTCATTGAGGTTTTATGGTAATTCACATTATTACCATGTTTTAGTAGAATTTATGGTCAATGTATTCACATATTTCACATGTTACATTTAGAGATAGTTTATTTTGTTTGGGGGATTAATGTTAAGTTGAAAATGTACTAACCTTTTTTCTAAATTTTTGGATTTTTCATTTGGTTAGACATATTTTGGAAGGTCTTTAAGGTTAACTACTTATAGAATAGTTTAAGTTGAACTTTGGGAATTATTGTTTGAGGGTAAAGTATGATTTATCATATTGTATAACTTCTACTAATCATTTTGGTTTTGTTAAATATATAGAGATAGGAGGAATTAATTTTCATTATTTTATGGATATTATGATTCTTTAAAAGTTAATTTTAGTGTTTTGGGCATGAAAAAACAATCTTGAATATTCATTTTATAGAGTATGATATAAAGTGGAAATTTATTAAAGCACAAAAAAAGTATGAAATTATACTTATGATTTGGAACAAAATCAAGTAATTATATTTTCTCATTTTCTCTATATTGATAGTAAAATAATATATCAACTTTAGGAAAAGTGTATTGAAATAAAATATTATATTTTTACCTTCATTTCTAATGAATTTATGGTATTTTCACCCATCATAGATTTATGGTTTTATGGTTATTGAATTTCTCATGACCATGTTCTCTATCACTCTCTATTATCCCTTAGATTCTATTTTTATCCTCTATTTCTATAATATAACTCCACACCAATGTTATCCTTATCTGGAAACATGATTTTGTTTTATTCCAGATAACCTTTATATTTCCAACTTTATCTTTTAAAAATAATTTTTATCATCCCTATGTACGATGTGGATTTTCAAAAAAGGTATTTTCAAATATTGAACCTTTTAATAGATAGACAAAATTTCTAGGGTGATATTTATGTAAGGGGGAATGTAAGACATTTAAATTTTAGTTAAAAGAATAATAATCTTGATAGCTTTCTTAACATGAAATGCCAAGAATTAAGAAAGTTTTTATTCATTATAAAAATATTATTATATCCTAGCCATTAAATTAGTGGATATGAATATGAGTAATCACATTATAAAATAAATTTATAATGTTATTACTCAATATTGATTAATTATTAGGTAATAAACATACAGTTTTTATTGAAGTTGTTTTACGCTTCAAAATAAATTTTCTTAAAAATGATTTTTATTGCATTTTGTTCATGGAAACTATAATTAATTTATTAAACTTTTTGAAATTGTATTTTAAAAAAGATGAAAATAATTTTTGAAATCATTGTACCAAAATTAACTTATGGTTAAATTTTTAGATTTTTCTAAAAGGATTAATTTTCAGTGATTAGTTAAAAATATTGATTTTTCAAATATTGTCATTTATTTTCAATAAATAAAGTAAATTAAAATTTCCATTATATTTTCGATTTGGTATTAAATTCATATATGATCCAATTTATTTGAGAAAATCAAATTAATAATATTTTAATAAACAATATTTATGATTTTTATATAAGAAAATTTTTATTCTTAGAACACATTTTCCTAAAAATGGTTTTTCATTGAATTTTATGAATATATAATAAAATTTATTTGTACCATTTATAGAGATTGAATATTGAGAAATGGATTCCATATTTTTAATCAATAGGATCAAATTTGGTAAATATATTCCTTTTATTTTTTGTCTTTATGGATAGTAACTGTGGTAAATATGTTTCACCTTAGTAATGTAGGATCAGTATATATTTAATACTGATTATAGAAACATAAGAATATACTTATATGGATATAATTACAAGAGGGGTGAATTTTAGTTTTAAAAACTTTGTTTAAAATAATTAAACTATTTAACCCAAATCATTTTTAAGTAGGTTATTAGACTCGTCCCTCATTCTGATTAACAAAGTCACAGAATCAGAATCATAGAATGTCTGATTATATCAGAGTAAAAAATCACAATTATTATGTATCTGATTTATCAAAGTTTTTTTATTATCATAATAATAATAATAATGATAAAACAAAAACAAAGTATAATGTTGAATACAATGATCAACTTCTTATTACATGCAGCAAAATTGAAACACTTATAATAATAAGCAATAGTAATAATGACTTATAAGATATTATTAAAATTATAACTCTTTTAACATTATGATAAATTTGGTCAATAATGTTGGATAAAGGTATCCATTGTTTTATAATTATAGTAAATTTTGTCTTTCCTTACCAGAAAATCTCTCGATACAATGATCGAAATTGCTCTATCTTCCTATCCCCGGAAGCCCTCGATATGATGATTAGATTTTTCTTCCTAGACATGGAATTCCTTGATATGATGGATCATCTCTATCTTACTATCACTATAAGTCCTTAATACAATGTATTGGATTCACTGTCTTCCTATCTCTATAATCACTCGATTGTAACAATGATTAGATGTGAGTTACGATTACAGAAAGTTCTTAAAGAGAAAACCCTTATGAGGTTTCCTTAGAACAAAAACTTACTAAATAAAACACTAAATAAGAACAATCAGTTCACTTAAATCTCTCTTTATAGTCAATTAATTAACTAGAAAATTTTCTCTCTCCAAAATATTCAAATTACCTAGTATTTATAGGTATCTTCCCAACAGTCACATAACGGCCATATTTCAAAGTTTGTTGCAATGGCCTCAAACACCTGGAACTTAAAAGCTCGTCATAACTGAATGTATGATGTAATATTTATTAAAACCATTATATATTTAAAGATATTTTTTATATTATAAATAAGTCTTCTAAATATAATTATAAATTTCAGTTAGTCCGATGGACTTCCTTACGATTTTCATTATGATAATATTTATGAGTGTTAATATAATTTTATTGCTACCAGTATCAGTTTGATTATCAAGTCATTTTTCAATATGAAAGACATGACTAAATTATAACTCCTAGTCTAATAAATTTTAGTCTTATTAATCAGACACATGCTCATTATGATAATCTTAATAAATAAATATAAATTTGATATTTGTGATACTTTAGAACTTTTTTAAGTATGGTAAAAGGTAATTTTTTATACAAAAACATTCTAAAACACTTAGGACATAAAAATTTAGTAAACATGTTTTTAAGAAAGTTTTTGTGATTTCCAAAACTAAAGAAATAAAAAAGTAATAAGTACAACTTCTAACTCAACAATCACCCCCTTTTTGGAAAGCACAAACCCCAAAACTTAAATAAAAAAATAACATTGAAAAACTTACAGTCCATTATTCTTTTAAGTATTATATATTCAAAGTTAATCTTTAAACCTTAACTCCGACTAAGTTTATAACTCCTCTAAATATTATGGATAGTACGATGTTGAATATGATGAAATCCCCCTTAGGATAGTATCTTCCCCTAAGGACCGTATTCTCCCCCCTTAATAAGATATTCTTATCCTTTATATTAAAACTCCCCATTTATAAAAAAATTATCCCCATTTATTTAGGAATTATCCCTTTGATAATAATTTATCACCCTTTCTATAAAATTTTTCTCTTTTGTGATTTCAAAAAAGGAATGTATAAGAGCTCATAGTTTCCTGAAATGTTAGAAAAACAGATATACAAAACTATATAATGAACTAACTAATCATCCAGATAAAGTATAAAATCAAATTAAACCAATCATAATTGTAAAATATTCAAAAAAATGGAATTGGATGAAATAGTAATTCAATCATAAATAAAATTTCAAATTTTTCACAAAAACAAGTACAACAAGAGTTCAAAAGAAAAAAAAGCAGTCTTTCATCACTAGGGTCTTCACAAAGGCCTTTATCTTTTTGAACTCCTTTCAGTCTTTCTCCAGGTTCTCAACTTTCTCATCCAAAGTCCTTAGATTCTTGAATTCCTCTAAAAACTTTTTATTCTCCTTCTTTATAAAGAAAATATTGGCTTCAACATATTGGATTTTGGTCATTTCAAGTTCCATGTCATGGATATTCTTTTTCATAGCATTAGCTTCCTCAAATCTTTCATCGGTTATGTCTCTAAAATCTTCAACAAAATTAAACATTTCTTCCATGTCTTTAGATAACTTATTAAAGGATTCAAATGATTCTACCATGAAATTCTTAATATCATAAAATTCTTCATCATGGATTTGAATATCTGAATCAACTTTATGAGTCTACTTCACTATTTGGTTGCACACTTTTTTATGATTCTGAGAGGTTTCTTGTAATATCTTTAACTCATCTTAATTCTAAATCACTTTCTCTATTGAAGATTTTATTTAATCTAATTTTTGATTTATACATTCTTTAATAGGCTAACCTCTTACTTCAAGACTTGTAAAATAAGGAATTTTTCCTTTTATTCTCTTCAACACGTGAACAATATAGTCAAATCCTTCAATAGTTATTGTTTTAGCAGAGTCTGATTTATCTTAGTGAACTTTAGAAGGTTTTATTCTTCTATTACCAACTTTTGATTCCTTTCCTTTATTATTTTATTTCTTTGAAATAGCCTTTTAAATTTCTTTAGAAACTTTTTTATTATCAACTTCCTTATCATAAGACAATTCCATGATATCTACATCATCAGTGCTGGCTTTATCATCAGCTTTAGTCTTCTACTATTGATTATCTTCCTATATTTTTATGATGATTTTTCTTCTTATGATGATGATGAAGATTCTTCTTCTTCCGAACTTCCAAATTTTTCTTATTTTAATTATTTTAGGGAAAGTATAATGATGGTGATGATGGTGATGATGATGATGATGATGATAATGATGAGTCCTATGATTTCTTATTGGATTGAGTCTTTTCACTATCATATGCCTCTTCATTATCATTCTCTTAACTATCATCTTATTCCTCTATAACTTATTATTAAATCTCTTCATATTCTGGTAATTCTACTTCACTATCTTTTTCTTATTTCCTTTCTCCATAAACCTTTTTATTAATTTCTTTTTCAAGATCATCTTGAAGTTTTATTACAGTTCTCAAACCACCCTTACCATATGGTTTCGGTTCCAGTATATTTTCAAGAATGATTGGGACCAATTATTCATCAACCACTTTTTCTTTTCCTTTTTATATGACACAAGGAACATCAGTATGGACAATGGAAGTTTATTTAAGAACTAACCTTACTTCAGAGTAAACTTTATCAGTTTTATATTCTGGTAAAATAACCTTATCAAAGGCTCTTTCAACTCCTTTTAAAATATTTTTACATATCTTCACTTCTTATAACCTTTTATTTTGCTTCTTATTCTTGGATTATTCTTCCAAGGTTTATACAGCTTAAATTTTTAAATATTTTTCCTAATTGAGGTCAAGTATTATCTCTAGATCCCCATATTTCTTAATAAATTTCTTTTTCATCCAATCATCAAAAACTCCACTAAGAAATTTCTTTTTATTATTTTATTTATTTGTTGGGGAGTTTTTAACCTTCCTCTTCTTCTTCTTATAAAAGTTTTTCAAATTTCTTGATTGATCTGCCTTCAATGCAGCACCACCAACTTTCTCAACAAATTTATTTGATTTTTCATCAAAAACAAACCTCATTATATTCATCATATCATCAGTAATGAACAAAATATTCTCCCTCATCGGATATGATTTTTTGGAAAATTTAAAAACCTTCATACATTAAATAACCTTCTTACTTATAAAATAAGGAAACATATTGATCTTGGATTTGATTATTATGGTCTTTATGTTTTTGACTATGAGAAGGAAAAACTTGGAAAGATAAATCTTTCTCATGTTCACCAAGAAATCCAATATAAAAACATTTGATACCTTCAACATATCTCGGTTTCATTTTCACGTTATTAAAAATACTTTCATCTATAAAGCAACTACATGGTTGTTTGGAGTGATATGGGAAAATTTCCTAACCTTTTAAACTTCAAAAAATAAATAATCCTCATATTTTCTTCTATTAAACATTCTGAAATTATCCGGAAGCTTGTGTGAAGGAAAATATGCTTCACCTTCAGAAGGTATTCCAACCAAGTCTGTAAGTTTCTTATGGTACAACTTATATATATTTTTGTACATCATAAAATAAATTTTATCTTTACCATCATCCTTGAAAAACTTAATAGATACATAAAATTCATGAACCACGTTAGTATATAATAAATAAAATTCCTTATCTGGTTTCTCAACACATACAGATTCCTATCATTAAAAGAGGTAATATTTTTCAATGTTGAATCATACTTTTCATAGAAATATCTATCAACTAATATTTCTCTAAAAACATACCACTTTGAAAAATAATCTTTGGTGGCTATCAGATTCTGATCTAATTACGATGAAATAGATGAAAATAATAAATTTTGGAATGAGAAACTTGTAGGGTACAGTGATTCAGGAACAGAAAGTATGGAGCAACTGTTGTGGGACACAGAGGGATCCTTCTTTATATAGTCATAAGTTTTGATGATTCATCTTCCATATCAAAATCAATGGTTAAGATGAAATAAATCTGATTTAATGGTTGATATTGATCCGAATAAAAGTTTAAAGAAATTTTTTAAACTCTTAAAGTTTTATAAACATTTATCGGATTGAGGATGAATCAAATTAGGAAAACTTTTAAAAATTTGAAAAAAAATAAATTTTTTTATAAAAACTAAAATTATAACAACAAAAATTAAAGAACTAATGTAATGAAATAGTGTAAAAACTAAAAATAAAATAGAAGTGCCTTTTAGAGTGAATAGTTTCATCGATACGAATAAGCTGTTCTTCTTGGTTTTTATAGACTAAGCAGATTACGATAGTTTTAAAATAAAATATTTTCATTATGAAATCAAATTATGATATTTTTTCATATCAAACTAAATGCAGTAGTTTTAGAAGTAAAAACTGATTATGATAAAACTTGATTAAGAAAATTTAAATCTGAAATTTTTTAAAAAAATTTGAGTTCAACTATTTTATAACATATTCCTAATCTAATAATCATTTTTTAGAATTCTTAATCCTAAAATTTTATAAAAATTATTTTAGATTTAAAAAATCATTACGATAAAAAAATTTGAAAAACAAATATTTTTAGAAAACTAAATTTTTTGAAAAACAAGAAACATATTTACTCCCCCTATGAAAAGGAGTTACTTAATTTATGGATATGGATAAACAATAATTAGATATAAATTATTAATTTATGTTTATTATTCCTATAATCTTTTTAATGTATTCAAATATACTAGAATTAATAGGTTTTGTAAAAATATTAACAGGTTGTTTTTGCATTTTGATGAACTATAAAATGATATCTTCTTTAAGTGTGTGATCCTGAAGGAAATGGTGCCTTATATTTATTTGATTATCATGTGATTGGTGTTCTAGGTTTTTACTTATGGTAATGGAACTTTTGTTATCACAAAGTATCTTAGTTTTACTAAAAACATGTCATAGTCAGTGAGTGTGTGTTGCATCCATAACACTTGATCACAAAAAAAAAATCAATTGCCGCATATTTATCTTCAGTGGTGGAAAGTACTACTAAGTTTTGTTTCTCACAATACCAATAAACTAAATAATTTCCTAATAAATGACATGTTTTGTATGTGCTTTTTCTATCCATTCTATAACCACCAAAGTTAGCATCCAAAAAAATTTGTAATTCGAAACCATTTCTAGAAGAATAGAAAAGTATTAATTCCATAGTTATATTAAGATAACAAAAGAATATTTTCAAGCTTCTAAATAGAATTATTTTGGATTTTCGTAATATCTTACACATAAGAATACTTAAAACATTAAATATGTATGACTGGAAGTTAAGTAAAGTAAAGTTCCTAGCATTCCTCTAAAAATATTTTGATCAACTGGATGCCCAACCTCATCAAGATCTAAAGTATTTGAGGTATCACTAAGAGTACTAATACTTTTATTATTGTTATATCCAAATTTATTAAGAAGATATTTTATATACTTATGTTGATATATAAAATTTCCTTCTGGTTTTTGTGAAATTCTAAAACCAAGAAAATATGTTAACTCACCCATAATACTCATTTAAAACTTAGATTTGATGATATCTAGAAAAAAATATATAAAATATTATTGAGTTTATCTAAATATAATGTCACCAACATAAATTTGAACAATTATATTATTTTTATTAACTTATTTTATAAAAATATTTGGATCCACAACTCTTTTAAAAAATATTTTGTAAAAAAAATATCGTTAACCTATCATACTAGGCTCTGGGAAATTTTTTAAGTCCAAATAAATCATTAGTAAGTTTAAAAACATATTCAGGATGTTTTGTATTTTCAAAACCAGGATTTTTTTCAACATAAACTACTTCCTAAACATATCTATTATGAAAAGTACACTTCACATCCATTTTAAAAAAATTTAAATTAAAAAATGTTGCAAAGGATATAAGTATTCGAATAGCTTCAAGTATTGCTATTGGTGCATAGGTTTCTTCATAATATATTCCCTATTATTGATCATAATCTTTAGTAACAAGTCTATCTTTATTTATGACAATTATGTCATTCTCATCACACTTATTCCAAAAACCCATTTTACTCAAACTATAGAAGTTCTTATAGGTCGTTCAACTAGATTCCAGAATTTGTTCCTCTCAAACTTATTGATATCAAAATGAATTTACTTAATCTAATCCACATAACCTAAATCCTCATTGGGGTTTTTAGTTTCAAATTGGTATAATAAATCTAGATGTTCAATTTCATTCCTTAAGGAAATTCTAGTCCTAACTGGTTGATCTACATCACCAATGATACTTTCACTAGGATTATTCCTAAGAAACAACTGACTTCTTGGGTTTTGAAAATTATGTTCTTCAAAAATTGGTAGAAAATATTCCTAAGGAAAAACTTTATCAACTAATTATTCAGTTATTTCTTTTTGATAAGATGTTTATAACAAAGGTTGAAAATCAATTTTAGAAATAACATCTGAGGATGTAGGTTGAGGTTGTTTGAAAATAAAAGGTCCTCTTTTGTCAAAATTAGCATGAATTGTCTCCTAAAAAGTATAATAATTTTTATTAAAAACTCTATAAGCCTTATAAGTAGTGGAATAACCTAAAAATATTATTTCATTGGATTTAGGTGAAAATTTATGTAAGTTGTCTTTTGTATTCAAGATGAATAATTTGCAACCAAATACTTTTAAGTAAAAAACTTTTGGTTTTCTTCTTATTCACAAATCATAAGGATTTTTATTTAGAAAAGATATAATTAAAACTATATTTATAGTATAAAAATTAGTATTAACCGCTTCAGCCCAAAAACATTTAGCAACTGAGTATTCACTCATCACGATTCAAGTTATTTCTTTAATAATTCTATTTCTTCTTTCAACTACCCCATTTTGTTGGGGAGTTATAGGAACTAAAAAGTTATGTTCTATACCTTTATTACTACAAAAAGTTTCAAACTCATAATTTTCAAATTCTCTACCATGATCACTATGAATAATTATCATGGTTAGGTTTTTATCATTTTTAACTCAGGCTAAAAAAGTTTTAAAATAACTAAAGGATTCGTATTTCTTTGTGAGAAAATAAACCCATGTATATTTAGTGTAATCATCAACTAAGACATATACATAGAATTTTCCACCAATAATTTTAGGACAAAATAAGTCCATGTAAACTAAATATAAAGAATCATAAGTCAAGACTTCTCTAATAAATTTAAAACTTGACTTATGTTTCTTACCGTATTGAAAAGGGTCACAGACTTTTGAAGTATCAAACCTAAGTTCTGGTAGATCCTTAAAAAGTCTTTTCTTATCCAACTTAGATAATTATTTAAGGTTACATTTCACTAGCATTATATTCCATAACCAATATTGATCTTCCACTGCACTAATTCAAGATAATTCTTGGCTCCTATGGTATTCTAATTTAAGTGTATATACAATCTCATGCTGATTGGTAGAAAGAATAAATTCATCCTTTGAACTATGTAAAAAACATTTATCATTTCTAAAGTTCACAAGGTAACCTTCATCACATAATTTAATTATACTTATAAGGTTTTTCTTAATACCTTCAATAAAAAACATTTTAAATAAGATCTTTTCTAAGAAGAACAATGTTACCTATATCGATAATCTCCCCTAAGCATTATATCCAAAATTTACTTTACTACCTTTCATATTTATTATCTCATTGAATAAGTCTTTGTTTCCAGTCATATGTATGTAATAACCACTATCCATGGACCATATATTATTGTTGTCTGTATTGCCTTTGTTTTCCTAAAATCAACACAATTAGTTTTTTGGAACCCAAACCTTCTTGGTTCTGGTATTGTTAAAAAACAAAATTTTAGATAACCATATTTTCCCAACTTTTTTGGGAAAATGTCATTTCTTTTGAAAAATAATCCTTATAGAAACCTAGTGATTTAACTTTATTAAGAGAAAAATTCTTTTTCCAATTCCCACCACTTTGACATTTAGTGCAAAAGGGTGAACTTTTTGGAACAAATAAATTGTTACTAAGAACAAGTTTTTTATATGTAAACCCCATTATGGAATTTTTACCATGAGGTTTGATTTGTTTATACATTTTATCAAAATTTTATTTACCAATATTAAAGTTTGATAAAAGTTTCTTCAAAGAGAAAATTTCATATTTTAGTTTTACAACTAAATTATTTTAATCATTAGTAATTGTTTCATAACTAAGTTTATCGAGACTAATTTGTAAATTATTTTTATTAGAAATTTCTTTTTCTAAATATTTCGAAACAGTTTATTTTTCAAATTTTGTCTTATAAAGATATTTTGAGAGATCTGATATTTCATTTGTCAAAAAATGTATTCTTGAAATAGCCTTATCTAGTTTATCTATAGCATTATCATGTTTTTTATAGATTTTACGATTCTAATTTTCTAAAAGTTTAGAAAACTGAGAAACTTCATCATTAGAAGGTAGAGTATTATCTTCTACTGAGGAAGATTCTTCCTCAGATGATGTAGAATATTTCTCATTAGGATAATTAGTACTTAAATACATATTGGTCAGGGATTTAGTTGTGTGTACCTTAGCCATGAAGTATTGGTTTTAAATAGGTATATTAGCAAAAAAATATAAGTTTATCTGACCATAACTTAAATTATCTGAATAATTCTCAGTTGAATCACCTCTACTAGCACTACAAGTGTATTTGGATTTAAATTATTTCTTTCCTTTGTATTTTTAATACTTTTTGGCATTCCTTTATAAATTTATTTCTTTTCTATCTTCCCTCTTCCTCTCTGGACAATCTGGTCAAATATGTTCATCTTTCTTCCATTCATAACAAGTGACTTCATCTTTATTATCAATTCTATCTTTATGAACTTTCTTATATTGGTATTGTAAATATTTCTTACTGACTATATTATTTATCTTTCTTTCCATATTATCCAATTCATTCTTAGAATGTTCAAAAACACTTGAATCAGATTGAAAAACTACTTTCTCAGCAGATTATACTTTAGAAGGCAAGGTAGATGTTGTATCAAAGGAAACACCACCATTTTTCTTTTTCTTTTTCTCATCTTCTCTCTTGAGCCTACCCTCATACTTCATAAGGGTTCCAATAAGATTATCAATAGTAGTATTCTTTAGATTCCTTGTTTCATAAATAGAAGTTCTCTTTGATTCCCACAGTACTGGAAAGAGGGTCTAACCCCACGGAGCTATACCCATGGTTTATAAAACCATGGGTATAGCCTGATTATGGTTTATCTGTACCCATGGTTTTCAGTGAATTGGGGGTATAGACTATCAATACCAATGATGTTTACTTATCCATTGGTATAGATAAGTGAATAATTTCACCTCACCCTGCTCGCCCCCCCCCCCCCACTCTTCAGGTCACAACCCCCCCACCCCCACCCCCACACCACCCAGCAATTCCCTTTCCATCCCCCTACATTTCCCTCACTTGAATCCTCTTCTCCTCCTCCAGTCGATGGCATACATCCCCACTCCTCCTCCGGTCAGCGTGCATCCCCCCTCCTCTTCCTCCTCTAATCGAGAATCCCCTCCTAGGTCATGCATCCCCCTAGGTTGATATTTCCTTCACCCGATGCGCATCCCCACTAAGTAGAGGAGTTCATCTATCTCAAATAGAGTGAGAATTCAGTTATTTATTTTTTAATGTTTTTTATAGAGATTCTATGTATTTCACTAATTGTGGTTGGACTAGGGATAATAAAACTTGAGTTGGATGATTTTATGATGGGTTCAGGTATGTTTTTTGGTAATAGGTGAACATTTAATTACCTAATTTCTTTCTAGAGGTTGTAAATATGGCCTTCATATATAAGAAAAAATGGAATGAAGAAAAGTGATTTAGGAAGATTTCTTCTATTTCTAAGATTAGAAGTGGGACTTTAATTAGTATGAAGAAGAAATTTTATGGTTCATAACACACCCTCTTATTTCTTTTATTTTGTGTGGGTTTTGGTCTAATTAGAATTTCTTTTTATCCCAAAATACACTTGCTACAAGGACGTATTATCATGATACTACAAATGAAAATATTATCTAATGCATACTGTTTAAATATAAAGATGATGTATGTGAAAGGAAATTTTTTTATGGATAAATGTGATGTTCTTTTTTTATTCACATACAGTTGAATGGGTAACCATATTTTATTGAATTATAAACTATTATATAGATGAAAATTACCCTATAAATATGGAATTAACTCATGGGAAAGGTGTTAGAAACTTTTTTAGAGAATTTATTAACAAGAATGTATTTTTTTATTTTCTTCATGTAGATTTTTTCAATGAAATAACAACACTATATGAAGGATTCATTTTGTAAAATTATTTTCCTTCACAAAGAATTATATATATGTGAAGTGTTTTTTGTGTGAAATTTCCATTTTAGTGTTGTTTTATATCAATATTCTTTAAGAATAATTAACTCCTTTTAATTTATTTTTGAAACAAAAGTTCGTGAAGAATAAAATTATTGAACCAACAAAATGAGATAGGATACAGATTCTATGAATAGATCATATAATTTATGTGATTATAATTTCATGTACTCTTTAATAATTAAAATTTTGAGATGTTAAGAATTTATAGACATTAAACAGTATCTAATTTAGTGATATGTTACACATACTGATCTATAATGAAATTATCTCTTGTCAGGAATCATGAATAGGTGATCACATGCTACTCAGTTCATCTTGGAGGATAGAAAATTATAATCTTATCTATTATTTAGAAGATTGTATGGAGTAACTAATTGGGATTATATTGAAGAATCTATGATTGGTACATCTTACCAATTATAGTAAGTAGTTTTCTATTTATAATACTAAAGAATGTAATAATATTGTGTCCCTATTCTATTAATTTTTACTACATCCAAGTAAGGTTAAATTTTAAAAAAATTGAATTAGATCCTAATATTTCTATAGTGTTCAATATCAATATAATGAAAAAGTTATAAAATATCAACTTATTCACCCCCCCCCACCACAACCACCACCTTTCCAGTGGTGAAACACCTCTATTGGCTCTTAAAATCAGACCAAGTCACCCTACTACCATACTATACATGGTTAGAGTTTAGTAGATATATTTTGATGCTTATAAATAAATTATATTTTCTAATTGTATTAGGTACTATATATCACTTCATAACAAGATACTTGGTTCACATCTTAGTTATGGATGTGATTATGGGAGGAATTCATGACCCAATAATGGATCATTAAAAAATAACTCCATTAGATTAACAACTATGAAAATTAATACTTTTATGTTTTATAGCATCAAAAAAAGGGATTGTGTGTTAGATTTTAGCTAGATATGGGATGATAACATTATCATGGTATAGTTCAACTATAATGACACATACCACTCTATCATAGACATGGAACCTTACTTTTCCCATTATGGTTTACATTGTTGATCATCCCATTATAGGATAGAGGTAAGAATTTTATCTCTGATACTAAAAGAGTTGAAATTGGTGATAAAAAATAAGGCACTTGTGATACAAATGTGAATTAGATTTAACTATTAAGTTTTTATGTTTTAATAGTTTTATCTTTTATAGTATATATCTCTCTTTTAATTATGGTTTTCATTCTATATTGGAAGATAAATTTTTTTCCTTGTTATAGAATGGATAGAAGCTGGATGTATCGTACCGATCAGATTTCAATCAAGTTTCAAAATAATTTGGAGATTTTTTTAGATTTTTCACTTAATAATGCTTCATATAGAGGTTGTATACAGTGTCCATGCTATAAATGTGTTGAAAGACCATGGTTAAGCTAGGAATAAGTTATCTATTATATTACAAAATTTGTATTTCAAACAAATTATTTTTTTTTGGTATCACCATGGAGAGATGAGACAATATTCAACTGTTCATGAATAAAATGAAAGAAGTGACATGAAGAGTTTGATATTTTATCGGTTTCCATTTGTGTATCATCCTGAGAGAGATAGTATTCTAGTGTAAGAAGACATTGATATTAGTACACATGAATAAAATACTGAATATGATGATGTTGAGAGGGTGAAAAATTATTGGATGATGCAAAAACTCTAGTATATCAGGAATTTACTAAAATGACCAAGTTGGAATCTTTAATACAGTTATATCATGGGAAAACAATTTATGGAAATTCTAATACTACCATTGATTATATTCTTACATTTTTTGAAGGACTTGATTCCTAATGATATAGATATTCCCTCAAATAATTACAAGGCATGGAAGTTAATTAATTAGCTTGGATTTGCTTCTAATAAATTCCATGCTTGTTCAAAATATTATAGTTTATTTTGGGAGGAAACAGCTGGTTGAAATGACTATAAAGAATGTGGTACATATCGATGAAAGATAAATATAGATAGAACGCTATATTTTGTTCCATAGAAATTCATATGGAACTTTCCATTGATTCCCAAAATTCAAAATCTATTCATGTCTGCAAAAATATCAGCCAATATGTGATGTCATGATGATAAGAAAATTAAATTTAATGATGAGTTGGTTCATTATACAAATGGATTATCATGGCGGATATTTTATGCACAACATCCAGATTTTGTAGCTGAGGTGCGTAATGTCAGGTTGGGTATATCCTATGATGGTTTTAATCTGTTTGGTCAGATTCTTACTGCTCACAACATGTGACCAGTTTTTATTCATATTTATAATCTTCCATTGTGGATGTGTAGAAAAAACCTTTCAATTATTTGAGTATACTGATATTTGGACCTACGGATCTCAGTAATGATATATATGTCTACTTGTAGTCTTTAATAAGAGAGTTGAAACAACTTTGGTATTTGGGTGTGCGGACATTCGATGATTCTTTAAAGAATATGTTTCAGATATGTGATTCCCTCCTATAGACAATAAATGATTTCCCTACTTATGTAATTATGTCTAGGTGGAGAAAAAATGGAAAACTATCATGTCCCATTTATATGAATAATACACAATCAAGAAGGATTAAATATCTTCATAGTTTTAGTTTCATGGGGCATTGACGATTCTTTCCAATGGATCATCAATACAAGAAGAATCGTCAAAGGTTTGATAATACTATTGACATTGAACAACCACCAAAACGTATGTTAGGAAGTGATGTTCTTAATGAATTGAAAGATTTTAGTTTTTCATTATGGAAAGGTTAGTTGAAATCTAAAAAGAGAAAAACTATTGACACTAAATCCACTTACAATTGGAAAAAAAGAAGTATTTTTTTTGAGTTTCCATATTGGTATACCAATTTATTATGTCATTGTTTAGATATAATTCATATTAAAAAATGTGAAATGTTTCTTTCTATTATTATGAATATTAAGGGGAAGACCAAATATGACTTATGATCTCTTCGGGACTTGTTGGATTGGGTTATTCGACTATAATTTCATCATGTGTGTATTGGTGAAAACAAATAGAAAGTTCCTTGTGCTTCTTATGTGATGACACTATCATAGAAAGATTAATTTTTGGAAGTATTAGAGAATATCAAGGTTCTTGGTGGATATTCTAGCAACATATCTAAATGATTCAATAGAATATATGTGAAACTAAAATCCCTAAAAACTCATTATTATCACATCCTTCTTCATGAATTGATTCCAATAGCAATTCGGAATTTACTATCCAGTAATGTAAGGGTGACAGTGATTCGCTTGTGCCATTTTTTTAGAGACCTTTTTTCTAAAAGGTTATCCAAGTCATTCTTGATAAAAATGAATTAGGAGGTGCCATTAATTTTATGTGATGTGGAAAAAAATTCATCCATCTTATTTCACTTTCATGTTGCATTTAACAGTTTATCTTCAAATTGAAGCACTTCTTGGGGGACCAGTTTCTTTTTTGTGGATGTATCCTACTAAAATAAATATTTTCACAGTGAAATCATATATCTAAAATAAGAATTATCCTGAAGTTTTGATTGTGAGGGGTTATCTATCTCAAGAATATATGTATTTTTTTCAATGTATTTGTCTAATGTGACCACAATACATAACCATCCAATGAGAAATGAAGATGAATAGTATGGAGAAATTGAGCCCTCATTTCCATATCTTCTCCATAAAAGAGTAATTTTTGGGTCTTATACATTGGCTACATTGAGCCTTGAGGAGCGGGAGATAGACATTGCACAGTCTTGTTTAACTGTGGTTTGGTCGATGAATATATCAAGTAAGTAATTTGGATATTTATATGTTATCTCATATTATAAAATTTCACATATACCTTACACTTTTATTATCATTTTATGTAGGGAAAATAAAAAATTATAAGTAGACTTTATCGTTCTTTGTCTTTGAGAAGGAGAGAGGTTTTATATATCCTAGAGTTTCATATTTGGTTTAAATCAAAGGTATTACCATTACTTTAATTAACTTAAAATATAGATATCCATTTAACTATATTATTCATATATATTTTAGGTGTTGAGTTTACCTTTTGACTACGTTTCTCAAGAATTAAGAGATTTGGATTTTGGTCCTAATTATTTGGTTCATGAATTAAAATCTTTACTAATGAATGGGTATAAATTTGTTACAACTGATTGAGTGGTGAAAATGATAACACAACATGATGGCGTTATTTTAACCGCTACAACGGATTGTTATGACAGCGTATCAGATAGTCGGCCTCGATATGAATATGTGTATTATTATGTACTTGTTGAGAAAATATTTTTATTGGATTACTACTCTCAATTTAGATTCACTATTATGAAATGTAAATGGTTTCATTCAATGAGACGATAGGGTATATTTATTGATGACTATGTATTTAGAGTTATTGACATGATTCAATTCCTGCATACCGATGAACCATACATTTTGGAATCAATGGCTAAACAAGTGTTTTATGTGAAATACCATCTAAGACCCAATTATGGTATCATTAATGATGTAATCCCAAGACATGTTTTTCATGATTATAGTGATGAAATTGTCACCATTTATGAACCCATTGGTGTTGCCCAAAATATTTCATTTCATGAATCAAATTATCCCATTGTGAGAGTTGATGTTGAACCTGAAGTAGTATTCGGTAATATATATAAGCAACCATATATGTTAAATGTTCATTCATTTTACATTTACATGAGTTTCTCAGGTTAGTATTACTATAATCACTTTAATTATGTTTTAGTTTGGAATGATATGTTTTTTTTTTATTTTCTGGTGTTGTTTCATTAAATCAGATTTATTTCAATGTATAAAACTTGGTTTAAATATTGTTTTTAAAAAATTTATAACTTGGTAATGTAATTTTCAAAAACTATGTTATTCATTTACTTGTAATCATTTGTAAAATTAGTCATTAAAATAATTCAAATTGGTTTCTCTCATGAATTTATGATATATGTAATTTGTATGCATGATTTGTAAAAAATGTTTCTAAAAATTTTACATTTCATTCTTATGAAGATTACACCAAATACTATAGAAGGTTGAAGGAAGAGAATATTTGATCATGATCAATCGGGGAATGAGTGTGTGTTTCCTCCTTTTCTTCCATCAGTGAGTATAATAATTGCAATGTTTTTCTTCTACATTACATATAATTTCATGTTAATATTCTGTATCAATTTTTTTAGGGACCTTTAGTTCCACTAGATCTGAATCCTCATCCTGTTGGCATGGGTCCGAGTGGGGATGATCCTAGACCTAGACAGAGAATATGTCATACCCATTCCCACACTGACCCACCAGTAGACACCCCTTCCACCACACCATTACATCCACTACTTGAGTCTTTGGGGATGTTCTTATCCATGCCTCCATCATCATCTCAGCTACCCTCGTATTCACACTCCATGCCTTTTTTCCTTCAGGGATGATCCCATTGAGGCCTCCATCATCTCATTTTTCCTCTTCTTCTCATACCATGACTACATCACCTCCATAGATGTTTCCACCTTTACCATATCTGTATTCTATGATGTATCCCCCATCCTACTACCCATATTCTGCCATGTCTACACTACCTCCAATTCCTACCATCCAGCCAGCATCTGATGAGTTTCTTCCTTCAGCTTCCACTCCAGATCATGAAGGTCACCTAGATCATTCACTGGAATAGACACTTCCTTCAGATACTGCTAAGCCATGATATCCCATATATCCATCACACTCTACTAAGTATCCTGCAGAATGTTTTTATTATAACTGTTTCAAATTATATCACTTTATTTTTGTTGTGTTGTACCATGACTTAATTATTCTCCCCCCCCCCCTTCTTATTTAGTGGGATATTATTCTAGGCTACATGGGAACACTCAGATTAAGGAGTCTTGTAATATCCATACATAGCTAATGGTAGATTATAATCAACAAAATCAGATGGTAGGTCCAAATGCAAGGCAGTGTGGAAGTTTTATGGCTACTTTGGCCAAGTATCATGATATCATTTCAGTGGAACTAGTGTCATGGAGACATATCAGTAAATAGATCAAGGAAAAATCATGAGAGAAAATATGGGAAAGAAAATTTTATAAAATCATATTTATATTATTGTTGTATTTAAATGAACTAACATTTTAATTGCAGAGTTGGTTTAACTTTCCTGACGGATAAGCTTCTAAGACTACAAGGCTGATGGATGTTGGGGAGTTATGGTTATTATACAATCATGAGCTTTATGTTGGTTGGAAGAGCAGGGTTGGTACTGACTTAGAGGGTGTACCCAAATTCCCCAACTATCCAAAAATTCAATATGAAAAAATGATTGCACATTAGAAGACTGTTGAGTTTAAGGTAATCTCAATCTTTAATGGTTTTCATATAAAATTTAATTATTATTACTTGTATTAGAATTTTTTTAGGAAGTTTTGGAGAAAAACACAAATAACAAAGATTCAATGACATGTCTGTACACATTGGGGCGCACTACAATGCCCGAGCATGAGAACCACCAGGTACTTTAACCAGGTATTGTGATGTTATACAATATGTTCTACTAAAAATATTATTGAATAGACATATTCCAAATTTTTTCATTTCCCATATATTTTTTTAATATATAGTTTTCATTTCTCATTTTCAGTAAGCTATATTGGGCATTGAAGGTCCTGTACCTCATGCCAAATTATTTTTCTCTAGTATAAATAAAAAGGATGGAAGTGTAGTAAATGCACAGACAAAAGATAAGATTGTAAGGTTCTTTATTCATATTTTAAATTTTTGTATGAAATTAATAATTTAATATGTTTATAATTTCAACATACTGCCTTGGAGGTCCTCGATGATAAAGAAGATGACAACTTCGGGCCACATGATCATTTAAGTCAGGTATTAGGTGAGGAGCACCTGGGGAGAGTACGATGTCGAACAAGTAAAAACATCATCCCCTATAGGTATTGGTCATCATTAGGCTTATCTCAATCCTCTCAGACCTCTGATCTAGAAATCACTCATGTTGAAGCAGCTGAGGCAAAGAAAATAGCTTTAGAGGAGTATGAAAGAAGTAAGCTGATAATTGAGCATTTCATGAAAGTTATGGCAGTTTTGTGACATTTGCTTCCATCAGAGGATTCTACTACTTTTGAATCATATATAGAATCAATTCTCTCTTTAAATTATGTGTTGGGTGATTCCAATGAGGATCGTAGTGGCAATAAAGGTGGTGGAGATAGAGTTGTTAGTGGTGAGGATGTTGCTAATGCAGCTATTGGTGATGAGGCTGTTGATGATGTTGTTGATGATGATGATGATGGTCATGGGCATGGGGATGGGGATGGGGATGGGGATTTTGGTTATGGGGGAATATTAATCCCCTCCATTTTTTAATTATAAAAGATACTTATTCATGTACTTTAAGAACTTGATGTTGGGCATGTTTTTGGATTTGGATTATTTCTTGATGTGATTTTTTTGTTCTCCTTATGTTTTGTTTGTTTTTTCATTTTTATATTGA
The DNA here is from genome assembly GCA_963277665.1 of Viscum album. Lineage (NCBI taxonomy): Eukaryota > Viridiplantae > Streptophyta > Magnoliopsida > Santalales > Viscaceae > Viscum > Viscum album. Next base: position 983,770,516 of record OY728157.1, read on the forward strand.
AACTGCTTATTATTATGGCATGGAACTTCAAAATTAATATGAATTTTCTCAAATATTATATTTTCTATATTGTATATACATTTCAACTCTAATTTTCAACCTTTATCATGGAATATTATCTCTTTTTTTTGTAAATCTCTTTAAATTCTATAAATGAACCTTGAATCTGATTAGATATGTTCTTTTGAAGTTGTTTAGGTTATTGGGGGATGAAGTTTTTAAAGGAAATTAAGGTCATGAATCCTAGGAGAAGCTTTAGTTCTATAGATTATCTTATGGTTGAGGTGGTATAATGTTAAGGAAAACAATGTCCAACTGGCCAACTGGTGAGATCCACCAGCTTTCTGGAGGATCCCTACTATAGTGGGCCTCTTACAAAAGACCCACTAGCTATGAGGTAGGATTTATACTTAGCCTGATTTTGTAATGTATTGAATCCTTGTGATATTGATAGATTATGGACATGAATTGACTATGGTATTGTAAGTATTCTATGGTTATCAGCTGGGTTAGCCAGTATGTAATGATAATTAATGAATCATGTTTAGGTAATAGATCAATCGGAAAAATATATTGACCTACTATGGATGAAATGATGTTGTTTCTTGGGGTTACCTTCAGGGGTGGTTCATCGAAGGTTATAAGTTTTATTTATTAATTAATTATTTGGTCAAAAAATGTGACTTTTGAGTTGATTCATTTTGCTTTGAAATTATTTTGAGTATTTTTGTATATCATTTGGTAGATTATCTCTCGAATGACATACATGTAAAGGAATATTATAGTGGAAGCACTATTATTGACTCTTTATTTTTGGAATATGGAATGGGATTATGGAATATAGTGTATTCATTGTAAATATATGGCTAAAAAACTAAATTGTTTTAGTTAATGTTGAAACTATAACTAGGTGGTTCAATATTAGAAGGATAGAATAAAAATGTTTTTCAAGGTGGAAATTAATTGGGTTTATATCGTAGATAAATTTTATCTTGTGCATGAAATGTTTTGGGATCATCAATAGATTAGTATAATATAGGGACATTGATGGTTTTACAAATAAGATCTATATATTAATAGATTATTTTGGTAGTGGGAGTAAATTATGGAATCCTTAGAGTATAGCTAATGGATCAAGGAGAGATAAACACAGTTTAGTTTTATTTCTGGATTATTAATTCCTAACTAGGGATATGTAAGTTGTGATATTTTGATAATAAAGATTAATTTAAAGTATGAATTGGGATTTTGTTTTGTGTTTCTAGTGTGAGTTTATGTTTTTTGGATTAGGAAAATGGTTTTTTTGTCTGTTGGTATATAAATTGGATTTTTAATAATATTTTAGCATCATATATGAGTAAAAGTGATATGATTAACTGAGTAATATTTGGTAGTTTGTAGGGGGTGCAGGTTGGGAGGTAGGGGTGGGGGTGTTGCAGGTAGGGAGGGGGCTCCATGTTGGGAGGGAGGGGTGTAGGTTTGGAGGGGGGTCATATTGGGAGGGAGGGGTGCAGGTTTAGAGGGGGGTTGAAAGTAGGGAGAGGGATTCATGTTGGGAGGGGGACTACTGGTTGGGAGGGAGGGGTGCAGGTTGGGAGGGGGTGTTGCAGGTTGGGAAGGAGGGAGTGCAGGTTGGGAGGGGGTGCAGGTAGGGGGAAATGGGTTGGGTGGGGGTTCATGTTGGGAGTGAGGGGTGTAGGTTTAGAGGGGGGGATGTATGTAGGTATGGGGAAATAGGTTGGGAAGGAGGGGGTGTAGGTTGGGAGGGAGGGGGGACTACTGGTTGGGAGTGAGGGGATGGACTATTGGTTGGGAGGGAGGAAGTTGTAGGTTGGGAGGGGGCAACAGGTTTGTATGGGGGTTATATGTTGGGAGGGAGGGGTGCAGGTATGGAGGGGAAATAGGTTGGGATGAGGGGGTTGCATATTTAGAGTGGGGGAAATAGGTTGGGAGGGAGGGGTGCAGGTTTAGAGGGGGGATGGTGTTGCACATTGGGAGGGAGGGGGTGCAGGTAGGGAGGGGGGAAACAGGTTGGGAGGGGTGTTGTTCAGGTGAGGACCACTTATACATCACTGAATCTGCACGCATGATTATGGTTATAAACATAAAATTTTTATTACTTTTAGGTGATGAACTCTTGTACCTATCAAACTATAAAGTTTGTTTCATATGTTCAGAACTGTTGTTCAGGTGTGGACCTCCTATACATCACTTTATGATTTTCAAGTCACTACTTGAAGTTCTTCACTATTTTTCAAACCTGAAATTTCATATTCAATTTCACATTTAATTTCTGCTATTTACATGACCAATGTAGTTCTTCTCATTTTACATGAACAAGTCTTGTAAGTTCTTCTCCTATTCAGGTTGTCTATAACTTCACTGAATTTGATCAACAAGTAAAGTAATTTTGTTATGCATCCAAAAGTTAACTCTAATATCATTTATTTTTTCTCATACCTTCTTTATCATGCCTGTTGTACCCATTTTTTATTTTGTCAACTATTTATAAAACTTTAAATTTCCCTCTTATTATTTTATATACTATCTTATTTCCATCCTATTTTGAAGTAGATTGGGGAGTCAGTTGGCATTTATTGTAAAGCTATGCTTCAAGAAATTAATCAGATTATTGAACAAAAACTTATTTTTAATGATGGTTCATTAAAGATGTCATTTGGTGCAGTTTAGGTTATGGTATGTTACTTTTTATGATTAATGCTTTCCATATGTGATAATTTTGGACTGTTTTGTATTTTAATTGGACCACAACACTCAACTTACAACTTACAACTTACAAGACGAACTGTGAAAAAGTTTGGCAAATTTTTCAAAAGTTGATCATTTTTTATATTGAGGCTCATTTCTACAATGTGATGGAGATATTAACACAAATCTGTCTCATAGGATTCAAATGTGCAATAAATTATTCTATGGGGTTGAAATCATGCTAAATATAGGGAGGTTTTGATATGGTTTGGGTGATCAAGGACACCATAGATGTGTAAATTATTATGGAATGGATGTTGTGATATGTTTTAATGTTTTCCTTAAAAAGGGACCTACTTAAGTTTCTATAGTAAATTAGTGGTGTTTTATAAATAGTATAGTTTAATTTTAGAATGTAAAATCTAGATTTTAAGTATGTGTTTTGGTTTTCTTAAATGATAAAATGGACCTAATTTCATAAACTATATCTCAAACTAGCATAAAAGGGTTTTATGATTAATGACTATGTATAGGGTGTAGGGAGGATACCTCTTGAAAATTTGTATGCTCATGCCTATATAAATTTTAAGTTCTTCTCATCTAATAGAGGATTTATTCTTTTCTAACACATTTCTACTATATTCATCTTGTATGGGTATAGTGTGGAGGAATAATGGTGACTATAGGTTATGTGGAAAATAGTAGTTTGGTGTTGGCCCCTTTTTGTTTATTCTATACTGTATATATATTAGTCACTTTTTCCTTCTTATATATCAATACCATCCTCTTGTTTATCTCATCTCTTTTATGTTATAAATTTCATAAATTTTTATATATATGGTTGTTACTTGTTTCTTATGTTTCATATTTTGAAACTATTTATTTGGTTTGATTGAATGTTCGAATTATAGAAGGGTTATTCCATATTCTCATCATATTTATATTCTATATTTTATTTAGTTAATTAGGTGAAACCATTCCTATAAGATTATATTTAATGCCTTGGTGATTTTCTATAGCTAAGGGTGATTGAGAACATGCTTCGTATTATATCATGAGTAGACTTAGGTGCCAGTTTGAAGGGTGTCTCGGGTTAGTTCATGACGGATATCAAGTGGTATACCATTTGAACCCTGTGATTTCTATTATCCTGATCTTTCTGTCATTTCAATATGATATTCGGTTGCTACAAATGATACTTTTGATTTTTTACTGAAGGTTTTGTATGACTATGAATACAAAATCAATCAGCCTATTTTTCTTGGACTGCAAGGTGGACCACATAATCACACAATCAATATCTTGGAAGTTTCCTTAAAACAAGTATGCATATTACTGAGAACCTTCTCTTCAGGTTTTTTTAATTTTCTCTACAGTGGAATGTAAACATTTGTTTTTTATTTCTAAAAATGTAGTCCAAGACTCTATAGTAAAAATCCTATCAAGAATAGGTTCTGAGTAATTGCTCGAAGTTTGAATAGGTGTGATTCATCAATTTCAACTAGTTCAACATTAAATTTAATGATACCTCATTGAATCCATGACATCCAAATTCTAACCAATTTTGCAGGAATTTTTAGAAAATGGATATAAAATTGTTTCTGGTGGAACCAAGAACCATTTAGTTTTGGTAAATTTGAAAAATAAGGTACATAAAGAATAATCATTGGTGTATTGATAGATTTTGTTTTCTTTTTATAAGCTAAGAATTGATTTATACTTTTGAAGGGTATTGATGGATCCAGAGTGGAGAAGAAATTGGAATCTGTTCAAATAGCAGGAAACAAAAACATTGTTCCTATAGATGTGTCTTCCCTGGTTTCTGGTGGCATCAGGATGGGTTAATACTTTTTCCTTTTTCACATTATACTTTAATATTTCATATTCACATAATCACGTTCATGTAAATTCATGCTTTAGGAACACCATATCTTACCTCTAGAGATTTTTTTGGGGATGATTTTTATGAATGTAGATGAATTATTTGATGCTTCTGTAAAGATAACTATGAAAATCAAGGCTAAATCTAAAGGTCATTAAATCCATTTTCAGTTAAAATTGTTATTCATCGATGCAACACACTTGAGTTTAAGGAGTTTGAGCATTTTTTGGTTCAAATTGTTTGTTTTTTATGGTAGGGATGATGTTGAAGGATTTTTTGGTGACAATGTAGTCTGGTGCTCACATCCAATCTGAGATATCAAGCATTAAGCAGCAAGTTGAAGAGTACACCAAATAATTCCCAATTATTGGGTTTGAGAAAGAATTCATGAAGTACAAGATATGAACGTTTGGTATGTTGTTTCTTGTTAAGTATTATTGTTTTTGACCACTAAAATACTTTTTGTTCTATTTTTTATGGATCTAATTATTTAAATATTCATTTTTTTAGTCTATCTAGAAGTTTAAACTCACTGGATCAGTTAAAAATTTTCCTCTTGGATCTATTCCATTCATAGGATCTCCTCATTAAATATTAAATTCTGGATTCTGAATTCTGATGACCTTATGAGAGTTGTTTTCCTAGATTCAAAATACAAATTCTTTTTCACTATATTCAAAAATTTAACATGATCAAAACATATACTCCATCATGTCTCGCTCTTTGGAATCATTATATACATAGGTAAATGCACTAAAAATATTTAGGTGGATGAATTAAATATTACTTTATTGAGTTTTACACAATAAATTATTATGCCAATTGTCAATGGATTTACACATAAACCTACAATAGCACCAATGTTTATGCAATGGCATTAGATCAATAGTGATAAGTATTTTTTGTGTTAAAAGAGTTCATTGGTTATATACTTCCTCAACACAATGTTTATGCAATGTCATAGGACCTGCACATCACATATACAGTGTAGTACTCCCCAACATACTTTGTGCTTCAATACCCTATCTATGGATATTGGTACTCTCCTATTTAGGATAATTTTGCATTAGGTTTCGGTAACTATTGCAAATTACTTTAACGAAATGAAATTGAGCTACATCACGTAGCCCTTTTACCATTTTTTGGGTACTTTTGGAGTAAGAATTTTCACATCCACTTTACCTTTTCTATTTGAAACTTATGGTTTGACAGATTCATAGATTTTTCGAGTTAGTGAGGTTCTTGGATTTCTGTATTCCTACGATCTGGATTAACATTTTTTTTAATAGCAGCTTGTGTATACTAGTCTTCCCTAGACTGTAAAATTCCATAAACCAAATTCTATAAACCAAACTCTGAAGAAGAGGTAGATGTTTTATAATTTCTACATGAAGTAGATGTGTATGGGGTGTTCTTTTATTCTTACTGGTCTAATGATAGATTGTGGTTTGTAACTGGTCTATAACTAGTTTGTATTTTGGTTTTCATTGTTTTTATAGGTGAAGGATGGTAGGAAGTATCAAGGTGGGCAGCTGTTGCATTTTTGGGAAAATTATCTATACCCATGGTTCAATGAACTGTGGGTATGTGTGTTGTGAAACTGTATACTTACGGTTTTGTAAGCCATGGATGCATCTATTATGTTTCTGGAAAAATAATATATACCCATGGTTTACTAAACTGTGGGTATATTTTGTGTGATGTGAAAATGTATGCCCATGGTTTTGTAAACTATGGGTATAGATATATACCCATGGTTTACCAAAATTGTAGGTAATATGAAATTTTCCTGGGATATACCCACAGTTTTGTAGAAACTATAGGTATAAGGATATATTGATGCCTCAGTAGCCCATGGTTCATGAAACCGTGGGTATAGGTGATATTTACAGTAGTGCTAGTCATTGATCATCATATCAATAATTTTCTCAACAAGTATCTCATCATCAAGACCTTTCTCACCAATATATTATAAGTTATTTATTATAGTTATAAACCTCTAATGTATCTTTACAATAGATTCTATAGGAAGAAAATAAAATGCTTGGTAATATTATCTTAGCATGGTTCTCTAGGTCTCTACAAACTTTGAAGTTTTAAAAAATTTGACTTATAACTTTTTCTATATATTGTTTGTAGCTTCACGGGATGATATTTGACTATATATGCTTAATTTCATAAAACATAACAAATTATTCTTTATTTTTTAATTCAACTAATATTACTATTTTTTCTTGATGAGTAAAAGAGATTATTTCCTTATCAATAATTTTATAATATCTAGTTGGTATAACAAAATTATCAACCCCGGTGTTGATGAGAAAAGTCTGCATCCTATGTCTCTAGTTTTCATAGTCAATACCATCAAAGATAGGTGGTCTATTTTGATTGAGATTTTCTATTGAACCAACATTCATACCTATCGTCTTTTGAAAAAGAAATAAAAATATTCTTTTCCACAAATACACATTAGTATAAAACAAAATTTTATAAATGGGATGTTTATTATAAAAACTTTAAACAAAATTATAATATTAAATAAAATAAAAACTTAACAAGTATTTGAGCAGTGGAAACCAGCTCTGATACCAATTTTAGGACCAGTATATCTTTAATAATGGTTTTAGGATCATAATAATACACTTATATGGATATACTTACAAGAGTGGGTGAATTGTAGTTTTAAAAACTTAGTTTATAAGAATTGATTTGTTTAAACCAAAGCCTCTTTAAGTAGGTTATCAAACTCGGCCCTCAGTTTGATTAACAAAGTCATGGAAAAGGAATCACAATATATCTGATTATATCATATTAAAAAATCATAATCACTATGGATATGATTTATTAGAGTATTTTTATTATCATAATTAGAATAGTAACAATAAAACATAAACAAAGTAGAAAGTTGAATAGTATGATCAACTTCCTATTACATGTAGTGGAATTTAAACACTTGGAATAGAAAGAAATAGTAATAATGACTTATAAGAATTTATTAAAAAGTAAACTCTTTTAACCTTAAGATAAATGTAGTTGATAAACTTGACTAAAGGTATCCATTATTTTATACTTATAGTAAAGTCTCTCTTTCCTTATCAGGAAATCCCTCGATATAATGATCATAATGGATCTATCTCCCTATACCTAGAAGCCCTTGATACGATGATCAGCTCTATCTTCCTAGCCATGTAAGCCCTTATTATGATGGATTGTATATGTCTTACTATCCCTATAATCCCTTGATACAATGGATCAGATTCACCACCTTTCTATACCTGGAATCTCTTGATCGTAAAAATGATCGAATGCGAGTTACAATTACAAAAAGTTTTTAAGGAGACAACTCTTATGAGGTTTTATTTGAAAAAAAAACTTACTAAATAAAAACAATAACTAAGAATGATCAATTCATGAAAATCTCTCTTCAAAAGTGAGTAATCAACCAGAAAAATGTATCTCTCCAAACTTTTCAAATGACCTGGTATTTATAGGCAACTTTCCAATGGTCACATAATGGTCATATTTCCAATTTTGTTACAATGGCCTCAGACACTTAGCACTTGACAGATCATCATAACTGAGTGTATGATGTTGTATTTATTAACACTATTATAGTGTTAAATATATTCTTTACATTAGAAATAAGTTTTCTGAATATGATAATAAACTTTAGTCAGTCTGATATACTTCCTTACAATTATTATTACGATAATATTTATGATTGTTAATAAGATTGAATCAGCACCAGTATAAAACTTATTTTTAATATTTTTTCAATATAGAAGACATGACTAAAGTCTAAATCATGGTCTAATAAAGGAGATTCTAATTAACCAAACACATACTCATTACGATAATTGTAATGAATAAATACAAAGTTTATATTCATGATACTTTAAAAAATATTATAAGTATATAAAAAGTTAATGTTTTCTAGAAAAACATTCTAAAACTCATAGGACATACAAAGTTAGTAAAAATGTTTTTAAGAAAGTGTTTGTGATTTCCAAAATAAAAGTAATAGAAAAGTAAGAAGTAGAACTTCTGAATCAACAGGTAAGGGTAAAATGGATAAAATAGGGTTAAAATAATTAATTAAGGTCTCAAAATCAATCCAAAACTTGAATTAATTTAATTGGATGGGATAAATTCAACCTTATTCATCCAAAATTATAATATATGTAAAGAAAATTCCAAAATGTCACTCCCTTAACTTTAATATCTCAAAACATTTTACATAAGGATAAAATGAGGATAAGTTCAGTTATAAATATTAATTCTAAAGATGAATTAAGTTTTTTCATTTTAATATATTTTTATTTTTTAGTAAAAAAATAATTACGTTACATGTTTATGTAATGCTAATAAAGTATTTATTCAACTAATAGAAAAATAAAATAAATGATTTTACAAATATTAAAAGTAATAAAATTTGGATGAATTATTAAGTTAAACAAATTTTTTAAGATAAATATTACATATTATAGATGTTTTAAATGATTATATTTTCATTATATATTTTTCTTGGTGTCTTTAATGTCAAATTAAATTAATAGTGTCAGAAATGAAATTAATGGTATTTTATGAAAATAATATTTTATTAAACTATTTAAAAATAATAAAAATATTAAAATAGGATAAGTTGGATGATATATGGTCTAAAATTTAATTCCTTTTACATTTATGAGTCAATTTTTACCTTGTAAGTAAAATTATTACCCTTTAAGATTGAAATAGTAGTTATCGCGGTTAAGTTTAAAAATGGTTGATAAAGACGTTAATCAAAAAAATAATGTTTAAAATGACACCAAGACTTGTCTAAATTTCATTTGATGAGTATATTTAGACCTCAGTATATTTTTTATAATCTATGACTATTTGGAATCATTTTTATTAATAATAACTTAATTATATTTTAATATTTTTAGTAATTCCAAGTGTGTCATTTCCCTCCCTTATAAAAGGACACCCACTCTCTTTTATTTATAGAAAATTGATCTATATAGCTTGGCCAAACCATCCCAATTTATCTTCTAAACTTACCTATACATGAATTAGAGGTACCTTTCTTCTTGAAATATCATTACAAGGGTCCTTAAGAAAGGATCTAAAGAAGGCCTACTAAAAAAGAGGTAATCGTATCACCCAAACTCTTTCAATTTATTTCCTCTTATACCTCCCATAAATATATGGTATTTATAATAAGATAATAAATTTAGTGTAATAAATATACTAAAATGTTATTATTATTATTTAAAAAACAATATCAACCCTCTATTCCATCAAATGGGAAGTGAAAGTATCGCACGTGCGCATGTGTGGACTACCTCCCCCACGTAGAGATATAATTCATTTTCCATCACCATATTTCATGGATGGTTATTATGATGGGTTTAAAGTTTGTATATAATATTTATGACATAATTATTCTTCTATAATTATAATATTGTATCTACCTTCTTATCTTCCAATCCGTTGGAAAATGATAACATCACTCGTGTGTACGTGTGGACTGCCACCTCCATGAAGCGATATGATTCGGTTTTTGATTCTGTTTTACATGGATGGTAATAAGGATATATTTAATGAATATATATGATATATATGATATAATAATGATTCTATAAAGTTTAATTGTTATTTATATTTATTTATTTCCATCCGTTAAAAAATGAAAACAGCATTCATGCGTACGTACTTCCTACCATCTCCATGAATGGTGCAATTAATTTTTATATATATATCCTTTATGGATGACTCAATATATATATATATATAATTAATATATATGATATTTATATCATGATAAACATTACGTAGATAATGGAACCATGATCAAATCATAAGGACCAGAACTATCGAACTGAAATTGTCATGAAAAAACAAAACAGTTACCACCCAGAAATGATGATTTTAATAAGGAATTATTAATAAATGAGTATTGAAATGTTATAATTAGATAATATATAATATTATAATTATTTATATGAATATATTATATAATTATAATTAATTTAAATTTATTGTACAAGATGTTAAATTTTAAGATCCTGATTTTTCATAAATGTACAAATCCTTCAATTTTAGTATAAACCACTTGTTTAACTTAATAGAAGTGTGTAAACGAAGCATGGGAGTTTTAGGAAATTTTAGGCTTGGTTTGAGGCCTAAGGTTCTAGTTTTTTTAATAATAAGATGAGGTGCATGGTTAGCACATGGTTTTCACAAACTGTTCCCCTCAACCGTGTGACCCAAAAAGGGTGGAGTATGGTTTATTTAACAATGCAACAGGGAACAAGAAACTATGAAAACTTATAAAATTTATCATAGGTTTTCCACATGGTTTTTATAACCATGTTCCAAGAAATGTGGGGTATTTTATCACAAATAGTGGGTCTCTCATGGTTTTAACATGGTTTGGTAAACCATGTTACCAAACTATACGCCCCTTTAAAATGATAGAAATGATTATTTTTACCTTGTTTACATTAAGTCTAATTTTTTCTCCTCTTCTCCCCATTTGTACACATCAGTCAAACTATGGCTCTCCCTATTATCTATAATAGGATTTGGTTTATCTCCCTCATCCAAAATCTAATTAAATCATCAATTGTTATGTAGGATCTCCCTCAGTATGTATAGTACTCCTCTTACTTATTTTCTCGGTTTTCTTTGTCATCTTGGGTGTTGTCACCATGTGAGCTAATATTCCCTATTTTCAGTAGGTTTATCTAGTTTCCTATTTTCTATCAGTTCATCCCAAATATGATGTTGATACTAGATAAGTATTCTTCTATGGTTTTAAGGAAAGTGGTCTATTACTTTTCCCTAAAAGTATTGAGGTTTATAATTTTTCTTCATTGTGTCTCATTCCATACTTTCTGTGTGTTGCTCCTAAAATTAATATTCCATTAAATTGTTGTCTAAATATAGTTTTTGAAGTGATATGAGTCCCTTTACATCATTAGAGGTTGAAAACCTCAACATGAACCACCACTTAAGGTGTGTTAGTTTAATTGTTCATGATAATAGTTATTGCCTTTAAATAAAACACCCCTTGGTTGTGTTTGGTTTGTCACTTATAAAAGGAATAAATGAAATGATTAAATCGAATTTTTATATGGAATGTATACTTAAATTAGACCTCTTGATTTATTATATATTAAACGAACCAATAGAATTAATTGAATTGTGAAATGGTTTGGATATTTCACTTGGACTATGATTAATTATTAATTATAATACTAGCTACTATTATTGAACTGGATCGCCTTAAGGGAATAACCTTCCTTGAGTAAGACTTGGATTTATATCTTGGAATACCTTAATTGAACACATAGGAAACTATCTAATTCATTTTTGTGACCACCAAGTGAGATACCACACTTGGGCTTGGTCAATGTCTTATATTTGTGAATTCCTCGGCTTGAAACTAATGATTCACCTTCATTTTCAAAAAAATAGAATGCCCTGTATTATCTCCTTGGATTTGGATTGATTTCCTTATAAATGGACTACATTGAATTTTCTCCTTGGGATCTAATCAATCCTATCCTGATATTACCATATACTTTTCCTCGAGGTCAGTTAGAAATTATTAGGGAGGAATTTTAAGGGCCCATCCCATGGATTAAACCCATATCCCCCTATCCTAACATCTCAGTTGATCATTGTGATTGGGATTAGACTTATAAGTTCATGGATTCCATGGGTATCCCATGGATCCATTTTAATTATTATACTTGGACACCTTGTCTATGTTCCTTAGGTCCCTAGCCAATTAATGGTCATATTCTCAGATATATATGGTTTAGAACAAAGCATGTAGGTTCGGCTAGGTATCCCATGAGGATCCTAAGTTTGACATGGTTTGTAATTACTTTTATACTTTAAATTTTCAAAACTTGTACACTATTACATTTTATACTCACAGACTGTATATGTATTAGATATAATCGGTGGTGTCCTACAGAGTTGTACTCAGACCATGTTTGGACTATTGTTTGGTACTCAGACGGATTACATAGATATAGGTAAGGATAAAGGGAAGCACCCAAATATAGATGCTTGATTTAATATCATTTAGGATCTTTGGATAATATGACTGATTTAGTTATTATGATTCTCATGAAGATATTTTTTTGGAATTTTTGTTTCCTTATGTTTATATTGGTACTATCGTATTCCTCCTACCATGTCTACCTATTTCATATATATATTAGATCATGAAATCATCACCTGTATATGATCTTGTTATTATTTATGTCTATTTATTATTATTTGTATGGTTTATATTTTTGTTTCCCTATCAGTATTTCTATAGTTTTATTATTATTTACCATCGTGTTTCACTCTAATAATGAGGGTATAGTCTCCCCATCATACCATCATACACCCACACTACTAGTCGGCAGCCTCTAGCATATAGAGAGGCATGCTTGAGGCCATGTGGTCAATCAGTTTTAGTTACTTATAATTGAACGTGGCTTAAGATGACACATAAATTGATTTGAAATCAAGTTGAAATATATGTAAGGGTTTGTCATCTCACATTTATTTCTATGATACATTTGATATATTGACCACTTGTTTATTTTGTGTGGTATATATACTACCCATGAATGTATTTTATAATGATTTACATGAAAATTATGGGGATTTACTGATCCATATAAGTTTATTTATTTCATGAGGTTATAATTCAAAAGTTACTAAAGTGTTATGGATTTTATATTACAATCTCATTGTTTATTAGGATTTTTTATGATTAAGTTTCTGATGATGAAAATTTATGATTTTCCTCTTAATAATCTCATGGATTTTATTCTAATCTATTTATTTCTAGATAATTCATGTTTTTCTTTCATTTTCCTCTCTTTAAGTACTCAAGAGATATAAATAATGTTTTTAAGGAAAACCTGACTTTGTTTCTCTTTTCAGCTAAAAATCCTTTTTTTCCATGTCCATGTTTTCTAAAAATGTTTTCAAGAATATTTTTATGATTTTAATATGATTATTTAAATTCATATTTACCCATTATTTTATTTTTAAAAAATGTTTTAAAATTAATCATCTTGTCATTTTCTAAATAAGGTATTTTTGACTTTTTATTGAAATTGTGAAAGGAATCTTTGTTTTAACGTACATGACATGAATGGAATATTCCACCATCATGAACACTAAATGGTTTGAATATTTATTTACAAGTTTCCAAGTTTATTTTTAAGGGAAATTTTTTTCTTAATATTTGGTAAATTTTTAGACATTAAATAAGTGATTTCAAAGTGATAAGGGTATTTTCCTCAAAAAATGTTCTAGTGATCTTTTAAAGGAATTTTTTATCTATAATAACATCCTTTGATATTACTTATATTTTACTGGGTTTATTATCCAAGGATACTGTCCTTATTATTTATTTTGATGTTTTATGAGTATAATGATGACATTCTTATAAAACCTATTTATTTTATATAGTTTATGCTATGATGAAATGTTGAAATATTTATGAAACTCGTTTCCTTTCCATGAGTTATGATATATGATGAATGATTTATGATATTATGGAACACATATTAATGGATTATTATTATGTGATGGGTGGTCCTAGAATTATATAATCCTTCAATTAATTGGGTAAATATGGATAGCTCATGTGATAATAAAGACTAGAATGGGGAGTGAACCCAGTTCAGTAAGGGGCTTTTTCCACTATAATATTCTTGTGAGTGAACCTTGACTAAGGATATGATGGAATTGAGGAGTGAACCCAGTCTACTATGATATTATTGGTAGTGATCCTTGGATAAGGAAATGATTTTTTATTATTATGTGTATGCCAAAAACTTATATCTTATGACTATGTTAGGATTTCATGGCTCTTGTTCTTTGATTCCTTTATGATTCATGTCTTATGAATTGTCAAGATTTATACCATGACTCAAGATTATGATCTATGATATGAAGGTCATGGTTTTTCAAATGTTATCATCATGTTATAGTACCCTTATGATCATGTTATGTTTAATTTATTATTGATATATACCATGTTTACCCTTATTGGGCATTAAAGCTCACCCTTTCTTATGTTTCTTTTCCCCAAGTTATGAAGAAAGGTTTTAAGTATGATATGTATAATAAAGATACTAGTTATTAATAACTTAGTGGGAGATGATGTATATCTCTTATTAACAAGTTGTTTATTTATCCACTTTTCCAAAGATACTAGACCTATATGATCCTCGAATGGACTATGATGTTATTGAATGAATATCCATCTATTAAGATGTAATATATATGTATGAAAAGTATGTGTCACTATAGATGTTGGGGGATCAGATGGATCAGTTGAGAAGTGTTCGTAAAATAATCATATGGTATCATAGTTACCATCACAAGGGTTTTGAAGGGTGACCATTATCGGTATATAATTATTACTGTGAAAAATTAATTCATTATGTCTATATACTAATTGTTTAATATATTTATTAAATAGATTCAAATAATAATATGATATAAATGTACATAAATACATCATATGTTTAGAGGATGAAATAATTTAAAGTAGTTGTGTCATTTGACATGTATGGAGTGTCTATAGATGATACCATAGGATTATATGGGCAACTCTTTGGGTAGTTATCATGTGAGATAATTTCCCTTCCCATCACTCATTATGATTGGAGGCACATTTTCATCAATTGTAAGAATTATATTTCTAATAAATAAGTGAAATTAAGTTAAAGTAAATATTTATAGTTTATTTTTACATGATACTTCTATCAAATGTAAGTTTAATTATTTTTTTATTTCTAATATGTAGAGGATTTTCCATTTTTATGTGTATATCATGGTTATTAGTTAATAGACATTGAAAAGTTTATGGAAAATTAGAAGGAATTTATGTATAGGTTGTGGTGTCAGTTCAGTGAGACGTTCTTGAGTCTCTATCAAATGTATAAAAATGTACCTAAAGGGATACCACAATATTGGTGGAAGTCCTTTTTGGATATGAATTTTGTGATTTGAATAAAGTATATGATACTATCTTAGTATATTGATATTAATTTATTAAAAATAATTATTTTTTATTAATATCAAATTTTTTCAATAATCTTCTAAAAAAACTTATAAAGAAAGGAGAAATAAGTCACACCACATGCATTTGGTTCCAAAAGTTTTTTGATGAGAGGATCAAACAAGTTAATATGTTACCTATTATTAAATATAATTTTGTTGCATCTTAAGTACTTAAATTTTTATATATGTAAATTTTTTCATTTGATGATATTGGTGAGATAATTGTTCATGAGTTTGGTCAAACTGATTTACGGTTTTATTTGAAAAATAAAGCTGATGGAAATTACATAAATGGACCTACTCCAAACACTAGTATAAAAACATATTTTTTACAATGTTTTTTTGTGTTTTTAATGTCGAGTTTATATAAAACGAAATTATAATAAATGTGGTAGATATATTTTTAATGTCAATTATTAAAACTAACATCAAAATCCTAATTTCAATAAAAATTTCAGGACTTCTTATGTCAATTGTTTTTATAGCTAATGTCGAATGTCATTTATAATGTTACTTTTTTATAACCGGCATTATAAATTATTTTCAATGTCATTTATAAAAATAACTAACGTTAAAAGTGTCTAGATTTTTTTAAAAAGTAAATTTATATTACTCACATGGAAGAAAATATAAGATAGATAAAGTAGAAAATTATAGAAACCAAATGAAATCAAGAGAAAGAAACTTAAATATTTGACTTTAACCCCATGCTTGTTTTGGTGCCCTTAAATTCAAAATATCTATTTTTGATATTAATTTTATTACATGGAAAGAATTTTAATAGGAATTATAAGCTAATGGTGGTGAGGAATTTTAATCTTTGGTCAATAAATCTCATGCAGAAGATTTATGTTTTCAACTCGATCAGGAGAATTATTCTTCATCATAAGAAAAAAAAATCATCAAAAATCATATCAGTTAAGAAAAATAATCATTAAAAATATATAATGATAAAATAATTATAAATACCATGGTGAGATAATTAAAATAAGAACTAGTGTAAGAATGATATGGATATAAGGAGGAGTAGATCAAAAATTTAGAAAGAGAGCATGAAAACATGTATATGGTTCTTGAAGTGTTCCGTTGTGTAATAAATTTTAGGTAGGATTTTAAAAATTGAAAAATGTTTTGTGAAAAATTTGAAAAATCACTTTCAAATTATGTGAAAAAAAAATTTAACATCAATTATTTAAATATCCATTGTTAATACTATTTTTTGGGGGTGGTTTTAACATCGATTATTAAATAACTGATGTTAAAAGTTATGTTATAATATTAGTTATTAAATAATAAATGTATAACCCCACTAGGAAAGGTATTTAACATTAGTTATATAAATAACTAATGCTAAAACCTTTGAAATGTTGGTAATTAAATAATTAATATTAAATCATTGATGTAAAAGTTATGTTTGGTACTAGCATAGAGGTAAAAAATATAAATCATGGTTTACTTTTTCTGAAAGAATGTATTTTGTTACATTTTTCTCTATTTGTAGGAAAAAACTGAAGAGGAATGGGATGAAAATCTCTTGAAATCATCATCAATCTCCCATAGTGATGTTATTACCTAGGTTTTGGGAAAGGCGCATACTAGTCATGTGATAGGGTTAAGTATAGGACCCTCCCCCTCATGAGTCTTTGGGAAGATCACGTCTTCATTTAGTGTGATTCCTCATCCTGTAGCTTTGAGTAATGTTATTTTTCTCAATCAATTAAAATTAGAAAAGAAAATTGTGATCCTCAAGAATATAATGTTGGAGTAGGAGTAACGATGGATAACTCAGGATGAGTAATCAACAGTAATAGGGAATAATTAGATACTCTATTTCAGAGCATGACTGGGAGTGTTCCTATGGATATTACATCCATGATACAACAAACTATAGTAGTACTGAATCTGTTACATTTATTTTAATATGTTTATATTATTATGATAATTATTCTAAATATATTTTTCATGTACAATATCTAATTAAAACTAATCTATATTCAAAATTCCATTTAATATAGGCATCAGATGCATTATAATCTAGTATCTGATAGAAAAATCAGGAGTGTGAATCACCTAGGGATAGTCAGTGTTGGGTCCAGGTTGACCTAAAGAACCCTAAGAGGGGAGTGAATCAATATTCACACTGATTATAACTTTATCTCTTATTTTATCCATCTAGGTCATACAGATCTTGTTTTCTTGTTATAAATAACACATTCAATCTCTTATTCTCTCACAATAATGGTCACACCAAATGATAAATATGAATTTATAAAGTAAATCACATAGAACATAAGTATTTTACTTGGTTCTCTACTAAGGGATAATCCAAGGAGTGTGCACACAGTGATGTGTCAGTGTACTCATATCCATTGTACTCACTTTTTTTGGATGTGTGTTTTTAGTTCATTGCCACTTTGGTCCAAGGTGCACTAGTCTTATAAGGTTATGTAAAGATATATTATCAATCCAAGGGTCACTCCCTCTTTTTCTCCTATACGCATTACTTCAGTTAAGGAAATAAATAGTTTATAGTTGTGAGGGTCTATTCAATAGTTTATATACATGAAGTTATCTACCTAATCATCATTAGATTCTGATTATATCATATCTCTAGATTTTATGCTTATTTGAAGTTTATGTATGTTCCTCCTCTAATCCTTTAAGTCCTGATGAGATAAACGCATCAATGTGGGGTTTGAGTATTTTTTCTTCTATAAAGCATAGTATCAAAAAATATTCCTCTTGATGAAGATAATTCCATGCTTGGATTATATTTTCTTTCTCTTTATTTAACACCCAAATATAGTAGTGTAACCCCTTCTTATCCTTCATTTTTTCTTTAAAAATAAAATGTGACAGTGAATTTATCTTTCTTATTCTTCTCATAATATAGATATCTCAATGTTATCATCTTATCTTCTCTCTCTTTTTCCAGAACCTCTTCAAGAAATTTTTATAATATTTTAAATATACCCAACCTCTCATTCAATAGTCAGGATTAATTCTCTTTCTTTAAAATCTCAATGATCATGACAGTTGTACCAGACAATTATTATAGTCAAGAAAATGCATTCAAATCTGAGTCAATCCTCCTAAAAACTCATTCCATATCCTCATTTTTAACTCCAATCTAATCTTCCATATTATCTAGAAATATTTTATCCATGGAATGGCTTCCTTCACCAAGGCATAGTCTTTTATTTTTTTAGTGTGATAATGGTGTGTTATCATTATACACAACATGATTCACATTAAATCACTAGATCCATGAAATCTTACAAATATATTATATTTAACTCACTAGAGATAATTTTGTGGAACTCTCAATCCATCTCAATTCTTTAAACCTATTATATCATGACAGATTATTTCACAACATGGTATTGAATTATACTACAAATATCATGGGGCTTAATCTTCATGATCAACCCTACTCATTTCTTCATGGATTGACATCATAGTGCAATCCATTCAATAATATTTTATGATATACTTGAATTTTTCATTTTTTAGTGTGACCATGAGTAGTGGTGTTTCCACCTTCAAATAGGAAAACCCATGGAAATATGCATAACACTATTTACAATATGACAAATTTTTTATAGAATTTAATATCCTTATGCATGAACTAAGTGTCCCTTACATATACAAAGATATCTTCTCTAAAAAAATTCCAAATTTTGGATTGTATACTGAAATATATCACATACCAAGAAAACTTTACACATATAGGGTTAGTGGTTTTCTTTTGACGCTTTTCTATATCAACCAAATATATTATGCATTTTCTCAAATATTATGTATCACTATGATCCTTTGAGAATTTGTCATTTTTATACCTCTTATCAGAATATAAAAATATTGTATATGAATCTAAATGAATCTTACATATATGGGTTCTATTCTACCCTTCTCTTTTTTCTTTGTCTAGAAGATATTACCTTTACATATTGATTTGGTGACCTTTATATATATATGGAAAGTTCCACCCTTTGATGAATTTCACTCTTCTCACCACTAGTTTACTCTTATGTATACATTGTGACTAATTTTCATTCACCACATTTCTTTTCCACATCCAGAACTTACTTTTACATATAAAATTAATCAACCCTTATATATACATGAATCTTCATCCGTTTTTCAATTTTATAAATTACGAAAAATCTTTTGAAGCTCCAAATTTCTCTACTCCTAAAATAGATTTACTTCCACATATAGAATTACTTCTAAACCACCTCTAATAGAACTTATGGACTACCAATAGTGCAACTTCCACTTCTAGTTTACTTTCAAAGCAACTTAATCTTATTTTTTATGGTGACTTCCAAACTTCAAAGAAATTTATTTAGAAATTAACTTCCATAATTTCAAGTGTGCAATAATATTAGATCATCTAATTACTCATCTTTAGGAATTCTAATTATTCATCTTCCAAAAATCCACTACTTCTCTTCTATACTAACTTCCAGAACTTCTTCAACTCTACTTCTGGAATAACTTTTGGAAGATATAACTTCCTAAAATTACAAATCCATGTATGATATTGTTATACATTCAATATCTTCAATGATTATTATCAAAAAATACAACACACAACATACTAGTTGTAACATCCTTCCCATTTTGATTTTGTTGACAATACTACCATAAATCCTTATCCACCTTCTAACTCTAGATTCTTCATAAACATGATATTGATTTATATTTTATTCTTATCTATCCTTATTCTCAATAAAATACAAAGGGTTATAATTTATCATATATTTCATTTTCATTCCTTATTTATCTTTTGGGTTTCTACAAATTTTCCTTCAAGTCCTCTCTCCATATATCTTTGAACCCCATGGGGGTACCTTCTTATCTCAGCTTCCTTGTCATATATAATAATTACTTTATCTAGATTTTTAATGATATCCACAAAGGTCTTGTTGGGGGATCTAATTCTCTTCAACTTATAAAAACTAAATTTAGATAGATTATTCTCTCCTTTATCATGAAAATATTTCATAGCCCATTTGATATTGGGATATTCTAACATCTTAAAATGATATCTTCTTCTTCACATCCCACTTGATGCCACTGGTTTAAATCCAAATCTATTATATTTTTTAACCTTTTGAAAGTTTGCCTTTAAAAAACATTAGGTTTCCATAACTCCTTCCACATCTCCCTTAGTACTTGAACTATTGTATCCATTTATCACCTTCAAAACATTAGGTCCTCCCAGACACTTATTTAGTGAACCTTTGGAAATTTTATCACTATTGGACCTCTAGTTATTAAACTTCATCCTTAATTACACTTTTTGAATAAAATCAATTCCATATTTTTATTTTTAAAGATTTGAAACATTTCATCTTTCTATTTGTATTTTATTTAAATATTTTTAGTGATTAAATTTAACAATTAGCATTGAGTCATTGAAAAATACTCTAAGCCTGCTGAGTTGAAACTTAGTGTAGGAAATAAGAGTTTAAGTCAACAACCTCAAGTTTTTCCATTTCAGTCATGTAATTCCACAAATATGTGCAACTTTATATTTTTACCATCATTAACATATCTTTTGATCTCAATAACACATACAAAAACTATCAAAAAATAAATAATAAAGTACCAAATGTGTGATTCATACCACATATTGAACTAACTCATACCACTTGTTTGTGATAAACTTATGATACCAATTGATATCCATTATCCTTACTTTCTTTACAAAACTTATTCTTTTATAGATTAAGTCTTTTATTTCTCATAACAAACTCCCCTTTAATTAATTAAGAATTTGAATCCATGTATTAAGATAATCTTCAGCATCAGGAAACTATTTAGTTCTTATGATACTTTCCTTCTAGTAGTTTTTGATATCCTGAAAAATAATCAACAGATACCACATTGTTAGTATATAAACAAATAGAAAAGTATTCCATGAATGTAGTTGATTCACCCTCAAGATGTCTAATCCTTCATTGGTGGTACTATACCACTTGAAATATGGCTTGATTTCATTTATTGATCACCAAATTTGACATGATACCACTGGATATTTTAGATTAGTCTTTATCACTACTTTCACTTCAAACTAGGATCTTCATCATTTGAACTTCTTCATCATAGTATGTAACTCTATATTTATCATACAAATAAAAATCGGTTTCTTGAAACCAATTATTGAGTCATATTAGGTCCTTGATACTATTATAGTTTGTTTTTAGGCCTAATACCAATTATAAATTTAAATCACTTTGACCCAATTTGTTTCATGTATCTCTTTTCAGCACAATCACATATTCTTTTAACTCATACACATATTATTTATATATTATGCACACTCCATGGATCATATCTCCCCATTAAATCTACATCACTTCAAAAAATAGTTAAAAATATTTAAACACATGGGGATAGGGGTTCTTCTCAGACATCCTCAAGTTAAGGATTGTGGTTGGTCTTGGTGAACCAACCCTTTACTTCTAACTTCATTATAATCTATTATAGTGGTGGTTATTTGTATAACCACACTTGTACAAACTTAATTCAAGATTTTTGTATTATATCTCTCCATATTATTTTGTTTGGGATTCAAATTCAGTGTGAGACTCATCCTAATTGTGCATGTGTGTTATTTTTGATAAAATATTGGTACATCTTACTTCATGATTCTTCCACCATAATAGGTATATTACAAAAAACTTCAAATATTTACTTATGGTATGGTTTGTGAAACCACTAAGTAATGTCTCATATCTTTCCTCTTTAATTTACATTAGAGTCACTTCATACTTATTTGTCATTAGTGATTCTTTCTTGACATGTTTATCTATATTCTTCACAACTAAAGTAACTCCTTCTTTCTCTTTTAGATTTATTTTCATTCTTTACAAGAGAGTTTTTGTGATTGTAACATAATAGGTGTTTGGTGAATCTTTCTTTAGTCTCCATTGTTTTCCTTTAAAGAATAAAATCTATTTTCCAGCACAAAAAAAATATTTTCGTGCAGATTCTCTTCTTGTTTGTCATAGGAATGTAATAATTCCTTATGAAACTTTTAGCTCCTCTATTATTGTAATTATTTTCCATATTACAATTTTTATCACATATAAAACATATTAAATTGAAAAAATACCTTGTTTTTTACTCCTTAGTCAAGATGTTGATGTAGCATAACTCCTTCCACCTTTGAACCCTTGAGCTTCTATATACACACTGATAGTGTTCCATAATATTCCAAAATAGTATCACTTTTTCATTACCTTTATTTTAGATTCATATATTCTATATTTTATAATAACCTATAATCTATTCACATATTACAATTTTTAAGTCTTAAATACTATACTTATTGGTACTACCATTAGTGAAATCTCCATGTTTTCTTTTTTCCTTTGGGGATTTCATCTTTGACTCAAGGTCTTTAATCTTAAAACCCTTCTCCTTTAGTTGGGAATTCATGTATTCCATACTTGGTATATATTCCTTTATAGATTTTATCCTCCTATCAAGTTAAGTTTTGAGAGTAACAATACTATCTTATAACTTTTTATCTAAGGAAATTTTTTTCCCTATCTCGTGCGAACATTTTTCAAGAAGGTCACTTTAACCCTTTGTCTTTTCACCCATATTCATTATATCTACATTAAATGCCACCTATATTCCCTTTAATATTTTATTCTCCATATAAATATATTTTATGAATTCATATTCCACTTTATGAATGATTTTTAGTTGATCCGCCTTCTTATACAATGATTGGATATTATCTTGATCATCATATGAGCATTCACCAAATTGATGAACTGATGTCATTTCCATGTCATCACTATAAAACATAAATCTATAAAACTCTAGGGGTAATTATTTGTTTTTATATATTAAATAATCTTCCAAAACATTGTTATAAATAGATTTAACAATATAATTAGAATTAATCACCTTGATTGGAGAGTCTGTCTTCTCAAGAGTCTTTTTACTATTTCTCATTTTCTTCTTTACATTTGTCATTAGGAAGCCTTCATTAGGTTTTTAGTATGATAACTCCATATCCTTAACTTCATATATTTTCCCATCTATTACTTTCAATTTTTTCCACATCTCAAAAGTAGTACCAAAATGATAATTTTTCCTATATACTTAATCAAAAAATAATCTTACCAATATCTTTTTTGTCTATGAATCAATAACTCTTTCATTATGCCTAGTAAAATCATTATATTGAATTATATATTCCATAAACTCCTTTCCACAAACCCATAAGAAAATAAACATATCCTTTTTTAACCATTAAATTTAGTTCCTCTGAAAAATGGAGGCTTCATCATTGAACCCATATGTGCAAAAAATCCAAAACAGATGTAGATACAACTTCAAATTAGAAACTTTTAGCTCTGATACCAATTTTTGGGACCAGGTTGACCTAAATAACCATGATAGGGGGTGAATCAAGGTGGAAAATGAATAAAAAATTTATATTCTTTTAATCCTCTAGGTTATATAGATTTTATTCCCTTGTTATAAGGAGAAATTCTAATATCTCGTTCTCTCATGTTGATGGTCACACTAAATGATAAAAAAGAATATAAAAATTAAATTACATGGAACACAATAATTTTAATTAGTTCACCACTAAGGGATAATCCAAGGATCATACACACAATGATGTGTTAGTGTTCCAGAATTCACTATACTCACTTTTGGTGGATGTGTGTTTTTAGGCCATGGTCACTCTGTGCCAAAGCACATTGGCCTCACATGCTTCTTAAAAGATAAACTATTGATCTAAGGTCTAATCCATATTATTATCATTTGAACACTACTTTATTGAAATAAATAGTTGTATTATATATGTGAGGGTCTCTTTAATAGTTTATAGATATTAAGGTCTATCTCTATTTAGTATGAGAGTCTTTTGGCATAATAGATCTTTATTTTTTTCTTCTTTGAAGTACATATATTTTTCTATTTTAATTTTTTAATAAATTATGATATCAACACCTCAATGCGAGGTTTGAGTCTATTTTCCCCAAAAAACATTGTAGTGTAAACTCTTCCTCTAAATTAATATAATTCCACACTGTAATTATCTTGTCTTTCTCTTTTTTCAACACCCAAATATAGTAGTGTAACATATTATTATTATTCTTTATTACTTATTCTTAAAGAATTATATATGGTAGTGAAGATATCTATTTTTTTCTTTATAGAATCCAGATAAGTCAATGTGATTAGGCTCTCTTATCTCTCTTTTTCCAAAATCATTACAACCAATATTTATAAGGATTTCGATGCACACAACCTCTAATTTAATAGTTGGGATTAATTATTTTTCTTTAAACTATCCATGATCATTCTAGGTGTTCCACATAATCAATGTGGTTAAGAACATGAATTTAAATCTGATTCAATCCTCTTGAAAACTCGATCCATCTCCCCATTTTTAAACTCCAATCAAATCTACCATATTATCTGAAAATATTTTATTCATAGAGTAGATTACTCTACTATGTTGTGGTTTTCTATTTATTCATATTGATAATGGAATTTTATCATTCTACATGGTTTGATTCATAGTTAATCACTAGATAAATGAAAACTTCTAAATATATTATATTTAAATTTCCAAAGATTATGGCATGGAACTCTCAATCCTTATTGATTATTCAAACCTATTATGGTTTGATTGATTACTTCATAGTATGATCTTGAATTATACTTCCAAAAAGATCGAGGATTAATCTTCATGACCCTACTCCTTTATTCATAGCTTGATGTCACAACACAACCCCCTTTAATCATATTTTATGATATACTAGAATTTTGTCTTCTATAGTGTGGCCCATGAGTCGCAACATGGATACCTCTAAATAAGAAGACCCGTGAAAATATGCCTAAAACTCTACCTGACATGGCTTCTATGTCGGTATGTGTAACATCCTTACATGTGGACTAAGTAACCCTTACATATACAAGGATATCTTCTCTAATTCTATTCTAAATTCAGACTTATATGCTGAAATATATTACGTACCAAACAAACTTTACCCGTATAGGGTGGGTGATTTTTCTTTTCCATTTTTTTGAGCCAACCAAATATATTATGCATCTTCTCAAATATTATGTATCACTATGATGCTCTAATACTTTTTCATTTTTATACCTCTTCTGATAATATGAAAATCTTATATATGAGCCTGAATAACTCTTACATATACAGGGTGTATTCAAACTTTGTCATTTTTATTAGTCTAAAGATATTACCTTTATGTATTGGTCTGATGTGGTTTATGTATATAGGGAAAGTTCCAAACTTTTTCACATTTAACTCTTATTATCACAGGTTTACTCTTATGTATATAGGGTGATTGATTTGAGTTTTCTATATTTCTCTGCCACTTCCAGAACTTACTCTTACATATAAAATGAATAAAACCTTATGTAAGTAGGTCTCTTTATCCCATTATCAATTTTTTAACTTTTAAAATATCTTATAAAGCTACGAATTTCTTTACTTCTAAAACATCTTTACTTCCTCATTAAAAATAACTTCCAAACCACCTCAATTGCAACTTTCATACTACCTCTAGATCAACTTACACTTCCATATTAATTTTAGATATATTAATCACCTCTTCTGAGATGATTTTCAAACCTCAAATAAATATATTTAGAATATAAATGTTAAACTTCTAGGTGTGTAGAAAATTTTGGTCATCTAATTACTCATCTTCTAGACTTTTAATGATTAATACTTTGGGCATCCACTATTGATCTTCCAAACTAACTTTCATACCTTCTTCATCTACACTTCTATAATAACTTCTAAAACATATAAATTACTCAAATTCCAAATCCATGTATTCTAATATTATTCATTAAAAAACTTCAACACTTATTTTCAACAAATCCAACACACAACCTCCTAATTGAAAAAGTCATCCTGACTTGGGAGAGTAGCACTGATTTTGGATATCCTTCTTCATGTGTTGTATTTGTTATCCCAAACAATATAAGTATGACAGTTTCAAGTGGGGGAATTAATTGAATCCAAATGCATACATACAATCTTCAACCAATTGAAATTTTAAGTTTTTGAGAATTTATAAACTTCGAATAGTTAAAGTAACATAAAGTAAAAATCATACACACAATAGAAAATAAAACTGTCAAAAGTTAAACCCTTAACTGATAAATGAAATAAAATTAGAGTAAAAATTAAACATAGAGTATTTGATAGAAATTCAAATACTCCTATAAATGATTTTATTTACCAACTAGTTCCAATTCAGAATAACTCTTCAATTTTATCCCAAAGTGTAAAGAGGTTAAATATAAGGACCTGGCCTTATTACATTACATAATATTGAATTTTAGTCAAGAAATACCTTCCTTTTATATTGATTATTTTTTCAAGTTTAGAGTTTTAGAGAATTTTGATATAATACATACATAACATTCTACATTTTTATAGAGCAGATACCACAAAACAGTATTCATTTCTTCCAAAATATAAAACTTTTCAAATAAAACATGACTCCTTTGAAAAATATTCATAACATTTAACTTGGATTCCTTATTTGTCTTA
The DNA here is from genome assembly GCA_963277665.1 of Viscum album. NCBI lineage: Eukaryota > Viridiplantae > Streptophyta > Magnoliopsida > Santalales > Viscaceae > Viscum > Viscum album. The sequence goes on from OY728157.1 coordinate 983,797,761, forward strand.
AACATCCTTATAACCTGTGAAAATCATTTAAAAACTTGATATGAGAACAAAAATCTTAGTAAACGATATAAAAAGAGGGGGAAACATTAGTCTATGAATACTTCTAAACATGTGAAATCATTTTCAAAAAGACATACTTGTCACCCATTTATACTTACTTTGTGAAACTTGATATTTCCATGAGATTTACACAAAACATAAATAACATAAATAGAACCATAAATGTATCTTGTGGAATTACTTAAATAATCTTGTAACCCTCTCAGCTAATTTATAATTTGTAACCCTCATGGCTACCTTACATTGTAACCCTCACAACTACCTTGTTGTGTAACCATCGTAGTTACACTTGGAGTAACCATACAGATGACCTCAAAATTACACATACCCAATGAATTGGAGGGAGATATAGGTCCTACCATTAATTATAAACAAATCCCAAGAACTGTAAAATAATCATACAATATTAATAATTTCATAAAAACATTTCTTTTGAATTTTGTAAAACAGGATTTTAAAAGAGGATTTTAAAAGAAAATCCCTTTATATAATTGAATTGAGACATAATAGAGTGTATGGAATATGTATATACACTATAAATACACATAATTAAACATAATATAAATAAAATTCATCACAAAAACAATTTTAATACCACATAAATAATGAAGTAGAAGGTTAACCCAAAGAATGGAAATTGGGTTAAGAATTCCCTTACCTTGGGTTTGTATTACTTAAAACATGTTTAAACCTCATGTATAATAGTTAAAAGAGTTTTATTATTATTTTAAAGAAAAAATTTAATGTTTATAACACCTTATATGATCATATCATAACATTATTTCACCCTTTAATTATTAGTATTTTGTTCCTTTCATTGTTTCGGGTGCATTCTTTACATGATTTCCATGGACGGTTTGTATTTGATTTTCTTATCATATGGAAAAGAAATTACAAAAGTGGAATTAAATGGTATTAATATGTCTCTATAATATATAATGATACCATAAATCATTTTTTTATCATATATGATGATGAATCATTAGATAAATCATTAATGATATTTGTTTAGATCATTTTTAGAGGTTCCTCAAAAATCATGAACTTGTTTCATTATATAATTTAATGTGATGAATATAATTTCATTATAGGAAATAAAATAGGTTAAATAATACACTTAAAATTATGTTTCAACCATTAAAAGGGTTTTATGATCATCTTTTAAGGATGTAATGGAAATTGAAAGCACATCGTCCACAATTTTGGTAAACAACACATCACGAACGGTGTTTTTATTTTTTCTAGAATAAGAGGAAGAGGAGAAAAATAAAGATGATTAATTTTTTACATGAACATGATAAAATACATAATATATAATATTATGGAGATTTTATACCTCATAGACAATGGTAGGGTAATATAGTATAAGAAGATAAAGTAATTGAAAAGAAAACACATGAAAATGAAAGAGGATTCTTACCACTTGATCGCTTCTCCTTGAGATCCTCCTTAAGGCCTTTGGTTTTGGCCTTTTGGTGATACCATAAGGTCTTGGACGTGGGGTATATCCTTGGGGAGGGGAATTTGTTGAACTTAGATAATTCTCAAGGCTTGAGAGGTGTGAGAGGAATAAGGGGATGAGGGTGGTATTTATAGTGGAGGAGAGGAGGGATGTTACATTATTTTAATATTTTTATCCAAGATTAGGAATAGTCTTCATTATTATGATCAAAATAGTAAATAGAGCATGTGAGTTCGAAAAAAGTGGTCTTACATCAGTCATGATGTCAAAAATAGTGTATTTAACTGATAATTTGTATATACGGTATTTTATCGTATTTCACTATTCATCAAAAATTCAAGAATTTCATAAAAATACCAAAAATCACCCTAACCATTTTTCAATTTGGAGAATTAAAAAATGAACTCCATTTTTTGAACATAATTTTATAAATATTATTAATTTAATTTTTAAATAAAATCACACTTTATTCAAAAATTAAAAATTTTAAAATTATAACTCATTTTATATCACCTTGAAAAATTAATCAAGATGTCATTATATTAAATCCTTAAGACAATAAAATAATAATACAATTTACTATTAATTAGGTTCATGTTACTATTCATAAGGGTATGTTATTATTCACTAAAAAGAAATTTGGTTTCATCAGAATCCAAATAGCATACTGATCACAATTCTAGGTGACTATTTTTTTGAAATTCAAAACATAGAAGTGGAAAAAATATGTTTTAACAGCTAATTTATAACTATATCCTTAAAACAAAGTTTTGTTTCATAGAGTCTTAATATTTCATGCATTTCATTTATTTATAAAACCTCAGGATGTTACATTCTCCCTGCCTTCTGGAAATTACATCCTCGTAATTTTTTATTTATCTATTTACTTATTAAGCAAGTGAGGGTACCTTTCTCTCATAGAATTTTCAAAATATCATGTTGCTTATTGAACCATGTGGTTTCTCCACAAAACCTTTACCTAGTGGATTACCTTATTCTGCAATACTTTTTCCCTTTGATCAAGAATCTGAATTGGTTTCCCTTCATAAGAAAGGTTCTCTTCCAGTTAAACTGCCTCTGGGCTCAAAACATGAGATGAATCTAGCACATACTTTCTTAACATCGAAACATGAAAAACATTGTGTACCTAAGATAAACTCAAAGTCAAATATACTTGGTATGTAAGTGGTCCAACTTTCTCTAGTATTTCATAAGATCTAATGAATAGTGGACTTAGTTTTCCTTTCTTACCAAAATGCATAACACTTTTCCATGGTGAGATTCTAAGAAAAACATGATCACCTACCTCGAAAGAAAAGTATTTCCTCTTGTTGTCTACATAAATTTTCTACCTGCTCTGTGTTGTCCTCATGTGTTGCTGGATCATCTTCACTTTCTCAGCCACTTCCTCTACTAATTCTAGTCCCATCAACTTCCTTTCCCCGAATTCATTCCAAAAATCTGGAGTTTGACACTAATTCCCATAAAATGCCTCAAAAGGTTCCATCTATATACTAGAATTAAAATTATTATTATATAAAAACTCAAATAAAGAAATGTGTTGATCCTAACTTCCCGGATAGTCCATTGAACAAGCTCGAAGCATATCCTCAAAATTCTGAATTGTTCTCTCAAATTATCTATTAGATTGAGGATGAAAAGCAATGTTGAAGTTTAATTTTGTGCCCAATGACTTCTGAAGGCCTTTCTAAAAGTTAAAAGTGAACCTAGAATCTTGATCAGATGCAATGGAAATAGGAACTCCATGTAACCTGACAATATATTTGAGGTGCAATCAAGAAATCTGATCCAAATACAATGTATCTCTAATAGGAAGAAAATGTGTATATTTAGTTAGTCGGTCAACAATCACCCAAATTTCATTGTTACCTATAGAAGTCTTTGTTAGTCCCACCACAAAGTCTATGGATGCATTCTCCCATTTCCACTTTGGAACTAGAAAAGGCTGAAGCATCCCCTATGGTAGTTTTCTCTCTACTTTAACTTATTGACATGTCAAACATTTCATGGTAAAATCTGCAATGTCTCTTTTCATTATATCCCACTAGTAATACTCCCAAAGGTCATTGTACATCTTATTACTACCAGGATGAAGTGAAAATAGAGAACTATGAGCTTCACACAATAATTATTTATTCAACTGGGAATCATAAGGTACACACAACCTTTTTCCAAATCTTAAAACAAAATATTTATCAAGGTTAAATTCTGAAAACTAACCCATTTTAAAAAATTCTACCTTTTTCTATAGCTCATGGTTTTCCTTATGTGCTTTCTTAATTCTATCTGAAAAATATGACTACACTAAAACCTAAAACAAAACATAGGTATTTATTGCACCAAAAACTTCTAATCCAAAATTCATTAAATCATCGATCAAGAGGTTATGTTCCAAACGTAACATGGTTAATGATGCATGATGTTTTCGACTCAAGGCATCTTCCACTTTTTTTGCTTTTATTGGATGGTAATTGATTGTGAAATCATGATATTTTATCAATTCAAGATATCTTCTATGCCTCATGTTTAATTCCTTGTAAATTAATATATACTTCAGACTTTTATGGTTAGTATATGTTTTACATTTAGCTCTGTATAAATGATGCCTCCAAATTTTCAAATAAAAAATCACAGATACCAATTCAAAATCATGTGTGGGATAATTTAACTCATGAGGTTTTATTTGTCTTAAATTATTAGAAATTACCTAATCATTCTGTATCAAAACACAACCAAGTCCCTTTAATGAATCATCATTATAGATGAAAAACTCACTATTTCGAAAAGGTAAATCCAAAACTAGATCATTCACCAATCTCTTCTTCAATTACTGAAAACAAATATCACATTCTTTTATCCAAAAAAATTTAGACCCTTTTTGTGTTAACTTAGTTAGCGGGCTAAATAACCATGAAATTTTTTTAACAAACCATCGGTAATAACCTGCTAATCCAAGAAAACTATGAATCTCTGTAACATTTTTAAGTCTTGTCCATTCATCGACCACTTTTGTTTTGGAAGGATAAACTATTATTCCATAATTATTTATAATGTTCCAAATAAAAGAAATGTGTTGCAACCAAAAATCACACTTTCTGAATTTTCCATACAATTTCTTTTCCTTTAAGGTTTTCAAAACAACCCTTAGATGTTTTTCATGCTCCTCTTTACTCTTAGAAAATACCAGAATATCATTAATAAACACAACCACAAACTTATCCAAGAACTCATGAAATATTCTATTCATAAGATCCATGAGTACAACATGTGAATTAGTTAATCCAAATAGCATAACAAAAAATTCATAATGCCTATATCTAGTATGAAAAGTTGTTTTCAGATGTCATCTTCATTTACCTTCTGTTAATGGTATCTGGATCTCAAGTCAATCTTGGAAAAGTACTGAGCTCCTTGGAGTAGATCAAACAAGTCATCGATATGAGGAAAATGATATTTGTTTTTAATAGTGATGTTATTCAAGGATCTATAATCAATTAAAAGTCTCATTGAACCATATTTATTTTTAATGAACAAAATAGGAGAACCCCATGGTGAAGTTCTAGGGTGAATGAAGCCTTTATCAAGAAAATATTGCAACTGATTTTTCAACTCTAAAAGTTCCATTTGAGCCATTCAGTAAAGGGGTTTTAAAATTTTCTTTGTACAAGGAACAAAGTCAATTTTGAATTTGACTTCCCAGTCAGGTATAACACTGGGTAACTCATTACGAAAAACATGAAGGTATTAATTTACCACTGGCACATCATTAATTTGAATAGTTCCCTTGTTTTCTATAATATGATCAAGATAACTTTCATTTACATATTTCAACAGTTTCTCACCTTCCTGATATATTATCAATTGTATGATTTCATTATTGTATACAAACTAAAACTCTTTCTAAAAAAAACTTTTTTAGCCCTACAATCAATCTTAGCATGATAAAAAGAAATCCAATCCATACCCAGAATGATATTAAAATCTACTAAGGTAAAAACAACAAGGTCTTCAGGTAATGTCTTTCAAAAAATAAAAATAAAAAGATTCTTAAAATTCATTTTTGTTGTAACATTTCCCCCTGGTGTTTTAACAATAATTTCTTGTCTCGTTTTTGTAGGTGATATTTCCAATTTACCAAAAAAAATACTCAGAAATAAAGGAATGTCTAGATACCATATCAAAAAAGACTTAAGAAAAATCTGAGTAAACAAAAAAAGTACATGATACCACTTCGTTGGATGGTTTGGAATCTATTGACGTAGTCGCAAAGGATCTCACTACACCTTTCTACTTATATACTGGATTCTTTGCATCATTTGAATCTTTCTTTGGACATACATTTTCATAATGACCCATCTCACCGCATTTAAAACACTTAATAGTTTGCTTATCAAGATTATTCTTAGTATCATTTTCATCACAATCTCGGGCCATATTTCTGAAATTACCGCATCGAAAACACTTCCCAGATTTACTAAAGAATTCCCCAGGATTATTTTTGCCACACATTTCACAAACTTGAAACTAGACTTTCTTACCATCAGATTTATTTGATTGATTCTTACTCATTTCTTTCCATCTGTATATCTTCTTCTCCTTGTTTTCAAAGTTAAAATGGTCATTAGAAAACTCCATTTATACCCTCTCATCACATCATACAAGTTTCTCATAACTTTTTAATTCACGGGAGTTTAATGCCCTTTGATACCTTTGTTTCAATCCGGAGTAAAAATGGTTGATTTTTCTATCAAGAACCTAAATAAGATTTGGATCATACCTCGACAGTCAGGTGAATTTTTCTTCATACACATCCACTTAATCTTCCTACTTTTACTTCAATTCAAGGAATTTCTTCTCCATATTAAGTTGGACCACCTTAGGAAAATATTTTTCAAGGAAAAGACTTTTAAATTCATCCCAATCTAAGGCATCAATATCCTCTCTATCCATGATATTCTTGACCATTGACCATCAATGATCAGATTAAACTTCAAAACGATAAATGGAAAGACTTACCTTTTGATTATTTGAACATCTCATTATATCTAATATCTTTTCAAGTGATTTAATCCATCCTTCATCCGCTACTTAGTCAAAAGATCCACTGAAAGAAGGAGGGTGTTTCCTCATAAAATGTTCCACTATTGTCATGTTCCTTTGTGGTAGATCTGGTTATTCTCTTACATGGATGCCACCACCATTTATTTCTTGCATCAATTGATCCATTACTGTCACAAACTGCTTAGTTCCAATCCCTACCATTTTGAGCTACATATTTATAAGGATATCGTTCTGTCAGTGCCTCTCCACTTAAGCTTCCATGTTTCTTCTATGGAAAACCATTCTAAACAAACAAATCTTAGTTGAAGAAATATGGTAATATTTAAATTATATTTCATTTAAAATTAACCATATATTAAAAATCATTTATAGTATTCTATTAACATCAACCTAACCCCTAAAGTTATCTAAACCATTCTCTGATACCAACTATAAGTACCCGACCTTATTACATTACATAATATTGAATTTTAGTTAATAACTCACTTCCTTTCATATTGAGTATCTTTTAAAGTTTAGAGTTTTAGAGAATTTTTATATAATATATACATAACATTCCACATTTATATAGATTAGATACCACAAAAACAGTATCCATTTCTTCCAAAATATAAAACTTTTCGAATAAAACATGATTTCTTTGACAAATCTTTATAAAATTTAACTTGGCTTCCTTCTTTGTCTTAAAAATCCTTATAACCAATGAAAATCATTTAAAAAACTTAGTATGAGCACAAAAATCTCAATAAGTGATATAAAAATAGGAAAAGAATATTATTCCATGAATACTTGTAAACATATGAAATCATTTTCAAAAAGACATACTTGTTGACTATTTATACTTTGTGAAACTTGAGATTTCCACGAGATTTACAAAAAACATAAAAAACATAAATAGAACCATAAATTTATATTGGGTCATTACTTGCATAATATTTTAACCCTCTCTTCTACCTTATTATTTGTAACCCTCATGATTACCTTACATTGTAACTCTCACAGCTACCTTATTCTCTAACCATCGTAGTTACACTTGGAGTAACCATATGACTGACCTCTAACTTACACATAACCAATGAATTAGAGGGAGATATAGGTCCCACCATTCATCATAAACAATTCCCAAAAACCATAATATAATCATACAACATGAGTAATTTCATAAAAACATTTCTTTTGAATTTTGTAAAACAAAATTTTAAAATAGGATTTTAAAAGAAAAGCCACTTATATAATTGAAGTGAGACTTAATATAGTGGATGGAATATGTATATACACTTTAAATACACACAATTAAACATAATATAAACAAAATTAATCACAAAAAAAATTTTAATACCATATAAATAATGAAGTAGAAAGTTAACCCAAAGAATGGAAATCGGGTTAAGAATTCCCTTACCTCAGGTTTGTCTTACTTCAAACTTGTTTAAACATCCTGTATAATGGTTAAAAGATTTTTATTAGTATTTTATAGAAACATTTTAATGTTTATAACACCTTATATTATTATTTCATAACATCATTTTACCCTTTAATTATTAGTATTTTGTTCCTTTCATTGTCTCGGGTGTGTTCTTTACATGATTTCTATAGTCGATTTGTATTTGATTTTCTTATTGTATGAAAAATAAATTACATAAGTGGAATAAAATGGTATTAATATGTCTTAATAATATATAATTATACCATAAATCATTTTTTATCATATATGATGATGAATAATTAGATAAAACATTAATGATATTTGTTTAGATCATTTTTGGCGGTTCCTCGATAATCATGAACTTGTTTCATTATATAATTTAATGTCATGAATAAAAGTCCATTACAGGACATAAAATAGGTTACATCATAAAATTTAAATTCTTTTTCAACCATTAAAATTGTTTTATGATTTTATTTAAAGTATTTAATGGAAATTGAAATCACATCGTCCACAATTTTGGTAAACAACACATCACAAACAGTGTTTTTATTTCTTTTCTAGAATAAGAGGAAGAGGAGAGGGAGAAAGATGATGAATTTTTTACATGAACATGATAACATAAATAATATATAATATTATAGATATTTCATACCTCATGGATAATGGGAGGGGGATAGATTATAAGAAAATAAAGGAACTGAAAATAAAACACATGAAAATGAAAGAGGATTCTTACCTCTTGATCTCTTCTCCTTGAGATCCTCCTTAAGGCCTTTGGTTTTGGCCTTTTGGTGAGAATAGAAAGTCTTGTACATGGGTTTGAGCCTTTGGGAGGGTATTTGGTAGAAATTATACAATTATCAAGGCTTGAGAGGTGTTATAGGAAGAGGGTAATGAGAGTGGTATTTATAGTGGAAGAGAGGAGAGATTTTACATTATTTTAATCATTATTTTAATATTTTTGTCCAAGACTGTGAATAGTTTTTATTCTTGTGATAAAAATAGTAAAGAAATAATGTGAGATCTAAAAAACTTTTTTTACATTATTCATGATGTCAAAAATAGTGTATTTAACTGATAATTTGTATATACGATATTTTACTGTATTTTACTATTCATCAAAAATTCAAAAAATTTAGAAAAATAAAAAAATTCACCCTAACCATTTGTCAACATGTAGAATTCAAAAATGAACTCCATTTTTTGAAAATAATTTTTTAAATATTATTAATTTAATTTTAAAATAAAATCATACTTTATTCAAAAAATAACAATTTTAAAACTATAAGTCATTTTATATCACCTTGAAAAATTAATCAAGATGTCATTATCTTAAAGCCGTAAGAAAATAAAATAATAATACAATTTACTATTTATTAGGTTCATATTAATATTCATATGACTATTCATAAGTGTATGTTACTATTAACCAAAAATTAAGTTGGTTCTATTAGACTCCAAATAACTTACTGATCACATTTGTAGATGACCGTTTTTCAAAATTCAAAACCTAGAAGCGGAAAAATAATGTTTTAATGACTAATTTATAACTATATCCTCAAAAAAAGTTTTTTTCATAGATTATTAGTATTTCATGCATTTTATTTATTTATAAAACTTTGGGGTGTTATATTAAATGACTATAACCATGTTGTACAATCCCTATACCAGGAACTTCTTCAACTTAACCCATCATAAGGTATAAGTTGTGCATAAAGAACTTCTTCAACACACTATCAGCAATAGGAAACTCTATCCCCAAGATCCTATTCAATTTGTATAGTCATAAACAAGTACAATACTAGACTTCATAAAACTTTATAGTTTAGAAACAATAGATTCCAAACCCAAAATCTCATTAATCACTACGATCGGAGATAGAACAATTACAAAAAAATTAAGATATACTACAATGAATCCTTACACATGGAATATCTTGGTGAATTCACTAAAATACACTACAATTGTAAGCACTCAAAGAAGTGAGATGATGCATAGCTTCATTATGTATCAATTTAGTATCTACTTCAATCATTTTATTCCTCAAATCCTCACCCTTCATTTATAGATGACATCGTAACAAACTCCCAACGGTGATGTTTGAGATCTTCAGGTTCAGTTATAATGCCATCAGAATCAACTCAACTTATTTCAATGAAATGTTCAATACAACTTCATGAAGTTATGAAAATTAGATGGATTATTTAGTTCACTATGACATATACAATCGGAAGTTAAATTTTTATTAAATAGATAACTAACAAAACTTCAAAGTAAATACAACTAAAACAAAAGAGTGTGTTGTTTTTTGACTAAAATTAATTTTTTTATGAAAAGAAAGCATATTCAGTAAAAAGAGAAAGGATCAAAAATAGGCATTCATGAGGTTCTGTAGTAATGGTCCCTAGGATATCACTACTTTTGATAATAATAAAATAGGATAATATCTAACAAGATAAAAAAGGTCAGATCAGATGAAATGGAGAAAAGTAATGAACTTATTGTAACTTCTGTAAAACATAATATTCACCCCTTGGGATAAATTTATCCCTCTTAACTTCCCTTTAAGGTCCTTTAAATTTCTCCCCTCTCAGGTTAATGTTCTCCTAAGACATTAATAAGAAAAAACTAATCTTTCTTCCTCTGACCCCCCCCCCCAAAAAATAAATACTGACATTTCTCCCCATTTGGGATTATAGAAAATAATCCAATAAAATAAAAAACTAAAAATTATATAGAAAATAAATTTTATGTGGTTTGGTGAGATGAGTATAGTGGTCATTATAATCACTTTTGATGGAACTCATCTTAGTGTAGTAACTTTTGTCCCTTGATATATGTAATGAATGTTTGAAAACTAGTTTCCCACTTACTCAATCATGTTTTTGTAACTTCCTAAAGCATACAGCAATCTTATTATAAAATACACTTATCTTATTTTAACTTCCTTAACATTTGAATTTTTTTCCCTTGATGTTATCTCAAAAACTTATAATATTCTCCCCCTTAAAAATGAATAAAATCACACAACCTTTCTACACCTTTGGGATTAATAGAAATAAATGTAGTGAGAGGTATTTAATAAGATAAATCTAAATATTTAAGTAAAAAAAGGAAAAATACCCATCAGTGAGTTATCTTTCAATATATAGGGATGATCTTATTCTAAAAAAGATGGTTCCAGAAGTTTATTGAAATTTTTTTCAGAAACTCTCAGAAAATATAATCTTTTTGCATAAGAGTTAGTAAAACCAAAGCTCTCTATTTTTCAAGGAGTAAATCAGAGTATGTAGAAGTAAAAGTATAGAAATGTAAAATTAATATAAAATTCATATAGGGGGTTTATTTGTAAGATAAAAAAATAGATGAAGCAAATTATACCTTCCTATAAGATAATTTTCCTTGAGTTCAACATACAAGGTAACCTACATTAAGTTTAGTTCTAGAGTATGTTCAACATACATATTGTAATTCTTATTCAAAGTACTTTGCATAATATATCAAGTACTTGTATAAAAATTTAACATTATTCTAAACAAATAATATCCTCCCCCTTTATTGAGGAGTTTTTCAATGCTGGGAGATAGAAAAACAAGAGGTATAACTTACGATCACTTAACATTGATCATATCCATATTATACTTAATATATTAAAATCTATAAGAATTTAAAGTTTTTATAAAAATGCTAGAAATTTGTTCTTAAGTTCTGATAAATTCAAGAATAATATCTCCTTTAAGTGTGTGGTCCTGAAGAAAGTGGTGTCTTGTATCTATATGTTTTGATCAGAAATGATATGTTGAGTTTTTAGATAAATAAATAGAAAAGTTTGAGTAAAACCCAACCTGAAATCATTTAGTGTGTGTTAAATACACAAAAATTGAGTGTAACAACTTCTAAATGGCACATATTTGACTTTAGTAATGGAAAAGAAAATTGGATGTTGCTTCTTGTCGGACCAAGTCACTAAATATTCACCAATAAAGTTAAAATTTTATGAATTAATCTTCTGATACATTTTAAAACCTCTAAAATATGAATTCTAATAACTCTTAAGAATAAAATAAAATTCAAACTAATAAAATGGTCTAAGTTTTGAAGTTCCTTTAAGATAATAGAAGAAACATTTAACTACCTTAATATGGTATTATTTCAAATTGGATTATAATCTTACACAAAATCACATAGAAAACATAATTTTTGGTCAACTAACCATCAAGTAAGTAAGATTCTAATCATCCCTCTAAACAATATCTAGTCAATTGGTTTTCTAGATTCATCAAGATCAAGTTTACATAAGGTACCTATCTAAGTACTAATACTTGAAGGATTATCAAAACCAAAATGATTAATTAAATCTATAATGTACTTATGTTGAGTTAAGATAGTCCCTTCCAGACTCTGGGTTATTTGGAATCTAAGAAAATAATTAAGTTCACCTATCATAATCATCTCAAATTCACTTTGCATAAGTTTCTAAAAATTTTCTACAAGTTTTTTTTGGGTTGATCCAAAAAAAATCCACCGACATAGATTTATACAATGATGGTGTCATTAATAACTCTCTTGATAAAAAGATTGAGATATTTTGTTCCTTTAAAAAAATCATTTTGAAGTAAGAATTTGAACAATATATCATACCAATCTCTTGGGTATTGTTTAAGTTCATAGAATGATTTGGTAAGTTTGAAAACATGTTCAAAGAAATTAATATATTCAAAACTCAATGTTTTTTCAACATAAAATTCCTCTTAAACATAACCATTAATAAAGACACACTTTATATCCATTTAAAGTAGAGTAAAGTTCATATTAGCTACAAAGGCTAATAGTATTTGGATGGACTAAGCCTAACTACCAGTGAAAATGTTTCAACATAGTCTATGTATTCTTCTAGATTATAACCCTTTGCAACTGATCTCACTTTATTCCTAACAAACATTCTATTTTCATCACACTTATTTTAGAATCCCCATTTCACTCCTATAATATGATGATCATTCGGTCATTCAACCAGAGTCCAAAAATTGTTTTATTTGAAATGATTAATATATTTTTTCAAAACAATTATCCAACTCTCATTACCCAATGTATAATATATTATTTTAGGTTCAAATTGAAATAATAATATAAGATGGTCATATTCCTTTCTTAATGAACTTCTAGTTTGGATTGGTTGATCTACATCACCAATGATTTTATCAAAGGGATGGTTCTATAAGATTGTTTGGTTTATAGGTAAAAATTAATGTTGTTCCTTATATATCATATGGTTAAATTTTTTTAGACTAGATTCTGGTAAGATAACTTATGATGGATGTGGTTCAACTTAAGAAAGTAAAATAGAGGTGATTTTAAAAACACAGTTCATATTATTATCATAATTTGGATGTTTTAAATTCACCTAAGGATCGTCCTCATAAAACTTAACATGTATTGTTTCCTCAATGGTATATGTTCTTCTAATGAAAACACGATATGCTTTACTAGTGGTGGAGTAACCAAGGGAAATGTATTCATTATTATAATAACCCATCTGTGTGGCTACTAGCCTGAGGGGTGTCCTCGATCCCCTTGGGTTAGAGAAAATTTCTAGGGAATAAAAATACAATAAATGGGAGTGATTTCTCCATTAAATCAAAGTTTAATCACAACCAAATTTCTCCTAAAAATATGACATGACTTGTCCATAAGTTAGGTGTCCATTCCAAAAACACATAATCAAAAAATAGATAAAAAAATAGGAGATAAAATAATGTATAAATAAACTCTTAACTCACCCTTCAAACACCCTCCCCTATAGAAAATCCTCTAATAGTATCTATCCTTGGCCACCACAATGTCATTATACCTCTAACCATAGAAAGCAGTAAAAGTCCTACATAATGGATATGAACTAAACAATGAAAATAAAACACTGACATACCTGATCAAAAAATCCCCTATGGTCTAAGGTCACTCTTTGTCCAAAAAATTGGAACCTATTACAAGAGTCTAAGATAGAACCTACAAAAGTCCACTCAATCTCTAAACATTGATTGGTATAATTATGGTGTGAACTCAACAGCACGGTAGGTAAGCACCATAGATTCCATGTATTTTATTTTACAAAATAAACCAAAAATACTATTTTAAAATACATTTATAAAATGTATTTCATTAATTTAAGAAAACCAAAAATCTTGGTCAACATTTTTCTAAAAAAATTATTTTATTTTATTTAAATGAAATCAATCACTTGGAAATCTATTTTCTCAGCCTAAGCCTCTTTTATCAAAAAAACACAGAGATGCACTTAGAAATCCCCTTTTAATGAAAACCAACCTAAGTAAAACATTTTTTGAAAATTACCCTTTAGTGTTACCTTAAAAAACCATCAAAAAATAACCCAAGATAATGGAGAAAGGATAATAGAAACAATGAATAAACAAGTCCAAATAAAAACTAAAGTTCTACAAAATTAAACAATAATGGTAACCAAAGAAAATAAACCAAAAATCACCATATAATCTATAATAATAAGTGTGGACACTAAACAATAGCAATCTGAGACACATAGTATGAGATTTGGCCTGTAGGTTCCCAAGGTAACTGACTCGCTTATGGAACATTAGCCGGCTAAGTGACCTGACAATCAATAAAACACAGGTCTATCGATGACACTAGAACCGAACTCTAGCTAGCGCCTCATTCCCAACTAGAGAAACACAAATAATATTACCCATTTACCTAAGGTCTCCCATGTTCCAACCACAAATAATCACATAGAAATCATCACATCCATCATCAATAACAACCCGAAATCAAAACACATTTTGAAACCATGCCTCTTTTCCTAAAAACCCTTTTTAAATCTAACATTAAAAATAATGTTTTTCTTGAGGCCATTGCATAAAAATTTTATAAACCCAATATTGTCTTTAAATGAAAAATAAAACCATTTAAAAACACCTATTTGGAAACACCTTTCAAAACCAAATCCAAACATCAAGTTTAAACTCCAAAGTTTCTCTTTTTTAATTATTATACATATATGCACTTATATGTGTGTGTGTGTCCATGTCATAATGTACATATCCATATATTCTCATGTGGATATATTCATATATCAATATATATATATAACCCCATACATATGTATAAAACCACCAAATAAAATATAAAATATTCCCAACGTCAATCATAGGTGAGTTGCACAATAACAAAATAAATAAACATAGTTAAAATTTATTAAAATAGAGGAACTCAAACATATTTACACTTTAATACACAAATAATATAAAAAAATTATAAACTATCTCAAATAAATTTGAAACACCCAATTCCTCTTTGAAAATAATCATAAATATTTTAGTAGTCCAATAAATATTTAATTCTTTTAAATAAAATAAAAAAGAAGGTCCAAATACATAAGAACTCGGTTGGAAATCAATTTTAACCACATGAAAACTTTGGGTTACAAGTGTAATTAAATCCAATTGTCCCAACTATCATTTATAAATTTAAATTAACCAATTTATAACCCATAATCATATTTTGTAAATTAAGGAAAATTCAAAGCATAGAAATACCTACCCAGGGCTTGTACAGACAATGCGATTCTTTTAACAATGGAGAGTGGAAGGCTTGATAGATCCATTGTACTCCTAATAGGTAATAACTAAAGTGAAATAAAACCCAAAAATCCTCTTAGGTTTTGACCATGGAGTGTACAATAATAGGGTAAAAGAAGAATTTTGACAGAGTGGTGGGAGGAGGAAGAGAGGAAAGAGACTCACCCATATAAATTTCCTCTTGAGACTGTAAGGAAAATATCCAAGAAATGTGATAAAAAGAGAGGAGTTTTCATTCCTAGGAGGGACCTCAGTTGTGGTTGTTTCATGATCCAAGCATGGATAATGGGGTGCAATTTAGGCTAACAATGGTTGAATGGCATTTTGTAAAATCTAAAAATTTTAAAATTGGGCACCTTTCATGGTCTGTGTATGATTTTCCCAAACTGTGTGTTAATTCTGCACCCTTCACTGGGCACAAAAACACACCTACACAATTTATAAAATTATTCTCCAACCGTATGAAAAAAAAACTATCCCAGATAAACCTCTATCGCATGGTCTTCAGATAGTTTAGAAAATTGAGCGCCAACTATGAAAAATGGCTCTATTCTGAACAAACCCCTATTGTATAGTCTCTATATAGTTTGCGCTAATTGTGTGATAGGATAAAAATCCTTAAAATTTCAAAATTTTAAAAGGATCGACTCCAAAACTCAATGAAAAAAATAAATACCAATAATTAAATAAATAAATTATAGAAATAAATTTAGGGCATTGTAATCCTTCCCACCATAACTCTATAATTCAAGAAATCCATTGAACTCAAGTAAACTCAAAGAAGAAACTTAGACAAGAAAAAATGAAGATGTTGTGACATAATTCCTAAGCTTCCTGGAGCCAAATTTAACCCAATAAACTAGAATCATCTCTAAAATACCCAAAAATCTCTAAATCCTCAAGGCACAACTCTCATCTGATTATTAAAAAGGAAAACAAGAAATAGATACTCATAGTGGATATTTATAACATTTAGGAGCATCCATGGGATTGTAGTTTAACAAAAAAAGGGAATTGAAAATCTCACTGCCAAACATGATGATAGTTTTCGACCAAGAAGACCCAAATGGATTAACCGTCTAAAACACAATCCATGATTCCCCAATACATCCAACTCTTCAAACATTGTAACATAAAACAACCCAAAATAATCCACCCAAATGCCAATAATTTATGCATGTAAAGGAGGAAGAGATACCTAAAAATACCTACCAAACCATTCCCAAAGTAAATCCCAATCCTTAATAATACTCTCAAAATTCAAAAACAATCATCTTAAGACCGAAAAACAACCCTTCCACAAGGAAGAAAATAAATAAGGCATAAACTGTAAACATGCCTCTTCAAACAACATGGGTTCAAAACTTGGGGCAAGAATGAATAAATGGTAACCTAGGACCTCATACCTGGGACACTAACCATATTGATCCCATCAAATCAAATAGATATCAGTCAATGCATAATCTCAATTGGTTTAGCATCTTTCATAGGTATACAAATCACACCCAAGGTATTCCCTCATAATCAAGGGACTAAAACCAAACCTCACTACCCAAAGGCACACTCGAACTCTAGATAACTCGCTCAGTACAATGAGAAATAGTAAAACCCCAAATCACCTCAAGAAAACACCAAGAATGTACCCAATGTGTCACAACCAAAAAGGAATTACTCAAAACAAATAACCACCCAAACCCAATAATTCTCAAGACTTCTGGGAAGAAATATTTCAATAATAAGGAGGAACCCAAACCCCAAATCTAGCCACTTATTCATAATAAAAAATAACTTCACCCAAAAATCATTTTCCATTTCAAACAACCCTTTTAAGGGAATCAACCAAAAATACAACCCAAAAGTCACTACACTCAACAAATCAAAATTCCCCCCTTTCAAACCTTTTTGAAACCATAAATTCAAATTTTAAAACATCAATCACTATTTGAAACATGTTCTAAAACCCTTCACATCCTCCATTGGAAACATTTCTAAATTCCCAAACACAAATTTCATTTTAAATTTTCATTAGAAAACCTCCTTAACAAATTCCAAAACCAACTTCCTTATTTAAAAAAACAAGTTTTTGACAAAAACTACTAACATGGCCCATCCATAAATCATTTTTCAAATAAAAAACCTTGTTTTAAAATTTTAAAATCAACTCCCACCTTTAAAATTAACATTTATCCCTTTAAATCCATTTCAAATCAAAGATTATTCCCCAAATTTATTTTCCAAAACCATTTAAAAATGCATGTTTTCATTCTAAAACTTTAAACTAACACCTACTTTTGGAAATCTTTAAACATAACTTGAAAACAATTTTAATCTTTCAAAAAATATCTATATAAAAAATCAACCAATCAAAATTCAACAAATCAACATCATGTAGGTTATGGCCACAGTGGAAGTATGTGATGGGCAATGTGTTAATTAAATTTTCTTTTAATTTCAATTTCCTGGAACCCTAATAGAGGATCATTTACATTAATTTTATAATTAATTTATTTATATTTGAAGAAACAAATTACCTTGTCTTAGGTTTATTTCTTCATAGTCGATGTCGATCATTCAAAAAGTACCTTTCAGGTTTTCTTAGTTGCACTTATGAGGATCCGAGATATAATCCCTCTAGTAGTGATCCAAAATTTCTCTAATGATCTCCGAGCAACACCACTTGATCTCCGGGTTCTAGCGCAGCA
This sequence comes from Viscum album, assembly GCA_963277665.1. Lineage (NCBI taxonomy): Eukaryota > Viridiplantae > Streptophyta > Magnoliopsida > Santalales > Viscaceae > Viscum > Viscum album. The sequence continues at coordinate 983,816,109 of OY728157.1, forward strand.
AATAAAATGACTTGCATTATTCATTCTTGATCACTCATTCTTCATTCTTGAAAAAATATCTCTTGTGTTTCTTGTTCTTGAGAGGGATAGAGAAGGAAGAGTCAAGATAGAATTCGTTGTGTGAAACAATTCTTTATTCTCAATTTTGGATGTTATACACAATAGACATAACTGTCTATTTATAGAGTTAGGGTTTATGTTAAAATATTTTTAATTGCATGTAGACCATTAAATAACATTTAAAACCTTTAATAAACACCATTCCATATAATAATATTATTATTATTTTATGGTGTTACAACTTTCACAAATTGATAAATAATATTTACTAGCTTGTAAATAGTTATTTTATCACCAAACATAGTATTGGTTCATTCAAACTCATTAGTATTTATTAAATACCCAAATAAATATTTTATTCATAAATAAATATTTCATTCATATGCTGAAGAATAAATATTTATCAAGTATTCAATAAAATAAAAATATATATTTTATTCACATGTAGGTGAATAAATATTTAATTAATTTATTAAATCAATGTAACTTGAATAAAATTATTCCTCAGTGTTGAGAATAATATTTATTCCATTAATTAAATTCAAATATAATTTAATCAAGATTAACATAAAACAATTTTTGTACGACCCTCTAGGATTTTTTCTCATTGGAATTAGGTGGGCTTGCCTAAAGTCCAAGATTACTATCTAGCAATGAGTAAGTCACCCAAGGGAAATAAATTAATGTCATAATGATTAAAACCACATATGAATAATCACTGTGTAATATAGTCCCTTTGTCACAATATCTCATCAAGTAGGTTTCACATCCAAGTCACCAACCTATATGCTTGATATGTATTTCTTTGATTATCTGAAATAAACACATCATTACACCATGGCCATGGAATTTAATGTGACAGTTTTATTCTAATCAAAGGGCTAAGATATCAACTTCCATAAAATAGGAAGGGAAAAAATACTTCCTTGACTTATCCATTAATGACATGTTACTCATGACTTACCCAACATATCCAACTTTTCCATGAACTATTATTATCATGGTTTACAAAATACATATAAGTATGGGAGTTGTGACATTCATTAATAATAATCTTACACTCTAAGGACCATCACACACACTCACAGATAGAAATATTCGATGATACCAAAACATGAAAATTTTCTACTGGTGGGTTTGTTCTCATAATATCTCATATTGGAGATTAAAAGGTGAAAAATTCATGAGAAGAATCCTCATATTCTTATGAGTACACACACACCTAATAGTCTATGTACTATGTTCCCCATCATAGTATGTTATCCAACTGAAGAACATTATTTAAAAATATCATCATAATACATCAAGGTTCTCATCATAATGGGTAATCTTATGAACTTATCAATGTGGTGTATACTATAGTACATTATTACATTACATTCCTATATAAAAACGATTTTTGATAGACCTAGGACATTATTACATGTAATAAAAGTATAAATAGTTGTTTATAGGACACCAACTCCAAAAAACTCCCACCCAGACTAGAGCCAACTACCTATGACCTTCAGTCTGCTAGACCTCACATGATAGTCATGTTTTTACTGAGTTAAGCCTTTAGTCAAGGGGTCTGCCACATTGTCTTCTATGGAAATAGTGCTCCCTATAGCTTCACCTCTCTAATAAAACAAATTTCAAGAGATGATATTTCTGAAGTATGTGCTTTGTTCGTTGATGTGACCTTGGCTCTTTTACAAGAGCTGCCGCATTAGTATTATCATAATAGAGTGTGATAGGATCTTTACTTCTAGGTACCACTTCAAACTATTGGATAAAGTTTCACATCCATACTACTTCTTTAGCTACCTCATAAGCTGAAATATACTCTAAATCTATTGTATAATTTGCAACCATAGCCTTCTTTGATCTATTCCAGCTCATAGTATCTCCATTAAAAGTGAATATGTATCATGTTTGTGACTTTATCTCATATTGATCACTTTGGAAACTAGAATTCACATATCATTTGATGACTAGTTCCTCATATCCTCTATAAACTAGGAACATATTCTAAGTACACATCAGATAGTTAAGGATAGTCTTGACTTCCATCCAATGGTAGTTACCTGGATCATATTTATATCTTCCTACCTCACTTAATGTGTAGGCGACATCTAGACTAGTACATAGAATAGAATATATGATTGACCCAATCACTGATTCATATAGAATCCTTTCCATTTTTTTTATTTCCTTGTGTTCTTGAGGACACATTTTCCTAGAAAGATCAATACCATGTGACGTTGGAAACAATTACCTCTTGGATTGTTCCATATTGAATATATTTAGTATCTTATCAATGTATGTACTTTTACTTGGGCTGAGTAATCTCTTAGATCTATTGGGATGAATCTTTATCCCAAGAATATATGTTGCCTTTCCCAATTCCTTTATAGATAATTTTTTATTCAACCATGTCTTAATAGAATGTAAGATTGGTATTTAATTTCCAATGAGTAATGTGTCATCAACATATACTATTAATAAAATGATTGCACTCCCACTAAACCATTTATAGGCACATGGATTTCATTCATTCTTTATGAAACCAAATTTTGTTATGGCCTCATCAAAACAAGTGTTTCATGACATGGATTCTTTCTTAAATCTATAAATGGATCATTGCAACTTGCATACCTTGTTGGCATCCTTTGGAGTCATAAACCCTTCTAGTTGTGTCAAATAGATATCTTTCTGAAGGTTCCCATTGAGGAAGACTATTTTGACATCCATTTTCTAAATATCATAATCATGGAAATATACAATGGTAAGTAGAATTATAATGTATTTCAGCATTGCAACTAGTGAAAAGGTTTCATCGTAGTCAATGCATTGATGTTGTTTAAACCCTTTTACAACCAGTAAATCCTTATAGGTAATGACTTGTCCTTACATATATAGTTTATTATTTAATAACCATTTTAAACCAATGATATTTACATCTTCTGGAAGGTCTACCAAAATCTAGAATTGGTTTTGGTACATGGAATCCATTTCAGAATTTATGGTCTCTTGCAACTTGGAAACATTCATGCCACTTATTACTTCCTTGTAGGTTATAGGATCATTATTATCAACTAATAATAAGTCACCATACTTGGTGACTAGAAAATCATACCACTCTGGTTCTCTGACCTCTCTAGTACTCTTATGTAGTAATTGTGTCTCTGGAACAATTTATTCTTCCATAGGTATTTGTGGAATTTGTTCCTATTCCAACTCTTGTATACCTTGAGCTTGGATTTCATCGAAGTATATCTCACTCCCGTTATCTCTTTTAGAGATAAGATCCTACTCAAGAAATGTGGGACGTCTCTCAACCACAACCTTTTTGTCTGAAGGATTGTATGGGTAGTATCCATTTGTTTCTTTGGGATATACTATAAAGATACACTTTATGCCTCAGGGTACAAGTTTTTTACCTTAAGATGCCTTAAAAACACTTCACAACCCCACACATGTAATTAATACAACACGGGTTTCTTTCCATTACATAATTGGTAAGGTATACCATTTGTTTCTTTAGTTGGAACTCAGTTTAGAACGTATGTTGTTGTTTGTAACACGTATCACCAAATGGATAATGGAAGAATTGCATGACTCGTCATTAATCTAACCATGTAAAACAAGGCATGGTTCCTCCTTTCGCTTACACAATTCCACTGAGGAGTATAAGGAAGAGTAAGTTGAGATAATATCCTAAACTCCCATAAATAATCGATCAAGTCTTGATTAAGATATTCTCCACCATGGTCTGAGCAGAGTTTCTTAATATTCTTTCCAAGCTGGTTCTCAAATTCATTCATGTATTCCTTGAATTTATCAAAATAATATGACTTATACCTCATTATGTAGATATATCCATATCTACTAAAATAATCAATAAAATTTATGAAGTATGAGGACCCACCCCTTACCTTAATGGGAAATGGTCCACACACATCGGTATGAACTAATTCAAGAATCTCTTTACCCCTTTCACCTTTCCCACTAAATGGGCCTTTGGTCATTTTTTCTTTTAAACATGCATGACGTACACCAAGTGGTTTTAGTTCAAAAGAATCTAAATATCCATCTTGATGTAATTTATTCAATCATTTTTCATTTACATAACCTATCCGGTGATGCCAAAGTTGGGTGTGGTATGAGTCATGTGAAGTAACTTTGTTATCGATTATCATTACTTGGTTTGTGTAATCCAACACATAAAGAAAGTTATTTAAATGTGTCTTACCATAAAAAATACTATCTTTATAAAAGAAGCAATATTTATTCCCAAATTTAAAAATAAATCCATCTGTATCTAGTCTGGATAGAGAAATAATATTTTTGATAACTCAAGGCACATAACACTACTACAAAACAACCTTTAACAGCATCGCCCTTTATCAGCACTATAAAAAAGCACTAATAAAAGGTGATCTTTATCAATGCTTTTTTGTTAGCACTGATAAAGTATTGCCTTTATCAGTGCTTTTTTAAACGATGATAAATGGTGCCCTTTATCAATGATTTATTTTTAGCACTGATAAATGTCTGATCATCGATCGAATCCCACATCGAAATAGTGCACGGAAGGGTGATCCTTTATATATCATTTTGTTACATCCATTTCTCAGAAGTCTGCTACGAGAATGGGCTCATTCATACATTGCACACACTTAAATGGGCCTGCTACGGGCCCACGTGGGCCTTGCCCCACCTTCATATTCGAGTCCTAAATACTCTGCATGGTGCATGTTCAATTTTTTTAACCAACCCAATAAAAAATACATGTATTAAAAATTAAAAAAATTGAAATAATTAAAGAAATAAAAATTAAAAATGAATAAATTGAAAAAATTAATTAAATAAGTATTCATAAATTAATATATATATATATATATATTATAAATATTAATAAATAGTATATATTAAATATAGATATAAAAAATGAATAAAATGAAATAATTAAACAAATAAAAATTAAAAATGAGAAAATTAAAAAAATATTAATTAAATATTAATTAAATAATTATTGATAAAAATGAATAAATTTAATATAAATATATATAAATTATAAATATTAATAAATAATATATATTAAATATAGATATATAAAATGAATAAAATGAAATAATTAAACAAATAAAAATTAAAAATGGGTAAATTAAGAAAAATATTAAACATTTTATTAATTAAATAATTATTGATAAAAATGAATAAATTTAATATACATGTATATAGATTATAAATATTAATAAATAGTATATTGTATATATATATATATAAATGAATAAATTGTAATAATTAAATAAAAAATAAAATGAATAAATTTTAATAATTAAACAAAATTATTAAAAATGAATAAATTACAAAATTATTAAAAAAAATGTATTAATAAAACATTTATTAATAAAAATGAATAAGTTTAATATATATATATATATATTGATTATAAATAGTAATAAATAATATGTATTAAATATAAATATATAAAATGAATAAAATATAATAATTAAAAACATATTAATGTCTTATTCATTTTTAATGGTTTTTATACATAATTATTCATTAATACATTTAATATAGAAATATATTCATATATATATTTATATATATATATATATATATCAATATAAATAATATTTTCTAAAATATGATTTATATAATATAAAATATTTATGCTTATATTAAATAAGTCATATATTTAGTGAAGAATGATTTATAATTAAAAATTAATAATAATTAAAAATATTGACTAATTGCATCGAGTAATGGACATTAATTGAATATCGTTTGATTTTTCAATTTAACATATATTAAACGTGGGTTATGTTGATTTCACATATATATATATATACGTAATTAATACATTTTTATATACAACGCACACACACAAATATTTACATAATTAATGAAATCTTATATAAAAACACTTACACCTAATATTTATGTAATTTATTCAAATTTTATTATTATTTTTAGAATTTCATTTAGTAACATGATATGTTTAATATATTATGTTTTTAATTAGTGAATTATATTTATTTATTTTTAATATTAATACAGTTGGGTATTCTTTATTCATTTTTAATATTTTTTATTTTTTATTTATTTTGGAATTTAACCATTTCCTAATACTTGTTTATATATATTTATTTACTATGTTTTAATATTTTCAATATATATTCATCTTTATTTCAATATATATCCATGTTTTTTTAATAATTTATATTTAATTAATAAAACTTAACCATTTTTTAATATTTTTAATGTGTGCTAATTTTTAATTATTCAACTTCACTCATTTTTAACATGCATGCATTTTAGATTATATATTCGTTAATAATGTTGAAGCAGTTGGTTGGGTGGGTTATCCCTTGAGGGGCTAGGTCTATGTGTGTGTGGTGTGTGTGTGTGTTTAATGTAATTGTACCCCCGAGGCATCCCACGTCAAACGTGGGGAATCATATGTCATAGGCATGTATCTGAGGTTTTTATCAGCTTCCCATGTTTAACATAGGGTATGTCGCAGGTTTAATGTCCGACGGAGACGGATCGGACTTATCAGAACACTGATTAAAGTCAATCAAATGGGTGCAACCTCTGGAGGGAACACTGATGCTGGGGCCAACGTGTGGTTAGCTTCCTGATTATTGTTGAGGGGAATGAGGTGGCATGATCCCATCAGGATGTGGCGGCCTGGGTAAGAATCAGGATGGATGATGGAGTGTTGAATGAAGTGGATGGTTAATGGGATGGAACCTCCATGAGGATGATGATGAATTTGGGCTTGAGCCTCAAAGAGGCTTCCTACATATCCCCATGGCAGGGAATCAAAGTCCTTGTAGTTCATCTGATGAAGACTTACCACCGATTGGGGATTTCAACGGCTTACCACTAGATGGGGATGTTGACAGCTTACTACTGGACAGGGTCACGACGGCTTACCGCTGAATGGGGTCACAACGGCTTACCGCTGGATGGAGTTGACAACAGCTTACCGCTGAATGACATTGCAACGGCTTACTACTGGATGGGGTCACGATGGCTTACCGCTGAATGGGGTCACAACAGATTACCACTGGATGGAGTTGACAACAGCTTACCACTGAATGGAATCGCAATGGCTTACCGTTGGATGGGGTCGAACCTCAGGGAGGCTTCCTACGTACCTTATCTAGGAGACAAGGATCAAACCCATGTAGTTCCTATGGGATGGGGGTCAGTGAACTGACATTGAGGAGGACCTAGGGTCTAGTGGTTGTTGAGATCAAGCCTCAGGGAGGTGTCCTACGTACCTTGCCTTAACAAGGATCAAATCCTACGTAGTTCGGGTGGGTGCAACAGCTTACTGCTGACGGGGGGAAACAATGGCTTACTGGTGATCAGGGGAGATAACGGCTTACTGCTAATTGAGGTTCATAGTTTAACGTCACATAGGACGGGGGTGAACCGATGTGAAGGAGGACCTGGGGACCAGATAGATGGTGGGCTTGAACCTCGTGGAGGCTTCTTACATACCTTTCCTTGGCAAGGATCAAAGACCTCATAGTTCGGGTGGTGTGGGAACCGAAGTGAAGGGGGTCGGAATGACTGGGTGTTGGGCTTGAACCTCATGGAGGCTTCCTACGTACCCTGCCTTGGGAAGGATCAAAGACCTCATAGTTCAGGTGTTGTGGGAACCGACGTGAAGGGGATCGGAACGACCGGGTGTTGGGCTTGAACCTCGTGGAGGCTTCCTACGTACCCTGCCTTAGCAAGGATCAAAGACCTCATAGTTCAGGTGGTGTTTGGGGATTACACTCTAGGCTGCCCAGAGAGGTTGTCATGGTTGATACTTTCTCTAAGCTCATGTGAGTCATGCTCGGTGTGAGAAACAAGAGACAGCAAAGACCTGATGATCATCTCATGAAAAGTGCTTCTGTGGGAAGTGAAGTGGGGATCATGTGTGGTTAGTAGCCCAAAGAGAAAACAGATGCTTACACGCGGTTCGCAACCTGGGGAGATAGAGATTGGGACTTACTCCAAGATGGAGGCCCAGGTGGTGACAAAACCCAGTGGGAGAGGGATTTGGCACCCCTGAAGAGAGGAGGAGCAGGGGTGCTGCCTCCTGCAAGGAAAGTTGGGGGCTTACACTAGGGTGGTTGCCCTTTCCCTACGGACAAACATCGCTCTGATGAATAGGATTTCATTCCATGTGAGAAATTATCTCACACTCATGGAGACCAGTGGGCGTGTAGAATGTCCAAGGTGGGGGAACCCCACGTCTGACACACGGGCGACCAGGGCGTGGTCACAGTTTAACGTCATGTGCTGAGGACGAAGGTGCTTGGCAATTTAACATCCTGCATCTCGGACGAGGTGGGTTTACTCCACACCCCTAGGGCTTATATAACTGGCACCCTCTACTCCTTGGTGAAGAGAAGGGACAAGAAACGCCATGGTTGGGGGTGTTATGGAGCGAACCATTGGGGGGTCCACGTTAGCATGGCTATGCAAAGAAGCAATAGCCGTTAGTGTGCCTATGTGAAGAAGCATGAGGTGAAGCAACGTAAAGGGCAGTATCGTCCAAGGGACTTTGAAATTCTTTCATGTAAACCTGAAGGTCTACACGGGAAAAGGAGTTTTAGAGCAGAGGGGCTCATATGCATAAGCTTGTGAAGCTCTGGTGCTCCATGAAGTGGAAGGGCTTTGTAAAGGGATGTTCTTCACGAAGTGAAGTCTCCTACCCTAGGCATATGGAATAGGTGCATATGGGAGGAGTTTCACAAAGTGGAAATGCATTCACGAAGCAATGCCTCACGAAGCAAGGGTGCCTCACGAGCTAAGTTGTTGTGAAGCAATATGCTTCGTGAAGCACAGTGACCCTGCCTTAACATGTGGGTCATGTGTGTGTGGAGGGTGTTTCACGAAGCATAAACACTTCGTGATGACCCGAGTCCTCGTGGGGATCTCTTTCCTTTGTGAAGTCTCATGGGCTTTGCTAAAGGAATCCCTCTCAGAAAAGGGTTTTGATTAAAGCAAAGGGGGAGGCACTTCACAAAGTAAAAGTACCTTGAGGAGATCATGGTTCACAGAGCAAGAAGTGCTTCACAATTTGAGAGCTCAGAAGGTGAAAGGTTGGATGATCTGTCCTTTAGGATTGAGGGGAGCCCTGTATTTATAGGCAAGAGGCACCATGAACGAGAGGTTTCTCAGCACGAAGATAGAGGTTTCTCTGCAGCGGGTTCGCGAATGTCAAAGGGGTTTACAGGGTGTCCTACCTCCTTGATCTACGGTGGGCTCGCGCACGTCAACTCTGCTCATATAGGATCTCACCTCCTTGCTCCGCAGTGGGCTCATGAGCATTAAATTTGTTGACAGAGCCTCCCACCTCCTTACATCATGGCGGGCTCTCGAACATCAAATTTGTTCGCGGAGCCTCCTGCCTCCTTGCTCCGCAGCGGGCGCGGGGCCATGGGGCTTCGCGAAAGGTATTTGCGAGGTAACCTCAGAGACTTCCCTGTTGTTCCTCTTCTTCCCAAATTTTTGCGTCAACAAATTTCCCCCCTCAGACTTGGATATGAGGAGAAATCAAGGGTCAAATTATAAGGGTAAATTTCCAAAATACCTCGGCCGTCCACGAAGCTGTTTCGCAAAGAGGGCTCACGAGGCGGATAGGCGATGTGCAGGCTGAGCACGTTGCTAGGCTCGGTATGGTATGGACGTGCCACAAAGCTCCAAAGTTCATCATCTATAAATAGGGGAGTTGACCTCTCTTTTGTCCTATCTTTCCTCCGCGACTTTGGCTTGTAGCGCTTTCGATTTTCAAAGCTCTGCGTACTCCGCACTTACTCTCTGTGAATTGGGGCCTCTGATTCACGGCACACAGCGAGTCTTTGACTCCGTGACAGCACTTAAAGACTTTCTTATGAAGTTCGGGGTAGGGATCTGTGAACATTCTTTGCGAACGGGCTCTGTGACATTTCTCTGTGAAAGGGATTTGCGAACTGAACATAGAAAACACCCAAAAATTAAAACTGAATGGCTCATCAGGAGGCTGCCAGGGGGGACCTTGCAGACACTGCCCAAAGGGAGGAGATGGCGAACAGCTTGGGCCTAGGGGAGATAATATGGAGCCATTCTGACCATAGTTTGTTGGTGGAGCTGCTATCGGAAATCCAGAGGAACTATCCACTATGCAAGAGGCTACCTTTTTATGGCTTTGGGATGAGGGATGATGTCTTCATTCTTGAATCTAGTAGGTACGATCTAGCTTACTAGTTCAGGAGTACATCGTGTCAGTGCCAATGGTTCAGGGCGGCTGACAGCCATGCCCGAGAAGACTCCACACCCGTCAATGTTGACTGCCTATATAACCATCTGAATAACATGCATGGGAAGGCATTGTATCCGGAGACGTCCCCCCCCCCCTCTATACCAGATAATCTTAAAGGAAGCATTGAGGAACCCAGGGAAGGGATGGTCTGAGGAGTGGGACCTGCGCCAGGGCAGAAACTTCACATATGATTGGGCCTGAGCCTACTGGGTAGGTGCCTCGTGTGAAGAGTTTGAGGCTAATCTGAGGAGAGTGGGTCTGTATGAGGTGGTTTGGGCCTCCAAGTTTCACATCTATCAGCCGAAGCAGTTGATGCCAGAGTTGCTGAGTAGGTGGTCATATAGGACCAATACCTTCCACTTACACCACAGGGAGGTTGGTATCAGCTTATGGGACATGCATCAGATCTCATGGGTCCCGATATTGGGGGTGATGTATAATGAATTCCTCCCCTCCATGGGTTTGTGGGATGATCCAAAGCAAATTCCATCACTGGCGATGGTTTTTATGGAGCTAGTGCCGGGAGAGGACAAATAAGCAGTAAGGGATATCCATTTTAGGCAGTAGTTCAAGTAGTTTTTGAACTTCCCGGATGACAGGAAGTTTCTGGTGAGGCCTCAAACTTGCCCGAAGGGGGCTCAATGAGGCAAGGAGAACTCGTACTGGCGGCTCTTGGAGGAAAGCCAATAGAAAACCTAGGAATTTAGTGTCAGCACTGAGCAGCAGCCGATAGTCAGGATGGCGGCATTCATCGCGGCTCTTATCTGTGGTTGGATCCTACCGGTGAGGGATACAAACATGGGAATGCGACCTAGCACATTTATCATGGAATCCATGTTGGCGACAGGAAGGTGAGTCAACCTCGGGATCCCAATGCTCGCCAAACTATATAGGATATTGTGGCACATCAGTGAGGGGAATAGTACACAGAGGATATGTGGGCCATTCCACCTCCTGTATGAGTGGATAGCGGCGCTTGTTAGGGGGTTTATGAGTACCTGAACCTCATCTCACCTCCAGGGTCAAACTTCTACCCCTCTATTCTAAACTTCGTGGGAAGCTTTCTGGCCAAGTTGACCACACCGTTGGTACTGAACTGGGTGTGGAAGGTAGAGGAATTCAACTTTCACCTATTTCTTTTTCCAACGGGTGCTTTTACTAATGACGACCAAGGAATGGAAGATCATTGGTCCTATCTCCTGGCCTTTTGAGGTGGAGTCCTACTGGAAAGGGTGGACTGTGAGCCCCTCTGTGAGTTGTACACCCCACACTGATTTTCTCGTAAATTTTAGTGTATGGAGTGACTAACCCCACGGGTCTATCTAGAGGTGTGTCATGAGGAACACCCATGTGTAATGAGGCATATGTGGTGCATGTTCACATGAAAAGACGAGAAGATGCAGAACGAGATGCCTCCGCCTACTGTTGTCTTTGGGTTGGTAAAGAAGTATGCCCAAAGCTGGGAGGCGGCCTACCTGGGGGATATGATGAAGCATCCAACTTTTTGGGTCGGTGATAGTGAGCCTCCCCAATCTTGAGGTCGGTGGAAGAAGGCGGTAAGGGCATCTCGCGGTGGTAGGGCTTCCATGGCGGCGAGACCCGTACCAATTGAGGGCGAGGCAGTAGTGATAGATCCAATAGTGGTAGAAGACCCAGCAGTTTTAGAATAACATAGTCATCCAGAGGGGAGGTCACCAAGAGGATTCTGTAGGATAACCACCCAGGCTTCGGGGAAGTGACTGCACCATTTAGACATGTCGGAGAATGTTGTCTTTCCGGAGGCCTGGGACATCTGGGAAGTCAACTGGCAATTCCTCAGCCCGTTTGAGATGTGGAAACACTTGAACCATATCGGGATGGATTTTCTGGGGATAGGCCCTATCTGGGCTGGCTTTGTGGTGTCTCAAGTGGAGGCGGAGCAATACCTGGCAGAGTTGGAAGACTTTGTGCATTCCCGGGTTGCTACTCATCCAATGATAGATCGTGTCAAGGTGTTGTTGGATCATATGGTCCCACCACAGTTGTCGTCCATTGAACTGAGAGAGCACTTCCCTCTGTCGGAAGAATCAGACGAGTCCTCCTGGGAAGACGAGGCCGGTAGAGGGATCCCATTGGAGGAGGGAGAAGTCGGTGATCAGGACTCAGACCTTGAATAATCTGCAGAGGCCCTTGAGGTAAAATCCCAAGCCCCTTCCTTAGGGTCTACTCCTAGGTCGTTCTAGACTCCTTTCTAATACTTGAACTGTATAGGAGAGTCTCATACATGGAACCTGTTCTCATCCCACAGTGGATGCAGGTGCGGGGCCTTTGGGATCCACACCTTTGGCTGCATCAATTCCTACATCCAGTAGGGCCAGGACACCTGAGGTGACCCCTCTAGAGCTTTCAAACCTTCCAAAAATATATGGGGTGCTACGCCTCAGGGTCCCCATGGTGTCAACCCAAGAATGAGACCATGAATTCGATCTCTGTAAGTCTCTTCTACCAAATTCATGATTATCACCCATTAACCATGTCAACTGACGTCCAAGACCTTTTTGGTGCGCATAGTTCTTCAAAAGGCATGGGCCTCCTTGGCGAGGTTGGTTGGGGCTTCTAGCGGTGTCTTTCCCAGAGTAATGTCGATGATCGTGGAGGTGGATAACCAGATAGACAGAACTGTGGTGCTCCTGATCGCTGGTGGAACCACTATCGGGGTTGTGCCCGAGATTATTGAGGTGGGATCTGATGATGAGGATCGATCAAATAGCCCAGGTCCCATCGTGCTTGATCAAATTCTAGATGCAGACCCTGCTGATGAGTTCCTAAGGGTGTTCCCGGCATATGATCCTGCCAACCGCGTTGACTAGGATGAGATGGCCTCTGATGAGAGGACAGTGAAATGGTCTATCGTCGATTGTGGAAGCTGATCAAGTGCTTCATTGATGACACTCCCCAAGCACGATGGCTGGATGATATGGACATACTTCGTTCGCGACTACGTGAACTATGTTCTGGGGGAGTGGATGCCCAACATCCTCACATACTCATCCGAGATCTTATGGTGGAGAAGATTCAGGAGTACGACCATGGCCTCGGTGTGGGATGGAAGCGAAGAAAAGCGGTGAAAATCAAGAAACTCTGGGAGGCTGATAAAGAAGTTCAGCAGCAGCAGAACTGGGTGCATGAGCACTCAGCCACCCTTACCGCGCAATCGGGGCTGATGTTTCGATTGAAGTCCCAGATGGAAGAGGCCAAAGAGGGCCTGAAGCGAGACTCTGAGAAGATGACCGTTATCTAGATCGACAGAGAGCGGGCCCAGATTGAAGCTGATGAATTATGCCCTATCACTACCGAGGAGGAGCGGGAACTGAACAGGTGGCAGCAAATCCTGGATGCCACAAGCCAGAGGGTGGAGGAGCTGCAACTTTCTTTTGATGGGATTAACCCTTCCATGGGAGGGATAGACCCTCGGGTATTGTATAGATCACAAACCCTCTAGCGTACTTTCATGCTTTGATTATTTGATGACATATCATGCATGAGTCCCGTTATTAGTGTTAGTTTTACATGCATCTGTTATATTCGTGAAATTCCCAATGATCAATCCCCAAGATCACGCAGGTCAAGCCCAATGTAAGAAACAAAGGATGATCACCGTGCTATTCCATCTGAACATAAGGGTGCTGACCAAGCTTCGGGTATCTGGGGTTTGAACAACCAATCTGGATTTCTGAGAAGAAATGGGAGAGTCCCAATTTGAGGACGAGGACCTTAGTATAATCAACATGCCCTCCTTCCAAATGTGCTCTAATGCACGAGTGGGGTGATGCCAGGGGCATTGGAATTAATCCGAACATAGGGGAGTGGAACGTGTGAATCACGATACCCAAAATTCGGAACACTGTAGGGGTGGTGTGACAATGAAGGATAACTGTTGACCGTGTTCGAAACACAGTATCCTAATTGTGTTAGCCTGAAATGGGGAAAACAAATGAGGGCCTACCGCTGACCATGTTCGAAATACAGGGCCTGACTCGAAATTTTATCCATTAGTCTTATGAAATGTTAGCCCAGGACAGTTTGCAAGCCTTAGGCTGAGCATCCATACTGTTAGGGGTTCCTTTAGACGTCAAATAGAATGAGGGTCCGAATAAAGGGAACTAAAAGCATGGAAGGTGGAGTGGTGTTTTGCTCGAATGGAATCCAACACTCTTGGAGTTATGCCACCTTGGTGGGAACACATTAGCTGGGTGCACCAGTCCAATTATGGATCATTCCTTCTTCTAAATAGGACCTATCTGGTGAGGAAACTGTCACCTCCCAATGTTATCATGGGGCATCTGGAACTTGTTTGTGGTAGAACTGTGGTTATAGGGTTCCCTGAAAGAGTTCGGGCCAAGGGGTCAAAAAAGAGGAGGAAATGGGATTTTATATTCCTAGGGATGGACCCAGAGATAGGATTTTTAGGAATTCCTATGTATCCCATGAAGATGGGAATCAAGCCATACGTAGTTCTGTAAAATGTCGTGCAGTTTAACATCTTGTGTCAAGGATGAAGGTGATCTTAGTTTAGGGTCGTAGATCTCGGACCTTAGATGGTAGGCAATGTGGGAGACACATGGTGAGTTAATCATAAAACCCAATGTGAATGAGGACCTGGCGTCTGGATCACCATGTGTTTCTTGGGAAGCTTTTAGGTCGAGGGACTGAAAATGTAAGTTAGGTTGGGCCCGAGACAAAGTGTACGGGCTATGTATCCCATGTGGATGGGAATCAAGCCACATGTAGTTCTAAAAGGTGGCATGGTAAGGTACCAGTGTTGAAGACAATAAGGTCATGCAGGTCTAGCCTTTGAACCAAAATAAACGGTATTTGATATATCTTGTTTTTCCTTTAAAATGAATGTGTTTTTTTTTTGTGAAGCGATGGGCCTAAGATAGAAATTCCAGGCATCTCCACAAGAATCAAGTCGTATACAGGATTTGACAAATGGTATGGTGTGTAACTGATACCAAACATGATGTCCCCTCGGGTGTGGACGTCACAATTTAGTGCCATTTTTCATCGTGCGGATAGGACGATAATGTCACAGTTTAGGGTCATGTGATGGGACCAACCATGCATTTTTAATTTTGTGCAAGATAGACACAGCAGTTCAAAGTCATGTGGGACTAAGCATCACAGTTTAAATTCATATATCTCAAACGTATACAGGAGAGATGAGGTTTTAGAGGGGATGTGCATGGTGTGATAAAACATACCCAACACGAATGAGGACAAGTTCCACACCATACTGTGTGCCATTTCGTGGAGGAAACCTTGGGCCGAGGGGCCGAGAAAGATCAAAGGATAAGGGGGCAGGAGAAAATAGCCCCCAATTGAACTGGACCTGAAGACGAGATTTTTGGGTGTTCCCACGTATCCCATGAGAATGGGAATCAAGCCACACGTAGTTCTTGAAGATTCCTTTTAATGTCGTGTGGGACAACATACAGTTTAATGTCATGTGGGATAGGAAGTAGGGGGATAACTCCTAGAAAGGGGCATATGTAGTGTGGCTAATTCAAACCCTACGTTAATGAGGACATAATCCCATACCATACTATGCAGTCCCATAAGAGTTAAAGCCCCGAAGGCAGAACAGAAGGGATAAATTAGTGGAACTTGAGCTATACCCAAAGATGATACGTCTAGGCATTCCTATGTATCCCATGGGAATGGGAATCAAGCCGTACGTAGTTCTGAAAGAGATCTTAGTTTAAGGTCTTAAAGCTCGGACCATAGAGGAGTGTAATCCTTCCAAGTAAGTGTAGACCTCAACCCGATCCCTAAGCCCACATGAGTCAAAATCGGTGTGGGAAACAAGGGCAGAAGAGGTTTTTTACAATACCTGGAATGCAAACCAAAGGGAAGTCAGTGCGGAGCCCCAAATGACGCCTTTACCACGGATTTTTTCCTCCTAACATGCGAATGCGCACTGAGGGATAGTTCCAGGAGTGTCAAAATTCCATTTGGACATGATGGGATGGAAAATAATGTGAATCGTGTAACCAGCATTCAAGGATTTAAGGGGCTGGTGTGACGATGGAGGATAACTGTTGACCGTGTTCGAAACACAGCATCCATATCATGTTAGCCTGAAATGGGGACAAAAAAATGAGCATCAATCGTTGACCATATTTGCAAGGTGGGACTTGTATTGATTTTTTGCCTGAAACCCTCAAGGACATTGGCCTGTAATGGTAAGAGAGCCCTTAGGCCTAGCATCCATGCCATTTGGGGGTCCCTCTTGGTGTGAAAGATTATGGAAGCCCAAATGAAAGGGAACACGAAGCCTAGAAGGTGGGTGGGAACATGTCCAGGTAAAATTCGACACTCCAGACACTGAACCAGAGCACTTTTGGGAACATTGGTGAATCTCCAAAGAGGGTCGAGGGGCCCAACTTGAGAGTGGATGATTTGAAAATATGAGTATAGAACAAGGGGATAGAGAACTCTCGGGAGAAAGAGGTACATGGAGTGGTTGTTACAAACCCAACATGAATGAGGATATAATCCCGCACCACACCATATACCCCACTCCCTGGGAAAGTGTAGGCCAAGGGGCCAAGGTGAAAGGGAAATTTTTAAAATATGGGGCTAGACCCGAAGTCTAGACATTTGGGCGGCCCTGTGTATCCCATTAGTATGGGAATCAAGACACACATAGTTCTAGAAGAGGGTAATGTGCAGTCTAGTGTCGTGCAATAAGGACGCAAATGGGTAAGATGCCCCACACGAAGGAGGTGTATGGCGCGGAGAGTAACCCGATGTGAATGAGGACATAATACCATACCACACCCTACAATCCTGAGTGAATACTTGGGCCGGGGGCCCGAAAAGGCCAAGGGGCCTGAGGCTGGACCTCAGACGGAAAGTCTCGGCCAGTTTATAGTTTAACGTATTGCAGTGAGGACGAAGGTAGGGGTAAGGTATCTCATCCAGGGAGGTATACGGCATGGCGAGTAACCTGATGTGAATGAGGACATAATCTCGCACCACACCATACAACCCTAAGTGAGAACTTGGTCCAGGGGCCCAAAAAGGCCAAGGGGCCTAAAGCTAGGCCTCAAATGGAAAGTCCCAGCCAGTTTACAGTTTAAGGTCTTGCAGTGAGGATGAAGGTGATCTTAGTTTAGGGTTATAGAGCTCAGACCATATATGCCTAGTTTAATGTCATATGCGTGGGACAGAGAGGGAGAATCATCGCACTTATGGAAGACCACAAAGCAGAAACGATGATCATGGACAACTATCGACTAGGTTCTCAACATAGTTTCCACCCTTGTGTGACTGAAGGTCGGGGAAAACAATTGAGAATCAACCACTAACTGTATTCATGACATGGGAATTTTATCAATTTGTTGCTTGCAATCTGTGAGGGTGTTAGCTCTTAGCGGTAGGAGAGCCCTTGGGCTGAGCATCCATGCCATTCGGGGGCCCTTCTGGATATAGAGGGTGATGGAAACCCAAATGATGGGTCATGCTGAGCATGGCAGGGCCTGTGCTCACGGAACGGATGATAAATGAAGGAAGGGATATCTCAAGGGGATATGTGTGGCATGGAAAAATAGCCCGACATGAATGAGGACATGAGTCTGCACCGCACCACACAATCCTAAATGAGAACTTGGGCGAGGGGCCCAAAGGGGTCGAAGGACCTGAGGCTGGGCGTCCCAGCCAACTGTAGCCATATGACCTCTTATGCGGTTACCACCTCATCACAGCTCCTAAGCCCATGTGAGCAGTGATCAGTGTGGGAAACAAGGAGCCATATTCATCTTTCCCTATCATATAAGGGTCTGGTAGCTGGCATTGCCCGAAGGGAGTCGCAACTCGAAGATACAGTGGGTAGGATGAACCACCACACTCAATGTTTGGGATCTACGGGGGTGGTGACAATGAAAAAGGATGGCCACTAACCATGTTCAAAACACAACTTACTTATAGTGTGACCTGAAATGGGAACAACAAATGAGCATCAACCGCTGACCATATTCGCAATGCAGGACTTGTATCAATTTGTTGCTCAAAATCCTCGAAGGCGCTAGCCCAAAGTGGTAGGAGAGCCCTTGGGCCGAGCATCCATGCTAGTCGAGGGTCCTTTTGGACGTGAAAGATGATGGAGTCCCAATCAAAGGAGTGGGTGAAGCATAGTTGTGCCCATGCATTTTAATGTCAAGTAGGGTGATGAGAGTGATGGACATCTCTAGGGAGTGGGATGTATGGCAGGATCGAGATGAGCTCAACGTGAATTGGGGAAAAATCATGTACCACCATATGTCCCAACCCGAGGGGGAATTATGAAGTTTGGTCTGGGCCAACAGAAAAAATGTCCAGGCGTTCCTACATATCCCATGAGGATGGTAATCAAGTCGTACGTAGTTCTTAAAGGCCATGCAGTTTAGCATCGTGTGGTGAGGACATGGGAGGATAGAAGAACGGGTAGGGGGCACATGGTGCGACTATCGTAATCCTGACATGAGTGGGGCTAAATAATCCTTCACTAAACTGTGTAAGGATCCTCCAAGAGGTCTACCCCCAGGGGGATAGTCAAAGATGAGAGTTTGGGGGCTGTACTCAAGAAAAAATGTTTGAGCGTTCCTACATATCCCATGCAGATGAGAATCAAGCCTTACGTAGTTCTAGACAAGCCATATAGTTTAACGTCTTGTAGTACAATGAACAGTTTAACGTCTTGCGGAATGAAGCAATTTAGGGTCATGTAGGACCCGACAGTTTAGGGTCATGCAGTACCAGCTGGATCATGAAAAGTATTGATTGAGAAACTTGGAATTGGTGGGAGGATTTATATGCTCACCATCCATGGTTACCAGTGAGTACGCACCATTGGGGTAAACCTTGTGAACAACGAAAGGTCCTTCCCATTGAGTTTGGGATAGACTTGCAACCCGATGCCTATCTGATCTCGATGCCTCCTTATCAGATGGTTCCTTTTGAGTTGTGGGAGTTGCAGATTCAGATTAACGAATTGATGAATAAGGGTTTTTTCTGACCTAGTATGTCACCATGGGGTGATCCGATCTTGTTCACGAAGAAGGAAAATGGTGGTCTCAGGCTGTGCATAGACTACCGGAGACTGAATCAGGTAACGGTCAAGAAACATTACCCTCTCCTGAGGATAGACGGTCTCTTTGACCAGCTGAGGGGAGTAGTTTGGTTATCTAAGATTTATCTGCAGTGTGGGTATCACCAGTTAAGGGTGAAGGATAGTGATATCCTGAATACTTCTTTCAGGTGCAGGTATGGGAACTTTGAGTTCGTAGTCATGTCGTTCGGTGTTATGAATGCACCTACTGTGTTCATGGGGCTCATGAACTCTGTTTTCCATGAGTTTCTAGACTGGTTCACCATTGTGTTCATTGATGGAATTTTTATCTACTCAAGATCAGAGGAGGATCATACTAATCACCTCAGGATGATATTGTAAATCCTTCGACACCACCAACTATATGGGAAGTTGTCCAAGTTTAAGTTCATGAAATGAGAAGTTCATTTACTTAGGCATGTGGTGTCCAAGCAGGGGATAGCAGTTGATCCTTCAAAGGTTGAAGCGGTTTTATCTTGGGAAGCACCCAAGAACGTGACGGAGGTTCGCAGTTTTTTGGGTTTGGTAGGCTATTATCGGAGGTTTTTACCTAACTTCTCTCGAGTTATAGATCCTTTGACAGCTTTGACTATAAATGACCAGGCCTTTGTTTGGAGTGAGCAGTGTCAGACAACATTCATTTATCTGAATGAAAGGTTGGTCAATGCTCCAATGCTCTGGTTACCAGAAGAAGGGCTATTGTTTGAGGTGTTTTGTGGTGCTTATGGACTTGGCCTGGGGTGTGTTCTAATGTAGTAACAGGGAGTGATATCTTATGGGTCTCAATAGTTACGTCCTCATGAGTGTAACTATGCCACTCATGACATAGAGCTTGTAGCAGTAGTGTTCGCGTTGAAGTTTTGGTGGCATTACCTCATCGGAGAGCACTTTGTGGTATTCACGGACCACAAGAGTTTGAGGCATATATTTACCCAGCGGGACCTGAACTTGCAATAATGAAGGTGGGTGGAGTTTCTTTAGGACTAAAAATTTGATATCTCTTACACTGAAGGCAAGGGGAATGTTGTGGCTAATTCCTTGAGTAGGAAGTCATGGAGGGAAGTTGTTCAGGAATCTGTGGATGCTTGGAAGGCAATGGAGGAGTTGGATTCCCTACACCTGGATGTAAGGGTGTATGATGGTAGAGGTTGTCTGTTTCAGATGATAGTGCAGTCCTCTCTGTTGTGGTAGGTGGAGGAGTCTCAGTGGGGAGACTTAGAGAGTGAAGTGATGTGCAGTCGGGTTAACCAAGGCAATGTTCCGGAAGGGTGGTCAGAAGATAGTCAGAATCAAATGCTTTTCTGAGGGAATTTGTTTGTCCTAGAGGTGATGTGGGAAGAATTTCTCCATGAGTTCCATAAATCACTCGTAGCATTACACCCAGGAGTTTCTAAGATGTACCAAGGCCTGAGGGAACAGTTTTAGTAGCCCATGGTGAAATGGGTAGTGGTGGAGTTTGTGGCAAGGTGCCTGGTGTGTCAGCAAGTGAAGGCTGAACACCACATCCCAGGAGGTATGTTATAGCCTTTAGATGTCCCCCGAGTGGAAGTGGGATGAAATCTCAATGGATTTCATCACAGGACTACCCAGGGTTCAAGGAGGTTGTGATGCTATCTGGGTAGTGGTAGACAGGTTGATGAAATCAGCTCACTTCATGGCGATCAAGGAGTCGAGTGCAGTGGATACCCTAGCATAGCGGTATGTGGACAAGGTGGTGTGGTTTCATGGAGTTCCAAGGTCCATAGTCTCATATAGGGATTCAAGGTTTACCTCACGAGTCTGGAGGAGATTGCAGTATGCTTTTGGCACCTAGATACACCTTAGCACTGCTTTCCACCCCCAGACAGATGGACAGACAGAGAAAACCATCCAGACTTTGGAGGATATGCTACGAGCATGTGTTTTGGACTTCAGGGGATCATGGGGATGAAATTTTACCTTATTATATTTTTCCTACAATAATAGATATCACTCTAATGTTTTCATGGCACCATTTGAAGCCTTGTACGGGAGGTCGTGTCGTTCACCCGTGTGATGGACTGAGGTTGGGGAGGCAGGTGTTCTTGGCCCAAAGGTAGTGTAGAGCACAATGAAGAAGGTTCATCTTGTGCGTGAGAGGATGAAGGCTGCCCAGGACTGGTAGAAGTTGTATGTCTATCATAGGAGGAGGCCCTTGGAGTTCTAGGTTAGAGACCGTGTGTTCTTGAAGGTTTCTCCTCGACGTGGGCAGTGAAGGTTCGGCAAGGGGATAAATCTTTCTCCTAGGTTCATCGGTCCAGTGTTGGGGCGAGTCGAAGAGGTGGCATATCATCTGGAATTTCCATCTCATTTGAAAAGGATCCACGACATTTTCCACGTCTTCCATCTTCGTTGATATCTACACGATGACTCCCTTGTCATTGATTGGGGAGAGTTGGATATAGGGGATGATTCTACGTTCATAGAGCGACCGGTGATGATCTAAGGTCGTGAGGAGAAGGTGCTTCGTGGAAAAACCATTCTCTTGGTTTGTGTGTTATGGAGGCATGGTGACCTCAACGAGAGTACCTGAGAATGGGAGGCACAGATGTGCGCCCAGTACCCAGAGCTGTTTTGAGTTTTATCCTTTTTTGTTTCATACTTGTTTATGATGGAATGATTGACCTTGTTAACTTTGAATGTGTCGTTTTCCTTGTTCTCCGAATGTGTATGAAGAGTCCTGGCTGTGGGGAATGGAGGACTCGATCCCTAATCAAGACGCATTAGAGTGGATGCGATTAAACCTGTACAGGCGAGTCAGTACCACTCAAAGAGGATAATATCTTGACATGGGGTAAAAGGAATCCCTAATCCATATGTCTGGATAGTGACACCTTTATATGATGTGTGGTTACTTGAAGGAGAGGTATTCCTATATGTCAAGGAGGTTTGATTCTGAGAGGTATCTTTTGGGGTTGTTGTTAGGACCCCTCTCTTT
This sequence comes from Viscum album, assembly GCA_963277665.1. NCBI lineage: Eukaryota > Viridiplantae > Streptophyta > Magnoliopsida > Santalales > Viscaceae > Viscum > Viscum album. The sequence continues at coordinate 983,838,558 of OY728157.1, forward strand.
TCTTCAGTGTAGTTTTTATTATCGAGGGAGATAATATTTTGATAGGTATCTGATGTAATGGCATGGATCCTCCTAGTACATTACTTTTCCAAAAAACATGGTTTCATCAAAACAGTGGCACCGGTCACGGAAGCACCGTGACAGTGGCACTGCTTACAGTGTCTCATCGAACCCGTGGCACCGTGACGGTGGCATCGTAACAGTGGCATTGTGACGGTCACACACTTTAATGGTGGAACTACTCACGGTGTCCACTGAACCGGTGGCACCGTGATGGTGGCACCATGATGGTCATACACTGAAATGGTGGCACCGCTCACGGTGTCTCACTGAACTGGTGGCACCGTGAAGGTGGCACCGTGATGGTCACACACTAAAACAGCGGCATCGCTCATGGTGTCTCACCAAATCGGTGGCACCGTGAAGATCACACACTAAAACGGTGGCACTACTTACAGTGTCTCACCAAACTATGTCTCACCCCTTTCCTTTTTCCCAGTTTCCAGAGTTTTTCTAGTTCTGCTCCCGCAATGTATCTTTTGACATAAAAGTGTTTTAATACCCATTTTAAAGCCATTTAAATCCCATAAATGATATCTAAAATATCCCAAGAGCCAGGATACCCTTAACTTACCAAAACGTGTGGTTTTTCCTCAGTGTCGCACCTTTTTTTTCTCTCATACTTTCCAGTTCCGCCCCTGTGGCACATTTTCCTCTGATTAAAGGAAACCGTTTAATGCACAACTGTTATGGCCACCTGTCTGATGAGAATTGTTAAATGATAATTAATTCCATCATGTGTAACCACCCAACCACATAGTGAAACCACAATCCACCTTTAAAGTCGTTCAAGTTTTTGATATCTCGTAACTCCAGGATCTCACTTTTATCACACGAGAATTATTCTCTTCGGGGTTGGTCTCTTTTCCTTCATCTCATTGGTGCATTTGGAGCCCCCATCCTGAGGCAAGTGGTGTTCGTATGCTGTAGATTTCCTACTCACCCTTGGAGTCCCCAAATTTCCTCCCCTACAAGTCATGCACCCCCATTTCTCCACGCATGGAGAAAAACTTCAATTGTTGATCATCTAGGTAGGATATTTCCCTAGTCTCTCTTTACTATATATCATGCGGGGTGGGTATGCTATTTTTTATGTGGGTATGGATGAAACCAAACCTTAATGAAGACAATAAATGGAATTTTAAAGAATGAAGGGGGGTGTGATCGATGTTTCTATTGTACTCTTTATCGTTGATTTTGTGTTGTGAATTGTACGGGATTATGCCTACTAAAAATCATGGTCATTGGTGGTCTTTTATTGTGCACTAATGAACCTCTATTTTTCTGGATTTTTTTATGTGATTGAATGATTGTAACATGGAAACTGGTAAATCACATAAACTCAGTTGATTTAATGGATTCCTAATGAATAATAATCCTTGTGTGATCACCCCGGTTAACCAAACGGAAAGAAGGAACTAAATGAATGTCATATTCAAATTTGAAAACTCCTTTGCTCTGTTCTGGCGATGTTTATGGTTAATGCTTGGGAAGCGATGTGGATGGGGATAGGATCCTCTATTGTGGTGCAGTTGTTAGTTTTTGGATCTGAGGTCGTGTGGAGTCGTATGGTGGGGATTTGTTTGGTTCCAGTACTTTGAGGGATCTCATGGATCCCTTTTATTGTTGTGACTTTACAAGAGAACCGGGTGTGAATACTTAAATTATTGTTTGGTTGTTTTTCTTTCCTTGGCTTGTGGCTATGCCGATTAGTTTCCCAGTAGTGAATAACTGCTTTAATGGAATCACTTGAATATGAAAACAATAGTGAGTTCAATGGGGAATTGGTTTCCAGGAATAAGTTGTGACTTGGCCATGGGTGTTGTGTTTTTTTTATGAATGAATAGTAATGAGGGTGTTTGTGTATAGGCTGTTTTTGGAACCCCTAGGCTGGGATGAGTTCTTATTACCTATATGTATAATTTAGTTTTTATTTTTCTTATTCGCACCCCACCCAAGTTGAGAACTTTGTGTCGAACACCCCCATTTCATGGGGGAGGGTGTTTTTCCCAACACTTCTATGAGTGGCTGGTTATTAGCTCCTTTTCTACTCCCTTTCCCGAGTAGCCCAAGACTCTTCAGGTAGGTTGTGATGGCCTGAATTTCATTATATCCCTAGATTCCTCAGGCATGGTACGTGGTGGTGGTTGGCCTAGGTGTGTGCAGGCAAGTGGTTTCCCAAGTGTCTTCGGGATGAGGTCCAGGTGTCTTTAGGCGTGGCAGTAGTTGTTTGGACCCAGGTGTGTGCGAGCATGGTTAAGTTTGGTTGTTGTGGCCCAGGTGTTTGTGGGAAGGATGTGTGGCTGTGATAGCCCAGGTGTGTGCGGGCGGGGTATGGTAGTGGGACTGCAGTGAGAATGGTGGGAGAGGTCTGATGCATAGGATGTCTTCAATAACCAGTGGGAAAGTGGCGCAAGGTACCCAAACATTGATGTGTTATTACTATTACATTACTTTACTTGTGTTATTTGGGGAGTGTGCCTTGGTGAGGTTGGGGTAGATAGTTTCCTTGCTAGGTTCTCTGGTTATCTCCTTTTCTCACGGGGCATTAGAATGCCTCCCCACTTGTGCACAAGAGCTTTTGGTTTTCCCTACTGAGTATACCTATATACTCACCATACGTATATAAACTATTTTCAAGTTTCCAGGAGGACTTTGAGGATTGTGCAGGACCATACTAGTTTAGACCTTGGGACAGTTTCTATTGTTGTTTTTCTTTTCTTTGGTACTTTTCTTTGGGTTTTTCTTGTACTATTGTTGCATTTACTTTTGGAACATGCACATGGGAATGGTTGGTTTTGTCTTTACTTTTACCTCCAGTTTTGGTGTTTTTTGGGATTTACTATCTTATCTCACAATCCTACTAAATAAAAAAAAGGGTAATTCCTTCCATTTTGTGTGTAATTCAATACCCTTGGTTCTAGTCTCCACTCCGGGACCTATTGAAGGTAGGTTTCGGCGGTCATTATCTCTCCTTCAACTTGAGGAAGGAAGGGTCTGGAAATATACTGTCCCTTCCCTCATCTTGGTGAAGGCAGGTCATGACAAGCTTCCCCTTTCTTCTTTGGTTGGGTGAAGTTTTTCTTCCAGTGGCCCTTCTTGCCACATGTGAAATAGACAAAATCACGTTCCCTTACTTTCCCCTTGATCTTCCTTTTCTTAGAAGGGCATGAAGAAGCTTTGTACTTAAAGCTATTATCTTTCCCTTTCCATTTGTTCACCATAAGGATGGAAGTTTTTTCATGCTTTGTATCCTTATCTACTTAGTGAAGAAGAGTAAAAAGATCTGGCTGAGACTTCTCAATATTGTTCATATTAAAATTTACAAAAAATCTAGATAATCTCCGAGGGAGTGATGCTAGAATGAGTTCATTGACCAGTTCTTCAGGGATTTCAAACCCTAGAACCTCTAGGTTCTCAATATAGCCAATGAGTTTGAATATGTGAGGCCCATATGGGATACCCTCTCCAATCTTCCTCTGAAAAAGAACCTTATAAATCTCAAACTATTCCCATCTAGCTCTCTCTTGGTACTGACCATAGAGGTGCTCAAGCATGCTATATGTATCCATGTTTTCATGAGACTTCATGAGTTCACTACATATAGATGAAAGCATAAAACATCGAACATCAACCAAATCACTCAAATGTTTTTCATAGACCAGGAACTCTTCATCACTTTCCTCTTCAACAGATGAATCAGGCATTGAGGATTCTAGCATGTAAGATTTACATTCATGGAGTAGTACAAACCTAAGTCACCTAAACCACTCCTGGAAGTTACCATCAGTTATGCGGTTATCTTTCTCCAATATTTATCATAAGGATAGTGTGGATGATGAAATTTTCATTTTATTCTATAATTAAAAAGATTATATTATTATTACTTTTCTTGATAAAAAATTAGGTGAGATATAATAAATTAAACATTTTTATTAAATCTCCCACTATTTTATCAAGTCTCAATAGCCCTCATCATTAAACTCAGAATTTCTAGTTGATTTAACATTATAGTGGTAAGGATACCCATTACTTTTCTTGATGATCCAAACTTTGACCATGAAAACTATAAGAAAGTAATTAGGTGGGTGGTCTTTCCAACTTCAGACTTAAAACTCCTTAATCCATTGCGTGGACTCTCCTATACTAAAATCCTAACTTGGATTTCCTCAACACTTACCTCCAAATTTGTATTGAATATACTTTGACCATTAAACTCAATGAAAGTCTGGTTAAGTCAACCCAAAGCCCTCATGAGAACTCCCCAATAAAAGTAAGTTCCCAAACATTGGCCATATACTACACTTGGTTCTATGGTTTCATTGCCAATTAAGTGATTGAAGGATTAGTGTGACTTAATATTAGGTTGAATGATTTTAATTAATTATAAATAAATTTTATATTTCATTATCATTTACATGTCTTGTTAATATTAAGTGGATTTTACATGATTAATTAACCATGTTGTATAAAACATTTATGGATAATCTATTTATTTAAATTCCATCTTTGAATATTAACTCATTCATTTATGTGACTACGGTTTTACATACATAAAATAAATAATGCATATACATATATAAATAAATAAAGTAAATGAATCGTTTATGATCTTATCTAGTGGTTGATTTAATGAGAGGTCATTAAATCAACCTATGACATAGGGGAATAACTTCATCTACTATTCTTGGAATGTGTTACATCATTCCACCTATATATTTTTGTATCATCGAGTTGGAATCATCATGGTTCTATCTTGAACTACCTCCACGTGACTTGGGATGATATATTAATTACAAGTATTTATTACTCACATGCAGGTGAGGGGAACTAAATGATGGGTTAAAGGGGTGTACATAAATATCCTTGGACATGCTGGTCCTATATAATAATGGAGGGAGACATGACACACATACCATCATTTAATTTAATATTAAATAATTTTAAACTCATTCAATAAATTAAATTAAATAAATGTCAACACATACATAGGCCTTGGTCAAGCTCATGATCGGTCATATATGAAACAAATACACAAAAGTAACCAGCTATCATTCATTTCTTTATTCGTTCTTTATTATTAAGATAAATTCACTTACATTAATTAATTAATTTTCTTTCATCTTAATGATCATATGAACTTAATTAGATATATCCATCAATTATGGAATTCATGGAAAATAAACAATAGAACCATTAATGACATATTTATTAAAATAAATTAATTGATCATTTGAAATTCTTTTAAACTATTCTTAAATTTTCAAACACATAATAGTGTTTCGATCAACAAAATAAGGTTTTAATGCTATAATTTTAAAATTTAATGTAACTTTCAATCATGTCCTTTAATGTGAGACTACACGATGTGTACATCTAGCTATATGTCATGTATCTCGGTTGTCGTGTATTCGGGTCACATGCTTAGGCCCACATCATGTACCTCAGCCAGACTACACAGTGTGTACATTCCAGCTACACTTTTTCTATTCGCTTTTTGTGTTCTCGAGATGCATGTTTGGGTCTCTGGCATGTGTCTTGGTGAACTACACAGCATGTACAAGCCAGCTACATGTTGTGTATCTCTTTGAGTTGTGTGTCTATCTTCTCACCGAGTGGCTCAGTGTGTTCTTAGAATGTGTGATTTGATGAACTACATGTCTTGTACACTGAATACATGTCATTTATATCATAAATTCTCTAGGTTTTTAGTCTCATGCAGTTTTGACTATGTATAATGATCACACAGATTACACGATTTAAATTGATAACTTGTGTAGACTACACAATGTATACATAAATACACACCATGTTCCATGTTAGTTAGTCAAAACATGGTGTACACCATGTATAATTAATGCATGGAACTCTGTGTATCCATCAGCACATACAGATGCGGTTCACTAGGGTATACGATGTGTACTTCTGAGTACATGTTGTGTAACCTTGTCATATCGACCAAAATTTGGCAATTTCCGATAGCATCTCTGATCGTTCTTCATCTGTTCTTAGACCTTTAAGAAAATTAAAACACTCAAAAAAACATGATTAATATGTCTAAACATGTTAATTTAAATCAGATTAAATAATGAATAACCTAAAATTAAAATATAACCACAATTTCACATAGAACAATAATCAAATAAATAATTATAAATTTAAATTTGATCGCTCTGATACCACTTGTAGGTTCTGAGCGTAGTGGAAGCACATAGTGGGTGATGTGATAATTAAAATTTCTTTTAATTTCAATTATCTGAAACCCCAATAGAGAATCTTTCATGTTAATTTTATAATTAATTTATTTATATTAGAAGAAATTGATTACCTCGTCTTAGGTTTATTTCTTTGTAGTCGATGTTGATCATTCGAAATACCCTTTCAGATTTCCTTCATTATGATTGTGAGGATCTAAGGTATAATCCCTCTAGCAGTGACCAACATGAGCTCCAATGATCTCTGAACAACACCTCTTGATCTCTAGGTGCTAGCATGGTGAATCGAATGTCTTTCATTGTTTGTTTTTGATTGCTCATTATTCATCTTGAATAAATACCTCTTGCATTTCTCATTCTTGAGAGGGAGAGATAAGGAGGATTTGAGAGAGAATTTTTTTTGCACAACAATTATCTATTCTCGATTTTGGATGTTATATAAAATAGACATAATCGTTTATTTATAGAGTAAGGGTTTAGGTTAAAATATTATTTAATTACATTTCAGCCATTAAATAACATTTAAAAACTTTAATAAACCACATTCCACATAATAATATTATCATTATGTTTTGGTGTTCCAACTTTCACAAATTGATAAATAATATTTATTGGCTTGTAAATAATTATTTTATCACCAGATGCAGACTTGGTTCATTAGAACTCCTCGATATTTATTGAATACTTGAATAAATATTTTATTCATAAATAAATATTTCATTCACATATCATAGAATAAATATCTATAAAATATTCAATAAAATAAACAAATATATTCTATTCACATGTCGTCGAATAATTATTTATTTAATTTATGTGATCAATATAACTTGAATAAAATTATCCATCGGTCTTGAGAATAATATTTATTCCATTAATTAAATTCAAATAGAATTTAATCGATCAATAGAAACACTTAGTGTGTGACCCTCTAGGATTCCTTCTCATTGAAATTAGGTGGGCTTTCCTAAAGTCCAAGATTACTGTCTAGCAATGAGTTAAGAAACCTAAGGGAAAGAACTTAATGTCATAATGATGAAAACCACATATAAACACTCACTGTGTAAAATAGTCCCTTTGTCATAATATATCATCAAGCAGGTTTCACGTCTATGTCACCAACCTATATGCTCGATATGTATTTCTTTGACTATCTAAAATAAACATGTCATTACACCATGGACATGGAATTTAATGTGACGGTTCTATTCCAATTGAAGGGTCGATATATCAGCTTCCATAAATATGGAAGGGACAAATTCTTCCTCGACTTATCCATTAATAACATGTTACTCATGATGCACCCAATGTATCCAACTTCACCATGAACTAATTTTTTTATGGTTTATGAAATAAATTTAAGTACGTGAGTTGTAAAATTCATTAATAATAATCTTAAAGTATAAGTACCATCACACATGCTCACATATAGGAATATCATATGACACCAAAACATGTGGGATTCCTACTAGTGGGTCTATTATCATAATCTTCTGTCTTTGAGATTACCAAGTATGAACTTCATGAGAAGAAGCCCCATATTCTTATGAGTACTCTCACTATATAGTATATATTCTATGTTTCCCATCATAATACATTACCTGACCACATAACATTATTTAAGAATATCATCATAGAACATCAAGGTTCTCATCATAGAGGGGAACTGTTATGACCTTATCAATGAAACGTATACTCTAGGACATTATTACATTAGATTCATTTAGAAAAATGAACAATATTTAATAATTAGTTTTTATTAATATTCAATACATTGAATATACATGTAATCAAATTAAAAACATTTCGTCTTGGGATACTAACTCCAACACATCACACAACATAAGACCAAGACCAAATAGGACTTGTGACCATGCATGAATTGGTCACATGGCTTGGTGAACCATGTTCTAATCACACCATTATCACTAATAATAAAAAGGACCATGAATACGGGTGCCACATGAGTTACCAAGTTGTGTGATCTGACCATGTACCTCTAGCTCAACTCTTGTTTCATCCCAAAATGAAACAAATCCATCAATATAAAATAAATCATACCAAAAACCATAAACTAATAAATGAAAACCAAATTCCTATGGTAAATCAAGTTTTATCATGAGAAAGGGTTGTCCAGACTCTTCTCGTACCTCCTATTCAAGCCCTGATGGTCCGACCTCCGTCAACTGAACACCCTAAATAACAAAAGGAAATTGTGTAACCTAGGTCCTCTTAAGAACCTAAGCTTTAATACCATGTGAAATGAATTGTCTTGGGCTTCCATCTGGACCTTTGCCCGAGCTATTTGGCCACTCACTCGAGGGGTGTCCCTGGTCCCCTCGTTCTGGTGACAAGTGTCAAGGCATTAGAATAAAATAAATAGGAATGATTTTTTCATTAAGTCAAATTTTAAGAACAACATACTTTCTACCAAAAAAACTGACATGACCTATCTGTAAGTTGTATGTTCACTCCAAAAACACATAATAAAAAATGGATAAATATGTCATTGATATAAAAAAATGTAGAAATAAACTCTCAACACACCCTCCCCTGTATAAAAGCCTTAAACAATTCCAATCCTCAACCACCACAATATCACTATACCTCCAACTGTAAAAAGCAGTAAAATTAATGCATGGTGGATGTGAGCTAAATGCTGAGAATAAAACACTAACATATTTGATCAAAAAAAACCCTATGACCCAAGTTCACTCTCCAACTAAACATCAAAACCCATTCTAAGAGTCTAAGTTATAGCTTGCAAAAGTTGTATCCAAATGTAAAATGTCCACCCTCCAATATTTGTAAGTTCCAAAAGTTGGACTTGTTTCCCATCATTCATCTATAATAGTCATTGTCCATGTACCAAGTTTTTCAATTTCTGATACTCATCCTTTTTTCCTAAAAATAATAAGACTAAAATTTTGGTACCCAAACTTTCTTGGGTCTTTTGATATTTTTAAAAATAACTTTCAAAATCCATATTTATTTAACCCTAAAGTGTTAGAAAACTGATAGATATTTAGAAATATAATACCTATAAGTTCCAATGGATAGAACCATGTTCAATGAACAATGTTTTCTCCAATTTCCTCTTCTTTAACATTTAGTGAAAAAAAATGAATTTATAGGAACAAAATAGTTAGATTGAAAATGTGACTTTCCAGAAGTGAAACCAACCTTGGAAGATGTACGGTTAGGTTTAAACTGTCTTAAGAACTCATCAAATTTCTCCCTACCATAAGTAAAACTAGACAGAGGCTTTTAAGACTACTAAATTTATACATTAGTTTCAAAAATAAGTTTTGATCATTGGTAGTTGATGAATAAATGGATTTCATATCTATCTCAAAAAGTAAGTTTAAAATTTTTATCATTGTCCTTAGCAAGATAAAATTTATCCAAATCATAGTATTTCTTCAGATTTTTTTTATTTTCTAGTAAAGTCACATATCTATTCATTTCTTAAAATGATAAAGAATCACCCTCATCATCTGAAGAAAAAGGGCGCGTAGAATCTAAAGATGAAGTGGTAAGATACCTAGGAGCTACTTTTCTCCTGAAAAATACATCATTCTATAGTGATTTTACATAAAATATAGTAATATTCCTTCTTTAATTATTGTATAGTCCACTGTTATCATTAAAAGATGTATCCTCACTGGTGCTCCACATATTTTTCGTTTCTTTAAAAGAATTCCTTCCCTTTATCTTTGAAGATATTTTAGATTCCTTCTCTCTTATTTCAACTTTGGATAGTTTGGTATAATAAGTATTATATTCTTACACTCATAGAATATAGTGTTTGAATCCTTATTCTCATACTTTTCTTTTATTTCCTTACAGTGATCTTTTCAGAAGTTCTTCTTTCCATCTTCCTTGCAAGCTAGGCAATTTCTTCTTCACTAACTTCCAAACCACTACTATTTGAATAACGCTTTTAATTTCTCTCAGTAGTAATAAACTTTTAAGTGTTAACTTTAGAAGTTAAATATATGAAAATTGAAGCAAATGAAACTCCATTTTTAATATTCTCTTTCTCAACATATATCTTTAACATATCCCCGTAATACATTAAAGTCCCAATAAAATCATTCAAGTTTATCTTAGTGATATGTTTCATACCATTTATCTCTTCCCATTTGGATTATAATTATTTTGGAATATTTTCTATGATTTTCTATACAAGTTGGTTATCTGTTATTTCCCACTCACCAAGATATCATATTCCATTAACTACCATCATAAAGTGTTGGTGCATTTGATCAACTGATTCTCCTGGAAGAAAATTGAATGCTTAATAACCAACTCTAAGAATAATTCTTCCAATCTCAAGAAATTTATATGTACCAAAGTTTTTGATTTCTAACTTTCTAAAAATTGTATTAGTTGTTTTACACGATGAAATATGACTGTATATATTTATCATCATCGAACATAGTAATGTGTTCTGGACTTGTAATTTGCTTGATACTCTAAATTTTCATATTTGGTAAAAGAAGATATTTATTTCTATGAAATTTTTTAATCTTCAATCATCATTTGAAAATGTTACACTCCAGTATTTATAACAAAAGTCTTCATATAATATCTCCAGTACTCATAGTCATCTCCATCAAAAATAAGAGGACAACTCATATTCAAATTCTCTAATGTTATGATTGGTAATATTTCCATAATAAACAAAAATGGATCTTTCCTATTTCTACACATTAGTGTAAGGAATATTGATATACAACATATTTAAAGATAAAAAGTAAAGATAAAGCTTTTATACCAACTATTGTCCCAGATAATAGAAGTATGATGGGTTCAAGAGGGGGCTGAATTGAAGTTAAACACAAACTTATAATTTCCACCCACTCTAAAGTGTAATTTGTCCAAAATTTATAAAATTAGAACAATAAAAGTACAACAAAGTAAAAAATCCTACATGAAATGGAAAATAAAACCATCAAAAGTTAAATAATTAACTGATAAAATAAATATAATTAGAAATTAAACAATCAAAGTAAAATAATAAAACACAAATTATTGGAAAAAAAATCAAATATTCCTCTAAAGGAAATTATTTACCAACCAATATTAGATCAAAAGAACTCTTCTCTTTTATCCCAAAGTTTTTAGTGGTTCATTAACTAGAAACAAGGTGTAAGAGATTTACATTAGGAATTTATTTTAATTAACTCATCAAAAGGTACAAGTTTTTCACCAAGAACTTATTCAACAAACTTTCGGTAGTAAAAAAATCTATCCCTGAACTCCTCTTTGATCAAAATGATCATAAATAAGTCTGACACTAAACTTCATCAAACTTCTTAGTTAAGAAACTATAGATTCTACACCCAATATCTCATTGATCATAGCGATCGGAAGTATAAAAATTTTAAAATAAAAACTAAGATATTTTTAATGAATCCTCACACACAAAAGTTATTAGTGAACACACTAGAAAAAATATGATCTAATACAATTAATCCTCACACATAAAATCTCTTAGTGAACACATTGAAAAATAATATGATTTCAAGAACTAAAAATAGTGAGATGATGCATGAATTCACGATGCAACAATTCAGTATCCGCTTCATTTGTTCCATTCCTTTAATCTTCAACCTTCATCTATAGACGATGTTGTAAAAAAACTCCCAATGTTAATATTTGATATCTTCAAGTTCAGTTATAATGAAATAAGAATCAACTTAACTTCTTCTGATAAAATGTTCAGTACAACTTCACACAGTTCCAGAAATTAGATGGATCGTTCAATTAACCAGAAGATATACAGTCGAAAGTTAAATCTACATGAAAAATAGAACTAATAAAAATCTAAATCATAACTACAAAAAAAATAGTGTGTTTCTATTTATCAAAACAAATAATCTAAAATATATCATTTTAAGAAAATGGATCAACAATATTTTTCATCAAAATTTATATATGTTACCTTCATAGCAATTGATTTAAACAAATGTGTTTCTGTATTTAAAAAATAACATGATAAAATGTTTATAATCATTGTCCCTTTTTTATGTTTTACTACTAAAAGTATTTAATTTTGTAATTTTTTGATGTATTTGTATTTTAAATTGCAGGTAGTAACATATTCAGGTTTTCATTATTTCTTATTGATTTTTTTCATGGTGTTTAGTGGTAGTTTAAATCACTATTATATATTACTAAACCACTACTATATACTGATACTACTACTAATTAATTTGATAAATTAATAATCACTTCTAGCTTAGAAAAAGAATAAAAAATTAAAATAACCACTATTATATTTGAGAATAATATCATATTTTAAACCATTACATTCATTATAGCATTTGTTTCAAAAAATTTGTCAATTACAGATTTACAATGATTTTATAAGATCGTCACTAATAAAAAAACCACCGCTAATTAATAAGTGACTTAGTAAAATAGGTGGATTGAGAAAATGTCACAAATTAATTAATGACGGTTTAAACCATTACATATTAAAAAAAAGTCGTTGCTAATAGGTGTTTTCCTTGTAGTGTAAATACATAAAATGTTAACACTATAAAATATATTTTGTATAAATGTAAATATGTTATGTTTAAATATACACATGCTAAATAAATGTGTATTTTCCATGAATCCATCTAGAGTGATGCTTCAGTGGATTTCCAGTAAGAAACTCCTAGATATCATAGTTAAAGGTCTTTATTATGAGAAAAAGAATTTGTAAGGTAGGATAAGGTATTAAGAGAACAAATCCAGTTATATTTGTATTTGAAAGTGTCATAAAATACTGAAATCCAGATTATCCTATGAAAATGAACTGGAAGTAATAAAGTTAGGGAAGTAGTCCCAGGAAACTCATGACAAGCTCAAGTAGTTGAAAGCAGAAATCAGTCATATTGAATCTCAACTTTGACAAGCCCGATGGTTGGTCAAAACCTATAAATAACTCTAGGAGATATATAATGAGAAGTATTTTTCTTTGAACAATAAAATATAGAAGGAAGAGGATCTGGTTTTATACCAAATATTTGAGATATTTGGAAGTGTCTTGAAGGGAAAGCTTCATGGTAAGCTTCTAATCGGTCAAGAGCCCTTGTCTTTAATATAAATCTATCGAGAGATATAGATATATCAAGTATATCAGGAAGATATACTGTAGAAGATTAAACCTTTCCATTAATAGGAGAAGATCGAGGATATTAGGAAGAATTCTCAAGTATTCCTCAAAGTATCCAAGAATACCATAAACAGATCCAAGATATTATTACTTGAGAGAAATGGGATCTTGAAGATATAAAACATGTCTCTAAAGAACTAAATGAAAATATCAATAAAGTAGAAGTACTATAGGCCAAAGTCAAAGATAATAGGAAAACTAAAGAGTCTAATTCATCTCCTATTGAAGGTATCAATGTAAAACCTTGGGAATCCAAGCCGGTATGGTAGGTGATCTCCCAAAATCCAATCCCATAGGAATGAAAGAAAGGGTAGTTCAAGGATTTGTTTCATAAGATCAATAAGGAAGCTAATCCGTCAAATCCTAGCTATATTCAGGATGAATATAGGCTATGTAAGACACATCCATAAGGTGTTCTGAAACATGGGATTATTTTAAAGCTATATTATAAAAAGGATCCTGGAGTAACCATAGAAGAATGGGATTTGGACATTCAATATTATATGTTATCAGTTGGTTTACAGTCATGAACCATAGACAGTGCAATCAATTTTATAGGATCTAGCTTGAGAGGTAATATAGGATGGTTTTGGGATGTGTTGTTAAGATATTCAAAAATGAGAATGACTTTCTAATAATATGTCACATTACCAATTAAGGTTATACTAGTAGTAGCTGATTTCCTCAAATAAGAGTTTTTAGGAAATTCATTTATTGATTGAGATGGAGAATTGATAGAAAAAGATAGAATATATTTAACCAAGATCCAAATCCATGACATGTGTTATTTTGAAGAATATCTTTGTGAGTTTTACTATTGGTATTATCTTCTTATGCTAAGAGATCAAGTATATTATCTAGATTTTTTATCTAGAAACTTCTAGGTAGTTGGCCTATAATTGTTCAACAAATATTGAGGACTCGTATTTCCCAAAGTAAAGATTTTCAGGATACTCTGGGAGTTCAAGAAGAAACAATAAATCATGTGATAAGACTCTATTGTATGTAGAGACATGTCTTTCGGGATGTAATAAATATGACATATATGAGTTCTTCTTATTTCCCAAAGGTAAAGGGAGTTGCATTAAGATATGGGTGTGGTCCAACCAGGTAGGGGCTTGGGAAACCCCAACAAAGATCATTTAGAACATAGTGTCAATATGGTCAGTGTGAACAAAATAGATCATATACTAAGGTTTGGAAACAATTTGGTAAAGGGAAATCATCAAGTATATTTTTAGGAAGAAATACAAAAAAAACTAAGAGATTTATTAGACCAAATAGAATCTAAAAGGACGCATGAGAAAATTTTAAGTCAAAATATAGAAAGTATACCAGATGCCCTAAATGAAAATATCTATACACTTGTGATTCTTTTTGGTTCTACAGGAAGAAAGGTAATAGATCTAACACTTTCCCAGATGAAGATAGAAGAAGAGGAAGTATCAAGGAAATAATGATGGAAGATTCATTAGAAATATTGTTTGAGCCTATCTAGGGAGAAGATATAGACTCAGACGGTGAGATTTTATATTAATTATATTCAGAATACTCAATGATGGAAGAATCTAACTCAAATGTGGAAGAATGAAATAATCCTAACACAATTTTGAGCTAACTTCAAATAGATGTGATTCGAACAAGGGATAGTGCACCAGAAAACTCTCCAAATCTAGTAAAGCTATAGGAAATGGATGGTGATCTAGTAAATTCTTTATAGATTGAAATCCCTTTAGAAGAAATAGATTATCAAGAATGTAAAATTCCTAGAGTTTATTAGTCTGAGGTATACCAAAAGTCTTGGGTACCATACTGAGAAATGACCAAGATCTTTAAAGATGAAGATACCACTGAAGTATATAAAATAGATAGATGATTGTTTATAATGCCTTTATGAAAAATAGAATGTGTTAGTAAGGTTATCCATAAAAATTACAAGTATGTGAATTTTGGAATAATCCATATTAGAGTAGATACCCTATTTAGAAAAGAACAAAATCTACCAATACTAATTGTAGTGGTAGATAGAAGATTAGCCAATTTTTTCAATTCATTATTATGAGGAGCACAAGAAAATCTACATGCAGGTGACACATAGGTAAAGGTGATCCCAAATTTACATGTAGTACTTATGGAAAGAAGTATTAATAAAATTTTAGAAGTAAAGATAAACCCAATGAATTGGAATAAGACATTGGGATGTCCACCGGACAGAAGATGTGTCAAGGTAATTACTTGACTCTATGTAAAGTTATACAATACTGGAAGACCATCCCTAAGGGAGTGGAAAGATTTAAACATATTTTTCAATATAAAGGAACATCAGTCAGAGAAATTTAACCACAAGCAGTAAACCCTAATAGGCTAACTTGTCCTAGAGAATGGGTTTCAACAGATCTAGAGGAAGAGAAAAGGTAGAATCTACTTCTTATGGATATGGTTAAACAAGTCGGTAATAGACTTTTCATCTCTAAGATTAGATAAGAAGAAGTGGATCTTAGATTAGAAGGATCAATATCGGGATGATTAGATTTGAAATTATAATATCTCAAATCAAAGATCTTTGATAACCCTTTGAATAATCCAAGGATTTCAATTGGAAAAATGAAGACACTTCAACAAAAGCACCTAGAACTTCAGTTTCCAGAGGGATAATTGGAAAATGGATGGTTTGATTACCTATCTATGAGGAAGAATAATCTCATGTAAGATATATAGGATCTACATTAATCAGTGAAAAGATATAGTAATGGGTGGCATTGGTAAAGCTAAGAATTGGTGGAACTGTATTTACAACCCTAGTTGATAAAGGATGTACCTTCTATTACACAAGAATCTGATTTTCAAGAGTAACCTGGAAATCCACAGAGTTTCATGTTACAGTTGGTAACAATTCAACATTTATGATTCAAGAAGTGGTAAAGGATATTTATATTGAACCCAATGGAAGAATATTTATAGATTATATGTTTTGCTTTATTTCTCAATTTCTAGATGAATTATTAATTGGAAATCATTTCCTTAGAAGATATCATCATTTAATGATATTTTCATATGGAATTATACCCAAAAATTATTTGATTACAACTACTTTTGGAAACATCATAATGATTCCAAAAAATAAAGAATCTACTGTCAAAGTGGATAACTATCTAGATGAGGATAAATAATACCATAGAAATATTGAACAATGGAAAGAACTGGTTGGATTAAAAGTTATGAGGATAAATGAATAAGAGGCATTGGCTAAGATAAGAGATTATTTATCAAAAAATTGATTATAAAACCCTCTGAAATTATGAAAAAAGGAAATTTTAGAAGCTGCAATCACCCTTAAAGATCTCTTTACAGTGATCAAAAGTGAGGAAATTGCCTATCCTGATGGAATGGTTAAGGAATTTGAGAAAAAAATTCCATAAATAATTAATCTTGGATTAATTAGGCATAGTGAAAGTTCTCACAAAAGTGTAGAATTCATGGTAATGAATCATACTGAGAAGCAACATGGAAATCCAGGATCGTTATTTATTATTGTTGTCTCAATTGTACCACAAATTATGATGGATACAATATTATAATCAGGAATATTTAAGAATTAGTATTAGGAATAAAAGTATAATGTTATATTTCAAGTTTTCTCTCAAGTTTGTATATTGGTAGATTAAGATCAAAGAAGAGGATATACCATTAACAGCATTTACAATACCAGTCAGCTGGTTTGAATGGAAAGTTATAACATCTGGACTCAAGAATTCCCCATGAATATTACATAGGATAATAAACAAGTCATTCAGTATATTATCATAATTTTTGGAAGACTATATTGATGATGTTCTTGAATTTAGTAAAAATTCAGAATAGTATATCAATCATTTACAACAGGTAGTAAAATTGTTCAGAGAATATGGGATGATACTTTTAGAAATAAATATCATTTGGATGCAACCAAAAATATAATTATTAGGATTACAGATCCAATAAACTAGATATAATCTTCAACCATATATCTTAGAGAATCTAGAAACATTCCCTGATGAACTTATATATTGTAAGTAGATACATGTGTTTCTTAGTATATTTATCTTTTCTAGAGCATACATCAAAGATTTAGAAAAACTATCAGTTCTAATAAAGAGAAAGGTTTACAGTAAGGTACCCTCAAATTGGAAAATAAAAGATTCTAAAGTAATAATAATTCAAAGGCAGAAAGCTCAAAACCTCCCAGAATTTGAGTATCAATATGGGAGTGAAGATCAACTTATCTTAGAAACATATGCATCAAACTCGGTATGGGGTTGTATCCTAAAGATAAGGAAAAACCATGATGAAAGTATCAGTAGATACTAGAGTCAATAATTTAATAGTATAGAAAAGAATTATCCTTTCCATGAATGGGAATTTCTTGCAGTACTTAAAGAAATTAGGGATAATGAGTTTTCCTTGGGAAAACCTTTTACTATAAGAACAAGTAAAGACCCAATTTTTACCTTATAAGACTTTGAAATATTTCTATATATATTTCCAGATCTAGGAACTAAGACAGAGTGTGGTTCTAAGACTCAGTGTTCCTAGAATTAATTTTATAAAAATATTAAATATATTTTATATTACGTGTGCATATCTTCTTAAGGAAAACAAGATAACTCTAAAATGTAATCTCAGATCAGAAATTTGAGACCAAGGTTGAGTCTAGAACATGGTATTTATTCTAAGAATGACATAAAATTGGTTGGTGCAAGGCATTCAGAATCCTTGCTCATTGGTGGTGCATTCAGTGAAATAATTAATTAATTAACTCATTTCAACATAGTAAAATTATATATAAGATTAATAGCAGGGTGAATTCTCCAAGGTTAGCCACATGAACCCTAAGATAATTCCAAATCTCCTCCTTCCTCCTTCATTGGCGAATCACCTCGGATGACACAGTTTGTATCCCTCCTACACACTGTGTATCCCTTCACTGTATGGATAACCCATTTAGAGGATCACACGAGTGAGATCCCATGTGGAATTATGTGTTCAAGTACATGTTCATGTACCCAAGTACATGAATATGGGGTCAATACACATACATGGGTTCTGGTACACGAACACGACCAGCAGGACATGACCCAATCCCTGTTAGTCTGGACACACTACATAGTCCACCTACATAACATGTACTAATACATGGGTTGGGAGCTATGTGTCATCCAAGGACATGACCAAGAGGTGGAGCGGGACCACACATTGTGTACCCTTCGAACTCTTTTGAAGAAACTTCAAGGTTTTGTATCTCCTTTGTTTGGACTCTGATTTTATCCCATGAGTAGCATATCTTGATTATTTTTTCATGTATAACATGATAGTGCCATCAGTTTTGGATTTTTGAGATATGATTTGAAATGTTCCAGGAATAGTGCTTATTGAGGAAATGCTCGATGATGGCAGTGATCAGACAGAATCACCAAAGAATACTGAGTTATACCCTCTAGTAGAGCTAGGCAGTGGATTCCTTGTTCTTTATAGTAGAACCCCCATCAGTATGGGTATGATTCCTCTATATATACCTTTTGAGTGGAACCCCCCATATGTACTAGGGTGCCGATCCTTGATGGTTAGAGTGGAACCCCTTGTGGTACTAGGGTGTGGGCCCTTGAATTCCAAATAAAACCCCCTATCAGATAGGACACAATTCCTTAATGACCAGAGTGAAACCCCCCTATCACACTAGGGTGTGGGTCCTTGACCTATAGAGTGGAACCCCCCGTCATCTTGGGTGTGGTCCTTTACCTACCAAGTGGAACCTCCTATCGGTGTAGGGTGCAGGTCTTCGTGACACTAGAGTGGACCCCCCCCCCCCCCATCAGCATGGACACAGGTCCTCTACAGATACTTATAGAGTGGAACCCCTATTAATAACTAGGTATTTGGTCATCTACTTCAAGTTTGTGACCCCCTTGATTGTGCATCACAGTGATGAGGCGTGGTTTTACTTAGACGGTTGCTTCTGAGCAGTCGCGTGAGATGTTGGGCATTATTGATGGACTTTTGGAATTGTTGGATACTCTTCCTTCTGGGTTGAGCTGTGAGATAAAGATCCCCTTACTCTATAATTTAAGATTATTTGACTAATCATATATATATATATATATATATTATTCTATATCCACACCTTGGATTTAGTTACTCTCTTTCCATAAGAGGTGAAGACGCGCGGGGTATGACATGTGCTTTCCGTGTCTAGTTTATCATGGTTAGATGGGTCTACTCTCCTATTATAAGTGGTGAATAATCGATGTGTAGTTCATCACCTCGCTATGTTGAGCCCCTTGTGTTTGGATGAGGTGACTTTCACTCTTGGTTTGGGTTGATCTATTCTCTTTGATTGTATCTTGCATCTATTATCTTCCTATTCCTATTGCATCTCTTACTTTTCCCCCTTCAACTTTTGGGGAGTCATATTGGGTATGTATATACTCACCCCTGCATGAGATTTTCCCACATGTATCATGTCTTATAAAAATGATGGATAGGTTGGTGGTGACTTCATAGGAGCTTAGGGATACCTGGTACTTTGGACCATGTACGGTGGTTGTATCTTAGGATTCAGGAGTTAAGATCTCTAGTAGTTTACTTTTCAAAAAAATTTAGGTTGGGACCTATTTCTGGTTGGGTGTGTATTTTTTCCCTTTACTTTTCAGTTTACACTATTGTACCTTTGTATTGTCTAGAGATTTTTTATGCATTATTGTTTCCCTAGCTTTTTGATTCTTTTAATTTTACTCTCTACACACTTTTGCATCAATATGGTTGTGTGTGTGCATAACTTAAGAAATATCCTTACTATGTTAGTTATTTCTTTAGAACTGGTTGTCATCCCCCGGTCTATGGAGGTGGGATTAGGGTAGTTGCAGCTCAAGCCCCGTCTTGGGTAGGGTCGTGACATATTAGTATCAAAGGTGGTTTGATCTGTGGGACATTATTCGGACTAGTTCTCTTAAGAAGATTTGTTTGGGTTTAGGGAAATAGTGTCAAAGTGTCTCGAGTGTGGCTCTCAGGCCAGGGAATCTAGTGATGGTGCAGGTAGCTAATGTATCCATTCACTAAGACCCTAACTAACTACTTATTGACTCAGTATACTAAGACATTGGATGTAGGGATCAATGTAACATTAATTATATAGGATTAAGCCTTTAAATTTCCTTCTTGATTTATCTCCCCATTATTGTTATATATATATACTCATCTGATCATGGTACATCTTGGTAAATCTCAGTATGGTTTTACAATGATAGTCAGCCAAGATACCAGCTCTGGATCATGACAAAGACCCAATGAGTGATGAGGCCTCAATTCAGGGTCTATCCTACGACCCCCTTCCTCTAGGTGGGAAGGTAGTAGAACCTCCACATATTGATTAGCAGATCATCATAGTAGAGTAGGTTGAGGATGCACATAGGCTTATCGTACTCCATGAGTTCCAGCACTAAAGGCCTTTAAGGTTCTCTGATGATCCAAATCCTCAGGCAGCATAGGATTGGCTAGAGTCGGTGTCTTGTATCTTCAAGCTTGTTTAGATCCCAATGGATCAGGTGGTTGTACTAGCATTTATCCTTTTCCATAGAGAAACTGGGCATTGGTGGATTCTTATTACGCATATGTATGATGAGTCGACACTCTCAGGTATCAACTTCTAGAGGTTGTTCTGTGAATAGTACTACCCCTCCCTGTTGCACTTGATTAAAACCCATGAGCTTTTGGGGCTTTAACAGTGAGGGATAATGGTGGCTGAGTATGTAGTGAGGTTCACAGACCTTATGTGGTACTCCCTTGACATGATCCAAGATGGATACTTCTGAGTATAGAAGTTTGATAAGGAAATCCATATAGAGATTCAAGCCAGAGTTGTGCCCTTGTACTTCCCCACCTGTGCGAGGGTGTTGGATCTAGCACTAGTGACATAGATATTTCTATCAGAGGGACACCAAATAGCTAGAGATGGCAGTGGGTGACACAAAGTTGAGTCGTCTGTAGTAACTAGTAGATACCAAGTGCCAGGATCTCAAAGTAGGAGACCTCCTCATGATCAGACTCAGACACATTGTCTAAGGCAGTTTAGAGGGTCAGGGAAGCTCAGATATGGGAGGTTCTTTACTTTTGATAGGTGAGTTCACATGGTGTGAGACTACCCAAACAGGAAGATAGCTGATGGACCACCACAGAAGAGGAAACTTTGTGATTAGGGATATCCCAAGTGAGGATAGGGTGGTCCCTAGGGAGGTGGTGCTGGTAGAGGAGCAAGAGGATCTATGGGAGGTGGATGAAACTATGAGATCTATCCACAACCGCCCCAAGCAGCCCACATTATGCTCTGGGAGCTGGTAAGAAGGTCAGTAGATAACTCTAGGATTTGGAGGTTTATGATTTCACAGTGCATGAGATGATTATAGGTACGATTTATGTGTTTTCTAATCTTTATTTAGTTTTAGTAGAAATATGTTTCGGTCATTCCTTCATCTATTTACTCTTGGTGTGAGAGCGGGAGCTCCCAGTTGAGGCGCTACCCCAACAGCTTCATCTTGAGGTTCCTACAGGGAACGCTTCTTTCGTATCTTTTATCTACTGGTAGAGCAAGCTATCACTTAGTGGAGAGAGTTTCATTTAGGACCTTTTGTTCATCATAATGGAACCCTATGATGTTATCTTGGGTATAGATTGGTTTTCAATGGTCTAAGAATAAATTGACTTTCACCATAGATAAGTCAAATGCCTACACACTGATGGTACAATATTCTCCTTTTCTAGTGATAGAGATCTCATGGCAGGGTAAGTGGGTTCTACGAGTAGGAGGTTGCATCCCATCACCTATTAGTTAGTGAGTGTATCTCTTAGTAGAGTAGGATCTTTAGGCATCTGGATTCCTTCAATTATGGAGGATTATATGGAATTCTTACCTGAGGACATTTTAGGACTACCTCCAAGGTGGGAGGTGGAGTTTTGTATTGACTTGCATCCCAAGACCACTCTGATATCTTCTACATCATATCAGATTATCACAAACCAACCTGGGTACCCGGGTAACCCGATAACCGAGTCGAATCTGACATGACCTAAAGGGCATTCATGATCCCCACAGGCTAGTGACTAGCACCTGGAATCATACAACATACAAGTGGGAATGATTTCTGCCACAATAATGTGGAATCAAAAGATAAGAGACAATATGCATATCAATAGGAAAACTCCACTGGGAGTAAAATTACCAAAATACAGAAATTCATAAAATCCAAAGTACTAAAACCCAAATTACTAAATATTAAAACATCACCAAGTTCACTAAGGACACAACTCACCACGTCCAAGGTCCAACAGCTAGATCCACCTCCAAGAGATCCCTTCCCTTTGCTCAATCCTAGAAGAAGAAAGTCTACAAACACCCGAAGGAAAAAGTATGGTGTGAGACTAAGATCAGTAGGATACCACCAAATATTCCATAACAGATTCCAAAAGTATATTATCCAAATAAAATCTTTCAATTTTCAAAATAAATAGGCTTGGAAATTCAAAACCATATTTAAACAAAACATGCTAAACAGTTTTGATATGATCGAAAATTCATTTAAAGAACAGGCTTTACAAGAGATGGAATATTTTTAAAATAATGTCTTAAGTAAATCATTTATATAAAATAGTCTATATAAATTTAGTATTCATGTAAATCAGTTTCAACAAACATTGGCATACATTTATATCTCAAATATAAATAAACAAGCGAGCAACATGGTCATATTCTATAAGGTACGATAGTATTAACTGGCTATAGGATTCCTCACTCTCTATGTAAACTTAGAAAAATGTGTATACATGCGTCCCTATGACACTGGCCAAATGAGACTCGTCACCAACCTGTTAGGGATGTGACCCGTCACAAGTATGTTTTAGAACATTGTCGTAGCATAGAGTGTATCCAAATAACTCACTAACTACCTAAGTCTTGCATGCACTCTTACATGATGGGAGAACTATTTTAAGACTGATTAAAATATGATCAATCTGATTATTCCATTTCAAAAATTCCAATTTATTTTCATTTAAAATTAAAACAGGTTTTATTCAAAAACATTCCTTTTTTACAAGATAAAACCACTCGGTTTCTATCAAATCATTTAATCCATTTTCATGAGTTTGGAATCCATTCAAAACTAATTCCATACTTTTCACAATTAATTTACACAATTAAATTAAACAATTTAATTGAAAACATTTCCATAAAATCCATAATTTAAATTCAACAATTTAAATCACCAATTTCTATAAACCCGCCCCAATTCATTAGAATTGGGGGTTTTCCAAATTTCTATGCCAAAACCATTTCAAATCATCCAATTCATTGGAATTGGGTTTTTATCAAAGTAATTGAAATCAAGATTAATAAATTAGATTTAAATCAGCAAATGAAATAACTCAATCAATAGAAGGATAATCAATTTGGCTAATCGGGACGGAACCACCTACCTCTTTTTCGAAGAACGACACTCGCAAGGGAACCCATCAATGAGAAAGAAGGTGTATGACACCTCAAAACTCTTCCTAGTATCAAGATCCAACACCAAAAGACATGGATCCATCAATCCCAAGATGATCCATTGAAAACCCAAGAGGAGAGGAAGAGAGAAACTTGAATAATGAGGGGGAACACTTACTCGGGAATCGCACCGAAAGAAGAATGAAGATCCCAAGTCATTTGGTTAAATCTGGAAGGAGTTGAGTCTCCCAAAAATGTAGCAGAACTTCTCTAGGTCAAGATCCATGAAGTCTAGAATGAAAAGGATCGAGTGAAATAGCCAAACACATGACTTTAATCTAGGCATGGGCCGAGTCATGATGTGTACCTTGGGGTTACGATGTGTAGGAAATTCTGGATAAGTATGCTGAAAAACATGTCACCTCGGGTTAAAAAACAATATTTAAACACTACACAACATGTACCAGCTCACGGCGTGACCCTCACTTCATGACTTGAATTCGTCCCCAAGTACACGACATGTACTTCAGGTACATGTCATGAACTTCAGGTACACAGTGTGTACTTCAGGTACATTATGTGTAACTGTCCTGAAATCTGCAGTAAACCCCAAAAAAAATTAAGGATTTTTGACCAAATGGGGGATTAGAAAAAAAAAATTACATGTTCAAGGTAATGGAATGTTACAACCTCCCCACCATAAAAAACTTTCTGTCCCCAGAAATCCTATGAAGAATCTTCCATGCCAAAGAGATGAGGTCACTACTCTCTCATAAATTCCTTCCTCTCCCATGTCTCATGAGAATCAAAACCATGATTCCATATCACATGAACTAAAGGTATCGTCATCCCACAAAGTACCTTGGTCTTAGAATCAACTATCCTGATTGGCTGCTCAGTCAAAGATAAATCAGTCTCAATCTCAAGATCACTCCATCTCAAAACGCGAGATGAATCGGATAGATACTTTCTCAACTACGATACATGGAACACATTATGTATCAATGTTAGCTATGGTGGAAGTGACAAGTGGTATGCAACTTTCCCCACCTGCTTAACAACCTTGAAAGGTCCCACAAAGTGAGGTGCAATCTTCCCTTGCTTCCTAAGCCATCGATGACCCAACTAGGGTGAAACCTTTAAGAACACCTGATCACCAATTGAAAACTCCAAAGGTCTACGATGTCGATCATTATAAGACTTATATCAGCTTTTTGTTTTCAATATCCTCTAATGAATTAACTAAATATTTTTTGTTGTCTCCTACACCAAGCTTGATCCAACTAAATAACTTTCACTGACCTCCGACCAACATAATGGAGATTTACAAGGTTGTCCATACAAGGCCTCAAAAGGTTACATTATGATTGTGGACTGGTAATTGTTGTTATAATAGAACTCAACCAGCCCCAAGTGATCATCCCAAGCCCCGCTGAAGTTGAGAACACAGACACAAAGAATATCCTCAAGAATTTGTATAGCTCTTTTTGTATGGTCATCCGACTGTGGATGGTAGGTCATTCTCAAATGGAACTGAGATCTCAGTGCCTCCTAAAGGCCTCTCCAAAAGTGATAAGTGAACTGAGGATCCCTATCATAGGCTATAGAAGATGTAACTATATGCAAACGAACAATATATTTCACGTAGATATTTTCTAACTCCTCAACTTTGTTCATATCTCGAATGGGTATAAAGTGAGCCGACTTGGTTGGCATGTCGATCACAACCCATATTTAATTGTTCTTTATTTGGGTATGAGGAAACCCAACCACAAAATCTATAGAGATCTCATCCAACTTCCAAGTAGGGAATGGAAGTGGTTGAAGCAAACCAGAAGGTTTCTGGTGCTTAGCTTTCACCTGTTGGTACGTATAGCAACGAGAGACAAACACATAAATGTCTTGTCTCATACCTGACCACCAAAACTTCCACTTCATATCATAGAACATCTTAGTGGTTTATGGGTGCACAGCCCACTGAGAATTATGGAAATCCCCCATCACAAACTTTCTTGCCGCTAACAGCACAACGAAGCTATTCTAATAGCATAGAACACCCTCTTTGGAGAAAGACCACTGGGAAACTATCTCCCCACCATAAATGGATTATCTAATGCTATGAAACTCATCATCAAGATATTCATCCTTAATAATCATATCAATAAGGGTAGACATCAAGTGCACACTGGCTAAAGAAACATTATCCCCTTCCTCTTGAACTCCAATATGAAACTGTGTAAAGATATCCATAAAAATCTACTCTTCTGAAGATTCTTTCACTACCTGGGTTGGAAGTTTCCTACTCAAAATTTCAGCAACGACATTCCCTTTCCCTGGGGTATAGGTGATGTCAAAGTCAAAAGACTACAGGTACTCCACTCATCGCCTCTGTTGAAGATTCAAATATTTTTTAGAGAAGATATAACTCATGCTTTTTTGTCTGAATACATTGTAAACCTTTTGCCAAAAAGGTATTGCCACCAACTTTTAAGTACATTCATCACAGCTGCAAGTTCTAGATCATGGGTAGGATAATTCTTCTCATGTGTCCTAAGATGATGATATCCATATGCTACTACATGATCACCCTATATAACAACTCAGCCCAAGCTAGGACCTGATGCATCACAAAAGACCACATAGCCCTGCCCAGCTTCTGGAAGAGTTAACACTGGAACAGTATTCAACAAACATTTTATCTCAAAAAAATTACTCTGAAATTTATCATCCCACACAAACTTCACCCCCTTCCGAGTCAGAGTAGTTATCGGAGAAGCCAACTTTGAGAATTCCTTCGTAAACCTACGGTAATATCTAGATAAGCCCAAGAAGCTCTAGATCTAGAAGACATTTCATGGTTTCTCCCACGTCATAACTACCTTCACATTCTCAAGATCAACTGATACACCCTGTTTAGACACCATGTGTCCCAAGAATTTCACTTCCTAAATCCAAAAATCACACTTTGAAATCTTGGAATAAAGTCATTGATTTCTTAGCAGATTCAGAACAATTCTCAGATGTTGCACATGATCCTCTTCATACTTGGAGTATACAATAATGTCATCCACAAAGACTACCACAAAGGTATCCAGATACTCATGGAAAATATTGTTCATTAAATCCATAAAAACTGTAGGAGCATTTGTCAAACCAAAGGGCATAATAAGGTACTCAAAGTGCTTGTACCTATTCTGAAAGGCGTTTTTTTGAATGTTATATTCTTTTATCCTCAACTGATGGTAACCAGATCGAAGGTAAATATTTGAAAACCACTTCTCCCCTTTCAGCTAATCAAACATATCATCAATCTGTGGAAATGGATATTTTTCTTTATCTTAACTCATTTGAGATTTTGATAATCAACACATAAGCGAAGAGAACCATTAGCCTTATTATGAAAGAGAACTGGTGCTACCTAAGGTGATACACTTGGATGAATAAAGCCTTTCTCAATAAGGTCTTCCAATTGATAATTCATCTCTTTTAGCTCAGCTGGTGACATGCGGTAAGAGGGGATAGAGACCGGTTGAGTGTCAGGCATTAAGTCAATAGAAAACTCAACATCTCTCACCGGTGACAGACCAGAGAAATCCAAAGGGAACACATTGGAAAAATCAGTGACAACTGGAGGAAGATCACCACCCATTGAATCTAGCTCTAGGTCAAAAGAAAACACTGATATCACTTTCCCCAACTCTGCTTGACCTTAGGTCTCATTCTCCTTAAAAAAAAGGGGCACACCACTGGGTGTAGTAAAGTAGACTCATCAAAGATAACAATAAATTCAAGATTTGTTAGAAATGGTCCAATCCATCCAAAATATGATGTTAAGATATTTCATGTTAAGAAACAAAAAACTCTAAGCTATCTCAACTTCGGATAGAGAGAAGACACAGGAAAAAATACAGAGACCCTTCTCTCTCTTTGTACCAAGGGGTGTAGTAATATCCATTGCATGAGATATTTTCTCCATAGTAATATTAAGAAGGTTAATAATACAGGTTTAAATAAAAGAGTTAGATGCACCAGTATTAAAAAGATAATTCCCTAATGACGAAGCAATGGTAATGGTACCTCTCACAGTCATTGGACTCGTGTCTACTTCCTATAGAGACTCTTCCACTGCATGAAGAAGCTTAATTATGGATACCTATGGCTAGATTCCTTTTAAATGTGAAGAATTTGATTTCCCCTTAGTATTAAGAGAATATGATGATCTTTTCCCACTATGTGGGGTAGAGAAGTGATGGCAGAACCACTATAAGTGTCCTGAACATCCGCAAGAGCTATAGTTTTGTGGTGTCTCAATGCAAACACTCCTATAATTTCCTAGCTTTCCACACTGGTAGAAAGTCAAAGAACTTCCTCCTAGAGCTGTAGGAGGTCTGGAATGACTATGTCATCAAGAACTTCCACGAGGATCATCACACTTCCATTTTTCTTTAAAGGAACCAACACTCACTAAAAGAAAAAGTAACTCCCATCAACCCTAACTTACTAGCCATTTCCATCTCATCCATCATCGTCATATCTAGCACATCAGCATAAGTGGGAATCTTCAACAAGAAAACCTGAGAACGGATATCTGATTGAATTCCCAACTCGAACCGTTGAGCCTTTATCCTCTCATTAGATAAAATCTCAAGATCAAACTGCATTAGCTCAGAAAATTTATTTGAATACTCAGTCACGGTTTTTTCATCCTGCTCCAGCTTGAAAAACTCTATAGACTTATACAATACCATCAACTCTAGATAGAATTTATTAGTAAAAATAACCTTGAAGTCTTTTCATTATAATCCCTCATGTTTCCTTGTTGTCACCATCATGTCCCACCATCTCCTGCTAGGTCCCTCCATCACGAAGGTGGCACACTTCACCTTGATCACTTTCGGTGTCTTTAAAAACTCAAAAAAAACGTTATATATTGCCCAACCATTCCTCAGCATGTTGAGGATTGGTGGATCCTTTAAAGACTAGTGGCTTCTGGTGAAGGAACTCTTGAGAATGATATCAAAGAACATCCCCCTAAGGATCCACAGTTGGAGCCTGAGTGGGAATTGGATGTGGTGTTTGTCCTAGATCTTGGACGGTGCACACAATTACCTCAACCAGATTCAGGTTGACAACAGGATTTTCATACCGAGGCTCAATAGTAGCCTTTTCCTATATTTGATTTTCATGACTCCTCAGAGGCATGATGATACACAACATCAGCAGATAAAAGGATAACATTAGATTAACACTCAAACTGGGTAGAAAGAGAAAATATTCTCAACAGAGGGGACAAACAAGATTTTGATTTCAACCTATCCAAATCTCTATAGGGAAAAGACTAGAACTAATCCATAAGATTTCTTTCCCTAACCACCCATGGAAACTTAAAGTTCATTGTGGTGAGAGCTGGCTAGGCACTCAATCACAACTACCTCCTAAGTGCCGACAATATTTCAAAAATGTATACTGAATTCAAGAAAAAGGAAGATCAATAGCCTCCTATGATACCAATTTGTCATGAACCAACCTGGGTACCCTAGTAACCTGATAACCAAGCCAGCCCTAACATGAACCGAAGGGAGTTCCCGATCCCCATGGTCTGGTGACCAGCACTAGAAATCGTACAACGTACAAGTGAGAATGATTTCTTCCATAAGAATGTAGAAGTGAAAGATAAGAGACAGTATGCATATCAATAGGAAAACTCCACTAGGAGTAAAAGTACAATAATACAGAAAGCCATAAAAGCCAAAGTACTACAACCCAAAGTACTAAATAGGAAAATAGCCTCAAGTTCCCTAAGGATACAACTCACCACATCCAAGGCTCAACAGTTGGATCCATCTCCAAGATATTTCTTCCCTTTGCTCGAGCCTGGAAGAAGAAAGTCTACAAACACCTGAAGGAAAAGGTATGGTGTGAGCATAATCCTAGTAGGATACCACCAAATATTCCATAACAGATTCCAAAAGTATATTATCCAAAGAAAACCTTTCAATTTTTAAAATAATCAAGTTGGGAAATTCAAAAGCATATTTAAACAAAACATGTTAAATAGTTTTGATATGATCAAAAATTCATTTAAAGCACAGGATTTACTTTACAAGAGATGAAATATTTCTAAAATAATGTCTTAAGTAAAGAATTTATATAAAACAGTTTATATGAATTCATCAGGCATATAAAGTAGTTCTAACAAATAGTGGCATACATTTATATCTCAAATATAAATAAACAAGCAAGCAACATGGTCATCTACCAAAAGGTATGATAGTATTAACCAACTATAGTATTCTACACTCTCTATGTGAACTCAACAAAATTTGTATACACACGTCCTTATGACACTAGACAAAGGAGACTCGTCACCAACCTGTTGGGGATGTGACCCGCCTCAAGTATGTTTTAGAATGTTGTCGTAGCATAGAGTGTATCCAAATAACTCACTAACTACCTAAGGCTTGCATGTTCTCTTACATGATGGGTGAACTATTTTAAGACTGCTTAAAATATTATCAATCTCATTCTTTCATTTCAAAAATTCCAATTTCTTTCCGTTTAAAACCAAAAAAGGTTTTATTCAAAAACATGCCTTTTTTACAAGATAAAACCAATGGGTTTCTATCAAATCATTTAATCCATTTTCATGAGTTTGAAATCCATTAAAAACTAATTCCATCTTTTTCAAAATTAATTCCCACAATTAAATTTAACAATTTAATTGAAAACATTTTCATCATATCAATAATTTAAATCATCCAATTTCTATAAACCCACCCCAATTCATTGGAATTGGGGGTTTTCTAAATTTACATTCCAAAACCATTTCAAATCATCCAATTCATTAGAATTGGGTTTTTATCAAAGCAATTGAAAGAAAAATTAAGCAATTGAAATAAATCAAGCAATATAAGGATAATCAATTTGGCTAATCGGGATGGAACCACCTACCTCTTTTTCGTAGAACGACACTCACAATGGCACCCATCAATGATAACGAAGGTGTAGAAGACCTCAAACTTTACCTAGTAGCAAGATCCAACACCACAATACATGGATCCATCAATCCCAAGATGGTCCATTGAAAAACCAAGAGGAGAGGAAGAGATAAACTTGAATAACAAGGGGGAACACTTACCCAGGAATCACACCGTAAAAAGAATGAAGATCCCAAGCCATTTGGTTCAAGTAGAAAGGAGTTGAGTCTCTCAAAAATGCAACAGAACTTCTCTAGGTCTAGATCCATGAAGTCTGGAATGAAAAGGACTGAGATAAATAGCCAAACTCATGACTTAGGTTGGGGGTGGGCCGAGTCACGACGTGTACCTTGGGGTTACGATGTGTAGGACACACTAGATAAGTATGATGAAAAAACCACTACCTTGGGTTAAAAACAATATTTAAACACTACAAAACATGTACCTCAGGTACACAATGTTTACTATCTCACGACGTGACCCCCACTTCATGACTTGAATCTGTTCCCAAGTACATGATGTGTACTTCGGGTACACGGTGTGTACTTTAGGTACACGATGTGTGACTATCTTGAAATATGTAGTAAACCCCAAAAAACTATTTTTAAAGATTTTTTACCAAATGTGGACTTAGAAAAAAAAAATTACTCGTTCAAGGTAACGTAATGTTACACAGATGGCCCCTACCAAGATCTAGGAGTTGTGGTTATAGTTGGATTATCTTCAAGACAAGGGTTTCATAATACCTAGTTTTTCCCCCAGGTAAACTCTTATGTTGTTCATGAAAAATGTGGATGAGAGATTAGGGATTTTCATGGATTATCGTCACCTAAACCAGATCATGATAAAGAATAAATACCCCTTTTTGAGGATTGATGATCTCTTTGAATAGTTGAGAGGTGTGAGATGGTTCTCAAAGATCAATCTCAAGTCTGGCTACCACCAAATGAGGGTTCATGAGGTTGTTATTCCAAAGTTGGAATTTTGATGTCTCTACAGACATTATGAGTTCCTGGTGATGCCCTTTAGTGTGATGAATTCTCGTTCTATGTTTATGAATTTTATGAACCATGTATTTCAAACATACTTGGACCAGTTTTTATTGTCTTCATTGATGACATACTTGTCTACTTTGCATCAGAATATGAGCATGCAAAAGCACTTGAGGATGGTCCTAGATCTTCTTTGAGAGCACAAAATTTATGGGAAACTCTCTAAGTTCTAGTTCTATATTCATGAGGTTTACTTTATAGGTCATGTCATTTTTTATCATGGTTTAGTCATGGACCCAGCAAAGATCGATGTAGTGATTTCTTGGGATCCACCCAAGAGTGTGTCATGGGTGTAGATATTTCTTAGTTTAATAGGGTGTTATAGGAGGTTTGTGGAAGATTTATCTAGAATAAAATCCCCTTTGACCATTCTAATGTGGAAAGGGAAACCATTTTCATTGTATGAGTAGTTCCATAGGGCCATTGGGGAGTTTAAGTTGAGGCTGACAAGCACTCCATTTTTTAGACTACTAGAGAAGGGTGTGGAGTACATAGTGTATTGAAATTTCTTGGGATCTGGACTCAGTTGCATGTTGATGTAGCATCAAACAGTTATCAAATATGGGTCAAGGAAGTTGAGACCCCATGAGTAGAACTACATGACTCATAGCCTAGAACTAGCAGTAATAGTCTTCTCCTTGAGGAAGTGGAGGAACTATCTTCTTGGGGAGTGCTTTTTGGTTTACTCAGACCACCAGTCTTAGGTATGTCTTCACGTAGAGAGACTTGAACCTAATACAGTGATACTTGTTGTATTTCTATAGGACTATGACTTATAGATAGTTTATACTCCAAGTAAGGACAATTTCTTTGCATATTCCCTTAGTATGAAGTCTCAGGCTAACTTAGTGTAGGTGGCTTTAGAGAAGTTGACCCTGGTGGAGCATGAGGGTACAACTTTTTTGTAGTCGATGGTATTGAACCCTCTACTTCTCAAGTGTATGAGAGAGTCTCAGCTGGGAGATATTGACTGTGAGGTATTACATTAATATATATCCATAGGGTACTCGCCAGATAGATATTCTAAAGGAGGGAATTAGGTCATCTTGTGGTAGGGGAGGACAGTGGTTCCAGTCACGATGCGGGAGGAGGTGATGTGAGAGTTTCCCACTTCTCCAATAACTGTATATCTCAATGGGGGGGGGAAGATGTATATAAACCTTCATAAATAGTTTTTGGGGTCCGACATGAGATGAATAATAGTTGAGTCAATCTCTCAGTGTCTCACTTATCAGTAGGTGAAGGCTGATCACTAAATTCTGGCAAGTTTTTTGCAGCCCCTTGACATCCTGGAGTGGAAATGAGATGACATATCTATTGACTTTGTCATAGGGATTCCATGGATAGAGAAGGTCCATGAAACCATCTGGGTGATATTTGAATAACTCATGAAGTCAATGCACTTATTTTCTATTAGGGAGTAGAGTTTAGTGGAGATTTTTGGGCAGTTGTACATATGAGAGATCATTTGCCTTCATGGGGAGCCCTCAATGATTTCCATTGATCATGACGTGTGGTTTCTGTCATTATTATGGATATTCCTGCATGAGGAATTCAGGGCCCAAATGAGGATGAGTATAGTATTTCATCCCCAAACTGATGGGGAGGCCAAGGGAACTATTCATGTGTTGGAGGATATGCAGAGGGCCTGTGTGTTATACTTCAGTTGGAGCTGGGAGGATTGTCTACCCTTGGTAGAGTTTTCATACAACAACAGATACCATTCAACCATCAGTATAGAACCTTTTGAGGACCTATATAGGATAAACTTCAAGTCACCCTTATTATGGACAAAGATCAGTGAGATATCTATTGTGATCCCAGATTTGGTGCATGTGACAGTGGAGAAAGTTCAGGTCATTCATGAGTGGATGAGGATAGCCCAGAGTAGATAGAAATCTTACGCAGATCATCATCATAGGACCTTGGATTTCAAGTAGGGAGACCTCGTTTTCATGAGAGTCTCTCCATGATGAGGATTTTGTAGGTTCATATAGAAACCATATCCTTTAAAACATATTATTACATGGTTTTAAGAATAATTAAACATCAAATTACAAGCCAAGGATTATAGAGTCTAATGTATTTGAAAAATTAGGTACATAATCACAAATAATGAAAACATATTTTATTTATTCTCCATAATGATATCCTAACTTCCATTGAGCTTCTATAGATTCATAGGATGACCTGGGGAATACATGAACAAAATGGATGAGCTAAAAATCCCAGTAAGGAAATAAGCATAGGAATAAAACATAGCACATGAGTTAGAAATCATAACATGATGACATAAAAGGCATGGAACATGAATAAACATAAGGAATAATAACATTTATAACATGGGAACATATAATCATGGCATCATAGGAATGTGTAAACAACATATAACATGACATAAACATGAGTTAAGGCTAACTGCCAAGACTATACAACATGGTGGAAAAAGTCCCATAAAGGAATCAGGTTCACTCCCTATCCCAACATGACGTCTCATGAGACTAAACATTATCCAATTCATTGGATCACTATCTGGGTTCACCCATCATAACATGTTCATGAATATGTGTTCCATGTGAAGAATCATACATGAGGGTTACCCATGGAAAGATATGGGTATTATAATCATATCACAAGGCATAACAAATGAGAATGTCATAAATGTGTCCATGAAAGAATAGATTAAAAACATACATGAACATTAATAAAGAAAAATAGGAATGGATCATGATAATTTATTTCCAATTGAAGTGGAAACATGTAAAAGGAGTGTTTAAGAAACTTTATAAATGAAACATTTTAGTGCGGTTTAAGGAAAATATTAAAGAGAATTTAAGGAGTAAAAGGCATATTTGTTTTCATAAAACCAGAAATGAACCAAGATAGTTTTTAATGATAAAATTAGTGATTTTATAAAAATAATTGTGGCATAAAACAGATTATGTAATACACTTGGAAGCGGGTAAGAAATCGGGAAGTTTTCTTGAAATGATCTTACTTATCGAGAATAATTGAAAAGGAACCTTTCTAAAACACATATTACCCCATAAAAGAGGGATGATCTTAACTAAATACATGAGTTTGGAACATATAAATATAATTTATAATAATTATACAAAAAGAAATAATCATTGCATTGGGTTAAAGAGAGAGAAAGAGTAACCTGAAGGAAAAAATGGAGGTTTGGGTAGAATCTCTTACCTTATGTCTTAAATGATTCTGCACTTGATCTTAATGTCCTGAATAATAAAATTAAATCCATTAATTAATTAACTAGGAACCTTTTATTCATTTAATTAATTTATTATAATTTTATTAAGTTCATTTATGTCCTTTTTTATGGGTTATGATATTCAATTTCATCATTCAGGAGCGTTAGTTTCTTTGGTTTTCATGATCAGTTCACTTGTATATGTGTATGGAAAATCATGTAGAATGAGGATAGTTTTCCAGAACTAAACTTATATGTTATTAATGAACATATAGAATATTAAAATTTCATTTTTTCTAGAATTTAGTTTGATTCATTAGATAAATCATTAATGATAATCATTTAGATTAATTTAGCGTTTTTTGATCATCACAAACTAGTTTTGTTATATTATTAAATATCATGTATATATACTAGTTAAAGAACATTAAATAGGTTTTAATAAATATAATATAATATTTTTCAACCATAAAAATGGTTTCATGACCAGTCTTGAAGGTGAAATTAAAAGATTAAAGCACCTTGTCCACGAAGGTGGTAAATCGGCACCTCACGAATAATATTTGCATTCTTAAAATAAAAGATAGTGGAAAAGATATTTGATGAAGAATTATTCCATAAACATGATAACATTCCATTATATGTAATATAATGGAGTTTTAATTACACTTTGATAAGGGTAAGTAAGGAGAAGATCAGAAAAAAAGAACTTGAAAATAAATTAAAAGAAAACGGAAGAGGGTTTTACCTCTTGATTCCATCTTCTGGAGAACCTCCTTAGGGGGATTGGTTTTGGTATTTTGTTAAGACCAAAATATCCTGGACGTGGGGGGAGGGTCTTTGTAATATATTTTAGTATAATTTGGACAAGTCTCAAGGCTTGAGATGTGTGAGGAGAAGAGGTGGTGAGAGGTGATATTTATAGTGAAGGAGAAGGGTGTTTTCTCATTATTTAATTCATTAGTTTATTATTTTGTTCAAGACAATAAATAGTGTTGATTATTGAGACTAAATAAATTAATTATATCATGTAAGTTTTAACTAATGGTTATTTCATCATCCATGACTCAAGGAATAGTGTATTTAAGTTATAATGTATATATACCATAAATTATTATATTTTACTATTCACCAAAAAATTCAAGTATTTCAAAAAAATCCCAAAAATTAACCCTGACCATTTTTTAATGTGTATAATTAAAAAATGTACTCCATTTTATGAAAATAATTTTCTAAATATGATAAATTTAATTTTTAATTAAAATTTTCATTTACTTGGAAAATATAAATTTTAAAATTAAAATTTCTTTTCTAACACTTTGAAAACTTAATTAAGATTTCATAAAATTATAATATAATTATAAGAAAACAAAATATTAATTTATGAATAAATTTTATGAAAATAAATTTTCTTTTAATTTATTAAATTAATCATAAAATTGTAATTAAATATTTATAACTTACAAAAATACAAAAACTTAATTAATATTTTTTAAAATATTTATTTACTTATACTATGATATAATTATATCATATTGTCACTTATAAGATGGATAAATTTTATTTATAATTTCATGGGTGAGGTTACTATTCTATTGTCTGGTTTACTATTCATAAGGGTCACAATGTTATTCCAAAGGTCAATTTACTATTTTATCGGTATAGGTTTTTTAACTTCTATAAATGATTCTTATTTCATTCATTATTTATTTATAAAGTTTGTATTGTGTTCTCAAAGTGATTTTATTTGGTTTATAGTATGTGACATATATATAAGAAGGAAATTTTTAATTGATAGATGTTTAGGTCATTTCATTATTCCCCCTTACGAATTTTCACCCTCGAAATTTCATTTTACATTATAAGTTGAAAACATGTGTAGGTACTTCTCCTTCTTTGCTTCCTTAGGTTCCCATGTTTCCTCTTCATACTTATGATTCCACCATAGTACTTTGACCAGGTGAGTAGTCTTATTGTGTATAACTTTATCTCTATGATCCAAGATCTTCACTGGTTGCTCCTTTTATGAGAGATCGCTTTCCAACTGTACCACTGTTGAATTCAGTACATGTGAAGGATCTGGTATGTACTTCCTCAAGATGGATATGTGGAATACATTGTGTACTCGAGACATGGTTGATGGAATTCTTATTCAATAGGTCACAGCTCCAACACAATCAAGAATCTCAAAGTGGTCGATGTACCTAGGACTTAGCTTTCCTTTCTTCCCAAATCTCATGATCCTCTTCCATATGCATAGGAATACCATGTCTCCAACCTTAAACTCAAGGTCTTGTCAATGATTGTCTACATATCTCTTTTGTCGACTTTGGGATTCCTTTATGTTCTATTGAATGGTTTTCACCTTCTCCACCATTTCTTTAACCATTTCAAGTCTTAGTAGCTTACATTCACTGATTTCATCCCAGCATGCTAGTGTTTTGCATCTTTTCCCATAAAGGGATTCATATGGAGCTATTTGGATGCTCAAGTGGAAACTATTATTGTAGGAGAATTATACTAGTGGAAGATGTTGGTTCCATCCTCCTTTAAAGTTCATAGATCATGATCTCAACATTCCTTTCATTTTCTAAATAGTTCACTCAGATTGGCCATCAGTTTGAGGATGATAGGTCGTACTGAAGTTTAACTCAGTGTTCGGAGCATGTTAGAGACTTTTTCAAAACTTTGAGGTGAATATATGATATCGATTAGATACAATCGATAGTGGTACTCCATGAAACCTTACCACTTCTCTGATATATATCTATGCAAGTTGATCTTGTGAGAAGTCCTCTCGAATTGCAATAAAGTGAGTTTTCTTTGTAAGATGATCCACAATAACCCATATAGTAGTGTTTTATCTAGATGTCTTTGGAAGTCCAATGACAATGTCTATGGTGATGTTTTCCCATTTACATATTGGTATGGTTAATGGTTGCATCAAGCCTTTAGACCGTTTCCTTTCAACCTTCACTTGCTGATATACCATGCATTTTGATGTATATTCAATGATCTTCTTCTTCATATTGTCCCACAAATAGTTCTCTTGGAGATCCCAATACATCTTGGTGCTCCCTAGGTTAATAGAGAAGGTTGAGTTATGTGCATCATTAAAAATCT
The DNA here is from genome assembly GCA_963277665.1 of Viscum album. Lineage (NCBI taxonomy): Eukaryota > Viridiplantae > Streptophyta > Magnoliopsida > Santalales > Viscaceae > Viscum > Viscum album. The sequence continues at coordinate 983,876,877 of OY728157.1, forward strand.
CCTTCTTTATCTTAGTATCTGATAGTACACATAATCATGACCCAAATCTTATAACTCCATCCTCATAAATCTTGAACTCATAGGATTTCCCATTTCGAATAGCTTCCACCCTTTTCTAAATTTCCACATCATTTATTTGAGCATACTTTATTTTTTCCATGAGGGATGGTTGAGAGATCATTTGAGAAAGGATTGATGATGTTCCTCCCTTAATGATTCCCATGTCCATCCTTTGAAAGTCTAATAGGATTGTATCCTTATCAATTCCCATCGTTGATAAAGAAGTAGGATCCATTCTACTTATAGCATCTGCTACCATGTTTAATTTACCAGGATGGTAGTGGATTGAGTAGTTGTAATCCTTAATGAGATTTAACCATATTCTCTAGCACATATTAATCTCCTTCTATGTGAATATATGTTTGAGACTCTTTTAGTCGGTGTATATCTCACACTTCTCCCCAAAGAGATAATACAGCTATATTTTCAACGCAAAGATCACAGCTACCAACTCCAGATCATGTGTGGGATAGTTTTTCTCATGGATTTTAAACTACCTTGAGGAATAGGCTATCACTTTATCATTTCTCATCAGTATATATCTCAATCCCTTCTTTGAAGCATATTTTTACACCACAAACAGTTCACCACTTGTTGGTAGTGTGCGCATTAGTGCAGTGATAAGCCTCTTTTTCAACTCCTTGAAGCAGTATTCACATTCACTGGTCCAAAAAAAACCTTTCTACCTTTTAAGTCATCTTGGTTAGTGGGTTTGAAAATTGTGATAAGTTCTTCATAAATCATCGGTAATACCCAGCTAGACTAAGGAAAATACGGATCTTCATTACATATGTTGTCTTGGGTCACTCCTCAATTGCCTTTTCCTTGTGAGGGTCTACATATATCCCTTTGTTGGTGATAACATTCCCCATGAATGATACTTCCTTCATCAAAAACTCACATTTATTATACTTTGCATATAGTTTTCCCCTTCACATAGTCTTTAAAATAGTATTCAAATGATCCTCATGTTCCTCCTTGCTCTTGGAGTATATGAGAATATCATCAATAAAGACTGTCACAAATTGGTCAAGGTAATCTCTAAAGACTCTATTCATTAAGTCCATGAAAATTTTTGGAGCATTAGTGAGTCTGAAGGGCATCACTATGAACTCATAGTGTTTTTACCTCTTTCTAAAGGAAATCTTAGGAATATCTTCCTTCCTCACCTTTAATTGGTGATATCGTGACTAAAGGTCCACCTTAGAGAAATTACTATCCCCATGTAGTTGATCAAACAAGTCATCTATCCATGGTAGGGGATACTTGTTCTTTATTATGATTTTATTGAGCTCACAATAATCAATACAAAGATGCATTGATCCATCCTTCTTCTTGATGAAGAGGACCGGCACATCCCATGGTGAAGCACTTGATCATATAAAACCCTTATATATATTCTCCTGTAATTGCTTCTTAAATTATTTTATCTCAACAGTGGTCATTCTATAAGGTGTCTTTGATATAGGTATATATCCAAGAATAAGATCAATTTAGAACTCAACCTATCGATCTGGAGTAATATCAGGAAACTCTTCAGGGAATACATAAGTGTAATCCCTCACAATGGGCATGTCTTAGAGAATGATTTTATCCTTTGTCTCTATCATTTGAAATATATATGCTTGCTCATAAGAAAACAATATCCACACTTGAGATGATGATTATGAAGGATATTCCTCCTCCTCCTTACACTTGTACAGAATTGGAGGATTCTTTGGGATGTGAATAGTGATCTCCCTTTCCCGACAGTCGGTGTTGGATTTGTATAAAGATAGTCAATCCATGCCCAATATAGCATAAAACTCTACCAAAGGGAGTATTTAAGATTTCTAGGAGGTTTGGTCCACAAACATTAACTGAGGAGGAGTTATAAACTTTTGATGCAATAATTTCCCCATTTTTTTCTCATAGATAACTCAACCTCCATATTTTGATGTGGTGTTTGAATAGTTATAATAAACTTGAGAGATGTGAACAAATGCGTAGAACCATAATCAAATAGTATGTTTGTTATTCTTGAATGAATAACCAACATACCTATCACTAAGTTGTTTTCAAGATCAACCTCAGTAGTAGTGATAGCATATGACCTTCCTTGTTTCCTTGGAGGTTGTTGTTGATTTCCTCCAAAAACCCTGGGCTTAGGGCATTGGTTTACAAAATGCTTGTGTTCCTTGTAGTTGAAACAATACACTACTATTTGAGAATTGATATGAACCTTCCTTTATTATTCCACATTAGTGGGATTATTTATGTCCCTTAGGTAGTTATTATCCATATTCCCTTCTCTTCCACATTTGAAGCATCTCTTAGTTCCTTTTAAATAGTTTTTAGGATGATTCTTCCCACACTTTTGACACATGGGATATTGGGACTTCTTTCCATTATGGGATTTATCACCCATATTAAACTCCATTTTTGTATTTTTATCACCAGGCTCATGATACCATTGAGATTATCTGATATCTATTTCAAACTTGAGGGAATAATGGAAAATCTACTCATAACTATCAAATTCACGAATCACCAATTCTTTTTGTAGACTCAGCTTTAGCCCGTTAAAGAAGCGATCCACCTTCCTTTTGATGTTCATAACAAATACAAAGGAGTATCTTGAAAGCCTTGTGAAGTTTGCTTCATATGACCCGATAGACTCATCTTCCTTTTGCTTTAGTCTGAGGAATTACCTTTCCATCTTGAGATGGACGGTTCGGAGAAAACATTTATTGAAAGATATTTTCTTGAAAACTTCCTATTACATGGATTCAATTTCTTCCTTGGACTCTATATTCTTGATCAATGTCCAACACTGATCAGTTTTCCCATCAAAACAATTAACTGTCAACAAAACTTTTTCTTCTTTTGAGCACTGGAGGATAGAGAATATCTTCTCAATGGATTTAATTCATTTTTCTATAAGGAGGGGATCATAATATCCACTAAACATGGTAGGCCTTTACTATATAAATTATTCGACGGCAACTTGCTCTTTCTTAGGAGAAGTAGGGAGTTCCACATGATTCAAGTTATTATTCATAGCTTGAACCAATTGAGCAAGTACTTTCATTAATTTTTGAGATCCTATTCCCATCATATTTGGCATTTCATTAGGGCAGTTTCCACATTGCCTATCACATTGATTGTTGAAACGTGTTCTTATATTTCCAGCTATTAACTAAGAAAAATAAAGAACAATTAGGGGGCTTGAATACTTAGCTAATAAGCATGTAAAAAATAAAATTTGAACATAAAAGGATAAACTTGTAAAGGAAAATTATATCATAACCTGTGATTCACTAGGTTTCAATCTAGGTTATCCATAATATTTTTCCTAACATATATTCGTATGGTCATTTTCTTTGTTCCCTTAATAATGGTTCATAATGACCTTATGAATTTACCAGAGAATATCCCCCGAGAGTGTCAAACCAAGTGTGCAGTCAGGCCCATTTTCATGTACCAGGTTACCTCGAGTCAGGCCCGGAACACCTTGTCAGAGTTATTAATTCAAGGTACATGTGTGATATAACCACATCCACTTGTAGTATCTAGATAGTTATGTATTTTCTTGATAAATCACTTACTCTATACTAACCAAAATTTAGGGATGTTTTATAAAACTTAGTCTTATCCCTAGGGTTATTACTAAAGTGATCTATTCCTAATCTCCAAAAATAAATAGACCTTACCTCTTATTCCAATTATAGAGACCCTAGCCTTTTACACCTATTATTACATGATTTTAAGCATAATTAAACATAAAATTACAATACAAGGATCGTAGAGTCTAGTGCATTTAGAAAATTAGGTATATAATCAAACATTATGAAAACATATTTTATTTAGTCTCCATAATGAGATCCTAAATTCTATTTAGCTCCTATAGATACATAGTATAACTTGGGGAATAAATGAAAAAAAGGGATGAGTTAAAAAGCCCAGTAAGAAAATATACATAGGAATAAAACATAGAACATGGGTTAGAAAGCATAACATGATGATATAAAAGGTGTGGAACATGAATAAACATAAGAAATAATAACATGTATAACATGGGAACATATAATAATGGAATTATGGGAATTTGGAAACAACATATAACATGACATAAACATGAGTCAAGGCTAACTTCCAAGACTATACCACATGGTGGACAAAGTTCCATAAAGGAATCGGATTCACTCCCTGTCCCAACATGATGTATCATGAGACTAAACATTACCCAAATTATTAGATAACTATTCAGGTGCACTCATCATAACATGTTCATGAATATGTGTGCCATGTGAAGAATCGTACATAAGGGTTACCCATGGAAAGAGAGGGGTATCATAATCATGTCACAAGGCATAACAAATGATCATATCATAACTGTGTCCATGAAATAATAGATTTAAAACATACATGGAAATTCATAAGGGAAAATAGGCATTGATCATGATAATTTATGTCTATTTGAACTGGAAATATGTAAAAGTATTTTTTAAGAAACTTTATAAATGAAACATTTTAGTGCGGTTTAAGGAAAATATTAAAGAGAATTTAAGGTGTAAAAGGAATATTTGTTTTCATAAAACTAGAAATGAACCAAGATATATTTTCATGATAAAATGAGTGATTTTATAAAAATAATGGTGTCCTAAAATATATTATGGAGTGCACTTGGAAGCAAGTAAGAAATTGGGAAGTTTCCTTGAAACAGGCTTGCTTATCGGGAAAAATTGAAAAGGGAACCCTTTTAAAACACATATTACCCCATCAAAGAGGGTTGATATGATCTATATACATGATTTTGGAACATATAAATAGAATTTATAATAATTATACAAAAATAAAGAATCGTTACATGGGTAAAGAGAGAGAAAGAGTAACCTGGAGGAAAAATGGAGGTTCGATCTCTTACCTTATGTTCGAAACGATTTTCCACTTGATGTTAATGTCCTGAATAATTAAATTAAATCAATTAATTAATTAATAACCTTTTATACATGTATTTTATTTATTATAATTTTATTAAGTTCATTTATGTACCTTTTAATGGGTTATGAGATACAATTTCATCGTTCTGGGGCATTAGTTTCCTTGGTTTTCATGATCGATTTACTTGTATATGTGTATAGAAAATCATATATAATGAGGATAGTTATCAAGAACTGAACTTATATGTTATTAATAAAATTATATAATATTAAAATACCATTTTTTAGAAGTTAGTATGATTCATTAGATAAATCATTAATGATAATCGTTTAGATTAATTTAGAGTTTTTTATCATCGAAAACTAGTTTTGTTATATTATTAAATATCATGTATATATACTGGTTAAAGACATTAAATAGGTTTTAATACATATAATATAATATTATTCAACCATAAAAATGGTTTCATGACCATATTTGAAGGTGGAATTGAAATATGAAATCATGTCGTCCACGAAGGTGGTAAATCAGCACCTCACAGACAATGTTTTCATTCTTAAAATAAAAGAGAAAGGAGAAGAGATTTGATGAATAATTATTCCATAAATATGATAAAATTATATTATATTTAATATACTAGAGTTTTCATGCCACTTGGATAAGGGGAAGTGAGGAGAAGATAAGAAAAGAAAATAACTTGAAAAGAAATTGAAAGAAAATGGAAGGGGGTTTTACCACTTGATTCCTTCTTCTTGAGAACCTCGTTAGGGGGATTGGTTTTGGTCTTTTTTTAAGAAAAAAATATTTTGTAAATTGAGTTGGGTCTTGGGAAGATATTTGAGTATAATTTTGACAAGTCTCAAGGCTTGAGAGGTGTGAGGAGAATATGTGGTGAAGGGTGGTATTTATAGTGGAGGAGATGGGTATTTTCTCGTTATTTAATTCATTAGTTTATTATTTTGCTCAAGACAAGAAATAGTGTTGATTATTGAGACAGAATATATTAATTAGATTATTTTAGTTTTAAAAAATAATGCTTAAATCATTCATGACTCAAGGAATGGTGTATTTAACTTATAATGTATATATACCGTATTTTACTATTCACCAAAAAATCAAGTATTTCAGAAAAATACCAAAAATTAACCCTAACCATTTTTAAAATTGTAGAATTAAAAAAAATAACTCCATTTTATGAAAATAATGTTCTAAATATGATAATTTTATTTTTTTAATTAAAATCATCATTTACTTGTAAAATAAAAATTTTAAAATTAAAACTACTTTTCTAACACCTTGAAAACTTAATTAAGGTCTCGTAAAATTATCTTATAATCATAATAAAACAAAATATTAATTTATAAATACATTTTATGAAAATAAATTTTCTTTTAATTTATTAAATTAATCATAAAATTGCAATTAAATATTTATGACTTACAAAAATACAAACACTTAATTAATAATTTTTAAAATATTTATTTACTTATATTATGATATAATTATATCATATTTTCACTTATAAGATGGATAAATTTTATTTATACTTTCATGGGTGAGGTTACTATTTTATTGTCTAGTTTACTATTCGTAAGGGTCATAATACTATTCCAAAGGTCAAGTTGTTATCTCATCGTTATAGGTTCCTTAACTTATAGAAATACTTATTATTTCATTCATTATTTATTTATAAAGTTTGTATTGTGTTCACAAAGTGATTTTATATGGTTTATAGTATGTGACATATATATAAGAAGGTAATATTCAATTGATAAATGTTTGGTTCGTTACAGTTCGGTCGGGGAGGTAAGTTATCCCCAAGGTTCATTGGGTTATTCGAGATCGTATAGAGGGTTGGCGAGGTTTCTTATCGCATCACCCTACCCCCATAGTTGGAGTATATGCATGATGTATTCCACGTGTTGTAGCTGAGGAGAAACATGCATGACCCTACGCATGTTATCGGCTAGAGTGAACTAGACATCGAGGATGGATCCACCTTTACAGAGCACCCAGTGGAGATTGGGGATCGGCATAAGAGGAACCTGCATGGATGGACTATACCCTTGCTCCGCGTGTTATAGAAGCACAGGAATATGCAGGAGAGTTCTTGAGATCAGGAGAGCCAAGTGTGGACTCAGTATCCTGAGTTATTTGTTTAGTTTTTTCTTTTTGGGGATGAAAAACTTAAAGGAGAGAATTATGTAAAGACCTAATTTTTTCATTGTAATATTTTGAAATATTTATATATATATTTCTAGATCTAGGAGCAGAGATGGCATGTAATTCTGAGACCCAATGTAGTCGAAATTAATTTTATAAAAATATTAAATATATTTTATATTGTGTGTGTGTGGATTCTTAATAAAAATGAAATAACTCTTAAACGGAAGCTCGAATTAGAAATATAAGACTACAGTTGAGTCTGGAACATGGTTTTTACCCTATGCATGACATAAAATAGGTCGGTGCGGGGTGTTCGGACTCCTCGCTCATTGGCGATGCATTCAGTGAAATAATTAATTATTTAATTAATTAATTAACTCATTTTGACATGGTGAAATGGTCTAAAAAATTAATTATATGGTTTTTTCTCTAGGGTTATCCACATAAATTCTAGGAGAATTCCAAAGCTCCTCCTTCCTCTGTCAGTGAATCACCTCAGATGACAATGAAATGGAGGATCAGAGCAGACCAGGATGTAGCGAATGGAACGAATCCTCTCAATCATTGGAAGACACATTCTTCGATGACGAATGATCCAAAAACTAGGTAGGAATCATCAATTGGTGATTTAAATCCTTTTATTAAAGTAATTGAGCATATTCATCATTTTTCTTGGATTTGTGCCAATTGTGGCCAATTGTATGTGCCCGGGTATTGGAATCTTAATTTATTTCATTGGTTTCTAACTTCAAATCATCGTTCTTGATCATTATCCAAGAACACTTTTCAAACGATCATATAAAATTTTTTATGGTGCTTTTTTATCATTTCTTCTTTGCGTTCATCGATGGTATGACCCCACGATCCCAGTTATACATGGTCGAGTGGTACCGAGCCTAATCAAGCCCTCAGAACCGTGACAGATAGAGAAAAAAATAATAGATCAATGAATTATGGATATATATGGGATATTGATGAAGCATGGGAGATCATTTTGATGATCATAGTATGAATCTAGGGTGATTGAAGGCACGATGACATGTGGAACATACAGTGAGACCTCCTATAAACAAACAGAGCTGATTTCTGGTGAGAGATGATTGAAATCCATGATCCACGACTAGATCCACAAGTTTTGGGAGGTGATAGGGCCAGATCTAAAGGCGAAAGACCATATTTAAAATATGGTAATCGAATCTAGAAAATATGGGGAAAAATCCAACTACATGTCGTGTATAGGGATGAACACACGGCCTGTAGCCCCTAAGCGGCAGCAGCTAGGGTTTTGAGAAAACTTAAGGATGACACGATGTGTATACCTCCTACGCATCATGTATCCCTTCCCTGGATAGATAACTCATGTGGGGATCACATAGGTGGGATCCCATGTGTGATTAAAAGGTTGTGTACCCAAGTACACAAACATGGAGTCGGTTCATAGACACGAGGTCTGGTACATGGACACGACCAGCATGACACGGCCAAGTCACGGTTAGTCTGAAAACATAATGTAGTCCACCTACACGGTGTGTACTACTACATGGGTTGGGATCAATGTGCTGACTAGGGGCATGACCAGGAGGTGGAGCGGTACTACACGCCGTGTGGTTACCCTCACACGTCGTGTACCCCTTGAACTCTTTTGAGGAAACTTCAAGGTTCTGTATATCCTTCATTTTGGACTCGTATTTTTTCCCATTGGTAGCCTATCCTAAGTGTTTTTTTATATAGAATGTGATAGTGCCTTTGGTTTTGGCTTTTGAGATATGATGTGAAATATTCCAGGCACGGTGCTTATTGAGGCGATGCTCAACAACAGCAGTGATATGGAAGAATCGCCAGAGACTACTGAGTTATACCCACCAATAGAGTTGGGAAGTGGAGTCCTCGACCTTTATAGTGTAACCCCCCCCCCCCATCAACATAGGAATGGGTCCTCTATAACTACCTTTTAAGTTGAACCCCCTGATATACTAGGGTGTAGGTCCTCTATGACTAGAGTGGAATCCCCCTGTGGTATCGAGGTGTGGGTCCTTGACTTCCGAGTGGAACTCCCCTATCAGATAGGGTGTGGGTCCTCAATGACCAGATTGGAACCCCCCCCCCTATCACACCAGGGTTCAAGTCCTCAACCTATAGAGTGGAACCTCCCATCATCTTGGGTGCGGGTCCTCTACCTGCCGAGTGAAACCCCCTATCGGAATAGGGTGTGGGTCCTCATGACACTAGAGTGGAACCCCCCCCCCCATCGACATGAGCATGGGTCCTCTACATATAATTATAGAGTGGACCCCCCCCCCCCCCCAACGTACTAGTGTGCAGGTCCTGTACTTCAAGTTTGTGGGCCCCTCGACTGTTTGGCATAGTAAAGAGGTGTGATTTGACTTGGACGGTTACTTCTGAGCAGGCGCATGAGATATTGGGAATCATTTATAGAATTTTGGAATTGTTGACTACTCTTACTTCTAGGATGAGTTATGAGATATATATCCCCTTACTCTCTCATTTGGGATTCTTTTACTGAGCATATATATATTCTTTTGTATCCACACCTTGGATTTGGTTACTCTCTTTCCATGAGAGGAAAAGTTATGCGGGGTATGCCATGTGATTTCAATGTCTATTTTCTCATGGTTGGATGAGACTACTCTCCTTCTATATGTGAAAAAGACTCAACGTGTAGTTCATCTGCTCATTGTGTTGATCCCCTTGTGTTTGGATGAGGTTACTTTCACTCTTGGTTTGGGTTGAGCTGTTCTCTTTGACTATATACTGCATCTATTGTCTTATTATTCCTATTATATCTCTTACTTCCCCTCCCCCTTCAAATTTTGAGGCATTATATTGGGAATGTATATACTCACCCCTGTATGGGATTTTCCCACATGTGTCTCGTCTTATGTAGATGATGGATAGGTCGACAGTGACTTTAGAGGAGCTTGGGGATACCTGGTACTTTAGACCGCATACAGTGGTTGAAGATTGGGATTTAGGATATGGGATCTCTCAGTAGTTTGTTTCTCCAATTTTTTCAGGTTGGGACCTATTTCTAGTTGGGAATGTATTTTTTCCCTTTACTTTTCAGTTTACACTACTGTGAATCTGTACTGTCTAGAGGTTTTTCATGCATGATTGTTTCCCTAGCTTTTTTCTTCTTTTAATTTTACTCCCATTATGCTTTTTCATCGAGATGGTTGTGTGTGTGCATACAGGTACTTAGGAAAAGGCATCCCCATGTTAGTTATACCTTCAGCGCTGGTTGTCAGCCCCTGATCTATGGAGGCGGGCTTGGGGTAATTGTGGCCCGAGCCTTGACTTGGGTTGGGTCATGGCAGAACAAATAGTTCTTATATAAAGAATTTTATGAGAATTAAATTAAAAAGGTTTACCCATGAATGACTAATATGGCGGAGGAATGAATTGTAATACTATAACTTTTATATATAAAATATTAAAGGATTATATAATGTCATTACAAATGCACTAACATGCTACTTTGACTCTTGTAGGTGTAATGGTAAAAGGTAGAAAATCAAGGAGATGTCTTGATTGCATTGATAATCATTATATGGTAGAATGACCAATTATTTAAGTAGTTAACGATACATTCTAGAAAATAAAAGGGATCCTAGTAGAGAATCTCCTTCGAAAACAAGGATCTTCATTTAATAAGGTTGAAATATCAGAAAGCATAGGTTCCTTAATTATAAATGATAAAAAAACTAAGAAATAATTCAAAAAGATACCTAGAAAACAATTCTAAGGATAAAATCCATATTTAATTCTTTGTATGTGGTCAGAAAATCTATTGTAACACTCAATGTGCAGAAAATCCAAGGAATGGGAAGGATCAGCAGAACCAAAAGGTAGAAACATATGGGAACTCTAAAGGAATAGAGAATACTATTTCTAAAATATGGGCTGATCAAGTAAAATAAGAACTTAAAAATCAACAAAAGTTTCAAAAAGAACTTCATTGATAGAATATTCAATAGGAATAAGATCAAGAGAGTCTAGATGATGAGTTAGATGAAGAGCCCAATCTAGCAAAGGAAATATGGAAATATCTTCAAAGGATTCCAAATATTTCAAGGAATAAATCCACAATTGTTTATAATCTTATCCGTAAAAATAAAGATGATCGGGTATTCAAGAGAGTTTTGAACCATATTTTAGACATGCTTAAATAATCCAAAGACCTTATAAAGTATTATAAAAAAATTGATCAGTATATGATCAGTATGATCATCACTAAAGAGATCTGATTGAGGGTCCAAGTTTTTGTTCTTCTTTAAAAAGTTAAAAAGATCAAAGAAACGGGTGCAGAAGAATATCTAGTTATTAAAAGTTTTTGGAGAATGTAAGGAACAGGGATTCTGAAGCTCTATATACCAAACATAGTATCAAAACTAGAAGATTTCATCAAATGCCATAAATCTTTTAGAATGGGATCAATTCAATTCTTGGGATTTAGAAGAATAAATTTCACCTTTAATTGGGTACTGTAGATGGTAAAGACGATTCTAAAAAATGAATATCCAAGTTTTATATGGTGGGTTACACACATCTAACCTATCATATTAGCTAACATATTGATTGTGTTATGGAACTTATACTCGAGGCATTGGACTAAAGGACCTATCCATAAAGAATTTTAGGAATCGTAGTTTAATGATGAAGATTGGTTAGAATTCAGTTTGAATAAAAACCATTAAGAGTGAATCCATATTTCAGGGAGTGTTTTCCTAATCGAGTCAAAATAAATAATTAAATATTGTATATTCTTTGTAGGAGATAATTTTTTAGTCTTTATCAACTCTAGAGACATGCAGAATGTAGAAATGAAACATCAAATAGACTTCGCGGTAGAGGCAGACACAATTCTTGGAGAACTCAAGATATAGAAGGGACATAAAGAAGATGTCTTTATTGTCATATACCAAATCCACCGCTCCATCAAAGAATTGATGGATATTAAAGATTTAGAAAAAGAAGTCTCAACTGGTGAAATGATTGATGCTCTACGTGATTTGGAGGGATTTTAGGTGATAATCCAGACATGCACCATATCTGGTATGGACGATTGGATCAAATCATACATGTCAATTATGTTGTTTTTTTTATGTGTGAAGTGTGTGGTGGAAGTTTGGTGATTTTCTGTTCTACCTTTTGCTTTTTATTTTTATTTTTCCTTGTTGGAAGTGTGCATTGTATGTAAAAGTTGAGTCAGCTTCTTGGGCAAGCTAAGCCCAAAGGCTTGTATAAGGGTTCCCCAAACCATTTTTTGGAGATATGATTTTGAATAGAAACTAGAATGATTTTAGACATTCTCACTCTATTTTCTCTATAAAGACTTTGTGCTATTCATGTTAAGTGATTCCAAGAATGTTCTTGCGAGTTAACGACATGTAATCCCCTTATCCTTTGTGTGGATATTACTTTATTATCGTGCTTGCGAGCATTTTATAGCCTTTTTGGATTCTAAAAATCGAATTTCCTAGGAAATCTCATCAAAGACTCACCCACTAGTGGTATTAGAGTGTGGGGGGGATAACAAATCCATTTAGAGCGTTGCTTTAGCGAAGTTTCCACAAAGATATCCAGAGTGTTGCTTCAATGGAGTTTCTAGTGAGAAAATATTAGATCTCATGGTTAAATGTCTTTATTATGAGAAAAAATGTTTAGAAGGTAGGATAAAGTATTATGAGAACAAATATAGTTATATTTGGATTAGAAAGTATTTTCAAATTCTATAATCCAAATTAGACTATGAAAATGAACTTGAAGTATTCGAGTTAGGGAAGAAAGCCCAGAAAAATCATAACAAGATCAAGGAGTTGGAAGTAGAAATCAGGCATACTAAATCTCGAATTCAACATGCCTAGTGGTCGGTTAAAAACCTATAAAAACTTTAGGAGATCCAGAAGGAAAAATGTTTTTCTTCAAATAGTAAAATAATGAAGGAATGGGATCTAGTGTTGGACCAAATATTAGAGATATTTCACACAATCTTAAAGGGGAAGCTTCCAATCATCCAGGATCCATTATTTCTGATATAAATCTACCCAGAGATAAAGATAGAGAAAGTATATCAATATGATATGTTGTAGAAGATTATGCTTGACCATTAGCAGGAGAAGATTAAGAATATCAGGAAGAAGTCTTGAGTATTCCTCATAGTATCCAAGAATATCAGAAATAGATCCATGATATTATTACTTGAGATAAATGGGAGCTTGGAGATATAGAATGTATCTCCAAAGAACTAAATGAAAATCTCAAGAAATTTGAAGACCTGTAGGCTATACTTGAAGAGAAGAGGAAAAAGAAAGAGTCTAAGTCATCTTCCACTGAAGGTCTCAGTGTAAAATCATGGGAAGTCGGTCCAATATGAAAGGAGATCTCCTAGAAACCAATCCCTCATGAATGATAAAAAATATCGTTCAAGTATTTGTTTCATAAGATAAATAGGGAAGTCAATCCCTCATATCCTAGCTATATTCAGGAAGAATATAGGCCAATGAAGACACATTCAGAAGGTGTTATATAACATAGAATGATCCTAAATCTAGATTGTGAAAAGTATACTAGAGAAACCATAGATGAATGGGCTCTAGAGCTTTAATACTATATGTTATCAGTTGATTTACAGTCATGGACCATAAACAGTGCACTCAATTTTGCAAGAGCTACCTTAATAGGTAATACATGTCAGTTTTGGAATATGTTGTTAATACACTTAGAAGTGAGAAATACTATCCAAGAATATGTCATGTTCCCAATTAATTTTATACCAGTATTGGATGATTTCTTCAAACAATAGTTTGTAGGAAATTCATTGGTTGATCGAAATGGAGAATTGGTAGAAAAAACTAGAACAACTTTAACCAAAATCTATATGACATGTGTTATTTTGAAGAATATTTTTGCGAGTTTCAACATTGGTATTATCTTCTTGGACTAGAAGACCAAGAATATTCTCTAGATATTTTTATCTAGAAACTTCTAGGAAGTTGTCCTAAAATTGTTCAACAAGTATTGAAGAATTGTCTTTCCCAAAGTGCATATTTTCAGGATATTTTGGGAGTTTGAGAAAAAACAATAAGGTAGGTGATAAGGCTCTATTGTATGAAGAATAATATATTATAGTATGTAAGAAATATTCCATATATGAGTTCTTCTTGTTTCCCAAAGGTAGAGGTAGTTGTAGGAAGATATGGGTGTGGTCTAACCAAGTAGGAGCTCGGAAAAACCCAATAAAGATCATTCAAAACATAGTGTCAATATGGTCAGTGTGAATGAAAGAGATCACACAAGAAGTTCTAGAAATGATTTGGTAAAAAAATCATCAAGTAGATTTTCAAAAAGAAATTCAGAAAAATATAAGAGATATATTATACTAAATATAATTCAAAAGGATGTGCGATAAAATTTTAAGGCAAAATATGGGAAGTATTCTAGATGCCCTAAATGAAAATCAATATCTAGTTTTGATTGTTGTTGGTTTTATAGGAAGAAAGGTCACGAAGCTATCACTTCCCATATGCAGACAAAATAAGAGGAATTCTCAAAGAAATAATGATGGAAGATTTATCATGAATATTGTTTGAGCCTATTTGGGGAGAAGATATAGACTCAGATGATGTGACTTTATATTCATTATATACATTATATTCAGAACACCCAATAATGAAAGAATTTAACTTAGATGAGGAAGAAGGAAATATTCCCAACACAATTTTGAGCCAGCTTCAAATATCTATGATTCGGTAAGGGGTTAGTGCACTATAAAACTCTACAAAGCTAGTAAAGCTATAGTAAATGGAAGGTGATCTAGTGTATTTTTCAGAGACTGAAATCCCTTAAGAAAGAAGAGGTTTTAAAGAATTAAAAATTCCTAGAGTTGATTTTCCTAAGGTATACCAAAGTCTTGGGTACCATATTGAGAAATGAAAAAGATCTTTGAGGATAAAGAGGCAGTTGAAGTCTATAAAATAGATAGAGTATTATTTACAATTTCTTTACTAAAACCAAAACATGTTAGTAAGGCTATCTAGAAAACTTTAAAGTATTTTCATTTTGGGATAATCCAAATTGGAGTAGATACCCTAGTTAGAAAAGGACAAGATCTACTCATCCTAACTATAATGGTAGATGAAAACTTAGCTAATTTTTCTAATGCATTATTAGGAGGAGCACGAGCAAATCTACATGCAAGTACTGCATGGGTAAAGGTGATCCCAAATTTTCATGTAGTACTTATGGATAGAATTATTAGTAGGACTTTAGAATTAAAGATCAACATGAGGAATTGGCAGAAGACATTGGTATGTCCACCCGATAGAAGATGTGTTGGGGTAATTACTCGCCTCTATTTAAAGTTCTACAATACTAGAAAACTATATCTAAAAGGGAATGAAAATATTTACATATCTTTTCCAAGATGAAGGGTCATTAGTTAGAGTAATGTCACCACAATTATTAAACCTTGAGAGGCTAACTTGGCCTAGAGAATGGGTTTCACTAGATCCAAAGGAAGAGTAGAGGCAGAAGCTACTTCTTCTAGATATAGTAAACAAGTCATCAATAGACTTGTCATATCTGAGATCATAGAAGAATAAGAGGATCTTAGATAATAAGGATAGAGATCATGATTATTATACTTGAATTTAGAAGATCAAAAATCATAGATCCTTGATAACCATTTGGAGAATCCTAGGGTTTCAATTGGAAAAGATGAAGGCACTTGAACAAATGCACCCCAACCATCAGTTTCCAGAAGGATAGATAGACAAAGGACGGTTTGGTTACCTGTCTATGAGGATGAATAATATTAGGTAGGATATATGGGATCTTCATTAATCAATGTAAAGATAGAGGAATGGGATATATTGGTAAATCTGGGCATGGGTGAAACTACATGTACAACCCTAGTTGGTACAGGATGTACCTTCTCTTGCACAGTAATCTGATTTTCAAGAGTAACCTGGGAATCCATAGAGTTTCAAGTTACAGTTGGTAACAATGCAATAATTATGATTCAAGAAGTAGTGAAGGATATTCAGATTTAACTTAAAGAAAGAATATTCATAAAGTGTATGTTTTGCTTTATTCCTCAATTGACAAATGTCTTCTTAATTGGAAATCAATTCCTTAGAAAATATCAGCCCATAACGATATTTTCATAAGGAATTATCCTTGATAATTATGTAATTCCAACTGCTTTTGGAAACACCAGAATGATTCCAGAAAAGAAAGTATCTACTGTCAAAGCGAACAACTATCTAGATGAGGATAAATAATACCATATAAAGATTGATTAGTGGAAAGAACCGGTTGGATTAAAAGTTCTTAGTATAAACAAATAAGATTCATTGGCCAATATAAGAGATTGTTTATCAGAAAATTGGTCAGAAAACCCTCTGAAATTATGGAAAAAGACAATTTCAGAAGCTACAATCACCCTTAAAGATCCCAACACAATGATTAGAAGTAAAGGAATTGTAACACCCTAGGTTTATATGTGAATTTTTATGTGTTCTATTTATTAAATTAAATCATTAAATAAATAATAGGTTGATAAAAGACACATATAGTAAACATTTTATTAATAAAAAACCCTAATATATCAATGACATACATGAGACAGAGAGGAACATATAATGCCATTTTGAGGGCAATAAAATGAACGTCTAAGAATTTTATGTGTGTTTGAATGCCCTTAAATAAAGATATTTATAAGCCCTTTATTCGACCGTTATAAAAATATGTCTGTTAGAATTTTAATGACAGAAACTTTGCTTTATATATATATATAAAACAATTAGTGGTTGTTTACTATTATTTATTTTGAAATAAAAATAGTAAATATTTTTGGTGATAAATATTATGTTTGCAATTTTTATGTCAAAAATTATTAGTTTAAAGAAATGAGTGGTTTTATTTTGCAATATATTTTAAAATTATCAAGTTTTACAAAATGACCTATACCCATGGTTAAAAACCATGGTTATAGCCCCCAAAACCATGGGTATAGGCTAAATCCATGGTTTTGGGAACTGTGAGAAACTGAGACATTGGTATAGCCCACGACCTATACCCACGATTTATCCGTGGGTATAAATATTTGATAAAAAAAATGTAAGTGTGTTTCAAGCTTACAACCTGCACCTCATTTTCGAAGCATATCACTACCCAATCTATTTGACTTATGAATATATGTATTTATATTTAGCTAAATATATTAATATAAACATTTCGTATTATAAAAAAACCCATCGGCAAGTTCAGATCTCACAACCTATATTCCAATAGCCAGTGTGTAACCACCCCACCTGTGTCACCTACATATATGTATATTTAAACTTATATAAATATATTAATTTGAACTATCCTTATAGAAAAAACGGGAAGAGAGTATTGAACCTGCTACCTTCCATTCAAACAACAAGGGCCTCACCAATCCATCTAATGAAGTTAAATTAATAGTTACCTAAATTTATTTAAATATATTAATATAAATTTTTGGTATCAGAAAAACAAACACACTGCAAGTTTCAATCCCACAACTTAGTATATGACCACAAAGTGCCTGACTAATTGACCTGTTTAAATTACATGAATATGAATCTACATTTACATAAATATATTAATCGAAACCGTCAATATAAGGTTTTCCCACCCAAATTATTTTGTTCCCACATTCACATGAGAAACCTATGCCCGTGGTTCTCTCAAACTATGGGTATAGGGTTTTTATCCCAAACCTATACCCACGGTTCTCCTAAAGAACTGTCAGTATAGGTTTTGAACCGAGACCTATACCCACGGTTCTAGGAAAACTGTGGGTATAGGTTTAGAATAGATACTTATTCTCATGGTTTTAGGAAAACCGTGGGTATAGGTTCAGACACACCTCTATACCCACATTTTTTAGAAAACCATGGGTATAGAGGCTTTTTCAGTAGTGTTAGAATTATTATGAGGTTATTATTAATTATTTAAAACAATAACATGATAATAGAATAAAACTTTGTTAAAATGAGCAGTCAAGCGCTACGGGTCTAGGAGATATGAGTTGTCTGCCTCTTATTTTTTCGTTTTGTGTCACCATCTATTCAATTTGATAACTGTTCATTTAAACACATCTACGTCATCCATTTATCAGCGCTTCAATACCCCATTCAGTGCTTCTCAAATCCAACAGGTAAGATCTTACACCCCGATCAGATTTAATCTGGATCATTTATGCTTTGATGAACCCTTCTATTGTCTTCAACCCTATTCAAACCAAGAAACCTTCAATGTTGACTCTGTCCATGTCAAACCATAAATGAATCAAATAAAAAATGGAATGACCTAATCCTATCTCAATTCCATGAGTGGGGCTTGGTCTTCCACAATATAAACATCAAATATATCATCATGAGTATCCGCTGCCAAATCCATTTGGTTCCTTATCTTTAGATATAAAATATATATATATATATCAAAAAGCGATATTGGGTTTGGATTTCACAACAAGACATCACTAAGAGAATATAAAATATAAATGTCAATCGTTTTAAACCAAAACATTTGCATGTCATTCGATTCTTACACACCAAAATCAGATAAAGACAAAAGGTAATTAAAACCCCTCAACCAATTATCGTAAAATAATACAGTCCTTAGGAGGGAACTCTTATTATAAATAAGATAAAAAACCCTGCAACTTTCACATATACATTTCCTTACATTTGGCAAACCAAAGATCCATCTTTCTCCTTTTAATCACTTAAGGTAAGGGATTACTATTTTTAGTCACAATTTTATTATAATGGTCATGTTTATTTTTATTTTCACTAGTATTTTCAAATGCATACATTAATTGTGATTTAAAAATTTTAAAATAACCTTTTTAGTTTAGGTTTTAATTTCTGAAATGATTTATGGGTTTAAGATTCTAAGTTATACAATAAATCTTTGATTTTACGAACCTAGAACACTATTATTTTATGTGGTTTTTAATAAAAAATTGTTATCATTTGATGTGAATGAAGCTTATTTACATTCATGTATGTCAATTGCATTATAAGATATGGTCATTTCCTATAATATGTGATATGTCATGCATATACCCATTTCATTTTTACTGAATCTTTGATGTATGTACATATCTAGTAAACAAATAATTCTTTCATAAGAAAATATTATCCAAGTAAATTCTATGGGTTTAAAAGAAAACATTAATGATAATTATATTTTCATTTCATGTATTTTATGTAATTTCTGGAAGTAAAAAAAAAATTAGTTTCTCTATTTTGCAAAATATTTCTTATGAAAGTGTGTATATAAATATAAAATGTAATTGTTCATTGTTATGTTGTCAAGTTTTTAAAGAAAAAATCCAGTGAAAGTATATATAAGTAAAGCAATCGTAAAATGTTTTTATAAAATCCAACACTTAAAAATTGTAAATATGGTAGAGAATTAGGAAGTGAACTCATCCTTCGGTAAGTGGGTAGGCCCAAGACAGTCTTCAATAGTTCAAATGGCCTCAGTGTTTTGTTTTTAAAAACTTGCTCTGAGTTTTCAGAAAATCACTAGATTATTTTTAAAGAAATTTTGAGCGTAAGTATTTTATAAATTTTAAAGTATTTTCAATACATAAATAATTTCAATATTGTTTCTAAAAGTATTTTAACGATAATTCCAAAATAATTTCGAAAGAATTTATCAAAGGTTATCTTAAAAGGAAGTTTTCTTAAAAGGTATTAAAAAGATTTTACAAACCCATACTAGGAAATTTTGTGCTTATCCAATTATTTTAAAATGATTTTTACATGTATCTTAAAAGTTTTAATCTAGGTGTATTCACTTTCGGAGTTAGAGTGCATGAAATCATAGTAGGCATATTGTTTTATTTTATTTCAACTCTGATAAATTGTAAGATGTTATCTAATTTTTTAGAACCTAGACCAGAAAAGGTCCTCATTTTTATAAAGCACCCTATATTTTTCAGTTATCTTTTATAAAAAAATACACAACATTTTTTAGCACCGAATCTGGAAGCGTGGGTTCAAGGTGTTATAATTGGTATTAGAGGTACGGTCTAGATAAATTTGAATATTAGACATTGTCTATTAAGGAAAACAAAATCTAAATGATAGATTTTTTTAGATAATTAAGTCCCATTAGGATTCCATTCTTTCTAATTTTGAAGATGGGAATTCATAATTTTCTCAAGTCCAATGAATGAATTACGAGGGCTCAATTCATTTAAGGGGGAGAATGTAGCACCCCAAGTTTCTATGTGAATTTTTTATGTATTCTATTTATTAAATTAAAGCAGAAAATAAATAATAGGTTGATAAAAGACATAAATAGTAATCATTTTATTAATAAAAAAACCTAATACATCATTGACATACATGATCTAGCCCATAAAAACCACTATTGTTGATAGTAACACTATTGGAAACCCACTAAGCAGCACAACAAATCCGACTAAGTAGTGAACATCACCTAAATCAACCATAACCAAAAAAGTTATAGCATATAAAATAGCAATAAGACTGAGACCAAGAGGAATATATAACACTATTTTGATGGAAATAAAATGAATGTCGAAGAATTTTATGTGTGTTTGAATGCCCTTAAATGAATATATTTATAATCCTTTTATTCAAACATTATAAAAATATGTCTATTAGAATTTTAATGACAGAACCTTTGGTTTATATATATAAAATAATTATTGATTGTTTACTATTATTTATTTTTCAATAAAAATAGTAAATCTTTTTACAGATAAATATTATGTTTGCATTTTTTATATCAGAAATTATTAGTTTAAATAAATGAGTGGTTTTATTTTGTAATATATTTTATGATTATTAAGTTTTAGAATTATGATGAGGGTATTATTAATTATTTAAAACAATAACCTGATAATAGAATAAAATTTTGTTAAAATGAGCAGTCAAATGCTATGGGTCTGAGAGATCTGAGATGTCCGCCTATTGTTTTTGTGCTTCACGTCACTAGTTATTTGATTCAACAGTTGGGAATTTCAACACATCTATATTTTCTATTTATCAGTGCTTCAATACCCCATTTAGCACTTCGCAGATACAATGGGTAAGATCTTATTCCCCGATTAGATTTAATCTAGACCGTTTATGCTTTGACCAACTCATATGTCATCTTCAATCCTATTTGAACTAGGAAACCTTCAACACTGACTCTGTCCATGTCAAACCATAAATGAATCAAATAAAAAATGGAATTACCTGATCTGATCTCAATTCCATGAGTGGAGATTAGTCTTTCATAGTATAAACATCAAAGTTATCATCATGAGTATCTACTGCCAAATCCATTTGGTTCCTTATCTTTAAATATTATATATATATATATATCACAAAGCGATATTGGGTTGGGATTGCATGGAAATACATATCTAAGAGAATATAAAATATAAATGTCAATCGTTTTAAACCAAAATAGTTGCATGTCATTCGATTCTTGCACACCAAAATCAGAGGAAGAAAAAATCTATTTAAAACCCCTCAACCAATTGGCATAAAATAATACAGTCCATAGGAGAGCACTCTACTTATAAATAAGCTACAAAAACTCCTATAAATTCATTATGTTTGGAAAACCAAAGATCCATCTTTCTTCTTTTGATTAGTTAAGGTAAGGGATTTCTATTTTTAGACACAATTTTATTATAACAGTCATGTTTATTTTTATTTGCACTGGTATTTTCAAATGCATACATTAATTGTGCTTTAAAAATTTTAAAAGAACCTTTGTAGTTCGGGTTTTAATTTCTGAAATGATTTAGGTGTTTAAGTTTCTAAGTTATATAATAAAGCTTTGATTTTACGCACCTAGAATGCTATTATTTTATGTGGTTTTTAATAAACAAATGTTATCATTTGATGTTAATGAATCTTATCTATATTCATGTATGTAAATTACATTATAAGATATGGTCATTTCTTATAATATGTGACATTTCATGCATGTACCAGTTTCATTTTTTCTGAATCTTTGATGTATGTACATATGCAGTGAACAAATAATTCTTTCATAAGAAAATATTATAAAATTAAATTCTATGGGTTTAAAAGAAAACATTGATGATGATTATATTTTCATTTCATGAATTTTAAGTAATGTATTAAAGTAAAAGAAATTTTATTTGCTCTATTTTTCAAGATATTTCTTATGAAAGTATCTATATAAATATAAAATGTAAATATTTTTTGTTATGTCATCAGGTTTTTAAAGAAAAACTCGAGTGAAAATATATATAAGTAAAGGAATATTAAATTTTTTTTATAAAATCCGACACTTGAACATTGTAAATATGGTAGGAAATTGGGGAGTAGATTTATCCCTTGGCAATTGGATAGGCCCAAGACAACCTTTAATAGTTTAAGTGGTCTTGGTGTTTTGTTTTCAAAAGCTTTCATAGAGTTTTCATAAAATCACTAGATTATTTTTAAATAAATTTTGAGCATAATTATTTTCTAAATGTTGAAGTATTTTCAATACGTAAATAATTTCAATATTATTTCTAAAAGTGTTTTAACGGTAATTCCAAAATAATTTCAAAAGCATTTCTCAAAGGTTATCTTCAAAGTAAGCTTTCTTAAAAGGTATTAAAAAGATTTTAAAAACCCTTACTAGGAAATTTTATGCTCATTCCATTATTTTAAAATGATTTTTACATGTATCTTAAAAGTACTAATCTAGGTGTATTTTCTTTTGGAGTTAGCACATGCAAAAATGTAATAGACATATTGTTTTTTTATTTCAACTTTGATAAATTGTAAGATGTTGTCTAATTTTTCAGAACCTAGACCAGAAAAGGACCACATTTGTATAAAGCACTGTTTATTTTTCAGTTATCTTTTATTAAAAAATATACATCATTTTTCAGCACTGAATCTATAAGTGTGGGTTCGGGGTGTTATAAGAATTGTCTATCCCAATAGAATGGTCAAGGAATTTGAGAAACAGATTACATAACTAATTAATCTTGGATTAATTTGGCATAGTGAAAGTCCTCACAAGATTGTGACATTCATGGTAATAAATTTTATTGAGAAGGGGAATGGTAAATCCAAGATGGTTACTGATTACCATGGTCTCAATTATGCCATGGAGGATGATAGTTACAATCTTCCTAATTAGGAAGCTTTAAGAAGGACTGTGAATGAAAGGTCAATGGTACATTCCAACTTTGATCTCAATTCTGGATATTGGTAGATTAAGATCAAAGAAAAGATTATACCATTAATAGTTTTTACAAAACTGGTTGACTTGTTTGCGCAACGTCCCAGTTCCGAATGCCGCTCAGAGGTGCCCCGTACCCGGTTGGTCACATAGCCTCAAGCGCATTTTTTCAAACACCAGAGGTTGCCGACTAGTAGAGAGGGTCTTGGGTGTGATAGTGGGGAAAATATACCCTCATTGGCAGAGTAATGCAGTGGAAATAAACAGATAATAATAGCGGAAGTAGTGATAACATGCAATAAGTAAATAGTAAAATACTGAATGTAATAAACAACTGGAGCACATATATAAATGATTCATGATACATATGTCTAGGAAAGAATCCAAACAAGTCACAATGCTAGAATACAGTACCAATCCAAGATACAAAGAAAACAAATAAACTCCAGCAGCATCGCAAGCCTCAGCTTGGTCCCATGCTCTCCATCTCCACAGCAATAAAGTACCTAAAGTAGAAGGGCACTTGCCCTTATCTATACCTGCAGCAATATAATCTGTTTAGGCCCAAAATCATGACCCAAACATAGTGTGAGACGAATCCTAGTAGACAACCACCCAAATATCTATGCATGATAGTCGGTGAATATATATATGATATGCAATGAGAAAAATGAAGCAATAAACAAGGAAGTACTCAAAAATAAACAATCCTGCAGTTTTAATTGCATTCATTTTCATATATCAAGTAAGTAGCGGATCAAAACGAGTAACCCTATGGAAAGTACTCACAGTTTATCCCATCTGATTCAACCAAACAATCTCAAGTAACCCTCTGGGTAAGTTCTCATAGCCTAACCCCTCTGGTTCAACTTATACAAGAATATATCAACCTCTTGGGTAGCTTACACGGTCTAACCCCTTTGGTCTCATGAAAACAAAGACTCTATGAGGAAGCACTCACCGTAAATTTCCCCTATAATCTTTTAACGATAAACTACAGACACTCTGAGGAAGCACTCAACGTCAATTCCCCCGGTGATCTCATAAAAGTAACTATAGACACTCTGAGGGAGCACTCAATGTCAATCCCCCCTATGGTCTCACAGCGTGATAAAGAAATAATAAACACTCTGGGGAATCCCTCAACATCAATTCCCCCTATGGTCTCACTACACTAGGTTCCCACAGTCCTATGTAAAGTAATCGTTCACAAATGATGTTCAGCAGCCAAAGTAAACTTAAAAGCACTACTTGGCTAAATAGCTACAAGTCATACCACAACATTAGATAAAAATCACTCCATCCTAACAATACTCGGCATGGAAATCAAGTAGCCTAATAAGAAAAGCTAGACTAAACGGTCAATATCAAAACAAGAATGGGCAACACATCCATTGAATGGAAAATAGCCCTATTCACAATCAAACAACCTCTACTCAGGCACACAAGGCATAGTAAGCATTAACAGGGCTAAAATCCCTAATCATGCAATACCCCATTCTAGAGTATTGGGAACTTTTGCGCATAAAATTCAAAGACTAACTACGGAAAGGCATAAACCACCTACCTCAACGTTGTAAGATCGATATACTTCAGTGTTGGCCCTTAAATCGATCTAGAATGCGGTAGATCTACAAAAACATCAAAAAAGTTAAACCAAGGATATCTCATAAGAGAGGATAAATCAAGAGATGATACTCTAGAAGAAGGAAAACTCACTGATGTGATTCCAATGCAACCGACAGAGTTCGATTCGGAGAACGAATGACGAGTCGGAGGCCTGGAGAAAATTTGTCGGTATTCATCACTCCTGGACAAGACGAACCTAGAAGAAGAGGTTTTTGTCAATTAGACGTGACCCGGGTATGACATAACAATTAAAAAAAATTACACGACGTATTCTTTAAAATTACACGGTGTATACTTGCCTTAATCGGCCTCCGCTTTAGGCGGTCTCCAAGTCACCCCACACGGCCAGTACACGGTCACCTGTGGAAACCAGGTACGCGACGTGTACTTCAAAGTACATGGCGTGTAATTCTTAAATTTACAGATTCACCTCTTTTTTCAAAAACACCATAAAAGGAAAACCCATACCTGAAAAGAAGAGTTGGGTTCTTACAGTTTGAATGGATAGTTATGCCATTTAGAATCAATAATTACCTAGGAATATTTCAGAGGAGAATGGACAAGGCATTTATTAGATTATCACAGTTCATAGAAGTCTATATTAATTATGTGCTCGTATTTAGTAAAAATACAAAAGAGTATATCAAGCATTTACAACAGGTAGCTAAAGTGTTCAGAGAATAAGGGATGATACTTTCAGAAAGAAATATCATTTGGATGCAACCAAAAATAGAATTATTAGGATTGAAAATCCAAGGAAGAAGTGAGAATCTTCAATCACATATCGTAGAGAAGGTGGAAACATTCCCTAATAAACTTACACATCGTAATAATATAAAAGTGTTTCTTGGTATATTGAGCTATGTCGGAACATACATCAGAGATTTAGCAAAAATATGACCTCCAATACAAAGAAAGGTGTCTAGTAAGGTACTCTGGAATTGGAAAAAAGAATATTCTGAAGTAATCGAGATTCTAAAGCGGAAAGATCAGAACCTCCCAGAATTGGAGTATCTAAATGGGAGTGAAGGTTAACTTGTCTTAGAAACATATGCATTAAACTCAACATGGGGTTGTATCCTAAAGATAAGGAAAGCCCATGATGAAAGTATTAGTAGATGCTGGAGTGAATTCTTTAATGGGACAGAAAATAATTATCTCATCCATGATGTAGCATCCCTGTCCCAAAATCCACCTGAAAAGTTCCCCAAGTTGGGTTGGCTACATAACCTCAAGCGCATCTCCCCGAACGCCAGAGGCTGCCGACTAGCAGCGAGGGCCTTTTTTGTGTTCGTGGGGGAGACTATGCCCCCATAGGTTATAGGTAATATCACAACAAAAGTAACATAAAATAAATAATAAATTTCGAAAGCATATAAATGAATAAATCGCAGCAAAATCAATATAAATGATCCAATTGAATAATAATCAAGTGCGGAAGCTCACAAAAAGATGTCATGCCATGATGTATGTCTAAACTAAAAGTACAAAAAACAAAACTCAAGCATATTATCAACTAAAAGAAAAGACACAAAGCAACAATTGAATCATGAGAAAGGATTGGTCCTCTGCCCCAGTCTCCATCCTAAGCGGCATGAAACAATCAAGCATTGGGAGTAGCACGCTTCCCTTTGTCAATACCTGCAAGCATGTAATCTACTCGGGTGTCAATGATGCCCGAGTAGGGTGTGAGATAAAATCCCAGTAGGTCAGAACACATGGTTTCTAAACCTATCTATTTCATGTAATGATAAAATTCAGTGTGCCATTATATAACAATTTTAGATAATTAATTAAGTGCAATGAAATAAATAACTCGACCTGGGTTCCAAACGGCACCCGTGCCTAATCACCTGCTTCGGCCTAAGATGAAAGTCTGAAAAGAGTACCTATAAGTAGAATGCACATACACATATATATAAAACCTGTAAAATCAAGGTAAAAAAGGGAGGGGATTACCCCAAGCATATGCTTTAACTTGGGTTCGAAGTCATTTGTCAACCAGGTGTGCTTCAACATACCAGAAAAATATTACAAATCTCGAGAGGTTCAAGAAACATTAATATGAACCTTTAGTGCACCATTATTAAGGTTCAAGTTGAGAGTTGGAGTTGGATCCCGTCCTAAAGGTATCGCTATGGAACATCCATCAAATTATCCAATACCACTGAGCTTGTCCAAGGCAATCTTTCAAAAGACCAAGTATCGCTTGAGACGTGGCTTTACCCTGAGTCTATTTCAATCTCGTAAAAAGGGGTTGAGCATCATCTGAGGATGGATTAGCCACATTTCCAACAAATCTATCCCCTATGGGACCTTTTGGAATCGGTATCACCCGTAAGTATTAGAAAGCCCAAGGAAGTCTCGGTCAGGCAAAGCCAAAGACACTGCCCCCCGGCGCATAATGGTAGCAGTCAGGAATGGGGGATCTAAGTGTGACCCTTAATATGGGATCCACATTCTTCCCCACCCTGAATTTAATTAAATTTTTCATAGTAGTAGATACGACATAATAAGCATATGAAATTGTAGCTTGAAAACTAAACAGATACATCCATGCATCACAAGGTATAAATTAAATATTACAGCATAACAATCTTAACAAGGTAAGATATTGCATCAACATAAGTAGATAAATGCACTTTTTAATAAATAAATAATTCAGCACAAACAACTACCAAAGATCCAAAAATTCAAAGTTCATAATTAATTTAAATTAATTATTTAAATTAAACACAACAAAAATAGTTTGCGCAACACATGCAGTTGATTAAATTAAAAACCTAGCTAACAGAAAATTATACCGCCCACATCGGCATGCCCAAAGGGGTGTCCGACTATGTTTCAAAAATTAAAATAATTTAATTCATGATCAATAGGGCTGCAATAATTAGGCGAAACAAATAAAATAAGGAAATTGGGTGAATTTTCATAAAGTTGGTAGGCACCAACTAACGGCACAATGATGTGTTTTTATAAATCACAACGAAACAGAGGGAAAGAGTGTAGATTCCCTACCTTATAGTCATAGATGATTCTAAGATCCACGGTAAGCTTTGATTTGACCTAAAATGGAATAAAAGAGAAGATTTTAGAGAAACCCCAAAATAGGGTAAAATCCTTCCATGACGAACTGCACGCAGGATACTCAACAAAAACTTATGATTCTACTTTCAAAATTTTACCCTTTCCCTAAGGTTTACTATGCACCTGACAGTAAAGAAAACGGATGATAGACGGAGGAGTGGCGGTCTTCCAAAGGGGTTGTAGGGTGGTGCGCCACCTAGGGAGAGGGAGGAGTGCGACGCGAGGGAGAGGAGGAGAGGAAGAGAGAAAAGAAAGAAAGAAAAGGAAGGGAAAAAAAGAAAAATAAGAGGAAAATAAAAGAAGAAAATAAATGAAAAATAAAATAGAATAAAAAGGATGGAAAGGAAAAATAATAAAAATAAATAAAAACAGAAATCTCCCATTTTAATTATTTTTACATTTTCTGTAACCCCCTTTCTATTTTATTTCTAAATTTCTTTGTATCCCCTATTTCTTTCTTTTAAATTTATTTAAATATTTTCTTAATTATTTTTAAATCCTTAATTAATTATTTTAATCTCGAACACCATGCTAAAGCACGACATAACATTTTTCATAAAACGTCTACAGTTATTTAAATTAATTAAAAATCTGCCATGGACCCGTAGTGAGGTGCGCAGATGCGCACCCTTGGTCGCTGTAAAGAATTAGGAAACAATAATTAAAAATGTTATATATCTGATTAAGGCTGGTACATTACAACCTCCCCTCCTTAAGACAACTCGTCCCCGAGTTTCCCTTCTGAGGGTAGTGGAACGTCGCCAGAGAAAATTTCTGGCCATTGCGTATGTACATTCGTCTCTCACTTATAGGTCTCATCCTGAACGTGTCTGTGTTATCATAACACCCGAACTAAAGGGATTGACTTTCCTCATAGGACTTTTGTGCTACGAACGACGATACGGATCAGATACTCTGTAAAGGATGCATCTGCCTCAAGCTCAATGTCATCAGGGTCAAAAGAATGAGACGGGTCTGGATGATATTGTCAGAGCTGAGATGCATGGAAAACATTATGCATGGCAGGGTACCTTTGAGGTAGCAGTAACTGATATGCTACCGGACCAACTCTTTCCACTATATCGAATGTCCTGATGTATCTCGGTGATAACTTCCCCTATCTCCTAATCCGCCTGTGACCAAAGCTCAGAGAAACTTGCAGAAAGACTTGATGTCCCACCTCGAACTCTAGAGGTCTGCGGTGACGATCGGTATAAGACTTCTGTCTGAACTGAGTTGTAGTCATATGCTTCTGAATTAGATGAACTTGCTTAGAAGTCTCCTAAACGAGATGAGGACCCAACAGAGATATCTCGCCTGCTTCGAGCCAGCATAAAGGTGAACAACATGGTCTACCATAGAGGGCCTCATATGGAGCCATTTGAATTGTCGCCTGGAAGTTGTTATTATAGGTAAACTCAAAAATAGGTATATGCTTCTCCCAAGAACCTCCAAATTAAGGATATAGGCCCGTAACATATCCTTTAACACTCGTATAGTTCTCTCAAACTGCCCATCAGTTTGAGGGTGATATACAGTACTCAGAAGTACTTGTGAACCCAGTGCCTTTTGCAACCCTTGCCAGATTCATGAAGTAAAACGGGCATCTCTGTCCGAGATAATAAAATGAGGTACTTTATAAAGTCGCACAATCTCTTGGATATACATCCTTCCCAACTCATCAATTATAAAGGTCTCCCAGATAGGTAGGAAGTGGAAACCTTGGTCCACCTATAGACAATCACCCATATTGCATCGCTGCCTTGAGGAGATTTTGTCAAGCCTGTAACAAAATCCATGGTGATGTCATTCCATTTCCATTCAGGAATGGATAGAGGCTATAGGAGTCTAGAAGGTCGTTGGTGCTCTACCTTCACCTGTTGGAAGGTGTAACACCGAGTGATGAAACCTATTATCCGCTTTTTCATACCAGGCCACCAATACTGTCGATACATGTCTCTATACATCTTGGTCAACCCAAGATGAACTGCCCAAATGGAGGTGTGAGATTCCTTCATCAGTTCTTCTCGTATACCTAAAGGTACCCACACATGGCCACGGTAAAGGAGAGTTTCACTGCCATCAACAACCCAAACAGAAGGTGGGTTATCTCCTGTAACACTTTCCCTAAAAACAAGCCCATCAGGATTAGTCAACTATTGTCTGCAGACTTGCTCTATAAGAGAGGATGTCACTGTAAGAGCTGCTAGAACTGGTTGCCCGCTCTGCTCCTGAACCTCCAGATGCATCTCTGAAAACAAGGTCATCATCTTCCACTCACTGCTGGATACCTGAATGGCTTGCATCTGTGTCTTGCGGCTTAAAGCATCTGCCACAGCATTACCCTTACTAGAGGTATAAGCAAGCTCAAAATCGAACGACTTCAAGTATTCGACCCACTTGCATTGCCTTAAGTTCAAGTCTCTTTGAGTGGAGATATATTTTAAGCTTTTATGGTTTTTGTAAACAATGAATATCTCACCCAAAAAATAGTGTCTCCAACAGTGTATAGCATGAACCACAGATGCCAAATCAAGGTCATGTGTAGGATAGTTCCACTCATGAGGTCTCAGGTAGCGAAATCCATAAGCCACGACTCGATCTACCTGTATCAAAACTGCACCCAGTTCGATTCCTGAAACATCACAATAAAAAATATAGCTTGTTCCTAGCTCAGGGAGAATCAGGATTGGATATGAGGTTATCCTTCCTTTCAACTCCTGAAAAGACTTTTCACAAGCTTTTGACCAGATGAACTGTACACCTTTCTTAGTTAGGGATGTAAGAGGTGTTGCTAAGCGGGAGAAATCCTGGATGAAACACCTGTAATAGCTAGCAATCCCCAAGAAACTACGGATGTCGAAGACACTCTTGGGATGATCCCATGAAACCAAGAAGTTCACCATTTCTAGATCAACTGATACTCCTACTTAGGATATAATATAACCCAATAAGTGTACCTTATCAATCTAGAAGTGGCATTTTATGAGCTTAGCATATAGCTGGTGCTCTCTCAGTGTACTCAACACGATCTCAAGATGGGTTGTGTGGTCGTGTCTGGAATGTGAATACACTAAGATGTCATCCATGAAGACTGCCACAAAGGAATCAAGATACGGATGAAAAACACAGTTCATCAGAGCCATAAAGACTGTCGGCGCATTCGTGAGGCCGAAAGGCATAACTAGATATTCATAAAGTTCATACCTACTTCGGAATGCTGTACATGGTATGTCAGAAGGTCGCACATGCACATGGTGATATCCCAACCTCAGATCAATCTTGAAGAAAATAGTTGCTCCTCGAAGCTGGTTGAAGAGATCATCTATACGAGGCAATGGATATCAATTCTTTACCATGAGCTGGTTGAGTCGACGATAATCCACACATAACCTGAGGGTTCCATCTACCTTCTTGGCGAAAAGGACAAGTGAACCCCGTGGGGATGTGCTAGGTCTGATGAAACCCTTAGCCTCGAGGTCTTCAAGCTACTTTTTGAGTTCTTGTAGCTCTGTTGGTGTCATCCTATAAGGAGGAATAGACACTGGTGTTGCACCTAGCACGAGCTCGATAGTGAAATCCATGTCACTCATAGGAGGTAAGCTGGAGAAATCGTTAGGGAAGACATCCCTGAAAAGATCCACCACTAGAGGGAATTCAACTAGCTACGTTCTCGGATCGCTCATGAAGAGACTTTCCAACTGAGCTGTCACTCTGCCCAACCCTGCATATTTAGGCTTAGCTCGGTCTGCCTGCATATCCCATTCTCCTTTGTGTAGATATGTGTCGCCCTCAAGGGATGTAAAGGACACCTGACAGTGATAGAAATCCACTTGAGCATGATAAGAAGCAAGCCAGTTCATACCAAGAATGAATTTGATGTCAGACATGTCAAGGATATAGAAATTCCAAATGAAATGGTACCCACCTATCTCAAGGGGCATTCTTGGCACCTGCGTATTCCCTATGTACTGACTCCGAGCGAAGTGTCGAGAGACATGCTGCTGCAAAGGTAAATAATTGGAAAACCAAGACTTTCAACAATAGCAGCAGATATAAAGGAGTGTGATGCGCCAGTATCAAAAAGGGCAGAAACTAAGGTAGAGGCTACTAGAATAGTACTTCTCACTATATATGGTCATGCACTCTGCTCCTTTGGTGTTGATTTCACTGCGTACATGAGACATGAGCCACGGACCTGATACGCTACATGGTTGGCCTGAGCAGGCCCACTCTGCTGATGCTGATAATTTGGAACTTGATTTCCTCAACCACGACCTCCACCATTACCTCGGTCTGATCAGTTGGTGGAAAAAGAGATTCCAGCCTGCTATGGAAACATAGATCCCATGCCTGACGGAGGTGCAGGTGTGGATCCTTTGCCACTGAATGCTAAAGAGAAGGAACGGTAGAAACGCTGAAGGTGACCCATCTTGTCGCAAGCTCGGCACTCCTTCGGGTCTCTCATACACTGTAGCTTCTTGTGGAAATCTCTACTGCACCGATAACATGTGATTGAGCTATCAAAACGTGATATTTGGATAGGATTTACCCCACATGCACTTTCAAAATGGCATTTCCTACTACCAGAAGAGTCATCACCCTATCTCAGAACTGAACCGCTTTGGCTCACCGGTTTAGCTTCCCTGACATTTCGCTCTGAGATTAGAGCCTAATTTACAATCTCTGTAATAGTGGTCAAACAAAAGACGTTCACCTGCGGGCAGATAGTATACTCAAGTCCTTCATCAAAACGTCTCACAGTAGTCTGCGCGTCGCCAGTCAGAGATGGGGAAAAATGATGAAGTTCTGTGAAATGAGTAGA
This sequence comes from Viscum album, assembly GCA_963277665.1. Taxonomy (NCBI): domain Eukaryota; kingdom Viridiplantae; phylum Streptophyta; class Magnoliopsida; order Santalales; family Viscaceae; genus Viscum; species Viscum album. Next base: position 983,909,800 of record OY728157.1, read on the forward strand.
ATGCTCTAACACAGTCATAGAGCCCTAGTAAAGATGTAGGAACTCCCGCACATGATCATCTCTCAAAGTCTATGGGAAAAAGTGACCATAGAAGGATGCTTGGAAGTCATCCCAAACCATGTCACTGGTTTTCTCAGCCTGAGAAACAACATCCCACTAGCGCTTGGCATAGTGACGAAGCATGTAGACTACAAATTTGACCCTTCGTTCTGAAAGCATCTCGAGGTGGTCAAAGATATAACTTGTAGCTTCTATCCATGAATCTGCAACATGAGGGTCGCCACTTGAAACGCATGGTCGATTGTCGCCTATCGACTGGTCAAAGTTCCGGTGCTCTGCTAATATATATAGCAGCACTCAGATCAAATCCTTGGCGATGATACTTTGTAATAGTCGTTTGTTTTTAGTTGATTATATTTTGATTAGGGGAGTTTGTTTGCAGAGATTAATTGAAATGATTGATTGACTATAATTGATTTAACAAATTGATAAATATTGGGGTGAGTTCATTATTAGGGAGTTAATCTTGTGATATCCTTGAGCTTTGCTTTATATTTCATTTAAATTAACATCCACTTCATAAGTTGACGTCGATTAGAATTCCTAAGTGTTAAAGCTTTAATCCAAACATTAACTTAACTAGGATTATAACATCAATTAGTACTTGTTTATGATAGTGTATTCATGGTTCCAATAATCCATGGAAACCACATGTTAAACAAAATATGTCATTAATCCATGACATATTAAGTCCAACATACACAATGTTAAATTAATGAATACTCATCGAGCAAATACTCTCAATCACTTAACGTCCCTAAATTTTGACTCACCCCAATGAGATATTTACTCATCCATTTGGGTTTTTAATATTATGGTTATAATAATTATGATGATAAATTAAGAATAGAAGAAAAAGAAAGGGATTAGAAAAGAGTGGTACGTCGAACACACACACACGAACAATGATGATAATTAAAAACGGATTTTTGATTGAATGAGGAAGAAAAAGAAGGGAAGAGGATTCAACTGAATTTAAACTATTTTAAGAATATTAATATGAAACTACATAAGTTGTATGATAATAAGAGATATTGAATAAGTAACTTGTATTAAAACATAATTACAAAGAAAGAGACTTACAAGATTACAAAAACGAAGAACACGAAAGTAAGTGAAAACAAAGAGAGGAGAAAAGGTATCTCAAGTGAAAATTGAGTATTTCAGGTCCTACCAAGCCTTTTTAAAGGCTTTGGTCGTTCCAATATGTTCTCATCTCTTCTGAAATTCCAAACCCTCTCAAGGAGAGAAGGGGAGAGTATTTATAGCCCAAGGAGTGGACTGTTTGCATTCCCAATCTGTCTTTCAAATTGAATCGCCAATTTGGCTATTCAAACAGCCTAATCTCAAGAAATATCCTTCTTAAAAGTTGTATATAATAAAGTTTTACGACTAATCTCAAAATTTGGAGTCATTTTAACCTATGTAGACAAAGTTATGGCCTTTTTATTAAACAATTTTAATCTGTCCATTTCAATCCAGTATTTTTGAAGTCCAAAATGTGAAAGGGTTTTTTAATAGGAAGATGCCTTCAAACCCGAATTATTTCTTCAAAAAAGTAGTCTGAATATATCTCCTCTTTCACACTGCAAAATATAAGATTTATTGGATGCTTACATCATGAGATATGTCATGAATACTGTACTGATTTCATTTCTCAACCAGAATGGTGGGCTGGACTTCAAGGCATATGGTGGGCCCATTTTGTTTGGATTTGGGCCTTGAAATTTTTATCCAAGACTCCTTACATTGTCCCCAAAACTATGGTGGAGAATAATGGAATTTGGACTTCTGTATTTAGCCCAGTAAATCAATTTTCATGAATAGTTTGGTTTCTTCACAGATTCTTTAGTCTTGTTTGTGAGGACCATATGACCCTTCAAATGAAAGAATTGGCTCATGGTACCTTCTAAAGAAATGTTTTATATTTAAAGGGGAATCCTAAAAAACAAGAACCACACAATTTGTATTATTATAGTTATATTTATTATTAAAACAGTAAATTGACTTAATTGGACTACTTCTAAAAATGCTCAAAAATTATACTTAATATTAAAACATTAATATTTCACACAAATTATGCACATTTAATATAAAATAAGTAAAGGGAGTATATAATAAGACATGAAAATATTAAAAGCATCAACTCCCCCACACTTAGTCTTGTGCATGTCCTCATGTGCAACAAATATAAAAACATGACAAAATCATTTTCACTCACCAACAAATATTAAAAAAAAATTCTTCAATCAGGGGAGGTTTAGACTATTTAACTCATCAATTTTGAATTACACCACAAGTTGTTATAGAAACAATGTTCCAAAACTAATTCATTTTTTCATGCTCAAATTTAGAAATGGAAAATGTGGACACTCAAAAACTCACACCTCTTAAGATGATAAAATTCATTTCTGGAGGTTCACTCCTTCACCAACCAAAAGTGAAAATATTAGAGTTTGAAAGAGATCTCATCTTCCAATACCTATACAAAGTGCACAATAATCAAGAGGTCTTTTTAAGGGGTTTTTCTGTGGATATGGGATGGTAGGAAGATGATATCCAAAAGATAGAAAAAAAGGGGTAAAACACTAACATAGAAAAAGCAATTCATTTTTTTTTTTGAAATAAAACATGTAAGGAAATGAAAACACATATTTATAAGGGAATTATTGTGTGAAGAAAGACACAATAGAGGAAGAAAATATTAATTTAATGAGAATATGAAATATTTACAAACCACAAAACTTCTTCAAATGACATAAGAATATAATACAAGTGTTCTTTTTTTTCTTTTCCTTTTTTTCTTTATTTTTTCGAAAATTGACCTTGAAACAGATCTCACACTCATATCCCAACCCATGTTTGATCTCCTCACAACACTAATTGTAATAGTTATAACAAGATCAAAGGTTGAGGAAGAGTGATTTTTGACCTACCCAAGACACAACCCATTTTTTTCTTTTTTCTTTTTTTTTGATTTTTTTCATCATTTTTTTTTTGAACACTTGTCAATAACATTTACAAAATTACATAAATGGAAGTACATTACATTCCCCAAAACACACTTAATGACAACCTCTCCCCCACACTGAAATGGATCCTTGCCCTCAAGTAGATGATAACTCCTTGAAAATCAATAATAGGGTACCCGAACAATGAAATCCATTCCCCCCGCACTTAAATTTCAAAAAATTAAGCAATGAAAATCCATGTTGATATTGGGTGGGAAAAGGTATTGGGCTTGTAATGTGGCTATCAAGGAAAAGGTTTTTATAAGCTCGAAGGGGCTTTCAAAAGGAGGATTAATGTAAGGGAAATGGGAGGCTATTTGGCTATTGTGATTCTCATGTGGTTCAGAAAATTCCTCTATCATATTAATGCACACTAAGGTAGGAAATTAAGCTTGAAGGTCCACAAACTCAAGACTCACAAATGGGGGTGAAAACACACATTTTGAAAATATGGCCATAGGTGTCCTTGGCATGAAAGAAAATGTTGGTTCTCACGGTTGGGGAAAATCATTTTCCAAATCAAAAATTGAGCATTCAAAATTTGTTAATTTTGACACAAAATTATTTATCCAAAGTCATGATGAAAATACAAAAAAAAAATTGAGATGAAAACATGTATGTTAACTCCCAAAAATGGTTGGACAAAATTTCAAAACTCGATGGTGAGTAAGAATGACTCTTATTTTTTTTATTTTTATTTTATCATTCTTTTTTGTTTGTTTTTTTTTAGTTTTTAATAAAGACACACTCACACAAAAGATAAAGAGAAAAATAAAGGTTTTGAAAAAGAAAGTGGTAAAAAAATGAATGACAGAGGAGGAAGAAGAAAGAGGTAGAGGGAGGAAGATAGATAGAGAGAAAGTTAAAGGGAAAGAGGTGCCCCCTGGTTTGGATTTGGTAGGTCGCCATCTCCATCTAGTGGTGGGTCGACTACAGAAGTTGGGAATCCAATGGAAGTCGATGATGATCTAGGATTGTGTGTCCTCTCATGGTGATGCTTTAACCTATGTCCATTAACTGTGAATGTCCTTTTGGAAGAGGGGTCTTGGACTTGCACTGCACCAAATGGGTAAACATTAGTAATAACAAAAGGACCTTCCCAATGAGAATTAAGCTTACCTGGGTGAAGCTAAAATCGATAATTGAAGATCATTACCTTTTCACCTTCATGAAATACCTTTCTCAGGATGTGTTTGTCATGGAGTACCTTAGACTTTTCTTTGTACATATTGGAATTCTCATAGGATTCAAGTCGAAGCTCCTCTAGTTCAGCCAATTGCAACAATATTTCTTCACCAGATTTTTCACAATCAAAATTACAGGTTTTCATAGCCCAAAAAGACTTATGTTGGATTTCAACTGGTAGATGACATGCTTTACCAAAAACTAGCCTAAAAGGAGACATCTCAATGGGTGTTTTATAGGCAGTTCGATAAGCCCAAAGTGCTTCACCAAGTCTTTTAGGCTAGTCTTTTCTGGTGGGTTTTACAATTCTCTCAAGCACTCTTTTCACTTTTCTATTAGAAATTTCAGTCATTCCATTTGTTTGGAGGTGATATGCAGTTGAAGTTTTATGAACAACCCCATTCTTTTTCAAAAGATATTCCATGGTTTTATTACAAAAATGGGTTCCTAAGTCACTTATCAAGGCACAAGGTGTGCCAAATCTATGGAAGATGTGTGTCTTTAGGAACTCACTAATAGTATGTGAGTCATCCTTTCTAGTGGGTTTGGCCTCAACCCACCTAGAAACATAATCAACTGCAAGAATGATGTATGAGAATCCATTGGAAGGGGGAAATGGTCCCATGAAATTGATACCCCAAACATCAAAGATCTCACAGAAAATTAAAGGCTTTTGGGGAATTTCATTTCTCTTTGAAATTGTGCCAAACTTTTGGAAAGTGGGACATGATTGAAAGAACTCATGTGAGTCCTTGAAGAGTGAAGGCCAGAAGAATCCATATTCTAGGACCTTTCGGGAAGTCCTTTTTGGTCCAAAGTGGCCACCTCCAGGAAGTGAGTGACATAATTCTAATATGGAAGAATGTTCATTTTCATTGACACATCTCCTAATTACCATATCTGCCCCAGTTTTCCGAAGTTTATTTTCTTCCCAAAAATAGTGTTTTGAATCACTTTTCAACTTCATTTTCTGTTCTTTTGAAAAAATTCCAGGAAAAACACCAGAAACCAAGTAATTTACAATTGGGGCATACCATGGTAACTTTGGAGTGAGAGATGAAAGGTGATCAGTGGGGAATTCAGGATCGATGATTTCAGAATGATAAGAATTATAAATTCTACTCAAGTGGTCAGCCACAGGGTTTTCTTTTCCTGGTCTATCTTTTATTTCAAGGTAAAACTCTTGGAGCATTAGGATCCATCTTATTAGCCTTGGTTTGGAATCACTTTTCTTGAGTAAGAACTTTATAGCAGAATGGTCTATGAAGATGATGATTTTGGCACCTAAGAGATAGGGCCGGAATTTATCTAAGGAAAAAACCACTGCTAAAAGTTCCTTTTCAGTGACAGTGTAATGATATTGAGTTTCATCCAATGTTTTTTAGGCATAATAGATGACATGAGAAATTTTTTCTCTTCTTTGACCAAGAACAGCCCCAACAGCTCTATCAGAAGCATCACACATCAACTCAAAGGGTAAGGACCAATCTGGGGGTTGGATTATCAGGGTAGATGTAAGAGCAGTTTTGAGTTCAATGAAGGCTCTCTTGCAAACCTCATCAAAATGGAAAGGGACATCATTTTGGAGCAACCGAATGAGTGGGAGGGAAATCCTACTGAAGTTATGGATGAATCTACGATAGAAACCAGCATGACCGGGGAATGAACGGATGTCTCGAACAGAAGTGGGTTCAAGAAGTGATTGGATCGCTTCAATTTTGGTAGGATCAACTTCAATACCATCTTTTGAAACTATGTGCCCTAGAACAATCCTATTTGCAACCATGAAGTGACATTTTTTCAAATTTAACACAAGGTTACACTTGACACACTTTTGGAGGAATAAAGAGAGTGAATTCAAACAAGATTCAAATGACTCACCATAAATGGTGAAGTCATCCATGAAGACTTCCATGCAGTGTTCAATGAATTTAGAAAAGATACTCATCATACACCTCTGGAATTTTGCAGGAGCATTGCAAAGGCCAAAAGGCATTCTCCTATATGCATATGTTTCAAAGGGGCATGTGAAAGTAGTCTTTTCTTGGTCCTGAGGTGCGATTGGGATTTGGAAATAGCTGGTGTATCCATAAAGAAAGAAATAGTGTGACTTTCCAGCTAATATTTCTAGCATTTGATCAAGGAATGGAAGAGGGTAGTGATCTTTTCTTGTTTCAACATTCAATTTCCTATAGTCAATGCACACACGCCATTTGTTTTTCACTTGAGTTGTGACTACCTCTCCACGTTCATTTTTGACAATAGTTATCCCACCCTTCTTAGGTACAACTTGAATTGGACTAACCCATTCACTATCAAAAATTGGGTAGATAATACCAGCTTGAAGAAGCTTGGTGATCTCTTCCCTAACTACCTCAAGTATGAGTGGATTGAGTCTTCTTTGTGGTTGTCTAATTGGTTTGGATGATTCCTCAAGATGGATGTGATGGATGAAAAGAGCAGGGTTGATTCTTGGTATGTCATCTAGGGTCCAACCTAGGGCATTTTTGTTTTTCTCTAACACTTGAACAAGTTTGGACTCCTCAGTTTTGGTTAGTGAAGAAGAGATAATGACAGGATAAAAGTGATCATGGAAAAGGAATGCATATTTCAGGTGTTCAGGAAGAGGTTTCAGATCAGTCTCATCTTTTATTTGTGGGTTAGAAAACTCAGGAATGGAGGAAGGGACTTCATTTGCTTCAGATTCATTCTTTTTAATATTGTCCAAGGTGGAGTAGTAGAGATCATAATTGATGTGGGATTCAAGAGAGTTTTCAAGTTCCTCTAGATTGATGGAGTCTATGAATGATAGGTCCACATAAACTTCACCATTTATGACTTGGTTAATTATGGTGCAGATTTCACAAGATCCTTTGTCATTATAACATGAAGAACATGGTGGATTGGGGTTCGATTGACACTTAGAAGTTTCCTCAGAAGCATGGATTGAGAATGCTGAGTGGTCCTCAGATGGGTATCTCATGGCTTGGAAAATGTTGAACTTGACCAGTTGGTCACCAAATTCCATGGATAAGATGTCTGAATGGACATCAATCTTGGTTCTCATAGTCATGAGGAATGGTCTTCCTAGAATTAAGGGAGATCGAGAAGAGTTCGTCTCACCTTCCATGTCAAGGACATAGAAATCAGCAGGGAAGATAAGATCATTGACTCGGACAAGGACATCCTCAATTATTCCCTCAGGACTGGTTGTGATTCGATTGGCCAATTGAATAACAACACCCATTGGATGTAAGGGACCTAGACCAAGGTTGGAGAATATGGATTTGGGCATGACATTAATTGAGGCTCCTAGGTCTATGAGTGCATCATCAAAGTTCGAACATCCAATTTGGCATGGAACCGTAAAGGTCCCTGGATCTTTGCACTTAATGGGTATGGATTCTTGGGTTGAAACATTTTCAAAGGTCCTAAGTTGCCTCTTGTGGGTACACAACTCCTTGAGAAACTTGGCATACTCATGAATTTGTTTTATGGCATCTAAGAGGGGAATGTTGACTTCAACAAGTCTAAACATGTCGAGCATTTCAGGATCGGGTTCAAAGGACTTCTTTGGATTAGAAATAGCTTGAGGAAAAGGAATTGGATTCCTAAGTGTAATGGAAGGAGGTGATGGAATGGATTCGGATTCCTTTTCAATTTTCTTTTTCTTTTCATTTTCTAGGTCAATATTCAAAGGATGGTTGGAAGACTTATCTTAAGGCATAGAAATTTTCTTTCCCGATCTAAGTGCAATTGCACTTACATTACCCTTGGGGTTGGGTAATGGTTGAGCTGGAAGTTGGGAAGAATTGGATGGTTGCTCACTACTAGAAAAACAGGTATTTGTGACGGGTCATTTGCGACGGGATCTCATCGCAAATGGCCTTTTGCGACGGGGGGCCGTCGCAAATGACTCGTTGCGGAAAACGGCGTCGCAATAACAATTATTTGTGACGGGCCCGTCGCTAAAGACATTATTTGCGACGGGGATCCTTCTCGTCGCAAATATTACTCCGTATATTTGTAAAAAACTTTTAAAATAGTATTTGCGACGGGCCCCGTCGCAAATACTATTTTAAAAAAAAATTAAAAACTATTAATAAATTATTTTAATGAATATAATAATAATACTATTTGCGACGGGCATAGTATCCCGTCGCAAATACTATAAAAAAGTAAAAAAAAAATATTAATAAATTATTTTAATTAATATAATAATAATCCAATTATAATTCAAAAATAAAAAATAATAAAATATTAATAAATGATTTTAATTAATATAATAATAGAATTATAATTCACAAATAAAAATAATAAATTATTAATAAATTATTTTAATTAATATAATAATAATAGAATTATAATTCAAAAATAAAAAATAATAGAATATTAATAAATGATTTAATTAATATAATAATATTAGAATTATAATTCATAAATAAATAAAATATTAATAAGTTATTTTAATTAATATACAAATAATAGAATTATTTTACATTCAAATATTAAAATAATTCAAATATTATAAAAAAAATATAATTAAATTATAATATTATAAAATTTTAATATATATATATAATTTAATATTATAAAATATAAATAATATTATTATTCATATTAATATTGTTATTTCAAAATATAATATTATTAATATTTTATAATGAAACAGAAACTACGAATAGAAAAAAAAATTCATATTTTGATTTAACAAACTTTATAACATAAAAACAAACTCTAATCTGAAGGAGGGGGAGGGGGGATCTGCAGATGCTGGTGGAGGAAACTTCATCCCTAAAGCATGAGTGAGTCGGCGCATGTACTCCATCTGCTCATGTTGCTGCTGCTGCCACCGACTCATCTGCTCCTCGTATAGCTGCTGCTGGCGTCGACGCTCCTCCTCATGTTGTTGTTGCTGCTGACGCATCTGCTCTTGCTCCTGTCGGAGACTCTCTATCAGTGCAGTATGAGATCACAACTGATCCTCATACTGTGTAGCAGAAGAAGATGCACGAGCTCCTCTCGAGCTGGACGCCGACATCGCAGCACTGCCATAATAATCTCCGAAAGTCAGTCGAGAGCTGATACCAACTACCCGACCCTTCTTGAAGGCATACTGGGTGGCCTGCATCCATGCCGCCTCATCAAACTGACGGCCAGTGGTCTGATCTGATGACTCGGCCTGACTCTCAGGCCGGGTCTATGACGTTGCGGCCTCATATGACTCTTGTAGTTGCAATTTAAAATTAAAATTGTGAATATATTATATGTAGTTAATTTTTAAACTTGAAAACAAATAATACTGACCACGATGTGATTATTACTAATTATTGGTAATTATTACTAATTATTGGTAATTATTACTAATTATTGGTAATTATTACTAATTATTGGTAATTATTACTAATTATTACTAATTATTACTAATTATTGATAATTATTACTAATTATTGGTAGTTATTACTAATTATTGGTAATTATTACTAATTATTGGTAATTATTACTAATTATTACTAATTATTACTAATTATTACTAATTATTACTAATTATTACTAATTATTACTAATCATTACTAATTATTACTAATTATTACTAATTATTGGTAACTATTACTAATTATTGGTAACTATTACTAATTATTGGTAAGTATTACTAATTATTGGTAATTATTGGTAATTATTACTAATTATTACTAATTATTACTAATTATTGGTAATTATTACTAATTATTGGTAATTATTACTAATTATTGGTAGTTATTACTAATTATTGGTAATTATTGGTAATTATTACTAATTATTACTAATTATTACTAATTATTACTAATTATTACTAATTATTACTAATTATTGATAATTATTACTAATTATTGATAATTATTACTAATTATTACTAATTATTACTAATTAATACTAATTATTGGTAGTTATTACTAATTATTACTAATTATTGGTAATTATTATTAATTATTACTAATTAGTGGTAATTATTGGTAATTATTTCTAATTACTACTAATTATTACCAATTATTACTAATTATTGGTAATTATTGGTAATTATTGGTAATTATTGGTAATTATTACTAATTATGGATAATTATTGGTAACTATTACTAATTAATGGTAATTATTTCTAACTAATGGTAAATATTGGTAATTATTTCTAATTATTACTAATTATTGGTAATTATTACTAATTATTGGTAATTATTACTAATTATTGGTAATTATTACTAATTATGGATAATTATTGGTAATTAGTAAATTATTACTAATTATTGGTAATTATCGGTAATTATTACTAATTATGGGTAATTATTGGTAATTAGTAAATTATTAATAATTATTGATAATTCTTGGTAATTATTGGTAATTATTACTAATTATGGATAATTATTGGTAATTATTACTAATTATGGATAATTATTGGTAATTATTACTAATTATTGGTAATTATTTGTAATTATTACTAATTATTGGTAATTATTACTAATTATTGCTAATTATTGGTAATTATTATTAATTATTACTAATTATTGGTAATTATTGGTAATTATTACTAATTATTCCTAATTATTGGTAATTATTACTAATTATTACTATTTAGTACTAAATATTGGTAATTATTACTAATTAATGGAAATTATTACTAATTATTGGTAATTATTACTAATTATTGCTAATTATTGCTAATTATTAGTAATTATTACTAATTATTGGTAATTATTGGAAATTATTACTAATTATCGGTAATTATTACTAATTATTAGTAATTATTACTAATTATTACTAATTATTGGTAATTATTGGTAATTATTATTAATTATTCCTAATTATTGGCATTTATTACTAATTATTAGTATTTATTCTTAATTATTGGTAATTATTACTAATTATTCCTAATTACCATTAACTATGAACAATGAATACTAATAATTTAAATTTATTAAGTAACAAAACAATGTAAACATAATTAAATTACAACTAATTAAGAATAATTGAAACTAATAAAAAATTTAAAATAAATATTAAATTAAAATGAACATAAATACCTTTAAAATTGATCTGAGGTTGATCTCTGATTGTTGTTGAAAACTTCAATATCAACTCCGGAAAAAAAAATTAAACTTAAGAAACGCTGAACTCTAAAAATAGAGTTTTGAGAGAAGTAGAAGATAGAGTTTGAGAATGAATGAAAAAAACGGATGGGGGTATTTATAGGTTAGTTTATTTGCGACGGGTATATTTGCGACGGGTATCCCGTCGCAAATAGTATTATTTGCGACGGTACCCGTCGCAAATACCTTAGTCCGCATTTATTACGGTCAACGGTTAAATAGTTATTTGCGACGGGACCCGTCGCAAATAATAACTTGCCGACATACTATTTGTGACGGGGGTATATTCCCGTCGCAAATAACTTTCCCGCGATTTGGCGCGCAAAGCACGCCAGTCCTTTTGCGATGGGTTAGCTTTCCCCGTTACAAATAATTACTTATTTGCGACGGGCAAATTCCCCCGTCGCAAATAAGTTTCTAACGGGACTATTTGCGACGAGATTTATCCCCGTCGCAAATAACCCGTCACAAATACCCATTTTTCCCGTAGTGGCTGCTGACTAAGGTGGGATGCAAGTTGACCAATTTGGGTTTTAATGTTCTTGAGGCTGGAACGGGTGAAGGAGACCAGATCTTCCACTGCACTTTCTCATGGTTTCTTAGAAGAATGGGTTTGTCCCGAATTGGGATTACCTTGATTTTGGTTCTTGGGAAAGCGATTGTATTGGTTTTGGAATTGGGAAGGCTCACTAGGATAATGGAATCCAGGAGGAGGATTGTTCCTTTGAGGTTGAGGAATAAAAGGATAAGGTTGTTGGAAGTTACCAATGTATTGACCATATTGAAACTGGTTTGGATTTTGAGGAGGGAATTGAGGAGGATGAGATATGGGATTACCATACATATGGCCTTGGTTATAGGAAGAAGAGAAGGGATGAGAGTGAGGTTGGTTGAAGTTTCTAACAAACTGACCTGATAGTTGAGTATTGGTGTTCCACTAAGCATATGATGCATTGAGATCCATTGGTCCAAATGAATCGGATTGATCCTCTTGAAGTTGTGGACATGTGTTAGTTGGATGAGATGGAGAGTTATAGATTCCACAGTTTTTGACAGGTCCAGGAAACATTGATTGTGGAGAAGACGAGGTTGGAGATTTGGTAGCCACATCTAGTTGTCGCACAAGACCTGTAAGTTCACTCATCCACTCGGTCATCTTGTTCGGCTCAATTGATTAATTATCTTGGGCTTGTTTGACTTGAGCATGTGCTCGAGTATGGAATTGTTGTGTGTTTGCAGCCATGTTACTTATGAGATCTCTTGCAGGTGTAGGAGTTTTATCAACAAGAGCATTGCCACTTGCGGCATCAATGAGAGTTCTCTCCATAGCCAATAACCCCTCATAGAAGTATTGGATCAAGAGTTGGTCAGAGATTTGATGGTGTGGGCAGGTTGCAATAAGATTTTTGAACCTCTCCCAGTATTCATGGAGTGATTCACTTGGGAACTGACGGATACCACTTATTTCCTTTCGGATAGAAGCAGTACGAGAAGCAGGAAAGAATTTCTCTAAGAAGAGTCGCTTCATGTCATTCCATGTGGTTATGGAACCCGGAGGAAGGTAGTAGAGCCATGACTTAGCAGTGTCATCTAGGGAGAAAGGGAATGCTCGAAGTTTGATTTGTTTTTCAGAAACCCCTTGAGGCTTCATGGTAGAGCACACCACTTGGAACTCTTTAAGGTGGAGATGTGGATCCTCACCGGCAAGCCCATGGAAATGAGGGAGAAGATGAATCAAACCCGATTTGAGTTCGAATTCAGCCTCTATGTTTGGATATTGAATACCAAGAGGTTGGTAATTCGTATCAAGGGCACCAAGTTCTTTAAGGGTTTGTTCCCTAGGATTGGTCATATCTAATTCAACTAGTTGGACAAGGACTGGTTCTTGAATTATTTGATTATCCCTTATGTTCCTCCTAAGTTGGCGAAGTGTTCGCTCAATTTCAGGGTCAAACAAATCTGAGGGATTGTTTGGAAGGATACGGGGCATTCAGAGAGATTTTGGAAGAAATAGGAAGACGGGTTTTTCTTTGTATTTTTTTCCGTTTATGATTTTTATGAGAAGACGGGTTTTTCTTTGTGTTTTTTTTTCAATTTTTATAAAATTTTGTTTTTTTTGGATTTTTTATTACAATAACCAGAAACTAATGACTACATAAAGCACCATCCCTGAAAACGGCGCCATTTGAAACGCGTGGCCGATTATCGCCTATCGGCCGGTCAAAGTTCTGGTGCTCTGCTAATGTGTATAGCAGCACTCGGGTCGAATCCTCGGCGATGATACTTTGTAATAGTTGTTTGGTTTTAGTTGATTGTATTTTGATTAGGGGAGTTTATTTGCAGAGCTTAATTGAAATGATTGGTTGACTATAATTGATTTAACAAATTGATAAATATTGGGGTGAGTTCATTATTAGGGAGTTAAGCTTGTGATATCCTTGTGCTTTGTTTTATATTGCATTTAAATTAACACCCACTTCACAAGTTGACGTCGATTAGAATTCCTAAGTGTTAAAGCTTTAATCCAAGCCTTAACTTAATTAGGATTCTAATATCAATCATTACTTGTTTATGGTAGTGTATTTATGGTTTCAATAATCCATGGAAACCACATGTTAAACAAAATATGTCATTAATCCATGACATATTAAGTCCAACATACACAATGTTAAATTAACGAATACTCATCGAGCAAATACTCTCAATCACTTAACATCCCTAAATTTTGACTCACCCCAATGAGATATTTACTCAGCCATTTGGGTGTTTAATAGTCTGGTTATAATAATTATGATGATAAATTAAGAATAGAATAAAAAGAAAGGGATTAGAAAAGAGTGGTACGTCGAACACACACACACGAACAATGATGATAATTAAAAACAGATTTTCAATTAAATGAGGAAGAAAAAGAAGGAAATGGGATTCAACTGAATTTAAACTATTTTAAGAACATTAATATGAAACTACAGAAGGTGTATTAGAATAAGAGATATTTAAGAAGTAACTTGCATTAAAACATAATTACAAAGAAAGAGACTTACAAGATTACAAAAACGAAGAACACGAAAGTAAGTGAAAACAAAGAGAGGAGGAAAGGTCTCTCAAGTGAAAACTTGAGTATGGAAGGTCCTCTCAATCCTTTGGAAAGGCTTTGGTCGTGCCAATATGTTCTCCTCTCTTCTGAAATGTCAACCCCTCTCAAGGAGAGAAGGGGAGAGTATTTATAGCCCAAGGAGTGGACTGTTTGCATTCTCAATCTATCCCTCCACTTGCATCGCCAAGTTGGCTATTCAGACAGCCGAATCTCGAGAAATCTCCATCAAAGTTGTAGATAATAAAGTTGGACGACTACTCTAAAAATTTGGAGTCATTTGGACCTATGTAGCCAAAGTTATGTTCGGTTTATTAAACAATTTTAATCTGTCCATTTCAATCCAGTCTTTTTGAAGTCTAAAATGTGGAAGGGTTTTTGAATAGGAATATGCCTTCAAAACCGAATTATTTCTTCAACAAAGTCAGCCGCCTATATCTCCTCTTTCACACTGAAAAATATCAGCTTGATTGGATGCTTACATCATGAGATATGTCATGAATATTGTACTGATTTCATTTCTCGACCATAATGGTGGGCTGGATTTCAAGGCATATGTTGGGCCCCTTGTGTTTGGATTTGGGCCTTGAAATTTTTATCCAAGACTCCTTACATTGTCCCCCAAACTATGGTGGAGAATAATGAAATTTGGACTTCTGTATTTAGCCCAGTAAATCAATCTTCATGAATAGTCCAGTTTCTTCACAGATTCTTTGTTCTTGTTTGTGAGGACCATGTGACCCTTCAAATGGCATAATTGGCTCATGGTACCTTCTAAAGAAATGTTTTATATTTAAAGGGGAATCCTAAAAAACAATAACCACACAATTTGGATCAGTATAGTGATAGTTATTATTAAAACAGTAAACTGAATCAATTGGACTACTTCTAAAAATGCTCAAAAATTATACTTAATATTAAAACATTAATATTTCACACAAATTATGCACATTTCATATAAAATCAGTAAAGGAAGTATATAATAAGACATGAAAATATTAACAATATCACCACTCCCTGAGAAGGTGGGAGGGTGTTACTGCAGAAAGTCTTGTGTGAGGTCTGCCATAGACGGGGCGGGTCTGGGGATATTCTAAACTGACTGCATAAACCTGAGGAGATTATCCCTGAACTGAGCGCCAGGGTCCCTCGAAAGATCAACAAGAGGTAGTGTCATAGGAGGATATACAAGAGGTACCACTGGTGGTTTAGGACTCACCATCTTTGGAATGTGCTCATTGTCACTCTCCTGAGGCACGACACGAAGACGTCACGGTGACATTTGTCTACAACAGCCAAATACACACCTTTAGACAAGGAGTAAAGAAGGTGAGAAAACAAGTAAGGTGCAAAAAAGTGGTTTTGGTACATAGCCTACCTCTGAGCACTAAACAACAGACAACCCGCTTCAAGAGCTGGGTTTCGATATGGAAGAGATAACTCAAAAGGATTACTAAACAAGTTCTACAGTCCATTCCCTAGTTAAGTCTGGCTAACATCTAACAGACTATCACAACTTTATATTTAACCAACCAGCATTTCAAAATTTTACCACTAGGCACAATAGCACTCACACACAAACAGGAAAATGCACGCTAAAAGTAGATATGGCATGGCAATATGCATGACATTTTAAATCCTATAGTGCCTATTATGATGCATGTAATGTATTGCCTCGTATAATCATGATGCAATGGTGAACCCATTATCTCAACAATACCAACGCAATAACAACGCAATACAAGTGAGTCACCCAACGGTGAAATCATATCAACAATAACTAGCATAATCAATAATTGCAATCTCAACCCAGGAATTTGGGTTTTCCCATGTACATGGGTTAGCTATGTCCAAACACAGAGTACATTCTAAATCCCTATATTCTAGTCTCTTGTCTAACCCAAACAGTAAGACAAAAGGAAAAACCACCTCTGATACCACTTTGTAGCGTCCCCGTCTCGGAAGCCACCTGAAGAGTGCCCCGAGCCGGGTTGGCCACATAACCTCAAGCGCATCTCCCCGAACGCCAGAGGTTGTCGACTAGCAGCGAGGGCATTTTTTGTGTCCATGGGGGAGACTATGACCTCATAGGTAATAAGTAATATCACAGCGGAAGTAACAACAAATAAATAATAAATGGCGGAAGCATATAAATGAATAAACTGTAGCAGAAGCAATATAAATAATCCAACTGAATAATAATCAAGTGTGGAAGCTCACAAAATGATGTCATGTCATGATGTATATCTAAACTGAAAGTACAAAAAACCGAACTCAAGCATACTATCAACTAAAAGAAAAGACACAAAGAAACAACTGCATCACGAGCAGGGCTCGGTCTTCTGCCCCAGTCTCCGTCCTAAGCGGCACGAAACAATCAAGCATCGGGAGCAACACACTTCCTTTTGTCAATACCTGCAAGCATGTAATCTACTCGGGTGTCAATGACGCCCGAGCAGGGTGTGAGATAAAATCACAGTAGGCTGGCACCCACGGTATCTAAACCTTTCTATTTCGTGCAATAATAAAATGCAGTGTGTTATTATATAACAATTTCAGATAATTAATTAAGTGCAATAAAATAAATAATTCGGCTCGGGTTCCAAATGGCACTCGTGTCTAATCACCTGCTTCAGCCTAAGCCGGAAGTCTGAAAAGAGTACCTGTAAGCAAAATGCACATACACATATATATAAAACCTAGAAAAGCAAGGTAAAACAAGGGAGAGGCTTACCCCAAGCTTGTGCTTTAACTTGGGGTCTAAGTCATGTGTCAACCATGTGTGCTTCAACATACCAGAAAAATATTACAAAACTTAAGAGGTTCAAGCATCATTAATATAAACTTTTAGTGCATCATTATTAAGGTTCAAGTTGAGAGTTGGAGTCTAAGCTCGTCCCAAAGGTATCGCTACGAAACATTCGTCAAATTATCCAATACCACCAAGCCCGTCCAAGGCAATATTTCGAAAGACCAAGTATCGCTCGAGGCATGACTTTACCCTCAGTCTGTCTCGATCTCGCAAAAAGGGGTTGAGCATCATCCGAGGATGGCTTAGCCACATTACCAACGGATCCGTCCTCGATGGACCCTTTTGGAACCGGTGTCACTCATAAGTATTAGAAAGCTCAGGGAAGTCTCGGTCTAGCAAAGCCAAAGACACCACCCCCCGACGCGTAATGGTAACAGTCAGGAACGGATGGTCTAAGCGTGACCCTTAATACGGGACTCACCTTCTTCCCCGCCCTGAATTTAATTAAAGTTTTCACAGTAGCAGATACGACATAATAAGCATATGAAATTGCAGCTTGAAAACTAAACAAATACATCCGTACATCACAATGTATAAATTAAATATTGCAGCATAACAATCTTAACGAGGCATGATACCGCATCAACATAAGCAGATAAATGCATTTTTTAATAAATAAACAATTCAGCACAAACAACTACCAAATATCCAACAATTCAAAGTTCATAATTAATTTAAATTAATTATTTAAATTAAACACAACAAAAATAGATTGTGCAACACATGCGGTTGATTAAATTAAAAACTCGGGTAATAGAAAATTATACCGCCCACGTCGGCACGCCCGAAGGGGTGTCCGACCACGTTGCAACAATTCAAAGAATTTAATTCATGATCAATAGGGCTGCAACAATTAGGCGAAACAAATAAAATAAAGAAATCGGGTGAATTTGCATAAAGTTAGTAGGCACCGACTAACGGCACAACGGTGCGTTTTTATAAATTGCAATGAAAAGGAGGGAAAGAGTATAAACACCCTACCTTATAGTCGTAGACGATTCTAAGATCCGCAGTGGGCTTTAATTTGATCTAAAATGGAAGAAAACAGAAGATTTTAGAGAAACTCCAAAATAGGGTAAAATCCTTCCGCGACGAACTGCACACAGGATACTCAACGAAAACCTAAGATTTCACTTGCGCAAGGTTAGCTTTGCCCTAATGTTTACTGTGCACCTGACGGTGAAGAAAACGGATGACAGACGAAGGAGCGGTGGTCTTCCAAAGGGGTTGCAGGGTGGTGCGCCACCTAGGGAGAGGGAGGAGTGCGACGTGATGGGGGGAGAGGAAGAGAGAGAGAAAAAGGAAGAAAAAAAAGAAAAGAAAAATAAGAGAAAAAAAGAAAAGAAAAACAAGAGAAAAATAAAAGAAAAGGAAAAAGAAAATAAATGAAAAATAAAATAGAATAAAAAGGGTGGAAAAGAAAGGGAATAAAGATAAATAATAATGGAAATCTCTCATTTCAATTGTTTTTACATTTTTCGTAACCCCCTTTCTATTTTATTTATAAATTTCTTTTTATTCTCTCTTGCTTTCTTTTAAATTTCATTAAATCTTTTCTTATTTCTTTTTCAATCCTTAATTAATTATTTTAATCCTGAACACCGCGCTAAAGCACGACATAACATTTTTCATAAAACGTCTGCAATTATTTAAATTAATTAAAAAGCTGCTCGGGACCCGCAGTGAGGTGCGCAGACGCACGCCCTAGGTCGCTTTAAAGAATTAGGCAACAATAATTAAAAACGGTCTGTGCCTGATTAAGGTCGGAACGTTACACATAAAGAGGAATTGCTTCCTTAAATGAATTAGGGTTAATAAGCTTTTCTTGGGAAAACCTTTTACTATAAGAACATATAGTTCTTATGTAAAGAATTTAATGAGAATTAAATTAAAAAGGTTTATCCATGCATGACTGGTACGGTGAATGGATGAATTGCAATACTGCAACTTTAATATATAAAATATTAAAATAAAATATAATGTCATTCTAGATGCACTAACATGGTGCTTTGACTCTTGCATGTGCAATGACAAAATATAGCAAATCAATGAGATGTCTCATTTGCATTGATAATAATTTCGTGACAGAATGCCCGATTATCAAAGCAATGGACTGCATATGCCCGAAAAGAAAAGGGATTCTAGCATATAATCTCATTCAGAAACATGGATCTTCATCCAATAAGGTTTAAAGATCGAAAGCACAAGTTCCTCAACCATAAAGGCTGAAAAAACAGGAAATGCTTCAAAAAGATTCTTGGACAACAAGTCCAAGGATAAAATTCATATTGAATGCTTTGTATGTGGTCAGAAAGGTCATTACACCACTCAATGTGTAGAAAATTTGAGGAATAGGAAGGCTCGGGAGAGCCAAAAGGTAGAAATAGATGAGAACTCTGAAGGAAAAGAGAATATTGTTTCTAAAAGTTGGGTTGATCAAGTGGAAACAAAACTTGAAAAGCAGTAAAAGTTTTAGGAATAACTTTGATGACAAAATGTTCAACATGAGAGAGATCGAGAGAGTCTGGATGAAAGCTAGATGTGGTGCCCAATCCAGCAAAGGAAATATAGAAATATTTGCAAGGTATTCCAAATATTTCAAGGAATAAATCAACAACTATTTATAATCTCATCTAGAAAAATAAAGATGATCGGGTATTCAAGAGAGGTATGAACCATGTTTTAGATATGATCGAAGAATCCGAAGACCTTATGGAGGATTATAAAAAGATTGGTCGGGATATGATCACTATGATCATCGCTGAAGAAATCTGGATGAAGGTCAACTACTACAAAAACGGGCAAAGGAAGCGCTACCCTTTTATCAGCGGTAAAAAAATCGTTTTATCAGCGCTAAAAAAAACGCTGATAAAGGGGCACTTTTAACAACGCTGTTGAAAGTGACCATTTATCAACGCTTTTTTTAGCGCTGATAAAGGAGAGATTTATCAGTGTTTTTTCCTACCGCTGATAAATTTTATGTTTCAAAAAAAATCATGAAAAATAAAATATTGTTATATAAGTATATTTATATTGATATAAATATAATATATATTTTTTAAATATGTTTTAGATAAATATAAATATACCATTACATTTAATATATAATAAATTTAGTGAAAATGGATTTAAAATATTTTAAAAAATATTATTAATTAATAATTGGCTAATTATTATTGATTAAAAATCATTTAATAACCATTTGAAGACACAAAAAATCAAAAAAAATAACAAAAGATCTAAAATAAGTTGAAAATGTAACTCAAACTTCAAACGGCCATAACTTTTGATCCGGGTGTCCGTTTGAGCTCTACAGCATATCAAATCGAAGCACGCAACGATCTCTACGCGCTAATAATTTAAGAAAAGCTTATGTCACAATTTTTGAGGCAAAAAAAGGCCCACAAGTCATTCAAAACTGAGTTTTTAGTCGGGATACCCCGATTTGTTAACATTCAAACAAGTATAACTTCTGATCCGGATGTCCGTTAGACCTGTACCACATATCATATCGAAGATTGTTTCGTTTTCTTCGATTTGACTAGCTATGGAGTTGAAACAGACTTCTGGATTATAAGTTATGGTCGTTTTAACATTCTATGACTTTTCAAAGACATATATGTATTTATTCGTAAATATATGTGTCTGTGTGTGTGTGTGTCTGTGTGTGTGTCTGTCTATGTGCGTCTGTGTGTGTGTGTGTTGTATATATGTATGTGTGTATTTATTTATTTATTTATAAACACACATAAAAACTAATCTTATAAGTATATATTAATATGCAAATAAATATATGGATAAAAATTTATAACTAAAAATATATACATAAATAAATATAAATATATATTAATATACGAATGAATATATATATACTAATATATGAATAAATATATTTATATTAATATGAATCTATATTAATATACGAATAAATATAACTATATATATATATAAATAAATATATATATCATTAAATAGAGAAAAAAACGAAATGACTTAGTGGTAAAGGTGCAACAGCGAAATGGGGGAGGTTGCCGGTTCAAGTTCTGGTGGAAGCAAATGGGTGTGCGCGTGTGGGGATGCGCGGGAAGGGCAGCGTGCAGGGGAGTGTAAGGGGGGGTCCGCCTAGCGCTGATAAAGGGGCGGTCAAGCGCTGTTAAAAGCTCCCCCCCGCATTATATAATTCATTTTTATTTTTATTTATTTTTATTTTTTATTTTTTTAGATTTTTATCAGCGTTTTTTTTAGCGCTGATAAAAGAGGCCTTTATCAACGCTTTTCGGAGCGCTGATAAAAGGGACCCCCTTTATCCTCGCCTCGATTAACAATGTTTTTTTTAGCGTTAATCGACTTTTCTAGCGCTGATAAATGTCATATTTGTAGTAGAGGTCTAAGTTTCAGGTATTCTTGACATAGTCAAAAAGATCAAAGAAACGGATGTGAAAGAATATCTGGTTCTAAAAATGTTTTGGAGAATGTCAGGAATAGGGACTCCATAACTCTATATACCAGACACGACATTAGAACCAGAAGAGTTCATCGAATATCAGAAAGCTTTAAGAATGAGAGCAACTTAATTCTTGGGATTTAAGGAAAAAAATTCACCTTCAATTGAGTATCACAGACGGTAAAGACGGTTCTAAACAATGTATATTCAAGTTTGTTATGGCGGGTTGTACACATTGAACCTGTCAGATTAGCAGGTATATTGACCATGTTATGGAACCTATACCCAGAGCACTGTACTAAAGGACATGTCCAAAAAGCATTCGAGGAGTCGCAGTTTAGTGATGAAGATTGACAAGAGTTTGACTTGAATAAAAGTCATTACGAGCTGATCGAGATTACATGGAGTGTCTATCTAATCGAGTTGAAATCAACGAGTAAATATTGTATATTTTTTCGCAGGAGATAATGTGCTAGTCTCTATCAACTCCAGATATACGTAAAATGCATGAATGACACATCTGACAGACTTCGCGGTGAAGTCAAACACAATTCTCGAAGAACTCAATATGTGGAAGAGACACAAAGAAAATGTCTTTATTGTTAGAGACCAAATCCAACGCGTCATTAAAGAGTCGATGGAGATTAAAGAGTGGAAAAAGAAGTCTCGGTTGATGAAATGATCGGTGCTCTGTAGGATTTGGAGGGGTTCTGGGCACTGATCCAGACACGCGTTATATCTGACATTAACGATCAGATCAAATCGAACATGTCAATTATAGTGTTTGTTTTTATGTGTGAAGTGTGCGCTGAGAGTTTCGTGGTTACGTGTTATATCCGGCATGAACGATCAGATCAAATCGAACATGACAATTACGCTGTTTGTTTTCATATGTGAAGTGTGTGGTGGAAGTTTCGCGGTTACATGTTCCACCTTTTTCTTTTGTTTTTATTTTTTTCTTGTTGGAGTTGTGCATTGTAAGTAAAGTTTGAGTCAACTTCACCGGCAAACTAAGGTCAGATGTCTATATAAGGGACCTCCGACCCATTTGTTTGGAGATGCAATTTTGAATAGAAATCAGAATAATTTCAGACATTCTTTCTTTGCGTTCTCTCTAATGCCTTTGTGTTCTTCGCACGAGGTGATTTCAAGAACGATTTTGCGAGTTAACAACAGGTTAATCCCTTCATCATTTTTGTGGATATTGCTCTGATGCTGTGTTTGTGAGCGTTTTTGCAACTTTTTTTTAATTCCAAAAGTGGAATTTTCTAGGAAACCTCATCGGAGACTCACCCAATAGTGGCGGTGTGGTGGTAAGAGTTTTGGATGTGAGATGCAGGCCGTGGGGTGAAATGCCCGGGGCTACAACTTTACTGCAATTTGTTTCTCTGTATTGTGTTCCGACAAATGTAATCAAACTTATATTTATATCATAAATAAATAAATGTTTTATATTTTTACGACATTTGTATAGACAATGAAATATAATTTTAAAAAACATTTCCCTCTTCACTTCAAGAGTAAAAAACGTATGCAAATGAAAGTAAAGGTTTAATATACATAAATAAAAATATATGTTTTATATTTTCTAAAATCAAAGCACATATTTTTTCAACAAATTAATATTTTACATAACACGTGTTTTTGAATTAAACAACACGAAGTATGTATCGGGTCTTGAAAAACATATTTGACAATAAATAAAAGTATTTGTTACTGTTATATTTATTGTTTTATGATAGTGAATTGGATTTTTAGGATATAAATTTTAAATAATAACCCCCCCCCCCCCGTGCATCCGCGAAATCGCACTGCAGTTCCCCGGGGAACCACATCACCAGAACCGACCCCGGACTCGTCACGGCGTACGGGAAACTCTATTGCATATCGGCGTCACGTCCGCACCGCCGCGCACGACCAAACAAACATCCGGCGCTGGTCCGCGCCCGGGCCTTTGGTCAAACCGCGCCCCTGCCTGCCGGTACATGAGGTCGGCGCCCTCTCGTCTTCGGCTGCCCACTCTCCCGGTTCTTCTCCAATCTTCGTTCACCGATCCACCTGCGTGGAATCGTTTCCTGTTCAGGTTTCATGGATTTTATGCTTTTTATCTGTTGAATTAGGGCTCTCCTGATTCTTGGCCCAAAGCCCCATTTGATGTCGTGATACTTTTCGTTTTGTATAGATCCTTTCTGGTTTAGAGGACAAGGGATTTGTGCCAATCAATGGCAGTGATCGTTGATTGTTCGTCGATGCGAATATTGAATTCAGTTTGCTCTATGTGATGATATTCGGTGATTCGCGATGGATTTGGTTTCCAGCTGCAAGGTACCTGCTACGTGGTTCTTCAGATTGCCGATTCAGCTGCCCTTATGTGAACTGTTGAATGCGTTACGTATCCTTGTTAGACTATCTGTCGCGGGCTGGGTGAAGGTTATCTCTTTAAGAAACCATATTTAATTTTTTAGTGGAAGACAACCTATTTCAAGGTGAAGCTAAGCACTAACTAAATTAAGGAGGTGCGGTGTTAATTTGGTGGAACCACCAGTCATGTGGCTTCCTGGATGTCACCTTGCATAACTGAAGCTCTATGCCACGTTAGAGTAGACCTGGACATTTGCAGTTTTCCTCCAACACATCCCTGCGAAAGGATCCTAGCTTGACCCTTTCTTCTGTTTACAATTTCTTATGATATTTTGGTGTTCTTGGGCTGCGTGGTGGGATTTTTTTGCCTGTCAGCTGATGATCGGGTCTGAAATTCAAAACGCCGATCAACTGATTAATAGCTTTCATAACGAACCATTTTTTGTTGCATCTGCACCCTGCCCAAAAGTCGGCTCCAATTAATATAAATTTGTGACACATTTATGCTCAAATACTAGGTTTTTCAGTTTTAATATTCTCTTACCCTTTTTAATTATTTTTAGTGCTTGTGCAAATTTGATATATTGATGCTGTGATTGTATTTTCGTAACATTGATGATGCTTTATCATCTTAGAGTTGTATTTTTGTAGGATAAATTGCTACAGTTTCGAATAAGAGAGCTCAAAGACGTTCTCACTCAGCTTGGCCTTTCAAAGCAGGGAAAGAAGCAGGTTTGATGCCTTTTGTGTTTGATCTTGTTACTGGGATCTCATTTGTGCTGTTTAGTCCTGTTCTTTGGATATTAGATGCATTTCTTGGTTGTAACCTGGCAGATATTTCTAGTTTGTATTTGCTGTTTGTTTTTGTTTTGTTTTGAATTAATATTATATGTCCCAATTACCTGGTTTCAGTAAAAAATGTACAACAGTACATAGTCACGGATACTGTTTGATGCTTCCAATTTGCACAGCATCGTACACAGTTTAATATCAATATATTCCAGATGGGGCCTGATTAGACCGGTTAACATTACAAAGTGTGTGAAGTCTATCATTATATCATAGGTTCAGATCACATCACATGTTTGATTGGCTTGAGCATCATCAGTATATATATTGGTGTTTTCCTTTTGTTGAGTCCATTCATTCACTGGTGCTTCATTTTTATTATGATTAATGAGAAAATTTAGTATTCATGCTCCTGTCAATTCATTTTTCAATTTTTTTTTATTTGTTTGTCTCATGTTCTAGGACCTATTTGATCGGATAATAGCCATTCTTTCCGATGAACAAGGTAATCACCAATCTTCTATTTCCATTGTTTAACGGTGCTTATTCATTCTTTTGTTCTCAATAATTGAGTTTGATTTTTTATTTTCTTAAATCATATCAAATCTATTAGCTCTTGATCTATTTTTCATTATAAAACCTATGAGTCTTTTTGAATGATTGCTCAGTTAAAAAAAAAAATTAATTGGAGGGAAGTAAAATTTGTGTCTTTTATTGTTTATTCATTCTTTTTGATGCTTGGATTAACTACTATGCTTCTGTGACCAATTTTTCTAATTAATTTTAATTAGCAAGTGACTACAAGAAGACTTTTACGGTGTTTTATCAGAAATTTTATAGAAATCAGGTTGATAATATTAATTTCGTTGTGACTATTTTACTTTTCTTTGTATAACTGATGCTGGCTAGTTTGCAAGTTTTGACCATAAATTTGGCCCTAAACATGAGCACCCATTCCTTGCCTAAGGATGGATTAATGTTTTTTTTTTGAATTTATGATAAACTGCTTTAGTGACAAATACACATATAAGGGCGAGGTAGGGGAAGATGAGCGATGACACTAAAACAAGTCATCCAAAATAATCTTGCTGTTAATGGTCTGAATGATGTTTTTTGATATAGCTAATTGGTGAAGTTTGATCCATGTAGCCAGCCCCATTTAAATGGGTTTTCAGCTAGTTTGTTGTTGTTGCTTTATTAATTTATGTTTCTTTTGAACCCTGTAAAATGCAGTCTTTGCTTTAGCTGCTATATCCATTTACCACTGATCTTCTCAATTTTTAAAATCACTTATTGTTTCTGTTTTATACTGATCATTTGTGTGGAATTTTAAATCGAGGAACAGGGAACTCGTTTGTAATATCAGTTTCTGTTTTTCACACTTTTTCCTGTCTATTTATAGTCATTCTTGCCATTCTTCCCTTTATGGATTTTTTTGGGTCAAAATGCAAAACAAATCAATTTATTGTTACTTTCACTGCTAAAAAAATATGTTTTTTGCTGTTTTTTTTATTTGTTTCTGTGTTTTGTAATTTTTTTTTTGTTTTTTTTATCTTGTGCAGCGCCCAAGATGTGGATGAAGAAAAATGTTGTTGGAAAGGAAGAAGTTGCAAAACTAGTTGATGATACTTACAGGTTAGATTCACAACATATCAAGTGTTTAGTCTGTACTTGTCGCATATTTAATGTTTAGAACATTCTGCGTGTTTAGTCAAATGTATTTTTTTTCTGTCAACTCCACTAAAATTTCTTGCTCTTGTTTCGTTTTTGATGATATATGTACCCAAATTTCACGCCTTCTTCTGCAGTACTTTGTCTAACCATTTTGTGATTCCTGTCTCAGGAAGATGCAGGTCTCTGGGGCCACTGATTTAGCTTCAAAAGCTCACAGTTTCCCTGAGAGCAGTAATGTAAAATCTGAAGAGGAGAATGTTGATTCTTTTAAGAAGATTCGCTGTCCCTGTGGTATTTTATTGGAGACAGAGCCGATTGTCCGGGTAAATTATACTTAATATGTTATTTTTTCCTGTGTAGGCAGGCATGTGGGTATATGTATGATGTGGGTGAATGAGAGATTGGTATACAAAAAAGCGAACACACTGATAATGGTTGTGAGATAAAGGGAGTTAGGCTCTGTGAAATGTATATACCCACATATTATGTACCATCAGAAAGCAGCTTGCCTCTTCATTTAAGAAGGGAAAATGGGTTAATTTGGGAATTTTTGCTCTTTAATGTATTTCAACCCTCTTATGATATCCTTGTTGACAATTGATTGATATGTGTATTTACATGATGTCTGCCTTCTTGTTAGTTCTTCCCTATAGATATTTCCACTATACCAATTGTCAGCATGGATGCTATAATGCTCACTTCCCTTAATATTTCTTCCCTATTTAAATGGCAGACTAGCTTTGCTGGTTATCCCACATTTTGTGCCTCGCTCCCACACATGTATATCACCCTGCTCTTCAAGGGGTATATCACACTGCCTTTCAATGTCCCATGGCTTGCATCCGGATACATCATGTACACAAAGTGATTGTGCCAAGTTGCATAAGCAGAAAGGGTATGGCACTATAGAAAGCACATGATTGGAAAAAAAATTATTTGCGTGAACTTAAAAATTGCATATGGTACAATGAATTTTGGTGAAGGTGGTTTAAAGATCTTGTTTTTTGTTGTTTTTGCCTGCGTTTGTCCATATGTTATGCAAATCAGTTTTCACTTGTAATCATATTTACTGCACTTCTACTAGGGTCGGTGATCTGAAATGGGTTTCCATCTTGTTTTTGTGATGATTAGTAACTACAAGTGCATATGGGCTGGTATGCTTGTATTGAATGGCCCTGTGTTTCTTCCGGAGCATGATTTTTGTTGTCACCTTGCATATGGGCCAGTGCCCACTTTTGCCAGGGGTAAAATATCCTAATTTTACATGAGCAGAGAGTAATGAACTCTTTGAAAGAGCAGACAGCTGTGCTGAAGATAAATTTAATCCATCCAAAGTGAGACGACTTTGTGAACTCTGCCTTTTAGTGAATGTTGTACAGTCCTGTTTGTGACTGAATTTGTTCTAAACCATTCAGTTGATGTTTACTTGTCTTTTTACCCCATTGCTTATTTCTGCCTCATCTCTGTTTACAGTGTGATGATCCAAAATGCCGTGTTTGGCAACACATTGGTTGTGTTTTAATTCCAGAGAAACCTGGAGATGATCTTCCTCCACTTCCTGACCCATTCTACTGTGACATCTGTCGACTCAAACGAGCTGACCCGTATGCTGCCCATTCTCTTTCATTAAATTCATTGTCTTTAAATTTTAAACATCGTCAAGCTGTCTATTGTTGCAAATGACCTTCAGGCTTTCATAAGATCAAAATGGTGTTTTCGTGATATTCATTTTGACTGGCATTCCATCAGTTTTCCTTTTATATTTTAGTTTCTAGTGTCATTGGTCTGGGGTGCACTTTTCATACCATGGTGTTTTCATAGTTATTTATGGCGCATGACGCACAATGGCGACAGGGGCCTCCGGCGCAAAAGTGCATTGCGACGCGTGGCAATATTAACTTGCGGCACACAAAAGTCATATAATCACACTGAAATAATAACAAATAATAAGTTAGATGACAAAATTATCAGTAATAATAAAAATATAAAAAATTAAAAAATATTTAAAAAATTTAGTAAAAATTTATTTTGAAAAATATCTATTTTTAATAATTAACCATTAGTCATTCAAATAAAAAATTGTTGCAATTCGATTGCGGAAATGATAATAAAGAGGTGACAAGTTTGATGTTGTGCTCGGTTGTAACACCCAATCGACGTGTCACACAAAGTCAGAGGAGGAAGGAGGGGCATCGCTTGACTTGCAAGAGAGTCTTTTGATAAAGTATCTTAATAGGGTTGGTTTAGCCAGTTAAAAAAGGTGCAAAAAAATAAAAAATAAAAAAATAAGATGGCGCACACAGTGCCACACCGCGCCATGGCGCAACATAGTGCACGCCATGGCGCGCCTTTTCAATTGGGCAATTGCGCATGCGTTGCGTGGCACAATGGTCTCTGGCGTGCGCCATGGCGCGTGCCATTAGTAACTATGGGCGCTCTTTCATGCAAATATGTCTATTTATTCTAATTGGCATTTTGATCATGTCTTTGCTCCTGAATGCATACTCTGTCTACTTTTCCATTATTAATTTTTTTGTTATCCATAATTTCTTCATCTCTCATATTGGTTTATATTCTTGATTGTCCAAAAATACTGTGCATTTCTTAAACAGTGAATTTATCAAAATGCTTATGCTAATGGATTTTTGGCCTGCATCCTGTATCACACTCCCACTCAGTTGCACTGAGGTTTGTGCAAACATGAGATGCCTGGTTTTTTAGTCTAATAGTATGGTGGTGTTAGGGATTGTCATCTCGTTGCAAGTCTGGCCTTGCTGCTACTCTGTCTCGGCTTGTGATATCACTCAGCTCCTTGAAATGTGCTAGAATGACATGCATCTTCTTGTTTATCACAATCAAATTGATTATCTCGCAAATGCAGCTATGATGCAGCCTTTCCAATGCTGATTTATTTGCTCCCCTCTGGAATGCGTAGTTCCCACGCATGGAAACCTCTAGACTGGGATGGTCTTGGCAGCGAATGTCTGAAAGCCTCCCCCACTTGTAAATGAAAAAAACATTATAGCAAGGCTCCTATTGTTCTTATCAGACATAGTGTTGTCAAAGGTGCTGCGAGACGCGCCTGGAGCACCTCGCTCCTCGCCCCTGATGAGGCACG
This sequence comes from Viscum album, assembly GCA_963277665.1. NCBI lineage: Eukaryota > Viridiplantae > Streptophyta > Magnoliopsida > Santalales > Viscaceae > Viscum > Viscum album. The sequence goes on from OY728157.1 coordinate 983,939,466, forward strand.
ACGACCTCATTTAGGCGTGCCAAAGGTGCGCCTCTCACGCTTTTCCCTGTGGTGCAAGAGGAGGCCGGTGACGGGAAGCCTCGGCAGAGTCGCGCAAGCTGGCTGGTGATGGGGCTCAGCGGAGCGTTCTCAGAGGGCCGTCGCGCGCAGGGAGGCGGGGCTGGTCAGCGGGGCGCCGGGAAAGCCGCAGAGGAGCAGCGGATGGGAAAGGTTATCGGATGTAACTTGCCTTTGATACCATGTAGAATGGTGAAGTCCCCTACCTCAATGAGAGGTGGAGACATTCTTTTATAGATAGATGAGACTAATTACAAGTCGGAAGAATCCGATGTGGGACTCGAAAATACACTTAACCCAGAAATACAATTAACTGAGTCTGACAAAAATATTGCTGAGAATTATGTATAATTATGTTATTTTACATTGTTCGCGCCTTAGTTTCAAGTGACGCACGCTGCACATTGTGTTCCATCCCCAAGCGACCTTTGCGTCTTATTTAACAACTATGATAGACATCACCATTTTTTTTAGGATTAGGTTTGTTACTATTCCGGGTTTCAAGTATAGATGTTTTTAGGCAGTTTTTCACTCTTTAGTTTGATGCTTTGTTACCTTACTTCTGGAACAAAATCCTGGCTTTCATTTTTAGTCCGCTTTGATAAGATGCTAGCCACCAGAAGGCCACCATGAATCTGTTCCTTTTGTTAATTTACTTTTTGTACAAGGTTCCTCTTTAGGTGAGGGTTCTATCATATGCAACCTTTCCATTATATCCCTTGAAAAGCAGCCTTTTTCAAGACTCAATTTTGCTATGTTGGCCACTAGGAGCAGTCTTTCCCAATGAGTAATTATGTTACCTAAAAGTAGCTGTTAGTTGTCCGTCTCAATGGATGTCAACTTTATTATCTCTCGTGTTTTTTTTTTGTATATGTTGTGTGCTTTTATTTCTTTTGATAATATTAATCCCTTCACTTTTAATATTATTCCATGTACAGTTTCTGGGCAGCACTTGCACATCTTTTATATCCTGTGAAGTTAATTGCCACGGGTGCTCCTGGTGATGGGTCAGTACACCTTATTTTTAATGCAATTTTATGATTTGTAATTGCATATTGTAGTTTAGATCAGCCACCTTTGATTTGAAATATACAAAAGGTGATGCAGGATTGTCCTTTATTTTTTTGCCTCTAGATGCGATGCCTTGGTTTTTTGCTCGTGGATGAAGTTGCAAAGTTAACATTTATTACTGTTAATGTTTCTTTCCGAAACCAATTGAAAACTGAAAGAGTATCATGATAAGGTCTTGTTGTCATTACAATACTTTAAAAAACAACGAACATTTTCTTCATGGACATTTAAAATATGCATGCATGTGAAATGGGGAGATGGGCTTGTCATCCATGGGTCAAAGCAGTTTTGTCTGATACCCAAAAACAATTGGGCTTTGATACAATATTTGGATTTCATTTCAATTTTGTTGTCCATGGATCCTTCAAATATCATTTAATGGATTTATTTTTTATTGTTTGCAAAGGACTTGAACATTTGGTCATATGTTTAGCTTTGAGTCTCAAAATTCTTTTTTTTTTAATGTGCTGTTTTTTACAAAAAGATTCTTTTTTGTCATCATTAATTTTCAATCTTAGAAAGTTTGCTTGTAATGCCATCATGTATAACTTCGTCATTGGGTGATTCTGTATGAATGAGTTTACTTTTTAAATGAACTTGAAAAATCTGTCTGCTTACCCTAGCTGCATGCAAGCTAATTATTTTACCTCGATTCTTGGGGTATGATAAGAAGCCTCTTGTTGCCTTCTAACGATTCATTGGACCCCTTATATTATAAATATGTTGAAGGCGTGGTGTGTTTTTAAAAATTTGTGGATAGGTTGCTTCCATGTCTTATTTTTTTTTGTTGGGTTGTAAATATGGGGATGCATGATGCAAAAATTGTGAATAAATATTTATGCAGAATCATATTTCAATTTTTTTTGGTTCTATTGCTGTTTCCAATTTCCTTGCATGGATTTAACAAACGAGTCTGAACACAAAGTTTTAGGTATTGATGCTGTTCCATTTTAATCCAGCCACATGCTAACCTTGTGTTAGACCGGTGAGGAATTGTTTTAGATGAAACTTTATTATGTTGTCTTTGGTGCTGTTTCTTTTTCATTTGATTTTCTTTATTGTGTTGGACAGTAGTTTTGGTTATTTATTTTACAATTATTCTAGATATGTTCTGAAGCTCTTTTTCTGTGATATACCATGCCTTTTGAGTTCTCTCTGAATATTCTCTCCCATTCTCATTTATGTTTTTGGCTTGCTTGATTTGTGTACTTCTATTGTACTCAGTTTTGTGATCCAATAATGTTTCAGCGGGAACCCCCTTCAGAGTTTGGAAAAAACGTTTCAATTGACAAGAGCGGAGAAGGATCTACTCTCAAAACATGAACATGACATTCAGGTTTGTAATTTTAGTTTATGCATTTTGATGAGAAAGACGAGTCTTGGATTGGGCAGTTACGGATTTGATCCCCCCCCCCCCCCACAAAATTGCATTTATGTTTAGGCTTGGTGCATGCTTATAAACGACAAGGTCCCATTCAGAATGCAATGGCCACAGTATGCTGATCTTCAGGTCAATGGTATGTTGTATTAGAATTTTTAAATGCTCGCCATTTTTCTGTCTTGTTTTTGGGTTGGGTGGTGGCTGCAAGGTGGTTTTTATATGAAGGATGTTTTGTAATTTAATTCTATTTTGACCTGTATTTTATAAATATATCCTACCCTATTTTGTTTTTTGTCTGACCAAACAGGTCTCGTAGTTCGGGCGATTAATAGGCCTGGCTCACAGTTGCTAGGAGCTAATGGGCGTGATGATGGCCCAATTGTGAGTTCCCTCGTGACATTTTTTCTTGAAATGTTTAATGTCACTGTTAGTTGACTTTCCTTTCTTTGTCAGATCACTTCATGTACCAAAGATGGAATTAATAGGATATCTTTAACAGGATGTGACAGTCGCACATTTTGTTTGGGGGTAAGAATAGTAAAGAGGTGCACTGTTCAACAGGTAATTCTGACTTTTTAATGATTCATTTCTTTGTTGATCGCTGCACATTTTCTGTCAGCCACGTTTTTACGGATTTAGCCTTTTCTGCTGTGTGATTGTTAGTTCATTTCCAATTTTTTTTTCCATCGCTGATTTTCATTTATTTCTTTTAGTATTTATATATTTTTTGAGGTCCAGTTAACTTTTTTATTGCCAATTTGTCAATTAATATTATATTTGCGGTGCTACCTTTGATTTTTGGGCCCACTATTAAATATGAACATAATGATGAATGGTTTTGTTGCATTGTTATTGATTTGAGTGTGTTTGTGTTATTACCATACAATGAGATCAAAATCATTTTTCTGTATAAATCTTGTGCTCTCAATCAGGAGTCTTTTTTTGATCAGTTGTTGCTTTGTCTTGCTTTTTTCAGATTCTTAACTCAATCCCCAAGGAATCAGATGGTGAGTCTTTTGAAGACGCCATTGCTCGTGTTTGTCGTTGCATTGGTCCCGGAGCTACTGCAGGCACTGCAGATAGTGATAGTGATATAGAAGTTGTTGCAGATTCATTTTCTGTGAATCTACGTTGCCCTGTGAGTAACATACATTGTCCTCTGTAAACATAAATTATTTAGCTACTCTGTGATATGGCTTTTTTTTGGACTGCAGCTAGAAGCTTAAAAATTCCCATGCCTGGATGTCCGCTTTTCGGTCTCTTTGATTCCAAATTATTCTGAATGTAAATTTTTTAATTTTTTTCCCAATTATATAATATAACGGTAAATTGAAGTTATCTTATAATTTAGTTAGATATGACAACCAAATATTTATCGTAAAATATCACAGAATAAATTTTATGAAGATATGATCCTTGTAGAAGCAATGGAACCAGAAACCTTGGCTCTTGGGTGTGGTTGAATCCCTCTATTTATACATCAAGATGAGGGATACATGACTCGAGATAGATGGGAGATTCAAAATTTAAACACACGGGATAAGAGGGTAGGATGGACCTGGCCAAACTCAATGGACCTGGACATACCCATGTACTAGATACATAACTTGCACTTGTGATCTGATTGATAAGATGCAAGGCATAATGTTGTTTCATCTTTCTTTTGTCCGTGTGCTACAAGACTTGTTATGGGTATTTCTTGATTTGCCAACTGTCTAAGCTGTCTTCTCAAAATTGTTAGATGTTAACTTTGTTTTGATCAACCCTTTGTATCCGGGATTTATGTCTAATGCTGGGTGCACATGATTTTGGTTCATAAAAATTGCATTCAATTATTCTTTTTACATTTTGCTTGTTTTTTCATTATTCAAACCATGTTTCTTATTTACATGACATCAGATGAGTGGATCAAGAATGAAAGTTGCTGGAAGATTTAAGCCATGCGTTCACATGGCTTGCTTTGATCTTCATACCTTTGTGGAATTGAACCAACGTTCAAGAAAGGTGAGCAATTAGGCTTTGAGCAGCCGGGCTAGAGCTGGGAGGTTTTGTATTCCTTGTAGTTCTGTGGTGGTATTCTTAATGTGTTTAAAAGATCACTTGTACTGTTGCAGTGGCAATGCCCCATTTGCCTGAAGAACTACTCGTTGGAGCATGTCATTATTGATCCATACTTCAATCGCATCACATCCATGGTATGAAAACCAATCTTTTGATTCGCTCAGATTTTGGGGTTTAGCATGTGTATTTTGCATTAATCGTTTGTGTTGGGCAGATGCACTATTGTGGAGAGGATGTAACAGAGATTGAGATAAAGTCGGACGGTTCTTGGCGTCCCAAACCTGGTACTGTAACCGGCGAACTTAGTCAGTGGCACTTTCCTGATGGTTCTCTTTGTGTCCCCACCATTGAAGTTAAACCGAAAGTGGAAGGCCTCAAGCCGATCAAGCAGGAAGGAGTGTCTGATGGTCATACCAGGTTGAAGCTTGGAATAAGGAAGAATTGCAATGGATTATGGGAAGTCAGCAAACCAGAGGATAACTTTCTTCCTTCTGAAAATGGGTTACAGCATAGGTGTGAAATCAATGACGGCGCAAAGGAAATCCCAATGAGCAGCAGTGCTACTGGAAGCAGCGAGGACGGTGAAGATGCTAGTGTAAACCAGGATGGTGATGGAAATTTTGATTTTGCTGCTGAAAATGAGACTGAACTCGACTCTGGTCCTTTGAATGCTGACCAAATATATCGATCTTCACTCCAAAATCCCCCGGTGACGCCTTTCATTGTTCTGAGTGATTCTGAAGAGGAAAATGTCATGGTTTCATCCACAAGTGTTTACCTGGACAATTTAACTGTTAACAAGAACAATCATGCTGTTGCTGGAGGGGTCCCTTTTGCTGCTGCTCCTGGAATTTCAGATCCTTATGTAGAAGACCAATCTGCTGGGAATGGCAGCAACCCATGCATGGGCCTTTTTGGTGCCAATGACGATGATTTTGGGCATCTCTGGCCACCGTTACATCCCCCGGGCAGTGTGCCAATAGCACCTAGTTTTCAGTTGTTTGGTTCGGATCCAGATGCCTCAAATGCTTTAGCTGACGTGCAGCATGATCCTATCAACTGTTCGACATCAATGAATGGTTTTACCATGGATTCAGAGGGTGCGATGGGATCTGGCCTAGCCCTGGATGTGGCTGCTGGTCATGCAAACTGTGATGCCAGTGATGGCTTAGTCGACAACCCTTTGGCGTTTAATGGCAGCGACCCTTCCCTTCAAATATTTCTTCCCACAAGGCCATGTGATGTATCAGCACATTCCGGGTTTCGAGATCACGTTGACATGGCAAACGGCATTCGCTCTGAGGATTGGATGTCTCTTAGCCTTGGAGGCAGCGGCGGGGGTCATCGTGATTCTGAAGCTGCAAATGGAATGGATTCAAAACAGCAGGCGCCATCCAATGACGTTACAATGGGCTCCTTAGCGGACACCGGTAGGTGCCCTCTTAATTTTGCTGTCAACCATTCCAGTCAAAATGATCATCACTGTTGTCTTTCCCTTTTCTGCAGCATCTCTGCTTCTTGGTATGAACGATGGGAGATCGGAGAAGGCAAATGGGCAACGGTCTGACAGTCCGTTCTCGTTTCCTCGCCAGAGACGTTCCGTAAGACCGAGGTTGTATCTTTCGATCGATTCAGATTCCGAGTAAGGGTATTGAACTGTGTTTTCGTGACGTAACCTTGGAGAGGCATCGCATATATATCTTATGCCCCCACGTTACTGATTACTTGATGAGAGGCCTTGTTAAGTGGATTGGTGTTTTATATATTCCCAGTTTCTGTAGGATGGGTGGTGCTAAACGCTGCTTTATCTTGAATCTGGGAATGTCAGATGCGCTGGGGGCAGCGACAGCTGGCAAAGTATGCTGGACCGTTCTCTGCTGTAAGGAATGTGGCGATGCCAGCTGGATGATGGAGGAGCTTCGGGTTGGGCGCAATGCGGTAGGTGCATACCTTCTGTGTGGACGGGGACCAGTCCAGCAAGATTTTGCAACGGTAAAGTATGTAGAGCGGGCGATGCCTTTGGCTTTTGTTGTGATATTTTCTTTAAGGTGGGGCGGGGGTAGTCTTGTAAATAGAATCATCTTTTGGATGATATGATTGATTGGATGATGGTATATATTTTTCCCTTCGGGTGGTGGTTAAAGAATTGCCGGTTGCTCTGTTTTAAGTTTAATTCAAATTCAATTGATTGGTGGAACGGGGAAGAAACAGAAATGAAATAATGGTTAATCCTTGAACCAAAAATGTCATTGCCAATAACACATACATAAGTGGCAGAAAGAAAGATAAAAGTCTGCCTGCTCCGCCCGCCATTATTGAACAGCCGAGCATGTGCTGGGGTGCCTGAAACTCTCGCATCCTGGGCAATTATGCAAGCTTTCATGAATATAAATATCACAATCAACGCAAAATCGCTGGCTGCATTTCGGGCAACAAACACTGAGACTAGGTTTACCTCCTGAGACAAAACCATGGGCAAGGTAAATTTGTAAGCAATAAGAGTTCAAGAGGATCAATAATTTTTTTTAATAATTTGTTGAAAATGAAAGACATGAAAAACATGCTAACTAATATGAATGCGTTCACAGGATGATCCCCAACACGAACCAGACCCGTGAGCCCGGATTGTAACCTCTAATGTTTGGTATACGAAGCCAGAGGCAAAGAAAACAGGAAACAGGGAGAGAATGTGAGTATCCTAGCAAGTGAACCAGATGATGCACTATATTAATCCATTGTTAATGATTTTGGATTGGAAGTGTTCGATATCACTTACTGCAAACTGCTTATAACACTCACACTTTTAATGAACAGTTTGAAAAAATAAGTGGAGTTTGTTCTGTTTTTGAAAAAACCCCTACAATTGATTTTCAGTATAAAACCACTTAAATAAGTCTCGCAGAAAAACGCTTTTTTAATAGACAATCCGGAAACTCTTTAAAAGAATCGCTCATCATAAGTGATGAGCATTATAAGCAGTTTTCATTAAGTGTTGTCAAACGGAGCCTAAAACAAGGAGGGGCAATCATCCACAAAAGACACCATCAGAATTGTATGCGTCTTACTGCAAAACTTTCAAACCCAATTTATTGAAATACTTTACCAGGATTCAAAAGACTCTGCTGGCAACCAAAGCACTCTTTCGATAGCTTCGGGAAAAGATTATTCTGCGACAATGAAGGCACTTCATCGAAGAGCGGTATTGGGAAGAGATGATGATACGACCTTGCTAAATGAGGAGAAGAAACAAGTGTCAACCCGCATATACAGCACTCGGTGGGAAGCTCGCAGACACGAGCTTTACATCTAGGGCAAGTGTAGCCTCCACCCACTTTGGCTTCTTTATGGCATGAACATATTGACACGACACCCTCTGCTGCTCTTTGAGGAAAGCCCATCTTTATTAAACTAGAAACTGCAAATTCTGCTATTGCAGGAGGTGGGGGGGCATGTTCCAGCAGCAGCTCTTTGAAATGGGACTGCACAAGAAAATAAAAATCAATTACATGAATCACACTTACTAACATGGACAAAAATACTTTAGGGCTCCATTTGATAGAACTTATTGACAGCCACTTACAACACTTTCACTGATGATGATCAGATGGAAAAAATAATTGGTACTTGTTTTGTTACTGAAAAACACTTAAATAAGTGGAAGAGAAAAAATACTCTTTCAATGAGTAATCCGAAAACAGATATGTAAAATCACTTATCATAAGTGATAAATGCTGCAGGCTTCGATTCAGAGCATTTATTGAAAACTGCATATACCACTTACCACTTATAACTGCCTTTGCACAAATGTTTCTTGTTTATTGAAAAAGTGCTTTTATACCTCTTATTTAAGTGATTTTCTTCTGAAATGTAAGTATAGGTGTCTTTTACATACAAAACACAAAAAATAAAGGTGCTATGAGGGTCCGTTTGACAACAATTATTGAAAATTGCTTATAGCATCACTTATGATGAGTGCTTCTGCTATGGTGTCTCCAGATTGTTTATTGAAAAATTGCTTTTCTGATATAACTTCACATGTTTTTCCATTAACAGAACAAACAGTCCTTAATCTTTCAAACTGTCATAAATGAAAGGTCCATTTGACAGTACCTTTCAATAAGTGTTTCCAGACTGAAAATTGAAAAATCCTTTTCCAACACTTATTGATTGGTTTTCTTCTGAAAAATTTAAGTGCAAGTGTTTTCTCAGAAACAGAAAAAACACCAATTATTTAGTCAAACTGGTTATCATAATTGATAAGTGTTATAAGCAGTTTTTAGTAAATGTTGTCAAAATGACCCAAGCAGTATTAAATAAGTGCTGTCAAACAGACCCATGAGCAGTTTTTATTAAGTGTTTCCTGGGTATTTTCATAACACTGGGATCAGCAGCCATCCCCAAATGTATGTTGCAAACCTCAATTATTTTTCCCTCCCTTCCAATTCATGCTATGAAAAAGGCTTAAGTTCAAATCCCATGAAGATGAAATTGGAACATTTTTATATAGCGAGGCTCTCAAAACAGTATGGGACCCACCTCATCTAATGCAACGGAATACACTCCCCCAGTTTCTTGGCAGAGATGCTTGCATATGAAGATCTCTGCGGAGAGGCCAATAACTGAGCACCTTATTTTAGATTTCTTGCATTTCTGAATGCTTTCCATTATATCTCCTGGATCACATGTACTCAGAGCTGAGTATAAGATCAAAACTTCACGGTGACCGTACGAAGGTATTTGACTTAGAAATCCATGGACAAGATCCAAGGCATTTTCGAGGGAGGCATCACCGGAGCACTCCAACTTCCCCATTAAGGCTTTGACATGGGAATCTGGGCTTCCACCGAGATCGGTTAATAAGTGGCAAACCCCGTCTTTTATGGTCACAAGGCCAATTTGGCTGAGTGGGTTCTGGTCAAAAAACTCTCTAACAAATACCTCAACGTGTTTCACAACCACAGCCATGCGGCTAGGACGGAAATCCATCTCTGAAGCTGCCTGTCAAGTTATCAAAAGGTAAATAAATGATCACACCAAAAATCCTTTTATCCATGTGACAATGAGTACTTATGTAATTGATTGAAGGGGCGTAAAGATCCTGCGCAAGTTGTTTGGTGCTCCGTGCCGTCAATCTAAATGAGGAATATGCCTCAGGAAACATTGAAACAGTTTCAAGCAACTTCAGATTCCTGATGAAGTATGCAACTAAATTAACTAAATTTTCAGAAAAAAGCTTGAATTTTAGAATCTCATTTAAAGCAATTTCAAGATGGGTAAGTTTTGCTCAAACCTAAAACAGGGAAAAAAAAAATAATTGGGATAGGCAAAATGCACTCTCAATCATTCATCACAATTGGATAAGCCGATTGCCCACATCCCATTCAGTAGTTTAACAAATTAGATTCCTTCGTTAGCATAACTAACAGATGATGCAAATCACAATCAGTAAATATGAGCTTGAGAACCTGCAGTTAGCAATCGAATATCCACAGAGATAAGTATTCAGTTTCCAGTCAATTTGGCCATTGCACCAGCTGATTAAACAGGAACCATACAGAAAGAAAGAAAAAGGAACATTAGACAACACAAACATGTGTGCGGAAACCAATTTTCATACCCTTGAGAGATCAACAACTACATAGAGATAGCGAATGAGGCCCTTCTGGATCCGAGCTGCAGGTGCAGCGGAGGCAAGTGAGCGAATGCGTCGCCTGTACTGGGAATGGTAGAGGGCCTTATTATCGATAGGGCGAAGTAGTCCAGACTCATCTTCTTGAAGTGATTCCCAGGATCTCTCATCCGCATAAGCCCTCTCCCACGCATCCAGGCCCCTACCGGTTCCTTCTTCCTCGTCGTCATCGTCGTCTTCTTCGCCTGCTCTTCTTTCACCCGCGTTGGAATTCATACTTCCCTTCACTATTGAGACAGTAGTTACAGAAACGACGGCTGCCAAGAGTTAAACTGTGGTTAAATAAGCAAATATTTATGTAAGTTCGCAATAAATCATCTTAAATTTTAGTTATTTTAAAGATATTAAGATAATTGAAAACCAACAATGTTTTATGACATTTATATTAGCAAAATTACTTTTATTAAAATTTATTTAGTTAACCCTAATCTTTTTTATTTAGTTTAATAAACCCCTCCAAAGTATATCACATTAAAAAGTAAGACTTAAAAAAAAGGTTTTATAAAAAAAGAAAATTTAAAATCGGGTTAGGGTTTCAAATATTTTAAAAAATGGATTTGGTAATGCGTGGATGTTATTCACGTTTTTACCTTTGGCGAGGAGGCGTGAACCCCGTCCGTGCTTCCCATGCAACCGATACACGAGATATGTGAACGAGTTCATCCCTCCCGACGTGTGAATTCTATATGACGACCCCTCTCATTTTTCTCATTTCCCCATCTTATTTTGCACTTAAATTCCGATGGATTGATTTATCTTTCTTAAGTTATTATTTCCAGACTTTGGGTGGGAAAATTTTCTTTTTTACAACCTTAAATTTACATTTGGTTCACTTGTTTTGTTTAAATGATTTATTTATTTAAATAGCATGACTGTATGAATATATAATTTGAGTTATATGTTCTCTGTATAATGTAGAATATGCTGAATATTTTAACAAATTTAAATATGATCTTTGGATAATTTAAATTGCGTTGAATTATTATTAATTATGTATAAAATAATATTATTTGTATTTAGGAAGATATAATTGCTTACAAAAATGTATATATATAATTATATTTTAAAATATTAATAACTACATTTGAATACACACACAATATTATATAGTATATTTAAATTAAAATGATTTTACAATATATTATTGGATATATAGATAAATAAAATTATTCTAGCTAAATATTTTTTAAAAACCGTACTATTAATAATATTCTGTGAATAATGTTATTAACTTTATTTGAATATAATTATATAGATATTATATTATTTATCATATTAAATTTAATTAAATTTATAATATCTTATTCGATATATATTTAAATAATGTTATTTCCTTTAATGAAATTAAAAAAACACTATTAATAATATTTTTTAAAAAATATATATTTTTTGTACATAAACCCAACCCCCCATACAAGTCATGCTCTTACCGATATAGCACCCCCTACCACAACGGTTACTTCGACCCCGAGTCTCGATGTGACCCGTGGAGAACTGGGTAAAACTGTCGTCGACCACCGACTTCTCAGTGAACACCATGGTAAATTTGTTACGGGCATCATTACGGACCTTCCGACCAACCAGCACGTGCCACATGCGACTGGTTTCGGGGCACCCCGACGGGGGTGCCGACGATGCGACTCGAACACGAGATCTCACCACCGTCCACCAGCGACGTAAACACAAAGCTGCAATCTAGGGGTCAAAAAATAAAAAAAAGTAAAAAATTAATTATAAATAAATAATTTTATGAGTAATTATGTGTAAACTAAAAATATTTATATTTTGGAAAATATGATTACTTACAAAACTGTATATATATAATTATATTTAAAAATATTAATAACTACTTTTGAATGTAACCATGTATATATATAATTTTATTTTTACACTTTAATTTAAATAAATGAATAATATAATACCAGTTATAAAAATATAAATAATATCATTTTCATTAATTAAATTAAAAAATAATACTAATAATATTTTTAAAAAAATATTAATTATATGCATATAATATTATGAGTAATAATGTATAAACTAAAATGTTTTATATTTTCAAAAATATAATTACATAAAAATGTATAGGTATAATTATATTTAAAAATATTAATAACTACTTTTGAAAATATTGTTATTCATATTTAAAAAACATCATTGAATACAAAAATGCTTATCATTAATTAAATAATATATATACATTATATTATTTGAATATAATATTTTAAAAATATTACTGTTCATAACTGTATAATAATATATCTAATTATACTTATAAATATTATTATTGTTGGCCGGACTGAACATCACAAGAGGGGGGCGGGGGGGTGAATTGAGCTTTCAATTTAAAATTTATGTTTAAAATCAATTTTAAATCCCCTCAAATAAAACCACCTAGTTGACAAATACTGTAGATACAAACAATTTAATGCTTTGAAATAGTTTCTCAACGGTCCGATCAGAACCTAGCTAAAACTAATTTGAGATCGATTCAACTTTTGAAAGTATTTTACTCACACCAAATATAATACATCACATATAAATGTAAATATCAAAGATTTTATTTGCAAGTCATAGTTTAGAAAACAATGAGTGAAAAATAGAGTAAGAAAAGAAATAAGAAAACATATCGAAATATAAAACAAGGGGTTTGATTCCAAGCTGGAACTTAATCGTCTCCACTTGACAGTTACTTGTTACCAAACACGTTTATTAAATCTTAATAAACTTATCCACAACCTAGATCGAGTTTTACAGATACAACTGCACACAGGGCTGTCCAGGCTACAACCAGTCTCTTCCACAGTTATCTGTAGGATAACAAATGTAAAAAAATAAGGAAAGAGTATCCAACACTCTTCAATACAGTGCAAGAGCATGTCCTAATGGATATACAAAGTAATATAAACACAGCTTGAAAGTAAACTAAAAGCAGAAAGCACGCAAAGGGGTGAAAAGAGTGTTCTAAAGCACCACAATCTCTGATCAGCTTTAGTTGATCAATTGTTTTTAAACCCGTTATTGAAAAAGCTTCAAATGAATCTTACATAGAGAATCAGAAGAATAAAATGTTGTGGAAGCACACAATGAAGTAGACAGTTTGATCTTAGTATTTCAATATTTGTCTTTGTTGCACACAAACCTCCTTTTGTCCATGAGTGACTCTTCTTCTTAAAGAGAAAACAACTTCTCTAATTAGCTGTTGTAGAATATTCATAAAACAATCCTTGTATTTATTACTCTGATATGACATTCTTAAATGCTCCGACTTCTCAGTAAATGCTCCAAAATACAGCCATTGAAATTTAAAAATTCCTCACTGCTTGAATTAGACACAGTTACCTCATCTTTATTTAGGCACAATCACTTTGGATTGCAATCACTTTACTTTGTAGTTACTTCATCTTAAAGTCACTTGATCTTGTGGTCACTTGACATGGTCACTTAATTCCTTCATGCGGCCACTTAAGTCCTTCATGCGGTAGGTTCAACACTTAGCCAAATTTCACTATTTATCTGCATGATCGATTGAAGTCTTCTTACGGTCACTTGAATCCTTCACGCGGTAGGTTGAATCCTTAGTACAATCACTTGAACACTTCATGGAGTCAGTTCAGTGTTCGTGTAGTCAGTTCAAGACTTAAAAGAAAATTTTCTCATCTGAAAAACAATTACTTGTTTGTTAATGCGGTCACTCGAACTTCCTCTTATGACAACTTCCACATGGTCACTTAGCCTTCACAACCATTGGACTTTTTCACGTGGTAGGTTGATACGACCACTTCAAGACTCTATTTTAATATTTTTTCCAAAAAAGAATTTGACTATAATAAGACATAAAATTCATTAATAACATAAGAAACATGATTTGTGAGCATTAAAAAAAGAAGTCGCTGGACTAAGCCAATAATCTCTTCTTTTTTGATGGTCACAAATCACGATAGATTAAATCTTGATCAAAAATAGAAATAAAATTGAACTAAAACCATTCAAGAAAGAATATTATAAACTACCAATTTTACTCCCCATTTTAGGATTATAAAAAAGTATACTTGAGTTAATTTGAAAAGCTAATGTAGACATCAAAAAGACATTAGATGATGTAGTCAATAATTATTAAAAACAAAAACGATAAAGAGCAACAAATGAAGGAAACAAAAGATTTCATTTATAATTCAAAAAGGAATATGAAATCCCCATCAGACACTCTAATCATAATTAAAATCTAAAACAACATCTTTGATGCTAGAAGAGAGAATATGAGCTTTCCCTTCGTATGTGGAGGGTGAGACAGAAGGTGTGGGATGTGGTGAGGATATGTGAGAAGGTTCATGAATAACATTACGTCTAGAAATAGGGTGAAGATGCGAATAAATTTTCTAAGAGAAAAACCAAAAGTATTAGCAGAGGAAGTGGTAGAGGTAAGAGCTAAAGTAATAGGAAGACCAGGAGGTTCCAGGATGACAATATTGGCTGCATAGAGATAAGGATGAACCAGTCTGGTGAAGTCTTGCACAGCTCGGGATCCATGTTCCATGACTTGCAAATAGAATTCTTTGTTCTCCAAAAGGCTTCCAAAGTATGAGTGGTAGTCTTCAATCTCTCAACTTGAGTCTTAAAGGCATGATTCAGAGGAGGCATTCTGAGATCACTGGCTAAAGATAAAAAAATAGTCTTCAGATATGAATTGGTGAAAACTCTGCTAAGATAGAAGTCAATAGCTCTTCTGATAGTGGATTTGTCTCTTCCATCTTACTTTACATCAATTATGACCAACTCCAAGGTTTTTACAAAATGTGTTCGAAACCCCTCAAACACCATTTCTCTGGTCTTATGAAACTCATCCAAAACTACTTTAAATTCATCTTTCATAAGATATCTGATCTAATCTTCATTGATAGCACTAGGCAAGGAGTAGGTGATGCAAAAGGAGCAGCAACAGCTGAGGTTGATGGATGAAAAAATATTTAGAAACCTATGATATAACTTCAACATCATATACTGGAGATTTTCTTGTAAGGATCCAACTTGATCTCTCATATCCTCAATCTCATTTTTCATCAAATATAGCTTGAGATGAAGCTTTGGTTGAGATATGAAAAAAGTGACTATCCTTGAGATGTCATATTCTTTGATGGGTCCAACTGTCTTCCCAAAACCAATGAAGATATCTTTCAAAAAACCAGTGAGATCAAATTTGAACTCATTCAAATCTTCCTTAGTCCCAAAGAATGAAAGATCATAAGGAGGGATATGTATGGATTTATTGGGAGCATGATCCCTACCATTCAACTCTTCCTCAATCATTATAGGATCCGATCTCATGGATTGGACCACTGGTGCTACATTGGTTCCTTCTTTAATTTCTTTAGTGAGAGTAAGGACAAACATCTCTTCAAGAATTTGATCAACTGTTGGTTTGGTAGGATATACTTCAAATTTTTATTAAAGATCTATATCAGCAATTAGATACCATTTAAGAGCTCTATGAGAAAATATATGTAAAGTCCACCATGTTTAGGTGGACTGCCTCCATGATCACTACTATCATCAGATCCCCCCAAGGAGTTTCTTCCCTTCTACTTAGCCTTGGAGTACTTCCAATAACAGGAATCCAGGTAGAATATTTTTCACTACCATATTCACTTATTGAAGTTTCATTCAAGTCACTATCCTTCCATTATATATCATTAGAAATATCATTCATTGATACCTCAATATCATTAAAATCCTCATCAATCAACTATTATTCTTGAGAGGGAAAAGATTGAGGTGAACCAGAAGATCCAACAGATATAGAAATAAAGGGAATTTTATCATCCTCAAGTGTTTCTTCAATTCCTATTCTTCAACTTCATCCTACTCATATGAATAAAATAAAATCTCATTAGGTTTTAAACCTATATCCACTTTGTTCCTCGGTTCTATTAGATCCTTGACAAGATTAAACTTGTCATAGATTTTCTCATTATCTGCTACCCATACTCTCTTCTATGGGTTCTAGTTGAACTTCACACACCTATAAATCTTCTGATTTAGAAAAAAACCACCAAAGTAAATTAATCTCCCCCCTCATGAACAATCCTTTATACTCCAGCAGATCTGAGATGCACTTGGGACATGATAATGAATTAAATCCGGAGGAGGGCTTGCAAAACTCTGCCATGTGCCTCATAATATACCTCAACAGGCTTATCTAAAATCCATTATTCATCAAATAGAGTAAAAATAGATCCCGATGCCTTAAGATACTAAAGTCCCTTTCCTGGGACTAATCATACATTGGATAAAATTTACTAACAATCTACATTCCCCATCTAATTCTACAACATTTAGTCTTCTCATAATTTTACTTCCAGTTAGCTCTACAAGAGAATCCTTAAACTCACAGTGATCATAATCAATGGGATATGAACTTTGATAATCCTCATACTCTCCTATATAAGGTACATTTAGAAATTTATACCACAAATTCAAAGAAAATAGTAATTTATCCCCATTTACAACAGTTCAAATAATATCCCTTTAATAACCAGTGTAAAAATCCATATCTACATAGAAATATTTAACTAGTTGAGGATAAAATGGGTTACCATTTTTCTTAAACCAATAACCCCACCCTTACCTCTAAATATATTTCCAAACCAAGGATTCTCTCGATTATAGCCACTCAACATACACTTCTTTTTTTGTACAAATAGAATGATCCAAAAAATTAGGGTTGCAAGGCTTAACTGAAGAACTTGATCTAGCTTGGATTTTATTTGATTTCTTTGAAGGATGTGAAACAACAGGAGATGTGACTTCATGATCTATTTTCATTCAGACCATTCTTCTACTTTGATTTGAAACTCTGGAGGCCCGAGTTTAGTTTTGAAAAAAGAAAGGGTTTGGAAAGGAGATATTCAAAATATACAACATCTAGGGATTCAAAAGAGAAATAGATAGGATATGTTTTGATTCAAATTCCAATTCAAGATTAATTAATCATTTTAGGTATTAATAAAATAAATAAATTAAAAAAATATCACCTGAATAATTAATTAAAATTCAAACAGATATAGTATTTTAACTGAGTTTGTGACATACTTGTGGTAAATTAAACAAGTCATGTTTAGTATACTTACCACATGATATGCCTTGCAGTAACTTAGAGGGATAACTGTAGTTTAATTGACCACATGACCAAAGTCTCACAGTTACTTAACCGACCATGTGAACAAATTGTCAATATTAGTTAATTGATCGAATGAAATTCACTTGTTACCAGAGTACAAAAAATCATCGGATTACACTTAAAACAAGAGAAAACTTAATAAACACAAATGTTAAGTAATATAATACAAATAATAAATAAGCAATCTTTAAGATGATGAATTAAATAAATATAAGGGATAAGAACTGAAAAGAGATATCTAGGAATAATTAATCATTCATAATTAATTTATGATATAATTCAATATTTTTATATTCAAATTATTTGTAAATATATCAACAAGGTGATGTTTAGTGCCAATGAACTCAAGAGTAATATCACCTTTTTGAAAATGGTCTCTCAAAAAGAGACGTATTATATCAATGTGTTTAGTCATGGAATGAGATGCATAATTATTAGAAATATTAATATCACTTGTATTGTTATAATTTATAGATAAATGTTGGAATTAATATCCACAGTCTAGTAATGTGTGTTTCATCCACAAAATTTCTACACAACAACTGTCATCAGTTATGTACTTAGCTTTAACAGTAGATAATGAAAAAAAATTCTTCTTTTTTTACTACAATAATAAACTAGAGACCTTTCAAAAAGATGACATGTTCCATAGGTTCTTTTCCCATATAGCTTACAACCACTAATATCCACATTAGAATAACTAAATAATTCAAATGTATGGACACTAGAGTAGAACAATCCAAATTTGGTTGTATTTTTGAGGTATTTGAAAATACTTTTATCAACATTTAAATGAGATTCCTTAAAATTTTCTTGAAAATAGGTACAGATACACACACTAAACATAATATCAGGCCAATTAGTAGTTAATTATAGTAAAATTCTAATCATACCTCTATAAGTAGTCTGGAAAAATGATTTTCCAGTTTCATCTATGTCTAGCTTATAACTTGTACTCATGGGAGTATCACCGCCTTTAGTGTTATCCATACCAAAACATTTTAGAAGATCCTTTTTATATTTACTTTGATTTAAGTCAATTCTATATTTGTTCTAGAAAATTTAAAAACCAAGAAAGAACTTTAATTTACCCATTAAACTCATTTCAAATTCATTTTACATCATTTTATAAAATTTGATACATAAGAAGTTTTTGGATGATTCAAAAATAATGTCATCAACATATATTTGAACTACTAAAGCATGATATGATTTTTTTTAAATAGAGTAGGATCTTCTATTACTTTAGAAAATCTATTTGAAATCAAGAAGGATCTAAGCTTATTGTACCAAAATTTAGGATCCTCTTTTAAACTATACATGGCTTTAGAAAGTTTAAAAAAATGATTCATAAAATTAGGGTTTTGAAATCTAGGAGATTGATCAAGAAACAATGCCTCAACAATATAACCATTAAGAAATGAACTCTTAACATCCATTTGATATAGTTTTAAGTTTAGATGTGCAACATATGAAATCAGTATTCTAATGGATTCAAGTTTAGCTACTGGTGAAAAGGTTAATTCATAATTAATACCATCCTCTTGACTATAACCTCATGAAACCAATATAGATTTGTTTCTAATAATTATGCCAGACTCATCAACCTTATATATATATAACCACTTAGTTCAGATAGTTATGTTGTGTCTAGGTCTATCAACTAATTCTCATGATTTATTTATTTCAAATTGATTCATTTGTTCTTACATAACTATCACCTAGTGATCATCATTGATTAATTGATTGATGTTTTTAGGTTCAAGATGAGAAAAAAGGATTAATGCTTAACTTGGTTTCTTAGTGAGGCTTAGGTTTGAGTATCTTTATCTAGGTCTCCTACAAAAACATCCAGAGGATGAGTTTTGAGGGTTCTAATGGTTCTAAGAATAGAAGTACTTGGTTATTACAAGTCTTATTCTAAGTTAGAGAGGTCTTGATGGTCACTTCTAGAAGATTTATCAGGTAAATCAGTAGCAAGGCCATAATATTTATAGGAATTATTGGTATACAAATTTGATATATCATCCTTAAGGTAATCTATATCAGATTTGGGTTCATTTGGATCTATCTCATCAAAAGTGGCACGAAAATATTCTTCCACAACTTTAGATTTTTTTATTAAAGAATCTATATGCTTTACTAGTGGTTGAATAACCAAGAAAAATCCCTTCATATCTTTTTTTTAAAACTTTTCTAGATCATATTTTTGTATTTATATTGAAGATTTTGCATAAAAAAGTCGAATGTAATTTACTCTAGGTTTTCTATCATTTCATAACTCATATAGAGTCTTTTTCAAGATAGTTCTAATAAGAACTCTATTAATTACATAATAAGATGTGTTAATAGATTCATCCCAAAAATATATAGGTAAGTTATATTCACTAATCATAGTTTGAGAAATTTCTTAAAGAGTCCTATTTCTTCTTTCAACAACCCCATTTTGTCGAGGTGTTTGAGGTGTAGAGAAATTTCTAGTATAGCCATGTTGTGAGAAGAGAAATTCAAACTTTTGATTCTCAGATTCTCAACCATGATCACTTATCAAATTTTTGATGGTGAGTCCACTAAGGTTCTCTAATGATTTTTCATATTTAGAAAAACAAGAAGGAACTTCACTTTTATGAGCTAGGAAAAATACCCATGTATATCTTAAATAATCATCAACAATTACATACACATAGTGTTTTATTTATAAACTAGAAACTCTAGATGGTCTAAATAAATCCATGCAAACCAATTCTAGTGGTTGATAGGTAGAAACCTCTTTTATTGATTTGAAATATATTTTATGTTTCTTTCCATTTTAACTGGGATTTCATGCTTTGTATTTGGGGAATTCTAATTTTGGTAGATCCCTAACTAAACCTTTATTATTTATATTTATAAGTGATTATTTATTACAATGACCTAGTCAACAATAATGCAACCAAGATTCTCCATGAAAGACACTTAAACAAGAAACATTTTTAGAAAATAAAGAATATAAATCAGCAGTATAAAAATTATTATTTCTCAAAGCAGTAAATATTAAAACATACTTAGAATAATAAATTTTACAAGTATTGTTTTCAAACTTAACATTAAAATTATCATCACATAACTGAGAAATATAAGAATACTATACTTTAGGACATGAACAAATAATACTTTATAAATAAAGACAGATTCAGAGTTATCGAATTATCCAATTCTAATAATATCCCCTTTTGAATTATCACCGAATGTGACATGTCCACCATCTAATTTTACAAGGTTCTTGAAGCTTAAATAGTCTCCAACCATATGATCAGGACATCCACTATCCAAAAACCACAGAATTTTACTGGAGTTTTTAAAACATTTTCCCTAAAAATAATAAAATAAGAAATGACTTTGGTACCCAAAGTTTATTGGGTCTAGAGAAGTTATCAAATAAAGAATTTGGAATCCACATTTGTTTAAAAATACTTATTACAATAGAATTAAAATATTTATATAGAAAATATTTTTTAGTTCTAAAAGTTTTAGAATTGTTTTCAAAACTAGATGGATCTTTAGAATTAGAGATTAAGGTATTATTCCTTAAATTAGGAAAAAAATAATTTTTATACAACTTCCCTTACTGTCAAGATACATACCCAATTCTAGTTTTTTTTAGGATATTTTTGTTCACCCAATATAATATTCAAAGTTTTTTTACTATCAATAAACTGTTCCAAATCCCTTTTAAGTTGTCAATTTTCCATTTTAATATTAGTATTTTTTTTAACATATTGAAATTATTTTTCTTTTCAATGTGAAGACCATACTTATCAACAAAACATAAAACATGAACCCTTTTCAAATTTTTATATTTATCTTTTAATTCATTCATAGTATCTTTCAACATAGAACAATAATCTTCTAATTATTTATTTGAAATTTCAGATTCATCATATATATGAGCATGAGAAATAGATTGTACCTCTAAAGTAGTATCCATAAGGCATAGTTTTTATTTTTCATTTGTATCTTATTGGATAGAATTTAAGTCACTAGAACTATCCTACGATGCCTCCAAGTTGCCTTCATTTATTTATTTTATATTTTATCTTTATCTTTATAATTATTCTTATACTTAAGCTTCATATAGTTATCTTTTATATTTCCTTTCCTTTTGCATTCATAACAGGTAATATCATTAGAGGATTCATCCCTTTTATAGTCTTTCCTCTAGTTACCTCTTTTATCATACTTTCATTTGAAATTTTATTTATAGAAAAAATTATAATTTTAATAAAAATTCTTGAATCTTATGGATAACTAATCCATTTCCTTATCACTGTCTATATCAACTTCACTTCCACTTACGATTTCATATTTTACAGTTTCCTTTGATTTTGATGCTTTAAAAGTAATAAATTTCCTTTTTAGTTCATCATTTTCATTATTCACCTTCACCGCACAAGAGCCTCAACCCAGTTGGTGAGGACTCAACATGTGAATCCAAGATACCCGAGATAAAATCTGGAAAGAGGCATATTTATAGGTCACTATAGTAGTATTGTAGCATATACTATTCGGTACTGTAGAAACCAGAACTATTCATTTGTTTGGGATTTCGGGCCACCAGTTTGGTCCTTGGGTCCTTCAAGGCCTTCAGGCCAGTAAGGATTACAACCCATCTCAAGGACTTTATGCCACCTCAAGTCCTTTGGGACACATGAAAATTGTGCTTAAATAGACCAAAAAGACTCTGCAAGGAACATGATCTAGAAGAGCATTTAGAGTAGGTGTATTCACCAGAGCAGAACTAACGGATTTAGAAGAATGATAGGGTATGTAAATTGCCATCAGGACCAGCCTGTGCATGCACATGAAGCCTAACCGAACAATCATGTGAAATTGAAGAGCTAACATCATTATGTAGACATCAGGGAGGGGGAATTTCAAGTTGTTATAGTCTGGACGAATTCCTCTAAGACCTTTGGTTCATGTAATTTCACAAAGCCTATGGTCCATGTAAGGGTTCCCCTTAAACCCTTAAAAGGGGGATTATCAAAAATGAATAAAAAGAAGGCCTTAGAGCCATTTGAGCATTATTAACCTTCATCTATTATTCATACATCATCATATTTACAATTAACTATTTTACTGCTAGTTTTCTGATGTTGCATGATTATTTAATTGAAACAACAACACCTCTCCAATGATCTGGTGAGAATCTCAAGATTCTCAATGCTTGAGATTAATCATCCATATTTTTTACAAGGGTAATCATAGTGTTTATGATTTAATTGAACCTGAGATACTTGTCAAAAATTAATTCACCAGGATTCATTTTGAAGGTATCATACTTAATAGTATATATATTCAATCACATTTCTTTAACATTAGATGCACCTTAATGATATACAGAAAGAGTATCCCAAATTTTTCATGAACCATCACAAGAATATATTCTATTAAACTCATCCTCTCCTAAATAATAAAATAAATCATTAAAATACTTTTAGTTAATATCATAATAAACTTTAGCCGGAGCATCCCAATATTTTATAGTAGTTCTAGGCTTTTCACATTGATCTTCTATAGATCCCTATATGTCAAAACCCATGCTCTCAAGATGAATTTTAATTTTTATTTTCCACTAACCATAATTTCGAACATTAAAATTAGGAGGTTTGTTCATAGAATAACCTTTAAACTTATCATAAATAATGAAAAAAATAAAGAATAAACAAAAATTAAAAATACATTGTTAAGAACTTGATCAAGGTTAAAGAAAACAAAAATAATGAAAAACACACCTTTGATACCAAATTTTGGTTAGATTAGACAACTCAATTGGGGGGGGGGGTAAATTGAGATTCCAATTTAAAATTTCTATTTATAATTAATTTTAAATCCCCTAAAATAAAATATCCCAGTTAACAAATATTTTAGGTATAAATAATTTAATTCTTTGAAATAGTTTCTCAGTGATCTGATCAAAACCCAATTAAAACTTGTTTGAAACCGATTTAACTTTTGAAAGTATTTTACTAATACCAAATAAAATATATCAAATATAAATATTAACTATCAAAGATTTTATTTTCAAGTCATAGTTTAGAAAAAAAGAGTGAAAAAAAGAGTAAGCAAAAAAATAAGAAAACACAACGGAATATAAAACAAGTGGTTTAGTTTCAAGCTGGAACCTAATCCTCTACACTTGAAAATAACCTAATACAAAGCACATTTATTAAATCCTAATGAAATTAATCCAAAACATGGATTGGGTTTTATAGATACAACTGTACACATGGCAGTCTAGGCTACAACTAGCCTCTTCCATAGTTATCCATGGAATAACGGATGTAAAATAAATAAGGAAAGAGTATCTATTACTCTTCAATACAATAAATGAGCATGTGATAATGTATATACCGAGTAATATAAACACAACTTGAAATTAAAATAAAACCAGAGAAAGAAAAAAGGGGTAAATAGAGTGTTTTGAAGTAGATTAATATCTGATTAGCTTCGGTTGATCAGTTATATTTAAATCTATCCATGAAGAAGCTTCAAATAAATCTTGCATAAAGAAGTAGAATAACAGAGTGTCATGGAAGCATATAATGAATTATATGGCTTGATCCTAGTATTTAAATATTAGTATTTGTTTCACTCACACTTACTTCTATCCATGGGTGGATCTTATTATTAAAGAGAACATATCTTCTCTAATTATCCATTGTATAATATTCATAAAATAATCCTCATACTAATTACTCTGATCTAGCATTCTTCAATGCTCTGAATTATCAGTAAATGATCCAAAATATAGTCAATGGAATTTAAAAATTCCTCAATATTTGAATCAGACATTTCCACTTCATCTTTACTTAGGGAAAATCACTTTGGATTGTAGTCACTTTACTTTGAAGTTATTTCATCATTCTGTCACTTGATGTTATGGTCACTTAACAGGTTCACTTGATTTCATCATGCATCCACTCAAGTACTTCATGTAATAGGTTCGATACTTAGTCAAATTTCGTTGTATTTGTGCATGGTCGGTTGAATTATTCTTGCATTCACTTGAATCCTTTGTGTGGTAGGTTGAATCCTTCATGTAGTCACTTAAACAATTCATGCAGTCGGTTTAGTACTCGTGTTGTCAATTCAAGTCTTAAAGAAATGTTGATCATCTGAAACAAGATTACTTATTTTTTCATGCAGTCACTTGGACTTCCTATTATGGTAACTTCTACATGTTCACTTAGCCTTCACAGTCAGTTAAACTTCTTTATGTGGTAGGTTGATACAGTCACTTCAAGACTTAGCCATTTTCATATTTTTTTATAGAAAAACATTTGACTATCATAAAACATAAAATTAATTAATAACATAAGAAAAAATATTTGTGAGCATTAAAATAAGGAGTTGTTGGACTAAGACAAAAATTACCATATATTTACTGTATATAGAAAATAAAAACTATCCATAAAAATATTGGTAAGTGAACTAACTAATGATTGATCTTGAGGTGATTGATCAATGTTTGATTGGACTTTTATGTTGCAATTATTTTGTATTTGGTTATGCCTGAATGGCCCAAAGGCATTTTATTTTATTTTATTATGGATAATCCCCCTTGTAAGGGTTGAAGGGGAACCCTTACATGACCCATATGCCCAAGTCACAAGACCCGACACGACCCGGAGGCCAATACATAACCCGAAGGCCCAGAGGCATACTATGACCATTACATGAACCATAGGCCCAACCCACTAAAACTGCCCCTCCCCAGCTTTTGTATCATTGATTACCTATCTCCCCACCTTGCATTGCTGATCAGATAACATTTGTATTTGGTTATATAATTTGTAATAATTTTATTTACTTTATTTGTTAATGACCTGTGTGTTATCTCTCTCTTTAAGAATATAAATACCTACATGTCCACCATAAATTTTTATATATATTAAACCTCTAGAACCCCTCACTTACATGTGAGTAATATTATAATAAAAGGAAGTTCCATGGAAGATATTTATGTTAGTTGCTAGATTTCTACATTATGAATAAAAGGAGAATGAAAGTTTCTAAAATATAAGACAATGAAATCTCAAGGAGTTTCACCCTAGGTTTTAGTTGGTTTATAAAATAATGATAAACTGATCCATTTATTAATTCTCAATATCAAGTCATAATTAATTAAAAAATATCAAGCATTTGATGATGCATTAAATATATATATAAAATTTTACTAAATTTACTTTATAGGTAATCATATATGTGTCCATATACTATAATGGTGAAGCAATTTATAATGATTGGGGTTTTAGCTAGAGTTTGACACTTGAAAGAGTGGCTAACTTCATGAATATATGACATTGGAAGAAATTCATAAGAAGATTCATAGCTGCTTAAAACTGAGAGATGATCAAGTAATTAATTTAATCACATATTGAAATATTCAATATGTTGATTTTCTATGGCACACTAAATATCCTATGCTCAATGATGAAGATTTGGTGGAAGCATCATAATTTTTTAGGAAACAGTGCTGTAATGGTTTAATGTAATTACATGTAGATATTTCTATTATTGATGAGGTATGACCTATTACTACTGAACCCTGTTATGCGAGATTTGTTGAAGTTGGTCCTTCACAAAATTATCATTCAATGTATTCTCATATGACTACAGTAACTGAAGTTAATTATGAAAAATATGATTAGAATATGGAAAAAACCATAGGAGGCATCCTTATTAAAGGAGATAAACCTTAAAGCTATAGACTGTATATGATGCATGGCTATATCAAGTTCATGATATATCAAGATGCATGAATTAAATAAGATTTCATGCATGCTAATACCCTATAAAATGAGAAACCAAATATTAAGTGTGTTAATATTTACATGACTCAAACTCATTTAAATCTATAATTTATTAATATGTTACATGAGATGTAATATAAGAATGGAGTTTATATTCATGAGATGAATACATTGGCTGTGAAATTTACTCATTTTGTATAAACACATGAGTAAATGAAGTAACAATAAAAGAGTTTCTTTGATAGGATATAAAAACCATTTCCATATGATGGTAGTTTGAGATTGTTTTATGATAAGTCAAGACTACTCCTCACCTAAAAGCTTTATTAAAATTTCTTCTTTACATAAGATGATTTAGTAGTCTATAGAGGAAAGATAGATCTCATCTATATAATGGATGATTCAGTAAAAACCTATGGATTCACTATGGAGAGGGGTTGTATTTTGGCTACCCTTATGTGATCTTTATCAAATGCATATAAAGATGAAGATGTTTTTTAATCTCTTTGGAGAAAGGTACACCATTTATATTATTTATTAATTTTAGTTTCACATACATTTTCATTTATCTTACATGGGATATCCTCGAACAAGGGTTAAAATCACTTCCGCTTCATATGATAATCATTATTAGACTCTAACAAAAATATTTAGTGGAATCAGAGTGATACCATGAACTAGATTTATGAAAATCATACTAGAAATGAAGAATAAAAAAAATCAAAGCAATGTTTTCATATTTTAGAAATTCAATTTTTAAAAAAATGGTTTATGTTATATCCCAGATCTGGGTACCGCCCAAAGTGCCCCGAACCCAGTTGGTCACGTAACCTCAAGCGCATTTCCCCAAACTCCAGAGGCTACCGATTAGCAGCAAAGGCTAAGGTGTGATAATGGGGAAACTATGTTGTCATTGACAACATATACACAGAGAAAAAAATTAGTAAATAATAGCAGAAGTATTAATACCATACAACAAAAGTAAACAATAAAAGACTGATAGTAATAAAATAACTAGCGCATATATATAAATGATGCATGTCACATGTGTCTAGAAAAGCATCCAATCAATTCACAATGCTGGAAATACAATACAGAAACCAAAGTACAGAAACAATAAACTCCAACAACATCAAAATCCTCAGTTTGGTCCCATGTTCTCCATCTCCAACAACAATCAAGTACCTGATAAAGAAGGGAGATTTCCCTTATCTATAACTGCAATCATATAATCTGTTTGGGTCCAAAGAATAAACCAAATAGGGTGTGAGATGAATCACAGTAGGCAACCACCAAAAGATCTATGCCTAACTGTCAGTGAATATATATAGCAGGTAATCGAAAAAATGAAGCAATAAACTAGGAAGTACTCAAAAGTAAACAATCCTATATTTTTCAATTACATTCATTTACATTTAGAAATTATTCAGTCCTTTGAATCATGTAACCCCAAGATCTAGCCTAATATCTATGTCCCCCTGTGTAGTAGTAACAAAATAGATGTCTTAGAAGACCATCTAAACAATCAAGTAAGACCGAGTCTAAGCTTTTGCTTTGGCTTGGCAGACTCATCACAATAATTCAATCATTCATAAACAAACCTATGGGAAATCTCTCATGATATAACCCCTTTGGTTTAACATAACACTAATTTATTTAAATAACGACCCTCTGGGAAGCTCTCATGGTCTAACCCCTTAGTCTAACATAGTACCAATCATTTACAAATGACCACCTTTGTAGCTATCATGGTCAATACCCCTGGTCAACATGGAATCAATAATTTATGAATGAACAATTGGGTATCTATCATGGTCAATACCCCTAGGTATACATAACATAAGGTAATTATAAACACCCTCATAGTTAGCTCTCACAGTTAATACCCCTGGGTCAACATAACATCAATAAATTATAAACGACCTCCTGGATAACTCTCACAATCAATACCCCTGGGTCAATCATCTACACCAAGGTTCTCACGGTCCTGTGTAAATAATGTGGAAGTCCCCACAGTCTTCATAGTCCAAGGATCTCATGGTACATTGGAAAGAAAATTCACAAATAATATCAAGCATGTCATGTAATCTGAAACTACTACATATATAAACATTCTCAAAGCATATCACATGCATGTCATATAAACAACAACTCCATCCTAACAAGAAAAGTCATGAAAAACAAGGCAAGCCTAATAGGAATCCTAGACCAAATGGCCATAAACAATCAAAGGGGAAACACACCCATGAGGTGTTCCAATAAAAAGGTATCTAACCTTATGCATAAGCAATAAACCTTTATCAATCAATCAAAGAATAGCATCAATCAATACCCCAAATGTGGGTACGTGGAACTTTTAGCACATATAATCCAAAGACAAACAACGAAAGGCACACACCACCTACCTTGATTTTTTATGATTGATATACTTGAACGTCGACCCTTGAATCAGCCTAGATTGGCGTAGATCTACAAAAAAGTGAAAAACTCCCAACCTTGAATAACTCACGAGAGAGGAGGAATCAAGAAGAAAGGCTCTAGAGGATTTGAGAACTCATTGGTGGGATTCCAACGCACCTGATGGTGTCTCATTTAGAGATCGAACAGAGAATCATGGGTTTTATCTTCGTTCTTTGTTCTCGAGTGATCCTATATGAAACATGAGAAGAAGAAGACAGTTCCAAGTATGAGACGTGACCCCACTCTGATATATTAATTAAAAATAAAAATACAAGACATGTTCTTTAAAACTAAATGCTATGTAGTAGCCTTAATCGGGCCCCAACTTAAGTGGTCTTCCAGGTCACTACACATCCATGTACTTAGCCGTTGCACGACCAATATGAAACTCTATGTGGAAAGCTAGGTACACAACATGTACTCAAGAGTACATGACGTGTACTTAGAAAAACCTCTTATATTACTTTTTTTCTAAAAACAACCCAAAATCAATATCCATGCCTGAAATGAAGATTCAGGTTCTTACAAACATCCTCTCTTAAAGAAATTCATCCCTGAATTTCCCTTCCATGGGTGGTGAAGAAGAAACTATGAACAACTCCGGCCACTGCGATCGTATATCGGCCCCCCTCTCCCAAGTCTCATCCTATACTCACCCGTGCTACCATAACACCCATACAAGAGGAACAAAATGTCCATAGGGAACCTTCATTTTGTGATACATAATATGAATAGGGTGCTCCTCGAAGGATGCATACACTTCAAACTCAACCTCTTTAGGTTGAAAAATGTGATACAGGTTTGAAAAGTAACACCGTAGCTAAGAAACATGAAAGATGTCATGCATAGACCCATACCTCTGAGGTAACTAAAATCGATAGGAAACCGGCCCGAATCTCTTCAAAACCTCAAATGGTCTGACATATCTCAGTGAAAGTTTCCTCTATCTCCTAATACTTTTGTGTCCCAACCCTAGTGTGACATGTAGGAAAACCTGATCTCCGACCTCGAACTTCAGAGGTCATCTCCGTCGACCAACATAAAATTTCTGGCGAGATTGTATAGTAGACATCCTCTTCCGAATCAACTCTACCTGCTCAGTGGTCTCCTGGACAAGATAAGGTCCCAACATAACTACTTCTCTTATCTCTATCCAACATAGGGGTGATTGAAATGGCCTACCATACAAAGCCTCATAAGGTGCTATCTGAATTGTTTCCTAAAAGATATTATTGTAGGAAAAATCCACCAGGGGTTTGTGTCTCTCCCAAGAGCCCCTAAAATCTAGGACACATGATCAAAGCATGTCCTCCAAAACCTGAATCGTGTGATCGGACTAACCATCTATCTGGGGATGGTAAGATGTACTCAGAAGTACCTATGTACCAAAATCCCTCTAGAGTCCCTTCCAAACACAAGAAGTAAATCAGATGTCTCTGTCTAAAAAAATAGAGTGCGGAACCCCATGAAAACATACTATCTCTTGAATGTAAAAACTTCCAAGATCATTGACACTGAAGGTTTCCTTAATCGACATGAAATTTTCAACCTTCATGATCCTATCGATGACAACCCAAACCACATCATTTTCTTAAGGATACCTTGGTAAACCCGTCATGAAATACATCACGACATCATTCCATTTCCACTCAGGAATGAGTAACTACTGTAAAAGCCCTACCGGTCGCTGATGCTATGCTTTCACCTGCTGACAGGTGGAACATCTCATAAAAAAACTAGCCACATCCCTCTTCATATCTGGACACCAATACTGACGATGTAAATCTCGATACATCTTGGTGACACTAGGATGAACTGCCCATGATGAGGCATGGAAATCTCGTAAAAGATCCTCACGTATATTTGCTGACACCCATACACATCCATGAAAATGAAAAACCTCATCCTCACCTACGGTCCACCCAGGAGTTGGGTCCTCACCTAACACACTCTCCCATAGGACTAGGCCTTTAGA
This sequence comes from Viscum album, assembly GCA_963277665.1. Classification (NCBI taxonomy): domain Eukaryota; kingdom Viridiplantae; phylum Streptophyta; class Magnoliopsida; order Santalales; family Viscaceae; genus Viscum; species Viscum album. The sequence continues at coordinate 983,970,132 of OY728157.1, forward strand.
ATCTGATAGATGCCTCATTCACACCCTATCTAGTAGAGTAGAGGTAACAACTATAGAATAAATAAATGTCTGTCCCTGTCTATCATGCACCTCTAAATGCATCTCAAAGAACATATCCATAAGCTTCCACTCATTTCTGGCCTCCTGAACTTCCTGTATTTGAGTCCTCTTGCTCAATGCATCAGCCACTGCGTTGCCTTTCCCAGGTGTGTAAGCAAGCTCAAAGTCAAAATACTGAAGGTACTCAACCCACCTTTGCTGTCTCAAATTTAGATCTCACTGAGTAAAGATATACTTGTGGATTTTGTGATCAGTGTACACCATAAAATACTCTCCCAAAAGATGATTTCTCCAAAAGCGCAAAGCATGTACAACTGCGGATAACTCGAGATCGTGTGTAGGGTAGTTTATCTCATGTGGCCTCAACTTCCAAGACCCGTATGCAACAAATCCTTCCCCTTGCATAAGCACTGATCCTAGCCCAATACCTAATGCATCATAGTAAACGGTGTAACTCTTACCTGGTTTCGAAAAAATCAGTATCAGTGCTGAATTCAACCTCCCTTTCAACCCCTGAAAGGCTGAATCACAGGATTCTATCCACAAGTACTTCACACCCTTATTAGTCAATCCCATCAGTGGTGCTGATAAGCATGAAAATTCTTGTATAAAGTGTCTGTAGTAACCAACCAGCCCTAGAAAACTCCATACTCAAATACATTCTTTGGATGATCCCAAGAAACTACCACTCTCACTTTATTTGGGTCTACTGATACTTCTATATCTGAGATGACATGACCCAAGAAGTGAATCCGGTCCATCCAAAAGTGGCACTTTGAGATCTTAACATATAACCGATGCTCTCTTAGTGTACTCAATACAATCTCAATATAGATGGCATGGTCATGTAGAGTGTGAGAGTACACCAAGTAAGGATGGAATACTCAGTTCATTAGTGCCATAAAAACTGTCGGCATGTTCGTGAGACTGAATGACATAACCAAATACTCGTATAGACCATACCTTCTCTGAAGGGATATAAGAGGTATATCTGATGTTCTAACACACAACTGATGATAACCGGATTTCAAGTCAATATTCGAGAACACACGGGATCCTCAAAACTGATCAAAGAGACCATTAATCCTCAATAAGGGATATAAGTTCTTGACCATCAACTGGTTTAGTTTCCGATAATCCACACAAAGTATGAGGGTACCATCCACCTTCTTCACAAAAAGGATAGGCGAACCCTAAGGATAAGTACTGGGTCAGATGAAACCCTTCTATTGTAACTCCTCTAACTGATTCTTGAGATCCTGTAACTCTGGTGTAGCTATCCTATATAGAGGAATGAACACCGATGCTGCTCTTGGAACAAGATCAATATAGAAATCTACCTCTCTCTATAGAGGTAAACCTAAAAAGTTGTCTGGAAAGACATCTATGAAATGATCCACCACTAAAGGAAAGTACATCTGTGAAGTACCCTGGTCATCTAGATATAAACTAGAAATCTGAGCTATAATTCCTCCCAACCCATGATGCTCGGGTCCAGATCTGCTTTCCTGGACATTCCATTCACCCTTTTGTAGAAATGATTCTCCCTCTAGTGATGTGAAACTCACCCTACATCAATAAAAATCAACAAAGTCCTAAAAAAAGACCAACCAATCCATTCCAAGAATGAAATCGAATATTGCCATCTCTAAGACATAGAGGTACCATAATAAGTGACAGCACCAACCTCAATAGGGAACTTCTTGTACTGACGTACACTAGCCATCCTAATCCCCAACAGAGTTTCTAGAATGATAACATCATCAGAAGTAAAGATACAGATCCCAAGGCTCTCCAAAATGGAAAAATATATAAAAATATAGGAATCCACCTATCAAAAAGAGTAGAATCTAAAACCGAGGAAACTAGAATCATAACTTTAACCGTAGAGGGTCTGGGATCCTTCTCCTTCTAGGTCTTCTCCATCGCAAAAGTCTGACCTGTACCGCATCCCTGTAACCCTTCCTGACTACTTTGAGCTGATCCACCTTACTGTCACTGAAAACCTATTGTTTGGATACCATGACCATGACCACCTCCTCAAACTGAATAACCTGATGAACACCAGTTCCCTAACTGATGAGAAATTGGTGGTCCTACTCCTGAACATGGAGTCATAACCAAACTCTTATAACCCACTGCTAATGATAAAACCCTGCAAAAAACATTGAAGATGACCCATCTTTCCACAAGATCGACACTCAACTAGGTCTCTCGGGCACTGCGGTCTCGTATACCTATTCTTCTCGCACTGTTAGCACACCACTTGGATACCTGAAGAAACATCCCTGCTACTGGAAGAACCACCATGTGTAAACTCCCTACGGTGCTTCCTGCCATCGGTCGAAGGAATACCAGCCCTGGATACTGAATCAACCTGGATCGAAGCTCCTAACTCCCTCAGATTGCGCTCGGTAATCAACGCCTAGTTTACTATAGAAGTCATTGAATTCAACCTAAAAACATTCACCTGTGATCAGATGTCATACCTGAGACCATCCTCAAATCACTTAGCCAGTGATAACTCATCACCTCCCAAAATAGGTATGAAGCGCTAAAGATCTGTAAAGAGAGAAGAGTAATCCATCACTAAAATAACACCCTACTCCAAATGCATGAACTCCTAGGCTCATTCGTCCCTCAAAGTCTCAGGTTAGAAGTAATCATAGAAGGTCCTCTAAAACTCTTCCCAAGTTATATCTCGATGACGTCCTACCTGTGAGATAACATCCCACCATCTCTTGGAAGAATCACGTAGCATGTAAGTCATGAGCTTCACTCTTCTCTCAGGAGGTGTCTCCAGATGCTCAAAGATATAAATCATGGCCTCCATCCATGACTCTGTAGCCTATGGTCCTCCATCCCTAGAAAAAGTGGGAGGATGCTGATGCCGGAACACCCACGTCAACTCTGCCATAGTCGGGGAAAGATGTGTTGCTACCTAAAAAGTTTAATTTATCCTCATAAAGACTTCATGGAACTGTGAATCAACAATTATTTCTGGTATAACAGATGGTTCCAAGATGGGAATAATGAGAGGACCTACTGGTAGTCCCTGATCTACCATTTCTAGTGTCTGATCATCACCCTGTACCTGGCGTACAACTAGAGGATGTCTTGGTGGCATGAATCTGCATGGTCAAGTGCACACCTCAGTTTAATATTATTAAGGACTGTAGCTTAGAAGTGAAATAATAGAACAGGATAAGGAAAACATTCAAGTTTTACAAAAGAGGGTTACACGATGTGTTTAACCACTACACGATGTGTTACCTTAAGCCTTTATATGGGCGTGTACCTCTGCCAACCTAGTTGTGTAACACCCCATACACACGGTGTGTTACTTAAGAGACATAGTGTGTTCTTGAATATTCTCTCATTCCTAAGTACTTCTACATGGTTCGAACCATACGACTCTCCTGGTGTAACACTACAGGACATGCTCACCCTAGACATGACATGTACCACGTAAGTTCCATCCACCTGTGTCATTAGTCACATGTATGGATACACGGTCGATTACTACACAATGTGTATAATCTAGACACGATGTGTACAACCAAATTTTCATCCACCCATGTCATTAGTCACATGTCCAGATATATGGTCTTTTACAGCATGACGTGTACTCCCAATACACGACATGTTCTACCAAATGTTTATCAACCCCGTGTCTCTACTCACATAGTCAGTCACATATTCAACAACTATACGGTGTGTATATACGATATACGAAGTGCACTTAAGAAAAGTCATTTATTCTAGAACAGAAGAACACATGGCGTGTGTTCATAACATCACACGTCGTGCTTTCTAGGTTTTTTTGGATAATAAGACTTTGAAACTTCTTTGGAACCCCGAAACCTTAAAATTTTGGCCAATGAATTCCAAATTATGATCCGTGAGATCCCATACTCTCCAAGAATCAAAGTTCGGCATCCTTATTTATATAAAACCTTAATAGAATTCAATTAAAGTTTAAACATGATCCACCAAATTTCGATCCAAGAGGGCCCATAACACCTCAGGGGCCAAATCTCGGTGTCCATCCAATGAAAATTTACATATATCAATACCCTATCAAAATAGTAGGTATTCTATCATGGAATCTATCAAAAAAACATGCATATCTAGCATAATGTTTATCACAATAACATGCAATCAGTAATTCACTCTAAATGACATGAAAAAAATTCATGACATGTGATCTATAACAAGTTCCTATATGATGAATGAAATGGAATACCCTCATCTCATTGGGTTGAAATAGAAATATAACCACAATGATATAAATGATAATAAAAAAATACACATGTATCACCCAACAATGAAATCAAATCAACTGTAACAATTTCAAAACCATAAAAATTGCAATATTTGAGGTAACTTGGCTTTTCCCTGTACACGGGTTAGCTACTCCCAGGCATAGATAATAACCAACTACATATTAATTCCTATCATAGTCTATTTTCACCAAATAGTAAAACAAATTATAAAAGAAAACTCCTTTGACACCACTTTGTAACGTCCCAGATTCAGGTGCTGCCCAAAGGTTCCCCGAACCCAGTCGGTCACATAACCTCAAACAGATTTCCCCAAATGTCAAAGGCTACTGACTAGAAGCGAGGGACAAGGTGTGATAATGGGGAAACTATTCCATCATTAGAAAAGTATATAAAATGGAAACAATTATTAAACAATAGAGGAAGCAGTAATACCATACAATAGAAGTAAACAATGGAAGACTAATAATAATAAAATAACTGGAACATATATATAAATTATGCATGTCACATGTGTCTAGGAAAGAAAAAAAACAAGTCACAATACTGTAAATACAATATAGAAACCAAAGTACATAAATAGTAAACTCCAACATCATTTTAAGCCTCAGGTTGGTCCCATGCTCTCCAACTCCAACAACAATCAAGTACCTGATGAATAATGGAACTTTCCCTTATCTATACCTACAATCATATAATCTGTTTGGGTCCAAATCATGACCCAAATAGGGTGTGAGATGAATCCCAGTAGGAAACCACCAAAAGATCTATGCCTAATTATCAGTGAATATATATAGTAGGTAATAGTAAAAATGAAGCAATAAACTAGGAAGTACTCAAAAGTAAATAATACTATAGTTTTCAATTACATTCATTTACATTTATCAATTATTCAATCCTTTGAATCATGTAACCTTGGGATCTATCCTAATATCTATTCCCCCTGTGTAGTAGTAAAAAAACAGATGTCTTAGAAGACCATCTAAAAAATCAATTAAGACTGAGTCCAAGCTTGTGCTTTGGCTTGGCAGACTCATCACAATCATTCAATCATTCACAAACAACCCTATGGGAAAGCTCTCATGGTATAACCCCTTTGGTTTAATATAGAACCAATCCATTTAAATAAAGAACCTTTGGGAATCTCTCATGGTCTAAACCCCTTGGTCTAACATAGTACTAATCATTTACAAAGGACCACCTAAGTAGCTCTCATGGTTAATACCCCTAGTCAACATGGCATCAATAATTTATGAACTAACTCTTGGGTAGCTCTCACGGTCAATACCCCTGGGTCTACATGGCATAAGGTAATTATAAACACCCTCCTAGGTATTTCTCAGGGTCAATACCCCCAGGTCAACATAGCAACAATAAATTATAAATGACCTCCTGGGTAGCTCTCACAGTCAATACCCCTAGGTCAATCATTTACACCAAGGCTCTCATGGTTCTGTGTAAATAATGTGGAAGTCCCTGCAGTCTTCCTGGTCCAAGGCTCTCACAGTCCATTGAAAAAATAGTGTGAAAATAATATCAAGAAGCTCATGTAATCTGAAACTACTTCATGTATAAACATTCGAAAAGTATATCACATGCATGTCATGTAAACAACAACTCCATCCTAAAAAGACAAGGCATAGAAAAAAAGGAAATCCTAACAGGCATCCTAGACCAAACTGGCATAAACAATCAAAAAAGGGGAAACTCACCCATGGGGTGTCCCAATAACAAGGAATCAAACATTATGCATAAGAAATAACCCTTTATAAATCAATAAAACCATAGCAGGTAATAACCAGGGTTAGATTCTAAATCAAGCAATACCCTAAACGTGGGTATGCAACACTTTTAGCATATATAATCCAAATAAGAACATTGAAAGGCACAAACCACCTACCTTGATGTCATACAATCGATACAATTGAACGCCAACCCTTGAATTGGACTAGATCAACATAGATCTACAAAAAGGTAAAAAATCACCAACCTTGAATAACTCATGATAGAGGAGGAATCAAGAAGAAAGGATCTAAAGGATTCTATAACTCACCGATGGGATTCCAACACACCTGACAATGTCTCAATCAGAGCTCAGACAGAGAATTGGGGATTCGATCTTCGTTCCCGAGTGCTCCTATATGAAACATGGGAAGAAGAAGATGGTTCCAGACATGAGACATGTCCCCACTCTGATATATCAATTAAAAAGAAAACTACACGACATGTTCTTTAAAACTACATGCCATGTAGTATCCTCAATCGGCCCCCGACTTAAGCGTTCTTCCAAGTCACTACACATACATGTACTCGGCCATTACATGACCAATATACGACTATACGCGGCAAGATAGGTACATGGAGTGTACTCAGGAGTACATGACATGTACTTAGAAAAAGCTCTTCTCTTCCTTTTTCCTCAAAAAAAACATGAAATCAAGATTCATACCTAAAATGAAGATCCAGGTTCTTGCAGTTTAACCTTACGTAGAAGAGCTATGTAAAGGTAACCAAGGTGTTACCTTTACGAAGATGGGTTGTGTAATGGTAACTAAGTTATAAACCTTACATATATCCATTTTGTAAGGGTAACCAAGGTGATACCTATACATGAGTGGTCACATAAAGGTAACACATGACTTACCTTTACATGGAGGGGTTTATATAAGGGTCATCATGGATTACCCTTATGCAGAAGTGTTTTGTGTAAGGGTTATATAGACTTAATCTTACACAAAGTAGCCTGAATAAGGATAATCCCTTGGCCTTCATAAAGCACTACTACAAAACTAGACTTTAATAGTGTTAGAAATGTCCTTTATCAGTTCTAGAAAAGTGCTAAAAACATGAATGATATTAAAATCCCAAGACTTTTATCATCACTGAAAAAACACAGATAAAGGGGTCATTTATTAGTGCTAAAAAAATCACTGATAAAATACCCATTTATCAGTACTAAAAAAAGCACTGATAAAATACCCATTTATCAACACTTTAATTTAACACCTCTAAAGGAACCCTTTATCTATGCTTATAAAAGAACTGATAAATGGATTTTATCATTTATTTCAGAAGAGTTGATAAAAGTGTTTGTATTAGCGCTTTTAAAAGTACTGATAAAGGTCCTATTTATCAACACTTTTAAAAGTTCCGATAAAGGGTTATACTACAATGTGCTGTAATAGCACACTAAAACACCATAAACACACCAAAAACACATTAGATATCAACAAAAACAAGCCCCAATACATAATTTAAATGAAATTATATTTTCAACACAAATACTAGAAAAAAACACTATATTATAGACATTTCAAACACTGTTTTATGTAATTACATAAATAAAAATTATTACATACATTAAAAAAAAATCCTAACTATCAATGTTACCATGATTTTCATTGACTTTCTTTATCAAACTTCCAACATTTCATGAGTAGTTTCAAAAAAACCACCTCAAATCGAATAAAATAACCCACTTGTATAAGAAAACAATTATTATGAGTAATACTAAAATGAAATAAATTAAAAATAAATATGAAATAATATATTAATTATATGGACAATGATTTTACTGTGAAAATATCAAGATTACCTATGAAATTTAGTAGTGAAGGAAACTTGAAAGAAAGTGATAAATGTCAACACTACAGGAGTGAAAGGTTTTGTGAGAGAAGAAGTCTATGAAAGTTTTGGTGTAGAAAGGGATGCAAGATGGACAGAGTATCCAAACTCAAACAAAATAATCCACCTGTATAAGAAAAATAATTATTATGTGAGTAATATAAAAAATAAATAAATTAAACATACATATGAAACAATAAATTAATTATATGGACAATGATTTTATTGTACAAACATCAAGATTACCTCTGTGATTGAGTAGAGGTAGTGTCGTTTCTTTTCCTGTAAAGGCAGTGGAGGTAACTTGAAAGAAAGTGATAAATGCATCAATACAGGGTGAAAAGGTTTTAAGGGAGAAAGAGTATGAAAGTTGGATATAACACCCCTAACTCTAACAAAAAAATCTACCCATATAAGAAAAAAATTATTATGTGAGTAATACTAAAAATAAATAAATTAAACATACATATGAAACAATACATTAATTATATGGAAAATGATTTTATTGTGAAAACATCAATATTACCTCTATAATTTAGCAGAGGCAACATCGTTTCTCTTCCTGCAAAGGTAGTGAAGGTAACTTGAAAGAAAATGATAAATGAACCACTGTAGGGGTGAAAAGGTTTTAAGGGTGAAGGAGCATGAAAGTTGGACAAAACACCCCCAACTCGAACAAAATAATCCACCTGTATAAGAAAACAATTATTATCTGAGTAATACTAAAAAGAAATAAATTAAACATAAATATGAAACAATACATTAATTCTATGGACAATGATTTTACTGTGAAAACTTAAAGATTACCTATGTGATTGAGAAGATACAACATCATTGCTCTTTTATCAAAGGCATGACACATGGACATAAATATTATAAAATAAAAGAACTATGTAAGGAATAATGAAAATTAAATCAATGTTCCATTATATAATTTTTCGATAAAATAGAGAAAGTATATTGTAACATTACCTTTGCATATATCCAAAGGGTTTCCCTCATTATAGTTTATTATTTTGAGGGATTGGTAACATCGTCATGTTCAGAAAACACTGTATGTATGAGTAGTCAAACATTTAATTTAGATTATGTTAATGAATTAGAGAATATATAATATTATGAGGAAAAACATAATATATTAAAAAGCACTTTTACCTTCTAATTTAACTATATTTTTTAAAGTCTTAAAGGATTTGGTTCCTCTTTCAAGAATCCAAATCCCCTCTTTATGGCCCCCTCTAATGTATAAGAAATTGTCTACAGTGGGACCAGTATGAACTGATTATAATGTCTCAATGAAAGGGTCATCCTCGATTGAATTTTCATCTAACTCAATATTTGTTTTAGTATCCAGTAGGAAAATCGACCAATTCTTGTTTGTTTAATCAGAGACATAAAATACTTGCACTGCTTATGACACCATTATGAAAAAATCATCTTTTTCCCCTTCTCCACTGAAATTCACCTTCACAAAACCCATTTCATCAACTTTCACACTATTGATATTGTCAACCCATTTGCAACAAAAAATTGACACTTAAAATTCTGTATAATACAACTCATATATCTATTCAATAATTCCAAAATATAATATATTTGCATAAATTGGATTTCTATCCTTGGAACCAGATATGTGCATTGCTTCATCCATAAGCGTAACACCACTATTTTTCATCATAATGAATTCATTGTGTTATTTTTCATAGAAAATATATCCATTTATTACAAACCCAGTGTAAGATATAACATTTTCATTCAGTCCTATGGCTATCCATTGAAGTCATTCAGCAATTGAATTCATATTTTCAGATAACTCCTTATAAATTTGATCTCTGAACCATCCTATAAACTGTTGATTATGTGTATCTGATATCCATATTCCATCCCTTAATGGATTCAAATATCTAAAAATTTCTTTGTGGTCTTCAATGTATGGATCAACATCTTCACTATTATGTAATATGTAAATATGTGATTACTCCCACTCTTTCAAGGTAATTGTAACAACATCTCTTCAAAAAATCCCTTTTCCCATAAGGCATTCACTATAACGAGACTTTGGGAGACTGATGATTTCAATATATAATAGGTAATCAGTATATAATTCAATAGCTTCTTTAATAATATATCGTTCTTCAATACAACCTTTTGGCCAACTTCAATTCTTAATATACCCTTTTAAAATCTTCATATATCATTCAATGGGGTACATCCATCTATAATGGACAGGACCACATAGTTGAACCTCTATGACTAAGTGAACCATCAGGTAGACCATTATATCGAAGAATGATGGTGGGAAAAACATTTCTAATTCACATAATATGATTTAAATCTCCTTATTCATAATGGGAAACTTCATTGGGTCTACAACTTTACTGCATATGGCTTTGAAAAAAAAAGCAGAGTCTGGTTAATGTATGTCGTAAATTTTGAGGCAGAATGTAATAGAAAGAAACACACATTAAATATTGCATCAAAACATGATATTCATGTGATTTTAGTCCTTGTAACTTCAAATTAGTCATTGAAACGACATTCTTGTTATTTGATGAATACTGTTGTGGAACTTTTACACTTGTAAGGAAAAGAAATTTTTTTAATTTTTCATGTCTGGATAGAGTGTAAGCTTCTAGAGAAAGAAAATTATGCCTTTTACCCTTCACCGGTGCCAACTCTTCCCTTATCCCCTTTTTAATCAAGTCCAACCTAGCCTTGATTCCATATTTCATTTTCCAAGAACATTTAGTAACATGTAAATAACACTATAAAATACATTTTTTTCTAAATGTATGTCATCACGAAAATGTCTGACATATAAAAAATTCCAATATGATAATTAAAAGAAAATTGATCTCTTCTTCCAAACTTATTTTGTAAGGTTTTTTGAAAATGTTTTACCGAAAACAGTGTCAATCTTTTTCACTTTTTTGTACAGCTGATCGCCCGTTGTTGGAGATGGTGTTGTACCTTGTTTGATATTCCCATCGAATGCTGTCATCTAGGATTGGTATTCATATCATCAAGGTAAAAATTTTCAATCTCCTAAAAACACAGTCTTTGAGGAATATTTCAACTAAAATGAGTATGTGTGTTTTTCAAAAATGGGACACCCCAATATGCCTTTAATGCTACAACCTGATAAATTTCCATAAGCGGGGAAGTTATTTATCATTCCATAAAACATGGACCTCAATGTGAATTCTTCACTTTTATGAGTATCATACATTGTAACACCAGTATCCCACATCAATTTCAGATCTTCAATCAATGAATCCAAATAGACATCAATATCATTACCAGGTTGCTTTGGTATAGATATAAGTAGAGACAACATAATGTATTTGTGCTTCATTCATAACCATGGTGGAAAGTTATAATTTACCAACATGATGGTCCATGTACTGTGAGTACTACTCTATACACCAAAAGGATTTATTTCATCAGTATATAATGCAAGATGAAAGTTTCTTGGCTTATCTCCAAATTTAGGAAACTCCCAATCAATTTTCTTCCACTAAGGAGAATCTACTGGATGACGCAGGTTACCCTTTTTAATTATTGTATATTCATGCCATGTTAATTGTATTTCAGTTTCTTAAGATCCATATAGTCTTCTAAACCATGGAATGATAGGAAAGTACCATACAGATTTTGAAGGACTTGATTCATTTTTTTTTGTATCAATCTACACCACACTTAAAGGAATTTGATGAGTGATTCATGGTTCTTGAGAAACAATATGAAATAATTTGGACAAGCATGTATTTTTTAGATATCATACCCATTGAACGTAACATTCATTTAGCTTCATATGTTCAGCATGTTAGTTCATTTTCTTCTGGTAGCATATCTTTCAGAAGACTAAGTAGTTCTTTAAAGCTGGTGTTGCTCCATCCATTTCCATCTTTCAAATTATATAACTTCAATACAACTGAAAATGTTGTGTATTTAGTACAACCAGTATAAAATGGTTTCTCGGAACAACTATTTAACTCCTCAACAACTTTGGACAATCATAAAGGCTATCTTTAATTTCCATTGTCATTTCTTCCATGCAATCTCCATCATCTTTTACAAAGGTATTCATATCAAATGATTCATAAACCACAGTATCATCCCAATCGATGTACAAATTCAGTTTTTCCACATGTTTAGTACAACATTTATAGCTCTGATCTATTATGTGACAAATAAAATGTTCTTTCAACTCTTTAGGACTAATCTATCTTGAATAACAACAATGTAAACACAAATGGAGGATTTTAGAAGGGTCGTCTACATGCTTTCTTGAAAACTTGATGAACTCTTTAACTCCATCTTCATATTAGTTTGTCAAATGGTTAGTGTGTATCCATTTTTGATTCATATCCATCCTATTGGGTTCATAAAAGATTAATTTTATATAATATATAAATAAATACACATAAGATATTCATTATTGAAAGTGAAAGTTATAGATAATTCTAATAAGGGAAATATGAATCATTTCTACTAGAATATCTGAGCACCTAGATAATACAAATCCAATAATAAGGGTTGTTGGAATTTGAAAAAATAGAGGGAGAAAAAAGATGATAATAAATAATATTCGCACTAAACTTTATAGGTGTAAACTGGAAGATGGATAGTGTAATGACCCTAGTCTGAATTACCCAAACAACACCAGGTCAGATCATCTTATGATCTCTAACACACCTTAAAGTCATTAAAGGATAATTTAAAATTTGGGTGTAAAAAACCATAAATGGGAGGTGCCCCCCCAAATAGAAACAATTAGTACCATAGTTCAAACAAAATTCTAGCATGACCCTTGGGGTCAATGGACATGCATACCCAAAATCATCATTACCCGATATAGGCATACCAGTTAGAAAAAAAAACTATAGAAATAAATGATGCAATAGATATATAAACACACATACATGTCACACCAATATAAAAACTCACTCACTTATAGTCTATAAGATATATAAAATAGATAAAAACCTGATATTCAAACATAACATGAACTAAAGGCACCATAATGATTCAAAAAGTGAAGGCTTGATGTGATAAAACCTCATGTGCTTAACTGGGGATGGCCCCTTTGGATATTCTCTATAAGAAAACTAAATACCATAGTGAATTTTAAGAGGAACTAGATCCTATGATACATATAAATAATAGAGGAACATACATCAATCCACTAACTTAGTTCCTAAAAAATAGCATCTAAAGTTTCATGTCAACTGAGGTGTCCATGAAAAGTATTGACATATATATAATCATTAGGGAACCAAAAATGTGCCTCAAATCAATATTCAATAAACAAGAATATACATGAAAATTTCTACACATTTATATACATATATGAAAAAATTATTTAGTAAGAAGATATAAAACATAGCAATAAACCAACAATAAATAAATCCAAGGTTTGCTGTCATATATAAACAATGGATCATACATCAATAGTCAATACAAACAACATACCACAAATTGTTCCCTAAAAAATGGATCACAAACAAATCGTAAACAATGGATCATAAACAGTGGATTATAAAAAAATTAGAGAAGAAGAAATCAAAAACAAAACAAAAAATACAAAAAGAAAATCGGAAGGCCTACCTCACTAGGTTAAAGAAAATTCAAGACCCTATTAGGATGTTGGACGAGATGTTTGGAGGTAGTCAAGTGGTGTGATTTGACCTTTGATTTACCAAGGAGAAGTGATTTGACCTACGATTCACTGAGGAGGAGCGCTGACAGGGGGTGGCTTCCACGGAAAGCTTCTATATCATGACATGTTCACAAATGGTTAGAGTTTTTAAAATAGATTGGGACACTTTTATCAGTGCTTACTAATAAGCACTGATAAAATGACTATTTATCAGTTTTGATAAAACCAATATTTATCAGTGGTAAATTATAGCGTTGATAAATGTTCATTTATCAGCGCTAAAAAAACACTAATAAAGATTATTTTATCAGCACTTATTACTAAAGATCTATTAAAGGATTTATAATTATAATTATAAATAAAAAATTGTACATATTTATAAATAATTAATATATATATATATAAATATAAATATAGTAAATACATTCCTTTTTAAATATATTTATTATAATTTTATAATTATATAAATATTTTTTAAAAATATTATTTATATCACTATAAATATTTATATAATTATACATATATATTTAATAAATATATATAAATATAAATATATTAATTATATTAATTATTTAAGTAAATTTATTATAAATTTAATAATTATTTAAATATACATAATTATTTATTTATAATTATATAAATACTTTTTAAAAAATATTTATTTATTTATAATTATAAATATATAATTTTATAAATATAGTGAATGTACATTTATAAATATATTTACTTATAATTTTTTTTACAAATATGTTTTTAACATTATTAATGAATATCTAATTTTGAGTGCATGCATATATATATATATGAGTGAAATTGAATAAATTAAGAATATAGGTACACTTTAACAATTTTGAAAAAATGGATAAGTTCTCTATGTGTGCATATTGTATATAAAAATACATTAATTATACATATATGTGAAATCAATATAACACACATTTTATCTATATTAAATTGAAAAATCAAACGATATTCAATTATATGTCGAGTACTATGAAATTAATCAATATTTTTAATTCTTATTAATTTTTAATTATATACCATTATTCAATAAATATATGACAATTTAATGTAAAGCGCATAAATATTTTGTAATATATAATCATATTTATATACATTAATATATATCTATATATTTAATATATAAAATTTAATAATATTAATTATCATAATTATCTAATTAATAAAATGTTTAATATTTAATAACGTATAATAAATCAATTCATTTTTATTAATAATTATTTAATTAATAAAATTTGTAATATTTTTTTAATAATTTTTTTTTTTTATTTAATTATTTTATTTTTTCAGTGCAAAAAATGTGCTGATGAAAGAAATATTTATCAACACTAAACATAAAGTGCTGATAAAGTGTACCCTTTATCAGTGCTAAAAATAAATCACTGATAAAGGATACCCTTTATCAGTGCTAAAATTAAAGCGTTGATAAAAGGTTAAATTTATCAGCGCTTCCTTTAGCACTGATAAATATCCAATTTATCAGTGTTTTATTCTAGAGCAGATAAATAACAGTGCTGCTAAAGCCTAGTTTTGTAGTAGTGAGAACTCCTTAAGTGCATCCAAGAGACCCAAGATCAAATCCAGGTGGAGGCTAATTTCTGGGGGTACTGTAGCAGTACTTTAGCAGGCACTATTTGGCACTGTAGTAGCTGGAAATATTCCCCCGTTTGGGCCTTCGGGCCACTAATTTGGTCCCCGAGTCCTTTAAGGCCTTTGGGCCACCCAGGCCTTCGGGTCAGTAAGGCCTTCAGGCCACCTCAAGGCCTTTAGGCCAACTTAAGTACAGATGAAAACTAGACAACCTACAAGGAGCAAGCTTCAGAGGAGGAGGAGCAAGGAGTTTTCACCATAGCAGAAGCTAAATGGATTGCAATAATGAGAGGGTATGACACTTGCTATCGGGACAAGCCTATGCATGCATGAGAAAGCCTAGCCGAACAACCATGCAAAGGTGGAGAGATGATTTCACGATGAAGATGCTGGGGAGGAGTAGTTCCAAGTAGTTAGTCTGGGTTGTATGTAATTTTTGAAGCCTACGAGCAATGAATTCCTCTAAGGCCTATGACCCATGTAATACTTATGCCTACTGGCCTTGTAAGGGTTCCAACTCACCCCTTGAAAGGTGGATTATCAAAAATCAATAAAAAATGAAGGCCTTCGGGCCATTGGAGTAGCAGTGAAGGTAAGTTGCATGAAAAGTGTTATAACCACTTACCCTTACATGAAAATAGACTACATAAAAGTAGTAGAGGTTTTCTTAAGGATACATAAATATAAAAAAAGGCTTATCTTTATGTGAATGAGTTCTTGTAAAGGTAATTCCATGTTTTAAAGTTTTGTGTAAAGGTCTTAACCTAGTTACTTTTATGTGAAGTGGTTCAGTACCCTTACATGAAGCAGTTCACGTAAGGGTAATTTGAGTTTTACCTTTATGTGAAGGGTTCACATAAAGGTAAGATCTCAGTACCATTACGTGATATGCACTGCATAAGGTTCAAGCTTATTTTCCCTTACATAGACTATCTATGTAAGGGTAAAGGGAGTATACCCTTACATAGAATATGGATTCTTCATAACAGCAAGCTTAAAAGTTTTTAAAAATTGTGTTTTAATTTCTTAAATGATTTTAATGGTTTATAAAATGTTTATAAATCATTATAAAATATATTTTGGGATATTTTAATTTATAAAAGGTTTATAGATTAATTAATTATAATTTTTTTTATAATTAGTTAAATTTTTATGAAATATTTTCCCCAAATATTAAATGTTAATATTTAAAATTCCTTTTAAACAATTCATATGGCATGAATTATGGTCTAGAAATTAAAAGTGTTTATTTATAAATCATAATAAATAATTTATAAAGGTTTATAAATTATGAAATAATTCAAAAATATAAAATTTTTATATTTAAATTATGAATTGTTCATAGTTAATTAATTTGAATTGTTCTAATTAAAGGGGTTTATTTGGATATTATTTAAGCTAGATCAAAAACTGTTTCGATGATTGATATAGGTTTAAATAATGGTTAAGTATATAATATTATATTATGTTTATATAATATAATTTGAACTTCAAATTGTTTATAATTTATAAAATATCATATATTTAAAATTAAAATGCTATATAATTAATAATATGAAAGAGTTCAAATTGAGATGAATATAAAGAGTTTATATTCAAAATTATGGAATGTCTATAAATGTTAAAGCTTAAATTATAAGAGTTTATAGTTAGATTTTATTTATGAATTTTTCATAAATATTTATCTCATATTTTAATATTTGAATTTATATTTTATTTAAAAGGTTATTCCCGACTATATTTATGTTTTATAAATTATTTAATAAATTTTAATATTTTGTATGATCTAGTTTTATTGTTTAATTGCTTCTAAATTGATCCCCACATTACATTCTAGGTTTAATAGTGAATTAAGTTTTTTATCTACCATAAACTTGGTTTTTAATTAAAGTTATTAGGTTGAATTTAGTTTTTGAATATAGTTTGTTCATATTTGGGGTTAGAGTTATGATGAATTGAATTCTCTCTTGGTAGAGGGACATGGGGTCAGACTACCTACTTACCTAGAGGCCCATGCCTTTTCTAATAAAGTGAATGTTGTTGGCTATCTATCACTTAGGGATTACTCATGTGAAGATTATTAATCTCATATAATTATAAACCTTTATATTAAGTGTTCATGTACCCTATGTATATGATGCATTTTTATATGTATGGATATGTTTAAATTATATTTTTGGGTAATCAATACAAACCTATGGGTTATGTAAAGTTCTATACTTCAAGATGGTTTGAACATATTAATTTGGTGGAGGGAATAAGATTCCAAAACTAAATCACTATAATCATGCATAAAAAAGTGAATAACATGAGATAAGATGGTGAGATTAAATCCCCTTTAAATAATAAGTGTTAGATTCTTTCAAAAGTGGTACTTTTCAAGACCTTGATCATCCAATCAGGTAGGTCATGCCATAGCTGGGCACCCATGGATTATCTTGTGTAAGGCAAGCAAGGATAGGTGACACTAAAACATTATTGGGAAGGTTGTTCCATAGATAGGCTCCCTTGGATTATCCTTTTTAGATTATTCTTGGTGTTTGTTTTGGGTTTCACTAGTCAGGAGACCCTAATAGGATTAGGTTACCAAAGGAATAGAGTTGAATTTATCCATATGATGTATTAGAAAAAGAGTTGTCTGATCAACTATCCAAGAGTCATATATGATATTATTGAGATGATTCCCTGCCTAAATAACTAAGTGGTGATAGAAACTCCATAATAGACTCATTGCTTAGTGAAATATGGATCTTTTCCTACTAATAGATATGATGCACAAAAGGGTTCATCATTTTAGTAGGAGCCTATTTAATAAAAGTACTTATTAAATGGTTAATAATACATGATAATCATATAATAAAATATTATGCGGTAGATAATATCATCATTATCATGAAACTAAGCCTTGTGATCAATATTTGATAAGGATAATCTTAATGTAAACATCTCTTAATACTGATAACTTGAGAAAATTTCTTAAACAAAATTTGTGATTTAAGAAAATTTCTTAAGGAAAATTATATGTGTTGGAATAGTTACTTCTTGAGTAACCAAATGCTGAAATTACTTAACTAGTGAATCTTAATGCTTATGGAATCATAAAGTGATTCATTCAAGTTTTCAGAGGCATTAGATGAAAAATTACCAAAGTAATATTAATATACACTCATGTACTCAATATGATTAGGTACTTCAATGATTTAAGGAATTTTAGTTTCATATACTCAATATGATTGAGTATGTAAAATGATATTCAATATGATTGAATATGTTAATGAATCGATGAGACTAAAAGTTTCCTTAAAACTTTATTACTTATATAAATCAATTATATTATTTTAATAGATATATGATATCAAATGTATTATTTAAAAAGTATTGTAAATATATATAAGTTCAAAATAAGAAAAAAATAATCTTGAAGTTCTCTTTTAACTAATGGATAAAAGGAGTTTCTATATTGATAACTTGGATGCTTCAATCTTGGATAAGCTTGTCATAATATGAGCATTTTTATCTCATTTATCTCTTGAGAAGATCATGTAATTTTTTTTGTTTAAATGAAATGAGTTGAGTGTTTTTAATAAACATGATTTATGATTTGTTTAAATTATATACTTAAGGGGAGACTAAAAATTGATTGTTTTGGTTAGGGAATTTATCCCATTTTCATCTATGAAAATTTCTGACAATATGATTGAATTCAAGAACATTTAGCTAATATTATCAAAATGTTTGGAATATATATGAACTAGGCATATAATTTCTAGGTTCCAAAGTATTGTATATATAGTATAAGTGGTTAAAAGTTTGAACTATAAGTAGAAAAGTTGGTTGAAAAGTTCAACAATGTTTCTTCAAGAAGCCAATCGAGATCATTGAAACCTAGGGTTGTTAGGAAGAAAGAGTAATAATTCAATATGTTTGGATTATACAAATATATACCTAAATGAGTTTTTGAAACTTCATGGAATGTCAATATTTGATATGGATGTTATAAAAATTAATTCTTATATTTTGAAAGGTATGCGATTCCAAATGTATATTGTAAAAAGTTTTGTAAATATACAGAAGTTCAAAATCAAAAGTAAGAATTGATTGATATTGTAGTTTATATTCATGAGATTAATTAAATAGTCACTATATCAAGGTTATGAATTTAAAGGATTTTAGAAATCTCAAATGAGTCTAATTTAAATATGTGTATCTTCATCTCATTTTTATTATGTTATAAGAGAAGATGTTTGATAACAAAGAGTTATTATCAACACCATTAGATGATTAATTATATACACATGGTTTATGATTAATCAATTTATATAACATATTTTGAGAAGGAGATTTATATAAAAGTTTTTATCCAAATTTTTATTAAAATATGAAGGAATGTGTGATGTCTTGACCCATATGCCACTAAACGGTGCCCCCCATCCGATGGGTGAAATAGACTCAAGCACACTTCCCTCTATGCTAGAGGTTGCTAACTTGCAGTGAGGGTACAAGTTGGAATACCTGGGAGACTATACCCTCATGACCAGAGTGTATCATAGTGGTATAATAATACCAATAAATAACAAAAGCATATGAGATAAATTAACAACTGGATAATAAATATCCATCATATAAATAACCAAGTGATATCATCCAACAGTGTCATATACAAATTATGATCATGGAATTCTATAAAAAGGTAGGAAATACATGGAAACATACATCCAATATAATACATGTATCAAAATTAAAAAAAGACAAAAAAGGAGCCATCCCCATATAGCATCATAAGCTATAGCCTGGTGCTATGATCTCTTACTCCCATGCAATAATGAATCAAGCATCACCAAGCGGGTGCTTGCCTCTATCCCTACTTATATCCATGAAGTATGTCCGTGTACCAAACGACAACCAGAATAGGGAGTGAGATAACACTTATTATACCACCACCAACAATGTCTATAAAAATTACACTATGTGCATATAAACTGAAGGAATGTGCATACATGACAAGAGTAAAGAAATAATAATAGAAGTGATACTCTCTAGTTTATCAAGTCTCAATGTGATCAAGAAAATAAATCATATGAGATATCTATAAAGAATGGAAAGAATCAACAATGTACTACATTGAGTAATCAAGTATCATGCCAATATGGCTAGGGTCCAAGGTGTAGAAATGTATAAGGCATCCAAGTATGCTAGATCCATGGATTAAAAATGCTCATGATATCCAAGTGGGTTATGTAAACCAGATCCAAGGAGTAGAAATGTACAAGGCATCCTAGTAGGTCATCATATCGAAGAATTATAAATTTAAAAGGTATCCTAATAGGTTGTCAGATCCAAGGAGTAGAAATGTACAAGGCATCCTAATAGGCTGTCATATCCAAAGAGTATAAATGTCCAAGGCATCATGATAGGTTGAGTAAATTAGATCGAAGGAGTAGAAAATGTACAAGGCATCCAATTAATCTAGATCCATGGAGTAGACTTGTCTATGACATCCAAGTAAGCTGGATCCTTTGAGTAGAAGTGTCCAAGGCATCCAAGTGAGTTGTTGGTTCCATACCACAAACCCCATTATCATCATAACCAATTCATTCACCAATACATAAACCATTTATTTAATCATTTAAATAATACCTTCATAATCATATACAATTCAAGGGATTATTCATTTCATAGATTTCATATAAAAATGAAAAGGTTCTATAAGATGATCACAACCTTTAATAATACACTTCATTATCACATTTAATTCCACATAATAATAGATATCTTAACTCACCCCAAAGGTGACATAATCATGGAAAAAGGGAAAAAATCACCCCATGGGTAGTTCAGGTTGATTTCAACAACCTCTAACTTTATATATGGGTTCTACGACATGTCTTAAACACGAATTTAACATTTAACTGAAAGGTTTATTAATTTAGGAAGTAATGTACAAAAGGTCCAGTCTGTGAAAAAAAAACAACAAGGTATAAACAAATAGAATTTAAGGGATAAGGTATAGACCACCTAACTTATACCTATAGAAGAACACCCATCCAATCTCAGCCTCTAATTTGTTCCAGATCAGAATAAAATGGAATAATGGATGAAAACCCTGGAAATAGGGCATATTATCTTTCAACAAAATATCATTATTGATAAAAAGACAAACAAATAATGGATCCTAAGGAATGAAGAACTCACTGGTGGCTATCAAACAAGATAGAAAAATCTTGAATCATACGTTAGATGGAGTAATTATAAAAAATCATAGGTTAGTCTTGGATGGGAGCTTCAACGAGAGAAAGAGGGGATAACCGCTAGAGGAAATAAGAAATGAGAAAAAAGGTTTAAACATTTAAATACATTAAGGGAAAAAATTCCATTTTCCCATCATTTGAGGGGTCACATGGTTTGGCCACATGGTTGGACAAACCATGCGCCAACCATGAACCCAACACTACCTCAACACCCCCTCGCATAGTCATGGTGCATGGTTAGAAAAAATGTGTAGCAACTATGAATTTTACAACTATTAAAAAGTCTAAATCAATCTACAGGAATGCAGACTAGGTCACACAATTAAGGAAATCCGTGAAACCCACTGCTGTGTATTGAAATACCCCGCATGGTTTACTTTAACCATGTGGACTGGGCTGCACAGTTTCTACTAACCATGTGAACCAACTGCCTCCTCTAAAAATCTCAGGCTCTGGGCTCTATACAAGCCCCAAAAACCTTCGTTTTCTTTATGACCCCACTAGGCACTCCCATAAGGATAAAAAATGAATAAAATAATTGAAATAAAAGGGTTACATACCTCATAGAAAATATATTTTCTTATAGAATGTGTTCCCACCATCCATCAGTGTCATATTTTAATAAAATATTCTTTAAAAAAAAGGATTCTAACACATAGAATACCATACATGATATTGAAAAAATAGTTTATTTATTTTATATTTCCACTAAATGGAAATAAATGTAATTTACTAACACAAAGGGTTTGTGTTTCATAACTTGATATTATAAAAATAATATAGTATCTAAGAAGCTAGTGGGAGTATATTTGGACTTAGAAAAGTTAAAAGTTAATAAATAAAGGATCAACCAAATCTTAATTTAAAGCGATTTTTACTTAATATACTAAAATTTATAGAATATGTAATGGTAAAGAAAAATGTAAAGTGTTACATTTAGTTACCATTTATAAAGTGAATATCACTATTTACCAAAGGATTATACCAACCTAAGATTAAAGTGTTTTTCACTCAATATCCTAAAAGAGTTTAGAATATTTGATGATAAAGAAAAATGTAAAGAGTTACATTTAACTATCATGAAAAGTGAAGAAAACTATTTCTTAAAGGATTGTACCAGTCAAAATGAAAGGTGAATTACACTTGATATCTTAGAGAGTTTAGAGTATGGTGGTAAATAGAAATTTAAGAGTTACAATGTTTATAATTTTATCCCAAAAGAGTTTAGAAGGACCAGTAAATAATAATGCCAATAGTTACATTATTTCAAAGAAAAAATTTTATGGAATAGGGTTCCAAGGATGATGATGATGATGGAATTAGAAATATTTCAAATTAGACAATAGAAGTAAACATCCTAAAATCTAATGTTATTAAGTTAAGAAGTTTGAATGTGTTCAAGAAGTTTAATAGTTATAAATATGATTCCTAAGTCTCACTATTATTCAAAATGGATTACTTAATAGATTTTTATAACTAAAGAGTTTAGTGGGAGGGTTTTATCAGATGACCACATAGAGATGTGGAATAAATTACATATGATGTAATGGGTTTAAAAAACCCAAAAAGTGAAACAAACATAAGGATGCTCTATTAGTTTTACATATATGATATTTTAAACTGGTGATTATGTTGGGTTTGTTAAATATTATTAAAAGGGTTTATGATTATTAAATGTATCATATTAAAGGGTAATCTCCACTTTATCATTATTTCATGTTGGTTGCATATATATATATATAGATATATATTTCATGAACTATAATGATAATTAACCTCTCAAATTATGACTTTGATTTTATCCCTAACTAATGTTCATCATGGAGTATTATTGATTATGATGAAATGTCAAGGTTAGTGTGAGTAATATTCTTGTATAGAGATATGAAATAATCTAATGAGGAATATAATAAAGAATAGTATTCTTTATGTACATTGGATAGTCTACTAAGTATACCACATGGAGTGTCATATAGATGTATTTGGTATACTAAGGGTGCATGGATCATATTTGAGTCCCCATTACCTGATGTTGGGGAGATAACTAGAATGGGAACCTTCATACTTTGATACCCTACTTATGAAAGTCTATATATTGACTTAGCTAATATGATACTGGTTGGGTATTTTGTTGATTATGTCATTGGTTGGAGCTTAACCAAGATGGAATTTATCCTCTTGTATGATGAATATGAAATATGGGTCCTCGATTGAGATAGACTATGGGAGTGTGTGACTACACCTAGATATTTTATATCTATCCATATAAGTGACATAAGACTTGTTTATCTATAAGGATGAATTAAATGAGTTGTATTCATCAATCAAATTAATCTACACTCTAAGAATTAAGAATAAATGAGTTGGCTATATGATATTAACATGTTTCATGTCCCATGGTAACTCGATGCCTTAGAAAAAGTTAAAATATAATAATACACATTTTCATATGATGCATACTACTAGACATAAATATATAGATACATATGTTTGATGAAGATCACACTAGACCCCTTTATAGATTGAGTAGCATTGAAACTTTTCTAGAGGTCACTCTTTTCCTACAAGTATGAATCCTGAGATTCATATTTTTTATAAATGATGTAAAGGACTACATGGAAACACTTTGTGTTTGACTAAATGAGGATTGAGTTTGACTTAAAGAGATACTCTAAAAGTGTTTTAGAGTTAATAAAAAAGTGTTTTGGATGGGTATTCACAAGGTATTACATATGATTTCATACAAGGTGAAGTTGATGATATCTTTCCAAAAGTGTTTTGCAGGATATCCAAAATATTTTTTGGATATGGTTTCACAAGTTATTGTATAGGATACAATATAAGGTGAAATGAAATAATGTCTATTAGGCTTTAGTTCAAGTGATAGATTAAAAGAGATATTCTCTAAAACTATATCCCGTATATGATGCATGGCTATATCAAGTGCATGGTATATCGATATTCATGCATGAAATATGATTTAATGCATGCCACTACCTTTAATATAATAAGAAATAAAATATTAAATGTGTTAATATTTGAATAAACCAAACTCATTTAAAGCTTTCATTTATTAATATGTTACATGATATGTAATGTAAGAATGGAGTTTTCATCCATGATATGAATGCACTTTCCATGGCATTTAGTCATGTGTTATAAACACGTGAGTAAATGTATTAGTAGTTGAAGAGTGTTTTAGATAGGCTATACTAACCATTTCTATATTATGGTAGTGTGAGAATGCTTTATGCTAGGCTGAGACTCCTCCTCACCCAAAATCTTGCTTTATCTTTATCCTTTACGTAAGAGGATCTAGCATGCTGTAGAGAAAAGATGGATATCATCTATATGATGGATGATTTAGGAACAACCCATTGATACAGTACAAATATGGGATGTATTTTTGATGCCCTTATGCGATCTTCATCAAATTAATATAAAGATGAAGATGCAGTAGAATCTCTTTAGAGAAAGGTAATCCATCTGCAATATTTCTTTATTTTAGTTTCAGATATAGTTTCATTTATCTTATAAGGGAGATCCCCATACAAGGTTTTAAATTGATTTTAGTTCATTTGATAATCATTAGTATAATCTAACAAAACCCTTAACTTATCAATACTTATAGTTTAATGACTGAGACTTTATTTGATGAGGAAGTATCTTATGATGCAACATGAGATGATGTAGGTTGGGGAGATGTGGTAAATGGAAATTTTGAGGTTCCTTCCAATGAGTGTCAACCATACTCCATTATTGACTTACTTAGAGGAGATAATGTCACGTGCATAATAGTTTTAATGGGGTTTCATTACACTAAGTATTGAATTCCTAGGAATTTTAGGTAACACATATTCCTCAATTGATAACAACTTATATATTAGACAAGAGTTTTAAATGATAATTTCATTGTAAAATGTGGTTAAGAAATACCATATAAAGTGACATTTTTAATTTTTGATTGATGAGTCCAAGAAGGGAAAATATGCCATTCAATGTGACAAATATGGGTCGGAATATAAATTTCAAATGTAGGGAATATATGATAATTTTTTTCATGTTGGAAGATAACCAAATTAGAAGGCACACATACTTGTGTGCACCTAATACCATCACATGATCATTTTCTCTAGATACAAGTTTATATTGATTATTATTGTAACATCACAACCCCAACCCATTGGCATGGGTAGGACTGAGATGCCATTAACCTTATGTGATGTCTCTTAGACACCAAAGGCTGATAATAAATTCCATGGGATTTACTAAAACATGGGGGAATGTTTTGACCTTAAACAAACAAACTATAATAGAACAAAATCAAGATATATAACATGATGCATGATATAAAACTAGAATATAATACAACAACATAACAAGATGATAATCAGAGTATAAAAAAGAGAGAATACAATGCAATGTCTAAAAAAACCCAAATACAACAAGACCCAAGTACCAAGGAAAAACTAATCTACACTCCAACACTCAACCATATCCAAGATACATCCACTAATGAACACAATATCATGATTATTTACTTGGTAAGTATTAAATATTCCCTTTACCTATATCACGATAAACAACATTTGAATATTCACCAAGGTGAATACGCAGGGGTAAGTATATTATCTCAGTTGGAAATCAACTAGAAGATTCCCACATGCCACTAAGACAAGAACAATTAGTCATAATTTATATAAAATAGGCAGAGTGTACAAAATCATTTACCAAGTGAGATAATATAAAGTCAATGAATAAGACCACACTAAAATAACACACATGGAATGGAACCACACACCCATGAAACACACAACCCAATGCATCTATTGTTAAAGATGGATCTCAAAATAATCTAACTTGCGAGCAGTTATCATCCCTTCAGATCCAAGCTGCCACTTGGTGGTATAATCCAGTGTACTCTAGTTTTTAAGGTAAATAATTGTGAACTAATAAGGACACCCTCCAATGAAATATGAATTCACATAAATTGTGATCATTATAGTTTCTAACACTATAATTTATTCTTAAAATCAAAATTCCCATTTAAGAAATTTACCAAAAACATTGTGGGTGGAACCCACAACCCATCATTTAAGAACCAATGAAACATGGAGGTTTTCTGAAGGGTTTTCATCAAAGGATTTAATCAAAGAACATAATCAATAAAATTTAGAAAACAAGACATAAATTTCCTAATAGGAGTGTAATGGGAGAGAATCCACCTACCTCAACACATTTCTTTCAAATAAAAACACCACAACCAATTAGATATGGGTTCCACTTTTCATTTATTTTATTCCCTAGGTCCAAAACTTGAAGACCCATTGAAATCGTTTTCTAGAAGGAATATGATCTTATAAATCTCCTAGATAGAGATTGGGGTTTTAGAAAAAATAGCAGGAGACTCATCATAACTGAAAGATGCTGAAATTAATAAATCAACTAGACCTGACATAATTCTCAGTGTGAAAAAGGAATTCATAGTGTGAAACTTTGAGATATCTAGTATGCTGAAAAAAGTCACCTCCAACTTACAAGTCATGAAACCAATTCAAAACATGAATCCCATTCATTCCATGAATATATATTTTGGGGTGTGAACATTCTTAAATATTTTTCAATTAAATTATTCCTAGAAAAGATTCACGCCATGAATGACCATTCATGTCATGAACTGACTCCTACAACTAGATTCCAACTTCCACTCTCCTTCCTCCTCTGAACACTTCCAAATATCCAACACAAACATTCCATAACTTAAAATAAACTGTATAAAATTATAACATAACTCAAACTAAGGGTTTTATATTCTCCCCACCATTGGGATTTCTGTCCTTAGAAAGTTGGAGATTGGTGGGGTCTTGGAAGAGTTTCGACCATTACTCCAACATAAACTTTTATTATTCCCATTTTTCCTCTATAATATGACCATGCTTTCATATTACCCATACCAAAGAGATATGTATTCCTCACATGATATTTTCTTGTCTATATACAAGAAAAATCAGATCATGGATAATAGTTTCATATAGTTCAAGAGTAATGTTATCCCAACAAATAACTTTGTTAGGATCCAGTTGGTACTTATTTAATTAGGACACATAAAAAAACATTATGGACAACAATGAATCTCAATGTAAGGTTAACCAATATGAAATTATACCAATACATTATATAATCTCGAATGGTCTAACATATCGATGGGATAACTTTCCTTGCTTTCCCAAATGGCGGTGACCCAGTCTCAGTGGCACTTTTAAGAATACATGGTCACCTAAATTAAAATATAAGGGTTGTTTGTGATGATATACATATAATTTATGATGGATATACATTTTTTCCACCCATTTCCTAGTCATATTGATTTTATCAGTAGTATCATGGATAATAATAGGTCTAATTAGTGAAGTTTTTTTAGTCTCTACCCAATAAAGTAGATATTGACATGGATGGTCATATAATTCCTCCAATAGATCCATCTATATCATGACCTGATAATTATTATTATATGAAAACTCCACTATAGACAATTGATCTTCCCATGAACCACCAAAATCCATCACACAACCTTTAATCATGTATTCCTATGTCAAGATAGTATGTTTCAAATATACATCTGTTTTAGAATAATATGTCATGCTCATGGAAAATTGAGTTCTAAGGGCCCATTGTAAGGATCTCCAAAACTATGAGGTGAATCTAAGGTCTCAGTTAGAGACAATAGAAATTGGTACTCCATAAAACTTAACAACTTATTGGATATAAATCTTCACCAAGTCTTCTACTATATTGGACTCTCAAATTATAATGCAATATGTGAACTTAGTGATTTGGTATACAATCACCCAAATAACATCATGATTCTGGAGCATCTATAATATATTGGTGAAAAAGTATATGGAAATATATTCCCATTTCCATATGGGTATTATCATATATTGTAATATTACTTTTGGTAATTGATATTTAACCTTTACCTATTTATGGGTGATACATATCATAACATAATTGGCCATCTTACATTTCATAATCGACCACCAAAAGTGGGTTTTCATTTCCCTATAAATTTTATAAATACCTGTGTGGAGAACCCATTTTGAATTTTGATAAGCATAAAGAAGTTGTTCTTGACATGATGAAGGAACTAAAATTCAATCCCTAAAGCACAACACAAAGTTTGTATCCTAGATCCAACCTTTAATGGTCTCATAACTATTGAGGTTTAACCTAATGGTAAGCCAGTCTAGTTATGATTGCTAAGATTCTTCAAATAGGTTAACTAAATAATAAATATGAGTAATTTAAAAGAAAAATACATCCTAATTCCATTCCATACAATCTAATTTCATATCATAAATTACTCCCATTAATTTCCACTGGTCATAGGATTCTCAGACCACTTGGTTATACAACCTATAAATCAAAAAATAATCCACAAAATTTCCTTTACTAGGTGTATAAACCAAGTTAAAATTGAATATATGGAGATATTACATCCATTAATGTTGCATTAGGTTCACGTACCTTTGGTAAAAGATGTATTTAAGGATTTTATGGTTAGTAAACATGGTAAAATTTATATCAACTAGGTAGTGTAACCATGTTTTTAAAACATATACCACTGTATCTAATCATATATCATGAATTGGATAATTTTTTTCATTAATTTTCAATCTCCTTGATTCATATGCTACGATATGGTCTCCTTGTATAATAAAACCACCTGTATAGATCTAGATGCATCACAATATTCCATATATACTTGTACTAATTCTAGTAAGATGAGGATAGGTATGAAAGTAATACAATAATTAATATCTTTAAAGGATTTATGGAAATCATCATTCTATTTTAATGGAATACCTTTACTTGTCAATAAAGTCATAGGATAAGCGAGTATAGAGAAATCCTAGAAAAAACAATGATAATAGCTTATTAATACCAAAAGCTCCATGCTGCAAATACATTCTTAGTTAGTTTTTTAGGAACGAATACTTCAATATTTATAGGATTAACTGATATTCCTTTTTCAAAAATAACATGACCAAGGAAACAAAATTCTTATATCTAGAAGTCACACTTAGAGAATTTAGAATAGAGTTAGTGTTCCTGCAATTTTCTCAATACAATATCCAAGTGACTTTCATGGTCATATCTAGTTTGATATTATATCAAGATATAATAAAAAACCATTAAAAGTGAGTCAAGGTACTTATAGAAGATACAATTTATTAATTCAATAAAAACTATAGGTGCATT
Source organism: Viscum album (assembly GCA_963277665.1). Lineage (NCBI taxonomy): Eukaryota > Viridiplantae > Streptophyta > Magnoliopsida > Santalales > Viscaceae > Viscum > Viscum album. The sequence continues at coordinate 983,999,882 of OY728157.1, forward strand.
CACAAGACCAAAGGGAATGAATAAGCGTAATGACTATAATGAATTCTAGAATCTATCTTTAGGATATCCTCCTTCCTAACCTAGAGTTGGTGGTACTCCAATCATAGATCAATTTTGGATAACCCTTTGGCTTCATTCAATTGATCAAATAGTCCATTGATTTGAGGAAGAGGATATCAATTATTAATCATGGATTGATTAAATTTTCAACAATCGACACAAAACCAAAGTGAATCATTAACATTATTTACAAATAGAACTAGATCAGCCCAAGGTGATGTACTTGGTCTAATAAATCATTTTATTTCCAATTCATCTAGTTATATTTTTAATTCCCATAATTCTTTTTGTGCTATTATATATGAAAAAAGTGAAATAAGACTCATTCTCGAAAGCATATTGATAGAAAATTTGATTTCCCATTCAGGTGGTAACCTAGATAAATCATGCAGAAAGACATCAAGGTATCAGTATACTATAGAAGGAAGAATTATCTTCCCAGTTTCATTGATGGCTCCCAAGTTCATTACTACCGTCTGATAAGAGATGGTTCTATCCAAAAATACATGAGGTATTTATCTACCAATATTCATATCATAATCCCCTTTGAATAAATTAACAACACCATTTAGGGATGTTAAGGTTACTTTATTAGTGTAACAATATATATATGATTTTAATTATATTAACCAATTCATTATAAAGATTAAATTGAAGATATCCATTTCCAGGATAGTGAACTCCCACTGAAATTGCATTGTATAAATAGTAATAGAACATGTTAGACACCTAAATCCTCATAATTACCATTTCATAAGAGGTTTATTAATTCTAAAAACATGAGACATAATCTCTATATGAAACCCTAACTGATTTATCACACGAGAAGCAATAAATAAGTGGGAAGCACCAGTATTAAACAAGACATGCATTAAAGTAGAGTTGAAAAGAATGGTTCATCAAACCATCGAGGGAACCAATTAATTAGCTATTATGTGCTTCTTATATCTATATAGTTATTGATAGAACCTAAAATGTATTCATTTCCCCCTAATAAGGTGGTTTCAACTGGACTATCGAAGTGTTCTTAGAATTAGCCTGCGTTTCTTGACTTTGAGAGAAAGAACTATTTTGAAGAGATCATCCTAGTTGTATATGAGAGACATGAGAATTATTTGAGCCATACCCACTCATTGAATTTTGATTATTTATGCAATAACACATTATATGCTCTAGTTTTCCACAATTGTGTCACTCCCAAGATAGTGATGTACATTATATTTTCTTATGCTCCAAAGAACCACATTTGAAGAAACGTAATTTGTAACTATGACATGGAGGAAAGGAGGTGGATCCGATGGAATTATTTTTCAATTCTCTACCACCCTAGAAGTATATATCCTTTTATACTTATTTACATCAATGGGGTTCCCACCCGTGTCAGGTTGGACAAAGATGTTTCTCCCTATTTGGTTCCCAATAATTTCTTTTTCTATTTCTAGTTCCCTTTTCACCATATTCATATAGTTATTAATATAAAACATGAAAACCTTAGAGTTAATACATGGTTTAATACCCAAATAAAATATGATAACCTTGAGATATTAACTAATATCTACCTCTGGTGAAAATTGATCTAGGTAAGTGAATCAATATGAATATTCGATAATCAACATAATTCCTTGTTTCAGATCAAATAAGTCCATCGTCTTCTACACTCATAAGTTATGTAGATAATTTTTTTACTTAAAAAATTCCTAAAATCCTTCCCAATTAAATTTTTGATCAAAATTTTCTTTAACAACTAAGTCCCACCACTTTTGTGCTGGGTCTTTAAGTATGCACACCACTAACTTGACCTTAATTTATACCGGGGTTCCAAGGAAATCAAATATTTTGTTCATCCAAACCATCCATGATTCTACTTTATCAGGTCCCAAATCACCCCAAAATGTAATTGCGTTATATATCATTAATTCCAATGAGTGATCCACATGACATGGTTCCTCAGTTTGATTTCCTTTTTCAATAAACTGAAATTCTTGCATGATACTCTGGACAAGCTATTGATTCACATATGGTTCAGGTGGAACCGCGTTCTCAACCGCACACTCTTATTGGTTCATAAGTCTCCTAACTAATGGAATATTTCTAAAATTATAGAAACAAGTACCATTTAATTACCACATATATCGTGTGATCATCATAGGTCATACATTATATCACATGTTAATAAGAAAAATCAAGGTAACTTTTCTAGAATCACAAGTCAGAAATAAAAAATGGATGATGAAATCCTAGTGGGAAGTCTTCTTACTAATTCATGATACCAAACACTCATCGACTAAACCCATGGAGATGAGTTGAAAACATTCCTATAAGTTCTTAACAATACCTTTTGTATCCAAAAAACCCTGGTAACTTGATTTTTAACACAAAAAGGTTATTTATGTCTTTTTATGCTATACATTTCAAGTTATGACACATCCTATATCCTTGATAAAATCCTAAATGATAGAACATAACAATTTGATACCATTTATAAAATTCTGATCCCAATCCATTAGATAAAGTAGGACCACAATGACACTAACCTTAAGTAGAATCACCTGGACACCAAAGGTTGTAAATAAATTCCAAGGGATTTACTAAAACATGGGGGGATATTTTTCCCTTAAAAAATATCCTATAATAGACCAAAATCAAGAGAAATAATATGATTCATGGTATAAAACCATAAAAAAACTACAATAGCATAGAAAGACAATAATAATAGTAGCATAAGAAGAGAATATAATGTAGTTTCTAAAAAAACCCAAAGATAACAAGATCCGAGTACCAAGGAGACACTAATCCAGACTCCAACACTTATCTATATCCAAGATTCATCCAATAATGAACACAAAATAATGATTATCCACTAGATAAGTATGTTACTTTTACCCATATAATGATAAATGATATCTATATATGCACCAAGGTGCATATTCAAGGGGTGAGTATATTAAATCAGTAGAAAGTCCACTAAAAGATTCCCACATATTCCACTGAGACCAGAATAAGTTTATATAATTTATATAAAAAATGCAGAGTATATAAAACCAATTACAAAGTGTGATAATATAAAATAAATTAATTAAAACACACTAAAATAACACCCATTCTATAATCCCATGAACCCATGAAACATACAACCCAATGCATCTCCCACCAAAGTGGGCCCTATAAGCATTCCAAATTGTAAGTGATACTCACCCCTCCATACCCAAGTCATTGCTTGGCGGTACAATCTAGCATGCCCCAACTAGAATGATAACCAAGTCCTAACCAACAAATATACCCTCCAATGTAATATTAATTAATTCTAAATGTGATCATTCCTGATTATCACACCTCAATTTATTCTTAAAATAAAAATAAATATTTAATAAATTTACCAAAAATGTCCTGAGAAACACCCACAACCCATCAATTAAGAATTAATAAAGCACAAGATTTTTCCAAAGGGGTTTCATCCAATAAAACAAGAAATAAACTTTATAAAATAATCCATAACGTTACTAATATAAGGGGAATGGGATATAAGACTCCCACTACAACATGTTCATTCTGAATAATAACACTACAACCAATTATATTAGGGCCCCCTTTATATTCCTTCGATTCCCTAAGTCTAAAACTCAAAGATCCATTGAAATTGATCTCTGGAAGAAAGGGGATCTCCTAAATCACCTAGGGAGATCCTAGGGTTTGAGGGAAAAGAGAAGGAGACTCATGAGAACCAAAGGGCACTGAAATTAATAAATCATCTGAACCTAACATCATTCATGATGTGAAATGGGCACTCACACCATAAAACTTTGAGATATCCAGTATGTTAATTTTTTTCCTCTAACTTATAAGTCACAAAACCCATTAAACCTATGAATAGATCTTTTAGGCTATGAATATACTAAAATGTATTATCATTAAATTATTCATAGAAATAATTCACATCGTGAATGATTATTCACATCATTAACTGACTCCTGTAGTTATATTTATTTTCCACTCCCCTTACTCCTCTAAACACTTCCAACAATCCAATCCAAACATTCCATAACTTAAAATAAATAGTATAAAATAGAAAAAAACCTAAAACCAATGGTGTTATATTTATTTTTTATATAATAATAACATGTTAATACATTCATGTGTACCTCATCTAGGAACAAATATAAAATTTGTTCAAATACAGGATATCCTATGGAAAAGATTGGAATGAAAAAAACACAATTGTAAAAGTGTATGGTGATTAAAATGAATCATATAATTTTTTTCCCATAGATAATTGAATTTTTTCCTCTAAAAAATTAGGCCATTTATCATCTTAACACCATTGAGTATGTATCCCAGGATAAATATATTAATCAAAAAAAGATGAAGTTCCATAGACTGTTTAGGGCATTTTGTCTATGTATTGAAAAATTTCCTTATTATAAGTAATCATTAAAGTCAATGGAAATTTACTTTACGATGATTATAAAGATGTATTACTCATTGTTTTATCATAGTATGGTAATAACACACTTGTTTTAATTTCATTCACTACTGTTGAGAAGGAGAACTTCAAATCATGGAGTTTTTTAGCCTATTTACACATCCATGTTATGAAAATAAAGGGAATGTACATGATATCTAATCATCATTGAGTGATTATAGATGTTATTAACTATGATTTAATTTCATGGTGATAACAGAATACTTATCATAAATATTACATCTAACATATTTCCAGTAATATCCATAAGCAGTTTAAAGACGAATCAATAAAGAAGGCGATTATCAAATTGGGTATGTTTCCTCATGCTTATGTTTATTTGAATAATTTTTACTATATTTTTAAATACATCAATGTATTATTTTTTTATCATATGAACCATAACAAATAAAGTTTTATAGGCATCTTTAAGGAATTAAAAGGGCTAATCGGGTCATGTATGATTACATGTTGTGGATTTCAAAGGAGTATTGGTCATTGGAATATGATGGTGGTGGGAGATATTTCCATATGAACACTAATATTTTAGAGTTCATAAACAGGTTCTTCAAGGGTGGTCATAAAATACCGATCAAAATATCAGTATATGAGACATTTTATATATGTGTGAAGTACTTTGTTGAACACTCCCAACATGCTTATTAGTGGATGTAACATGGAATGCATTTTGGTTAGGAATTCCAAAGAGACATTGATAAGATATTATAGGATAATCCATCATTTTTATTCTAATATTTATCTAGGAAGGGAGCTACTTTGAGGTAATAAAGTGGCATGACCCATCTATAGACAAAAATGGTTGAGTGATAGTGGTCATACTAGAAAGCAGGTACCATGATTACAGTTCTTTATAGGTATTAGGTATTATTGTTAACATGTCATTATAGATTGTTCATCAATGAAATTATCATATGAACCCTATGTTGACCCATTATATCACTTGAGCACTCAGGTGAATACTATAATGCACCTTGTATGACTTTTGGTGATTTTCATAATTTTACCTTATCTACTGATCAACCAACTATGGTCCCTGATATTACCAAGTTTCACCCTAGAGGATGACCAAGGTTAATTTATATTAAAAATGATATGGACTAACCTAAATAATGTATAGTGGGACAAGGATACATCATATGATTCACAATTTATAGTTATAAAAAATATCCCAACATGATAAGAAGGAGCTCCACTTTACAGCAGCGTTGATCATGTTTCTGCATTTTATCATGACTATGTAATTTTTTTGTATTCTAGATTGTTTCATGTGAGATTCCCCAAAAATTTTATTCGATATAATTTTTGAACCATCATGTATTTTAGTATTTATTGATAGTTTAATATTTTATATGTGAATGGTTTTAGATTCAAAAAGTGTCTTTTACTTTCACAAAAGAAATATCAAGCATATTTTTGGATCATAAATAATTTTGTGATATTTAAACTTTAAAGACCGGCTTAATTATTGACATGTTCATGTATACATTATTCTCGAACATCCAAAAAACTCCTTTTCTTTATTAAAAGTCATTCCTTATTTCCCAACTTGAATCTCATGCACTTTGAGTGTTTAATACGTTTTATAAAATTCAAGAACAACACACACACATATTTATTTTAAAAATCAATATAATTGTTTAAAAATATCATATAAGCTTTCAATAAATCAAAGTATTAAAATTTCATTGAAATAGAGTATCAAAATACATTTTTAAAATAAAAATAAGATTGCATAGAGGTAGATCTTAGTTTATGTAAAGGTAAACATAAAATTCTATAAGTTTCATAAAGGTATAAATCAGGTTATTTATTTTGTGTGAAGGTAATAAATATGTTTTGTGAAGGTAAACTCAATATTTTCATTCCACATAAAGGTAATCAAAAAGTTTCGTGAAGGTAAACTTAGGGTTTTTATTCCATGTAAAGGTAATCATCAAGTTGTGTAAAGGTAAAATTGGGTTTTCCATTTCGTATAAAGGTAGTCATCAAACTGTATAATTTTTTCATAGGTAATAAGTAAGATGCATAATGGTAAAGTGAATTCATTCAAAGGTAAAATATAATTTTTTAAAGATAAAATGAATTCATGTAAAGGTAAAATATAACTTTGTAAAGATAAATTAGTACCTTTGTAAAGGTAAATTAAATTTCTATAAAGATAATATCTATCTATGTAAATGTGAAATATGTCCATGTAAAGGTAAAATTTTTTAACAAAAAATATTAAAAAATTAATATTTACAAAATTTAAACACAAAAATTATAAACAATAAACATTTAATAATAAATGATTAAATATAAAATAAATGTGAGGTAAAGTAATTAAAAAACATAAACAAAAAATTAATAAATTAATAATATCCCCAAGTTAAAGAACTAATATTTACCACCTTAAAAAATCACTCAATGCCATTATATCATATATAGATATGGTGGACATTACTTTTATCACATTTAGGACATATATGTTTCTCATTTTTTATTAGAGGGTTGTCTTGTTCCTACTATGAGTTCATGAAGTTCACACCACTTCTATCATGTTGCAAACCTCCTTCCATCACCCCTATCTTTGACATACTAGGTTATATGATATAGAAATGTGTGATTTAACCTTTTTTTATCATCATATCATTGTAACCCTTTTAAAGATATGGATTCTGAAGACACATACTTTTTATTTACTAGAGGGAGAGGTAATTATTTGTAACATCCCTCAACCTGGAACTCTCTTACATGGACAAATCAAGTTGGTTATAGGACCTCAAGCGTACCTCCCTATATGCTAGAGGCTACCAACTAGTAGTGGGGGTGTGATGAATATAGTAGGGAGAATATAACCCCTGATATAGTGTTATAACACAACAAAAATAAAAAATATCATAGTAACATAAATAGAGGAAACTATACAACATACAATTGGAAGGTAAAGGAAGAACCAATAAATAAAATAATAATCAATGTAATTCCAGGCTAGAATCTATCTAAATGTAAAACTGAAAGTAATACAAATTAAGAACCATGTTGAAATAAATAAAATCAAAAGACCATGGTCCTGAACCCCATGTTAGTCCCATATCCAAGCTCAAACCCATCTGGTAATCAATAATAATCAACAAGGTCATTTTCCCTTGTCAAAACTTGTGTCCATGTAATTTGATCGAGTACCAAACATAGGCCTAAATAGGATGTGAGTAAAACTTAGGAGGTTGACACCACTATTTCTAAACAAAACCATTCTGATAATAAGTGTATGCAATAAAGTGATAAACAAGTGTATTAATTAATCAATTAATAAAATATATCAATCAACCTGATTCAACACCATACCAAAATATCTCTGAGAATGTAACACAACCATGCCAACCATAACCACAAGTCCATGGTATAATCACATAACTGTAAAAAACCCTGTATATAAGCATTTCAGAACATGTTCCAAGCCCTCTATATAATCATTTCATCATCTAGGCCAAGCCTTCTATATAATCATTTCATCATAGCTAGGAGAATTTCAAAATCTAGTCCATTCCCTCTATATAAGAATATCATAAAAAATGGGCATAGACCTCTATATAATAATTTTAGCATCGCACATAACACAATCCAAAATGACATGAATAACACATCATAATATCATAAGACACAATGGTTAATTCTACCAATTTCCATTTGTCTTTAAATTACCTATTCATTCATTAAATTATATCTTAAGTCATTTCCATGCCACTTTTCACACCCATTTATATCATATAACCACAATTCATTCAATAATCCATTATTCCATTTTCCAAGGTGAATCTACCACAAGAAATCATCTGAGATTTCATGTAATGCTAAACCATACTTTAATCCATTATCCAATTTATTATTATTTCAGGGTAGGCTCACCCAATGGGTAGCTACAAGCCAAGTTGAAACACCATTAGATTCAAGGGGATACAAGGAGTAATATAACACATGATTTATCATTATCCATTAATCAATCAATTAATACACATGTTGTTTTGGTTAAATCAAATCATATTGCACACAATTGAACAATTAAGAAGACTATAGGGTTTGGTTTAAGACCACCTACTTTAACCGATGATCAATGTAATGCTTATAGATGATAACACCTATAAGAACAAAGGAACATAAAATCATAATAAGAACTATATCACACAAGATCAAGATCAAAACTTGTTTCCACAAATTATTACACTGTGATAATGAGAAAAAATCAGAAGAGAGGGGAAAACCAAAGTAAAACACTCATTAGGGATCATATGCTTGATTGAGACATTCATAATGGAATAAGGAACTCCAAAATTGCCTAGAAAATTCCCAGGGATCAAGAGAGGAGGGATTCACATGGACAAGGAAAATATTATATACACACCATGGCCTTAAAACTATAAAGACTGAGAAATACATAGTGTGTAATATTTTCACGTCATGTATTTCTAAATTTATGAGTTATGTTAAAAAATGAATCACCTCAGGTTAAAATAACCCTACTTGAACATTACATGATGTGAACGGGTTTCCTGGTGTGTATTAATTTCATGTAATGAACCCATTTCATAACATCTTCTTGCAGAAAGTTATATATCATGTAACATGTATACAATATGTAAATTTCTTGCAGAAATATTTAAGCCCAGCTTTTATAAAAGATCCTGAACCACTTATGAATCCTTTCAAACCCACATAGAACTATCGTAATCCCATTCAACATGTTTATACCCAGACTCCATTAATTCAAACAAATATACATCCTCAAAATTTAGTTCATTTTCCTAGAAAATTCTCTCCATCCTCAAAGGAACTCGACCACCAAGGTTCAAAGAATAAAAAAACCCAAAAAATAGGTTAAATGAAAAAATAAAATGGGGATGTACCTAAAAAAATATGGGATCTTAAAACCACCCCACTATATAATAGATCATCCATGAGCTACTCCAAGCATCACTGTGGGGTATTGGTCAATAATTCTGGCCACTATGCTTGCACATTAGATTCCCTCTCCCAAGTCTCCTCTTGAACACACTCATTATTCCACTATACTCAAACTAGAGGTATGGTGTTTCCCCAGATATACTTCTCACTATGGTCTAAAATCCACATCATATGCTTATCAAAGGTTGCATATACAAAAATATCAACATCCGCAATGTTTATCACTTGATAAGGGTCTAGATGATATCTCCAAATCTGTAACATGTGAAACTCATCGTGCATGGAATTGTAGAGTTGTGGTAGGGATAATTAGTACACCAATGGACCGAACCTTTCCAGTATCTCAAATGGACCGACAAACCTAGACGTTAGTTTTCCCTATTTCCTGATATAGTGTTTCCCAAACCTAGGATACATCCAAAGTAAAACATGATGACTAACCTAAAAATATAGTGGTCATATTCATTGGTCAGTATAAGATTTCATCCTGCTTTGCATGATCACCAACCAACTTCTGATCAGCTAAACCTACTCAGACGTCTCCTACACGAGACTAATTCTAACAACAATTGACTCACCTGCCTCCAAACAACAAATAGGTGAACATAATAGACTTCCATATAAATCCTCTAAATGTTTCATTTGTATTAATGCCTAGAATATGTTATTATATGAAAAATCCACAAGTGATATATGTTTCTCCCATGAACCACCAAAATCCAAAACATAGGCTCATAACATATCCTCCAAAATCTGAATAGTCTATTTAGATTGGATATAAGTCTAAGGATGACAGGCCATACTCAGAAGAACCTGTGATCCTAGAGCCTTATGAAGACCCCTCCAAAACTGATACATGAAACAAGGATCTCAATCAGAAATGATACTCCTCATAACACCATGCAACCAGGATATCTACTGAATGTAAAGACTTCCAATATCATCAATAATGAAGGTATCCTTAATAGGAAATAAGTAGGATAATTTCATTAGTCAATCCATGATCACCCATACTATATCATTATTATAAGGTGTCATGGGTAATCATGTCAAAAAATCCATAGCGACATCATCCTATTTCTATTATAGAATGGGAAGAGGCAGCAACATCCCAGCAAGCCTCTAATGCTCATCTTTCACCTACTAATAGGTGAAACATCTCACAATAAATCCTACTATCTCCTTCTTAATTTCTAGACACCAATACTATCTATAGTGATCACAATACATTTTTTTTATCCCTAGATGTACCACCCATATAGAAGCATGAAACTATCTCATCAGATCCTCATGAAATCCTGCAAGAACCCGTACTCAACCACAAAAAAGAAGAGAATTTCCACTACCAAGAGACTATCCCGATGGTGGCTCCCCACCATATAAGATGTTTCTTAGAACTAACCAATCTGGATTAGGTAACTGCTCATTCTTGATCTGGTCTAAAATCATAGGTATAGAAGATGTTGAAAGTTAGATTTAGTCAACCATGAGACTCCTGAACATCAAGATGCATGTCTATAAAGAGTTACATCATCCTCCACTCATTGAAAACCTTCTGAACTACCTCTATCTACTTATTTTGGCTCAAGTAATTTATTTTTTCCCATTACTCGGTTTATAATCCAACTTGAAGTCAAAATACTAAAGATACTCGAACCACCTCCTCCATCAAAGGTTTATGTCCCACTAAAAATATATATACCTGAGTCTCTTTTGGTCTGTGTAAACCAAAAAACTCTCACCCATAATATAGTACCTCTAGCATCTTATGGCATGTACCACTGATTATAACTCTAGATCATGATTAGGATAATACTTATCATGCAGTTTCAATTGTCTAGAGCCATAAGAAACTACTCAATCCTCCTGCATTTTAACTACTCTAAGTATAACTTCAGATGTGTCATAGTACACAACATATGCTTTACCTGGCATAGGTAAAGTGAGGATAGGTACTAAGGTTATCCTACTCTTCATCTCTTGAAAATATCTCTCACAAGAATCCAACCAAACAAACTTCACCCATTTCTTAGTCAGTCCATACATTGGTGCTATCATATGGGAGAAGTCCTGGATAAATCACTGATAATAACTTGATAAACCCAAAAATATCCAAATCTCAAAGATATTCTTGGGATTCTCCCAAGATACTATAGCATAAAATTTCTTTGGGTCCACTAACACTCCATCATCTGAGATGAAATGGCCCAAGAAGTGAACTTTATCAATCCAAAAACTAAATTTGGTTAGCTTGGAATAAAGATGATGCTCTCTCAATGTACTCTAGATGAAGTCAAGATGTTGGACATGGTCATATGCTGATTTAGAGTACACTAATATGTCATCGACAAAAAACACCACAAACTAGTCCATAAAAGGATGAAAGATCTTATTAATCAAGGCCTTGAATAATAATAATGTTTTCGTTAAATCGAATGACATAACTATGAACTCATACAAGCTATACCAACTTCTAAAAGTAGTACAAGGTATGTATGAGGGTATCACCCTCAACTGATGGTATCTTGATCTCAAATTGATCTTGGATAAGATCTTAGAACCTCTAAACTATACAGAGGGATCATTTATACGTGAATGGGGATATTGGTTCTTGAATGGTATCTGGTTTAGTCTCCAATAATCTATACATAAGTGAAAATTACCATTAGCCTTCTTAGAAAAAAGAACTAGAGAAACCCATGAAGATTTAATTGGCCATATGAAACATTTATCTTCTAGATCTTCCTATTGAAATTTCAATTCATGAAGATTTAATGGTTCTATCCTATGAGGTGGAATAAAAATGAGCTTTACTCCCATCACCCACTCAATTGTGAACTCAATCTCCTGCTTGGGTGGTAAGCCGTAAAACTCATCAATAAAGACACTCTAGAAATGGTCCACCACTAGTGGAAAAATCTCCTGATACATTCCACCATCATCTAGAGAAATACCTATTATTTGATCCATGAGACAATCTAATATGTATTGAATTGGTCCTGCATGACCATCCTGAAGATTCCACTCACCATTGTGAAAATAGTTTCCTCCTTTTAGAGATAGAAATGAAACTCTCCTATAGAAGCAATTGATATGATCATGATAAAGAACTATCCAATCCATACCAAGAATCAAATTGAAACCTATAATTTCCAACACAAACAGTTCCCAAAGGAAATGGTAACCACCAATTTCTAGATAACACACCTTGAAACATTTTATATTATTTTAATACACTCCCAATAATGTATTTATGGTCAAAACATCATTAAAGATTTCTACAACCAAGCCTAAACTATTTTAAAAAAGAGCTGATAAAAAGTAATGTGATGCTCCTATATCAAACAAAACTTAATCAAGGGTAGATGGTACAATAATCATACCACTAACAGTAGAAGGTCCTGTATCCAAATTAGTCATATTAGACTGTATAACATGAAAATAAATTTCCCCTATACCATGGGATATAGTCTAACTCCATTGCACTATTCCCTCTACTTGGTACTGCCGCTCCTAAATTGGGGTACCATGTCCCTTTCCTTGACCTGAATGTCCAGTGTAACTCCAGCTACAGTATATGGATGGGAAGCTGAGCCCTTCCCAGAATCTTGTACCTGTCTTGATCTCCTACCACTAATATGCTGCTACATAACCCTACAAAACATCTGAAGGTGACTCAACCTACTAGAATCATGACACTCAAAAGTAGGGTACAAAAACTAAGGTTGCTTGTGGCCCAACTTTCCACACTGATAAGACTATAACAAAACATGGTCTTGAGATGGATTCCCACTTCCATGACTGATATACCTATTGTTTCCTTAGTGAAAACTATTATAGCGATGCTTCTTACCTCCAAAATAAGATCTCCCGATTTCCCTTACCGAAACATCCTGGTTACTAGTTAGGGATTATCTCAAATTTTCTTCCATGATGAGTGCTTGATTCATCACATATAAAAATCTAATCAAGAAAAAAACATTCAACTGTGACCTGATCTCATAACAAAGCCCATCCTAAAAATGTATCACCCTAGAGATATCATCAGATACTAAAGATAGTGCAAAGAACTACAAGTTAGTGGAATGTACAGTGTATTTCATCACTGATAAGATATCTAGTTTGAGGTGTATGAAATCATGAACCTTCTCATCCATCAATATATCTGGATATAAGTGGATTAGAAACTTCACCTCAAATTCCTTTTAGGATAACTCTTTTTACTACTATGATTACTCCAGAATGTCCCACCAATGCTTGGATGGTCCACAAAGAATGTATGTAGTAAGCTTCACATTATTATCTGACGGTGTCTCATGATTCTTGAATATCATTTGGACTGGATCAATCTAGAACTCAGCTTCCTGGGGGCCTCCCTCCCCTGTGAATGTTGAAATAAGCTATAACTAGAACTCTCTTGTCAGCTCATACATAAAAGGCACGACATCAACAGTCTCCCTTTCCATGGATTTCATGACTCTCAGGAAGTTTTTGTAAAGATGAACATCCATCAGATCCTTAAGAGCAATAGGAAGATCCAACTTTACTGTGTTATAAGCATGCTGATTATCACTCTCCTAATGATCAATTCAAAGACAATGAAGATTCATTTTCTCTATAAGAAAAACACATTCTTTAGAACTCTGGATAAAAATATGGTCAACATCAAAAAGAAAAAACAACAGAGAACCACTAACCCATGGTCTCTATAAACATGGATTACAAGTGTTTTAGTATGAAATAATAGTTATTTCTTTTCATTTATTAGATATAACAGGTATCTAATTTCTTAGTTCATACAAGAAAATATATCACATGAAATAAATATGTTCCTATGATGAACAATTCATTTCAAGATATATCCCTATGTACCTATAATGATACATTCACACTCATATTATTCCATACCGTTCCATGTGTAAAAATATCAAGAAACAATAACATCACACAACATGTGAATCACCTTGGGTGAAATAACATCAACCGTAACAAGTGAACATCATGAAAAATAATCCCATCATTGGGTAATTAGATTTCCCCCTGCACATGGGTTTTCTACTCCCATCCACAAGATCATTACCAAGTCTTAACACATCCTAGTATCCTTTCTACCTTTCCCAAATAGTAAAGTAACATAAAAGAAAAACTTGCCCCTTTGATACCACTTTGTAACATCCCCCAATCTAGAACTCTCTCATGTGGCCAAATCAGGTTAGTTATGGGACCTTAAGCGTGACTCCTCGTACACCAAAGGTTGGAGAATAATATAGGGGGTGTGATGAATATAGTGGGGATACTGTACCCCCTAGTAAAAATTTAAAATATAGTGTAAATAAAAAAATATCAAAGTAATGAAAATAGAGGAAACAATACAACATACAACTAGAAGGTAAAGGAAGAACCAATAAATCAAATAATAATCAATGTAATGATATGATGGAATGTATATAAATGTAAAACTAAAATTAATATAAATAAATAACCATGATGACACAAACAAACTCAAAAGACCTCAGTCCTGAACTCTATGTCGATCCCAAACCCAAGCTCCAACCCATCCAGTAATTAATAATCATAAACAAGGTCATTTTGCCTTGTCCAAACTTGCATCCAAGTAATCTTCTTAGGTACCAAATGGTGGACCAAATAGGGTGTGAGTAAAACTTAGTAGGTTTACACCACTGTGTATAAACAAAACTAGTTTGATAATAAATTCATGCAATAAAGTTATAAACATGTGTATTAATTAATCAATTAATATAATATATCAATCAACCTACTTCGTTACCATGTTCTAGTATCACTGATCATGTAACACAACCATGCCAACCATAACCACAAGTCCATTTTATAATCACATAACTGGAAAAAACCCTCTATATAAGCATTTTATCATCTGGTAAAAGACCTATATATAATAATTTAAGCATCCAGGCCAAGTCCTCTATATAATAATTTCAGCATAACCAGGAATAACCCTCTATATAAGCATTCCAACATCTGGGCCAAGCCCTCTATATAATAATTTTATAAAAACTAAACATAACCCTTTATATAATCATTTCAGTATCACACACAATCAAATCCAAAAGACACAAACAACACATCATAATATCACAAGCCACAATGGTTAATTCTGCTAATTACTATTTGTCTTTTAATTACCCATTCATTCATTAAATTATATCTTAAGCCATCCCCAGACCACTTTGCACACCCATTTATATCAAATAACCACCAGTCATTCAATAATCTATTAGGCCATTTTATAAGGTGAATCTACCACAATCAACCACCTGATATTTCATGTCCTGCTAAAACATACTTTAATCCATTAGCCAATTTATTCTAAGGTAGTCTCACTCAACAGGTAGCCACAAGCCAGGTCACAACACCATTGAATCTAAGAGGATCTAAGGAGTAATATAACACATTATTTATCATTATAAATTAACAAATAAATTAATTATCACATTGTGTCAGTAAAATCACATCATATTTTACATACTTGAACAATTATACAGACCATAGGGCTTGGTTTTAGACCACCTACCTTTAACTATAAATCAACTCAAAACTTCCAGCTAATAACACAAACAATAAATAAATAACCTTTTTGATGTTTTTTTTAACAAAGTTTTGTATTTTTTTCACAACTAACCATTTGTAAAGGATTTTTTTGAAAAAATAGGTGAAAATTTATGAATGTTCAAACCCAAACACAAAGGAAGAGAAAAAGTTTTGTTTTTGAGAAAGTTATTTTTATGGACACAGTGTATCAGAATGAGAAGCACCATATATAAAAGTTATTAGGAAGATGAAGTTGTTGATTGGATGCATCATCAGTCGCAGATCCATCAACATGACTTTGAAGATTCATCAAACTCATTTTTTGTTAGAAATTCAGTAGATACAGTGAAAGAAAGTCAGAATGTTGCTAAATAAGTTGAATGAAGACAGTGATGTCAGGAGTTTGAAAGTTATTAAACTTTATAAAATTAATTTAGATTATTCTTTTCCTATCTTAGAGTTCTCATAAATCATGAAAAATTCTCATGATAAAATACTTTTAAGAAATGAAGTAATCGTAAAGATTTTATCAATTCCATAAATCAAGTCAAAGTTTACATTGGATATAGACGTACATGACATAGAATTTTTTAGGAGTCTAATTGTGTAAAGATAATGAAGTTTGAATTTTTTCAAATTTTCTAAGTGGATTCACCATTTTAATAATAAATCCATCATAATGAGGATTCAATCGTAATGATAAATCCACCATAATGAGAATTTCATCGTAATGAGAAATCCATCATAACGAGGATTCCATAGTAATGAGAAATACATCGTAATAATGATTCCATTTTAATGATAAATACATCATAATAATGATTACATCATAATGAGAAATCCATCAAAATGAGAAATCCATCAGAATGAGAAATACAACAGACTGAGTTGAGGAAGTTCCATCAGACTGATCTGAGGAAGTTCCATCAGACTGAGGTTCTGTTAGAAAGTCAAATTAGACTGAAAATTTATAACAAACAGAGTTTTCCAAAATTTATTTTATGATATTTTTTTGATAATTTTAGAAGATTTTTGAAGATTTGACAAGTCTTGAGAAGAAACCATAATATTTGAGAAGATTTTAAATACTCTAATATAAAGTTCAAATATGATTGAATTTTAAAGATATGAAAATTTGGGTGAGCATGAATTGTTTTTAGTTTTCCCACATTTTTCTTTTTTTGGGTCACCTGTAAATAGATGCATAATATATCAGTACTTTTCAACCTTTTTACAAGTGCATAAAAGATGGATTTATATAGAGTTTGAGTCAGAGTTACTTTTTGGACAAAGATCTCATCAGAAGATATAACTATTGAAAGTTTTGTTTATCAGACTGTGGAACATCAGACTGAGAAATTGAGAAGATTTTAAAAAAGGGTTCATCATATTAAGTCCATCGAACTGAGTTCATTAGAATGATTCAATCATACCCAGGGACATCGAATAGAGGTTCCAAAAATATTTTTTTGGAGAAAAAGTTTTTGTGTTCATATTATTTTATATCTCAATTTTTTTGTAATAAAACTTTGTAAACTAATGAGAGTCAATATAAATTTTCCTATTGGGAGATAAAAGGTGTCTAATGAGAGTTGAAACAAGTTGTATTCAATTCTTCATAATAGTGAATTTCCATAGACCCACTAGAGTGGCTATGGAAATGATATAGGTTCTCAAATCAAGTCTAAACCTTATAAATCTTGTGTGATTTACTTTCTTTATTTCTTTTTCATACATGAGTATTTACTAAAAGATGATAAGGTTATAAAATTTAATAGGTTTTAGGGGTTAAGTTTATAAAAGTCTTGGAACTTATAAAAAGTTAATAATTGACTCAACCCCCTCCTTAGTTGTTATTTGATCCTTTGGAACTTCAATTGGTATCAGAGGGAAGACTCCCTTATTGAATCCTTATAATGGATAATCTCAATTCTGTCAACAATAGAATAATTCCTACATTTTATGGAAAAAATTATTATGGATAAAAAATAGGATGATTCCTTATCTCCTATCTCTTATCCTGGAGTTTGTTGATGTTGCCACAAATGGGGTTCCACCTATTGAGAAAGATTCCCTGATGAATTTTCCTAACAAGAGAAATATTCAATTTTATGGAAAACATAGTAATTCTATTCTTATGTATCTTTCATAAAATTTTTATATAAATATGATGAGTCACAAAACTTAAAAGAGTATATGGTATAAGCTAGAAAGTATTTTCAAAGGGAATAATAAAGTGAAGGAAGAAAAACTAAAAATTTTGCATAGTAAGTTTAAAGACATAATAATGAGATATGAAGAAACTATTGATGAATACTTCACCAGATTAAATGAATCTTTTTACAACATCATAGGTTTTGGGGATGTTTTGGAAGATTCTAAAATAGTGAAGAAACTTATGAGAAACTTTTCATACAGGTTTGATTCTAAAATTTACACTTTATAAGATAAATATGATTTATATTTTGATGAATTTCATAACTTTATTGTTTCTTATGAAATGAGAAAAGATTAAATGTTCAAAAAGAAGATGAATGATGAAATGGATTTTAAATATATGAGAAAAATGAAAATTCAAGATGTTGAAGATGATGATACTTATGATTCTAAAGATAAGGAGGATGATGAGTTAAATGAAAAAATCACGTCTCTTATCTCCAAGAAATATCAGAGTGGAAGAGGAAAGTATAGAAGAAAAAATCCTCTAATTTTTTTTGAGTGTAGTGAAATTGGTCACTTTGATTTGAATTTCCCTAAGAAAAATGTTGAAGAATATCAAGATGATTCTGATGAAAAAACTCATTTTAATAAGTGGAACAAAATTTATAAAGATGAAAATTCATCCAAAAAACATGAGAATAAGTTTACTAGGAGAAAGAAAATCATGTTGAGTAGGAAATTTGAATCATATTCACCTAAAAACAATTCTTTAGAAGAAAAGAGTTCATAAAAGGTTTGAAATTTCATTGAAAAAGTTAAGAAAATAGAATACTCCTCAAATAGTGAAGAATAATAAGGTGAAGAATCTTATAGAGAGTATGAGATGAGAACACATGTCTTAATAAAATCAGATCTCTCAAGAAAGAAATAATAATGATAAATAAAGATAGTGGAAAAGTTGTTGAAGGTGTAAAAGATATTTTTAAGTAAGAAGAAGAATACATCCAGTAGATATTAATTTAAAAACATAGAAATTATAAATAGGGAAATATGGTTTAATATATTAGTAAGAAGATGGAATCTAAGGAAGAAGAAGTTAATGTTGGAGTTGGTTACCTAAAACCAACTTCCATGTACTTTATGATAAACGTGTATTAATTTTTTTAATACTAATAAATTAATTATCACATCATTATTGTTCTTCTGCATGACATAGTATATGATAATGTCCTAAGAGTAGCTATCGCACTTAAAGGTCATAGTAGTTCCCCACTTTTATGAGAACCCAAAAGTGCTACGAAACTATTCTTAAATAAATGTTCTATAACCAGATGATATCATTTGAGGGACATAAATGATACATGCTATTAGGGGTGGAGACTCATAGGACTTTGAGTCACCTTCTCATGGTGTATGCCTATGGTAATATACAGTAGGATATTATGAGAATGAGACCCTCTAGTAGGAAATCCACATTTATATGTGTGATTGGATGTTCT
Organism: Viscum album; assembly: GCA_963277665.1. Taxonomy (NCBI): domain Eukaryota; kingdom Viridiplantae; phylum Streptophyta; class Magnoliopsida; order Santalales; family Viscaceae; genus Viscum; species Viscum album. The sequence continues at coordinate 984,019,592 of OY728157.1, forward strand.
TATCCATGAATGTGTGTATTGGTACTTATACTTTAAGATTATTATTAATGAGTATTATGAGTCTCACACTAAAATGTATTGATGAAAACTGCGATGACAGAAGTTTGCGGTGAAGTATGATATGTTGGGTGTGTCACGAGTAATATTTCATTAATGAATAATAAGAGAAAGGATTTGTCCCTTATGTTTATTAAAAAAAGTTGATATCTTAGGACCTTTTATGGAAATGATATAGCCAAAATAAATCCATTTCCATGGTGTTCTATAGGTAAGTTCAATTTTTGGAAAGTCAAAGAAAGAGAAATTTTGCACATAGGTTGATGGCACTAGCATGCAACCTGGTTGATTAGAGATATCGAGATAAAGATATTATATTACATAGTAAGAGTCCATATGTGCTAAGATTTTGTTGTGACATTAAATTATTTCTCTAAGGGTTCCTTGTTGTGTTTCTAGATGCTAACCTTAGACTTTAGGTTGGTTCACCTAATGCCACTGAGAAGGATTCTTAAAAAGTCACACACTAAGTGTATCCCGAATCTCAGTTAAATAACATATATTATTATTTATTATTTAACTGGTTGAATAAATATTACTCCCATTTATTCAACCAGTTTTCCGCTCATTTCATCCTTGCTATAGATATTGGACTCCTTCGCTTTCCCATATCTGGTCTTGATCTGTGCATCCTCGGTCTGATTCGACATCCTTTTGAGCTCACAGGCGATGAAGATTCATTTGGTGGAAAGCGGCAGTGTGTAGCCTTGTTTTCAAATTCGATTTTTTTCCGAGGACTTGTGGGTGGCGACACAATAGTAGCGGGATGTGGTGCATCTCTGCCTTCGGTCTTTTTCAGATCTGCGCAACACCACCCTTCTCCTGCGGTGGTGGAGGCTCTTCATGCTACATCTCAAAGTGCCTCTGCGCGAAGACGAAGGACACCGAGTTGTTCGGTTTCCTTCGGGTGATGGACTCCGATGGATTGTTGGAGGTATGCGGTTTCTGTTTGGGGTCGGATGCCTTCTTTGATCCACTGGTTGATATCTACTTGAGATGTGATATTGAACCTGCTTGATGATTTTTGCCTGCAATTTCCTTAGTGGTGTCGATGGATGAGCTTCCACACTGGTTGTGCATTGTTTTTTCATCGGTCGTTGTTTTGGATCTCCTATAGTTTGCCTTGTCCTCTCCACTGGTTTCGATCTAATTTTCAGATCTGTGCCTCACCGACACTTTGCTGCAATGTGCGGTTGTCGTGTTGCCTCTCCTGATGCCTCATCTAGATGACGCAGTTTAATGATCAATTTTTGTTGGGTGTTGTGAATTTGGAGTGGACCTATTTTAAACGAGATTGGATGCACTTGTTTGGATTTTTTGAGTTGTTTCCCATGCACTTCTTTTCTTATGTCTCTTGGATGGTGGATTTTGGTTGTGAGTCTTTGAGGGTAGGCTATGGGTTGTGCGATGCTTGCTGTAATGGGATTTCTAACATCGACTGTGTCTTTCCTTTTCTCTGGCTTTGAACCGGATGTGTCGCATTCAGCTTGATTCAGACGAGTCTACATTATTTTCACTTCATCCTGTCATCCTTCGACGATGGCTTCGTTCCCCTCACCACGGTTCCCCGGCGGAGTTCGAATATTTCGTTTCTCGAACTTTGGGTCTTGCGGGCGGCAGATTATTCCTCCTTGTGTGGACTGGTACTCATCCCTACCTTCTAATATGTCTTCAGATCTGAGACCCCATGGTTGTTGTGCGTCTTTGCACGGCGGTGAAGGACTCTAATCTTTTCTTGGACTCCTTCGAGTGACGGATTCTGATAGATTGGAGGTAGGATTTGGATTTCAATTTTGGGGGTTGTTGATTTCATTTTTCTTTCCGAGGTTCCTTGGTTGCTACCTGCTCGGAATGTACTACTGGTTTTACTGGTTTGATGACTCTGCTGCTACCTTGAAGGTTTTGGGATGGATGTTTTTGTTTGCAGTCTCTATTTGGAACAAGTTTTGGTGATTACTTGGCAGATTTGGGATGTTGTTGCTCTTTCATTTCTTTGAATTTCTCATTTCTGCTTTTGCTGGATCAGATTGTCATTAGGAAGCAAATTTTATGGTGGGAGCTTGCTATTGGTCTTGTTGCATTTGGATGGAATTTTCTATGTTGTAGATTGCGTTGGGTGGGCAACCTTGATGGAGGGATGGGTGTCTTGACACCCATCATTCATCCTTCTGTTCTTTGGGATGGATGGGTACCCTGACTGAACTTGCACGGTGTTCTTTATCGGATGTTGCGGCGCATCAGGTTGATGGTATAGTGAGTCTATCATCTGCACCGTCAGGGGGGGGGTGGCTTGAAATAGAGATAGGTGTGCTGACACCTATCGTACAGTCCTCCTCTCATATTTCAGTATGAGTTGGAGGAGTTCTCTGCTTTGGTTGTGTTTCCAGCACGACACACTTCATCGCAGAGGGGGTGACGCATCATCTTGGTGGTTTCCGCTACTGCTTTTTCAGTTGGGGGGGGGGGGGGGGTGATGAGACTTTCTATCTTGATCTTTCTTTGATTTTTGTCTCTTTTTGACTCTTGGATCTTGGTTGGCCATGTGGCTTGTTCTTCTAGATGTTATTCATATTGTCTCTGTAATGGGTTCCTCCTTCTTACCTTCAAAATGAGTTCCTTTCTTGTTCAATAAACGAGGGCTTGTCCCCTTTAACTTAAAAAAAATTACTCCCATACTTGGTTTAATAATTATTCATGTATGAATTATCGCATATAAATATTTATTTTCTATTAAGTAAATATGCTATTTATTTATTTATTGGCTAATAATGCAGTGATATTTATTTAATAAATAAATAGTCATTATTTGAGGTCAAATAAATATTATGGAGGAATGGAGGACTGAGTTTTTAGTTCTGGTGGGAAATAATAAATATTGAATATTATTTTATTAAATAATATTTAATTATCATTCAAAAGTTAAGCGCATGTCAATAAATAATGATATTATTATTATTATTTTACATGGTGTTTACCTAGGATTAAATAAATAATTAAGGACACTTGTGAAATTATTTTATTTTAACCCCAGTGGTTGCGCCCAAATTTACCCTACTGGTAAAAGCGGTCGATGTAGTACATGTAGGGGTCGTATCCACAGGGACCGAAGAAGTAACCTTGAGACACTATGATTGGATGTGGGATTGGCTATGAAGTGGCCAACTATGGTGTTGATTGATTTGAAGAAATGGTGATTTTATTTAAAGAACAAAAAAAAATGACTTGAATTAAAAAAATTAATTAATATGAGCGTATCCTAGGTTGTCTCTAGTCTTGATTGGATGTATTTATTTTTCTTTGAATTTTATGTTCATCAGTTCAATGGTATCCATTAAATGAAATAATTCCTCAATATCATTCTCTGATTTAATCCATACATAATTTCAAGGCTAATCACCAATTCACTTATAGGATCACTTAAATGAGCACTTCAAGTAATTGGATCCTACTAGAACTCAAAATTCATTGTCATTAATGTCAGTGAAGACAAAGAAGAAGATAAATCAAAGAAAGTAACTCTTAAAATGAAGAAAAAATTTAATAGTTTAAGAACATCAAATAACATTCAATCCAGCCCATAAAACTCCCTAGGATCAACCCATAAAAGGTTATCCATCAATTGATGTTATTATATCAATGGAAGTAGGTAGTCTACTTAAATAAGTGGGATTGATGAAGAAAAAATATTGAAAAATGAACACTCCACCGTTGTGTGATGAATTCACAAGTGCGGGTGTGAATAAATTCACAATTCAATTCAACGATATCAATATGTGAAGAAAAGGAAAATAAAAAGTGGATAAGAAGAAGAATAAATTTTATTAAAATACTAAATTTGAAAGAAAAAACTTACATTAGATGAATTTTTGATGCGATTACAAAATGAAAACAGGAAATTACAATTGAAATAAATACAATGGATGAAAGAAGAACTTCAATTAAAAGAAAAAATATTCCATGATAATTCCCTTTACCACCAGATACTTATATAGGAATATTAGAAGCCTTAGGTCCACCCCCCCAACAATCAATTCACCCCCTAACAATTAATAGAGTCAAAAAAGGGTGAAGAATCAAAAAAAAATTGACGTTACAAAGTTGACCACAAAACCAGCAGATTCATCCACCGTTGTGATGTGTGAATTTTTAATTGAAGAAGGCCGAATCCGGAGGGATTGTAGAAGAGAAATATGAGAGTACATCTGTCCTCTATGAGATCTAAAAATTTCAGGAAATTTTTCATAGCCTTTTTTAAGTTATGGTCGAAATGGTGGGACAACTTTATGTACATTCATGTCGATCCCACCATTTAAATCTCAACTTCAGGTCCCTTTATCATCATGAAAACTTTAGAATTAGCTCCGGCTATAGTTGAATAAAATGATCCTCATTTTTTTATATTTCTACTATATAAATTTGAGCTTCATTGGGCTTTGTTTGTTGGCCCCACATTTTTTTGATGGGCCTTAGGCCCATTATGCTTTTTCCAGAAAATTTCTGCATTCAGGCGCAAAAATATCCATCTTCCCTTAGGATTCATCCATAAGACCTAAAAGATAAAATGTTACAAAAAAATTTATGAATATTATACCAAAATATAAAATTAAAATTATGAAAAATGTATTTTTCACAAGAAATTTATTGAGTGGGCCCAAATTGACACTTTAAGCATGAATTGCACAATGATGGGAAATGAAGTTCAATTTCTGAATTGGACTAAAATTTATGTTTATACACTTTAAAAAATATTAATATTAAGATATTAAAAATGAATATTATCCACTTTTAGTGACTAATTACACCCCCAACTTGAGTTTTTCTAGTCCCAATAAAAATATATTACAAATATGAAATTCGAATCCCCTTTTCCAAAAACAATTTAATACACATTTATCACCCAAAGACCTCATACCAAAAAAAATTATGAAACCCCTCAAAATAATTTAAAAAAATCTAGGTCCATAAGCATATCCCAAGCCCAAGCCCATTCCTTTGTTCAAATTCATCACTACATTTCATCCAATTTCAATTAAGCATGATAAAGTGTTGTGAATCACAAAAGATATGGGACCCATTTTATTGTTCAAGGGGAAAAAATGGAAGCGCTATGTGGGAATCACATTAAACCTTAAGATGAGTATCCATTTTTTTTTGATTTTTTTGTTTGTTTTTTTTAACCACAATAGATATGAAAAGTCTAACTCTGGGAAAGACAACTATGGAGTCACGATCCCCAAGTGCCGGACACCACACATATTGTCAAATACATGCTCTATAATAGAGATATAAATCCTAACTCTGGGAAAGAAAACTATGGAGTCGTGATCCCCAAGTGCCGGATGCCACACATTTGGAAAAATCATTTCTCTATGTGGTCATTATTTTTTGTCAATTTTTTTTTTGTTTTTGTTGTTGTTTTTTTTGTTTTTTTTGGATACTCAAATTAAACTAAAAGTGACCCCAAAAACCTATGCTATAATGATAGGGACCCAAAAACTCAAATTTACACCCACGATCTAGTAGACGTGCATTGTGGCATTTTTATTAAGAGGATGAAAATGTAAACTTTGAAAAATCACATCGGACAACCGCACTTTCCAAAAACTATGCTCATGAACTTAAACTTACATTAAAATCAGAATCAAGTCATGTAAAATTATTTGATATACAATTTCAGAGTTTGCAATGCATGTTATCATGTTCAAGGTTAATAGAATTTTTCTTTCCATGCATGTTCTTATTAAAAAAATCATTTTTTATTTTATCTCCCCCCAACATAGAATAACACTATCCCCAGTGTTTAAAGAAAACTTAGAAGGGGGTAGAGGAAGATGAGAGGTGTTCTAAAAGGAATTTGAAACAATAAACATGGAACAAATTCACCTGGTTTTTGAAGTTGAAGTTCATGATGCTCCAGATTACTCCTTTGATCTCTTGGGAGATGTAGGCACCTCCTTGATCGAATATGTATCAACCAAAATAGTTCCTGAACCATACAAAGAAGAAAAAACTAGACAAAAAAAACAACACAACAATTTATTTAAAACCAAGTATCAACATTTTTATGGGTTTCCTTGTTTTGTATTTTTTTTTTAATTTTAAAAATCAAATTGATGATACATTGTCTTCTTTATATTTTCTGGGTAAGGTATTACTCAGGGATCACACCGCATGACATGGATGAATACAACGCTCCCCTTTCATACCCATCCTTACTCATAAAAGAAGAACAGGTCAACATTCTATGGTAATTTATTATATGAAAAAGAAAATGATTCAAAATGATTGGAAACATGAAAACCATGGGTTGCCTCCCATGCAGTGCTTTTATTTAACGTTGTTAGCTCGACTTGAACCCCCCAACTTATCCAATTCCAACTTTAAAAATTTTAATGAACCCATATTTCTCTAATTCAACTTGATTGATATTAATTATTTTTTTAAAATTTTTGTCATGTGAAATCCCAAGTTTAACAATGAGTGTGAAATTCCAAGGAATTTTGGTAATGGTTGATTGAGTTCCATCTAGAGTATTTCCTAATATTTAAAGGTTCATTCCTACTTTGTGATATTATTGATGAAAATGGATGAAAATTGAATGGTCTTGGTTATCATAAATGGGGTGATTCTTGAGTGGGGAAGGAATGATTATAATGATTAGTTCAGTTTGATTGAATTTTCCCAAAGAAGAATGGAAATTTGAATCCAAATTTGTTTCTTCTACAAAACATTTTGAAAGAATTGGTTCCTTTTGAAAATATGATTCACCCCCAAAATTGTCCAGTTGAATATCAGGAATGCGTATGGACTCATTGTTTGTGATCACTCATAATGGTTCAATTATTGGTACTTCTGAAAATTTATCAATGGATTTATATTTCGGAAACTCAATCCATGATGTCAAAGTTTCCTATTTTGAGTCCAAAAAATCAATTTCCTCCTGATTTAAAGACCCTTCAACATTTCAATGATCTTCTTCAGTTATCCCATATCCAAATGTTAGTTCTTTTTTAAATTCATGAGTGGTTTTTGGGATAAAAGATTCTTCTATCAGTGATGAGGAAAGGATATCCTAAGTGGGAATGGGTTCCTCATAAGTCTCAATGATTTGTATTTATAATCTCAGTGATGAAACTTATGAATTCATTTTAACCATTTTTTCACACAAATGTTCAATAATTTTTTCAGAATTAGGATTGATAGAAGTTTGGAGATCCTGAACTTCATTAAGTTTGATCTCTTCAATCATCCTATAGAGGTACAAAAATTGATCCTTTAAACAATCATCATCCCATTGATTGTACATCTCATCTGGTGTGGTGTATTCAATCAAGGTTTGGTCAATGAAATTACCTATGTGAGGTGATTCCAAATATTTATTTTCCAATTGATTATAGCCTTGGTCTATCAATGGGTATTGTGGAAGATAATCTATTTGAGTTGATTGAAAATTGGTTTTGGGATTCATTGGACCCACAAAAATAGAAAGTGGAATAGAGAAGAGAAATTATGGTGAGGATAGAGAATTTGGGGTGAGAAAAGAAGATGAGTGTCTAAGGTACTTACTTAGGTCCCCGGAAATGGCGCCAAAATTTGGTTGCACCCAAATTTACCCTACTGGTAAAAGTGGTCGATGTAGTAAATGTAGGGGTCGAATCCATAGGGACCGAAGAAGTAACCTTGAGACACTATGATTGGATGAAGGATTGGATATGAAGTGACCAACTATGGTGTTGATTGATTTGAAGAAATGGTGATTTGATTTAAAGAACAAAACAAACAAAATGACTTGAATTAAAACAATTAATTAAGATGAGCTGATCCTAGGTTGTCTCTAGGTCTTGATTGGATGTATTTATTTTTCTTTGAATTTTATGTTCATCTGTTCAAGTGGTATCCATTAAATGAAATAATTCCTCAATATAATTCTCCGATTTAATCCATACACAATTTTAAGGCTAATCACTAATTCACTTAGAGGATCACTTAAATGAGAACTTCAAATAATTGGATCGTACTAGCACTCAAAATGTGTTTTCATTAATGTTGGTGAAGACAAATAAGAAGATAAATCAAAGAAAGGAACTCTTAAAATGAAGAACAAATTTAAGAGTTTAAGAACATCAAATAACATTCAATCCAGCCCATGAAACTCCCTAGGATCAACCCATAAAAGGTTAGAACTCCATTTATGTTATTATATCAATGTTAGCGGGTAGTCGAATTAAATAAGAGGGATTGATGAAGAAAAAATATTGAAAAATGAACACTCCACCATTGTGTGATGAATTCACAAGTGCGGGTGTGAATAAATTCACACTTCGATTCAACGGTATCAACGTGTGAAGAAAAGGAAAATAAAAAGTGGAGAAGAATAAGAATAAATTTTATTAAAATACTAAATGTGAAAGAAAAAACTTACATTAGACGAATTGTTGATGCGATTAAAAAACGAAAGTGGGAAATAACAATTGAAAGAAATACAATGGATGAAAGAAAAACTTCAATTGAAAGAAAAATATTCCATGATAATTACCTTCACCACCATCCCCTTATATAGGAATATTAGGAGCCTTAGGTCTACCCACCAATAATTAATTCACACCCCAACAATTAAGAGAGTCAGAAGGAGGGTGAAGAATCAAAAGGAAATTGACGTTACAAAGTTGACCACAAAACCATCCAGATTTGTCCACCGTTTAGACGTGTGAATTTTTAATTGAAGAAGGCCTAATACAGAGGGGTGTTAGTATAGAAATATGCACGTACATCTGTTATCTATGATATTTAAAATTTTCAGGAACGTTGGCACATCCGTTTGGAAGTTATGGTTGAAATGGTGGGACAACTTTATGTGCATTCATGTCGGGCCCACCATTTAAATCTCAACTTCAGATCCCTTTATCATCATGAAAACTTCAGAATTAGATCTGTAAACTGTTGAATAAAATGATCATAATATTTTTATATTTTTACTGTATAAATTTTAGATACATTGGGCTTGGTTTGTGGGCCCCACATTTGTTTTATGGGCCTTAGGCCCATTATGATTTTTCCAGTAAATTTATGCATTCAGGCGCAAAAATATCCATCTTCCCTTGGGATTCATCCATCAGACCTAAAAGATAAAATGTTCTAAATAAAGTGGTAAATGATATAACAAAATATAAAATTAAAATTATGAACAATGTATTTTTCACAAGCAATTTATTGAGTGGGCCCAAATTGACACTTTAAGCATGAATTGCATAATGATGGTAAATGAAGTTCAATTTCTGAATTGGACTAAAATTGATGTTTATGCACTTTGAAAAACATTAATATTAAGATATTAACAATGAATATTAGCCAATTTAAGTGACTAATCACCCAGTGATATATAAACCCAGTTATGTTATTTTCTCATTGAGCCAATTCATTTTATCTTGGTTGCGCACAATAGATTTGGAGAATCCTCTCAAGCAGAGAGATATCCCTTATCTAAGAACGCTCCTAAGAAGGGATATCAATCCTTCTCCACCATATCAGGGAGAATACTTTGTAAGCAGTTCTCAAAGCGATCAAATGTGGATGATGCAAGCCAAAGGATCTTCCATGCTAGAACTTGAAGATTCCATCGGTAACGTATGGAGATTCATGGAACACGTGTGGATCACCACTAGAGGAAATCTACACTTGGTTTCTAGAATGAAACAATGGTGGACCGCAGATCTATCATCATATTCATCAATGAATAAATAACTCCCACAAATTTAATTCTTTATTTAAATAAATAAATTATAAATAATATGTGATGATCCTATTTCTTGGTTCCAGCATAATTTTTTATTATCTATTTATTTGACTCAATTCTATGTATCATGATGTTCATCATTATATAGATCTCAGATTGATCATCAATTATAGAAAAAATCCAAGTTGGTCACTGCCCATTGCATGATTCTACTACGCCTAGAACCTACAAGTGGTATTAGAGGGGTCACATAATTATTTATAATTATTTAATGATCATTAGTGATTTACACATTTTAATTTCGTTTTTCAATTCAAGTTTAATCATTATTTTAATCTGAATTTCAATATCTACTTATCCCTTATTCATTTATCATAGATCTAATTGAAACAATTAATTTTATGATTAAAATAAAATTGAGGAACTCATATAGAGGTTCCAAGGTTTATATATGGAAAACAACAGACTACACACTGTGTAACCGGAGCTACACACCATGTAGTCACGTTCAATGCATTAATATTGATTCAGAAATTAATTAAAGATTATGAATTGATTATTTCATTAATAACATACTTAATGCACCATATTTTGACATGAATTTAATGGAGCAGGTTCCGCTGGACTACACACCATGTAGGCCACATATACAGCATGTAGTCCCTTTGAGTCATAGATAGGCTATGTATTCCATACATGACCTACCTAACTGGTGACCTTGTAACTCAAAGTTCACATGGTGTGTGGCACACTTAGATGCATTGAAAAAAACTATGACTATATATGTTCTCAATGAAGTAGGATATGTTAGGTGCATCACGAGTAATATTTCATTATTGAATAACATGAGAAAGTATTTTTCCCTTCTGTTTATTAATGGAAGTTAATATCTCAGACCCTTTGATGGAAATGATATAGTCTAAATAAATGCATGACCAGGGTGATCTATAGGAAATTTCAAATTATGAAAATTCAAATAAAGAGAAATCGATCACATAAGTTAATGTCACTAGAAACTTTCTTGATAATAGATGTCAAGATAAAGGGATTATATTACACAATAAGCATCCGTATGAGGTAATGTAACGCCCCAAACCCTCTAGATTGGATTCGATGCATTACTAAGCACATTGGAATGGTTAAAAGGAATTAAAATCTGAATGAATGATCAGTTTATTAGTCTTGAAGAAACTAGATACATATATGTAACTCAAATTACATCGGGAAAGGTAACAAAATACAATACATAACAAAAACTAAAAAATACATCCACAGAAACTCAATAAATGATATCCTCTTCAAAACCTGTTGAAGGTAAACAAATGGAAGTGGTGATCTCAAATGCTTAATAAGGGATAAAAATAGAATAAGCATGAATCAATAATAACTGAATCATAAACAATTTGACACAATCAATATGGCACGGTGAATAAATGAAAACTCACGCCATTAATAAACTAAGAATGAAACTGCATCCATAGATTTTGTCATAGTGAAAACCACATGGATAGTAATAAATGATAATGAATAAAGATAATTATTATTAATTGAACGTCATGTATCTGACACATGATACCATAGAACTGTTAAAACGGTTTAGTCCTGTGGGTAAAAACCCGTATGATTTTTGGAAACAAACTTGAAGGGTTTGTCGCCAAATGATTTGTCTCATGAGACATGTCGATGCATCGAGGGGATATAACGAGCCCCAACCACCACTACAAGTACAAATCATTCTTTATACAAGGATTTAATACAAGTACAATATGCCTTTTTAATATCCATATAGAGTAGATAATACAGATTCATCAATATTTCCATAGTTAAAATAACTTTCCAAATAAACACCATATGTAAAGGATATACGGCTTAAGAAAATATTCATATACATGAAACCAGAATATGGATATATAATATATTTACAATTTAAATTGAAAAATTATCTCAAATGGGCATTTGATACACTACATAAGAAATATTAGGTACACAATACAAATTAGGTCATAATGAAATGGAAATTCAGACAAAGTCACTTACCATATTGTAATCAATTGAATTGTATGACCAAAAGTAAACAATCACTAAATGAATCACATAATACCATGAATATAAATATAATAATGATATTATATATCAAATTTTAGTACACATATACCACATACAAGAAATAAGTGGCGACCAATGGAAATCTCACAGAATTAAAAGTGAGATGAGAAACCCCTTACCTTATGCTCGAGTATGTTCTTAATTTGCTTTAATGACCTGAATAATAAAATTTATCTTCATTAATTAATAATTCAAGAACCTCATATACATTTACTTGATTTATTATAACCTTTTTAGGTTCATTCATGACCCTTTTTATGGGTTTAAGAGGTTCAATTTTATTATTTTGGAAGCATTTTCTTCCTTGGTTTTCATGATTCGTTTACTTGTATTAATGAATGGAAGTTCATTTGAAATGTGGTTAAACATACAGAATTGTTAATATATATTATTAGTGACATTAAAGATATATAAATTATCTTATAATGATTCATGGTTATATACTTGAGGATGAACCATTAGTTAAAAGTTATTGATAAATTCTTGGATTTAGCTTGGCGGTTTTGTGCACAATGAACTTGTTTTATATTATTATTATATATTATGAGTGTGTAGGGATTCCAAAACATTAATGAGATTAAATAAATAAATTCTGATCTGTTTCAACCATAAAAATGGTTTCATGATCAGAATTGAAGATGGTAATGAAATTTGAGAACCCGTCGTCCTTGAATGTGATAAATCAACACATCTCGGACGGTGTTTTCATTTTTAGTATAGGATGAGGAGAAAGAGATGATGATGAAATATTCAATTAGAATAATATAATTACAGTTCATATCATTTTTATTAGGGGATATGAAGACATAATTATAAAATAAAAAACTCAAAATAGAAGAAAAATTGATAAATCTCTTACGAAAATTCGGCAGCCTAACGACGTCACTTAAAATTTCATAAAATATTTTGATGAGAGAAAGGGGGTATCTCATCACTCTTACATAACATAGAAATTAAGGGGGATATGGAATAACATATCCCAAAATAATCCAAAATAAATTTAAAAAGAATAACATAAAATGAATGAGAAGAAAGAAAACTAAAGAGGATGTTTACCTCTTGATCTCTTCTCCTTGAGATCCTTCTTAAGGCCTTTGGTTTTGGCCTTTTGGTGAGACCAGTAGCTCTAGGACATGGGGAAGAGGTCTTGGGAATAGTATTTTGAAGAATTTAGGTAATTATAAAGTCTTGATAGGTGTGGGAGGAATAGAGGAATGAGGGTAGTATTTATAGTGGAGGAGAGGAGGTATTTTTCATTATTTTAATCATTATTATAATTTTTTTGCTCAAGAATATGAATAATCTTAATTAATGTAAGAACCTGGTTCTTAGTTTTGAGGTATGGGCTTCTTCTTTTTCATTTTCCTTAAGTGTTTTTGAGAAAATATGGAAAATGGGGAAAAATCCTAAATTTTGGAACTACATGCCGTGTACTTTTCCACACGCCGTGTAGTTGTGGCTGTGTTGGGATAAGTACATAGGGCGTGTAGCCATGTCGGCGACGAGGGGTGTAGGAACCGACTACACGCAATGTAGTGGTCTTTTACACGCCGTGTAGTCAGTCGGCAGGCCTAAACAGTAAGGCGATGGAGCAGCCACCAGCTGGGCGGCAGTACACACCGTGTACTCAGGAGTACATGCCGTGTAGTCATGTCGACGGATGAACAGTGTGGCGGTGCTGCCAGAGGAATAGTTAAATGAAAGGAGTACACGCCATGTACTTGGAAGTACATGCCGTGTACTTTGTTTTTTTGGCTTAAAACAGACAGTAGCCTCTTCATTTGACAGAGGAGACATTTGAGCCGTTTTGGAGCCAAGGGAGGAGGCTGAACCTTTGAAGATCCGATGAGTGTTCATCTGGAATCGAATTCCGCTTCGGACGATCTCGTTGGAACCGCGTGGGTAAGCCCACTCTTCTCCTAGAATCTTTCTTACCAATTCTTCTCCTAACATAAGTTATTTTAGGTTAAGCGAGTTTTGTTCTTTGTCAAATCTACACCGTTCTTGGGCATTTATGGAGTTGGTGTTCGGGTATAATGTTCGTTGGCGCTTAAGGTAGGTGGCTTGGTGTTTAGTTTTCCAACTGCCGTGTGTTTTGTGCGTTTTTGTGACATGAACCCATGTTGGGGTGTCGTTTGGATGAGGCTGTTGATATATTTAATTCCTATAATTGCAAAGGTGATTAAATTGTGATAATAAAATGCTGGTTGGGATCGTTTCTTGGATCCGGAACCACCCCAGGGGTGTGTTCCACTGTTTAGCCATTTGGCCAGGATACCCAAGGGTATGCCTTCAAAGTAGTAATTGTAGAATTTTCTTTAGAGGAATTGATTTTTACTGCTTATTTACCTATTGGGCATGGCTTGGTTACCTATTTATCCTGAGGGAGTTGTTGTGATTAGCCTGAGGGAACTGCACTATTTAGCCCGAGGGTTGTAGTTATTTCTCCTGAGGGAAACCTTTCGTGCCTGAGGGCTTGAATTCTGTGCGTGAGGGTGACACTTCCTACGCCTAAGGGAAACTTCTGTTACGCCTGAGGGCTATACCTGTGGGTTGGATTATGCTTACCTGAGGGTAATGTTTTTTTTGTCTGAGGATATAGACTGTTTACTTAGAAATTCATTGTGGTGATTTCTAATATTTAATGGATTAAATGAATAATAAAATGGAAATTTAATTGTTAAGTTAGTTACTGTCAGTACTGCTTACTTATTTTCACTTTTTTATTGCACACTATTGTTGCATGCTTACACGCAGTTGGGCGCAGACCTTTGGTGGGTGCCTACTGGGAGTTTATTTCTCACACCCTGTTTGGGTCACGCTTTTCAGCCCAAACATATTACGTTTCTGCAGGTGTGGATAGGGGCAAGAGTCCCTATACAGGTACTTGACTGTTGCTGAGGAGTAGGAGGTCATGGGACCGAGCCTAGGCTCACGATGCCGCTACCAGCTGTTTTGCTTTTCTATACTTGTACTCTGTATTGTATTGTACTGTTATATAACATGTTCTGGTTGTTTTCTTAGAACTTAAGACATGTTGCACCATTTTCTATAAACTGTTGGTTATATACACTGCTGTTGTTTATTTCAGTTGTGTATGATTTACTTCTTCCGTCGTTCTTTGTATGTTTTATTTATATTCCGCTGCGCTGCACTTTGAAAAATGAGGACATAGTTTCCCCACTATCAGTTCTGGGCCCTCGCTGCTAGTCAGAAGCCTCTGGCATTTGGGGAAACGCACTTGAGGTCATGTGACAAACCGGATTCAGGGCACCCGTTGCGTGGAACCCGGGTCTGGGACATTACAAAGTGGTATTAAAGGGGTTGTTTTCTTTGAATTACTATTTGGAGACATAGTCAGGGATAGGACGAATGGTAGTTGGTAATAAGATGTGCCCGGGCATAGCTAACCCGTGTACAGGGAAAAGCCAGTCTACCTTGTATTGCAATTTTACTGATTTTGCAAATTTTACAGTTGATATGTTTTCACCATTGGGTGACGCACTTGGGATTGTGATGTTATAAATTATTTATGGGTTCTATTTAGTTGCAACTTGAGGAGATGAGGGTATTCCATCTCATGAATCATGTAGGAAAATGCTAGAAATCACATGCCATGCATAGTTCCATGGCATGTAGGTGTATTAGAAAAATTGCATGTTGTTGTGATAGTTGTTGTGCTAGAAAAGAATTCTGTTGTGATATATGAACTGATAAAATACCTGTTATTGGATAGGGTAATTTTTGTGTGAACTTTTCATAGAATGGACGCCAAACTTTGGTTTTTTGGGAGTATGGTCCCCCATTGACCGAAATTTGGTGGATCATTGACTGGTTATTATGTTATAACACAGATAAGATGTCAAACTTTGATTCATGGGGAGTATGGGCCCTCACGGGTCGGAATTTGACACTTAGGTGTTGTTTTTCAGTATTTTCTAGGTCCCGGGGAAGTTTTTGAGACATACTGTCTGGAAACCCAGTATACACATCGTGTAGTATTTTAAACACGCCGTGTATGGCCTTCTGTTCGGGAAGAAAAATGAACTTTTTAAGTACATGCTGTGTAGTCTCTTCCCGTGTCACAAACCGTGTGGGTGGCGACACGGGGTAGGGAAGATCTTGGGTAAAACACGTCGTGTACCAGATATACACGCCATGTAGTTTTGACCCGGAGTTCGGCCGTGTAACTAACAACACGGGTTAGTGGACTCCTTCACAGAACATGCCGTGTCAATAATGTACACGCCGTATAGTATGACATGGGGAATCGACCGTGTAACTAACAACACGGGTCAGTGTCACCTCTCCTTGAATACGCCGTGTACCTTTGGGACACACCGTGTAGTCTTGTCTGAGGACAGACCGTGTGGATTTAGCTGTGTGGCGGGGAAACGGGGTTGTTGACACGCTGTGTGCGGGTGTAACACGCCGTGTAGTGTCAAGCCGAGTAGTCGGCCGTGTCACAAACGACATGGGCAGTTGGAAAATAACACCATACATGCCATGTAGATAATATACACGCCGTGTAGTTTTGTTCAAACGGGAGACGTGTGGCTTAGCCGTGCAGAAGGACCCGGGCGGGGGAAGGGAAGTCAAGTACACGCCGTGTAGTCAGTATACACGCCGTGTAGTATTGTTTTGAAAATTTTGAAATACCTTCTTCTTCTTGTTCCCTTTTGGATTTCTTCGTCTTCGGTCTTTGATAATATTATTCTAAGGTGTGTTTTTGACCTTGTAGTGTCATGCCGCCTAGACGACCGTGCGTTGTTCACCAGGAGAGCGGAAACGAGAATACTCCAGAGATGGTGGGCCATGGGCTACCAGTTGATCCTCCAATAGAGCCAGATGTGGAACCAGCTGCTATACCAGACACAAGCGTGGAGGCGTAGTTCCGTGAAGACTTATTGTAGTTCATGCAGACCTTTCGGGGAGCACCGCAGGCTGCCACATCTATGTATGAGCTTACACGTATCTTCTAGCAGCAGTATCCGCCTACGTTTTCAGGGGATGGCGGACCATAGGCTGCAGAGTCTTGGATGGGGTCGATACAGACTATTTTTGAGCATCTTGAGACGCATCCAGGTCGGAGGGTCAAGCTTGCGACTTACATGCTGTGTGATTCTGCCAAGAGGTGGTGGGATGTTACCACCCAGTCAGAGCATCACAGGGACATGGCATGGGAAGACTTTCAGGCAGTCTTCTATGAATTTTTCTTCCCGGAGATGCTGAGAGTAGATAGAGCTCGAGAGTTCATGAATCTGCAGCAGGGAGCTATGTCAGTGATGGACTATTTTGCTCGTTTTACGGAACTTCAGCTCTTTGCACCCGTGATGGTGGGTGATGAGATGTTGCAAGCCAGACGTTTTGAGTATGGTCTTCGGTATGGCATCCGAGTGCTGGTGAATGTATTCAGGTTACCTACTGTACACGCTATTGTGAACCAGGTGCTGATTACAGAGAGGAACCTATGGGAATCTAGTGGTGTGGGACAGGGCGGTTCAACACTAGTTACTGGTTCTATTTCTACTGGCAAGAGAAAGAGACAGATGGAATTCTCTCAGGGTGGCAGTACCAGCCAGACAGCTTCTTCAGGTGGTCCGGTCAGGTGCTACTAGTGTGGCAGAGAGGGGCACAAGAGACCGCAGTGTCCACAAGACCCAGTGGAGTGCCGAGCTTGCGGCAAGATGGGTCATCTGCAGCACTTCTGTAGGGCGTTTCTACCGGTGGATAGTGAGAGGGGTTCTTTGAAGACTCCGCGTGCGGGAGTAGGACCAGTGGATTCTTAACAGTCTGGGAACTGGAATACGTCTGGGCATGCAGGCAGAGATGGTGGTCGTGGGCGTGGTATCCAGACACCAAGATCTCAGAGGCAGCAGGGCGGGATAGCTCAGGGTAGCCAGGTTGTGTCGCAAGGCCGCGACACTGGGCATGCATATGCAGTGCAACAGACCCAGCAGGAGTAGGATCTTGGACCTTCTATAGTCAAAGGTACTATTTTAGTAGCTTCTGTCTTATCTTTAGTACTTTTCGATACGGGTGCTACACATAGTTTTATATCTGTGCCCGTTGTAGAGAGCCTTGGGCTCTATGGTTCTACTTCTTCCGATATCATGACGCTAGAAACTACGTTGGGTACTAGGACGGATGGTGTGCATCAGTGCAAGGAGTTCCCCCTTGTGGTTGGTGGGTGTCACTTCCTTTGGGACCTCTATGTCTTAGAGATGAAAAGCTATGACATCATTCTCGGGATGGACTGTTTGGTTCCCTTTCGGGTCTTTGTAGACTGCTATCGTCACAGGGTGCATTTCACGTCACCAGAGGGCGGAGAGTTTCTATACAAGGGCGAATGGGATGTTCAGGCGAGTCGAGCTGGACCAAAGCATCATGGGCGAGGTGGAGTCACAACCCAGATTTCGAGCTTATATCTGGATGAACATGGGACTTGTCAGGTAGATTTCCCTCCTGTTGTTGATCGTTTCAGGGATGTCTTCTCGGACGACTTTTTGGGTCTACCTCTGGAGAGAGGTGGATTTCTCCATTGAGCTTGTTCCAGGAGTAGTGCTGGTGTCCATTCCTCCATATAGGATGGCTACACCTGAGTTGCTGGAGCTCAAGAGGCAGTTGGAGGAGTTGCAGGCAAAGGGATTTATCCAACCCAGTACTTCTCCATGGGGTTCACCGGTCCTTTTTGCGAAGAAGGCGGACGGTACCCTCAGACTTTGCGTGGATTATCGGAAGCTGAACCAGTTGACGGTTAAGAACTGATATCCCTTACCGAGGATTTATGATCTTTTTGATCAGCTTCATGGAGCACGAGTGTTCTCGAGGATTGATTTGAGATCAGGATATCATCAGCTGCGCGTTAGACCATCTGATATACCTCTCACAGCTTTCAGGAGTAGGTATGGTCTATACGAGTATATGGTTATGCTGTTCTGATTCACGAATGTGCCAACAGTTTTCATGTCTCTGATGAATCGTGTGTTCCATCCGTATCTTGATTCTTTTGTGGTAGTATTCATGGATGACATCTTGGTGTACTCCCACACTCGACACGACCATGCCACCCATCTTGAGATCATATTGAGTACACTGAGGGATCATCGACTATATGCTAATCTCTCAAAGTGCCACTTTTTGATGGACTAAATTCACTTCCTGGGACATATCATCTTTGAGGCAGGAGTTTCAGTAGACCCAGAGAAGGTAAGAGCAGTGGTTTCCTGGGAGAAGCCTAAGATCGTGTTCGAAATATAGAGTTTCTTAGGGCTGGCTGGTTACTACAGACGTTTCATACAGGACTTCTCCCGCTTAGCAGCACTGTTGACAGGTCTGACTAAGAAGGGTGTGAAGTTCGTTTGGTCGGAAGCTTATGAGGAAGCTTTTCAGGACCTGAAGGGAAGGTTGACATCAACACCAATCCTGATACTCCTAGATCCGGGGAAGAGCTATACAGTTTACTGTGATGCATCAGGGATTGGTCTAGGAGCAGTATTGATGCAGGGCGACCGAGTTGTGGCATACGGGTCTCGGCAGTTGAGGCCACATGAGAGGAATTACCCGACACATGATCTCGAGTTAGCTGCAGTTGTACATGCGTTGCACTGTTGGAGACATTATCTATTGGGGGATCATTTTGTGGTTTTTACCAACCACAAAAGCCTCAAGTATATATTTACTCAGCGTGACTTGAATCTAAGGTAGAGGAGGTGGGTTGAATACCTACAGTACTTCGATTTTGAGCTTGCCTATACACCTGGAAAAGGTAATGCAGTAGCTGATGCACTGAGCAGGAAGACTCAGATACAGGCAGTGCAGGAGGCCAGTGGTGAGTGGGAGCTCATGACCTTGTTCTCTGAGATGCATCTGGAGGTTCATGACAGTCAGGGGAAAACTTATCTCTCATATTTAGCTATGACATATACCCTCCTGGATAGAGTGAGGATGAGACAACTATCAGATTCAGAAGGCCTAGTTCTACGGGAGTCGGTGGCAAGTGTGGACCCTTCTCCTGGTTGGACGATAGGCGACGACGAGGTTTTGCATTTACATGGAATAGTATGGGTTCTAGGGGATATACGAAAGGAGATGATGTGAGAGTTTCATGCTTCAGCTTGGGCAGTTCATCCTGGGGTTACCAAGATGTACCACGACTTGAGACATCAATACTGGTGGCCGGGTATAAAGAGAGATGTAGATAGTTTTGTTACGAGGTGTTCCACCTATCAGCAGGTGAAGGCAGAGCATCAAAGAACAACCAGAATGTTACAGTAGTTACCCATTCCAGAGTGGAAATGGGATGATGTCACGATGGATTTCGTGACTGGTTTGTCGAGGTCACCTCGTGGAAATGATTCTGTGTGGGTTGTTGTGGACAGACTCATGAAGGTAGCTCACTTATTGCCGATCAAGGAGACCTTCGGTGTTGACGAGCTCGGAAGGTTGTATATCTGAGATATCATACGTCTTCATGGGGTCCCTCTTTCTATCATTTCAGATAGGGATTCCCTCTTTACGTATCGTTTATGGTAGAGTTTTCAGAGGGCGTTAGGTACACAGGTGCTTCTGAGCACATCATACCACCCTCAGACCGATGGCCAGTCAGAGCGTACGATACAGGTGCTTGAGGACATGCTGCGTGCATGCGTCATAAACTTTGGGGGATCTTGGGAGAAGCATATACCCTTAGTCGATTTTTTCTATAACAATAGTTTTCAGGAAGCTATTGAGATGGAACCATATGAGGCTTTATATGGTAGGCCATTTCGTTCACCCTTGTGTTGGATAGAGGCAGGTGAGGTAGCTTAACTAGGGCCACATCTCGTGTAGGAGACGTCTGAGCAGGTCCAGTTGATTCAGAAGCGGATGTATACCACACAGTCTCGCCAAAAGTCATATGCTGATCACCACAGACGACCTTTGGAGTTTATGGTCGGGGATCAGGTTTTCTTGCGTGTTTCGCTGAGGCTGGGACACAAGCGGATCAGGAGACAGGGTAAACTTTCACCGTGGTATATGGGGCCATTTGAGATTCTGGAAATAATCGGGCTGTTTGATTATCGGTTGTGGTTACCACAGCGGTACCGAGCCATGCAAAACGTCATCCACGTATCTTAGTTGCATCGCTATCATTCAAACCCATCTCACATCTTTCATCCCAAGGAGGTTGATCTGGAGGAAGATGCATCCTTTGAGGATCATCCGATCCGTATCGTTGACAGGAGCACGAAGGTTCTCCGAGGCCGGTCAGTTCTGCTTGTACGAGTGCTATGGCAGCATGGCCGGGTGTAGGACGAGACCTGGGAGCGGGAGGCCGACGTACATGCTCAGTGTACGGATTTTTTCATGGCTATATCTTCTCCACCCTTGGAAGGGCAATTCGGGGACGAATTGCTATAAGGGGGGAAGTTTGTAAGAACCCAGTTCTTAGTTTTGAGGTACGAGATTCTTCTTTTTCCTTTTCCTTAAGTGTTTTTGAGAAAATATGGAAAATGGGGAAAAATCCTAAATTTTGGAACTACATGCTGTGTAATTTTCCACACGTCGTGTAATTGTGGCCATGTTGGGATAAGTACACAGGGCATGTAGACTTGTCGGCGACGAGGGGTGTAGGAACCGAATACATGCCGTGTAGTGGTCCTTTACATGCCATGTAGTCAGTTGGCATGCCTAAGCAATAAGGCGATGGAGCACCCGCCAGCTGGGCGGCAGTACATGCCGTGTTTTTGAGAAAATATGGAAAATGGAGAAAAATCCTAAATTTTGGAACTACACACAGTGTACTTTTCTAAATGCCATGTACTTGTGTCCGTGTTGGGATAAGTACACAGGGCGTGTAGCCTTGTCGGCGACGAGGGGTGTAGGAACCGACTACATGCCGTGTAGTGGTCCTTTACATGCCGTGTGGTCAGTCAGCAGGCCTAAGCAGTAAGGCGGTGGAGCAGCCACCAGCTGGGCGGAAGTACACGCTGTGTACTCAGGATTACATGCCGTGTAGTCATGTCGACGAATGAATAGTGTGGCGGTACCGCCAGAGGAACAGTTAAATAAAAGGATTACACACCGTGTACTTGGAAGTACACGCCGTGTACTTTGTTTTTTCAGCTTAAAACAGATAGTAGACTCCTCATTTGGTAGAGGAGGTATTTGAGACGTTTTGGAGCCAAGGGAGGAGGCCGAACCTTTGAAGATCCACTGAGTGTTCGTCTAGAATTGGATTCCGCTTCGGACGATCTCGTTGGAACCGCGCGGGTAAGACCTCTCTTATCCCAGCGTCTTTCTTAACAATTCTTCTCCTAACGTAAGTTATTTGAGGTTAATAGAGTTTTGTTCTTCGTCAGATATACGCCATTCTTGGGTGTTTCTGGAGTCGGCATTCGGGTATAACGTTCGTTGGCGCTTAAGGTAGGTGTCTTAGTGTTTAGTTTTCCAACTGCCATGTGTTTTGTGCGTTTTTGTGCCACGAACCCATGTTGGGGTGTTGTGTGGCTGAGGCCGTTGATATATTTAATGCCTAGAATTCTATAGGTGATTAAATTGTGATTATAAAATGCTGGTTGGGATCGTTTCTTGGATCCGAAACCAACCCGGGGGTGTGTTCCACTGTTTAGCCATTTGGCCAGGATACCCGAGGGTATGCCTTCAAAGTAGTAATTGTAGAATTACCTTAAGAGGAATTGCTTGTTACTGCTTGTTTACCTGTTGGGTATGGCCCAGTTACCTGGTTAGCCTAAGGGAGTTATTATGATTAGCCTGTGGGAACTGCACTATTTAGCCCGAGGGCTGTAGTTATTTCGCCTGAGGGAAACCTTTCGTGCCTGAGGGCTTGACTTCTGTGCCCGAGGGCGACACTTCCTACGCCTGAGGGAAACTTCTGTTACGCCTGAGGGATATAACTGCGGGTTGGATTCTGCTTACCTGAGGGTAAGATTTTTTTTGTCTAAGGATGTGGACTGTTTACTTAGAAATTCACTATGGTGATTTCTAATACTTAATGGATTAAATGAATAATAAAATGTCAATTTAATTGTTAAGTTAGTTACTGTCAGTACTACTTACTTATTTGCACTTTTCTATTGCACACTATTGTTGCATGCTTACACGCAGTTGGGCGCAAGCCTTTGGTGGGTGCCTAATGGGAATTTATTTCTCACACCCTGTTTGGGTCATGCTTTTCGGCCCAAATAGATTACGTTTCTGCAGGTGTGGATAGGGGCAAGAGTCCCTATACAGGTACTTGACTGTTGATGAGGAGTTGGAGGGAATGGGACCGAGCCTAGGCTCGCGCTGCCGCTGCCAGCTGTTTTGATTTTCTGTACTTGTACTCTATATTGTATTGTACTGCTATATAACATGTTCTAGCTGTTTTCTTAGAACTTAAGACATGTTGCACCATTTTCTATAAACTGTTGGTTATATACACTGCTGTTGTTTATTTCAGTTGTGTATGATTTACTGCTTCCGCTGTTCTTTGTATGTTTTATTTATATTCCACTGCACTGCACTTTGAAAAATGAGGGCATAGTTTCCCCACTATCAGTCCTGGACCCACCCTGCTAGTCGGCAGCCTCTGGCGTTTGGGGAAACGTGCTTGAGGTCACGTGGCGAACTGGGTTTGGGGCACCCGTTGAGTGGCACCCGGTCTGGGATGTTACAATTAATGTGACCCCAAATAGTAATAATGGAATGTGATTTCTAACCAAGTGGTCTTACATCACTTATGATTTCATAAATAGTTTATTTTAATGATAATTTTAATATACGACATTTTACTGTATTTCACTATTCATCGAAAATTCTAGAATTTCAGAAAAATCCCAAAACTTCACCCTAACCATTTTTTGATCTGGAGAATTCAAAAATGAACTTCATTTTTCAAAAATAATTTTCTAAATATTATTAATTTAAATTTTAAATAAAATCATAGTTAATTCGAAAAATAACAATTTTAAAGGTATAATTAGTTTTATATCACATTGAAAAAGTAATTAACATTTCATTATCTTATTAACTTAAGAAAATAAAATATTATCATTATTTACTATTCATAAGGGTCATATTACTATTCATAAGGGTATTTTACTATTCATAAGGGTAGGTTACTATTCACTGAAAATTAAGTTAATTCTATCAGACTCTAAATATCATCCCGAATACAACTGTGTATGTCATATTTTTAAAATTCAAATCACAGATCTAGAAAATTTAAGTTTAATGGTTAGTTTATGACTATCTCTTATAAATAACCAAGTTTTGTTCCATAGAGTCTCCGTGATTCATGTAATATAGGCCATCTAATGAATAAAATATATTTAAGAGAAACATACCATAAAATGTTTGGGGTGCTACAGGTAACATGTTATTGCGGCATTAAATTATTTATCTATGGGTGAATTCATGTGTTGTTAGATTCCAACCTTGTACTTTAGGTTACTTCTCCTAATTTCACTAAGAAAGAGTCCTAGTGTGTCACAAATTAAGTGTATCCAGAATCTCAATTAAATAATATATATTATTATTATTTATTATTTAACTGGTTGAATAAATATTATTCCTGTACATGCTTTAATAATTATTTATGTATGCTTGATCACATATAAATATTTATTTTCTATTTAGTAAATATAATATTTGTTTATTTATTGATGAATAATGTAGGGATATTTATTTAATAAATAAATAGTCATTATTCAAGGTCTGATAAATATTATAGTGGAATGATGGATTGAGTTTTTAAGTCTGGTGAGAAATAATAAATATTGAATATTATTTGATTAAATAATATTTAATTATAATTTTTATGTTAAGCACATGTCGAGAAATAATGATATTATTATTATTATTTGACATGGGGTTTCACTAGGATTAAATAAATAATTAAGGACACTTGTAAATTTTTTTATTTTAAACTTAGCGACAATTATGTTATTTTCTCTTTAATCCAATTTATTTTTCTTGGTTGTGCACAATGGATTTGGAGAATCCACACAAGCCTAGAGAGATCCCTTCTCAAAGAATGCTCCCAAGAATGGAGAGAAATCCTCCTTCATCGGGTCAAGGAGAGTGCTTTGGAATTGGTTGCCAAAGTAATAAAATACAAATGATGCAAACACACAGATCTTCCATACTAGCACCCAAATATTCCTTCAGAGACGTATGGAGATTCATGGAACATGTGTAGATAACCACTAGAGGAAATATATACTTGGTTTCTATAATGAAATGATAGTACACTGCAAATCTATCACCAAATCCATAAATGATGAAATAATTCCTTAATGGCATTTATTTATTTAATTAAATTAATTATAAATAATATGTGATGATCCTCCCTCTAGTTCTATCATGACTTCACTTATTTTTTTCTTTGATTCAATTTCGTAGATCTCAGTGTTTATGTAACGACCCGAAATTTTAAATAAATACTCTTTCCTAATTTTATGTGTTATTTTATTTTATTTTTATACTCAACAAAAATGTTTCATTTGGTAACAAGAGTATAATTAAAATGAGACTGTTGGGTTTTGACTGTTATTTGACCATTGGTCAATATGACCGCTGGAAACTAAACGTTTTGACTATTGTCTCTAAATACAAGAAATCTTGGTTAATTAATATAGAAAGCAGATTCGATGGCCTCACCCAGTAGTCTTGGACCGATCGAAGCCCATCTAACAGAACTTGGGAAGGAGGTAGCACCAATGGGCTTTGTTCTGGACCAAACCCAAGCTGAACTTCATCGTATACAGCTAGAACGGGATCGCCTTCGCGAGAAGTTCAAACTAATAGAAATTACTACTCGTGCGATGTTGGCCGAGCCCTCCTCGGATTTTCTCACCTTAGCACACCTTACACTTAGGTCCTATGCTGGTGTGATAAGGGGCTATGTAAGGAGACCGTAACTGTCTTGTGTAATCCTTTTTTTTAAATAAAAATTGCAATTTCTTTTATAAATTTTCAAATGACCGGATAAATATAGTATGCATATTTTTTATGAATTTTAGAAAAAGGATATTTTAAATATGTTTATGTAAACCCTAAATAATTAAAAATGTGTAATGATTTTCAAAAAATGGTCTTCTACAATTATGTTCAGTACGAAATTTAGAGTCTAATAAGATCAACTTGATTTTTGATGAATAGTAAATTATGAATAGTAATTTTATGATTAGGATTAATAATGTGTCCAAATGGATTAGTACTCTCACTTAAAGAAAGTATTAAAATAAGCTAGGCACTTTGATTAAGTAATGTGATTCAATAAAATAGTTAAATAACGATTTCATAAATTATTATTCAAGTATTAATTTTTTCGGATGAATAGTGCTTTTTAATTAAAATTTTAATTAAAAATATTTAGAAAATTATTTTTATAAAATGGACTTTATTTTTGAACTCAGAGCATCGATATTATGTTAAGGTAATTTTTGGGGATTTTTCTGAAAAAAAATAAATTTTCGATGAATAGTGTTTTTAATTAAAAATTTAATTAAAAATATTTAGAAAATTATTTTTATAAAATGGATTTCATTTTTGAAATTAGAGCATTGATATTTGGTTAAGGTGAAATTTTGGGATTATTCTGAGAAAGTTGAATTTTCGATGAATAGTGAAAATACAGTTTTTAAGTTACGGGTGTTTAATGACATCATTAAATGATGTATTAAGTATGTAATCAATATGGTCGACTTATGAATAGTAAGATAAGGTATGAGGTGTCCCAAGTGGCCAATACCATGGGCAAATACCATGGGCAAGCCCATGGTTTTGCCAAAACCACTAATGAGGTGTCCCTTGGCCATTAATGCCTTGTCCCCTCACTTTCCTTATAAATTCCAAGCCATCCTCTCATCCATTCGACTCCCCACTCTCCCCCAACGAAGTTCTGGTCTCCTTACCTCCCAAGGAGTCCTCCCAAGGTGCCCTCAAGCCCTCAAGGTCCAAACCTTTGAGTTTTAAGAGTTACGTTTTAAGGTAAGGGATCCGACCTCTCTCTTTAATTTCAAGTAATCTCTTTTATGTCATTCCTTTTATGCTCCATGTTCTTATGTTGGAGGATGTTATTTTATACTCCTCTTAATTCACTTTTCATGTTCATATAATGAGAGATCCCCTCTTACTCTCATTATTTCGTTTTATGAAGTTTTAAGTGGCGCCGTTAGGCTGCCGGAATTTTTGTAACAGATTCTTTCTCCCTTCTCATTTTTCAAGATCTATTTTCATGTAAAGTATTTCAAGTTCCTTTTTATTATGTCGGGGTATGATCTCTAAATTTATCATACTGATCTCTTATGTTCATATGATTAGAGACCCCATTTGATCTCTTCAATTCAGTATTTTGAAGTTTTAAGTGGCGCCGTTAGGCTGCCGAATTTTTAAGTGGTTCTTCACCCTTCTCGTTTTGAAGTTCTACTTTCATGTTAATTCTTTCAAGTTCCTTTTTGTTATGTTGGGGTATGATATATATATATATCATACTGGACTCTTATGTTCATATGATGAGAGACCCCATTTTATCTCTTCAATTCAGTATTTTGAAGTTTTAAGAGGCGCCGTTAGGCTGCCGAATTTTTAAGTGGTTCTTCACCCTTCTCGTTTTGAAGTTCTACTTTCATGTCAATTCTTTCAAGTTACTTTTTGTTATGTTGGGGTATGATATCTATATCTATCATACTGGACTCTTATGTTCATATGATGAGAGACCCTATTTGATCTCAACAATTCATTTTTTGTTGAAGTTTAAGTGATGCCGTTAGGCTGCCGAATTTTTAAGGGATTCTTTCACCCTTATCATTTTCAAAGTTCTAATTCCATGTCAAGTCTTGCAAGTTACTTTTTATTATGTTGGGGTATGATCTATATATCTATCATACTAATATTTTATGTTCATATGATTAGATACCCTATTTGACATCATCAATTCATTTTTGGTTGAAGTTTATGTAACGCTGTTAGGCTGCCGAATTTTCATAAGAGAAATCTTATTTTTGTCTTCCTTTCATGTTCTTCATTTCATATGGTATATTTTCAAATTTCATTACCATGTTATTAAATCCCTTATATTCTGTCCCTATACTGTTTTATGGGTCATTTATGATTTTTTGACCCATGTCCCCTCTCTTTTCAATGTCTTCTAAAACCCTGTAACGTAGCCGTTGTGCTGTAGAATTTTCGTCTCAAAATTCCTCTCTCTTTTTTTCTCAAAATTATTTCATGTTATTAAGTGAATACTCAATTCTCTTATTTCTATAGGGTTATTCACATATATACAAAAATGTTCTATTTTAAATTCTGGGATTTACATACATGAAACCCGCTCTCCCCTTCCGTGGGTTTAAAGTGACGTAAAGATCATGTCTTTAAAGCAGTTTTTAAAACGTTATGATTATGAAATGAAACCCATTTATTTTATTATATATGGGTTATTTATGAAATGTTTGATGATGATATATGTGTATAACATGATAATAAATTCAAATTTAAGGGTGCGCCCTGATAGCGCTCCAATGCATTGGGTAATGATGTAACCACTAGAGATTACAATTTTCACGATACCTTGGTGAATAACCTTGGTAATTTTCAAATGACACCTTAGGGATGGACCTTGGTGATATGTTCATGATTGTCTATGTTAAATGATGCAGCCAAATATTCAAGTTATGAAAAAGTTTTATTTTTATTATGATATGCCTCATGATTTCATTTTCATGACTTAAAGTTCTTTTCATGACTTTATTGATGTATCTCAAGTTCATATGTAAAATGTTTCACTTGTTTCCCTTGATGGGCCTTCTGCTCACCCTTCCTTTTGATGTATGTCCCCAGGTTATGAGATGCAGTAATGAGCCTAGGGTGAACATGAGGAGAAGCCTTTCAATTGTTTAAGAAGAATGTTTTTTTTGTTTCATGTTTTATGTTCCTTGTTTCCAAGACACTAAACCTTAAAGATCCTCAGTTCCGTGTAATGGAATGAAAGTTATGTTATAAAAAGACGGGATGCTATAGTTGGTATCAAAGGATGGTTTAGTTATTTGTGGAAATTAGGATATGAAAACTCTAGGAAGAACCCTATAGAAAATTTTAAATATAGGAAATCTTCCTGGTATTTTGGTGAGTATTGAGTAAGGGGTTGCCAAGCAAATACATCCCTGTCTGGATACGAGCAGGTAGAGGTGGCTCTGGCACAAATGTATATAGGGGTAAAACCTGAAAACACCGCTTTGAGCTAGAATCGAACGGTAACTGGTACACGACAACGGGCCTTGCTGCACTTTTGGTTACGACACTCCCGGGGGATATGCTTTGGTAAATTCATAAGCTTGGTATGAACCATTGTTAAAGGAACAAAGATAAAATAAAATAAAGATTCACATAAGAATATATGATCATGGATAACCTAGATGGGAACCTAGGGGATCACAAGTTAGGGTATACTTTTCTTCTACAAGTTATCCTTATATGCTTTAAGTTCCTTTTCATGATTATTGGTTAAGTATTTAAGCCTCTAATTATACTTTCTATTCTTAGTTAATGGTGGGAAATGGAATAACGTGTCCCAACAAACAATGTGATAGGAAATGCGACAATTTCCGTATTAATATGACAGAGGTGATTAGGGGATTAAAAGATGATTATTATTTTGGAAGACGTTCACTATTTTGGGGACCCTATATGATTGAGGTAAATAGATTACTATAGTATTTTCATTGAGGAGTAAGGTTGACTTATATTTTGAAGAATTGATGAATTTAAGGTGGACTTATAGTAATTTAGGTTACTTATGGGAATGATTAACCTATCTTGGGTAAAATATGTTTAGGTTAGCTACTTTTGTTATAAGATGTTAGGAGTGGTTGATGTTGTCTGGAGATGAACAATGAAGTTGTTATTGGAAGACTATGTTATCAAATCCATCTTGTATTTGGGTTTCAATCTTAGTTTGGTTTATTTTGAGGAATTTTAAGGACCGTTAATTGTGGAATGGTCTATGATGAACTTTGGGTAGTACCATGGAACTTTGAAGATTTAAAAGTAGTTTCCATTCCTATGGGATTATTTCTTTTTGAAGAGTTGTTTTACCTTAACCTTTCTGTTTTTGGGATAATGTTTAAAGATAAAATAAATAGATAGTTAATCTTTTGTAGATTATGTGATTCTCTAGAAGATGATTCTTGTGCTTTTATGAGACCAAGTGTTTTTTTGAATTCTCATCATTTGGAGAAAAGATTAGTGTTGGTAGGGACTTATTAAAGGATGAAGCTCTACTTGAAGGTAGGTATATTTTCTTATGTTTTTGTTCTATGTAGTAAATGAATTCCTCAAAATTATGAAAAGAAACGTAAAACAAAAATGTTGTTGGTTTACGTTTCCTACTAGGTAATCAAAGACCGTTTACACACATCATAAGTTTGGGATTTTATTATGGTTAACTTTCTCCTAATCATGTTCTCTATCACTCTCCCTCAGAACTTGACCCTTTGTTTTCTCCTCCATGTCCATGTTTTCCTACATGGAATCCTAGTGTGGGTTAACTCGGGTGACCTTTGTACTTCCCTTTCTTTATTTTAAAGTAATAGTTTTACTGACTCCTTTTCCGATGTGGGACTTTCAATGAAATTTCAAAACCCAATTTTAAAAATTGCAAGGACGCAATTTCTTAAGGGGGGAAGATTGTAACGACCCGAAATTTTAAATAAATACTGTTTCCTAATTTTATGTGTTATTTTATTTTATTTTTATACTCAACAAAAATGTTTCATTTGGTAACAAGAGTATAATTAAAATGAGACTGTTGGGTTTTGACTGTTATTTGACCATTGGTCAATATGACCGCTGGAAACTAAACGTTTTGACTATTGTCTCTAAATACAAGCAATCTTGGTTAATTAATATAGAAATAAGATTCGATGGCCTCACCCAGTAGTCTTGGACCGATCGAAGCCCATCTAACAGAACTTGGGAAGGAGGTAGCACCACTGGGATTTGCTCTGGACCAAACCCAAGCTGAACTTCATCGTATAAAGCTAGAATGGGATCGCCTTCGCGAGAAGTTCAAACTGATAGAAATTACTACTCGTGCGATGTTGGCCGAGCCTCCCTCAGATTCTCTCACCTTAGCACACCTTACACTTAGGTCCTATGTTGGTGTGATAAGGGGCTATGTAAGGAGACCGTAACTGTCTTGTGTAATCCTTTGTTTTAAATAAAAATTGAAATTTCTTTTATAAATTTTCAAATGACCGGATAAATATAGTATGCATATTTTTGATGAATTTTAGAAAAAGGATATTTTAAATATGTTTATGTAAACCCTAAATAATTAAAAATGTGTAATGATTTTCAAAAAATGGTCTTCTACAATTATGTTCAGTACAAAATTTAGAGTCTAATAAGATCAACTTGATTTTTGATGAATAGTAAATTATGAATAGTGATTTTATGATTAGGATTAATAATGTGTCCAAATGGATTATTACACTCACTTAAAGAAAGTATTAAAATAAGCTGTGCACTTTGATTAAGTAATGTGATTCAATAAAATGGTTAAATAACGGTTTCATAAATTATTATTCAAGTATTAGTTTTTTTGGATGAATAGTGTTTTTTAATTAAAATTTTAATTAAAAATATTTAGAAAATTATTTTTATAAAATGGACTTTATTTTTCAACTCAGAGCATCGATATTATGTTAAGGTAATTTTTGGGGATTTTTCTGAAAAAAAATAAATTTTTGATGAATAGTGTTTTTAATTAAAAATTTAATTAAAAATATTTAGAAAAATATTTTTATAAAATGGATTTCATTTTTGAAATTAGAGCATTGATATTTGGTTAAGGTGAAATTTTGGGATTATTCTGAGAAAGTTGAATTTTTGATGAATAGTGAAAATACAGTTTTTAAGTTACGGGTGTTTAATGACATCATTAAATGATGTATTAAGTATGTAATCAATATGGTAGACTTATGAATAGTAAGATAAGGTATGAGGTGTCCCAAGTGGCCAATACCATGGGAAAATACCATGGGCAAGCCCATGGTTTTGCCAAAACCACTAATGAGGTGTCCCTTGGCCATTAATGCCTTGTCCCCTCACTTTCCCTATAAATACCAAGCCATCCTCTCATTCATTCGACTCCCCACTCTCCCCCAACGAAGTTCTGGTCTCCTTACCTCCCAAGGAGTCCTCCCAAGGTGCCCCCAAGCCCTCAAGGTCCAAACCTTTGAGTTTTAAGAGTTACGTTTTAAGGTAAGGGATCCGACCTCTCTCTTTAATTTCAAGTAATCTCTTTTATGTCATTCCTTTTATGCTCCATGTTCTTATGTTGGAGGATGTTCTTTTATACTCCTCTTACTGCCCTTTTCATGTTCATATAATGAGAGATACCCTCTTACTCTCATTATTTCGTTTTATGAAGTTTTAAGTGGCGCCATTAGGTTGCCGAAATTTTTGTAACAGATTCTTTCTCCCTTCTCATTTTTCAAGATCTATTTTCATGTAAAGTATTTCAAGTTCCTTTTTATTATGTTGGGGTATGATATCTAAATTTATCATACTGATCTATTATGTTCATATGATGAGAGACCCCATTTGATTTCTTCAATTCAGTATTTTTAAGTTTTAAGTGGCGCCGTTAGGCTGCCGAATTTTTAAGTGGTTCTTCACCCTTCTCGTTTTGAAGTTCTACTTTCATGTCAATTCTTTCAAGTTCCTTTTTGTTATGTTGGGGTATGATATCTATATCTATCATACTGGACTCTTATGTTCATATGATGAGAGACCCCATTTTATCTCTTCAATTCAGTATTTTGAAGTTTTAAGAGGCGCCGTTAGGCTGCCGAATTTTTAAGTGGTTCTTCACCCTTCTCGTTTTGAAGTTCTACTTTCATGTCAATTATTTTAAGTTACTTTTTGTTATGTTGGGGTATGATATCTATATCTATCATACTGGACTCTTATGTTCATATGATGAGAGACCCTATTTGATCTCATCAATTCATTTTTTGTTGAAGTTTAAGTGATGCCGTTAGCCTGCCGAATTTTTAAGGGATTCTTTCACCCTTATCCTTTTCAAAGTTCTAATTTCATGTCAAGTCTTGCAAGTTACTTTTTATTATGTTGGGGTATGATCTCTATATCTATCATACTGATATTTTATGTTCATATGATTAGAGGCCCTATTTGACATCATCAATTCATTTTTGGTTGAAGTTTATGTAACGCTGTTAGGCTGCCGAATTTTCATAAGAGAAATCTTATTTTTGTATTCCTTTCATGTTCTTCATTTCATATGGTATATTTTCAAATTTCATTACCATGTTATTAAATCCCTTATATTCTGTCCCTATACTGTTTTATGGGTCATTTATGATTTTTTGACCGATGTCCCCTCTCTTTTCAATGTCTTCTAAAACCCTGTAACGTAGCCGTTGTGCTGTAGAATTTTCGTCTCAAAATGCCTCTCTCTTTTTTTCTCAAAATTATTTCATGTTATTAAGTGAATACTCAATGCTCTTATTTCTATAGGGTTATTCACATATATACAAAAATGTTCTATTTTAAATTCTGGGATTTACATACATGAAACCCGCTCTCCCCTTCCGTGGGTTTAAAGTGACGTAAAGATCATGTCTTTAAAGCAGTTTTTAAAACGTTATGATTATGAAATGAAACCCATTTATTTTATGCTATATGGGTTATTTATGAAATGTTTGATGATGATATATGTGGCTCACATGATAATAAATTCAAATTTAATGGTGCGCCCTGATAGCGCTCCAATGCATTGGGTAATGATGTAACCACTAGAGATTACAATTTTCACGATACCTTGGTGAATAACCTTGGTAATTTTCAAATGACATCTTGGGGATGGACCTTGGTGATATGTTCATGATTGTCTATGTTAAATTATGTAGCCACATCTTCAAGTTATGAAAAAGTTTTATTTTTATTATGATATGCCTCATGATTTCATTTACATGCCTTAAAGTTCTTTTCATGACTTTATTGATGTATCTCAAGTTCATATGTAAAATGTTTCACTTGTTTCCCTTGCTGGGCCTTCTGCTCACCCTTCCTTTTGATGTATGTCCCCAGGTTATGAGATGCAGTAATGAGCCTAGGGTGAACATGAGAAGAAGCCTTTAAAGTGTTTAAGAAGAATGTTTTTTTTGTTTCATGTTTTATGTTCCTTGTTTCCAAGACACTAAACCTTAAAGATCCCCAGTTCCGTGTAATGGAATGAAAGTTATGTTATAAAAAGACGGGATGCTATAGTTTACCATCATTTAGATCTTGAATTTATCATCGATGATGAAAAAAGAAATGATGGGCACCGTCCATCACATGTTTCTGCTGTGCGCAGAACCTACTAGTGGTATCAGAGTGGCCACATAATTATTTATAATTAGTTATGAATTTTTGGTGATTTATGCATTTTAATTTAGTTTTTCAATTCAAGTTTGATTTTTATTTTAATCTGGATCATGAGATTTTCTTCTTCCTCCTTCATTTATCGTAGATCTAATTGAGATGATTACTTTTATGATTAAAATAAAATCAAGGAACCCATATTTAGGTGCCAAGGTTTTTGGTCAGACAACACTAGACTACACGTCGTGTAACTGGAGTTTCACACTATGTGGTCACATTCAATGCATAAAAATTGATTCAGAAATAAATTCAAAATTTTTCATTGATAATTGCATTAATTACACACTTAATGAACCACATTTTGACTATAATTTAATGGTGCACAATCAAATAGAATACACGTTGTGTAGCCCACATACATGGTGTGTATCCCCTTTGAGTCACAGACGAGCCATGTATTCCATACACGACCTACCTAACTAGTAACTATGTAACTCAGAGTTCACACAGCGTGTGGACTATTTGACATGTTGTGTACTCCAAATTTTATTAGGCATGGATTACACATTGAGTCCCTAGGTGTGTGTATCAGATAGACAGTGAGAGGTGTACATTCCATGTAGATCAGATCTACATTCCATGTACTTATACCATGTTACGCAAATTTAAAATTTATTTATTTTACTATGTAAATCTTGAGACACATACTTGCACGTGGTTATAAATATAGGAATCACAACAATATAGGTTTTAATATACATAAATATTTAAATGTTTAATTAATATCTATGTAACATTTAGATCTGCATATCATGTATGAGTTATATTACAAGTTGTTACTCTACATGCATTTAAGAATAACATGTGACCAAAAAATAATGTAATTAATGTTATAATCTATGAAGTACACATTGTGAAAGTACATGATAAGTCATGTATACTGTATGTCCCAAGAGTAAAATAGTATACTAGTATAATACATGTTGGGCATAATCGGATGGGTATTCACCGTGTTTCCTCCAAGGTACATTTATGTACAAAGTTAATTTTAAACGAATATATTTAATTTTTTTAAAATTATAATGGATGAGAATCTCAAGGAAATTCAAATGATAAATAATATAAAAGGATTTATTAATTAAAGATAATTATTAATCGATTCGAGCATGATTTATCTTAAATAAGAACAATTAATAATTGAATGATAGTTTATTAAATGCGTAATTTGTTTCATGCATATGGATTATCATGATCTATACCACACCTTTTTTATGTGATTGGTTTTATTTAATTTATTATTAAATTAAATTGTTGGCCTATATGCCTTATCTCATTTCATTATGTAGGGACTGTGTACCCATAGTTTCTTTTATGTAAACCCCCTTTTCCCCTCAGCTATGTGTGAGTAAAAGGCATATGTAATGGATAGAGCTCCCAAGATAGTGGAGATAGTTATAGTTTAGAGCCTAGGTGAAACCAATCCAAGGATATACATAGTTGGATATGTGGAAAGCTACAACATGAACCTTCATTGGTTCAAGGTGTTTTTCCCTAGGTCAATAGTTAGTTTATCAACTGCTAGATAAAATAACCACTAGTAAGAGCTCATGATCATGCCAATTAATTATTTTATTTCTATTAGTTTCATGGTTATTTCATTATTTATGTCTTGTTGTGATCATATAATTAATTAATTAACAATCATGCAAGATAAAACTAAAATAAACTGGCACATGCGTAAATATTATCTAAAAAATGGTTAATCACTTAAGTAAATCCACTTAATATTAAAAAGAATGTGATAAATATAATAATAGGAAATTTACTCATAAAAGGATAAAATACCTCAATTAAATATATTAAGTCAGTATAACATTCCATTACTTCGGTTAAAATCGAACCATAGTTCAAAGTGCTTGAACAAACCAAGTTGGGGTGCTTTCAATTATTAGGAAATTTTAACTTGAAGTTTTGGGTTGACTTAACTTAGTTCACATAAAGGGTTGAATTCCAAAGTAGGAATTAGTGTAATTGAGAGGCAAAGGTTGAGTAAATCCAATTAAGGATTTTAGGATTGGGGAGTCCACCCAACAGATCAAGGAACTATGAGTTAATGTAGTTGGAATTTAGAATGCCTACCTAAAACCATTCAAGTTGCTTGACCAACCCAATATGGGGTAATGAGAAGGGGAATATGGATCCTTTCCACTAGAATGTACAAGAAATAGGATATTATGAAGCCAATGGTGAGGTCTATTGGGTTTCAAAAAATAGCAGGAGACTAATAAATATAATATTTATTTATTTTTATAAATTTATTAGATAAAGTACTGAAATCTTTTCTTATCTTATTTGCAGAAATGAAAATAAAATGACATCAAATATATTATTGTGATCCATACTTTAGAAGGAAAAAATTCTCACCAAAACAAATTTATAAGAATGGAAAAGGCACCTATGTTTCATCCTTCACCATGAAAGGGAATTTTATGTTCTAAAAGAACCTTTTCCAGTGGTTCTTGGTAATGAGAAAAGTTATGAAGAGCTATCTCTATATGAGAAACATATGAATGATGCTATATATGTTTAGTGATTCATGTTATTATCCATGTCCAATGAGATTTTGAAGCAACATGAATACATGGATGCATATAGCATGATGGCTCACCTTTGCGATCTCTATCAAGATAAGGCAAGACTAGAGTGGTATGAGATCTCTAATGTTTTTTTCACAACTAAGTTTGGAGAGTATCTGCCACATGGGCCTCATGTAGTCAAACTTATTGGCTACATTGAATGCATATACATCTTAGGGATTATATTCCTGGATGATTTGCATATAAATATCATACTTTCATCACTATCCAAGACCTTCCCCAAATTCATTGTTAATTACAATATGAGCAATAATGAGACGAGTATTTTAAAACTTATGAACTTGATTTTCCAAGTGGATAAGGACATGAGGAATGATAAACCTATGATCCTTATAGAGAATAAGAAAAGGAAGAACAAGGAAAAGGGTCCCAAGACCTATAAAAAATCTAAATCCCCTGAGCACTATCCTTCCAAGAAGGGGAAGACCTAGAGGCAGGGCAAGGAAAAGGAGGTAGTGTGTTTTTCATGTTGCAAGTTAGGCCATTGGAAGAGGAACTTTACTAAGAAGAAAGGTTAATCTAAATGTGTGTTTGTTATCAAGTGAAATCTTTCCATATCTACACATTGGGTATTATATACAAATTGTGGTGCTCACATATGTATCCAAATATAGGAACCAAGTAGATTCTAAAATATTTCTAGAGGAGAGGAAGATATGAGAGCCGATAATGGTGTAAGGTTAGATGCTCTGTCCATTAGTGACTACCACCTCTCATTGCCAACAAGAATGATTTTGGTTTTGAAAGATTTTTATTATGTACCTAAAATTACCAAAAACATAATTTATGTATCATTCCTAGATACATATGGGTTTATTTTCAAATTTATAAATAAAAGTTATTATTTTTAAGGACAACATATGTTATGGTATGCCACATTTAGATAATGATCTTTATATATTGAATTACTAAAACCAAGTGTTGGAAATTGACTATGAATCATGTTCACACGACTCATACAACACCCAACTTTTACATCACTATCTTGGTCATGTAAACTAGAAGCATTTGACAAAGATCTGTCAAAATGGATATTTAGAATCTTTTGATCTAAAACCACTTGAAATATGTCAGGCTTGTTTACAAGGAAAAATGAACAAACCACCAATTGGTGGACTGGGTGAAATATCCATAGAGTTTCTAGGATTAGTACACATTGATGTGTGTGGACCATTTCTAGTAGAAGGTGGATATTATTACTTCACAACTTTTACTAATTACTTGAGTAAATATGACTATGTCTACTTAATGAGGTATAAGTCTAAGTCCTTTGAGAAATTCAATGAATTCAATAATGAAGTAGAGAATAAACTTGGTAAGAAGATAAAGAATATTTGATTGGATATAGGTGTTGAATATCTTAACCAAGAGTTCATCAAGTTTTTATGGGAGTTTGGGATTCTATCTCAAACTCAGTTCACCTTATATACCACAGTGGAATGGTGTTAGTGAAAGGAGGAACCATACTTTGTTATACATGGTAAGATCTATGATGAGTCCTATATATCTTCCATTATTCTTTTAGGTATATGCATTACAAACTGCAACATGCACATTAAACCGAGTTCTAACTAAAGTGAAAAATGGAATTCCCTTCGAGCTATGGAGTAGAAAGAAAACCATTTTGTTGCATACACATGTATGGGGTTTTGAGGAATTTGTTGAGGCCTTATTGGGAAACAAACTAGCACTTTGGGGCACATAGTGTATCTTTATAGGGTGTCCCATTGAAATAAGGGGATACTAACTATATAACCCCTCAGATAAAAAAGTGACTATCACCATACAAGCCATATTTCTTGAGAGGGATTACATCCTAAAAAAGGATAGTGGGAGAAAGATTGACTTTGATAAAGTTGATTCTCAAGATACACAAGATTTGAAACATGAACATATTCCATTGGTCCCCATGGAAGTGGTAGTTCCTGAAACACAAGTACTACATAGGAGTATAAGATAGGTAAGAGAACCAGAGAGATATTGTTTAATAGTCACCGAGGATGGTGACTCATTATTAGTTGAAAATAATGAACCCATATCCTTAAAGGAGGTATTATAAATCTAAAAATCTACAATATGAAAAGAATCCATGGATTCAAAAATGAATTCCATGTTTTAAAACCAAGTTTGGGTTCTGGTCGATGCACCCATTGATGTAAACCCTATTGGATGTAAATGGGTATTGAAGAGGAAACTGGAAATTGAAGGTAAAGTAAATACCTATAAAACAAGGCTATTGGATAAAGGGTTTAAATAACATCAAGGAATTGACTATGATGAAACCTTTTTTCCAGTCTACATGTTTAAATCCATTATAATTCTACTTGCTATAACATATTCCCATGACTATAAGATTTGGAAGATAAATGTAAAAATTTTATTCTGTAATGGGAAACTTTAGGAATACGTCTATATGACACAACAAGAAGGGTTTGTGACTCCAGGTGATTCCAAGAATATTTTCAAGTTATAAATATCCATTTATGGATTGAAGCAAGTGTCTAGGTCATGAAACATTCTATTTGGTGAATCCATAAAAGAATTTGGTCTCATTAAGAATTAATGTGAGAAATGTGTTTATAAGAGGTTTAGTGAGAATGTTTTCATTATCCTAGTAGTATATGTTGATGAAATATTACTTATTGGAAATGGTATACCGGTCTTATAGTTAGTTAAGTACTGGTTAAACAAATGTTTCTCCATGAAGGACTTAGGTGAAGCAGCCTATATTCTAGGGATCAAGATCATTCATGATAGATACAAGAGGCTCCTTGGACTAAGTCAAAGTACATATGTTGAAAAGATACTAAAGATATTTATTACGGAAAAATACAAGAGGGTATTGGTTCCAGTGTCTCATGGTTTACATCTTTCTAAGAAAATGTGTCCTTATTCATAAAAAGAGAAAGAGAGAATGAGTAATATCCCATACGCTTAGGCAATAAGATCAATCATGTATTCCATGTAATGTACTAGACTTGATGTTGCCTATGAATTGAGAATGGTAGGAAGATATCAAGTAGATCTTGGAGAACAACATTGGACTGCTATTAAGTCCATCCTTAAGTATCTAAGAAGAACTAAGGATATGTTCCTGGTGTATGGAGGAGATGAGGAGATATTCATCAAGGGTTATACTGATGTTAGTTTTTAGATAGATTAGAATGATCTGAATTCATAATCTGGATATGTTTTCTGTATCAATGGAGGAGTTGTGAGCTGGAAGAGTTCAAAGTAGCCAATTTTAGCTGATTCTATAGTGGAGTATGAGTATATAGCGGCTTATGATATATCCAAGGAAACTGTTTGGATTTGTAACTTTTTCCAAGAGCTTGATGTGGTACCTATCAGTAAAGACCCTATCACATTATATTGTGATAATACTATAGTGGTGGATCTTTCAAAAGTTCCAAGGTCACACCAACAAACGAATAACATAATACGAAAGTATCACCTCTTGAGGAATTTCTATTAGAGGGGTGAAGTTTTAGTAAGTAGAGTAACCATGGAAGAGAACATGGTGGACCCCTTAACTAAAGGCCTATCTCAGTAGAAGTATGAGTATCATGTGAGAGCTAGAAGACTGAAGGTTATTAGCAATTGGCTCTAGTGAAAGTGGGAGTCTTTTGGAGTTGGTTCCCTAGAACCAAATTCCATGTAATTTTTGATAAACATGCATTCATTGTTTTTAATATTAATAAACTAATTATCACATCATGAGTGTTATTCTTCATGATATAGTATGTGATAATGTCCTAAGAGTACCTATGACACTAAAATGTCACAGTAATCCCCCACTTTGATGAGAACCCAAAAGTGCTATGAAAATATTCTTAAATAAATGTTCTATAGTCAGATGATATCATTTGAGGTAAAGAAATGATACAAGCTATCAGGGGTGGAGACTCATAGGACTTAGGCGCCTTCTCATGGTGTACGTCCATGGTAATATCTAGTAGGATATTGTGAGAATGAGACCCGCTAGTAAGAAATCCACATTTATACGTGTCATTGGATGTTCTTATCTAAAAATGTGTGTATTGGTCCTTAAACTTTAATATTATTATTAATGAGTACTATTAGTCACACACTTAGATATATTGATGAAAACCGTGATGACAGATGTTTGCGGTGAAGTAGGATATATTGGGTGCGTCACAAGTAATATTGAATTCATGAATAATATGATAAAGGATTCGTCCCTTCTGTTTATTAACAAAATTTGATATCTTAGGACCTTTTATGGAAATGATATAGCCAAAATAAATCCATGGCCACAGTTTTCTATAGAAAAGTTAATTTTTTGGAAAGTCAAAGAAAGAGAAATCGAGCACATAGGTTGATGGCACTAGCATGCAACTTTTTTGATTAGAGATATCGAGATAAAGGGATTATATTACATAGTAAGAGTCTATATGAGGTAAAATTTCATTGTGGAATTAAATTATTTCTCTATGGGTTCCTTGGCATGTTTCTAGATGCTAACATTAGACTTTAGGTTGATTCGACTAATGCCACTGAGAAAGATTCCTAGAGGATCACACACTAAGTGTATCTAGAATCTCAGTTAAATAACATATATTATTATTTATTATTTAAATGGTTAAATAAATATTATTCCCATACATGGTTTAATAACTATTCATGTATGTTTTATTTCATATAAATATTTATTTTCTATTAAGTAAATATAATATTTTTTTATTTATTGGAGAATAATGTAGTGATATTTATTTAATAAATAAATAGTCATTATTCAAGATCTTATAAATATTACGGGGGAATAGAGGACCGAGTATTTAGGTCTAGTGAGAAATAATAAATATTGAATATTATTTTATTAAATAATATTTAATTATAATTCATAAGTTAAGCGCATGTCGATAAATAATTATATTATTATTATTATTTGACATGTTGTTTTTCTAGGATTAAATAAATAATTAAGGTCACTTGTGAAATTATTTTATTTTAAACCCAGTGATATATAAACATAGTTATGTTTTTTTCTTATTGATCCAATTCATTTTGTCTTGGTTATGTACAACAGATTTGGATAATTCTCTCAAGCCAAGAGATCTACCTTCTCTAAGAATGCTCCTAAGAAGGGAGAGAAATCCTCCTCCACCAGATCAAGGAGAATACTTTGGAAGTGGTTCTCAAAGCAATCAATGGTGGATAATTCAAGCACAAGGATCTGCCATGCTAACACCTGGAGATTCCATCGACGATGTATAAAGATTCATGGAACACGTGTGGATCACCGCTAGAGGAAATCTACACTTGGTTTCTACAATGCAATGACAATGGACCACATATCTATCATTGGATTCATCAATGAAGAAATAACTCCAACAAAGTTAATTATTTATTTAATTAAATTAATTATAAATAATATGTTATAATCCTCTTTCTCAGTTCTAGTATAATTCTTTATTGTCTATTTCTTTGACTCAATTCCATGGATCACAATGTTCATCATAATATAGATCTTAGATTAATCATTGATTATAGAAAAAATTCAAGTTGGGAACCCCTATTGCACACTTCTACTATTCCTAGAACCTAAAAGTGGTATTATAGGGGTAACATAATTATTTATAATTATTTAAATATCATTAGTGATTTACACATTTTAATTTAGTTTTTCAATTCAAGTTTAATCAATCTTTTAATCCGAATTGTGAGATCTACTTCTCCCTCATTCATTTATCATAGATCTAATTAAAACAATTAATTTTATGATTAGAATAAAATTGAGGAACTCATCTATAGGTTCCAAGGTTTCTGTCTGGGCAACAACATACTACACACTATATAACTGGAGTTACACACTATATAGTCACGTTCAATGGGAGGTTGGTGGTTTCATCTATAGTATGTGTTAGAAAAGGATCTTATCACTCGGGGGAGTGCTCTTCGCTCTCTCTGTGGAGGGTTCTCCCCATGATCATCTTCTTCTTTCACCTAGGGTTTCAGATCTCACCCTCAGCTTCTCCCCTCTACTCTCCCCTCCCCTCTTGTTCTTGCCACTGTGGACTATCTTTCGTGGTTCTCTTGTTTCTTCCATCGAAGGTTTGTGTTTTGGTCACCCTCCGCCGCCTTAACCTATTCTGGTCTTAAATTTATTCACGCCTCTTTGGGTTGGGGATGGTGTGGAGTTTTTCTAAGACTTTGGGATTGTGGTTTGGTGGTCGTTGGGTTTCCAGATGCTGTACGAGTCGGTCTTTCTTCCTCATCTTCCAAAACCCGATCTGACCTAGGGTTCCACCACTTCTCTCCAGGTAGGAGTTGGAGCGATGGGTACACAGGGTTTTGGGTTATACGGTTTGTGGTAGTTGAGGTTCATTTTTCATTTTTCCCCATCCTTCTTCTGGGTTACCTTTAGAAATTATCTTCTTTCTTGATGGAAGTTTTTTATTTTCATCGGTGATCTCATTCGGAGATGCTGGTGGATGTTTTTCTGGATCTGGTGGCTATTTTCGTTGGAACCAATGATGTTGGTGTTGAACATGCGAGGATGGAAACGACAGTGTCATAATCGTTGATGGTTAATTTCAGTGTTTGTGATGTTATGGTTTATGACGGCAATGATGAATTTCTCAAATGGATTTTTGAATGATGGTGACTTTCTGGTGATAGAGGTGTTTACCAGCACTAGCGGTGAGTGGTAGCCAATGATGGTGGTGTATCAGCGCTATGTGTTCCGATCATTAGCTCTGGTGGTGATGTACAGTGGTGACAATGAAGGTGGTTTACCGGCTTTGATGATGTAAAGTGGTGAAGTGATCGGCTGATATGGTACTCATAGTTCAAGGCTCCTTTGGTAAATTAGATTCATGATGGTAGTCGATACGTGGATCGAGGAGGGCACGTGACACGCGGTGGATCATGTTTTTTGAATTTTGAATGTTGTGGAGTTTTGGAAGGAAGTATTGGCGGTATGGGATCCGCAATGTGTTTAATTTTGAAATTTGAATGTTGTATGCTGTAATTTTCTTGTTGTGTTGTGTTTTTTGTTAGGGTTTACACTTACCCCTTAAATGTGTCAATAGAAAATACAAAAAAATATGGATTGTGTAGTCACGTTCAATGCATCAAAATTGATTCATAAATTAATTCAAGATTACGCATTGATTATTGCATTAATTACAAACTTAATACACCACGTGTTGATAAGAATTTAATGGCACAGGTTCACCTAGACTACACGCCATGTAGGCCACATACACGACATGTAGTTCCTTTGAGTCATTGACAGGACGTGTATTCCATATACATTCTACCTGACTAGTGATTGTGTAACTCAAAGTTCACATGGTGTGTGGAAAACTTAGATGTGTTGAAAAAAAATGTGACTACATATGTTCACAATGAAGTAGGATATGTTGGGTGCATTACAAGTAATATTGTATTAAGGAATAATGTGAGAAAGGATTTTTCCCTTTTTTTATTAATGGAAGTTGATATCTCATGCCCTTTAATGACAATGATATAGT
Source organism: Viscum album (assembly GCA_963277665.1). Lineage (NCBI taxonomy): Eukaryota > Viridiplantae > Streptophyta > Magnoliopsida > Santalales > Viscaceae > Viscum > Viscum album. The sequence goes on from OY728157.1 coordinate 984,064,021, forward strand.
CTAAATAAATACATGACCATGGTGATCTATACGCAATTTGAAATTATGGAATGTCAAAGAAAGAGAAATTGATCACATAAGTTGATGGCACTAGCATGCAATCTGCTTGGTAAGAGATATCAAGATAGAGGGATTATATTACACATTAAGCATAGGTAACATATCATTGTGACATTAAGTTCTTTATATATGGGTGCCTTCACGTGTTATTAGATTATAACCTTGTAATTTAGGATACTTCTCCTAATTCCACTAAGAAAGAGTCATAGTGTGTCATAAATTAATTGTATTCAGAATCTCAATTAAATAATATATATTATTATTTATTATTTAATAGGTTTAATAAATATTATTCCAATACATGCTTTAATAATTATTTATGTATGCTTGATCGCATAAAAATATTTATTTATTTATTGGTGAATAATGTAGTGATATTTATTTAATAAATAAATATTCATTATTCAAGGTCCGATAAATATTATAGAGGAATGGTGGACTAAGTTTTTAGATCCAGTGATAAATAATAAATATTGAATATTATTTGATTAAATAATATTTAATTATAATTTTCATGTTAATTTCATGTCGATAAATAATGATATTATTATTATTTTACATGGGGTTTCTCTAGGATTAAATAAATAATTAAGGGAACTTGTGAAATTATTTTATTTTAAACCTAGCGATATATAATCCCAGTTATGTTATTTTCTCATTAAACCAATTCATTTTTCTTGGTTGTGCACAACATATTTGGAGAATCCTCTCATGCCTAGAGATATCTCTTCTCCAAGAATACTCCCAAGAATGAAGAGCAATCCTCCTCCACCCGGTCAAGGAGAATGCTTTGGAAGAATTTCTCAAAGCAATCAAAGGAAGACGATGCAAACACAAGGATATTCTATGCTAGCACCCGAATATTCCTTTAGAGATGTCTAGAGATTTGTGGAACATGTGTGGATCACCGCTAGAGGAAATATAAACTTGGTTTCTATAATGCAATGATAGTACACCACAAATGATGAGGGATATTAGGTTTCAAAAAAATAGTGGGAGACTAATAAATATAATATTTATTTATTTTTCTAAATTTATTAGATAAAGTACTAAAATCTTTGCTTATCTTATTTATAGAAATGAAAATAAAATGATATCAAATATATCATTATGATCCATACTTTAGAAGGAAAATATTCACACCGACACAAATTTCAAAGAATGAAAAAGGCACCTACGTGTCATCCTTCACCATGAAAGGAAATTTTATGTGCTCAAAGAACCTTTTATAGTTGTTCTTGGTAATGATAAAAGTGATGAAGATATATCTCTCTATGAAAAACATCTAAATGATGTTATGGATGTTCAATGCTTCATGTTATCATCCATTTCCAATGAGCTTTTGAAGCAACATGAAAACATGGATGCATATAGCACGATGTATCACCTTTGGGATATCTATCAAGAGAATGCGAGACAAGAGAGGTATGAGATCTCCAATACTTTTTTCACAACTAAGCTTGGAGAGTCTATGCCATATGGGACTTATGTAGTAAAAATTTTTGGATACATTTAATTCATCAATATCTTAGGGATTACATTCTCAGATGAGTTTCATATAAATCTCATAATTTCATCACTACCCAAGACCTTATCAAGATTCATTGTTAATTACAATATGAGTAATAATGAGAAGAGTCTTTCAAAACTTATGACCTTGATTTTCTAAGTGGATAAGGACATGGGGTGTGATAAACCCTGGGTCCTTATAGTGAATAAGAAAAGGAAGAACAAGGAAAAGGGGACCAAGACCTATAAACAATCTAAAGCCCCTGAGCACTATCCTTCCAAGAAGGGGAAGATCCAAAGGCCAGGAAAGGAAAAGGAGGCAGTATGTTTTGCATGTTGCAAGTCAGGTCACTGGAAGAGGAACTACACCAAGAAGAAAGGGTAATCTAAATGTGTGTTTGTTATCAAGTGAAATCTTTCCATATATACACATTGGGTATTGGATATAACTTATGGTTCTCATATCTGTATCCAAATATAGGAACCAAGTAGATTCTGAAAGATTTATAGAGGAGAGGAAGATCTGAGAGTCGCATGGTGTGAGGCTAGATGCTTTGTCCATTAGTGACTAGCACCTCTCATTGCCAATAAGAATGATTTTGGTTTTGAAAGATTTTTATTATGTACCTAAAGTTACCAAAAACATAATTTATATATCATACCTAGATACATATGGGTTTATTTTAAAATTTGGAAATAAATGCTGTTTCTTTTTAAGGAAAACATATGTTGTGGTATGGAACATTTAAATAATGGTATTTATGTATTGAATTACTAAAACCAAGTGTTGGCAACTGATAACGAATCATGTTCACATGAATCATACAACACCCAACTTTAGAATCACCATATTGGTCATGTAAACGAGAAGAACTTGGCAAAGATTTGTCAAGATGGATATTTATACTCTTCTGATATAAAACCAATTGAAATATGTCATGCTTGTTTAGAAAGAAAAATGACTAAACCACCAATTTGTGGACTAAGTAAAATATCCATAGAGCTTCTAGGATTGGTACACATTGATATGTGTGGAATATTTCTAGTATAATCTATAGGTTGATATTATTACTTCATAACTTTTAATAATGACTTGTGTAAATATGAATATGTCTACTTAATGAGGTATAAGTCTGATTCCTTTGAGAAATTCAAGGAATTAAAGAATGAATTAGAGAATCAACTTGGTAAGTAGATAAAGAATATTTAATTAGATATAGGTGGTGAATATCTTAACCAAGAGTTCATCAAATTTTTATGGGAGTTTTGGATTCTATCTCAAACTCACTCCACCTTATATACCATAGTGGAATGGTGTTAGTGAAAGGAGGAACCATACTTTGTTAGAAATGGTAAGGTCTATGATGTGTCATGAAGATCTTCCATTATCCTTTCAAGGATATGCATTACAAACTGTGTCATAAAAATTAAAATGATTTCCAACTAAAGTGGAAAATGGAATTAGCTTCAATCTATAGAGTGGAAAGAAACCCATTTTGTTGCATACACATGTATAGGGTTGTGAGGAATTTTTTAAGGCCTTATCGAGAAATAAACTATCACCTTAGGGAATAAATTTTATCTTTATAGTGTGTCCCAAGTAAATAAATGGATACTACCTATACAAACTCTTAGATAAGAAAGTGAATATCGCCAGACAATCCATCTTTCTTGAGAGGTATCACATCCTTAAAAAGGATAATGGGAGCATTATTGACTTTGATAAAGTTGATGCTCAAGATAAAAAAGAGTTGGAACATGAAAAGATTCCATAGTTCCCCATGGAAGAGGTAGTTCCTGAAACACAAGTACTGCATATGAGCATAAGAGAGGTAAGAGAACCAGTGAGATATTGTTTAATAGTCAATGAGGATGGTGACTCATTATTGGTTGATAATGATGAATCCCTATCCTAAAAGAAGGTAGTAGAAATATAAAAAGATACAAGATGGAAAGAATCCATGTATTTGGAAATGGATTCCATGTATCAGAACCAAGTTTGGGTTCTGGTTGATGCACCAATTGATGTAAACCCAATTGGATGTAAATGGGTATTCAAGAGAAAATTGTAAATGGAAGGTAAAGTAAATACCTATAAAACAAGGCGCTAGTGGATAAAGGATTTGAATAACATCAAGGAATTTACTACTATGAAACCTTTTTTCTAGTCTATATGTTTATATCCATTATAATTATACTTTCTATAGAATCTTACCATGACTATGAGATTTGGAAGATGGATGTAAAAACTGAATTACATAATGGGAAACTTTAGGAATATGTCTATATGACACAAAAAGAAGGTTTTGTGACTCCAGGTGATGCCAAGAATATTTTCAAGTTGCAGATATCTATTTATGGATTGAATCAAGTGTCTAGGTCATGGAACATTTGATTTGATGAAGCCATAAAAGAATTTGGTTTCATTAAGAATTAATGTGAGTCATTCATTTATAAGAGGTTTAGTGGGGATTTGGTTGTTATCCTAGCAGTATATGTTGATAAAATATTACTTATTGGAAATGACATATTAGTCTTATAGTTAGTTAAGGACCGGTTAAACAAGTGTTTCTCCATGAAAGAATTAGGCGAAACATCCTATATTATAGGGATAAAGATCATTCATGATATATCCAAGAGTCTTCTTGGACTAAGTCAAAGTATATATGTTGAACATATACTGGTATTGAAAAATACTTGAGGTATTGGTTCCAGTATCGCATGGTTTACATCTTTCTAAGAAAATGTGTCCTCAAACACAACAATAGAAAGAGAGAATGAGTAATATCCCATACACTTTGACAATATGATCAATCATGTATTCTATGTTATATATTAGACTTGATGTTTCTTATGCATTGAGCATGGTAGAAAGATATCAAGTAGATCCAGGAGAACAACATTGGACTACTATTATGGCTATCCTTAAGTATCTAAGAAGAACTAAGGATATGTTCCTGGTGTACAGAGGATATGAGGATCTGTTCATCAAGGGTTATACTGATGCTAGTTTTTAGATAGATCATAATGATATGAAGTCATAATTAGGATATGTTTTCTATATCAATGGAGAATCTGTGAGTTGGAAGAGTTCAAAGTATCCAATTTTCGCTGATTCTATAGTGGATTTTGATCATATAGAGGATTCCGTTGTAGCTAAAGAATCCATTTATATTTGTAATTTTTTCTAGTATCTTTATGTAGTACTTAGCAATAAAGACCCTATCACATATTATTGTGATAATACTACAATGGTGGCTCTTGAAAAAGTGCCAAGGACACATAAAAAAACAAAGCACATACTCTGGAAGTATCACCTCTTAAGGGATTTCTATTAGAGGGGTGATGTTATAGTAAGTAGAGTAACCACAAAAGAGAACATGGTGGACCCCTTAACTAAAGACCTATCTCAGCAGAAGCATGAGTATCATGTGAGATCTAGCAGACAGAAGGCTATTAGTAGTTGGCTCTAGTGAAAGTGGGAGTTTGTTGGAGTTGGTGCCCTAGAACCAACTTATGTATACTTTATAATAAACATTTAGTCATTTTTTTTAATATTAATAAACTACTTATCACATCATGAGTGTTCTTCTGTATGACATAGTATGTGATAATGTCCTAAGAGTGGCTATCTCACTAAAAGGTAATAGCAGTTCCCCGCTTAGATGAGAACCCAAAAGTGCTATGAAACTATTATTAAATAAATGTTCTATAGCTGGATTATATCATTTTAGGGACACAAAGGATACATGATATCAGGTATGGAGAATTATAGGACTTTGAGGCACCTTCTCATGGTGTAATCCCATGGTAATATCCAGTTAAATATTATGAGAATGAGACCCACTAGTAGGAAATCCATATTTATATGTGTCATTGGATGTTATTATCTGTGAATGTGTGTATTGGTCCTTAGACTTTAATATTATTATTAATGAGTATTATGAGTCACACACTTAGATGTATTGATTAAAACTATAACATGAAGCTTCATGCTTATATTGATTCCGATTAGGCTGGAGATTGTAATGAAATAAAATAAACTTTAGGAGGAACATTTTTCTTGGGAGAATGTTGTATGAGTTAACATAGTAAGAAATAGAGTTAAATAACATTGATCATAGTGGAATCAGAATATGTTGTAGCTACTCAAGATTGTACTTAGATGTTATAGATTAAAGTTCAATTGTAATATTTTAAAGTAAAATTTTCTAAACCATTGAATATTCTTTGTGATAATTAGAGTGCAATTGATCTTTCTAAAAATTCTATCCAACATTCAAGATCAAAACACATTGATATAAAGTTTCAATTTATAAAGGAGAAAGTTTTTAATATAGATATTTTGCTGGAATATATATCAATAGAGTATAAAATTGCTAATATCTTTACAAAATTAATTCCAAAATAAAGGTTTACAGATTTGAGGCTGAAACTTCATGTTCAGCCTCCTCTAGTGACTTCCTAAACCTCACAAGGAAGATCCCCACTATTCTTTAGATTATGTTGAAAAAAGGGTAGAATATGTACAAATTTATCCAAAAATGGGAAGAGAAGTAATTTTCTTACTTAAATGAATATGAATATGTGGTTATTAGATAATGGGGGAGATAATAATCAAGGGAGAGAGAAAAATAAAAGAGAGAAAAGATAAAAGTTAGGGATAGTTTATCTTTACATGGATATAAAATTTTCTTATCACTGGGGGATGAAATTCCTTAAAAAACATTACTTTATCCAGTAGTGTGGTGTCGGGACACTCTATTTTGAGTAAGACCATGTTTTGATAAAAGTTAAAAACTTTGAGTTATTTCAAAAATTTTGTTGTAAAAAAGTATGAGTGTTTGAAAAATGATGAGTTCTAAAAAGTTGTTAACAAAAGTTGTAAAAAAATACAAAGAGAGAGGTTGAATAACCTTTGTGATGTTTTTGTTTTAAAAAAGTTTTGTATTTGTTTACAAATAACCTTTTGTAAAAGATTTTTTTTGAAAACATAGGTGAAATTTGCTAAAATTTTAAACCCAAACACAAAGGGGAAGAACAAGTTTTGTTTTTGAGAAAGTTGTTTTTTGGATGTAGTGTATCGGATTGAGAAACATCAGACATAGTAGTTTCAGAAAGATGAAGTTTTTGATCTGATACATCATCGACCTCATATCCATCAACATGAATTTTAAGATTCATTAGACTCGGTGTTTGTTAGAAAGTCAGTAGATGTATTGAAATAAAGTCAGAATATTATTAAAGAAGTTGAATGAAGACTGTAATGTTAGGAGTTAGAAAGTTATTAAACTTTATAACCTTAATTAAAAATATGATTTTACAATATTGGAGTTCTCATAAATCATGAAAAATTATCATGATAAAATATTTTTAAGAAATAGAAGAATAATAAAGATTGTATTAGTTCCATAAATCTAGAAAAAGTTTTCATCGGATCCAGAAGTACATGACACATGATTTTTTTGGAGTCTGATTGTGTAAAGATGATGAAGTTTGAAGTTTTTAAATGTTTTCAAGTGGATTCAACATCATAATAATAAATCTATCGCAATAAGTATTCAATTGTAATGAGAAATACATGGTACTGAGGACTTCATCGTAATGAGAAATCCATTTCAATGAGGATTCCATCATAATGATAAATCCATTATAATGAGGATTACATCACAATGAGAAATCCATTTTAACAAGGATTCCATTGTATTAATAAATCCATTATAATGAGAAATACATTATATTGAGCTAAGGAAGTTCCATCAGACTAAACTGAGGAAGTTCTGTCAAATTGAGTTTCTATTAGAAATTCAATTTAGACTAAAAATTTATAATGAATAGAGTTTTCTAAAATTTATTTTCTAATATTTTTTTGAGATTTTTTGAAGATTTTTGAAGATTTGATAAGTTTCATGAAGACAATAAAAGATTTTTGAAGAGTTAAAATAGTTAAAGATAAAGTTCAAATGTGAGTGAATTTTAGAGATATGAAAATTTGGGTGAGTGGGAATCATTTTCAGTTTTCCCACCTTTGACTTTTTTTGGGTTGACTATAAAAAAATGCACACTAAATTATTACTTTTCAACCTTTTAATGAGTGTGGAAAAGACAATGTGCTACAAAGTTTAATTCAGAGTTACTTTCCAGATAGAGATCTTGTAAGAATATCGGACTACTGAAGGTTTTGTTTACTAGACTAAGGAACATCAGAATGAGAAATTGAGAAATGTTTGAGAAAGGTTTCATCATACTGAGTCCATAAGACTAATACAATTAGACCTAGGGACATTAGAATAAGGTTCTCGATAGAATTTTGTGGAGAAAATGATTTTGTGTTCATATTTTTTTTGGATAAAATTGTTTGTATGAAAAATTTATAAATTGATGGGAGTCAGTATAATATTTTCTATAAATAAATAAAAGGTTTCTAATGGGAGTTTACACAATTTGTATTCACTTCTTCATAATATTTAATTTCCATAGACCCATGGGAGTGACTATAGAAAGGATGTAGGTTCTCAAACTGAGGCCGAACCTTGTAAATCTCTTGTTCTTTACTTTCTTTCTTTCTTTTTCATGCATGAGTATTTACTAAAATATGATAAGGTTATGAAATTTAATAGGTTATAAGGGTTAAGTTTCTAAGAGTATTAAAACTTATAAAAAGTTAATAATTTATTCAACCCCCTTCTCAATTATTATTTGATCCTTTGAAAATTAAATAATGAAGGTTCAAAAGATCACAAGAAGAACTAGATCAAACTAGATCAAGATCAACACCTATTTACACAACGCTTAAAATATTACACGGTGATAACGAAAAAAAGAGGAATAAAGGAGAAAACTAGATAAAAATCACTCACCGGGGATTGGATTCTTGATCGAAATAACCATAATGAAAGAAGGCACTCCAAAATTTCTTAGAAAATTCCTAGGTATTGAGAGAGGAGGACTGCATGTGGATGCAGAAAAGATTATACAAACACTGTGGCCTTAAAATAACTTAGCCCAATAAATACATGATGTGTAATCTTTTCATGTTGCGTATTCCCAAATTTATGAGTTACGTTAAAAAATATGTTGCCTCTGGTTAAAATAATCCTACTCAAATATTACATGATGTGGACCAGTTTCATGACATGTATTCATTTAACATCATGAACCTATTTTATGGCATCTACCTGGAGACAATTACACAATCGTGTAACATGTGCATGGATTGTAAATTCATTTTAGATAAGTTTAAACCAAGATTCTAAAAAATACCCCAAACCACTTTTGAACCCTTCCAATCCCAAATAGAATTATCATAAACCCCTTTAATGCATTTATACCTAGACTCCATTAATTTAAAAAAACACACATCCCTAAAATTTAGGCCATTTTCCTAGAAAATACTCTCCTTCCTCAAAGGAAATTTACCACCAAGGTTAAAATAATAAAGAAAACCCAAAAGAAATAGGTTAAATGAAAAACTTAAAGAGGGACGTACCTGAAAAAAGACAGGATCTTACATGATTACTCTCAAAGATGTGTTCCTTATGTTAGGACTCCTTATCGAGGGTGTGGGTATTATAGGATAAGTTACTATTGATTAGTTTGATTTAATTCATAGGATACTAGGAATTGAGTTTTATTATGATGGAAGATTTATCATTGAGAGTTGGATACGCATGCTATGGATAAACAAGCATTTCACCCATTTAACTAATGATGCTGATGAGATATTCATGTTTATTTTTTCATGTGTATACATTCTAAGTCTTATTGGAAGCACAATATTCATTGATCATTCTACTATATTTGTCCATATGATTTATTTACCATTGCTTTAAGACCTAGACTAGAAAGAGTGGTATAAATGGGGGTCTTCATGTATTTCTTATACATATAGAGTGCTATGCAGTGCATGCTGCATTGATAAGATGTATATTATAGGATTTTCTATTCTTATCTGAATATGGGTATGGGATCACATCCCTTAATTCAATTTAAAAGTTTATGAACCCTTTCATGCTAATATTTTGTAGGAAACCCACATGTATGATGGCATGTTTTTCCTTCCTCATGTGAAAATAAAATCTATAAATTTGTATTATGAAAATATAAATGAAAAAGTGTTATCTTTAGGTGGATCTAGGACCATAGATATTTAGATATCACTAGACATGATTTCCACACTTATAGACTTATATTGGACAACCTTTGAACAAATGATGCATGTGATTATTAATTATATACTTAAATTAATATCACGTGTTGTACATGATTTCATTTATTAATTTCATATTAATTTATTGATATTCCAAGTTTCATGGGTGCCATATGTTGGACCTGTCCTCTAGAATCTCCCTCCTTACTATACAACAATGATTAATTTCACATGTTCCCTACCTATTATTTATTTTCACATAGTTGAGTGGCACCATGTTGATCAAGTTATGAGTAATTTTGGATTCCATCATCCCATCCCCACACCACCTAGTTTGATTCCTTCACTTAATTACCTAAATATGTTAGGGTAGCAAGACTTTGACTGGAGGTGATATCATGAATGTTGTATTCACATATGGGACAAATTTCATGAATCCCAATTATGATGGCTAGAACAGTAGGCATGCATCTATAATATCAGTTGGATTATGTTCCCCAGTACCACATAAACTCATTGTAATGTATTATATGATACAGACGAGGATACCATGAGTGGTTAATAATTCCTCCTTCTAATATTTTTTTTATTAACTATATTAAACTATATTTTTTTAGGATTCTCATATAACACATCTGATTCACATATCTGATCCCATAGAGGGAGACACATTTGACCATAGTTATTTTCATAGAGAAATGAGAGAGCTGCTTATTCCCATGAATGAGATTTATCATAGGATTTTCTTCGATGTGCTAGATAATTCTAAGGGTGATGATCCTGATATGGATAATACATAGGGTGAAAAATCCTATTATGGATGCGTCACATGATGATAAGGAACGAGAGGAGGATGTTTAAAATGTTTAGCCTGATGCTTCTCCACTTCTTATCACAGATAATTCATAACCATAGAATATCATTACTGAGGTCTATAACATATCTTCTAGTGATCCTACTACATATTATCTTACTTATTTATATTATAATATAATGATAGAAGGATACTGGAGTATGTTTCAGTCTAAATTTTCCCTGGTGAGAAGATACCCACTACAAAACTCCCATCTTCTTCATATGCGGGAGAGAGTTCTATCCAAAAACCACTTTCCTTCCAACCAGGATAGGGTATAGTTGGGGAGAATTTAGATCCAAAAACTGTCACATATAATGATGTGGAGTCAACTATATATGATGAAACATAGATGGTTCATACTCTAGAGTATACTCATTGATAGACATAGTGTGGATGCATTATCTATACACCAAGATGTGGCACAGAAGAACATCCAAGATAGTGACACTGACCTAAGTGATACATTTCTCATTGTTTATAAATTTTTAACTGATATTGATGTTATAAATTTTCTAAATATAATTTCCATGTTATTTAAAAAAATATATTTTATAATTAGTTCATGAACCTCATTCACACTTCTTCTTTCACCAAGAAGCATGAACATGTTTTATGCTTCACTAAACCCATTTTTTTGAAATATCTAAAACCCTAACCCCCTTTTATTTTTTTAAATTCTCTCTTAAAAATTTTCAAAAAAAAAAAAAACTAAAAAAGGGAAATAATAGGGTAGGATATCCCCCTAAAAATGGGAATATCATGTGTTATTAACCTTATTTTACATAAAATATGATAAGGTAAATCTTTTTTTGACCAAATAAAACTTTTTTGAAAAATAGAACATTACTTAAGATGGGAAAAAATTAAAAGGGAGAACAAAATGAAATGATAAAACTTACACCATGATAACATTCCCTAGGCCATTCTAGAACAACATTAAATTATTGGACATGGTATCTTATTCAAGAAACCAGAAAATTTTGAATACTACCCAATATGGATAAAATTGAATGGAATTTTCAAATAAGGAAGTCAACATATCCCAAAACTTAATATATTCCTTGATATTGATCTTGAATTCATTAAAACCATGAAAAATGATGTGTTATTGATAATAAATTCACTCTTTTTGATATATATTAATATTAAATTGAATTATCTACTCATAATTTATTATGGTAACCTTCTTAAAGGAAAGAATGTGGAGTTTCTTTCCACCAATTATTTAGATTGAAAAAGATACTATAGAGTTAGTGAAGCTTCTAGAACAAACCTTTATACCTCCCTCCCTCCCTCCCAACCTCCCATTATCACTTACTTTTCCCATTTTTTCTTTATCACAACTAATATAGGTTTAGGTATTATTGATGACCATTCACTTACTATCCTTTGAATTCTTGAGTAGTATTTGAGAAGATGCCTTTTTCCACTAGGATGAGGGTGGAACTTTCCTTTTTTATGAGTGGTTTATTATCCCTCTTGTCTAATGGAAATATGAACTAAAAGTTATACCACAACATGGTGGTTTATACCATGTAGTGGTCTATTCTAGGATACACCATTACATGGTGAGTGTCACCTTGTCATGGTGTTGTGCTTATCCATGCATGTTATGTAATAATATGATGGTTACTTTGATCTTCCATTCTGATAGATATCATACTCAGTTGTTCATTATTTTATGATAATTTTGATGAGATTTAATGTTGAAAATATTAATTTAAACATTAAAGTAATTTATAGATATTGAACCAAAACATTTTAATGAGTTGAAATATATGGAATGTTTATGAAAAATATGAATTTATTTTTGTCAAAAATTTGAGTTCTTGAGGCCTATATAAATGTGATTGGATCCTTATATGAAGTGTGTGAGACTCTTTGGATATGATCCCAGGTTAAAACTATTCAAACATATATTATTTTTTAGCTCTCATTTATATCCTATATTTAAACAAGATTATATAAAATCATGAAAAGGAGGGTGATCCTTCCTAAGCTTTTAGATATTTTTTAGAGGAAGGAAACTATTGGTTTCTTTTCAATGATTGAAACCAAAATCATGTGGATGATTTGGATCAACAAAGAAAATGTACACCATTATTTCTTTATTTTTATTCATTATAAACATATAGATATATCCTAGTTTTTATTTGGGTTTTAGAGTTATATTCTAGTTTGAATGATAGTCATCCCTATGAAACCCTTTAGTGGTAGTAGAGCAAGTATATCAATGTCTGGATTGATTTTTGAATGAATGAAGAAATTATAAAAACAATAATTCATGATTCTATGGCATTTTTAGTTCAAAATTCCCATTTGGGTTCTTGTTTTTGCAATACCACAACATAAAATTCAATGAAAATGAGTGTAGTCTTATAAAATCAATAATAAAATTCCATAGTTCAATAAAAATATAGGCAGTACAACTTCATAAAAAATAAAGTTTCATTTGATAACTTGAATATGGAATGGTAAATAGATAACTATATAGAAACCAAAGTTAAATATTGCCATGACCCGACCCAATGGGGCTCGAGCTGTGACTCCACAAGCCCGCCTCCAATAGGCCAGGGGCTGGCGTCCAGCGCCAAGTAGGCTATCACACACATGGGAGACATTAGCCTAAGGTACCTGTACACAAACACCCACATACACATCCATGAAACATTGCAGATATATATATAAAAACTGGAAAGAAAATTCATGCATACATCTATCCCAAACCAGAGTACAACAAATGTACAAAAGGGAAAAACATGGCCCACCAAAAGAAAACTGCAAAAGCGTCCAACCTGCTCAGGAGGAGAGGATCACTGTCAAAAGGACCCACCAGTAAGCTCCTCGACATAGCTCCAGTAAGACTCCAGGGTCAGACCCGCTCACTCAACTCCGCCTGCTTTGGGTCCTCCTGGGACTCCGTCGAAAGGCCTGTGGTCTGCACAAGACACAAAAACGTGCGGGTAAAGCCAGTACAGGGGTGAGTATAAAAATACTCAGTAGGAACCCCAAAAACCCAAAACAAAAGAGAGCAACTGAAATGAAATAGTCCACTCATCCCAGCTAGAGGGAACCCAGATGAGAGAGAAACTCCATCTCGTGACCATCCCCAGCTAAACACAACTAGTCAGCTCAATCCCAGAGTATGCCCGTACATACACCTTGAACATCCAGATATACTCAGCTCATTCCCCAAGACACATGAGGTACCGACCTCATCACCAGTAACAGTTCACAACTAGGAGAGAACACTCCATGATCACGGTCATCCCATATGAAACTCGTCCGAGAGATACACTCCATCAGGTCCCACAAAAACATCTCTGACGCTCATCCGAGAGATCACGCTCGACGAATATCGTCACTTAGAAAACCACGCTGAAACAGCAAGAACAACAAACTCCTAAGATAGGGGATCACTCCTAGGGTCCTCTAGGGGATTCCTGAACCCACACCGGTATACAGAGATATCACAGATAGGGGATCACTCCTAGGGTCCGTTGGGGGATACCACAACCCGATCTGGCATTCATAGAGCTCATAAATAGGGGATCACTCCCAGTATCCACTGGGGGATACCACAACTCGATCTAGCGCTCGACAGATACACGTCACTCAGATAGAGGATCGTCACCCATGTCACGACGGTCATGATGATACCGTAACCCTATCTAGCATATCTCGCACTATAGGGGGTCGAACTGACGATGACACAACCTTACCGAAACCACACGCTGAGTAGGGGATCATATAACCAATGATACCGCAACCCTACTATAATCCTCATGCTGAGTAGGGGATTGTATACCTGAAGATGACACAACCCTACTGAGCACGACCCACTGCATAGGGGATCATATTCCCAATGATGCCACAAACCCTATGGAGTTAACCTGCTAGATAGGGGATCACCGCCCGTGGATAAGCGGTCACAGCGATACTAAGAACCCGATCTGGAGAAACGATGCTAGAGGATCCCACTCCGGGCCCACTGGAGGGATTCCACAACTCTAATAGATTAAACATCCCATCGAGAGGATCAACAACCTATACTAAGGTTGTGATGTCATGCGAACCCTCGTAGGAACAAACCAAGGGAGTACCCTCAACCACTGCTGGTCCAAACATCGCTAACCCGAGTGACCCGCCACAACGCCACACTGCGCATCCCCAAGGCTAATATCGAGGCCACCATTGCAATCCATGCAGAAAAACACGCAGGATAGGCTGTTTACTCGCCCGAAATGGACAACCGGTGAAAAAGGCACTATTCACCATAGCTAGCCCGTGTAGGGCCCACACTGCGATCCCGAAACTCATCAAGCAGATCATACCACTGTGATCTCCTTGAAAAAACACATGGGATCAACTACTCGATCGTCCCAAACAGACACCCGGTGAAAAATGTACTATTCACCGAAGCCAGCCCATATGGGGCCCACACTACGATCCTGAAACTCCTCAAGCGGATCACACCGTTGTGATACCCTCGAAAAAACACACAGGATCGACTACTCGATCATCCAAAACGGACACCCGGTGAAAAAGTCACGTTTCTCTGTAAAAGCCGAAACCCGGCCTCGTGGGGCCCACACCCTATTCTCAGTCCCAACACCCTTGCCAGAAAACTAACCGGACCGCCGCACCAACCTTGTTGGACCGCCGCTCCGCCACGCCGCCTACCAGATTCTGCCGCGCCACCGCCGCCCCCACCGGATTCCGCCATGGCTGCCGCCAGAATCCTGGTTTTCCGTCGGAAAACTTCCGGGAACCCCCGGGAGCACGCAAGTGCTCCAAAATCACATCCGAAACATTTTTCGTAAACCTCGGGACCCAAACTATTCAACCCTTATGATGTTTTGAAGAAAAAAACACATAAATGGGGTCCGAGATTTTAAAACTCAAACTGCCAACCTCGCGGGCGAAACACCGACGTTCTGTCTTAGATCCGTGTTCCAAAGCTTCCGCTGCACGATCCTGGAGCATCTGCCGTCGGAATCTGAGTATGACGATACCTTATTTCTTCGATTCCGGCCGTTCGTCACTTGAAGATAAAGAGGAGGAGATGATCCTCCTTTGTGCGTAGCAAACAGGTGGTGGAGGGGTGAGTAATATTTGTTTTAATTTAATTAAAACAAATATCAGCTTAACACTCCGGTCCGACTAGCCTCCGACCCCGCGCCCAGGGCGGACAAAGCTTAGGGAGCTCCTTGGGTAAAAACAACATTTTGAACGCAATGGAGCACTCAGAATTGAGATCCGAGACTCCGTTCAGGAGTAATTCTAGCCGACACCCATAAATAAACTTTTCCATTTATTTACGAAAACACCCCTGGTGGCTTTTCTCATAGCAGGCCCGCGCCCGCAAAGTTTATACCCCACCTAGGGTAAACGACATGCTCCAGACGCAACCGTGCCCTCATATTCTTGTTCTGAGATACCTTTTAGAAAATAACACACCCTCACCAAGTGTATAGTATAAAATACTTAATATTTTTATAAAATTAATTCCGAGAACACCAGGCATCGGAATCACACGCCGTCTTCACGTCTAGCTCTGGAATTATTCATATGAATATTCCAAAGTCTGAGAGGTCTAAAACCCGTGTCGCTACATCCTCCCCACCTTAGAATATTTTGTCCTCGAAAATCCATAAGCACAAGGAAAGCAACTGGACTCTCAACTGGGTCTCTCACGCTAGCGAGTTCGCCAACAAACACCCATGCCCGCACAAATAAGTCAGAGAGAATCATCCACCACACCTCAACACTATCCACTTTGAGTGGCACTAACTCGCCCGCATGATTTTGATCACATCACAAAAATGCGTCTCAGTGGGGGAAGGATCCCTCTTCCTCACGCATTCGAAGCACGTCGAACAACACCCACACAGGGTTTTACAAACGCCTTGAACAAAAACTTGAGAAAGAAACGAAAAAGGAAGAGTACTGCTAAAAATTGTCTATCAAACTACTGAAGAAAGTAGAAAGGGCACAAGGCATACCTCTATCCATCCGTGGAGACTCTGGGTCAACAGCCTCTAGGGAATGTAGCTATCCGCGCCCTCGTCCCCCAAATTCTTGGGCTTGGTGTGGACCACTTGGGGGTGGAGGTGGTGAAAACTAATACCGGATACCACCTCCTACTGCTGCACCAGCTCTGTCACCACTTACACCGTCCTATGGACCTCCTTTCTTGAGACGCTGCCTCTGCCAAGGCGGTCTGTCGACCGGCTCCCTCTCAGCAGCACGGCGGGTCGGACAATCTTTAGCAAGATGTCGTTGTCCGTCGCAAGCGTAACACTGCCTCTCCTACAGTTGACCAAAACTGGATTGTGAGCCCTGTGAGCCGTGAGCCTCAGATCCTCCATCCTGGGGTTGCCTCCTAAAACGTCGGCCACGTCCAGACCCTTGCGCCTGCCGCCGACTACCATTTGTTGATCCGACTGATGAAGTCTCAACTCTTGCATGCCCAGCACTAAGAGGCGGGATCTGCTCAGCCAGAAATCTCTCCACCACCAACGCTCACTCTAGCACTCCAGCATAGGTGGGAAGACACAAAGAATCCACACCTACCCGGATGTCTCTGCATAGACCCTGCTCGAAGGTCCAAGCCCTAAAGAACGGGTCTCGAACCATATCCAGGGAGTAGCGCGACAAGTCTGCAAACCTCATGGAGTACTTCGAAACAGTCATGCCCTCATGCAGAAGCTGCAAAAGCTCCTAGATCCGCACTGACCTCAGCATCACTGGATATAACTCTTCCCTGAAGAGTCCCTCAAACTCTACCCACGTGAGCGTCTCCTCATCATGGGACTGTGTCACCAAACTCCACCATCGCCCGGACGAACCATCCAGAAGGCTCACCGCTAGGACCTCTATCTGATCTGGGGGTGTCCTCACCCAGAAAAAAACATGGGTGACTGCTTCGAGTCAGTCATCATCTGCCTGAGGATCTGGATCACCCCATAACCTTAGAGGCTTCTACCTCTGGAACTCGTGCAGCGCACTCAGCCTGTGCGCAACCTCATCCTGCACTACCGGCACAACCAGCTGCTCGATAGGTGGTGGCTCAACTGGCAGACCACTTGGAGGTCCAGCCTCAGAACCTGCGCCCTAGTCCACAACCTCTAGACGGGGTAGATCGTCACCACAATCCCACTGTGGAACCCTCGCTGGCTGTCATCGTGGAGGCATCTTGAAATTCAATCAAGATGCACCATAGTCAAAGAGTATATCTGGAGAGATGACTCAAGAAGAACAAGGGAAACCCAAAAACCCAGTCCTATATGATGCATGGACCGTTATGTCCCTGAAACTAGTTTCCATACATCCCGAGTTGAAAGGCAGGTTATCAGATTCCCAGTGAATGGATACGTCGGCTGCCGCACCAACACTAGAGTCCCTGGCCTGAAATCTGAACTCGAAACATCATAACACTGCCGCGATGCAACCCAAACCAAACTCACAACTAGACCAGCTATGCTTTGAGATCCCAAAGGTGGAACCTCCTCTGATACCAGTCTGTCATGACCCA
Source organism: Viscum album (assembly GCA_963277665.1). Taxonomy (NCBI): domain Eukaryota; kingdom Viridiplantae; phylum Streptophyta; class Magnoliopsida; order Santalales; family Viscaceae; genus Viscum; species Viscum album. The sequence goes on from OY728157.1 coordinate 984,082,132, forward strand.
ACCCAACGGGGCTCAAGCCGTGACTCCCCAATCCCACCTTCAATAGGCCAGGGGCTGGCGTCCAGTGCTGAGTAGGCTATCACACACATGAGAGGCATTAGCCTAAGGTACCTGTACACACACACACACCCACACACACCTCCAGGAAACATTTAAGATATATATATATATATATATATAAACTGTAAATAAAATGAATGCATAAATCGATCCAAAACTAGAGTACAACAAAAGTAAAAAAGGGAAAAATAGGGCCCACCAAAAGAAAACTACAAAAGCGTCCAACTTGCTTAGGAGGAGAGGATCACTATCAAAAGGACCCACTAGTAAGCTCCTCAGCATAGCTCTGATAAGACTCCATGGTCAGACCCGCTCACTCAACTCTGCCTGCTCCGGGTCCTCCTGGGACTCTGTCAAAAGGCTTGTGGTCTACACAAGACACAAACACATGCGGGCAAAGCCTGTGCAGGGGTGAGTATAAAAATACTCAGTAGGCACCCCAACAACCCAAAACAAAAGAGAGAAACTGAAATGAAACAATCTGCTCATCCTAGCCAGAGGGAACCCAGATGAGAGAGAAGCTCCATCTCGTGACTATCCTTGGCTAAACACAACTAGTCAGCTCAATCCAAGAGTATGCTCGTACATACACCTTGAACATCCAGATATACTCAGCTCACGCCCCAAGCCACATGAGGTACCGACCTCATCACTAGCAACGGTTCAGAACCAGGAGATCACACTCCCCAATCACGGTCATCCTATATGACACTCGTCCGAGAGATACACTCCATCGGGTCCCACACAAACATCTCTGACGCTCACCCGAGAGATCACACTTGGCGGATATTGTCACTGAGAAAACCACGCTGAAACAACAAGAACAAAAAACTCCTCGGATAGGGGATCAATCCTATGGTCCGCTAGGGGATTCCTGAACCCACACTGGTATACAAAGATCTCACAGATAGGGGATCACTCCCAGGGTCCGCTGGGGGATACCACAACCCGATCTAGCATTCGTAGAGCTCATAGATAGGGGATCACTCTCAGGATCCGCTAGGGGATACCACAACCCGATCTGGCACTCGACAGAAACACACCACTCAGATAGAGGATCGTCACCTGTGTCACGACAGTCATGATGATACCGTAACCATATCTAGTACATCTTGCACTGTAGGGGATCGAACTGACGATGTCACAATCCTATCGACACCACGCGCTGAGTAGGGGATTGTATAACCAACGATACCGCAACCCTACTATAATCCTCACGATGAGTAGGTGATCGTATACCCGATGATGCCACAACCCTACTGAGCACAAACCACTATGTAGGGGATCATATTCCCAATGATTCCACAAACCCTATAGAGTTAACCTGCTAGATAGGGGATCACCGCCCATGGATAAGCGGTCACAACGATACCAAGAACCCGATATAGGGAAATGATGCTAGAGGATCCCACTCCGGGCCCACCGGAGGGATGCCACAACTCTAACAGATTAAACATCCCATCGAGAGGATCACAAAAACTATACTAAGGTTGTGATGCCATGTGAACCCTCGTAGGAACGAACCAAGGGAGTACCCTCAACCACTACTGGTCCAAACGTCACTAACCCGAGTGACCCACCACAACGCCACATCGCGCACCTCCAAGGCCGATACCGAGGCCACCATCATGATCCACGCAGAAAAACATACAGGATAAGATGTTTACTCGCTCGAAACGGACAAACGATGAAAAAGGCACTATTCACCATAGCTAGCCTGTGTGGGGACCACACTGTGATCCCGAAACTCATCAAGTGGATCATACCACTGTGATCCCCTCGAAAAAACACATGGGATAGACTACTCGATCGTCCCAAACGGACACCCGGTGAAAAAGGTACTATTCACAGAAGCCAGCCCATGTGGGGCCCACACTATGATCCCGAAACTCCTCAAGCGGATCACAACATTGCGATCCCCTCAGAAAAACACACGGGATTGACTACTCGATCGTCCAAAACAGACACCCGGTGAAAAAGTCACGTTTCTTCGTAAACATCGAAACCCGGCCTCATGGGGCCCACACCCTGTTCTCGGTCCCAACACCCAGAAACTATCTCGAAAATTCTGCTGTACCATCAGGGTCTCAATGCCACTGAAGACACATCATTTGGACACTCCGTGCAGGAGTTTTGGTGGGTCGAAGCTGAATAATAATAAAATATTATTATTATTTCAACGTTTCGTAGCCCCGGGACACGAACCCGGCTCATAAAATTCCCAAAGTAAACCCAAAAGTTCCGTCTCGACGCAAGGAACGCATCGCCGCAAACGGCTCGCGATTTGGACTTCCGATATGCATTTTACAGGGGTTTAAAGAGCTTTGAGAATATTCTGGCCGGACCACCGACGGCTCGCCGAAAAACTGACCGGACCGCCGCGCCGACCTTGCCGGACCACCGCGCCGCCGCGCCGCCTGCCGGATTCTACCGCGCCGCCATGCCGCCTGCCGGATTCCACCGCGCCGCCGCCGCCCTCGCTGGATTCTGCCATGGCTGCCGCTGGAATCTAGGTTTTCCACCCAAAAACTTCCGGGAACCCCCGAGAGCACCCTAGTGCTCCAAAATTAGATCCGAAACATGTTTCGGAAACCTTGAGACCCAAACTATACAATCCTTATAACGATTTGAATAAAACAACACATAAATGGGTTTCATGATTTTATAACTAAAACTAGCTACCTCACGGGAAAAACACTGACATTCTGGCTTAGATCCGCGCTCAAAAGCTTCCGCTGCACGATCCTGGAGTGTTTGCCATCAGAATATGAGTCTGACGGTACCTTATTTCTTCGATTCCAGCCGTTCGTCGCTTAAAGTGAAAGAGGAGGATATGATCCTCCTTCGTTCATAGCAAACAGGTGGGGAAGGGGTGAGTAATATTTGTTTTAATTTAATTAAAACAAATATCAGCTTAACACCCCGGTCCGATTAGCCTCCGACCCCGCGCCTAGCGCAGACAAAGCTTAGGGTGCTCCTAGGGAAAACATGGTATTTTGAACGCAATGAATCACTCATCATTGTGATCTGAGACTCTATTCAGAAGTTATTCGAGCCGACGCCCATAAATAAACTTTTCCATTTATTTACGAAAACACCCCTAGTGGATTTTCTCACAGCAGGCCCGCGACCGCAAAGTTTATACCCTGCCTAGGGTAAACGGCACGCTCCGGACGCAACTGTGCCCTCAAATTCCTGTTCTGAGCTACCATTTAGGAGATAACACACCCCCTCCATGTTCATAGTATAAAATATTTAATATTTTTATAAAATTAATTTTGGGCACACCAGGCCTCAGAATCGCACGCCATCTTCGCGCCTAACTCTGGAATTATTCATATGAATATTCCAAAGTCTGATAGGGCCAAAACCCAAGCGCTACAAATATATATTTATTTCACATAATTTAAATAATATAAACATTAAATCTCACAACAAAACACACAATCCCAAGAAAAGAAGGTTTAGTGTCATTGGGGACTAATTACACAGGAAACTTATTTTATAAAACATGAGAACATTTCTCTATCATCAAATCACACTAAACTCGCTTATAGTATTCTCATAAGTTACACTCATATTTATAACCCAGGGTATGGAAACATCATAAAGGGGTGAGATCATATTCCCATAAAAGGTAAACATAAGTGATAACAAACAAAGATCATAAGTGAGCATAAGATGAGCATATATGTATATCAGGATATATAAGAAAGTTATACCTAATAAAGCATAGATCTTAATGTTGAGTGGTTCATTAAACCACTTCATGTTATTATAATTAAAAAATATCATATCATGATTAATTATAATTTTCATATATTAGATAAGTATTGTATTTAGTTTGTTATTCTTTATATTATTTATAAATCTCAATACATTGATAACTTTCCTTGTTTTATTATCTTCAACATAAGTATTAATTATGTTTTATCTTTAGGTTGTTAACTTATATATTGATAAGATACACTATACTTTTATTCTTATATAATTTAGTTTGTCTTTAGTTTTTCATCTTATGTGTTTATTAAAGTATTATTAACTTTGATTAGATCATAATATTTATTTGCTTTAAATATATTTAAATTTCATGTTTTGTTTGGTCATAACTTTTTCTACAAGATTCATATAGTGTACCTAGGACAAATAAGTTTTTTGGGACCTTAAAATATCATTTTAAGTGTTTTTTTTGATTACCATGTAGCCAATTTATGTAGCCAATTGTTCCATGCAATTGATTCACCTAACCGATTCTCCCATATAGCTGATTCAAGAAGCCAATTTTCCAGAATTGGTTACTTTTTGTACTTTGACCATAAATTAGGCTACATAACTTCAAATTGAGTGATTATTATTGAGTTGGAAATATAAAAAAATTATTTACATTTTATTAGAAGACATAAAATTCTAAATTTATTTTATAATGTACTAAATTAGGTTAGAAGTCATTGCATGTTTTTATTCTGAATTCTATAGTTTTCTAAAACTAAATTTCTACTATATTTTAATGATATATTAAGATATATAAGTTTTTTTAAGGTTATTATTGATTCTATGGAAATCTAATGAAATTATATAAATATAATTAAACTAGAGATAAATATAATTTTATTTTTTTAAGGTCTGTTTTAGGTATAAAATTTGTTAAGTCAAGATGTTTTCAAATTTCTAGAATCAAATACATGATCAAGTCACCTACATAAATTTATTATATAGATTCAGCTACATCAATTCACTTATGTGGTGAGATTTGGATATGTAGTGAAAACTGACTACATGAAAAATATCTATGTGAATTTTTCTATATGGTTCTATGAATTTCTATAGGATATTGTAAAACCTAGAAATATGCTCTATTTTATGCAATACTTTACATTTCAATTTAATTCAAGTTTATTATGGATATAATTAGTGTTTTTATTCTAAAATTACTTATTAATGATCTAGAATACATGTGAATAGATTTTAAGTTTTTTAATGATGAATTAAATTTTCTTCACATGTGATTAAGCGTGTATTGTTATTCACAATGAAATTTTGGAAATTTAAATATCCAAATTCAAATTGGATAAAATATAAAGGATCAATCTTGATTATTATCAGGAAGTATTCCAAGTATATTAATGATTTTTATTTACTACTATATTAATTTTTCTAACGAATTTCATTATGTAGTTTTTAATTATCTTACAAGATATCAAGGTTGAATTATAGGAATATTGTTTTTCATTTATAAAAGATTCACATGTGGAGTATAATATGGGAAATAGGTGTGGACAACTCTGAAGTAGTTCATTGAAGCTTTGTAAATGATTCTTGCTTTGAGAAAATAAAAGTTGCAATGATCTTTAGATTTTAAAGTTACCATGAACAAAGAAACTCTATTTATATAGAGTTGATAGAACCATTACAATATATAATGGTTGGAGATATTATTGAACTATATAAGATATCCATTTTTTGGTGATCAACTACTATTCTCAACCGGACTGAATTTTTTTGATCCTTTGCTGTTGGAGAGTTGATTGCTGCCTCAACTCTCAAATTGTGAAACATTTATCTGGTTATTTGTTTTTACTCCTTCTCATTATTCTTCTATGTGGATAATTATAAATGTTTATAATACCCATTAAAAGTTATAATTGGTTTGTGACTCCCAAATAAAAGTCAAAAATTGGGTTGTGCCTCCATGGGAAAAAGGTAGGCTATTTGGGTTGTGCCTCAAGGTAGAAAAAGGCAGGTCTGTTTGGGTTTAAGTCTCTATGGAAAAAAATATTTGTAATTGTATTACAACTCCATGTGGGAAAAATTCATTGTAAGATTCCATTATATTGGTTATAATTTTTGTTTCCACTCTCAGTTCACAAGAGGGGTTAAGAGTGGAGTAGGATCATTTAGTTCTGAACCACTATAAAAGTATATTGTGTTATTTTTATTTTATTTACACTACACTTACATTAATAATTACAATATAACCTTTAAATTAATTACATTTAATTATTTTTCATAAAAGGGCCATTTTATCCCCCTCTTGGATATATTTTCATCTTCACTCTAGACCAACAATTGGTATTAGAGGTTATCCCCTAGCTTTATTTTTAATTCGTGATAACCACTTCCCAACTTAACCATAAAGGGGAAAGATCTTATTTAATATGGTAGGAACTAGTTAAAATGATAGATGAATACCTTAAAAACACCTCATTTTAATGGTAATGATTATGGATATTGGGAATCCAAAATGGAATATTTTTTGAAGCAACTTAGTATTGACCATTGTAAAATCATGATAAATCCATCCAAGCTGCCTGAAGGTGAACTTGAATCATTAGTTGGAAATGATATGGTAAAATATGTTTTGAATTATAATGTGATGAATATTTTATATTATGAAATATCTAGGAGTGTTTATATTCATGTTTCAACATGTAAAACTATACATGACATATGTAAAATTATACAAGTTACATATATTGGCTCTAATAATCTTATTAGAACTAATTTGGGCATGTTAAGAGATGAATATCAATAATTTAAGATGGGTGATGATGAAACTGTTAATAAAATGTTTCATAGATTTACCATTATAGTAAATGGTATGAGTTCTTTAGGAAAGAGTATTTAAAATCATGTTATTGTTGAAAGAGTACTTAGATAACTTCCTAATAAGTGGCATGCTAAAAAGGTATCTATATATGAAATTAATAATTTTAAGGAATATAATATTGATGAGATTATCATATATCTATTAAAATATGAGTTAGAACTGAAAAATATTACTGAAGAAGATAATTAAAAGAAAAATGGAATTTCTTTTAAATCAAATATATCTACTTAATCTTATGATTCTAAGTTAGTGATATGAATGATATAGCCTATGTTATCAAAGGTGGATATATAAGAAAGAAAGTCTACTCAAGGAGACCTCAAAAATTCTATCCTAAGGATGATAACAAGGGGAATAATAAAGGTAATTTCATTTCTAATGATTCTCAAGATGTAATTTGTTATGAGTGTAGTAAAATGGGGCACATCAAGACCGATTTCCCAAGATTAAATAAGAAAAAGTATAAGATAAATTAATACAAGAAAAAAAAGAATGCAATGGATTCCGAATGGAGTTATACTGAATATTCAAGTATGATTAAAGAATATGGTTCTAAAAAAGATGTTTAAAACTTGTTCTTAATGGATTAATCAAATCATGTAAGTGATTATAATTATTATTCTTATTTTAAATATAAATATAAAAATACTACTATTGAGGAATTGATTAAATAATTTTATGGACTTGAACATAAAGTTGAAAAAGGAATTGGATTATACAAGAACATTAAGATATAATATAAGGATGTTCTTATAGAGAGTGAAAATCTATATAAATCTATCTAGGATGAAAACAATTATTCTCATTCAGTTATGTAAATTACATAAGAAAATATTAAAAATACACTTACTAAAAATGATAAATTAAAGAGAGAGGATGATTTTATGTTTAAGTGTCATGAAGTTGAAATAAGGAATTTTGATATTGTTCTTAAGGATAATGAACATATCAAAAGTGAAGTTGAAACCTTAAATTAAAGTATGTAAATTTTTGTTCAAGGAAAAGAAAAATTTGATAAAATGAAGAGTTTTAATAAAATGATCAAAAGTAGATCCAATATTGGTTATGATAATAATTTACCGAAAATGTACAAGACTTTATTTGTTAATTTTTTTAATGGAAGTGTATCTACTACTACTTTTTTTCAATGTCACATGAAGGGTCATTATGCTAATGACTATTCCTTGAGATTTCCATAATATCTTGAACATAATAAAGATTTCATTTATAAATATTTATCTTTTAGATTACCTATAAACAAATTTTTTAATTCAGTTTGGATTCCAAAAAATTCATATACTAATCATATTGGACCCAAATTTTCATGGGTACTGAAATTATATTAAATTTATTTTTGTAAGAAATATGTCTTGGGAGCATAAAAAAGGATATTTGGTATATGGAAATTGGATGATCAAGTCACATGAATGGTGAAATTTCTAACTTTTTATCATTCAATCAGTGTGATGGAGGTAATGTTACCTTTAGAAATAATTCTAATGGAAAGGTAAAAGGCTTTAGTGAGGTTGGAATTTAAAATTATGATATTATTTATAAAGTCTTATTTATTTAAGGTTTGAAACATAATTTAATAATAATTATCATCTATGTGATGATAGAATTTTTGTTAAATTTCAAAATGATAAATGTTTTGTTTTTTAGGATAAATCTATTTTGTTTTATGAAAATAAAAAATAACAAATTTATTCAATTAATTTTACCAAATTAAATGATAAAAATATAAAATGTTTTAATTATATAAAATTTGATAACATTTTGTGGAATACAAGGTTGGGACATACTAATTTGAGGTTTATTCACAAGATGTCTAAGAACCAAACTATTATGCAGTTACCAAAAATTAAAGAGGACAACACCTTTATATGTAATTCTTATTTGAAAGGTAAATAACACAAAAGTAGTTTAAAATTAGTTAAATAAGTACAAACTATAATACATATTGATCTCATTCATTTAGATTTATTTGTTCCTAGTAAACTTTCTATTTTGAGGCTTAAAAGATATTCTTGTGTTATTATTGATTATATTACAAGATATATAAGGGTTTACATTCAATCTTAAATTAGAAACTTTATCTAAATTTACCATTTTTTTAAAATTTTTTCAAAATGTTAAAGGAATCTTAATTAATTCAATTAGAAGTGATCATGGTGGTGAATTAAAAAAATCTTTAATTTATCTAGTTTTGTGAAGAAAATGGGTATTTTCATAAATTTTCATCCCCTAGAACACCACAAAAAATTATGTAGTTGAAAATAAAAATAAAACACTTTAAGAAATTGATAGGTCCATGAAAAATGAGTTTAACTTACCTAAATATTTATAGAAATAAGTTGTGAATACTTCTTATTATGTTACTAATAGAATTATTTTAATACCTTTACTGAAAAATACACTAATGATATTTGGAAGGGAATAAAACCTAAAATTAGATATTTTAGAGTGTTTGGGTGTAAAGTTTTTATTCTTAATACTAATGATATTTTTGATAAATTTGAATCAAAATATAATGAAGGAATTTTCTTAGGATATTCAAATAATAGTAATGCATATAGAGTATACAATAAAATAACTATGGTTGTTTAAGAATCAATTCATATTAAAGTTGATGAAAAATATCTAAATAAGAGATATGATGAAATTGATAAACTTGAGGAATAATTTAGAGACTTTAATTTTGAAGAAGTTCTTCAAGATAAATATTCAGACATTATGGGGGAGAATATTTATTCTCAATCTGAACCTATTCATGAAAAATATTTTAACACTCATAGAGATCATCCCATATATAATGTGATTGGTAATGTTGAATCAAATTTTCAAACTAGAAAATATGTATTGAATTTTTCTGATTATCATGCTTTTATTTCTAATTTTGTACCAAGTAATATTGATGAGGCTATAGATGATGCTAAATGGATATTATATATGAAAAATTAATTGAATAATTTTATAAGGAATAGTGTGTGGACTTTAGTTATTCAACCAAATGATTCTCATATTATTGGAAAAAATTGGAAAGGGAGAACAAAATGAAATGATAAAACTTACACCATGATAACATTCCCTAGGCCATTCTAGAATAACATTAAATTATTGGACATGGTATCTTATTCAAGAAACCAGAAAATTTTGAATACTACCCAATATGGATAAAATTGAATGGAATTTTCAAATAAGGAATTCAACATATCCAAAAACTTAATATATTCCTTGATATTGATCTTGAATTCATTAAAACCATGAAAAATGATGTTTTATTGATAATAAATTCACTCTTTTTGATATATATTAATATTAAATTGAATTATCTACTCATAATTTATTATGGTAACCTTCTTAAAGGAAAGAATGTGGAGTTTCTTTCCACCAATTATTTAGATTGAAAAAGATACTATAGAGTTAGTGAAGCTTCTAGAACAAACCTTTATACCTCCCTCCCTCCCTCCCAACCTCCCATTATCACTTACTTTTCCCATTTTTTCTTTATCACAACTAATATAGGTTTAGGTATTATTGATGACCATTCACTTACTATCCTTTGAATTCTTGAGTAGTATTTGAGAAGATGCCTTTTTTCCTCTAGGAGGAGGGTGGAACTTTCCTTTTTTATGAGTGGTTTATTATCCCTCTTGTCTAATGGAAATATGAACTAAAAGTTATACCACAACATGGTGGTTTATACCATGTAGTGGTCTATTCTAGGATACACCATTACATGGTGAGTGTCACCTTGTCATGGTGTTGTTCTTATCCATGCATGTTATGTAATAATATGATGGTTACTTTGATCTTCCATTCTGATAGATATCATACTCAGTTGTTCATTATTTTATGATAATTTTGATGAGATTTAATGTTGAAAATATTAATTTAAACATTAAAGTAATTTATAGATATTGAACCAAAACATTTTAATGAGTTGAAATATATGGAATGTTTATGAAAAATATGAATTTATTTTTGTCAAAAATTTGAGTTCTTGAGGCCTATATAAATGTGATTGGATCCTTATATGAAGTGTGTGAGACTCTTTGGATATGATCCCAGGTTAAAACTATTCAAACATATATTATTTTTTAGCTCTCATTTATATCCTATATTTAAACAAGATTATATAAAATCATGAAAAGGAGGGTGATCCTTCCTAAGCTTTTAGATATTTTTTAGAGGAAGGAAACTATTGGTTTCTTTTCAATGATTGAAACCAAAATCATGTGGATGATTTGGATCAACAAAGAAAATGTACACCATTATTTCTTTATTTTTATTCATTATAAACATATAGATATATCCTAGTTTTTATTTGGGTTTTAGAGTTATATTCTAGTTTGAATGATAGTCATCCCTATGCAACCCTTTAGTGGTAGTAGATCAAGTATATCAATGTTAGGATTGATTTTTGAATGAATGAAGAAATTATAAAAACAATAATTCATGATTATATGGCATTTTTAGTTCAAAATTCCCATTTGGGTTCTTGTTTTTGCAATACCACAACATAAAATTCAATGAAAATGAGTGTAGTCTTATAAAATCAATAATAAAATTCCATAGTTCAATAAAAATATAGGCAGTACAACTTCATAAAAAACAAAGTTTCATTTGATAACTTGAATATGGAATGGTAAATAGATAACTATATAGAAACCAAAGTTAAATATTGCCATGACCCGACCCAACGGGGCTCGAGCTGTGACTCCACAAGCCCGCCTCCAATAGGCCAGGGGCTGGCGTCCAGCGCCAAGTAGGCTATCACACACATGAGAGAAATTAGCCTAAGGTACCTGTACACAAACACCCACATACACATCCATGAAACATTGCAGATATATATATAAAACTGGAAAGAAAATTCATGCATACATCTATCCCAAACCAGAGTACAACAAATGTACAAAAGGGAAAAACATGGCCCACCAAAAGAAAACTGCAAAAGCGTCCAACCTGCTCAGGAGGAGAGGATCACTGTCAAAAGGACCCACCGGTAAGCTCCTTGACATAGCTCCAGTAAGACTCCAGGGTCAGACCCGCTCACTCAACTCCGCCTGCTTTGGGTCCTCCTGGGACTCCGTCGAAAGGCCTGTGGTCTGCACAAGACACAAAAACGTGCGGGTAAAGCCAGTACAGGGGTGAGTATAAAAATACTCAGTAGGAAACCCAAAAACCCAAAACAAAAGAGAGAAACTGAAATGAAATAGTCCACTCATCCCAGCCAGAGGGAACCCAGATGAGAGAGAAACTCCATCTCGTGACCATCCCCAGCTAAACACAACTAGTCAGCTCAATCCCAGAGTATGCCCGTACATACACCTTGAACATCCAGATATACTCAGCTCATGCCCCAAGCCACATGAGGTACCGAACTCATCACCAGTAACAGTTCACAACTAGGAGAGAACACTCCATGATCACTTTCATCCCATATGAAACTCGTCCGAGAGATACACTCCATCGGGTCCCACAAAAACATCTCCGACGCTCATCCGAGAGATCACGCTCGACGAATATCTTCACTTAGAAAACCACGCTGAAACAGCAAGAACAACAAACTCCTCAGATAGGGGATCACTCCTAGGGTCCGCTAGGGGATTCCTGAACCCACACCTGTATATGGAGATATCACAGATAGGGGATCACTCCTAGGGTCCGTTGGGGGATACCACAACCCGATCTGGCATTCATAGAGCTCATAAATAGGGGATCACTCCCAGTATCCGTTGGGGGATACCACAACTTGATCTAGCGCTCGACAGATACACGTCACTCAGATAGAGGATCGTCACCCATGTCACGACGGTCATGATGATACCGTAACCCTATCTAGCATATCTCGCACTGTAGGGGGTCGAACTGACGATGACACAACCTTACCGAAACCACGCGCTGAGTAGGGGATCATATAACCAATGATACCGCAACCCTACTATAATCCTCATGCTGAGTAGGGGACTATATACCTGACGATGCCACAACCCTACTGAGCACGATCCACTGCATAGGGGATCATATTCCCAATGATGCCACAAACCCTATGGAGTTAACCTCCTAGATAGGGGATCACCGCCCGTGGATAAGCGGTCACAACGATACTAAGAACCCGATCTGGAGAAACAATGCTAGAGGATCCCACTCCGGGCCCACTGGAGGGATTCCACAACTCTAATAGATTAAACATCCCATTGATAGGATCAACAACCTATACTAAGGTTGTGATGTCATGCGAACCCTCGTAGGAACAAACCAAGGGAGTACCCTCAACCACTGCTGGTCCAAACATCTCTAACCCGAGTGACCCTCCACAACGCCACACTGCGCATTTCCAAGGCTAATATCGAGGCCACCATTGCGATCCATGCAGAAAAACACACAGGATAGGCTGTTTACTCGCCCGAAATGGACAACCGGTGAAAAAGGCACTATTCACCATAGCTAGCCCGTGTAGGGCCCACACTGCGATCCCAAAACTCATCAAGCAGATCATACCACTGTGATCTCCTTGAAAAAACACATGGGATCAACTACTCGATCGTCCCAAACAGACACCCGGTGAAAAAGGTACTATTCACCGAAGCCAGCCCATATGGGGCCCACACTACGATCCTGAAACTCCTCAAGCGGATCACACCGTTGCGATACCCTCGAAAAAACACACAGGATCGACTACTCGATCATCCAAAACGGACACCCGGTGAAAAAGTCACGTTTCTCTGTAAAAGCCGAAACCCGGCCTCGTGGGGCCCACACCCTATTCTCAGTCCCAACACCCTTGCCGGAAAACTGACCGGACCGCCGCACCAACCTTGTTGGACCGCCGCTCCGCCACGCCGCCTACCAGATTCTGCCGCGCCACCACCGCCCTCACCGGATTCCGCCATGGCTGCCGCCAGAATCCTGGTTTTCCGTCGGAAAACTTCCGGGAACCCCCGAGAGCACGCCAGTGCTCCAAAATCAGATCCGAAACATGTTTCGTAAACCTCGGGACCCAAACTATTCAACCCTTATGATGTTTTGAAGAAAAAAACACATAAATGGGGTCTGAGATTTTAAAACTCAAACTGCCAACCTCGCGGGCGAAACACCGACGTTCTGTCTTAGATCCGTGTTCCAAAGCTTCCGCTGCACGATCCTGGAGCATCTGCCGTCGGAATCTGAGTATGACGATACCTTATTTCTACGATTCCGGCCGTTCGTCACTTGAAGATAAAGAGGAGGAGATGATCCTCCTTTGTGCGTAGAAAACAGGTGGTGGAGGGGTGAGTAATATTTGTTTTAATTTAATTAAAACAAATATCAGCTTAACACTCCGGTCCGACTAGCCTCCGACCCCGCGCCCAGGGCGGACAAAGCTTAGGGAGATCCTTGGGTAAAAACAACATTTTGAACGCAATGGAGCACTCAGAATTGAGATCTGAGACTCCGTTCAGGAGTTATTCTAGCCGACGCCCATAAATAAACTTTTCCATTTATTTACGAAAACACCCCTGGTGGCCTTTCTCATAGCAGGCCCGCGCCCGCAAAGTTTATACCCCGCCTAGGGTAAACGACCTGCTCCAGACGCAACCGTGCCCTCATATTCTTGTTCTAAGCTACCTTTTAGAAAATAACACACCCTCACCACGGGCATAGTATAAAATACTTAATATTTTTATAAAATTAATTCCGGGCACACCAGGCATCGGAATCACACGCCGTCTTCACGTCTAGCTCTGGAATTATTCATATGAATATTCCAAAGTCTGAGAGGTCTAAAACCCGTGTCTCTACATCCTCCCCACCTTAGAATATTTTTTCCTCGAAAATCCATAAGCACAAGGAAAGAAACTGGACTCTCAACTGGGTCTCTCACGCCAGCGAGTTCGCCAACAAACACCCATGCCCGCACACATAAGTCAGAGAGAATCATCCACCACACCTCAACACTATCCACTTTGAGTGACACTAACTCGCCCGCATGATTTTGATCACATCACAAAAAAGCGTCTCAGTGGGGGAAGGATCCCTCTTCCTCACGCATTCGAAGCACGTCGAACAACACCCACACAGGGTTTTACAAACGCCTTGAACAAAAACTTGAGAAAGAAACGAAAAAGGAAGAGTACTGCTAAAAATTGTCTATCAAACTACTGAAGAAAGTAGAAAGGGCACAAGGCATACCTCTATCCATCCGTGGAGACTCTGGGTCAACAGCCTCTAGGGAATGTAGCTATCCGCGCCCTCGTCCCCCAACTTCTTGGGCTTCGCGTGGACCACTTGGGGGTGGAGGTGGTGGAAACTAATACCGGATACCACCTCCTACTGCTGCACCAGCTCTGCCACCACTTACACCGTCCTATGGACCTCCTTTCTCGAGACGCTGCCTCTGCCAAGGCGGTCTGTCGACCGGCTCCCTCTCAGCAGCACGGCGGGTCGGACAATCTTTAGCAAGATGTCATTGTCCGTCGCAAGCGTAACACTACCTCTCCTGCAGTTGACCAAAACTGGATTGTGAGCCCTGTGAGCCGTGAGCCTCAGATCCTCCATCCCGGGGTTGCCTCCTAAAACGTCGGCCACGTCCAGACCCTTGCGCCTGCCGCCGACTACCAGTTGTTGATCCGACTGATGAAGTCTCAGCTCTTGCATGCCCAGCACTAAGAGGCGGGATCTGCTCAGCCAGAAATCTCTCCACCACCAACGCTCACTCTAGCACTCCAGCATAGGTGGGCAGACACAAAGAAACCACACCTACCCGGATGTCTCTGCATAGACCCTGCTCGAAGGTCCAAGCCCTAAAGAACGGGTCTCGAACCATATCCAGGGAGTAGCACGACAAGTCTGCAAACCTCATGGAGTACTTCGAAACAGTCATGCCCTCATGCTGAAGCTGTAAAAGCTCCTAGATCCGCACTGACCTCAGCATCACTGGATATAACTCTTCCCTGAAGAGTCCCTCAAACTCTACCCACGTGAGCGTCTCCTCATCATGGGACTGTGTCACCAAACTCCACCATCGCCCGGACAAACCATCCAGAAGGCTCACCGCTAGGACCACTATCTGATCTGGGGGTGTCCTCACCCGGCAGAAAACATGGGTGACTACTTCGAGTCAGTCATCAGCTGCCTGAGGATCTGGATCACCCCATAACCTTAGAGGCTTCTACCTCTGGAACTCGTGCAGCGCACTCAGCCTGTGCGAAACCTCATCCTGCACTACCGGCACAACCAGCTGCTCGATAGGTGGTGGCTCAACTGGCAGACCACTTGGAGTTCCAGCCTCAGAACCTGTGCCCTAGTCCACAACCTCTAGACGGGGTAGATCGTCACCACAATCCCACTGTGGAACCCTCGCTGGCTGTCATCGTGGAGGCATCTTGAAATTCAATCAAGATGCACCATAATCAAAGAGTATATCTGGAGAGATGACTCAAGAAGAACAAGGGAAACCCAAAAACCCAGTCCTATATGATGCATGGACCGTTATGTCCCTGAAACTAGTTTCCATACATCCCGAGTTGAAAGGCAGGTTATCAGAGTCCCAGTGAATGGATACGTCGGCTGCCGCACCAACACTAGAGTCCCTGGCCCGAAATCTGAACTCGAAACATCATAACACTGCCGCGATGCAACCCAAACCAAACTCACAACTAGACCAGCTATGCTTTGAGATCCCAAAGGTGGAACCTCCTCTGATACCACTCTGTCATGACCCGACCCAACGGGGCTCAAGCCGTGACTCCCCAATCCCACCTTCAATAGGCCAGGGGCTGGCGTCCAGTGCTGAGTAGGCTATCACACACATGAGAGGCATTAGCCTAAGGTACCTGTACACACACACACACCCACATACACCTCCAGGAAACATTTTAGATATACATATATATATATATATATATATATATAAACTGTAAATAAAATGCATGCATAAATCTATCGAAAACTAGAGTACAACAAAAGTAAAAAAGGGAAAAATAGGGCCCACCAAAAGAAAACTACAAAAGCGTCCAACCTGCTTAGGAGGAGAGGATCACTATCAAAAGGACCCACTAGTAAGTTCCTCAGCACAGCTCTGATAAGACTCCATGGTCAGACCCGCTCACTCAACTCTGCCTGCTCCAGGTCCTCCTGGGACTCTGTCAAAAGGCTTGTGGTCTGCACAAGACACAAACACATGCGGGAAAAGCCTGTGCAGGGGTGAGTATAAAAATACTCAGTAGGCACCCCAACAACCCAAAACAAAAGAGAGAAACTGAAATGAAACAATCTGCTCATCCTAGCCATAGGGAACCCAGATGAGAGAGAAGCTCCATCTCGTGACTATCCTTGGCTAAACACAACTAGTCAGCTCAATCCAAGAGTATGCTCGTACATACACCTTGAACATCCAGATATAATCAGCTCACACCCCAAGCCACATGAGGTACCGACCTCATCACTAGCAACGGTTCAGAACCAGGAGATCACACTCCACAATCACGGTCATCCTATATGACACTCGTCCGAGAGATACACTCCATCGGGTCCCACACAAACATCTCCGACGCTCACCCGAGAGATCACACTTGGCGGATATTGTCACTGAGAAAACCACGCTGAAACAACAAGAACAAAAAACTCCTCGGATAGGGGATCAATCCTATGGTCCGCTAGGGGATGCCTGAACCCACACTGGTATACAAAGATCTCACAGATAGGGGATCAATCCCAGGGTCCGCTAGGGGATACCACAACCCGATTCAGCATTCGTAGAGCTCATAGATAGGGGATCACTCCCAGGATCCGCTAGGGGATACCACAACCCGATCTGGCACTCGACAGAAACACACCACTCAGATAGAGGATCGTCACCTGTGTCACGACAGTCACGACAATACCGTAACCATATCTAGTACATCTTGCACTGTAGGGGATCGAACTGACGATGTCACAATCCTATCGACACCACGCGCTGAGTAGGGGGTTGTATAACCAACGATACCGCAACCCTACTATAATCCTCATGCTGAGTAGGTGATCGTATACCCGATGTTGCCACAACCCTACTGAGCACAAACCACTGTGTAGGGGATCATATTCCCAATGATTCCACAAACCCTATAGAGTTAACCTGCTAGATAGGGGATCACCGCCCATGGATAAGCGGTCACAACGATACCAAGAACCCGATCCAGGGAAATGATGCTAGAGGATCCCACTCCGGGCCCACTAGAGGGATGCCACAACTCTAACAGATTAAACATCCCATCGAGAGGATCACAAAAACTATACTAAGGTTGTGATGCCATGTGAACCCTCGTAGGAACGAACCAAGGGAGTACCCTCAACCACTACTGGTCCAAACGTCGCTAACCCGAGTGACCCACCACAACGCCACATCGCGCACCTCCAAGGCCGATACCGAGGCCACCATCATGATCCACGCAGAAAAACATGCAGGATAAGATGTTTACTCGCTCGAAACGGACAAACGGTGAAAAAGGCACTATTCACCATAGCTAGCCCGTGTGGGGACCACACTACGATCTCGAAACTCATCAAGTGGATCATACCACTGCGATCCCCTTGAAAAAACACATGGGATAGACTACTCGATCGTCCCAAACGGACACCCGGTGAAAAGGTACTATTCACCGAAGCCAGCCCATGTGGGGCCCACACTATGATCCCGAAACTCCTCAAGCGGATCACAACATTGCGATCCCCTCAGAAAAACACACGGGATTGACTACTCGATCGTCCAAAACAGACACCCGGTGAAAAAGTCACGTTTCTTCGTAAACATCGGAACCCGGCCTCATGGGGCCCACACCCTGTTCTCGGTCCCAACACCCAGAAACTATCTCGAAAATTCTGCTGTACCATCAGGGTCTCAATGCCACTGAAGACACATCATTTGGACACTCCGTGCAGGAGTTTTGGTGGGTCGAAGCTGAATAATAATAAAATATTATTATTATTTCAACGTTTCGTAGCCTCGGGACACGAACCCGACTCATAAAATTCCCAAAGTAAACCCAAAAGTTTCGTCTCGACGCAAGGAACGCATCTCCGCAAACGGATCGCGATTTGGACTTCCGATATGCATTTTACGGGGGTTTAAAGAGCTCTGAGAATATTCTGGCCGGACCACCGACGGCTCGCCGAAAAACTGACCGGACCGCCGCGCCGACCTTGCCGGACCACCGCACCGCCGCGCCGCCTGCCGGATTCCACCGCGCCGCCATGCCGCCTGCCAGATTCCACCGCGCCGCCGCCGCCCTCGCCGGATTCTGCCATGGCTGCCGCTGGAATCTAGGTTTTCCACCCAAAAACTTCCGGGAACCCCCGGGAGCACCCTAGTGCTCCAAAATTAGATCCGAAACATGTTTCGGAAACCACGAGACCCAAACTATACAATCCTTATAACAATTTGAATAAAACAACACATAAATGGGTTTCATGATTTTAAAACTAAAACTACCTACCTCACGGGAAAAACACTGACATTCTGGCTTAGATCCGCACTCAAAAGCTTCCGCTGCACGATCCTGGAGTGTTTGCCATCAGAATCTGAGTCTGACGGTACCTTATTTCTTCGATTCCAACCGTTCGTCGCTTGAAGATAAAGAGGAGGATATGATCCTCCTTCGTGCGTAACAAACAGGTGGGGAAGGGGTGAGTAATATTTGTTTTAATTTAATTAAAACAAATATCAGCTTAACACCCCGGTCCGATTAGCCTCCGACCCCGCGCCTAGCGCAGACAAAGCTTAGGGTGATCCTTGGGTAAACACGGTATTTTGAACGCAATGAATCACTCATCATTGTGATCTAAGACTCCATTCAGGAGTTATTCGAGCCGACGCCCATAAATAAACTTTTCCATTTATTTACGAAAACACCCCTGGTGGCTTTTCTCACAGCAGGCCCGCGACCGCAAAGTTTATACCCTGCCTAGGGTAAACGGCACACTCCGGACGCAACTGTGCCCTCAAATTCCCATTCTGAGCTACCATTTAGGAGATAACACACCCCCTCCATGTTCATAGTATAAAATATTTAATATTTTTATAAAATTAATTTTGGGCACACCAGGCCTCAGAATCGCACGCCGTCTTCGCGCCTAACTCTGGAATTATTCATATGAATATTCCAAAGTCTGATAGGGCCAAAACTTAAGTCGCTACAAATATATATTTATTTCACATCATTTAAATAATATAAACATTAAATCTCACAACAAAACACATAATCCCAAGAAAAGAAGGTTTAGTGTCATTGGGGACTAATTACACAGGAAACTTATTTTATAAAACATGAGAACATTTCTCTATCATCAAATCACACTAAACTCGCTTATTTTCTTCTCATAAGTTACACTCATCTTCATAACCTAGGGTATGGAAACATCATAAAGGGGTGAGATCATATTCCCATAAAAGGTAAACATAAGTGATAACAAACAAAGATCATAAGTGAGCATAAGATGAGCATATATGTATATCAGGATATATAAGAAAGTTATACCTAATAAAGCATAGATCTTAATGTTGAGTGGCTCATTAAACCACTTCATGTTATTATAATTAAAAAATATCATATCATGATTAATTATAATTTTCATATATTAGATAAGTATTGTATTTAGTTTGTTATTCTTTATATTATTTATAAATCTCAATACATTGATAACTTTCCTTGTTTTATTATCTTCAACATAAGTATTAATTATGTGTTATCTTTAGGTTGTTAACTTATATATTGATAAGATACACTATACTTTGATTCTTATATAATTTAGTTTGTCTTTAGTTTTTCATCTTATGTGTTTATTAAAGTATTATTAACTTTGATTAGATCATAATATTTATTTGCTTTAAATATATTTAAATTTCATGTTTTGTTTGGTCATAACTTTTTCTACAAGATTCATATAGTGTACCTAGGACAAATAAGTTTTTTGTGACCTTAAAATATCATTTTAAGTGTTTTTTTTATTACCATGTAGCCAATTTATGTAGCCAATTGTTCCATGCAATTGATTCACATAACCGATTCTCCCATATAGATGATTCAAGCAGCCAATTTTCCAGAATTGGTTACTTTTTGTACTTTGACCATAAATTAGGCTACATAACTTCAAATTGAGTGATTATTATTGAGTTGGAAATATAAAAAAATTATTTACATTTTATTAGAAGACATAAAATTCTAAATTTATTTTATAATGTACTAAATTAGGTTAGAAGTCATTTCATGTTTTTATTCTGAATTCTATAGTTTTCTAAAACTAAATTTCTACTATATTTTAATGATAGATTAAGATATATAAGTTTTGTTAAGGTTATTATTGATTCTATGGAAATATAATGAAATTATATAAATATAATTAAACTAGAGATAAAGATGATTCTATTTTTTTAAGGTCTGTTTTAGGTATAAAATTTGTTAAGTCAAGATGTTTTCAAATTTCTAGAATCAAATACATGATCAAGTCACCTACATAAATTTCTTATATAGATTCAGCTACATCAATTCACTTATGTGGTGAGATTTGGATATGTAGTGAAAACTGACTACATGAAAAATATCTATGTGAATTTTTCTATATGGTTCTATGAATTTCTATAGGATATTATAAAACCTATAAATATGCTCTATTTTATGCAATACTTTATATTTCAATTTAATTCAAGTTTATTATGGATATAATTAGTGTTTTTATTCTAAAATTACTTATTAATGATCTAGAATACATGTGAATAGATTTTAAGTTTTTTAATGATGAATTAAATTTTCTTCACATGTGATTAAGCGTGTATTGTTATTCACAATGAAATTTTGGAAATTTAAATATCCAAATTCAAATTGGATAAAATATAAAGGATCAATCTTGATTATTATCAGGAAGTATTCCAAGTATATTAATGATTTTTATTTACTATTATATTAATTTTTCTAACGAATTTCATTATGTAGTTTTTAATTATCTTACAAGATATCAAGGTTGAATTATAGGAATATTGTTTTTCATTTATAAAAGATTCACATGTGGAGTATAATATGGGAAATAGGTGTGGACAACTCTGAAGTAGTTCATTGAAGCTTTGTAAATGATTCTTGCTTTGAGAAAATAAAAGTTGCAATGATCTTTAGATTTTAAAGTTACCATGAACAAAGAAACTCTATTTATATAGAGTTGATAGAACCATTACAATATATAAAGGTTGGGGATATTATTGAACTATATAAGATCTCCATTTTTCGGTGATCAACTACTATTCTCAACAGGACTGAATTTTTTTGATCCTTTGCTGTTGGAGAGTTGATTGCTGCCTCAACTCTCAAATTGTGAAACATTTATCTGGTTATTTGTTTTTACTCCTTCTCATTATTCTTCTATGTGGATAATTATAAAGGTTTATAATACCCATTAAAAGTTAGAATTGGTTTGTGACTCCCAAATAAAAGTCAAAAATTGGGTTGTGCCTCCATGGGAAAAAGGTAGGCTATTTGGGTTGTGCCTCAAGGTAGAAAAAGGCAGGTCTGTTTGGGTTTAAGTCACTATGGAAAAAAATATTTGTAATTGTATTACAACTCCATGTGGGAAAAATTCATTGTAAGATTCCATTATATTGGTTATAATTTTTGTTTCCACTCTCAGTTCACGAGAGGGGTTAAGAGTGGAGTAGGATCATTTAGATCTGAACCACTATAAAAGTATATTGTGTTATTTTTATTTTATTTACACTACACTTACATTAATAATTACAATATAACCTTTAAATTAATTACATTTAATTATTTTTCATAAAAGGGCCATTTTATCCCCCTCTTGGATATATTTTCATCTTAACTCTAGACCAACAATTGGTATTAGAGGTTATCCCCTAGATTTATTTTTAATTCGTGATAACCACTTCCCAACTTAACCATAAAGGGGAAAAATCTTATTTAATATGGTAGGAACTAGTTAAAATGATAGATGAATACCTTAAAAACACCTCATTTTAATGGTAATGATTATGGATATTGGGAATCCAAAATGGAATATTTTTTGCAGCAACTTAGTATTGAACATTGTAAAATCATGATAAATCCATCCAAGCTGCCTGAAGGTGAACTTGAATCATTAGTTGGAAATGATATGGTAAAATATGTTTTGAATTATAATGTGATGAATATTTTATATTATGAAATATCTAGGAGTGTTTATATTCATGTTTCAACATGTAAAACTATACATGAAATCTGTAAAATTATACAAGTTACATATATTGGCTCTAATAATCTTATTAGAACTAATTTGGGCATGTTAAGAGAATAATATCAATAATTTAAGATGGGTGATGATGAAACTGTTAATAAAATGTTTCATAGATTTACCATTATAGTAAATGGTATGAGTTCTTTAGGAAAGAGTATTTAAAATCATGTTATTGTTGAAAGAGTACTTAGATAACTTCCTAATAAGTGGCATGCTAAAAGGTATCTATTTATGAAATTAAGAATTTTAAGGAATATAATATTGATGAGATTATCATATATCTATTAAAATATGAGTTAGAACTGAAAAATCTTATTGAAGAAGATAATTAAAAGAAAAATGGAATTTCTTTTAAATCAAATATATCTACTTAATCTTATGATTCTAAGTTAGTGATATGAATGATATAGCCTATGTTATCAAAGGTGGATATATAAGAAAGAAAGGCTACTCAAGGAGACCTCAAAAATTCTATCCTAAGGATGATCACAAGGGGAATAATAAAGGTAATTTCATTTCTAATGATTCTCAATATGTAATTTGTTATGAGTGTAGTAAAATGGGGCACATCAAGACAGATTTCCCAAGATTAAATAAGAAAAAGTATAAGATAAATTAATACAAGAAAAAAAAGAATGCAATGGATTCCGAATGGAGTTATACTAAAGATTCAAGTATGATTAAAGAATATGGTTCTAAAAAGGATGTTTAAAACTCGTTCTTAATGGATTAATCAAATCATGTAAGTGATTATAATTATTATTCTTATTTTAAATATAAATATAAAAATACTACTATTGAGGAATTGATTAAATAATTTTATGGACTTGAACATAAAGTTGAAAAAGGAATTGGATTATACAAGAATATTAAGATATAATATAAGGATGTTCTTATAGAGAGTGAAAATCTATATAAATCCATCTAGGATGAAAACAATTATTCTCATTTAGTTATGTAAATTACATAAGAAAATATTAAAAATACACTTACTAAAAATGATAAATTAAAGAGAGAGGATGATTTTATGTTTAAGTGTCATGAAGTTGAAATAAGGAATTTTGATATTGTTCTTAAGGATAATGAACATATCAAAAGTGAAGTTGAAACCTTAAATTAAAGTATGTAAATTTTTGTTCAAGGAAAAGAAAAATTTGATAAAATGAAGAGTTTTAATAAAATGATCAAAAGTAGATCCAATATTGGTTATGATAATAATTTACCTAAAATGTACAAGACTTTATTTTTTAATTTTTTTAATGGAAGTGTATCTACTACTACTTGTTTTCAATGTCACATGAAGGGTCATTATGCTAATGACTATTCCTTGAGATTTCCATAATATCTTGAACATAATAAAGATTTCATTTATAAATATTTATCTTTTAGATTACCTATAAACAAATTTTTTAATTCAGTTTGGATTCCAAAAAATTCATATACTAATCATATTGGACCCAAATTTTCATGGGTACTGAAATTATATTAAATTTATTTTTATAAGAAATATGTCTTGGGAGCATAAAAAAGGATATTTGGTATATGGAAATTGGATGATCAAGTCACATGAATGGTGAAATTTCTAACTTTCTATCATTCAATCAGTGTGATGGAGGTAATGTTACCTTTATAAATAATTCTAATGGAAAGGTAAAAGGCTTTAGTGAGGTTGGAATTTAAAATTATGATATTATTTATAAAGTCTTATTTATTTAAGGTTTGAAACATAATTTAATAATAATTATCATCTATGTGATGATAGAATTTTTGTTAAATTTCAAAATGATAAATGTTGTGTTTTTTAGGATAAATCTATTTTGTTTTATGAAAATAAAAAATAACAAATTTATTCAATTAATTTTACCAAATTAAATGATAAAAATATAAAATGTTTTAATTATATAAAATTTGATAACATTTTGTGGAATACAAGGTTTGGACATAATAATTTGAGGTTTATTCACAAGATGTCTAAGAACCAAACTATTATGCAGTTACCAAAAATTAAAGAGGACAACACCTTTATATGTAATTCTTATTTGAAAGGTAAATAACACAAAAGTAGTTTAAAATTAGTTAAATAAGTACAAACTATAATACCTATTGATATCATTCATTTAGATTTATTTGTTCCTATTAAACTTTCTATTTTGAGGCTTAAAAGATATTGTTGTGTTATTATTGATTATATTACAAGATATATAAGGGTTTACATTCAATCTTAAATTAGAAACTTTATCTAAATTTACCATTTTTTTAAAATTTTTTCAAAATGTTAAAGGAATCTTAATTAATTCAATTAGAAGTGATCATGGTGGTGAATTAAAAAAATCTTTAATTTATCTAGTTTTGTGAAGAAAATGGGTATTTTCATAAATTTTCATCCCCTAGAACACCACAAAAAATTATGTAGTTGAAAATAAAAATAAAACACTTTAAGAAATTGATAGGTCCATGAAAAATGAGTTTAACTTACCTAAATATTTATAGAAATAAGTTGTGAATACTTCTTATTATGTTACTAATAGAATTATTTTAAGACCTTTACTGAAAAATACACTAATGATATTTGGAAGGGAATAAAACCTAAAATTAGATATTTTAGAGTGTTTGGGTGTAAAGTTTTTATTCTTAATACTAATGATATTTTTGATAAATTTGAATCAAAATATAATGAAGGAATTTTCTTAGGATATTCAAATAATAGTAATGCATATAGAGTATACAATAAAATAACTATGGTTGTTTAAGAATCAATTCATATTAAATTTGATGAAAAATATCTAAATAAGAGATATGATGAAATTGATAAACTTGAGGAATAATTTAGAGACTTTAATTTTGAATAAGTTCTTCAAGATAAATATTCAGACATTATGGGGGAGAATATTTATTCTCAATCTGAACCTATTCATGAAAAATCTTGTAACACTCATAGAGATCATCCCATATATAATGTGATTGGTAATGTTGAATCAAATTTTCAAACTAGAAAATATGTATTGAATTTTTCTGATTATCATGCTTTTATTTCTAATTTTGTACCAAGTAATATTGATGAGGCTATAGATGATGCTAAATGGATATTATATATGAAAAATTAATTGAATAATTTTATAAGGAATAGTGTGTGGACTTTAGTTATTCAACCAAATGATTCTCATATTATTGGAAAAAATTGGATATTTATAAATAAACTTAATGAATCTATAAAAATAGTTATGAATAAAGCCAAATTAGTTGCTCAGGGAAATTCTCAAGAGGAAGGCATTTATTTTGAAGAATATTTTGTGCCTATTTCTTGGTTAGAATCAATCAAGATATTATTTCCCTATGATGATTTTCATGGTTTTAAATTATTTAAAATGGATTCCAAAACCTCTTTTCTAAATGGATATATTTCTGAAGAAGTTCATGTTAGATAGTCCCTAGTTTTGAAAATAAAAATTATCCTGATCATGTTTTAAAACTATCTTAGGTTTTTTATGGTTCGAAACAAGAACATAAAGATTGGTACGAAAGGTTAACTAATTTTCTTCTGAAAATATTTTTGAGAAGGGAAAAGTTGATCCTACATTTTTTATTAAGAAAAGTTCTAGTGATATTTTAATTATGAAAATGTATATTGATTATATCATTTTTGTATCTTCAAATTAAAATAATTGTAATGATTTTTTAGAATTTATGACTTATGAATTTGATATTAGTATGATAGGTGAATTTAAATTATTACTTAGATCAAAAATATTTCAAAGAGATCATGGTATCTTTCTTAATAAATCTAAATATTCTAAATAATTAGTTAATATATTTGGTTTATATTCTTGTAAAAGTGTAAATACTCCCATGGGTACTACTTACAAATTAGATTTAGATAAATCTAGAAAATCTGTTGATGTTAAAACCTATATAGAAATGATTTTAATTCTATTATATTTAACTTTTATAGGCCTGATTTAATATTTTTAGCTTTCATGTGTGCTAGATATTAAAGTGACTCTAAAAAAGTAATATAAAATATGTTAAAATGATTATTAAATATGTTAAATGATCTTTAAATCTAGGTTTATTTTACCCTCAAAAAACTAATTTTGATTCTTATTTTGAGAGATTCAAGTTAGATAGGAAGATCCTTCAAGTATATTCCATTTTCTTAGTAAATATTTAGCTTCATTGGAATTAAAGAAACAAAATTCTGCTTCTTTTTCAACTACCAAATCTGAATATATTGCTGTTGCAACTTGCTTTACTCAATCTTAATAGATTAAGAAAATACTTTATGATTTTGGTTTTATTTTTGATAATATTACTATCTTTTGTGAAAATATTCTATTATATCTATTTCTAAAAATCTCTTACAAAACTCTAGGACTAAACATATTGATGTCAAGTTTCATCTTCCTATAGATCATATACAAAAAGGAAATATATGTATGGAATTTATTTCTATAGAATATAAAATAGTTGATATATTTAACAATCCATTATACTTTAAAAAGTTTGATAAAATCAAGTTTTAACTTGTTATTATTTATATTTAAACTTACTTTTATATGGAACTAATTTAGGGGGAGTTTGAGTATGTTTATATACTAAAATTTTAAGATTTACTTGAAATATGTGAAATTTGGAATCAGTTTTTAGATAAATATTTATTAATTTATGTACATATTTTTTTAATTATATTACAATTTTAAGACTTCTAATATATACTATATGATTCTAAATTACTATTTAAACTTTTATTTTTCATAAAATGACAATTTATTAAGGGGTTTTCATTATTTTTCACAAACTTTTAAAATTATGCCCGATGTATCATGGATCCTTATCACATATTTTAGAAAATGGAAGGATTTATTGTGGTTTCTTGAAATATGTATTTATAAAAGGTTGAGAAAATTTTATATTTTATTAACATTCATTTTAAAGGGTGATTTTTTCCTTTTACACCATGTATGTATGTTTTGAAAGTTTATCTTTTTGATAATTTTAAAAAGGGGGATAAATTTTTGAAATTATATGTAGAGACCCTATTTTTTCCTTTTAGGATTTTGAAATATTTATATATATATATTTAGATCAAGGTATTGAGATGACATGTGATTCCAAGGACTAGTGTACCTGTAATTGATTTTATAAAAATAGTAAATATATTTTATATTAAAAGTGCACAATTTATTAAAGAAAATGAGATAAATCTTAAATGGAATCTCAGATTAGAAATCTAAGACCACATTTGAGTCTTAAATGTGTGGTTTACCCTATGTGTAACCTAAAATTGGTTGGCGTGGTGCATTTAGATAAATGCAACTATTTGTGGGTTCATTTAAATTAATTAATTAATTAATTTAATTATTTAATTTAAATGACATTAATCAGATTATTCTATAAATATGACGTTATAGAAAGGTCTCCAGGGTTATCCGCATAACCCTAGGATCTTTGAGATGTTTTCCATCCAACTATTGTTGGATAATCAAGATTCAACGTTGATGAAACTCTGTATCCAAAAAGATAGACGTGCAACGAACACAATGACTCCTCTTCTTCATTATTGAGCACATTCTTCATTGACAGATGATAAAAATACAGGTATGGCTTTTAATTTTTTTTATTTTATCCTATTTATTACATGTTTGAGCATGATCATACTAATTCTTTGATCCACGTTCAAATTGAACCATTGCATGCGCCTATGTAATGACATTAAATTGTTTATTCCATTTTTCTCACCTCAGATATCCCAGTTTGTGTTCATTGGACAAGAATTATTGGAAATGATTGTTAAAAATTTGTTTTTATGCATTTATCCAAATAATTATTCTATTTAGTTATTGTGGGACCATGGGGTCACGATTCGACATTTCCAGGTGGGACCGAGCCCGATCAGACCCCCAGATTCCGGACAGTTTCATGTTCGATGAATGGATCAACGATCAAGGACAAATTTGGAAATATTTTTGGGTTGCGGGTGAATGATTTGTTGAACCAATATCCAAATAGAATATGGTGGAAGTGGGAGACATGTTCAAGTCATACAAAAAACCCAAATATGAGTTGTAAATACATTTTACGGCTAACAGATGGATGGAAACAGTGGTCCAAGGCTTCCCCTTTGATTTTGGGAAAGGAAGGGGCATGGATCGATGTGGTGGAGGCAGATCTGAAACACTGGAGAAGATTTTAAAATTATGTGAAAAACCCAACTAAATGTTGTGTAGTTCCCCTTTGTCCATGACACTAGGGTTTTGAGAAAGTTAAGGATGACATGCGGTGTGACTGGGCCACACGCCGTGTATCTCTTCCCAGGTAGACAAGCCATGTGGAGGAACACATGGGAATGAACTCATGTGGGAAGACATGACTAGGCACATGTCATGTACCTATGTACATGAACATGACTGGGGACACGGTTAGAACCCCGTGCGGAAGTACATTCCATGTGCCGAATTATACTGACACAGTCAGATTTATATGGACATGACCAAGAGCATGGGTAAGACCCTGGGTGGATGAGGCACACTGTGTAGTCTACCTACATGATGTATAGTGATACATGGTTAGTGAGACATGTACCATTAGGTACATGACTAGGAATAGTAGTGGGACCACATTCCATGTGGGTCCCCTTACACACTGTGTACCCCATTCCTCCTTTTTGAGGAACCTTCATTTTCTCATATCTCCTTCGTTTAGACTCAAATTTTGGACTGTGAGTAGCCTATCCTGAGTGTTTTTCCACATAGAACATGATGGTGGACTCAAAATTTTATTTTTAGATACAATATTATATTTTATAGGTGTGATGATTCCATAAGTGATGTTCGATGATGGTGATGATTGGGTAGGATCACCAGAGGATTCTAGAGTGGAACCCTCATACTGAGATAAGGAATGGGTCCTGTACTTATATAAAAGGTGGAAACCTTTAGTTTGGTTGGGAATGTTTCCTCTATCTACTATTGGAGTGTAAACTTCTAGTTGGACTAAGAATGGGTCCTCTACCAACTGCTATAATAACACCCTCTTATTGGGATAGGGAATGGGTCCTCTACCTATCCACCAAGTGGTACCCTCCTATGGAGTTAAGGTATGGGTCCTCGACTATGAGAGTGGCACCCTTCTTCTGGGTAGGGCATGGGTCCTCTATCTTCTTTTCAAGTGGCACCCTCCAGTGGTATCAAGGCATTGGTCCTCAACTACTAGAGTGGAACCCTCCAACTGGGCTGAACATGGGTCCTCTACCGATCATTAGAGTGGCACCCTCAATATGGGATGATCATGGGTCCTTTATTGATTACTTGAGTGACACCCTCCTACTGGGATAGGGCATGAGTCCTCTAGCTATCTATTGAGTGGAACCCTCTTGTTGTACCATGGCATGATTCCTCTATCTAGAGACTGTACCCATCAATTGTTCAACACAATGTTGTTGTATGGATTTACTTGGATGTTTCTACTGGACAGACATGCAAGATGCTATGCATCATTTATGGACTATTTGGAAATGTTTCCACTCTTTTCCTGGGCTGGGCTATGAGATGGAGATCCCCCTTCTTTCTTATTTAGGTTTCTTTGGTTTGAGCATATATATCTTTATCCATATTGTTAGATTATGTTTACTCTCTTGATTTGGGTTGATATGTCTAGTGTCTATTCCTATCATGTCTCTTACTACTCTCCTTCAGCTTTCAGGGAATCCTACTAGGTATGTATATACTCACCCCTGCATGATCTTTTCCCACATGTGTCATGTCTTATGAAGATGAAATATAGGTTTATAGTGACTACAAAGAAGCATATGGATATCTAGTGCATTGAACTGCATATGGTGGTTAGATCTTAGAGATCAAGAGCTATGATCTCTCAAAATTTTACTTTTATAGTTATTTTAGGTTGGTAAATCTATTAATTTGGGTGTGTATTTTCCGCCTTTATTTTCTAGTTTACACTGCAATACTCTTTGTATTCCCTATAGGTTTTGTATGCATGGATATTAATATAAATGTTTCATATTTTCTCTTTATTCCTCTACAATTATTCATTTATATGGTTGGGTGTGTCTATACAGGAACATTAGGAAAAGACCTCCCATATTAGATATGCCTTTCAATGCTTGTCACCAGCCCCTAGCCCATAGTGGCAGGCTTGGGGTAGTTGTAACTCAAGCCCCGTTGGGTCGGGTTGTGATATATTGTAATTATAGGTAGTTTGATCCTTGAGATGATGTTTAGAGTATTCCCCTAATGAGGATTTTATTTGTATTTAGGGAAAAAATATCAAAGTGTTTCGAGTGTATATTTCAGGCCATGGAATCTGGTGTTGGTGTAGTAGTCCACATATCCATTCACTTGGACCTTGAATACCTTATTTTAACTCGGAATATCTATTCATTGGTTGTAGGGATCAATGGTACATGAATCATATAGGATTGAGTCTTTTGACCATCCTTCTTGAGTTATCTCCGCATTTTATATATATTATCATTTGACTATGGCACGTCTAGATTAAACTTTTAGGATGCCTCCATGACAAAAACCAGCCAGGTTACTAGTCTTGGATCATGATGATGATCTGATAAGTGATGAGACCTTATTTTAGGGTTCATCTTGCAAGATCTTTTCTCTAGGTGGAAAGGTTGAAGAACCCCTACCTATTGAGAAACATATCATACCAGAAGAATAGGTTGAGGATGTATACTAGTTTAGTGCTCTCTAAAAGTTCCAGTGCCAGAGGCCACTAAGGTTATGTAGTGATACAAATCTCTAGGAAAAAGGATTGGATATATTTAGTGGTTTATGTTTTTATAATTATCTGTACACTGATGGATCAGGTGGTTTCACTGGTATCTAGTATTTTCCACAGAGTAGTTGGGTACTAGTGGAGTCTTGTTACACAGATACATGATGAGTCGACACTCTAATGGACTGACTTACAACAAATGTTTTATGAGGAGTACTACCCATCCTATTTTCACTATATTTAGATTTAGGAGCATCTGGAGCTGTAGCAGGGAGGGATGGTAGTGGCTGAGTATGCAGCGGGGTTCATAGACCTTTTGCGGTACTCTCTTGATATGATATAGGATGGATACTTCTAATCACAAAAGTTTGAATAGGGACTCCACATGGATATACATGCAAGTGTGGTACCTTGTGCATTCTCACCTATGTTGGGGTGTTGGAGTGGGTGATAGTGATAAAGAGATTCCTATGATAGGGATTTCAGATATCTGGAGGTGGAAGTGAGCGTCATAGGGATAAGTAATTTGCAACATCTAGTAGGAACCGGTCGGTAGGATCTTAGAACATGAGGTCCTCTTAGGATCAGGCTCAAGCATGATATCAGAGACAACATAAAGAAATAGGGAAGACCATAGAGGGGCAGTGCTATGCATGTGATGGGAGAGGTCATATGGCGCATTACTGCCCAACCCGACATGCTGAGGAGTGCAGGAAGATAGCTAATAGACCACTAATAAAGAGGAAACTCCATGATTAGGGATCACCCATGAAAGGGTAGGGTGACTCCTAGGGAGGTGGAGCTGGAATATGATAAAGTGGAGCTCTAGGAGGAGGAGTTGTGGGTGGTTTATGATACTATGAGATCCTTCCACCACCACCATCAGGTGACCCATGTCAGGCTTAGTGAGATGGCGGTTAGGGCCACTGACAGATGCAGAATATGGTGCCATATAACCCAATGACACACAATATGATTAAACATATGATATGTGTTTATTATACTCTTACATAAGTATTAGTAGACACAAGAGTGAGTCATTACTTAATCTATTTACTC
Organism: Viscum album; assembly: GCA_963277665.1. Classification (NCBI taxonomy): domain Eukaryota; kingdom Viridiplantae; phylum Streptophyta; class Magnoliopsida; order Santalales; family Viscaceae; genus Viscum; species Viscum album. Next base: position 984,114,845 of record OY728157.1, read on the forward strand.
TTTTTGTAAAATATAAAGCTCCCAGTTGAGGTTTTATCCCAACAACTTTTCCCTGAGGATTCTATGGGGAACTCTTATTTGATATCTTTTATCTTCTCGTAGTGAAAGATATCACTTGCTGGAGATAGGCTATTGTGGGACATTTTGGTCATCATTATGGAATGATATGACATCATCTTGGGTATGGATTGGTTGTCTATGGTCCAAGCACAGATTGACTATCATTATAGATGATTCATATTCCTTCGTACTGATGGGATGAGATTATCCTTTGTGTGTGAGAGAGATCTCATGGTGGGAAAAATGGGTTTTGCGAGTAGGAGGGTGAAACCCATCACCCATATGTTGGAGAGTACATATCTTGGTGCATTAGGCTCTTTAGGCATCTGGATTCCATCAGTCATGGATTATTTTATGGATGTCTTCCCTGAGGATGTTCTAGGACTACCTCCGAGGTGAGATATGAAGTTTTGTATCAACTTTCATCCCAACACCACTTCGATATCTTATAAGGAATATTGTATGGCCCCCACCAAGCTACAAGAGTTGTAGTTGCAGTTGGAGGACCTTCAATAGAAGGGTTTTATCAGATCCAATGTGTCCCTTAGGTAGCTCTAATGTTGTTTGTAAAAAAGGTGGATGATATCTTGTGGATTTGTGTGGATTATCATTTCATAAACTAGGTCATGATAAAGAAAAAAGCACCCCTTACTGAGTATTAATAAACTCCTTGACCAGTTGTGATTTGTGAGGCAGTTCTCAAAGATCAATATCATGTTTGACTACCATCATTTGAGAGTTTGTGAGGCTGATATTCTGAAGCTGGCATTCCGATGTCTCTATAAACACTATGAGTTCTTGGTGATTCACTTAAGTGTGATGAATTTCCCTCACATGCTTATAACTTTAATGGATTGTATCTTCTATCCATACTTGGACCAGTTTGTTGTTTCCTTTGTTGACAACTTACTCATATACTCCACATTATAGGAGGAGAATGTAGGCCACTTGAGGATTGTCCTATATTTTATTCAGGAGAACGAGCTTTATGATAAGCTGTCGAAGTTCCAGTTATGAATCCATGAGGTTCAATTTCTAGGTAATGTCATTTATAATCATGGTTTAGTTGTGTACCCAATGAATATTGATGTAGTTCTTGCATGGGATCCACCGAAGAGAATTTCATAGGTGTAGAGTTTTTTTTGGATTAATGGGGTACTATTGGAGGTTTGTGGAAGAATTATACAGGATTGAATCCCATTTGACCACCTTGAAGTGGAAAGGTAAACTATTTACATGAACTAAGTAGTTCCATAGGGCCTTCAAGGAGTTGAGGCTGAGGTTAATGAGTACTCCTATTTTGAGACTACTGGAGGAGGGCATGGACTACATAGTGTATTGCAATGCCTCAGGAGCTAGGCTTAACATCATGTTATACAAATATAGGTAGTTATCACATATGGTTAAAGGTATTTGATAACCCACAAGAAAAACTACATGACTCATGACCTAGAGATTCCAAAAGTAGTATTCTCTTTGAGGATATGGAGGCACTATCTTTTGGGAGAGTGCTTCATGGTTTACTCATATCATTAGAGTGTCAGGCATGTCTTCACATAGTGATACTCAAACCTGTGATAGAGGTGTTGGTTGGAGTTTCTATAGGACTATGACTTTGAGTTAGTCTATACTCATGGGAAGGGAAACATAGTATCATATTACATTAGTAACAAGTCCTATTATCATTTAGTACATGAGGTTTCTGGTAAGTTGATTTCCTTGCAGCTAACCCTGGTTAAGCAGGAGGGTGAAACTTTTCTTCAATCGATGGAATTGACTCCTCCACTCTTCCAGTATGTGAGAGAATCCTAGTTAGTAGATATATACTATGGGGTCTTGAGTGACTAGATATCCTCATTAGATTCACCTAATGAATTTTATAGAGGGAATAATTTCATCCTTTTCCATGGATGGATGGTGGTCCCTATCATGATGTGGAAGGAGGGGATATTATAGTTCCACACAACTCATTTGGATATACTTCTTGGTATGGGGAAGATGTAAAGTGACCTTCAGCAGTAGTTTTTGTGGTCCAACATGAGATAGAACTTGGTTAAGTTCATCTGATGGCACCTCAACTGTTAGTAGGTGAAGGATGAGCACTAGGTTTTAATAGGTTTTTTATAGCCCCTTGCTATCCTAGAGTGGAAATGGGATGACATATCTATGGAATTTATGATAAAGATTCCATGAATAGTGATAGTCCATAATTCCATATGAGTGATAGTTGATCGACTCATGAAGTCGGCGCACTTAATTTCTATCAGGGATCAGATTTCGATGGAGGGTTTGGGGAAGATGTATATACATGATATTTTTATTCTTCATGGGGTTCCCTTGACTATTGTCTCCAATCTTCATGTGCGGTTAACATCACAATTGTAGATAATCATGTAGGAGGAATTCAGGACTTAGATGAGGACAATTACAACCTTTCACCCCCAGTCAGATTGGAAGACTGAATGTGCTATCTTAGTGTTGGAGGATATTCTAAGGTCTTACATGTTAGACTTTGGTAAGATTTGGGAGTATCACTTTCCACTAGTAGAATTTTCATAAAACAATAGCTACCACTCTACTATCGAGATGACATATTTTGAGGCCCTATACAAGAGACCCTATAGGCCACCCTTGGGATGGAAGAAGATTAGTGAGGCATACCTTACGGGTCTAGAGATGGTGTAGGTGATGATGAAGAAGGTCTAGGTCATCCATGAGAAAATTAGGAGAGTATAGAGAAGGTATAAATCTTATTTAGATCAATGTCATAGGCCCTTGGAGTTCAAGTAGGGATACCATATTTTCCTGAGAGTATCCCCATGATGAGGATTTCAGAGATTTGACTGGGGAGGCAAGCTATCCCTAAGGTTCATTGGGACATTTGAGAGGACCCTTTGTGGAAATACTATCCCCCTAGTTTGTGTGATGTTCCAACATGGGAGTATGCATGAGAGAACTTAGGAGAAAGAGATCCAGATGTGGTCTCAATATCCCAAGTTTTTTGTTTAGTTTTTTTCTTTTCAATGATGAAAATATTATAGGAGGAAATTATGTATAGTTCCCATTTTTTCCTTGTAATACTTTGAAATATTTATAGATACATTTTCAGAGCCATATGCTAAGACGACATGTGATTTTGAGACTCGATGCGATCAGAATTAATTTTATAAAAATACTAAATATATTTTATATTATTAGTGTGAAATTTATTAAAGAAAATGGGATAAATCTCAAATGTAATTTTAGATCAAGAATATGAGACCACAATTGAGTCTAGAACGTGAGATTTACCTTAGGCATGACCTAAAATTGGTTGGTGTGGGGGAATTTGGATAAAAGTGACTATTGGCGGGTGTGTTTAAATTAAATTAATTAATTAATATAATTGTTTAATTTAAATGACCTAAATCAGATTAATCTATAAATATACTGTAATGGTTGGGTCTCCATGGTTAACCACATAAACCTAGGACAGTTTAGAGGTTCTCCTTCCACCTCTCATTGGAGAATCAAGATCTGACATTGATGAAACTCCAGATCCAAGTTAACCGACATGAAATGAATGGAATGACTCATCTTATTCATTGGAGAGGGAATTCTTCATCAACATACAATCCAAATCCCGGTAGGAATTATCAATTTTTGGATTCTAACCCTATTTATTAAATTTTTGAGCATGATCATACTGATTCTTTAATCTGCATTCAAATTCAACCACTGCATGTGCCTATGAAATGACATTAAATTGTTTATTCATTTTTTCTAACCTTGGATATCCCCATTTGTGTTCATTGGAAAATAATTCTTGAAAATGATTGTTGAACCTTTTATTTTATGCCTTTATCCCAATAATTCTTCATGTTAGTCATCATGGGACCACATGGTCATGATTCGACATTGCTGAGTGGGACTGAGCTTGAACAGACCCCAAATTTGTGATGGTTTCACATGAGATGAATGGATCAATGATTAAGAAAAAATTTGGAAAGTTTTTTAGGTTTTGGGCGAATTATTTGTCAAACCAAGATCTAAATTGGAGATGGTGGAATTGGGATACATGTACGAGGTATATGAAAAACCCATAGATGAGTTGGAAATCCATTTTCCAGCCAATGGATGGTCACAAACAGTGTTCAAAGGATTACCTTTTGATTTTGGGTGATCATTAGGCATGGATCGATATAGAGGAGGAAGATTCAGAATTCCATAGAAGATTTAGAAATTCTAAAAAAAACTGACTACATGCCATGTAGTTTGAAGAACACACACCGTGTAGTGCCCCTTTGGTTTCATCTATAGGGTTTTGAGAAATTTGAGTATGACATTCCATGTGATTGGGCCACACGCTGTGTATCCCTTCCCAGGTAGACAAGCCATGTAGAAGAGTACATGGGTGGACCTTGTGTGGAAAGACATGACCAAGAACATTTATATACCTATATATATGGACACAGATAGGTACATGGGAGGAACCCCACATGGAAATCCATTTCATGTGATGAAGTACATAGACACATACATATTTACACAGATATGACTAAGAGCACTGGCAGGACCTTGGGCAGCTAAGGATCATTGTGTAGTCCACCTACACACCATGTAGTGCTATATGGTTAATGAAATGTGTACTATTAAGTACATGTATAAGAATAGAAGTGGGACCACACACCATGTGGGTCCCCTTACATTCCATGTACCCCTTCTTCCTTTTTGAGGAACCTTCATTCTCTCATATCTCCTTCATTTTGACTTGGATTTTGGCCCAAGATTAGCCTATTTTGAGTGTTTTTCTATGTAGAAAATGATGTCGGACTTTGAAGTAGATTTTGAGATATGATTCAATATTTTATGGGTATGATGATTATTTAGGAGATTCTCAATGACAGCGGTGATCGTGAAGGATCACCAGAGGCTTCTAGAGTGGCACCCTTATACTGGGATAGGGTATGGGTCCTCTACCTATCTATAAAGTGAAACCCTCCAACTAGGTTGGGAATGAGTCCACTATCTACTATTAGAGTTTCACACTCCATCTGGGATAGGCATGATTCCTCTACCAACTATCAGAGTGAAAACCTCCTATTGAGATAAGTCATGAGTCCTCTACTTATCCACCAAGTGGAACCCTCCTACGAAGTTAGGGTAGGAGTCCTTTACTATGAGAGTGGAATCCTCCTAATAGGTAGGGAATGGGTCCTCTATATAATATATGAGTGGAACCCTCATCTGGTATTAGGAAATGGGTCCTCAACTACTAGAGTGGAACCCTCTAATTAGGCTGTGCATGGGTCCTCTACCGACCATCAGAGTGGCACCCTTCAAATGGGTTGGGCGTGGGTCCTATATTGATTACTTGAGTGGAACCATCTTGTTGGGACACAACATGGGTCCTCTTTCTATATACTGATTCACACCCTCCTATTATACTTGGGAATAGGTCCTCTATCTAGCGATTATTCCCCTCGACTATGCGGAACAATGGAGAGGTGTGGATGGACTTGAATTTTTCTACTAGATAGATGCATGAGATGCTATAAATCATTGATGTACATTTTGGAACTGTTGGAACTCTTTTCCTGGGTCGGGCTTTGAGATGGAGATCCCCATTTCTCTCTCATTTGGGTTTCTTTAGTCTGAGCATACATACATACATACATACATACATATATATATATTTATCCATGTTGTTGGATCATGTTTACTCTCTTTATTTGGGTTGATATATCTAATGTCTATTCCTATCATTTCTTCTGACCCCCCTTCAACTTTCAAGGCATCCTACTAGGTATACATATACTCACCCTTACACGGGCTTTGCCTGCACGTGTCATGTATTATGCATACGATAGATAGGTTGACGATGACTACAAAGGATCATAGGGATACCTGGTGTATTGAACCATATATGGTGGTAGTAGCTTGGAGATCAGAAGTTGGATCTCTTAGTATTTTACTTTTACAGTTTTTTTAGGTTGAGACATCTATCTAGTTGGCCATGTATTTTTCCCATTTACTTTCTAGTTTACACTACAATACTCTTTGTATTCTCTAAAGGTTTCACATGCATGGTAATTACTCTGAATAATTGAAAATTAAATTTTTATTATTTCAAGACACTTTTAAGGAGAAAAGTGAGAAACCAAAAAATCAACCACAAAATTTTCATGAACCAAAATAAATAGTTGAACCATTGAAATCAAGATTGAGCCTATTTAAGAATTATCCATAAATAATTTCCATTTGAGAGCACTTACCTCTATATCTGGGTCATCCTTGAGATGATATTTGAACTAATAGGCCATCTTGTACCATGTTTGAATGTATTCATATGCATTTATCTTCCTTTAATTGAATCCTATAATTATGATGAGATCCTTCTTATTGATCTATTTTCACTTCTCTTTATTGGTTTCCACTTGTAACAACATTTCATACATTTGGTATGCAACCTCTATAGGGTCCTTAATCTCAAAGGCTTCATCAAGAATTTCTTCCTCTGAGCGGATGATAAGCCCCCATGTTGTCCCCTTATATTCAACCTCCTTATTTTTCTCATGATGACGATCATATAACCTATAATTGTTCTCAAGATCTGGCACCACCGATTCTCCCTGCCACCGATTAGGTACTCCCAACACACTATATGTGAGTTCTTTATCCTTATAAGATCCACTATCAGGTTCCTAATATTTTGAATTGGATACAAAATCTATATCCATTTTCCTTGAATTCATGAAAGATATTGTCTTCATGGGTTTGGGAAGATGATAATAATATTTTCTCCCTTTTTCTTTCTTCCCCTTGACTAGAATGCAGCTCCCTAAGTACCTGTTTCCCTTCCCCCTTCCTCCTCCTTAGGCTATGAAGCCCCATATCATGGAATCCTTCATCACTGTCACTTGAAATCATTTCATAAACCTTATCACTAGATTCATCTCCAAGAAGTCCTTTACCCTAATTGGAATTAACAATATAAACCAACTCACATTGGTATGAAATTAGACCTCCCAGACCTTCAAAGTGACTAATTAGGTTTAAAATAGACAAGGATCTTCCTGTACCGAGTCCCTTAAAAATATATAGCTAGACCTTAGTACCTTGCATATAATTATCCCATCCCTTAAAATCCATTAAACCTCCTTAGTTTGTCAATGGAACCACCACTTTCAGAGTATTTCTAGTTCCAGCTCTCACAACCCCACATAAGAGTCAACATTCACATAAATGGGGTTGGTTCCAGGAAAAGTGTAGTACTCACATCCTCAATTCCCATTAGCCTCGAAGGGTCTTGCACTACTGTCTTGGGGTCAAGAATGTTTTCTATAAAATGGTTGAAGATGTCATCCACCTTCAAATCATCCTGCTTGTGTCTTGAGTCTTTCTGGAAGGAATTGGCCAGAACAGGATCATGAACCACCTTGTACGCAACTGTACCAATAACCTTCTAAATCACAGATAGTTTTTGAGATGTTGAAGTAGGTTCCCTGAGTCTATATTTACTGCCTATATGACAAGTCTGAGGGAGATGACCCATGCATTTATAGGAAATACAGTAATCTTTCCAAGATTCAAACACAAAAGGATGTTTGCAATGAAACTATTTCGCAACTTGGATCGAAATACACTTCACTAGATTATTAGATAAAACTACTTCAACACATATGCAAGGAGAAATAAGATGAAAAAAATTATTTTTCTCTTCTGTCTGAGTAAAGGAACCAAACAACTAGATTTCCAAGCATCCAAATAATAGAAGGATTTTGGAAGGGAAGCAGAACTTCAGGGAAATGTAACCATAATTTTGTAGCAGGATCATCATTTTTCATATTAAATTCATATGAAAAAAAGAAATAAATGGATTCCATTTTAGGAATTTAGAGTATTGGACTAAGCATGAATAAAATCCTCTGATAAAACAAATCAGATCATTAAATACCACTTATTGCGAAGAACCACAATCTCATGTCCCTAAAAACCCAAGAACTGTTAATGAACTTGTCAAAGGTCACTACCAAAGGATTATGAGACCTAAAAAAGCCACCAAATTCAGATATATAAGGTTTGAAGATTCTGAGAACTATGAGGATGAAAGTGAGAGCATAAGCGAGCCATCAAAAAGGAATGGAACCATCAAAAAAATTGAGATTGATAGAAAAAGTGAAAGAGGAGTTGGATCTGAGAGAGTGGAAGAAGAAGGTGGCCTATTCATAGAGGGTGTAGAAAATTCCCCCTCCCCTCCTCCAATAGTGTGTGTGTGTGGGGGGGGGGGTTGGGGCCGTCATCCAAATATCTTTACCTTGTTCTGCTGCTTCATGGTTATTACTCTATATGTTTCATATTTTCAAAATATTCCTATATGTTTATGAATTGAGATGGGTGGGTGTGTGTATAAAAGTAAATTAGACAAAGTAATCCCACATTAGATATGTATTTTAGTGCTTTTCACCAGCCCCTAACCTATGGGGGCGGGCTTGCGGTAGTTGCAGCTCAAGCCCCATTGGGTTGGGTCGTGACATTATACTTTGTTTTGTAATTATCAAAAAGGGGGATAATGTTGAGCGTGTCATTGAAAAAATTAATGTTTCGATAATTAAAAAATATCATATCATGATTAATTATACTTTTTATAAATTTATTAAGTATTGTATTTAGTTTTTTATTATTTTTATTATTTATAAGTCTTGATACATTGACAACTTCACTTGTTTTTTTCCTTTTAACATAATTCTTAAATATATATTATCTTTAGGTTGTTAAATTATATATTGATTAAGTTAGAATTTAATTTTATTATTGTATAATTTAGTTTGTCTTTAGTTTGTTATCTTATGTGTTTGTTAAAGTTTTCTTAAATTTGATTGGATCATAATATTTCTTTATTTTAAATAACTTTAAATTTCATGTTTTGTTTGGTCATAACTTATTATATAAGTTTCATATAGTATTACTAGGAAAAATAAGTTTTTTGGGACCTTAAAATATCATTTTAGGTGTTTTTTTACTATTTCAATGTAACCAATTCACATATCCAATTGTGTCATATAGCCGATTCATGTAGATGATTCTCTCACATAGCCAATTCACATAGCCGATTTTCTAGAATCATTTACCTTCTCCATTCTGACCAAAACGTAAGGTAAAGAAATACAAATTGAGTGATTATTTTTTATTTTGAAATATAATAAAATTATGTAAATTTAATTAGAAGACATACAATTCTAAATTGATCTTTATCATGTACTTAATGAGGTTATAATTCACTTCATATTTTCGGTCTTAATTCTGCAGTTTTACAGAACTAATTTTCTACTATAATTTGATGCTAACTTGAGATATAGAAGTCCAATTAAGGTGATCCTTGATTTTTTTATAAATATAATTAAATTATATATATATATATATATATATATAAAATTAAACCAAAGATAAAGTTGATTTTTTTTTGTTTTGAAGGTCTATTTTAGGTCTGAATTTTGTTAAGTCAAGCCATTTTCAAATGTATAGAATCATATACATGATCTGTTTACCTACATAAAATATTTACATAGATTAAGCTATGTAAATTACCTTAAATGGTGATATTTTGATACATAGTGAAAAAATATGTGAAAATTCTCTATATGGATTTTTCTACACGATTTAATGAATTTCTGTAGGATATTGTAAAACCTAGAAATATGTTTTGTTTTATGTAATACTTGAAATTTCAATTTGTTTGAAGTTTTTTATAGAAATAATCAATGTTTTGTTTGTTCTAAAATTACTTATTAATTATCTATAATCCATGTTGAAAGGTTTTGAGTTGTTTAACGATGAATTAAATTTGATTCACATGGGATTAAGCGTGTATTGATATTCACATTAAAATTTTGGAAATTAAAATATCCAAATTCAAATTGGCTGGAATATGAAGGGACAATCTTGATTATTATTAGGAAGTATTATAAGGATATTAATTATTATTATTTACTACTGTATTAATTGTTATAAAAAATTTATTAGTGTAATTTTTAATTATCTTACAAGATATCAGGGTTAACTTATATGAATATTGTTTTCCATTTATAAAATATTTACATGTGGAATATCGTCTAGGAAATAGGAGAAGAAAACTCTGAAGTAGTTCGTTGAAGCTGTATACATGATTCTTACTTTGAGAAAATAAAAGATGCAATGGTATTCATATTTTAAAGTTTCTATACACAAAGAAATTCTATTTATACAGAGTTGACGAAACTAGTGTGAGATACAGAGGTTGAGGATATTCTTGAACTTTATAGGAGCTTCATTTTTTTGGTGATCAACTACTGCTCTCAGTCAGATTGAAATTGTTTGATCCTTTACTGCTAGAGATTTTCTTATTGCCTTGAATCTAAGACTATGAATCATTCATCTGGTTATGAGATTTTTTACTTCTTCTTATTATTCTTATATGTGTATAATTATAAAGGGTTATACTACCCATTACAAGGTAGTTTTTGAGTTGTGAATCCCAAAAAAAATTCATACATTGGGTTGTTCCTCTAGGGGAGAAAGGAAGGCTGTTCAGGTTTCATATCTAGGTAAAAAATATAGGTCTATTTGTGTGTAAGCCTATAGGGGAAAAATTATTTGTAATTGGGTTGTGACTCAAAGTGGGAAAAATTAATTGTAAGATTCTATTATAATGGTTATAGTGGATGTCATCACTCTCAGTTCATGAGAGGGGTGAAGAGTGAAGTAGGATCATTTATATCCAAACCACTATAAAAATATATTTTTTTCTTTTTCTTTTATTTCCATTGCACCAACATTAACAATTATTATATAACCTTTAAATTAATTAAATTTAGGTCTTTTTTTTATAAAAAGGAAAAATTCACCCCCTCTTGGATATATTTTTATCTTAAATTCAAACCAAAAATTGGTATCTAAGCTTGACCAATAGAATTATTTTTAATTTGTGTGTACTAATTCTTTAATTAACTATGAAGGGGGAATATCTTATTTAAGATGAAAGGAACCAGTTCAAATGCTTGATGGATACCTTAAAAAACCTCATTTTAATGGCACTAGTTATGGATATTGAAAATCCTAGATGTAAGATTTCTTGAAGAAAATTAGTATTGATTATCAGAAAATAATGAAAAATCCATAAAATCTGTCCAAAGGTGAACCTAAATCATTATTTTGAAATGATGTGGTAAAGTATGTTTTTAATTATAAGGTGATTAATATCTTATATTGTGAAATAAATAGGAGTGTGTATAGTCATGTTTTAGTATGTAAAACTTTACATGACATCTGAAAATTTTGAAAGTTACACATATTGGCTCAGATAAGATTATTAGAACTAATTTGGGTATGTTAAGAGTATAATATCAAGGATCTATGATGGGTGATGATGAAACTATTAATAAAATGTTTCATAGATTTAATAATATTATAAATGGTATGAGTTATTTAGGAGAGACTCTTGGAAATCCTATTCTTGTGAAAAGAGTACTTAGAGAACTTCCTAATAAGTGTAATGCTAAAAGGAATCTATATATGAAAGTAATAACTTCATGGAATATAATATTTATGAGTTTATTAGATCTCTATTAAAATATGATTTAGAACTCAAAAATATCACTGAAGAAGACAATTCAAATAAAAATGGAATTTCTTTTAAATCAAATGTATCTACTTACTCTTCTAATTTTGAGTTACAGAGTAGTGATAGGAATGATATAGCCTATGTTATAAAAGGTGGATATATAAGGAATAAAGTATACTAAAGTAGATATTGGAAATAATATCCTAATGATGATCATAAGTATAATAAGAAAGGTAATTTCATTTCTAATGATGCTAAAGATGTAATTTTTTATGAGTATAGGGAAAGGGGTCACATGAAGTCTGATTTACCATGACTAAAGAAGGTAAAAAATTAGTGAAATCAATACAAGAAAGAAAATAATGAAATGGACATCAGATATATTTGTACTGAATATTCAAGTATGGATAAAGAATTATGTTCTAAAAAAGATATTGCAAACTTGTGCTTAATGGATTCATCAAATCAAGTAAGTGATTCTATTTATTATCCATCTTCTGAATTTGAATATGAAAAAACTACCATTGAGTAATTACTAAAATAAGTTGATATACTTGAACATAAAGCTGAAAAATTCATTGAATTGAACAATAACCTTAAGAGACAACATAAGGATGTTCTTATGGAGAGTAAAAATATGAATACATCTATCTAGGATGAAAAAAATTATTCTCATTTAGATATGAAAATTTCATAATAAAATCTGAAAAATTCACTTTCTAAAAATGATATTTTAAATAGATAGGTTGATTTTATGTCTAAGTGTTATGAATATGAAATAAGTAATTTTGGTATTTTTATTAAGGTGAATGAATAAATCAAAATGAAGTTGAAAGTTTAAAATCTGATCTATCCATTTTTGTTCAAGGAAGAGAAAATTTGATAAAATGACGAGTTTTAATAAAATTAATAAAATGATATATGGTCATAGTTATGATAATAATTTACCTAAAATTTACAATACTTTCTTTGTTAAAATTTCTAATGGAAGTGAATCTAATAGTACTTGTTTTAGATGTCAAATGAAGGGTCATTATGCTAATGAGTGTTCCTTGATATTTCCACAATCTCTTGGATATACTAAAGCTTTCATTTATAAATATTTATCTTATATATTACCTATAAATGAATTTTTGAAGTTAGTTTGGATTCCCAAAATTTCATATACTAATCCCATTGGACCCAAATTTTCATGGGTAAAAAAAATCTTAAATTTGTTTTTGTATAAAATATATCTTGGGAGCATAAAAAAAGATTTTTGGTAGATGTATAGTGTATTCTCAGGAACATGGCTGGGATATTTCTAACTTTATATCATTCAATCAATGATATGGAGATAATGTTACATTTGGTGATAATTCTAAAGGAAAGGTAAATAATTTTGGTGAGGTTGGAATTTGAAATTATGTTATTATTTATAAATTATTATTTTTTGAAGGTTTGAAACATAATTTAATAAAAATTTATTAGTTATGCGATGATGAAATTTTTGTTAAATTTAAAAATGATAAATGCATTGTTAAGGATAAATCTATTTTGTTTTATACAAACCAAAATCACAAAATTTATTCAATTAATTTTATTGAGTTAAATGATAAAAATGTCAAATGATTAAATGTTGTACAAAATGATAAATTTTTTTGGAATATAAGGTTAGAACATTCTAATTTCAAGTTTATTAATAAGATTTCCAAGAACTAAACCGTTCTTCAGTTATCGAAACATAAAGAGGACAACACCTTTGTATGTGATTCTTACTTGAAAGGTAAACAACACAAAAGGAGTTTGAATCCAATTAAAGTAGTAAAAATTGCAAGTCCACTTGATCTCATTCATTTATATTTATCTGTTTATATTTAACATACTATTTTGGGAGGTAAAAGATATTGTTTTATTAGTATTTATGATTTTACAAGATATACATGGGTTTAATTTCTTACTCTTAAATATGAAACATTATCTAAATTTATCAATATTTGGAAATTTGTTCAAAATGAGAAAGGAAAATTAATTAAGTCAATTAGAATTGATCATGGTGGTGACTTCCAGAATCTAGAATTTATCCAGTTTTGTGAGTAAAATGAGTATTTTCACAATTCTCCATCCCCTAGAACATGACAAAAAAATGGTTTTGTTGAAAGAAAAAATAGAGCACTTCAAAAAATGGATATTAACATGATAAATGATTTTAAATTACCTAAATATTTCTAGGTAGAAGCTGTGGTTACTTCTTGTTATGTTACTAATATAATTATTTTAATACCTTTGCTAAAAAATACATCGTTTGAGATTTGGAAAGGAAGAAAACCTAAAATTGTATATTTTAGAGTGTTTGGGCATAATTTTTTTATTTTTTATACTAAGGATATTCTAGATAAATTTGATGAAAAATATGATGAAGGAATTTTATTAGGATATTCAAATAATAGTAATTCATATAGGGTATATAATAAAGGAACCATGGGTTTTGAAGAATAAATTCATGTTAAATTTGATGAAAAGTATTTGAAGAAAAGAGATGATGAGATTGATCAACTTGAGGAAGAATTTATAGACTTTAAATTTAAAAAAGTTCCTCAAGATAAAGATGCACACATTGAGGGGGAGAGAATTTATTCTCAATCTAAACCTATTCATGAAAAATATTGGAAGACTCATAAAGATCATCGCATAGATAATGTGATTGGTAAAATTGAATCAAATGTTCAAACAAGAAAATATGTAATGAATGTTTGTGCTTATCGTGCTCTTATTTTTGATTTTGTACTAACGAATATTGATGAGGCTTTATATTATTCTAATATATTGGCTATTAAAGATGAATTAAATTAGTTTACAAGGAATATTGTGTGGACTTTAGCTGTTCCACAAAATAATTCACATATTATTAGAACAAAGTGAATCTTTAGAAATAAACTTGATGAATCTAGAAATATAGTTAAGAATAATTCCATATTATTTTATTAGGGATATTCTCAAGAGGAAGGAATTGATTTTGAGGAATATTATGCAACTATTTCTAGGTTAAAATCAATTAGTACATTATTTTTCTATGTTGCTTTTCATGGTTTTAAATCATTTCAAATGGATGTAAAAACCACTTTTCTAAATGTATATATATATATTAAGAAGTGTATGTTATAAAAACCCTTGGTTTTTGAAAATTAAAAGTATCCTGATCATGTTTTGAAACTCTATAATGTTTTATATGGTTTGAAGTAATAACCTCAAGCTTGTTATGAAAGGTGAACTAATTTTATTTTAAAAAACAAATTTGAGAAGGGAAAATTTGATCCTACATTATTTATTACGAAATTTTCTAGGGATATTTTAATTTTGAATATCTATATTGATAATATTATTTTTGTATTTTCAAATAAAAATATTTGTAATGATTTTTTAGAATTGATGACTTATGAATTTGATATGAGTATGATGGGGGAATTGAAATTCTTATTTGGATTGAAAATATTTCAAAGAGTTCTTGGTATTTTTATTAATCAATATAAATATTATAAATAATTATTTAAGTGATTTGGTTTATATTTTTTTAAAAGTTAAAATACTCCCATGAGTACTACTTTGAAATTAGATTTAGATAAGTCTGAGAAATCTATTAATGTTAAAACTTATAGAGGAATGATTGGAAGTCTATTATATTTAGCTGTTTCTAGGCCAAATTTAATGTTTTTAGTTTTCATGTGTGCTATATATCAAAGTGATCCTAATTAAATCCATATTAAATATATTAAAAGGTTCATTAAATATATTTAATTATCTTTAAGTCTTGGTTTATTTTACCCTGAAAAAAAAATAATTTTGATTTGATAAGATATTATGATGTTGATTTTGGAGAATAAAAGATAGATAAGAAGATAACTTCAAGAATTTTCTATTTACATAATAAATCTTTAATTCATGGTAATTAAAGAAACAAAATTTTATTTCACTTTCAACTACCAAATATAAATATATATTTGCTGCATCGTGTTGTGCTCAATATTCATGGATTAAGAAAAAGATTTCTGATTTTGGTTTTATTTTTGATAATATTACTATATTTTTTGAAAATAATTTTACTATATCTATTTCTAAAAATCTGTTACAAAACTCTAGGACTAAACATATTGATGTTAAGTTTCTTTTTCTTAAATATCATGTATAAAAAAAATATAAACATGGAATTTATTTATAAAGAATATCAACTAGTTGATATATTTACTAATACCCTCGAATTTAATAAGTTTGAGAAAATAAAGTTTTAACTTAGTGTAATGGAGATTTAAATTTACATTTATATGACTTGAATTTAGGGGGAGTTTGAAAGTTTTAAGATTTACTTGAAATTTGTGAAATATAGAACCAGTTTTCAAATTACTATTGCTTAATTTATATATATATTTTTTAATTATATTACTATTTAAGACTTATCATACATAATAAATGATGTTAAATTACTATTTAAACTTTTAGTTTTCATAAAATGATATTTTATGAAAGGTTTTTGATTATTTTTCACAAAGAACTTTTAAAATTTTGCTTGATGGGCCATGGCTCCTTATCACATGTTTTAAAAAATGGAAGTATTTATAGTGGTTCGTTGAAATATGTTTTTATGAAGGATTAAGAACATTTTATATGCTATTTAAATTCATTTCAAAGAGTTATTTTTTCTTTATTCACTATTTATGCATGTTATGAAATTTTATCTTTTTTATAATTTCAAAAAGGGGGATATGTTTTGTAAATTATACTTGGTTTTGTAATTATCAAAAGTGGGGAGAATGTTGAGTGGATCATTGAAACACTTCATGTTTTTATAATTAAAAAAATATCATATCATGATTAATTATAACTTTCATAAATTCAGTAATTATTTTCTTTAGTTTTTTACTATTTTTATTATTTATAAGTCTTAATAAATTGATAATTTTACTTATTTTATTTTCTTTAACATAAGTCTTAATTATGTGTTATATTAGGTTATTAAATTATTATTTATTAAGTTAAAATTTAATTTAATTTTTATATAATTTAGTTTGGATTTAGTCTATTATCTTATTTTTTATTAAATTGTTCTTAAATTTGATTAGATCATAATTTTTATTTACTTTAAATATCTTTAAATTTCATGTTTTTTTGGTAATAACTTTTTCTACAAGTTTCATATAGTTTTCATAGGCCAAATAAGTTGTTTTGGACATCAAAATATCATTTTATGTGTTTTTACTGTTCCCATGTATTAAATTCATGTATCCAATTGTGTCATGTAGTTGATTAATGTAGTTGATTATCCCATATAGCTGATTCACATAACTAATTTTCTATAATTGGTTACCTTATGTATTTTGACCATAACATGGGATAAAGCACTCAAAATTGAGTGAATTTTGTTGAGTTGTTAAGATAGAAAATTCATCTACATTTAATTAGAAGACATAAAATTCCAAATTGATTTTTATCATGTACTAAATGAGGTTATAAGTCACTACTTGTTTTTATTTTGAATTCTTCACTTTTAAAGAACTAATTTTCTGTTGTATTTTGATGATAACTTGAGATATAAAATTCAGATTGTGGTGATTACTGATTATATAGAAATATAATGAAATTATTTAAATATAATTAAACTAGAGATAATTATGATTATTTCATTTTATAGGTACTTTTTAGGTTAGAAATTTGTTAAGTCAAGTTATTTTTAAATTTCCATAATCACATACGTGAGCAATTCACCTATGTAAATCACTTATGTAGATTCAGTTTTGTTTATTCCATTACATGGTGATATTTGGATATATATTGAAAAACAAATATTTGAAAATCCCCTATGTGGATCTTCATACATGGTTCTGTGAATTTCTATAGGATTTTGCAAAAAACAGAAATATGCTCTATTTTATGTAATACATGTCATTTTAATTTGTTGCAAGTTTATTAGGGATATAATTAGTGTTTTGTTTGTTCTAAAATTACTTATTAATTATCTTGAATTCATTAGAATATGTTTTAAGTTGCTTAATGATGAATTAAATTTGATTCACATGGGATTAAGTGTGTATTGATATTCACACTAAAATTTTGGAAATTAAAATATCCAAATTCAAATTTGGATGAAATATAAAGGGCCAGTCTTGATTATTATCAGGATGTTTTCCAAGGATATTAATGCTTGATATTTACTACTATATTAATTGTTCTAATGAATTTTACTGTGTAGTTTTTAATTATCTTACAGGAAATCAAGTTTGACTTACAAAAATATATTTTTTCATGTATAAAAGAGATACACATGGAATATCATCTAGGAAATATACATGGATAACTCTAAAGAAGTTCATTGATACTAAATTCACAATTATTTCTTTGATAAAATAAAAGATTAAATAGTATTAATATTTTAAAGTTATTGTGCATAAAGAAAATTTATTTATATAGAGTTGACATAACCATGCAAGATACATAGGTTGAGGATATTCTTAAACAGTACAAGATTTTCATTTTTCTAGTGATCAAATACTACTATTAGCTAAACTGAAATTGTTTAATCCTTTTTTACTGGAGAGTTTCTTGTTGCCTTGACTCTCAAACTATGAATCATTCATCTGGTTCTATGGTTTTTACTTATTCATATTATTATTATGTGTTTATAATTGTAGAGTGTTATAGTACCCATTAAAAGGTAGGTTTTTGGGTTGTGACTCCCCCCAAAAAGTCAGACATTAGGTTATTCCTCCAGGGGAAAAAAGAAGTCTGTTCAGGTTATGACTCAAGGTAGAAAAATGTAGGTTTGTTTGGGTTTAATACTCCAGGGGGAAAGTATTTATAATTTTTTCGTGACTCTAGGTGGGAAAAATTCTTTGTAGGATTCCATTATATTGGTAATAGTGGGTGAGATCACTATTATTTCATGATAGGGGTGCAGAGTGGAGTATCATCATTTATATTTAAACCACTATAAATATCCATTGTGTTATTTTTATTTTATTTTCACTATACTAACATTAATAATTCTGATATAACATTTAAATTCATTAAATTTAAATAAAATTTTATAAAAAAGGCCAATTCACCCTCTTCTTGGTTATATTGTCATCTTAACTCCTAACCAATACATAAATCATAGAATAAGGCATTACATAACATAAAAGTGTGAAATATGTTAGAAAATAGGCATAAACATAAAATGTAACATTTCTTGAAAAGACCAGTAACTTAGAGAGGTGTAATAATCATAAGTACATGGTATCATCATATTTTGATCGTATCCAAGAAGGATCACCCTTTAGTTTGTGAGAATATCAAGAAAGATTACCCTTTAATTTGTGAAAATATCTAATAAGGACCACCCTTTAGTTTGTGATCATATCCAACAAGTCTCACCCTTTAATTTTTGAGCATATTCAAAAAGTACTATGCTACATTATCTCATGTGATATAAAACTTTAACCAATGAATTGGAGGGTGATATAGTTTCCCACCCATCATCATCCATACATACATGTGCCATGAGATATCAATAATTTCAAAATTTCATGAAAACCCATGGAAATAAAATGGGTTTAATTCATCATATCATAAATAACCCATGGAAATAAAAATGAGCTTCACAACATTTCTACATAGTATCTCCAAAATTTTCCAGAAAGAAGATAAATGGTTGATGCCCAAAATTCAATCACTACAAAAGAGTATTTCAAAATATCATCTTGAAGGTTACTAATGAAAAATAATTTCCAAGGAAATAAATCCTTTAGAGATAAAAAGGAAAATGGTAGAAAAACTGTAAAAGAGTTTTTATAAAACAATTTTAATATTGTCATAAAAGAAGATGTTATGGATCAAATTCAAATGAATTTTTCAAAAAGGTGAAGTAAAAATTATTTTAAAAATAGATCCTTGAAAATATATAATGGTTATCGAAAAGGAAATGTGGGGTTGAAGATAAAACATTTTATTATGAAAAGTTGGAAAACATATTTAATATTTTGAAATACCTTTCATGAAAAACCACATTGTAAAACATTATAAACCAAATTTATTTCTAAAAGGGGAGAATGTAAATATGGTGGTCTTCTAATATAACACATAATTGGGTTTCCAAATAAAAAGGAGAAAATTTGTGATAAAGGTAAATATGGATAAGTATGGGAAATCATCGTTAAAGAGGATGATAATTATTCTCAACAATGATATACCTTTTGAGGAAGAAATTAATCAAGGTAAAATATTTTAATTAAAAATTAATTATCCTTGGTGTGTAAGAGAGATTAATAATAAATAAAATCTTAGGGTGGAATCAACCAAACTTGGAAGAAAAAAGTTCAGGAAGAATCATTCTAACTCAACGACGAGAGTTGAGTTAACAAAGACCCTTTATAACCTTGATATATTTTGAATCAAAATACCATGAAATAAAGAATATGATATGGATTTTTAAATAATATATATTTCATGAAAAATTATGATAAAAGAAATATATGTCCAATATATACACTAGAAAAAGTAAACAAGTGGTAAACACACATAAGATCTCAATGAAGAAAAATTGAGATGCAAAAACCCTAACCTTGTATTCCTGCTTACTCAACATCCTCTAGCATCTTTTATAATTAACATAACTATATTAATCACTTATTATATAACAATATTCATATCTATAACCTTTTATAAACTTCATTTATAATTATTCTCTACATGTATATTAGTTAGTTATTATCCATTTTTGATATCAGGTGGGAGTAATATTGATTGTTTTGAATTAGTTTTGTAATAGCTGTGTTATTATTAGTTCTTTTAAAAAATTTCATAATACCAATATTACTAAATATATAATAATAATTTTTTAAATTATTCCTTAAGTGACATTTTATTATGTTAAAGACATGGATATGGTTCATGAAAAAAGAAATTACAATGAACTAGTTCCAACGTGTTTAATGATCAAAAGGTGATATATTAATAAATATATTAAATATTAATAACACATTTCCAAAATCATTAAAAATATTAAATAAATTAATATTAAATTATATTACTATTATATAATATTTATTAATCATTCACGATTTAAACATTATAACATCATTCACATAGGTGGTAAAAACTGACCTAAATGAGAGTGAGTTATAATGATTTTATGTGTAAGGACATGTTTTTATATTAAGTTAATATAACTATTACAAAAGATTAAAAATGGAATAAATATAATTTAACTTCATTAAATTCAATCTTATAACTATCCATATAGGGTGTTTGTCACACATGGGTTTTTAAATTCATCTTTGGTTCCAATTCGGGTTTGGTTCTTAGTTTTTTTCTCAGGAATCAGGTGTGAAAGATTTTAATTTTTGGGATATTCTTCCCTTATATAATTAGACTAGCTTTACTCCCTAGGTTTACCCTTGAGTTTTTGGAGAAAATAGGTGTTTTGGGTGGGTAGAACCAGGCGCACGGTTAGTAGAAACCGTGCGCCCCGGCCCAGGTAACCATGCAATAGCTCCTAGGAAAGATAGTAGATATTGCATAACTACCACAAAGTTAGTCATACCATATGTGTTTCTCATGTGGAAGGTATGAATCTCAGTAGTGACAATCACACGATCACTGCATGGTTTGAAAAACCATGCAGAATAACCATGCGGCATGTCCAGGTCATTAAAAACACTTTCTCTCTACCCGATTTTATACCCTAACCCCTATTTCCCCCCATTAAACCTCCTCCAACCTAGGTTCCTACCAAGGGGGTTTTGAAAACCCTCAATCCCCTATAAGAGGGATCCATGGTGGTTTTTTGGTGATTATTTACCTGAATCAAAAGGTTAGGTTTCCTTTCTTGTCCCTTCTTGCTTTCTCTCCCTTTTCTCCTTCCCTAACCCTAGTGAACATGTTGGCCAATTTTCTTGGATAGGGTTGCTCGGTTTTTAGGGGTTTTCCTTATTAGGGTTCCTTGAGGTTGTTATTGCCTCTTAGAACCCTTGTGGAGTCTTCCCATCTAGGTGTTATCGCAGCAGAAGTGGTTTGATGTAGGTTTCACTTTTCACTTGACTTTATGATTTAAGATTCATTGATTTCATGATTTTCAAATTCCTTAAATGATAAATAATTATTTATGATATTTTTATTGATTTTTTTGTGTGAAATGTTATGATTTCCTTATTATTTTAAAGTACATAGCCTTGTTTTGTTAAACATTTCACACAAAGTGTTTGATGAAATGCCTGGTTGGATTTTGTGAGTAATTTGTGGTATATAAAGGATGGTTTGACTTTGTTAATAAATATATGGAATGTGAAATTATGAATTTGGGTTTCTTGAAAAAGTTCAAAGTGGTTTTATATTTAAAAGGAGTGTATATTTTTATTTTGAAAGTGGTTTGACATGTGACGATGGATTGTGGCCCGTTTGGAATTTTAATAAAAATGGATTTGGTTTGTAAATGTGGTATGAGTTCATTAAATAAATTATTTTATAAGGGGTTTTGAAATGAAAATTAGTGTGTTTTAACGTTTTATAAATATGGTTTGTTTCTTCTAAAAATTATAGTTTTATGAAAGGATCTTGAGGCCTGTTTGGAACTTTTATGAAATTGGTGAAAATGTTTATTATGAAAACTCTCCTTAGATGATTCTCTTACCTTATTTATTTGTATGGGTGGGATATACTTGTGGTGGAATCCCCATGACCCATTTACTTTTATGTAATGGGAGATCCTCGGTATGGACTCCTTTGTGATATATGTGTTTTAAGGTAATAGATAGATCCTTAGGGTGGATCGGGGGTGATTACCATTATTGAACTATTATTATATATGTATGTGATTGGATGCTTGGTTGTCATCGGTTGGATCACCCCCTTTTATACATGAGACATGGGAACCTGACATAGTGAGATAATTTTCTGAGAATGATTACTGCAGTAGTTAGATTATGCACCAGCTAGTGGCCCATAGCACGAGGATATAATGAGTTTTATTACTATGGGATTGGGCCCCTTGGTATGTGCCATTTGGGGTGTGGCCAAGTATATTGGGATATTTTATTTCATTGAGTGAGGCATGCTTTCCCGGATGAGTCATCATGTATTAGTATGATCTATATTATTCACGATCTCCTAGTTTTTTCCCATGTCTATTGGTACATAGTTTCTTACAACAGATGAATAAGATTCATTGTTGGTTGGTTATAATTGTATGTTTGTTTCTATTTCGCTTACCTTGTGACTATTGTTCTTACTCCTTGAGTGGTATGGTTTTATCTTAGAATGAAAAATTGTTTTCAAGTGTTTATTGAAAAAGGATATGTAATTTTTTTCACTCTTTCTCACCATTATAAATTAA
Organism: Viscum album; assembly: GCA_963277665.1. NCBI lineage: Eukaryota > Viridiplantae > Streptophyta > Magnoliopsida > Santalales > Viscaceae > Viscum > Viscum album. Next base: position 984,137,821 of record OY728157.1, read on the forward strand.
ATTCAATCTCCCCCTTTTAAAAATGCATTGGTCCCTTCTTGATATTAAAGTGTGGTTTCAATGGTATGGTGGGAAATGGACCGTGTTTGGATTTCTTTGGAAAATTTACAATAATATTATCTTCATATACTGTATTTAAAACTTGAAATTGATCTTTATTTTATTATAAAGTAAGTGCATTGGGAATAGATTTATTGGGGGTTACCTACTTAGTTTTTACACTAATGCCTATATTTTCTCTTATTTTTAGTTTTTGGTGCAGGTATCAACTTTGTATCGATCTCCATGGGTGATGGTTGGTCTTTATGTTAGATAGTGATTCTCAGGGTCACATGGAGTTGTGTAGTCATCAGGTGTGGTTTGGGTTTCTATTGTGTATCCTTGTTGTTTAGTTTGTTGTATTTTTAGTTGTAGTGTAATGATGCAAAGTTTTAAAACCATATTTATTTTTGATTTCTCATTTATTATTCTATCGATTTCCTTTATTTTTGGGTAAAATCATTCCCTTTGTTCATACTATTGATGCTCGACTGTAGGGTCCTGAAAAATCCGCAAAGGAGAATGAGAATCCCCTTAATTCAAGAGAGGATTCTACCCAATTTCCATCAAGGAATTGGGAAAAAATGTGGAGGATACTCAAAGGTTGGCAAAAGATGAACCGGTCCGTGTACCAGTCCAATGTTGATGGTACGCGACCGGATCAGCAAGCCGCCCCCTCCGCGGACCGCTGTCATTCGCGGAACAAAGGTGGGGACCCTCCGCGGGTGCGAAGCCGGATGGGTGCAAGGCCGGTCCACCATCACGAACCGCCCCAGTCGCAAACCGTGTCAACCGACTCAGATCGCGTGCGCTGTCATTCGCGGGATGGAGGCGGAGCCCTGCGCGGCCGAGAAGCACTCCCCGAACTATCTTGGTTCGCGGGGAAGGTGCATTCAATGCCCTCCACGAGTTGCGGATTGACCAAGTCATCTGTAAACCGGGTTTCTAGTCATGGGCCTCCGCAAAAGGTGCTACATGACCACATATACATCTCTTTCCACACTATATAAAAGGAGTTCGAGGGGGAGAAGAGAGGGATCAATCAGACCAGGGTGGAAGGATTTCGAAGGAAGGAGCTTAGGATTTCGCAAATAGCGAAGTTCCAATTCGCAAACCAGAACATGTATGAAACTGGGAACGAATTAATAAGGAACCGAAAAATTCATAACAACTGGGTGAACCATGAACTTAAAATAAAAAGAAAAAGAAGACCGCGATCCATGGCCCCTCTGCGGATGTACTTCCCACGGACCAGGGAGTCTATGCCCCTTTTTCTATCCGACGCACCACATAGCACCCTCTTACACGGGCGAAGCCCTGAGTGAAGAACCCCCGACTGACATCTCCCCTGGCCGCTATTGCTCACATGGACTCTGTCGCATACCAAACTGGTACGCGGGCCGAACCCGAATCCGCGTACCACCCTGGTACGCGGGATGCCTATCAGTCCACACACCACCCTGGTATGCGTACAGTTTCTCCAACCGCATAGCACCCCCCTATGAGAAGGGTGCCACTCCTCATACACCCATGTGGCCCGCCAACTCCTTCGGTGTTCCTATTCCCCGAGTCAGATAAAATCCTTCCAATCTGGCCTGATCCTTCACAATCCCTTCAGTGGTCTATTCATCAGCCCCGATCCAAGGCCCCTACTGAAGCCACCAGACTCGTGTGATGCAATCTCCAGGTGCATTAGTGCGCTGATTTGAGTTCACGTACCTAGGGTAGGCGAGGGAGAAAGGGTTACTCCAGCCCTTGAGCGGGCTCCCAAAACATTCCTGGGTTCACATGCCCACTGTAGTGCAGGGTTCAATCCCGGGAGTCCCCTTTCTACCTCTCCACTTTCTAGGAGCAGGGGAACCCTATTGAGTTTCCTTTTGACACCAGTGGTGAGTAATTATCCCCTCTTCTGTGAATGACAGGGCAACCTCCTTGGTGTAAGACCTTAGCCTTTATTGCAGGAGGTAGCACCCATGCACTTCCATACTTCCCCGGTGCCAAGAACCAATAGGTGAGATAGACACAGGGGTACACTTTCCCTCTCCCTCTAGTCTTTATTACTAGTGGGCCTCCATCATGGAGTAAGTCCCAATCTCCATTTCTCTGGGCCACTCCATGCGCAAGACCCACACCACTTCCCACAGACGCACCTTTCACGACGTGATAGTTAGGTCTCTACTGGCTCTTGTTTCTCACACCGAGCATGACTCACATGGGCTTAGAGTAAGCACCGACCCTGACCCTAACCTCTTGTGAACTACGAGGAATTTGATCCATGTCAAGGAATGGTAAATAGGAAGCCTACATGAGGTTAAAGCCCACCACCTGGTCGTTCCGACCTCATTCACGTCGGTTCACCCCCATCCTTTATGACGTTAAACTATATTCTGCCCACCCGAACTACATGGAATTTGATCCTTGTCTCCTAGGAAGGGTACGTAGGAAGCCTCCTCAAGGTTCAAGCCCAAAAACCCGTCATTCCGACCTCTTTCATGCCGGTTCACCAACACCTTGGGCCGCCTCAGAGTGTAAGCCCCATACCACCTTGGGCCGCCCCAGGGTATAATCCCTAACCCAAACCAAACTACGTGGATTCTGATTCCTCTCACGAGGATACGTAGGAATCCCGTATCATGGGTTCGATCCAAATGCTCAAGTCGTTATCTGTCCCCCCTAGAAGACAATAAACTCCAGAGCGCCCAGTTATGAGGCTTCAAACCACCCAGTTATGAGGCTTCAATATAGTGTCGTCTTAGTGAGTCCAAACTCCTCAGAGTCATTAATCTAATGAGGGATGGTAAACCTTGGGCCTAAATGATTCCGAACCCCTACGTTTAGCTGACCATTGCCAACCAGGAGTAATCCGTGGATACTATGCTTGGGTATAAACCAAAGATTCACGAACATATGAATACGTCTTAAATATATAAGAGAGTCCCAAAAAAAGCAATAATTCCCCCCCCTAAAAGGGTGCTATGAGCCCGACTTCCCATCCTCTCAACCAATGTGAGTTCTTAATCATCGTTGGCCAAATCACCCAGCGAATGCCTGCCTTTGGAAAGTAGGTCCACATATTGTTGGATATGGAACCACTGAGAAATTTTAAATGAAGACCTATATACCCGATCCGAGCGATTGAGCGGGGCTCAGCCCTCCGTGAGATCTACAGTCGGGCACGTCGGTCCACTCCACCCGATTCGTCGCGAAACAAAAAATGGTGAACCCAATGTGAATGTTTAACCAAGCATGACAGATTTGATCTAATCTCACTATGTGCCCCCTTATACTCATAAGGAGGGCCAAGAAAGGTCATTAATTATGCATGTGATCATGAGATGCTGCTTTGATGGGTTTGCTATTTGTATTTGTTAAAATATTTTATAGGTACCACTCAGAACTCCCTTTGATCCAATGGAATCACAGAGGAACTCACAGGTGTGTGCCTCAAGCTACATAGTGACAGACTTCCTCACCAACAAAGGACCCCTTCACCGACTCAGCGTCTTGAACGCTGGGTTTCAGATGCATTGATCCAAGAGTACCACTTAAACGGTACTCTCCAGATGGTGGAGGCGGCCATGCACACCCTCCAATCCAGCAAGACTCACCGGTCACCTGCCCAACAGTGACTGTGAAAGCAGATCCAGACGACTCCTGTTGCCATCTCAAGCTGTTTTGGGAGTCTATCCCCGGAACGAGACAACGCGTACCTCCCTTATCTTAGGGAGGCGGACAAGTTCGACACTGAGGACTTCATCCCCACTGAACAGGGGTTCTGCTCTAAGGCCCCCACCAGAAGATGTCATCGTGGTTACGCCGCGACTCAATATCCTCACGCTAAGGAGGATGTCACCCCGAGGATCTAGGACCACGCTCCCTGAGCTCCGGCCCCTCAAACCACCCGACGAGGGCGGAAAATGTACAACCAGGGACCGATCATGACCCTTGTCCCTGAGGAGGAGCTTCGCTGCCCAGTCACGAAGACGTATTGCGAGCAGGCACATACACCTGTCTGATTCTCCAAATCCCTCCATCCAGACATGGTGGCATCATACGAGCAGGCGCGCATCCCCGCCGAGCTCCATCAATCCCATCACTCACATAGGACGACACCTACCCGGTAGGCACATCTCCCTGCCCAGGGTCGTGAATCCCACCAACCAGACGTGGTGGCGACCCAGTGCTTGCAGGACCAGTTTTACCAGATACTCCTGACGTCTACCATCCCGATGTGGTGGAGATCAACAAAGCCCACTATCCATTTGTGGCGGAAATTAATAGGAAGGCATGTCTCTCTTCCAACAAAGACCACCGACTCGATATGGTGGGAAACCAACATATGTAGGGCCAACTACCTATAGATGCAAGTAAATTCCTCCATCCTGATGTGGTGGAAAACAAAGAGATAAACTGGCATATCCCAGCACTGGGTCATATTCGTTCACCTGCCCCGACACAGGAGAATTGTCAGTACCCACTGACCACTGGAGGACCAGAGTAGGATATTCCTACTCTGATACCAGAATGAGCCTTCATAATCGTTCCAGCCAAATATGTCTCTCTGCATATCCTGGAAATTATGGAGGAGCAGGTATCGATCCCAGATCATATCTTGCAGACTTTCCAGAATGTAATTGCATCAGCGACAACAACAAGGACTTGGGCCCATGAGCCCATCTCCCTAATTGAGGCGACTAATCTAATAGACGAGATAGCCGCCTCGAAGTAGATCTGCATCCATGATTCTTCCCAAGAGGGTCATCGGCCATATTCCGCGATACAAGGGAAACCAGATTGAGCAGCTTCACTCGTTCCAACTAGGGGACACCCGTCCATCACGGTGGATGCTCCAGAGCAGGAATATATCCCTACTAAAAGTCAAGATGTTTTTTGGAATATCCCAAAAGCATCATGGGACCCAATTAGAAAGGGACCCAAAGGTGAAGGCTGTTATCAACAGCATACGGTCCCCACTGTTTGCAAGAAAGTGCCCCGAACGCACCGAAGGCAGCCGAAAAATAAAGAGCGGGTTCATGAATCCACTTTGCTGGAAGCTGGGGTTCCCAATACCGCTAAGCACATATCGAAGGCTTAGAACCCTGCCCACCCATTACCATATTATGGGAGTGACAGTAACAGTTGCGAAGGTCCTCCCCGCAATGTCGCTACCAGCAGCTCTGAAGGTCCTCCCCAGAGCACCTGTGGGGGCCTACCCCACGGGAATTTAATGATCGATCACTAGAGATTCTCTTTTGATGCGAGTCACGGTAACCCTCCGCGTGACCAGAAGATCGAGCAGAAAGAAGGCCCTCCCCTTGCTGCGGTCCACCCTGAAGATCCTCCCCAGGGTATACACTAAAAACACTCTCCGTGCAGTGGGAACATAGATTATGATAATATTCCTCGCTATTGTAATCGCAACCGCGGAGGCCCTCCCCGCAGTGATGTCTCATCATGAAAAGAAGACCCTCCCCTTATCGTGGCTTGCCCTAGAGGTCCTCCCCGCAGAGATGTCAAGCAACGAAAAGGACCTCCTCTCATTGCGGTACATCCTGAAGGCCCTCCCTAGGGTGTACCCCGCATAAATTCTCCCTGCGGCAGCTGTGATGGTAGTCCTCGCCATTGCGGCTGCCATTGTGAAGGTCCTCCCCGTAATGGCCCCAAGCAACAAGAAGGTTCTCCCCTTGTTGTAGTGTGTCTTGAAAGTCCTCCCCAGGATACACATCAGACGTTAAACCATGATGGTCATCCTCACCATGATGGCAGTTATTGCAAAGGTCCTCCCCGCAGTGACATATCATATAGACAAGAAGGTCCTCCCCCTACGAATCAAGCACAGAAAAGCCCTCATATGCCGAGTCACTCAGAAGGATGGGATCAAGCATGTCAGATTACCAACTAGTCTCTAACAACACCCTTCTTCAATCAAGAGATGGTCTGGGGCCACGTTCATCTTCTGAACCACCTCGGAATCGCCCACATGATAATTCGACACCTACCGGCCCCACTACCTCCAACCACTCTATCGGTGAGCACCTTAGTTGGGCACACCAGGTATAGGAATCACTAGCAGAAGAGTATGCCGACTTGTTGCACCTGATGAAATGACTGGCCAGAGATGATATACCAGTTATGTTTTGTCCCACTGACACCCCTCAATTTGACATACCCAGAAATTTGTCAGAAGGATGTGCACATGACATCCGCTCCAATATATGGACAACCCTCCTCCGGCTGAAATCAATCTTCCTACTCTACTATGGGTATGTAGACCATGTCAAGACAATAGGAGACCTCTTACATCACATCGACCTGGAAGCTCTCCCTTCGGCGCAACAACCGTGACCAGAGAGGCATAAAGGAAACCTTGAGTTAGCCTGACTCCATGCACTGCACCAGTTGCACCGCCTCATTGGTGACACTCTGACGAGAGTCCATATAAGAGGACGAGGAGAACATGGAGATCTATATTTCACTCCACTTCCCGCCTAGAATAACCCTTTCGATGTAATATCTTGCAATGCCATCACGTCAAGACATAGATCGAGTGGTATCCTTGTTCGGGAAAGGTGACACACCCAGCAGAGATAGGCCTTGAGTGAGTCCTAGAAGCGTCAGGACCGACGGGAACAATCCATTCACGAACTCCTGAATCAGGCCACCGAAAGCATACAACAGGCCTCTATCCTAAGAGAGGCCAATCAACAGTCATTGATTACCTCCCCAGAGGGGATTGATTCATAGGTGAACTTAGCATCAGATCCAATTCACCCTCGAATGGGGGAGCGCAAGATCACGCAAGTAGCGATAGCAGCAGCCACTGCCGCAATCCAGGGTCAATCCCAGCCTGCAGGGTTGGGGGAATTTTTAACAACAAATTCCCCCATAATACCAATAAAAATAGGAAGAGACTAAACATCCAGGGAATAGATCCAGCCCCATCCCTCAGGGCTGGGGGCATTTTTACCACCTCAACAACAACCTCCCCCATGAGAATTAGTATTTTCTCATATAGGGAGGACAGTCAGAAGAGGAGGTTCCTGCCTTATCCCATATTTTGATTCACCTTCCCCTTCAAGATGGAGGCGTAACGTGAGGTCGCATCAAGGAAATATCCACGTCACCCTTCTCCAAGGAGTCTGAAAGAAATCCCGAGACAGGAAGGGGAGGACCAGTAAAAGGTGCAGGAGATCCTCTTCCTATTTGGAAGATGAAATCTCCTCCACCCCGCGATATGCATCCATCAACGCCATAGAGTCTAACCCCACGGGTGACACCGGAGATGATGAAAATCCGGATGGATCGGGAGACGATGATTCCAGTCAGGCTGTGACTCACAACAAACCACTAGGTGTGCACACACGAAACCAGAGGGCCACCCTAAATATGGACGCCCTTCTAGATAACCCTCCTCTGCTTTCCCTATGAGCTTCCAACAAGGATAAGAACAAATGACCAGTTACCCTTAACCCACCTCCTCATCTCAATAAAAATGATCCAATTATGCTCGAAGAGAGATTCACTCGACAGGAAGAGGAGATGAAATAATTGAGGTGGCTTAATGTCGAGCTACTCCAGAGGAATCATCTTATTAAAAGTGCTTCCCAAGAAGAGCCACACCTTTCACTCCCAGCAAGTGCACCTCAAAGACCCAGGCTTGCCCAACCCAATGAGGCACCCGATCCGTCCAACTACCTGAACATGGATTTGTGTGAATACCAAGACTTACCTACACTCATGAAGCAACCAGAGCGAGTACGTATGAACCCTCTAAAGGTGTCACAAAAAACATATGAACCCTTGGTGCTGGTCGAGCCAGATCCTCAAGCAATGCCTCAGGCTACACCTGCCCAAGACCAGGCCCAACAGGATGTAAAATAGGGACTCGCCAGCAACATCGTGGCACTGAAAACTCGATTGGAAGCAATATAAGGTCGACACGCTCTGATACAGCCATAGTGAAATCCCTACCTAGATTGGGTGAGAAACACGCCTCCTCCACCCAATTTTGGGAGCCCTGTATTTCCTATTTTCAATGGATCAGGAGATCCATAACAACATTTGATGCACTACGTGTCTTATTGCGACCCTATGATGGGAACTCCAGAACAAAAAGAATCAATAAAACTCATATTCTTCATGCAGACCTTGCAAGGATCTACCTTTTTCTGGTATACAAATCTACCAGCTCAGTCTATAAAGAGTTGGGAAGACTTTCGGAAGCAGTTCCTGTTCCATTTCAGCTCAACGCTGCCGAAAACAACGGTCAACGACCTCATGAATTGAAAATAGAGGGAGAATGAGAGGGTCTCATATTTCATCGCCATATGGAATGGTCTGACCTACTCTCTGAACAGGACAATTCCCCAAGATAAGAGGCTGGCCATATGCATCGATAAACTTTGAGATGATCTGCGAACACTGCTCATACCAGTGGAGTGCACCACTGGCTTCTGAAATCTCTCTGCCATTGCCCAGATAATTGAAGACTCCCTACAACGGACCAATCTGAAGTCCCGAATAGCCTCACAAGATCTTGTAAAGAGAACAATTAGAGCTGAAGTGTCCTCTGTCATGCTCAAGCCAGCCCATGCGCCTGATCCACTACCTAGGCCTCCACCAAATCGTCAAGGGCCCTCTGTATATTAGCGACCGCCTCCGCTCAAGTGGGATGATCAGAGAGGATCGAAGCAGAACTAGTTCAAGGAACAAAGACACAAAGTATACCCGTTCCTAGAGGACCAAGTCTGTGGCTAATTCATTGCTGCCATGAATTGAAATTTTCTCCACCTCCCAGATCCAAGGAAGGTCGAAGAAGTCAGCCTCAATGACAGGCCAGATTACTGTCCCTACCATCGAATGTTAGGGCACAATATCTAGGAATGATTCGTCTTCAAAGACCTCCTGCAAAGGATGGTAGACTCTGGGCAGGTCGAGCTAGGACCACCCCCAGCACATGTGACGTATATTTCTACCACCGACTCCGACAAAGGGGAGGGGTGGTAGGAAGTCACCAACAAGAAGGGGCATAAATTTGATGACTGGATGACTCGTAATACTATCAACCGATCTCAGGGCATACTCCGAGCTCAACTACGATAGCCGTTGTTGCCTCCAACAACCCTTAATGCCGCACATCTGACAATATCATCCTCACAACCCTCCACGAACCGGTCATCCAGGAGTAATCGAGAAGGGAGGAGACAAGAGAAAGATGAGCAGTCTGCAACGAGGCCAAATTTAGCCCTGACACTATTAGATTTTATGCCCCCAAACTTGGCTCCATGGGCACCGACCCACCAAACGACACCCTCAAGGACAACCAACCAGGTTGACCTATCACAGGACGAGGAGCTAATATTTGGTTCCATCAACATCATCAATATAATGGAATCGTTCCTTGATAAAGGGTATGGCTACAAACCTGAGTTCCCAACACAAGGGGCCGGGAGGAGGAATCACAGAAGCAGGAGATACCAGTGGAGGCGCAGCCGCGACCGAAACCAACCTTATAGTTTTACCATGGATCAAACTGTTAATATCACGGAAACCCATGGGAGAGACCTTCAATAGACTCAACAGGAGAAATAATATCCCTCCACCTCGACAAGCGGCCACTCTGGCCCCATAATTATGTGGTACCCATCAGAGGAGGAACAAGTGCCTAGCCTCCTAGTGAGTACAAACAGACAGAACAAGACAAGTCCTCAGAATGTGGGAACACTGATGACATCCGACCCCACAACCGGTCCCTCCTCGTCACATACTCCAGCTCCCAAGATACCTGCTAAAACTCTCCCGCCAGCAGAGAAGCTTTGGCCGTTGGAGCAAAAATACGATATCCTTAAGCATCTAGCGTCAGTACTAGACAAACTGTCAATCCTAGATGCCCTGAGTTTGTCAGCAGATCTCAGGGAGGCACTGATAGAAGCCTTGCTCAGCCCCCAGGAGTTTCAAGCTGAGGTAGCTGCCTCCAAGATTTACCAAACGGAGACTGGACCGGCTAAATGCAATGCGGTGATTTCATTCACCGATCATGATGAATATAACATCATGTAAGAACATATAAAACTACTATATGTGTCCGACATGCTAAATGATGTTGATATCTGCAAAGTCTTTATTGACAACAGCTCTGGAGTTAACCTCCTTCCCCTATAGACACTCTACAAGTTGGGATATAGTGAGGATGACCTAGTACCCTTAGCCACAACTCTGTTGGGTTATGACAAGAGTGAACTGAAGCAAATGGGAAAAATAAAGCTAAAAACCCATTTTGGAAACCTTGTGGCCTACTCGAAATTCCTGGTGGTCCGGTAGAACACATCATTCAATGCCCTTCTTGGAAGGTCGTTGCTACATAAGAACATGGACATTTCTTCATCCTACCACTAGTGTATCAATTATTACGTCAATGGAAAAAGTGGGACATTGCACGCTGACAAGGCCCCTTTCGAGCTCTCTGAGTCACACTACATTGACGCCGAGTTTTATGAGCAAAATAAGAAGAAGCCTTTGCTCAATGGTGTTGACTGGATCCCCACTCCAAATGGTCTAGAAATGGTTCTGGATGACCCCCTAAAGCAGCTCGATAGAGACTACGTACTTCCCATCAACCATGTTGAAAGTAGGAGTTTAAGCCCGAACACACACTCAACTGTCCCCATGACTTCAGCTATAATGGCCGAGTGTGACAATGCGGAAACAACTGCTAACCCTCAATTTGGGGGTGAATACTTGAGTGGGGATTACCATGATTCCTCGCTTCCAGACTCACAAGAGCCCATTCCAGGAACTCTCCCCCCATCAGATCAAGAAGATGAGAATGAGGAGGAAGATGAGGAAGATCTCAGGGATGCACCTCCCGCATTTGAGGAAGGTATCTCCACTACTGTGGACGAGCTCAGGGAAATAAACATGGGTACCAAAGAAGACCTGAGAACCACTCTCATTAGTATAGCCATGTCTCCCAAGGAGCACGAGGTATATACCTCTTTCCTAAGGCAAAACTGGGATGTTTTTTCCTAGAATTAAATAGAAATGCCGGGACTCGATCCCGAAGTGGCTACGCACCACTTTGGTCTTCCAGAAGACCAGCAGGGCTATAAAAAAGCCACAAGAAGAACGCACCCCTCACATGCTGCCAAAATAGAGGCTGAATTCGATAAGATGATTAAATCAGGCTTCATTCAGGAGGTCCAAAACCCCATCTAGTTGGACAACATTTCCTTGTCAAGAAAAAGAATGGACAAATCCGCGTCTATATCGATTTTAGAGATCTCAATCGGCATTGTCCGAAATATGATTTATCAGCCCCGATTACCAAGTTATTAATTGACGCCAAGGCCGGGTATGAGGTTCTATCCTTAATGGACAACTATTCTGGGTATAATCAAATCCAGATGGCCCGAGAAGACGAAGAAGCCACTGCCTTTAGAGCCCCTCAAGGAATATTCTATTACTGGGTCGTGCTTTTTGGTATTAAGAATACTGGCACCACATATCAACGCGCCATGAATCGTATCTTTAAACCATTCCTGGGAAGATTCGTTGAATGCTACATGGATGAATTGGTGGTCAAATCAAGACAGTGCTCAGATCACCTGTCAGATCTTGAAACCATCTTCAAAAAACTTCGACAACATAGCCTGAAGATGAATCCCTTGAAATGCGCCTTCAGGGTTACCTCAGGGAAATTCCTTGGCTTTGTCATACGCCATCATGGTATCGAAGTCGACCCTGAAAAGACAAAGGCTATCCTTGGCCTGCCACCTCCCCGTAACCTCACTAAGTTGAGAGGATTACAAGTACACCTAGCCTACATTAGGTAGTTCATATCCAACCTGGCGGGAAAATGTTTTCCCTTCACCAGGTTAATGAAAAAGGGGGTCACGTACCAATGGACAGATGAGTGACAAGAGGCATTCAACAGCCTAAAAAAGTACCTCTTAAGCCCGCCGAGGCTCATGCCACTGGTTGAAGGGAGACATCTTATCCTATACGCGATGACCCTAGAGCGGTCACTGGGAACCTTCCTCTCACAGAAAAATGACGCCGGCAGTGAAAACAGTCTCTATTACCTCAGCCGAACCACGATCGATGCTGAAACTCGATACTAAAACATCGAGAAGAGTTGTTTGGACTTGGTCTTCACAGTTCAAAAATTGAAACATTATTTGCAGCATCATGAAGTCCATTTGGTATCATGTATTAACTATCTCAAGTACATCCTCAGCCGCCCAATGCTGACCGGGCACCTATCTCGATGGGAAGTCATCCTGCAACAGTTTGACATCCAGTTTGTGCCCCAAAAATCTATCAAAGGCCAGGCGTTAGCTGATTTTCTGGCAAATCACCCCTCGATAGGGACCACCGCACTAGACATCGAGTTACCTGATGAAGACATATTCTCGGTTTAAGAGGAACTCCCAACATGGGAAATGTACTTCAACGGCGCATCCTGAAGTTTGACAGGGAAAATGATGGAGGATCACAAATTTAACAAGGTGGGTTTGGGGATAATACTTATGTCTCTAGAAAAGGCAGTCTTGCAATATTCCTTCCTCCTGTCATAAGGATGTACGAACAATGAGGTGGAGTATCAAGCCCTTATTGCAGGCCTGGAGCTCACACTCTAGGCATAATTACAACACCTTAAGGTAAAAGGTGACTCAGAACTGGTCATCAAGAAAGTAAATGGTGACTATTCTGTTAAAAAGGAGGAGATAATTCCCCTATTTGACCATGTTCGAGGGTTGATGGGGGAATTATCCACAGAACCGACATTGACCTATATTACCCGGGCTTAAAATGCCCAGGCCGATGCATTAGCTAATGCAGCCACAACCCTAGCTGACCTAGACCAGGATGAAACAATTATCAGTATTGCTCATCATCGAATGGTCTTGCTGTTTGTTCATACTAATATGAAAGAAATTAACTAAGTCAGTCCTGTCCCTGAGCCATACGCTCCTGCCACCGGCTGGATGACCCCCATTGAAAACTACCTTTAAAGGGCAGAACTTACATTAGACATGTCTGAATGAGAATAGATACGAAGAAAGGAAATTAACATTGTCCTATACGATGACATGGGTTAGCAAGAGGTCCTCTACAGATGAGGCCTCGACGAAATCCTCCTCAGATGCATTGATGGAAAAGAAACCACTACCTTCATGACTGAAGTGCATGTCGGAGTATGTGGAGCACACCAGTCAGGGTCTAAGCTTTCCCATCAGGTTCGAAGGCTTGGGTACTATTAGCCCACCGTGGCACGAGATTAGGAGCACTTTACCACAAAATGACACTCATGCCAAATTCATTCCAACTTCATACACCAACCCCTGGAGTTACTTCATTAGGCTAAGTACTCCTAGACATTTTTCATCTGGGGAATAGATGTCGTGGGACCATATCCTCCTGCCATGACCAAAAAATTGAAGTATATACTCACAAAAACCAACTTCTTTTCCAAATGGGTAGAAGATGTACCCCTCAAGGAAGTCGGGACAAGAAACATTGTCAGCTTTGTGAAAACCTATATCATCACCAGATTTGGTGTCCCTCATACCATACTGATGGATAACAACACCAACTTCTGCTCAGTTGAATTGGAGAAACTGTACCAAGAATATGGTATCAAGGCTAACCACTCATCCCGCTACCATGCAGCAGCCAACAGACAAATAGAGGATTTAAACAAGACCCTATCCAACATTCTCCAGAAAATGGTGGACAAAGACAAGAAATCATTTCCGGATAAACTTCTTCATGCATTGTGGGCTTATCGAACCACAATCCCCACCGCTACTCGGGCTACTTTGTACTCGTTAGTGTAAGGAGAAGAAGAAGTCCTGCCCATTGAGATCCAATTTCCCTCGCTCTGTGTTTCCATTTGTGACCAGTTATCCAATGATGAGCAATCATAGAAATGACTAGGTGAATTGGAACAACTAGATGAGAAGCGGTTGCACACTTTGAACCATCTGGAGGTATATTAGAACTGGATCGCACGAGCCTTCAATAAAAATGTTCGTCTTTAATCTTTCTTGGAAGGAGAATTGGTGTTGGTCCTTCAGACCCCAATGATACCTGAAAATAAACCTCCAAAGATGGATCCCAAGTGGGAGGGACCATATGTTATACACAAGGTATAATCCAATGGAGCACATGCCCTGATATCCATGGACGAGCAATTCACTACTGCTCCTACAAATGCTAAATTTATGAAGAAGTATTTCATATAATCAAAAGCAGTTATTGTCCGAGCTGCAGGACGTTAAAATGCCAAGCCCCAACGGTCCAAATTATATGACCCTAAACTAAGATTATTTCATCCTCACCGCATGACATTAAACAACATGGATTTCAGAGAACTACGTATGGATTGATTCCTTCCCTCGCAGGATATGTAACGACGCCAGGATCCCCCATCCTGGCCCAACCACCGCCAAATGAAATAAAAATATATATATGCCCTTTTCCCCCATGTACGGACTAGACCTACACGGGGTGTATTACCATCTAAAGAACTACGTTCGGTTTGATTCCTACCCTCGCAGGATACGTAGCGATGCCAGGATTCTGTATCCTAGCCCAGCCATCCCCAAATAAAGTCAAATACCCCCTTTCCCCCCCATATAAGGACCAGACCTACACGAGGTGTATTATTCGTCCTCACCACATTACATTAAATTTCACGGATAAAAAGGATTGAAAATTCCCTTTTCCCCTGTGTACGAACCAAACCTGCACAAGATGTATTATCTTCTAAATAACTACGTATGGATTGATTCCTGCCCTCGCAGGATATGCAACGATGCCAGGGTCCCCCATCCTGGCCCATCCATCCCCAAATATTGTTAAAAATTCCCTCTTCCCCTGTGTACGGACCAGGCCTGAACAGGGTGTATCCCTTTCAGAGAACTACACACGACTTGATTCTTGCCCTCACATGATATGTAGCGACGCCAGGATCTTACCTCCTAGCCCAACCGCTGATAAAAGGAAACACAAGTATAAGTGCTCCTCATACTTACTGCATGATGTTAAAATGAACAGAATACCCTTTTCACATCAGTTCAGATTTGTCCTTACCGCATGACGTTAAACTGCACGAAATCCCCTTTTCATGTCAGTTCACCTTCGTCCTCACCGTACGACGTTAAAATTGCACGAAATTTGTCCTCACCACATGACGTTAAACTGCCCAGACTTTGTCACGACCAAACCAAGATATAAGACAAAACGATATGGGAATACTACTTGCGCATTTGGATATATCCTCTCTATGCATCAGACTCCACGACCCAGATAATTACGGATCTTCATAATCATTCATGGCCATCAGAAGTAGAAAGTTATTGACCCATGTGTTGAGAAAAGTATTATTTTCAACAATACATATTAATATTATTTAAAGGGGGAGATTATTGAAAATAATACTCTGTCTCTTTATGATAATTTTGATGCTCACAAATACCCTTAGTTATTTTCTAATGATTTTATTTACTATTTTGTAGGAATTTATTAATTTATTTTACTCTTGAAAAAACAAGAATTTATTACTTATTCGGAATATGCTTTAAGCACGTTCTGGAATCACTGTTCATACCTTAAGTGGATAAATGTAGCATGAAATCTTCTTTAGCGCGTTCTGGAATCACTTTTCATACCCTACATGGATAAACGTAGCGTAAGGATGAAAAGCGTGTATACTTTTTGATATAAGAGAAAAGTATGGTTAAACAACCATACGTTTTCAGCAAAGTATAGAAGAAGAACCTTATGATAGGAAGGAACCTTACATTTTGGTTATCAGTAAAGTATGGAATGAGAACCGTACGTAAATACTAAATGTTACGTTTGTTTCTCAAAAGTATGGTTCATCAACATTACTTTTGTGAACAACCATACGTTCTTGGAAAAGTATAGATCAAGTAAAAGTATGGATCTTTTACCATATGTTTGAGAGTTGAAGAAAAATTATGGATGATAAACCCTACGTTTATGTTCAACCTTACATTGTCAACCCTACGTTTGGAGGCCACGTCATCAACCTTACGTTTGGCATCAGAAATTTTGACAGACGATATTTTTATCCAGCGATCAGCAAGCTGATTATTGGGTGGATTTCAAGCCGGATTTAAAGTCATTTTTAAAATATTACTTTGACTGATTCAAAGCCGTTTTATCAATGGATTTAAGATCAAATTAAAAGGATCTTTTTATGCCAAGTCTTAAGGGAAGTTACGACTTCTCTGTAAATTCAAATTTTTGAATATCGCGAATAAAAAGGTGACTTTTATGGATCTAAATGTGCAGGAGATATGCTCAGCCTTATTATATATGTTCTATATGACCAAAACCCATATACGAGAGAGTGGTGATCAATCTATTATTAAAAAAAGATGGAAAACAGATAGACTGCAGAAATTCACGTTGATCTGCTAATTCAAAAAGGAGCATCAAAGCTCTGTTTGTTTAAGAAGAAGGAACTCGATAGAAGATTCACTTGTTTAGCATTGAATATCTATTATGGATCTACTACTGCTGAAGTTGTGAACTATATCTCTATATCTACTACAACCGGATAGACTCAGAATTTCTTTGTTTTGAAAATCAATATTTCTAGAGACGACGATCCATATACTGTCAATTGCATTCTGTTTCAATTGTGAAGATCAACTAGAAAACTTATTTCTGAAATTATTTTTATTCTTGAGTAACCAGCTTCTCATTATAAGTTGTGTTGGTTCGTGTTTGAACCAGAAGGCTTTGTTTTTCCTTGGATTCTAAAGGTGTCAACTTCCTATACTTAGTTGTTAACTGGTCTGTGGAAAAGAGGACCAGATAGTGAAAATCACCAAGCTCATGGAGTTGAGCGTTGGTGGAGTGGACTAGGGGCCTTCTGTTCCCCAAACCACTATACATATTTGTGTTCTTGTTTTTACTTATTTCTGCTGCATGATCAAATCTGATAAAGTATAAAGGACAAAACTCGTTCAATCAAAGAGTTACCTAAAAATTTCAAAATACACAATTCACCCACCTCTTGTGTATAATATGTAGATTCAGATCCAATAATTGGTATCAGAGGTTGAGCTTCTGATAGAGCCTTAACAATCTATAATAATTTAAATATTATACAGCAGAGCATCATGACTGATACAAGAGAAGATATGTCAATGGTCAGAGAACCATATTTCAATGGAGATAACTATGGCTTCTGGAAATCACGCATGATAATACATCTGAAAAACCTCGGTTATAAAGTCTATTCAAAGATTCCGAATCCTTATGAAATTCCTGAAAATCCCGAGACATGGAGTGCTGCTACAGAGGCAGAGTATGATATGAATTTGAAGGCTATGAATGAAATTATTTGTGGTCTAGTACCAAATGAATTTAACAGAGTATCTCAGTGCTCGACAGCAGATGAGATGTGGAAAACAATAGCCGTGGCATATAAAGGAACATACAATGTGAGACAAATGAGGTATGCAACTGCAAAACTAAAATTTGATACTTTCAGAATGTTTTAAGGAGAAAGCATTACCCAAATGAATGGGAGATTGACAGAAATTTTCAATAATATAACATCTCTAGGAGAACCTATCAAATAGGATGATCAAGCATTAAAAGTACTGTGGGTACTCCCTACTCGATGGAATGGTATCTCTTCTGCAATCAGACAATCAACACCTGTCAAAAATATAACTATGAGAGAGTTGATTGGTATACTGATGATGTATGAAGCTGAAATGAAAGATGTGTCTAATGAACATAAAGTACTTATCAAAAGAGAAGATACTTCCTTGAAAGTAACTTCACAACAAAATAATAGAAATATGAAGAACAGAGAAGTCAAAGCTAAATTAGAGAGCTTTGACTCATCAAACTCAGATGAAGAGCTGGCTCAGCTAGCCAGGAAATTTAGAAAGTTCTACAGCAAGAAAAGAGGCTTCAAAAAATCTTTTAAGAGAGATGATAAAGAAGTAAGATGCTATGATTGCAAGAATATGGGGCATATCAGACCATATTGCCCGCAATTGAAAGATGCAAAGAAGAAGAAATTCTTCAAAAGAAATGACTTTGAGAAGAAAGACAAGAAAGCTATGAAATCCACTTGGAGTGTATCTGAAGACTCCAGTAGCTCTCCTGAATCAAGATCAAAAAAAGAATAAGTCAATCTAAAGGCAAACATGTGTTTCATGGCAGAAACTGATTAGGTACACTCATATTACTCCTCTAACGCAAACAATGAACCAAATTCTGAATCAAGCTATACAAATGAAAAACTTTCAGCCTACTGCAATATGCTTGAAGAAATATATGACTCACTATTTAAGAAACACAAGTCACTAAAAAATAAACATAAATCCGTTTCAGATGAAAGAGATACAATGCTGAAACAACATAAGGAATTAACTGATAAATACAATTCTATTAACACTAACCATATTAATTTTTAATCAAGAATAAAAACACTGCAGAATGAAGTAGAATTTTATAAACAGGCTGTATTGGTTTTTACAAAAGGAGAGAATTCATTAAATGAAATTCTTCGAAAAACTGTCATTAAAAAGAAGAGATTTGGAATTGGCAGTAAAGGAGAAAAACCTAAGCTATATAAAAATTATTTTGTTCCTAGCTCTAAAAAGGTTAATTGTAACTTTTGTGGGACAAATGGACATATAGCTAAAAACTGTTTCTTAAGATATCCTCAAATTTGTGGTATTAAGAAAACCTATATTTCAAAAGACTTATATGATTCAACTGATTTTAAAAGAACAAATCAAATCTGGATACCCAGATCATTGCTAGCTAACAACCCTAGACCCAACAAAATATGGGTACCAAAGCAATTTGTTTGAATGTATTTGCAGGTAGCAGGCCACCAGAGAAGAAAAGATATATGGTACATGGATAGTGGCTGCTCAAGACATATGAGTGGAAACTCAGTGAATTTTTCTTCACTCACTCAAAAGGAAGGAGGAATTGTCACGTTTGGTGACAATGCCAAAGGAAAAAATCATTGGCATTGGAACTGTTGGAGATCCAAAAACAGTCTCAATCAACGAAGTACTTTATGTAAAAGGATTAAAACACAACCTGATAAGTATCTATCAACTATGTGATGATGGATATACTGTTTATTTTACTAACAATTGCTGTACTATTTCTAAAGATAAACTGTTTAAATTTTAAGCACCAAGAACTGAAAATGTCTATACTTTGGATTTAAATTCCTTGTGTAAACAATAAGTAAACTGCTTGACTGCTAAAGTAAGTGAATCCTAGATTTGGCATAGGATACTTGGACATTGAAATGTATATGTTTTACATAAGTCATCTAAGAAACATTTAGTTTCTAATTTACCTAGTCTCAAATTTGAAAGTGACAGATTTTGTGATGCATGTCAACTTGGCAAGCAACACAAATCATCCTTCAAATCTGTTAATAAAGTTGCTACATCTAAACCTCTAGAACTTATTCATATGGATTTGTTTGCACCCTCAAGACTAGAAATCTTAGCTAGTAAATTATATATATATATATGTTTTAGTTGATGACTATTCTAGATTTACATGGATTTTATTTTTGAAATTAAAAAATGAAGCTTTTACTTTATTTGAAAGTTTCTGCAAATCTGTTCAAAATGAAAAAGGTTTTAATATAATCTCATTGAGAAGTGATCATGGTGGAGAATTTGAGAATCTGGAATTTAATTCCTTCTGCTCAAATATGGGTATTAAAAATACATTTTATGCCCCCAGAACACCTCAACAGAATGGGATTGTAGAAAGGAGAAATAGAACAATTCAAGAAATGGATAGAACTATGTTAAATAAATATAGCCTACCTATATATTTCTGGGCAGAAGCTGTGAATACAGCTTTCTATATAATTAATAGAGTTTTAATTAGACCTATTTTGAAAAAGACACCCTATGAATTGTGGAATAACAGAAAACTTAAAGTAAATTACTTTAAAGTTTTTGGAATAAAGGTTTACATCTTGAACACCAAAGATAATATTGGTAAGTTCGATCCAAAATCTGAGGAACGTATTTTCTTAGGATATTCTGCTGCTTAAGAAAGACATGGTGAGATTAGTGGATTCCCGAGTACACTGTCATCACAGTAATATGTTTAATTATGGAACTTTAAGGAATATTGGATATTTCTGGAGCACTATTAAAGGAAATTTTTTTCCAGTAGGAGCTGAGGAAGACTCAGAGAGTGCTCAGGCTCAACTTGCTAAGTCCAAGGAGGGACAAGCTGAATCAAGAGTCAGCAATGTAGCAAGAAGGATCTGATTTGAAGTGTAAGATGTTGAGGAAGATAGAAGTCAGGAGGGACTTCAATCAAAAATAAAGAGACCTGTTAATGAGGAAATTACTTTCCCTGTATTGGCAACAACAACAGAAGCTTTATTTACTTATTCTTTTGTAAGAGAAGCTGTTATTGATAAGACCATGGAAGTTGTTAGTGAAATAACAACACCAATAGAGGGATCGGGAGATCACGAATAAGCTCAAAGGGAGAATTAGGAACAAATTGTAGCTGATGTTGAAGTTTCACTTCAACAGAACCAAGATAAGGAGGCAGTGCCTGGTGGGGAAGTGGCCAGACCTCAAGAAACTCCTGAAAATTTTAATCTCGAAAATCCAGTGGAAGGCCAAGATGCTGATGTTTGTGGTGAGCATGCTTCTAATGTTCACACCGAAGTGCTTCAAGAGGATTTTTCTGTGGAGGAGTCTGGGGACTCTAAGGAAAAATCTGTGGATCAACCTACTCAGGACAAAGAAAAAGAGAAATCTGATGCTGAATCATTACCTTTGGTACTTCTGCATCATCCAAAGCCTGAGAATGTGAATCAAGCACAGGGTGCCTCTGATTCAAAGAATAAAGAAGTTGAAGAACTGTACAAAAAGGTTTCTCATTTAGAATCTGAGAATGTCACTCTGAGAAATGCCTTAACCTTTGAACAACTGAGATTTCAAAAGCTGAAGGAGTGTGCAGTCTCAAGGAAAGAAGTTGAAATGTTTAAAGAGGATATACTGAATGAAGTTTCTCGATTGAAATCTTAAGTGGTTATGAAGTCATATTTATCAGATCTGAAGTTGTTTATGGAGAACCAATTTGCATCAGTAGCAAATAATGCTATTAGTGGATTAGGTACTTCACCTGATTTAATCAGAAGGTTTCAAGCTATCACAGCTGCGATGAGCAACATGAATGACAGGTTACAAGATCTTAAATGTAACAATGCTCCTTTATCAGTGTTGTTGGACAATCATAAGTTTTTAGTGGATCAACTGACATCTAGTGATCCATCGATCAGAATCCTGTTAAATCAGTTATCAGAGAAGTTGTCAGTTTTTGTCTAAAAAGAGGAAAGGATGCATGATTTTTTTAGAGTCAATTTAATTGAGGATATTTATATGACTCAAGAGAACAGAGATCTCATTATAAAACTTGGAGATGGGATGATGAAGAGACTCTAGGAACAGTTTACAAAAATCAAGTCTGCAATCCAGAGGAGATATAACCTGTTTCCTATCTTACCCAAACCTTGATTCCTGTGTATATCATTGTCATGTATATACTGCTATTTTTGAATGAAAATTTCCTTCATTGTTTATTTGTTTCTTTCTCTATTTGTTTAATACTATTTTAAGTTAACATATTCCAGTATATCAGATAAATTTACTATTAAACAGTTCATTATAGAATTTACTAATAGTTCAGTGCAATATTAAAAGTATTAAAATCCATGATTTTTTATTCTTTTTGATATCACAAAAAGGGGGATAATTTGGATACATACAACATCATATTTTTTATTCAGAAGGAGAAATTTGGAAAAAACTAAAAAACTTTTATTTCTAAAGAAATTTTTATTTTATGAAGGGGGAGATATTTTTATTGAAATATTTTTGCTAAAATTAAATATTGTTTCATCCTCTCAAAATTCTAGAACTTTATGTAACTAATTTTTAAAGTTAATTTCATTTAAATAATTTTATTATCTTATGGGTTTTGTGATCATCAAAAAGGGGGAGATTGTTGAGATAAGTATTGTTTTCAACAATACATATTAATTTTATTTAAAGGGGGAGATTATTGAAAATAATACTCTGTCTCTTTATGATAATTTTGATGATCACAAATAACCTTAGTTATTTTCTAATGATTTTATTTAGTATTTTGTAGGAATTTATTAATTTATTTTACTCTTGAAATAATGAGAATTTATTACTTATTCGGAATCTGCTTTAAGCGCGTTCTGGAATCACTGTTCATACCTTACATGGATAAATGTAGCGAAAAATATGCTTTAGCGCGTTTTGGAATCACTATTCGTACCCTACGTGGATAAACGTAGCATAAGGATGAAAAGAGTGTATACTTTTTGATATAAGAGAAAAGTATGGTTAAACAACCATAAGTTTTCAGAAAAGTATGGAAGAAGAACCTTACGTTAGGAAGGAACCTTACGTTTTGGTTATCAGCAAAGTATGGAAGGAGAACCATACGTAAATACTAAATGTTAAGTTTCTTTATCAAAAGTATGGTTCATCAACCTTACTTTTGTGAACAACCATACGTTCTTGGAAAAGTATGGATCAAGTAAAAGTATGGATCTTTTACCGTACGTTTGAGAGTTGAAGAAAAAGTATGGATGATCAACCCTACGTTTATGTTCAACCTTACGTTGTCAACCCTACGTTTGGAGGCCATGTCATCAACCTTACGTTTGGCATCAGAAATTTTGACAGATGATATTTTTATGCAGCGATCAGCAAGCTAATTATTGGGCAGATTTCAAGCTAGATTTAAAGTCATTTTTAAAATACGACTTTGACTGATTCAAAGCCGTTTTTCAATGGATTTAAGATCGAATTAAAAGGAACTTTTTATGCCGATTCTTAAGGGAAGTTATGAATTGTCTGTAAATTCAAATATTTGAATATTGTGAATAAAAAGGCGACTTTTATGGATCTAAATGTGTAGGAGATATGCTCAGCCTTATTTTATATGTTCTATCTGATCAAAAACCATATATGAGAGAGTGGTGATCAATCTATTATTAAAAAAGGTGGAAAATAGAGAGACTACAGAAATTCACGTTGATCTGCTAATTCAAAAAGGAGTGTCAAAGCTCTGTTTGTTTAAGAAGAAGGAACTCGATAGAAGATTCACTTGTTCTGCATCGAATATATACAGTGGATCTACTACTGCTGAAGTTGTGAACTATATCTTTATATACTACAACCGGATCGACTCAGAATTGATTTGTTTTGAAAATCAATATTTCTAGAGACGACGATCCATCTGCTGTCAATTTCATTCTGTTGCAATTGTAAAGATCAACTGGAAAACTTCTTTCTAAAATTATTTTTATTCTTGAGTAACCAGCTTCTCGTTCTAAGCTGTGTCGGTTCGTGTTTGAACCAGATTGCTTTGTTTTGCCTTGGATTGTAAAGGTGTCAACTTCTTGTACTCAGTTGTGAACCGGTCTGTGGAAAAGAGGACCAGATAGTGAAAATCACCAAGCTTGTGGAGTTGAGCGTTGGTGGAGTGGACTAGGGGCCTTCTATTTCCCGAACCACTATACATCTTTGTGTTCTTGTTTTCACTTATTTCCGCTGCATGATCAAATATGATAAAGTATAAAGGACATAACTCATTCAATCAAAGATTTATCAAAAAATTGCAAAAGACACAATTCACCCCCCTCTTGTGTATAATCTGTAGATTTAGATCCAACACCATGGACACCTTTGAACGACTATACATACCATGCCCTCAGTGGCTCTGTATATTGATATCCCCTAGCCCGTCTACCAAAGGCAAGATTTCCTCAGGTGGTTCTCTTCCTATCTCCGTACGTTTACCGGACTCAAGGCCCCCATATCATATCTCCCGATACAAAAATTTATGGAGCAGTGGTTTACAAGTTCGTTCCCCTCTCACATCCAAACGTTGCCAGGGTATCCCTACCTAGTTAGCCTATGTATCCACATGTGGTTAACATGACGATCTGCATATACAAACATCAAGTCAGGGCTAGGCTACTTTGACTCGATGGGCAATTATGGTGAAGATGTTTCTTGTATGATTGGACGCCATTATCCCCATATGCCGAACTCTGTACTGTGAGCAATCTTGGATTTTCATAATCATCCATGGCCATCGGAAGTGGAAAGTTATCGACCCGTGGACACCTTTTCATGACTATGCATACCATTCCCTCAGCGGCTCTGCATATTGATAGCCCCTGGGCCATCTACCAAAGGCAAGATTTCCTCGGGCGGTACTCTTCCTAGCCCCGTACGCTTACCGACCTCAGAGCCCCCATACCATACCTCCTGATCCGGGAAACCCCAGAGTTACAGTTTACACCTTCATTCCCTCACACTTGTTCAAAGTATACCAGAGCCTCCTAACTCAATTTCCTTTCGGTTAATTGTAGAAATAGTCACCCAATGATCTGAACTAAACTAAGAGTATTTTTTCCTTACCGCATGACGTTAAACTGCATGGAGTAAAGGTATAACCCATGCGCAAGATAAATCAGTGCGGTGAACTCTTCGAGTTTTAACAGCAACCAGGGACGAACATCCCTGACATGTCCAAATATTTCCTTACCAAATGATAGATTTCATGGCCCAGACAATCGTGGATCCTCATAATCATTCATGGCCATCTAAAGTGGAAATTTATCGACCCGTGGACAACTTTTAATGACTATGCATACCATTCTCTCAGCAGCTCTGCATATTGATATCCCCTGGCCCATTTACCAAAGGCAAGATTTCCTTAGGCGATACTCTTCCTAGCCCTGCATGATTACCGACCTCAAAGCCCCCATATCATCTCTCCTGATCCAAGAATCCCCAGAACCATGGTTTACACCATCAAACCCTCTCCACATCTTAGACATGTCGAGATGCTCAAGACTAGTTACATTCTGATCAAGAGTGGCCTTTTCAACTACATCCTTACCGCATGTCGATTGAAACCACAAAAAACATGTCTTGGCATCATGGCGTGAACTATAAAGACCAAGCATTAAACAACCAGGGAAATGACTCCAACTACAATCATTTTCACAGGTTTAAAAATTCCCCCTGTCCTTACTGCATGACATTAAACTGTACAACATCTTAAAAAATACTCTTCCCTCGCTGCACGACGTTAAACTGCACGGAATTTAAAATGACCTCCATCCATGACACATGACGTTAAACTGCATGGTCAAACCTATCATGGGTTTAGTCATAAAGGGAGGTTTTCCTCTGTCCCTCAGTGCACGACCTAGACTTTCACAAACCACCGTCTCACACCAGTGTGAGAATGGATGACTTCACCCATTCCTGGGAAATTTAGCCCAGATGTTTCTCCCGTATCCAGGAACCATCTCCTCATAAATCACACTCTGTACCCAGAAGGAGCCGAACCCTTGTAAGACACCACTAGTGATCCCAAATCTCAACTTCCCTAGAGTTGCTCGGCTATCGGGAGAATACAATCATGGACCTAAGGACACCTTTTCATGACTATGCATATCATGCCCTCAGCGACTCTGCATATTGATCGCCCTTAGCCCATCTACCAAAGGCAATATTTCCTTAGGCAATGCTTCTCTCCGTACGTCTCTTAGCCTCTGAGCCCCCATATCCACCCCGGGATTTGGAAACCCTCTGAGCTACAGTTTACCGACCTCTTTCACAACCTGCCTGAATACGCAGGAATGTATCTGATGAGATTACCGAGAACCAGGAGAAGCCATTCCATTTTAAAGAATTTCCCAGCTGCATGACTTTAAACTGTGCCAAGCTCAAACCATCCTCTATGCTAACTAAATGTGTAGGACAGGGACCTTGCACCCACACTCCTGATTAATACGGATGTTCCCAAACCCTTTCAGACATCACACACCCTTTCTGAGCCACCCCTGGTGGTTTTCATATTCTCCAAGCCGCCCGTGGTGGTTTCCATAATCCGGACTTCCATGAAGTCCTCAGGACATCAGAAATGGACAGTAATTGACTTAAGGACATATTTTTATGACTATTCATACCATTCCCTCATTGGATCTGCATATTGATCGGCCCTGGCCCATCTAACAAAGGCAAGTCTTCCTTAGGTGATGCTTTTCCTACCTCTGCATGCTGATATAGCTCCCATGCCTTGAGACATGCCCTTCATGTTGTTCAAATATAAACATGTTCCCCCCCACGTGCGTCTGAAGGGTATTGAGACATATTTTAATCAACTAAACCTCATTGGGGCCCTCACCCCCACCATATCTAATCAAATATGTTCGACCTAAAATATCAGTTTTGATAGTCTTATTGGCGGGACTTTAAACCGCTCACAAAAAAAGATCCGCAAAGCCCGTTAGGCCGAAAACCTGAAAAGGGTGACCTAAGAAAAATCCAAGCCATACCTGCTGGGTCCACACCAAATGGGCCCAGGAAAAATTAGGGTATTAACACAAAAGACAAAAAGTTTGTGACGGTTTTTCTACAAAACCTTAGCAATAGTCAAACTATGCTCTTTGGATCCCATGGTCCAGGAAAAAAAATTAGAGCTCATTTCTATTTTATCATTTTCTTGAATTATGATTAATTCTAATTCAGTGAGTTGTTATTTATGCAATAGTTGTTCTAGTAACAATCAAATTTTACAGTAAGGGGAGATCGACAACAGATTATATTCCATTTGGACAAAAAAAAGAGGACATCCACAAGTCAGAGTCTCCCCTTTGTCGCAACAAAAGAGGTAAAATAGAATGTACAAAAATAGCTCTGACGATCATAAGGGAGGCTGGATCGCTCTCTCTATCAGATCGACAACTGTGCGACAAAGGTTATTGCAAGTTTTCTCTAGCATGACCTTCTCTCTGGCCTCAACTTTTTCCACCGAACGAGTATGCCTCACCGTCATTTGGATATCGTTGATCCCTTTCCTGGAAGCTTCAAGGTTACCATTCAGAGATGACAACTGATCCCTCAGCATCGCTGCTCGAGCTTTGCATTCATGCAGCTCAGTATATAGGGCAGTCACCTGATCTTGATAGCTCACCTCTACTACTATCAGCTGATGAAGCTTCATCATAGCCTCCTCAAAGGCTTGGGTCCCGCAATGAGAGGCATGGAGGTGAGAAATTTTGTGTTCACTAGCGAAAGCCTCCCCACGGGCAATGACGACCTGACAGGAGAGAAAATGAAGTTGTCGATAGTCAAACCCACCTAACCCCAGGCCTAAGAAGAGTTGACAAAGGGATTCAGTTTTAGTCTCCATTTATTTCAGAGGAGTTTCGACAACAATCTCACAGATCCAGGGCCAGGCCCACCTTCACACTGCTCGGTGGTCTGCCATGACATGAGGGTCTTTGGTATTGTCACTAGTTAGAATAGGAATGAAGTCAGGCATTGCGACCAGCGCAGACATGTGCACACTAGAAGATGGTTCTAGGACTAGAGGGTCATAAGCATATAGCCTTGGTTGAATCTTGGGAGTTAAGCCGGTAAGTCCAGTATCAGCTGGTGGAGATTCAACAATTACATCATGGGGACCCGAAGTCACTGGGTCATCCTCATTTACATCTAAAAGGATTGGATCTGTTTGAACTTCGACCACAAAGGGGTTGAAAGAGGAAGATTCCCTGAGCCACTTCGACCTGCGAGCCATTAGTCGGTCCTCCCTCAAAGCTGAAGAGGAAGGTACGGTAAGCACAGCAGCCGCAGTACCCCCCGATTTGGGAAATTTCTGAATAGCCTTCCCCAAGATCCCATCTGGATAATGCTTTATCCATGTTCTCGCATATTCCGAGGACAGGTTGGAAGCCACTCCTGTGTCAGGCAAGGGAATGCTTGTGCCAGATCCTTCCCACATCAACATCAACCACCATTGATAGAGAGTGGCCAGATATAGCCCTCGGGCCCGAGGATGGGGAAGGGAAACCTGGAGTTTCATGCATCCAAACTGCCGAGAAAACCGATGAGGGGCGTACAACTCACACAGAGAAACCCCATCAATCAGTGCGGATAAAAAACCATCCCACAACTAAATCATGTAATAAATCTCTTATAAGCTCCCTCTTTAGTCATCAACCATGATGCCAGAAGGAGTGGGGTAGGGAGTTAAAGAGAACTGGGAAAAATCACTCAGAAGCTTGATGACTTCATCAGAGCTAAGGGACTTCAGACGAGCTCCATCTATATCAAGTAAGGTAGGCCGAAGGGTAGGAAGCGGGATGACTGTGTTATGACTATACTCATAACAGCGGAAATGATCCGCTACCCAGCCATATAAAAATTAAAATGGCCCACTCAGACAATAGGGTGACCCTCCCTCCAGCATGTGGCTCAGTAATTCGTAAATGTGAGCCAGAGTGGGCACGACCAGATTTACCGGGTGGCCTCCCGCCAGCTCAGCTGCCATCATTAGGGTGTAATCTCTGACACCTGGGTTGATATCCCAAAAACAGAATATCCACCCACTCAAAAACATGGTGAAAATACCTTCCAGCCTAAGTATATTCCGCACACCAGGGCGCACCTCATAACCCCATGAAAGGTAGTCGCCCACCTCCAGAACCGCCCAGTAGGAACCTGGGATAGTTCGTGATTGTTAAGAAGGATGAGTCCTGGGGTTCTTGATCTTCATCACATGACCAGTGGTCTTCAGAAATAACCCTATACATGTGCTATATGGAATAAGAGAGCAGGCACGCAAGGGGTGACCCAGTGACCGCTCCACCATAACCAGAAGATCCCTCGCCAACAAAGGCACCTGTTCGACATCGTCCCATGCATCAAGGGTGGGTAAAAACTTGTTATACATATCACCAATGATCTAAAGCCCTCCAAATTGTTATATGTACCATAAACTAATACCAACTTCACCATGGGCAAGGTGGAAAGTATTAGTTCTTGAACACCAGTGACTGAGCAAGTCAGACCGGATCGAAGATGGTGGGTAAACAACATACTGGGAAGCCCACACAGCGGAGTACAGATTTACCACTTCCAGTGACTCGGGAAATTCCCAGCAATGATAATGGACCCAGAAGGCCCAGGACTAATCATTTTAGAAAATCCCACCAGATCAAAGATCCCACCTGGGAATCCATCCTGCATTAGGATCCACTCGGGCAAGGTTGATCAAGGAGGGGTAACTCTTGAGGACGGTTTCTTGGGAGAAGTCCTGAGTATGCCGATCACTTTGAGTCCAAATGGATTCTCTCAAAATAAAAGTGTCTTTTGGATCGGAATCATAGATCATCTCCCCTGACTGGGAAAGGTTCGCTTGAGTGCACTTCGGCAACACTTCCAAGCAAGGGGACAGATGACCTGAGAAGACAGGGGGGATATGGACGTCGTCTTGAAGGCCGAAACCATAAAGTGTAAGACGACTCGATAGAGGATAGTCCAAAATTCTGAGGGAGAGTAAGTCCTTCAAAACACCATCGTTATGAATGATTGGTTGGCTAGGGTCCTCTTTGATGCTCTCAGATCTATGAATCATAGCTAGACGTCTCCCTTAACCAATTAGAAGAGGATCGATAGTAGTCCTGGGTGTAGGTCGAGGAGGAACCATATTTTCTCTCTGTATTACAAAAAAACTAGGCAAATTGTTAGTCTAGAATAATAAAATCTGGACAAAAATACCAAGTATATGGAAAAGGACTCTGTCAAGGAGCCTTCATGATGAGGTCCGCGAGCAGGCCTCAAAAGGTGGTTCGTGACGACTGCATCCCACGAACCAACCCTACACGGAAGAAGTCCGCGGTACTCTGGCCCACAGAGCATTGGCCATAAAACCACGAACCAGGATGCTTTGCGGAATCTCGATCCTGGATTTAAATTATTAAGTTTGGAAGACTTAAGAAATTTTCAAAGTTTGGAAGATTTCAGTTCGCGGACCATCAAAACCGCATAGCGAGTTCCTACGTGGCCCATTGTAACTTGATTTTTAATTGATTAAAAGTGTTAGTTCGTGGCTGGGAGATTGGTTCGCAGGTGAAGGCAGGCGCGAATGAGGAATGGTTCTCGGAAATGGAAGCTGGTTCGTGGACGAGGGGTTTCGTGAAGAAGAAATCACGCGGAGACAAAAAGCAAGATCTCCATGTTCATGAGGAATCTAGTAAAAGACAAGGGATGTGCCCCCTCGTATTTATAGGCGTGGTACCCTACCAGGTCCACCCCTCTACCACAAACTATCCACATTTCATGACCAATCTACATTGGAATAGTCTCCTCTTTGTTCCGATCGGACCCCATTCTGATGGGGGGCATTTGTAGGGTCCTGAAAAATCCGAAAAGGAGAATGAGAATCCCCTTAATTAAAGAGATAATTCTACCCAATTTCCATCAAGGAATTGGGAAAAAAATGTGGAGGATACTCAAAGGTTGTAAAAAGACGAACCGGTCCACGTACCAGTCCAATGTTGATGGTACGCAGTTGGATCAGCAAGACGCCCCCTCCGCGGACCGCTGTCGTTTGCGGAACAAAGGCGGGGACCCTCTGCAGGTGTGAAGCAGGATGGGTGCAAGGCCAGTCCACCATCACAAACCACCCCAGCCGCAAAACACATCAACCGGATCAGACCGTGTGCAATGTCATTCGCGGGACGGAGGTGGAGACCTACGCGGCCGCGAAACAATCCCCGAACTAGCTTGGTTTGCGGGGAAGGTGCATTTAATGCCCCCTGCGAGTTACGGATTGACAAAGTCATCCATAAATCGGGTTTCCGGTCACGGGCCTCCGCAAAAGGTGACTCATGACCACATATACATCTCTTTCCCCACTCTATAAAAGGATATTGAGGGGGAGAAGAGAGGGATCGATCAGACTGGGGTGGAAGGATTTTGAAGGAAGGAGAATAGGATTTCACAAACAATGAAGTTCTACTTCGCAAACCAGAATAGGTATGAAACTGGGAACGAATTAATAAGGAACTGGAAAATGCATAACAACTGGGTGAACCACAAAATTAAAATAAAATGAAAAATAATACCGCGATCCCTGGCCCCTACGAGGATGTACTTCCCACGGACCAGGGAGTCTATGCCCCTTTTTCGATCTAACACACCGCATAACACCCTCCTACACGGGCGAATCCCTGACTAATGAACCCCCGACCGACGTCGCCCCTAGCCGTCGTTGCTCGCACGGACTCCGCCACATACCAACCTGGTACGCGGGCCGAACCCGAAGCTGTGTACCACCCTGGTACGCGGGATTCTTATCAGTCCGCATACCACCCTAGTACGCGGACGGTTTATCCAGTCGTGTAGCACCCCCCTACATGAAGAGTGAAAATCCTCATACAACCATGTGGCCCTCCAACTCCTTTAGTGTTCCCATTCCCTGAGTTAGATAAAATCCTTCCAATCTGGCCTGATCCTTCACAATCCCTTCAGTGGTCTATTCATTGGCCCCAAGCCAAGGCCCCTAACGAAGCCACCAGACTTGTGTGATGCAATCTCCAGGAGAATTAGTGTGCTTCTTTGAGTTCACATACCCACGGTAGGCGAGGGAGAAGGGGTGGATCTGGCCCTTGAGTGGGCTCCCAAAACATTCTTGGGTTCACATACCCATGGTAGTGCAGGGTCCGAGCCCGAGAGTCCCCTTTCTGCTTCTCCACTTTCTAGGAGTGGGGGACCCCACTTGCGTTTCCTTTCCACACCAGTGGTGAGTAATTATCCCCTCTTCTGGGAATGAAAGGGAGGACTCCTTGGTGTAAGCCCCTAGCCTTTCTTATAGGAGATAGCACCCATGCACCTCCGTACTTCCCCGGTGCCAAGAACCAAGAGGGGAGATGAACACAGGGGTACCCTTTCCCTCTACCTCTAGGTTTTGTTACCAGTGGGACTCCATCCTGGAGTAAGTCCCATTATCTATTTCTTTGGGCCGCTCCATGCGCAATCCCCACTCCACTTCCCACAGATGCACCTTTCGCGACGTCATAGTCAGGTCTCTACTGCCTCTTATTTATCACACCGAGCATGACTCACGTGGGCTTAGAGTAAGCACCGACCCTGACCCCAACCTCTTGTGAACTACGAGGAATTTGATCCATGTCAGGTCATGGTACGTAGGAAGCCTCCACGAGGTTCAAGCCCACCACCCAATCATTCCTACCTCATTCACGTCAGTTCACCCCCATTACACATGACATTAAACTGTATTCCGCCAACCCGAACTACATGGACTTTAATCCTTGTCTCCTAGGCAGGGTATGTAGGAAGCCTCCTTGAGGTTCAAGCCCAACAAATGGTCGTTCCGACCTCCTTCATGTCGGTTCACCAACACCTTTGTCCTCCTTAGAGTGTAAGCCCCATACCACCTTGGGCCGCCCCAGGGTATAAGCCCCAACCCAAACCGAACTACGTGGATTCTGATTCCTCTCACGAGGATACGTAGGAAGACCATATCATGGGTTCAATCCAAATGCTCAAGTCGTTATCTGTCCCCCCTGGATGACAATAAACTCCAGAGCGCCTAGTTATGAGGCTTCAAACCACCCAGTTATGAGGCTTCAAGCCAGTGCCGTCTCAGTGAGTCCAAACTACTCGGAGTCATTAATCCAATGAGGGATGGTAAACCTTGGGCCTAATTGATTCCGAACCCCTGCGTTTAACTGAACATTAACAACCAGGAGTAATCTGTGGATACTATTATTGGGTATAAACCAAAGATTATTGAACATATGAATAAATATTAAATCTATAAGAGAGTCCCAGAACAGTAAATAATTCCCCCCTAAAAGAGTGCGATGAGCACTACTTCTCATCCTCTCGACCAATGGGAGTTCTTAAGCATCGCTGGTCAAATCACCTAGTGAACGCCTACCTTTGGAAAGTAGGTCCACATATTGTTGGATATGGAACCATTGGGTGTTTTGAAATGAAGACCGATATACCTGATCCGAGCGATTGAGCAGGGCTGAGCCCTCCGTGAGATCGATATTTGGGCGCGTTGGTCCACTCCACCCGATTTTTCGTGAAACATCGACACTATTTTCTAGCCTATGGGGATTGGGAACTCCCTTCGGGCTATCCTATGGATCAGCTCAGGTTACCAGTCTAGGGTCGACCTGGGTTGGTTCATGAGAAAATGGTATCAAAGGGAGGTTGTCTCTTTAGAGGACCTTGCTATTCAGATCTCCCTTTGTTATTTGGGGATATCAAGGTAGAAGGAGTAGGATTTTTGGGGCTCGAGGTGTAGGAATGAGAAGGATTTCATGAACCCTTGCTCGTTACGAACCTTGGGTTACCATGGGATGTATGGGTTTTTTGGTGACCTTTGGTTCTTGTGGATTGTTTGGTGTTGGGAAATGAAGGGGGAGTTAGGAAAGTAGCCTCTATGAGCTCACATATCTTGGTAAGACATGCGGAGCTGAGAAAATGGTCCTAAAGAACTCCTCATGATAGTGGTGTGATTGGAATATGGATGCCAAGACACTATTTTCCCCTTATGAATCGTCTAGATCTTCCTTAATTCGAAAAATTACTTTGAAAAGTATTATTTGGGAATTGTGAAAAGCTAAATTTAAAATGGTAATGGATTTGTTTTGGAAAGTGAAAAATGGATCTT
Source organism: Viscum album (assembly GCA_963277665.1). NCBI lineage: Eukaryota > Viridiplantae > Streptophyta > Magnoliopsida > Santalales > Viscaceae > Viscum > Viscum album. The sequence goes on from OY728157.1 coordinate 984,171,484, forward strand.
CATAGATTATTTTAATAAAGGATTAGAAAATTGTGTTTTCATGAAATGAGATTTTGGGGGTGAAACAGAAATGGTTTAACGAGATGTGTTGAACTGTTAAAAAGGTTTTAAAATGGATAAATTGGTATTTGAAAATAGTTTTGAATGGGATGATATGTTTTTAAAATAAAGTTGTGGAGTTAAAAAATGGTTTTGATCAGGTGGTTATTGATCCTTTGGGAAGTTTTCTAAATTTTTGAAATGAATTCAATGTCTTAGATTTGATGTACAAAGCTTGGAAATGGGTTTTCAATTGAATGGTTGGTGTTTTTTTTGAAAAATTTTTGTTATATTTGAAAGGGAAGTGCGGGTTAAATGTTTTTCCTTGAAAGGTGTTTTACCTTTGGTGTTTTTGTGAGTGACCAAATGCATTGATATGTATGAGAAAGTGGATGGGTGCCTAGTATGGCACAAGGATGTGCATGTGTAAGGATCCAGGGGACACCATTGGTGGGTGTACAATCCTTTAAGCTTGTTTTATCTTCAAAATTGATTTTTAAGGAAAATGTGATGTTTTTATAGATTATAGAAGTGTGGTGTGTCCCTTTATATTTTGTGAATTATTTTTCTTTTGTGGTGTTTGAAAAAGGTAATCCTTGTTTTAGGATTGGTTTTGATTGAGTTCCTTGTTTCCCTATCCCATAGTGTCCTCCCCCACAAAGATTTGATGGATACCCAAGGTGTATCTTTAGGTGGTGAAATAGGAATCACTCCAGTTGATCAACCTATAGACTATGTTCTTGAGTTTCGTAAGTTGAATCCTTCTGTCTTTTATGGTCCAGAGGATCCTCTTTAGGTGGAGGAGTGGATGAAGAGGATTAAGATAGACTTCAATTTCATTGATTTTACTAAGTCATTAAAGTTAAAGTTTGATACCTTTATGATTGAAGGTCCAACTTGGAAATGGTGGAAGTCTGTGTCTCAAAGAAATCCTAAGAGTGATCTTACCCGAGAGTTCTTCAATTATTTGTTTATCCAACAGTACTTTTCTGAGATGATGAAGGTGAGGAAGAATATGGAGATGTGCTTGAATTATATCGTCTCTTATTAGACCTAGTTATGTATGATCTAGGATATATTGTAAATTATCCTATTAAGTATTAACATTTTAAGTTTGGTCACCATTCTGAGTTGCAGTCAAAGGTGGTATAGATCAATTTAACCACTATCTATGATGTAGTGAGGCAATCCTTTTGCACCGAAGTTGAGTTAGCAAGAGGGCTTGATATGGTGAATCTTCCTCAGGTATTTGGAATTGGTGAAGGGGATTAAAGTAAGAATAATGGGAAGATGCCTGATGCTAATGGTTCTAATATGGGAATTAATAGGCCTTCAAACCTCTCATAAACCTCTTTAGGGTGAAATAATATGATTTGTCATCAGTGTAGAAAGCTTGGTTATAAGAGGCCATCATTCCCGAGTGATCCAAGAACCTACCACACCTGTGGTCACTTGGGTCACTTGTAGTGGTTCTATCATAGTATTTCCAAGAAGTGTTGTGAAGCCAGACCCAACTCTTCAAAGGTCACCCCAACCCATTCGCAGGAGTAGGGAAATGTTTTGGATCAATTTGGGGTTTTCTCTCTATAATGTTCCTTGGATGTAATAGCCATACCTGGTGGAATTTGTGGCATTTATTTCTATTTTTATTGTAATAATGGATGTTGTTTAACCTTTTGGAACTTCCATTTTAATAGAAGTTTGTTTGTGAAATTATTATTCATGTGTTATGTTCGGGGGTTTCTAATGCCAGGATACGAGGTAGGAGATGCTTCAATTCACAAAGCTCCAGCCATAGGAACTGAAGTGAAGCTGACACATATTCAGGAGATACCTAGTGGTGTGAAAGGATTTGGTCTAAGTTATTTTCTCTGCATATAAGACATAGACAATTTAAGCCTCTGGTGTAGCTATTCTATTTTAATTGGTTCTGTTTGGTGGAAAGAGGCATGCAGACCTTGTTTCCACATTGTGACCCATGTGGGTGTAAGATTTTTCCCTTGGTTATAAGAAGGCATAGTTTTCTTGTTTTCTTAGAATCTCAGTGGTTGTGTCTTACTGGGTGTAGGCCTCTTTAACGAGACCTTATGTTAGCCTATTTCTTATGGTGGGGAGTCTGTTTGGGCTCCCCGTGTTGGTATTCTAGTTTCATCTCGAGTGCTGGTTCATTTCTAAAGGTAGGGAGTCCATTCAGGCCTCCCCATGTCAGTATCATAGTTTTTTTCCTAGTACCAGTTTGGTGGTGGATGGTCTTGTGCAGAGCCACCTAATCCTAAGTTATTCCTTTGAGTAAATGTTGGGATAGGTGTTCTCCCAACGGTTTTGTTGAAGTAAGGTTATGTAGGTCTTAATCAGATGTGGTTTGAATTCATTTAGTTGTTTTGGGGGAATGGTTTGAGTTCCAATTGTTTATGTTTAAGGGTTTTATGTTTTGAGGCTGGTTTTTTCATTGTCAAAGTTTTGTGTTTTTTGGATCGATCAACCAGAGGTGTTTAAACTTTTGGGGGTGGGTGGCACTTAAAGGGGAGTCTGTTTTGGTCTCCTAAGCTCATCTTGTTTGAATTTTTCTTGTTGGTGGTGTTTTTGTGATCTATTCATTTGTTATTCATTGGAAATATCCTTTAGTTTTAAAGTATTGGTGGTTTTTTATTTTGGTTTAAGCCTTTTACTGGATTTCTGGGGGCGAAAAGCGTTATGGTGGGGAGAAGTGTCAAACTCGGGTTTTTAAATTCATCTTTGGTTCCAATTTGGGTTTGGTTCTCAGTTATTTTCTTGAGAACCAAATGTGATGGGTTTGATTTTTTGGGATTTTTATTCCATTATATCATTGTACTATCTTTCCTCCTCGAGTTTCCCCTTGAGATTTTGGAGAAATATGTGTTTTTGGTGGGAAGACCATGGAACACGATTAATGTACATTTAGTAGTAATCGTGTGCCCTAGCCCAGGTAACCGTGCACCCCAAACCAGGTAACCATGCATCAGATCCTGAGCAAGATAGTATCTACCACATGGATACCACATGGTTAGTCATACTGTGTGGGTTTTTCGTGTGGTAGGTCTACATCTTGACAGTAGCAGTCACACAGTCACCGCACTGTTTGACAAACCATGCGGACTAACCATGCGGCTTGTCCAGGTCATTAAAAACACTTTCTCTCTCCCTGATTTTTATACCCTAACCCCTAATTTTTCCCCTATTTGGCCTCCTCAAACCTAGGAACCTCCCATGGGGGTTTTTGGAACCCTTAATCCCCTCCAAGAGGGATCCATGGTGGTTTTTTGGTTATTATTTACCCGAATCAAAAGTTTAGGGTTCTTTCTTCTCCCTTATTGCTTTCTCTCCCTTTTCCTCTTATTCCCTAACCCTAGTGGCCATGTTGGACAATCTTATTGGCTAGGAATTCTCAGTTATTGGGGTTTTTTCCTTCTTAGGTTTCCTTGAGGTTGTTCTTGCCTCCCAGAACCCTTGTGGAGTCTTACCAGCTAGGCGTTGTCATAACAGAAAAAGTTTGATGTAGGTTTCCCTTTGCAATTGACTTTATGATTTAAGATTCTTTGGATTCATGATTTCACACCTTCTTTACATGATAAATAATTATGTATGATATTTTTATTGATTTTTTTTGTGTGAAATGTGATGATTTCATTATTTTTTTAAAGTATATATCCTTGTTTTGTTAAACATTACACACCAAGTGTTCGATGAAATGCCCAGTTGAATTTTGTGAGTAATTCGTGGTAGTAAAGCATGGTTTGGATTTTTTAATAAATACGTGGCATGGGAAATGATGACTTTGGGTTTCTTGAAATATTTTCAAGTGGTTTTATGTTTAAAAGAAGCATGTATTTGTCTTTTTAAAGTGGTTTGACATGTGATGATGGATTGTGGCCTGTTTAGAATTTGAATAAAAATGGACTTGGTTTGTAAATGTGGTATGAGTAATTTAAATGAATTGTTTTATGAGTAGTTGTGAAATAGAAAGTGGTGTGTTTTCAACTTTTGGAAAGATGGTTTTTTTCTTCTAAAAATGATGGTATTTTGAAAGGAGCTTGAGGCCCATTTGGAACTTTTATGAAATTAGTGAAAATGTTTATTATGAAAACTCTCCTTGGATGATTCTCTTGCCTTGTTTATGTGAATGGGTGGGATGTACTCATGGTGGAATCCCCATGACCCATTTAATTATATGGAATGAGAGATCCTTGGTATGTACTCCTTTGTGATCTATGTGTTTTAAGGCAAGAGATAGATCGTTGGGGTGGCTCAGGGTGATGCCTGTTGTTGAACTATTATTATATATGTATGTTATTAGATACTCAGTTGGCATTGGTTAGATCACTCCCTTTTATACATGAGACATGGGAACCTAGAATAATGAGAGAATTTTCTGAGAACGATTACTACACTAGTTAGATTATGCACTAGTTAGTAGCCCATAATATAATGAGTCTTATTACTATGGGATTGGGCCCCTAGGTCTGTTCCATGTGGGGTGTGGCTGAGCATATTAGGTGATTTGATGTCATCGAGTGAGGCATGCTTTCTAGGATGATTCATCATGTATTAGTATGTTCTAGATTATTCACGATCTCCTAGGTTTTTCCAATGTCTATTGGTACATAGTTTCTTGTGGAAAATGAGTAAGATTCATTATTGGTTGTTTACACTTGTATTTTTGTTTCTATTGCTCTTTCCTTGTGACTATTGTGATTACTCCTTGAGTGCTATGGTTTTATCTTAGAATGGAAAAATTGTTTTCAAGTGTTTATTGAAAAAGGATATGGATTTTTTTCACTCTTTCTCACAGTTATAAATTAAATTCATCTTTCCATTTTAAAAATTCATTGGTCCCTTCTTGATAATAAAGTATGGTTTCAATGGTATGGTGGGCAATGGACCACGTTTGGATTTCTTTAGAAAATATACAAAAAGATTATCTTCATATATTGTATTTCAAACTTGAAATTGATATTTATTTTATTATAAAGGAAGTGAATTGGGAATATATTTATATGGGCTTACCTACTGGGTTTTTATACTCACGCCTATAGTTTCTCTTGTTTTTAGTTTGTGGTGCAGGTCTTAGCTTGGTATCGATCTCCATGGGTGATGGTTGGTCTTTGTATTAGAGAGTGACCCTCGGGGTCACATGGAGTTGTGTGGTCATCAGGTGTGGATTGGGTTTCTCTTGTGTAGCCTTGTTATTCAGTTTTTTGTATTTTTAGTTTTAGTGTAATGATGTAAATTTAGGCGACCATATTTATTTTGGATTTCATTGTACTTCTTTCCTTTATTTTTGGGTGAAATCGTTCCCTTTGTTCACACTGTTGATGCCCAACACTAGTTACCAACCCGTGGGGATCAAGAATGCCATTCAGGCTATGCTGTGGATCGGCTTGGGTGACCAGTCTAGGGTAGACCAAGGTTGGTTCATGACAGTTTTGGTGACGAATGAAATTCATCATTTGTGGAGGCAATAGTCTTCACGTACACATGATTAATGATATCATTTCTCAACGAATGGGCTGGAATTAAGGTATATGATAAATTATCATTTTAGAATTATAATTTTGACATATTCAAAATATTAATTCCTTAAATCTATCTTTGTTACTATATATGATAGTTGGCGATGATAAACAAACTACATCACTTCATAGCGGCGATAGTCCACACATACATATGATCAATGTTGTTTTGTTTTTCTTAGAGGATGAAAAGGATTGGATAATGGTTGATAAATTAATATAAAGACATTATACTATAATAATAATATTGGTGTCATTATAGTAGGGTTTACAGAAGAATTTTGTAAGAGGAATATTAGGAATAAAAGACTAAGATGTATGAAACAATCACGTTGAAAACTTAAGATTTCTCTTGGAAATATCCTAGGAAATGGAGGCCTTAGGCTATGTAATTGAGGCCAGAGGCTTATGAAATTGAGAGAGGCTTTTATGAGGAGAAAAATGGAATAGTTTTAGGTTGAAATTAGAAGGGATAACTGTAAAATGAAGTGGTGGAAGTAAACCCCATTTATAAGTGAAGAAAAGGGAACTTTTCACTATAGGGAAAATATTATTCAATGGTGAGTTTTCAAAATTGCTACAAAAAGCGAGGTCGGGAAACATTTAGAAATGATTTTTAAAAAGCGTCATGAAATGATTTAATGGTGGTTTGTATTTTTTTTAAATATTTTTATATTATTTATTTATTAATTATTTACATTATCCTACCATGCATGCATTTTCCATGCATGCCATGCATAAATTTAGCATATATATGCATTGTGTGTGATTTGAAACCCTTACATCTTGATTATTATATAAGGACTTTACCAATCTAATAAGCTCTTCATGTGGTGAGTAAACTGAATTTAATATTCTTATATATATATACACAGATAAATACAGATAAATACATGTACATAGATAATAATATTAAAGAATAGTAATAAATAATAAATAATAAATAATAAATAATAAAAACAAACAATACATAACAAATAAATACAAAATAAATGAATAATAAATAATAAATAATAAGTAATAAATAATAAATAATAAATAACAAATAAATGATTAATAAATAATAAATATTAAATGATAATTAATAATTAATAAACAATAAACAATAAATAAAAAACAATAATAAATAAATAAATAAATAAATAAATAAATAAATAAATAAAAAAATAAAAAAATAAATAATTAATAAATAATAAATCAATATATAATAAATAAGTATTAAATAAATAAATAATAAATAATAAATAATATATATAAATAATAAATATAAATATAAATAATAAATAATAAATAATAAATAATAAATAATAAATAATAAATAATAAATAATAAATAATAAATAATAAATAATAAATAATAAATAATAAATAATAAATAATAAATAATAAATAATAAATAATAAATAATAAATAATAAATAATAAATAATAAATAATAAATAATAAATAATAAATAATAAATAGTATATAAAAAATAAAAAATAAAATGTAATAATATATAATAATATTAAATAAATATTAAATAAATAAATAAATAAATAAATAAATAATAATTAATATTAAGTTAATAAATAAATAATAATAAATTAATAATATATTAATAATAAATTAAAAAAAATTCATAATAAATTAATAATAAGTTAATAAAAAATTAATAATAAATTATCAATAAATTATCAATAAATTAATAATAAATTATCAATAAATTAATAATAAATTATCAATAAATTATTAATAAATTATCAATAAATTAATAATAAATTATCAATAAATTAATAATAAATTATCAATAAATTAATAATAAATTAATAATAAATTATCAATAAACTAATAATAAATTAATAATAAATTAATAATAAATTAATAATAAATTAATAATAAATTAATAATAAATTAAAAAAAAATTAATAATAAATTAATAATAAATTAATAATAAATTAATAATAAATTAATAATAAATTAAAAATAAATTAATAATAAAGTAATAATAAATTAAAAATAAATTAATAATAAATTAATAATAAATTAATAATAAATTAATAATAAATTAATAATAAATTAATAATAAATTAATAATAAATTCATAACAAATTAATAACAAATTAATAATAAATTAATAATAAATTAATAATAAATTAATAATAAATAATAAATAAATATATAAGAAGTAAGAAATAAGAAATAAGAAATAAGAAATAAGAAATAAGAAATATGATATAAGAAATTTTAAAGAAATATATAGAATTACATATAAATTTATTTAAATACAGTTATATATATATATATATCTTATAAAAATATATAAATATAAATCAATTTACATAAATGTATATAAATACAAACATGAAGACACACCCCTACCAAGAGAATACATATAAATATATATACCAACATTTTATATATAAATATACATAAATGTATATAAATAAACATAAATGTATATAAATATACATAAATGTATATAAATATACATAAATGTTTATAAATATACATAAATGTATATAAATATACATAAATGTATATAAATATACGTAAATGTATATAAATATACATAAATGTATATAAATATACATATATGTATATATATATATATACATAAATGGATATAAATATCTATAAATATATATAAATATAGACTAATATGCATAAATATATATAAATATTTATGCACATATGTAATTATATATAATTTTTAAATAAATATTGATAAATATATATAAATTATAAATAAATATATATAAATGTATAGAAATAGAAATATATACATACATACATACATACATACATACATACAGATATACATATATATATATATATATATATATAATAGTTCATAAATCACTAAAAGAGGAAAAATCACAACAATTGAAACACCATCAAATCAATAGGAATGTAAATCTATGAAATAAAATCATAGACGACCTAACAATAATATGAAGACACATTTAAACTATGTTGAAATCAAATCGAATGTTAATAAATCAGGGTATCTGAATAAAAAAATTAGTTTTAGAGGTATTCTAGGTATTTTTTGACCTAAAAAAACAACGATTAGGTCCCCCTCATTAACCCAATGTATATCTCTTCACAAGATTTTATTTAACATCTCATGAATCCCAAATAAATAACCAGATCAAAAGTTATAGTTTTTTGAAGTTGAAGTTCAATTTTCAACTTATCTTAAAGAAACAATAAATTTTATTCTATTAATTGTTACCAATTTATTATCTAATATAGTTTTATTTAATTTAATAAGATTTGATTTGATTGGTTTTGGAGAAAAAATAGACACCCATATCAAAAGTTATGGTCATTTGATACTGAAGTCTGATTTTCAACTTATCCTAGAAATAATTTATGTATTAAATAATTACAAACTAATAATTATAAATAATTAATAATTAAAAAATAATAATTAAATAAAATAATAAATGATAATTAATAAATGATTATAAATAATAACCAATAATTATTAATTATAAATAGTAAGTAATTATTAATTATTAATTATTTATTATTCTTCCATTATTTTTAGTAGTGGTTTCTTATAAAACTGCAGCTAATTCACGACGATTTTATAAGAAACCGCCTCTAAAAATAATGGATTTTTTTAAAAATTTATATTTAACAGTGGGTTTTCAAATACCACCTCTAAAAAAATATTGACAAAATATTTATCAGCAGTTTTGAAAATCGTTGCTAAAAAACCACCATTAATTTCAACTTTTTCTATAGTGTTTGTGAATACCTATTATTTTTCAACAATAGAATGACACTATTCAAAGGAAAATGGATCTAAAATTGAGAAATAATGGATTTTGGGGTGATATAAGGACAATAAATCCTCTATCAATTATTTTAACACATGTTTTAAACATGTTTCAATCCTTTTACCAATTGATTTTTTATATAATTTCATTTTGGTTTTTTACCTTGATAACTAGTTTTTACCTAAGTAGTTTATATTTTATTAAAAGTATAAGGTAGTATTTCTAATTTTTTTTGATGTTATAAACCTAAATTTAAGATCCATATAATCTAATTTAATTTGTAAATAATAGAAAATAAAAGTTTACATTAAAAAATTTAATATATTGAAAAACTATTTTGTTGAAAAAGATGTTGTTTTCACCATTAAATTTTCTTAATATTATAAAACATTAATTACCTATAAAATTAGTGATAATATATTTTTATACATGTGAAAACATAATATAAAAGTCATTATATAAAATATATCAATTTTATTTACTAGATAAAATTTACAAAACATTAATATAACAATTATTTGAAAATAACCCTTCCACTATTATTGTGATCATTAACTTTAAAATTTATAATAATAATTTTATGCCAAAAAAATGAGATTGAACATATCACATAATATGATCATGTTTATCTAAAATATGAAATCTATTTTTTTATATTTAATTTCTATAAGTGATGAAAACTAAAATTTAATATAAGCGAATGGAAATAGTTTTTAGAGTAAAATATTACTTATGTTTCCAAAATGATACAGATAGATTTTATAAATTCAATATAGAAATTTTAAATGATTTATTTTACTTTATAAATATATATTTTTATAGATAATATGTTTCAAAACTTTTAAGTCATTATTGTATCATGATAACATCATAAAAGAGATAGTGTTATCAAAATCAGTATTTTCACCATTCACCTAAAAATCAATTATTTTAATAAAATATCAAAAATTCATTCTAATTTAATATTTAAATTTTTAATCCAAAATTTAAGTTTATTTTTTAAAATTTAAATTCTAAAATTTATAAATTTATCTTTTAAATGAAAATAAAGTATATAATTAAAAATTTCCTTTATTGAAAAATTCCCTTTTAACAGTTTAAGTATCCTTAATCCTATTTTGTATGAATTTATAATTAATTACAATATTTTTATTTACTAGTGGTTTTATTGTTATTAAATTTTATTAATAATATTCATCTAATATGTTTCATCTCCTTTTAGTTCGGTTTTGCGGTGAAATAATATATCAACCATAATATTAATTTAGAGAAACAAAATTCCAAAATCTCAGGGTGTTACACCCCATTAAATTAACTATATCCTCACAATTTAATTTTCTATCACTGATGAAATATATGATAGTGTTCTTAATATAGTCATGACCCGAGATATAACTTCTAATGAAATATCCATCTTACTTACTTGGTTATGATAAGGAAAATGATGTTTTCATTCATAATTAGTATAAATTAAAACCATTTATGAAAATTATACTTCCTTTATTGGTAATATACTTATGTGTTTCTAGATACATTCCTTTTAAAATGAATTTCACCAGGTACTTACAGATGCATCAAGTCACGTCTATGAGTTTATATAATGCATCATAAGGCTTCTAAATTCATATAATTCTTTTACTCATTCAAAAAGGTGAAAAACTTATTGAAATAAGTGTGAGTGATGATAGATAATGATATGTGATTTTTTGATTTTTAACATAAAGTTTTGAAATATAATCCAAAATTTATTTCCCAAAAAAACTTAGGATAATATTTTACATGAGTTTTTAGAACAAGTGTTTTCATTTATGATGTTTTAAAAAGTCATAAAATAATAGGAAAACATATTCTTCTTAAAGGCCACCATCTAATGTGACACCATCAAGGACTTTAAGGCCTTTATATAATTGTTTAATTATAAAAATTTGATAAATTCCCATATGGTATTCTTTAAAATGATTAAGATGGGATAGTTGACTTCTAAAAATATGACTGAATGTTTCCCATGATAATTTATTATAGAGAAGTATAGAAGAGGATTGATATATCTTGTAAAGTTTTTTTTATGTAAGTTGAATGTTGGGAAAGGTTTATAAATATCTTGAGATAGATTTATAAATGATTATTACAATAATATCTTTTGGAATATAAATGAGGGTTGTGTGAAATATCTATCACTCTACCTCAAGGGTGAATTTTACTTTCTACACTTCATTGTCATAGTCCACTTCAACAGTAGTGATTTCATGGGATCTTCCTCATTCACCTGGTCTAGGATTTTAATGATGCTCATCATCCTTGTTAACCATTGAATCAGGGCATTGAATTGGATAATTCCCATGTTCCTTACATTTATGACATTGATCTATTAGCAATATCTTAGGAAAAAATCTTTTTTCATTTCACCCTATCAATTTATCTTTTCACTTTTCCTAAATAATTATCTTCTCTATTAACCACTTTACCACAAATAAAACATCTTATAGTTCCTTTAAGACATTACCATGGGTTCCTCTCCCCACATATTTTTCATGAAGGAAATTGAATATTTTTTCCTTAATTATCACCATCACCTAAAATTCCATGAGAATGTATCATTCTATTTTTTATGTGTTTTGATGTTTTTAAATATTTAAGTTACTAACAATAACTCGAGATAGTTGAGTGATCATAACCATGATATTTTCAACATGAGTTTCTATCCCACCCAACTACTTATATAAAAATTACAACATTGTTCATCATGCCCATTATTAACTTGGTTCCTACTAGATCTAACTATTTCTAAAACCAAAAGGGTTAATCACGAGGTATAAATATTAATGTTATAAGATAATTATCATAAATAATCTCATGGGAAATCAAGCTTAAAATACATTACACTTTGAAACCATCACATTATCTTTTAGTTCAACCTAAATCACTCTTGGTTCAATCTATGTTTCTTTAGGTTGTGTTCTCTCATATTCCTTAACCTAATTATTTAACATAATAAATTCTATATAATTTATAATAAATATAATGTGATTAACCAAAGAATATCCATCAGGAGTGTTAAAATAGGTTTGCAGCTGGGCCACTTTGTTATGCCCCATGTAATGATTGAGTTAAACCCAATACGCCCCTTTCAGAGTTACTATCCCTAGGTATATTTGTTTCAAATCCTACATCCACTTGTAATATCCAAAAAAGGATTTTATTTACAGGAAAACCACACAACCTATACTTTAACAAAATTTTAGGATGTTATCCTATACTTAGACTTATCCCTTAGAATTATCCCTAAGGTTTTCACTAAAGTTATCTTATCCTAATCCCCAAAATAAATAAAATAATCCTACAAAAATTATTAAACCCTACTATGATACAAACCGTAGATATCCAAGATAAAAATTATCTTTATTTTACATCATTTTAATAAGCTAATAATTACGCGTGCTAATCATTATTTTGATTTCTAATGGCCGGTTTAAGGGTTTCCGGTACCTGATACAACCACATCAAAAACACCACAAAAGCATCCAAAACATTCAAATTTCAAATTTCAAAAGTTCAAAGCAGGGCCTCGAGCTGCGCACCATCCACCGTACCACCCACCTGTCTGCTCATCTGACCGTGCACCAACTAGTAGTCCATGCGCCACCCTTCAACGCGAACTCCAACATCATGCTGCCAGTGATACTCCAGACCAACCACTGTCATCACGAACCTAATCGGAACACAATAACCCAACTATTCTTCCTCGCGCTGCTTCCCTGTCTCCACCATCAGCGTCGAACCGTCGACCGCACACCACATTCACCGGCGTTCCTCGCCGTTCCCCCCATCAACAACCACCAGCATAGATACCGGTCAGAATCACCATTATCATAACAAGAATAAAACATAGTATTGAAAATAAACCAAGAAAAACCCCACTACAGCCACCCCAACCGCTGAAGAAAAACCCTCACAGACCCTCATAGTACTCAGCCGCCGAAAATCAGGTGACGACCTCCACATGCTGAGAGACCGCCGCAAGACAACAACTCAGAACTGAGAGAAAACCCTTGAACGCTCCGTAGAGTATGCCGTTGAACAAACCAATCTTACGCCCGTGGATCAGACCAGCAAAGTCGAAGCCCGAAGTGTTCTGCCACAACAAGGAGGATGAGTCCCAAGATTGCCGCAGAGAACACCTGAGGCATCCGAAGATGTTCCACCATAGGGATGAGGCGACGACGAGATAAACCTAGCACTGCCAGCTTCAATCGGATACCACTAAGAGAAAATCAACAACACTAAAAAGAAGCAAGGAAAACAAGAAACGAAACCCCCCCTTTCTAGGCCACTCTAGATCCTTCGTCAACCTCAATGAAAAGAAATCACCTCCGCACCATCCGAGCCCTACACACGACAAAATTGTCGTGCCGAGCCAACCAATCCGCGGGGAGGAGACGATTCAAAGAGAGGATAACCAGGGAAAGATGGCTAGAGAGGGGAGAAGCATGCGTACATGGGAGAAACCCTAGCCGCCGTGGGAGAGAAAGTAGAAGCCGCTCTAAGGCTCGGTTCAATCAATGTTACCACCCACTACAAATAGCTAAGAATTACAGCTCACAAAAAACACATAATCCTAATAATGTAAGGTTTAGTGTCTTTGAGGACTAGTTATATAGGCAACTTATTTTACAAAACCTATGAACATTTCTCAATTATTAAACCACATTATAATCTATTCTAAACTTCTCATAAGTTATACTCATATTCATAATATTTTGGATAAAAACATAATAAAGGGGTGATATTAGATGCTCACTAATGGTAAAAATAAATTACAACAATCATAGTTCATAAGTGAGTATAATATGAGAATATATGTATATTCAAGATACATAAGAGAGTTATACCCAACAAATAATAGATCATAAATCATGGAATAATCCATGACATAATATAATAGTGTGTAATATCTTAAAAAAGATGCATAAACATGATATTAAACATTTCTTGAAAATAACAACAACTTAGAAAGGTGTCACAATCATAAGAACAAGGTATCATCATATTGTGAGAATATCTAAGAAAACTCACCCTTTAGTTTGTGAGAAAATCCATGAAGTCTCACCCTTTAATTTTTGATCATATCCAAGAAGTCCCACCCTTTATTTTGTGATCATATCCAAGAAGTCTCACCCTTTAATTTGTGATCATATCTAAGAAGGCCCATGATACATTATATCATGAGATATAAAACTGTAACCAATGCATTGGAGGGAGATATATGAACCCAACCATCATCATCCATACATATGTGCTTATGTGATATAAATTATTTCAACATATCATGAAAACCCATGGAAATAAAATGGGTTTCATTTATCACATAATAAATTACCCATTGAAAGAAAAATTAGTTTCACAATATTTCTAGATGATATCACCAAAATTAACCAAAATAATGTAAATGGTTGATACCTAAAATTAAATAAAACCAAAATATTATTTCATAAGAACATTTATAAAGTGATTTATGAAGCATAATTTCCAAGGAAATAAATCATTTAAATATAAAATGAAAAAATGTTAATGAAATTGTAAATGATTTTTTAGAAAATTATTTTAACATTGTTTTAAAAGAAGATTCTACAGATCAAATTCAAATTTCATTTTCAAAAAGGTGAAGTGAAAAATTTGAAAAACATTTTATTTTAAAATGAAACTTTAAAAAAATATCCTTGAAAATATATAAAGGTTATCTAAAGTAAATATGAGGTAGAAGATAAAACATTTTATTATGAAAGGATGAAAAACATTTTTAATATTTTTAAATACCTTTGTTGAAAAACCACATTTTTAAAAAGAGTAACAAAACTTATTTTTAAAATAGGAAAAGGGAAATATAAAGGTACCATAATTTGACACATATTCTTGTTTCCACATAAAAATGAGAACATTGGTATGGAGATAAATATGGAAAAGAGGGTAAACCACCATTAAAGAGGATGATAATTATTCTCTACAATGATATAATTTTTGAGGAAGAAATTAATCAAGGTAAAATATTTTAAATAAAAAATAATTCTCCCAAAATTGGAAGATAAAGTAATAAAAAATAAAATATTAGGGTTTAAGCAAAAAAAATTTGATGAAAAAAAGTTCAAGAAGAAGAATTATAACTCAATAAATGGAGTTGAGTTAACAAAGTACCTTACAACCATGGTGCCTTTTGAATAAAAATCCCATGATAGATGAAACATGATATGTATTTGTAAATATAATAGATTTATTTAAAAATTATGATAAAATAAATCCATGTATATTATATACACCATAAAAAGTAAATAAGTGGTGGATACACATTATATCTCAATTAAACAAAATTGAGATTCAAAAACCCTTACCTTGTATTCCTACTTACTCGAGCATGATTTAACATCCTATATAATAAATATAACCATAATATTAAATTATTATATAAAATTATTCATAAATATACCTTCTATAAACTTCATTTATAATTATTATCTACATTTATATTAGATTGTTATTATATATTTTTAATATCGTGTGTGAGTAATCTTGATCATTTTGAATTAGTTTCATAATAGTAGTGTTATTATTAATTATAATCACAAAGTTCATAATTTATATATTATTAAATATATAATAATCATTTTTTTTCAATGATTCCTTAAGTCCAATTTCATTAGGTTAAATAGATAGATATAGTTCATGAAAAAGGAAACTGTGATGAACTAGTTCTGATGTGTTTCATGATTGAAAGGTGATATATTAATAAATATATTAAATATTAATAAAAAAATTATAGAATAATTAAAAAATATTAAATAAATTATTATTAAATTATATTACCACTATATAACATTCCTTAATCATTCATGTATTAAAAATTATAATATCTTCTATGTAAGAGGTAAAAATAGACCCAAATGAGAGCTTTCTATAATGATTTTATGAGAAATGACATATTTTTATAATATTAACATATATATATATTATATAATATTAAAAATTTAATGTGTATAATTTAAATCTATAAAATTCATTCTTAGAACCATCCATGTAGTGTGGTGATAACAAATTAAATTCATAGTTCATTGAGGTGGTAGTCTGTACCCATGCATAATTAACAATTGCATTTTGCAATGAATGAGATAAAATGAAGGTCTATAATAAATTATAATTTTAGAATTATAATTGTGAAATATTCAAATCATTAATTCCTCAAATATCTCCTTGTTACTAACCATGATTGGTAGTGATGAAAAATGAATTACATCACTTCATGGTGGTGGTAGTCTGCACATACACACAATCAATGTTGTTTTATTTTTATTATAGGATGAAAAGTATTAAATAATGGTTGATGAATTAATATAATAACATTAAATTATATTAATAATAGTTTTATTATATTATGCTGTCTATAATAAGTTTGGAATAGGAAAATTAAGAAGAAAAGACTTAGGAGTAACAAATAATCATGTTGAGAACTTGAGATTTTTCTTGGAAATATCATTAGAAATGGTGGAATTAGGATATATAATTGAGACTAGCAGATTATAAAATTGAGATAAGATTATATTAGGATAAAAATTATAGGGTTTTAGTATGAAATTATAAGGTATAGGTGTATCATGAAGTGGTGATATTGATTTTCCTTTATAAGTGAAGAAAATGACACTTTTGTGAATACCCATTATTTTTCAATAATAAAATGACACTATTTAAAGGTAAATAGGTCTAAAAGTGATAAATAATGGATTTTGGGGTGATATAAGGTCAGTAAAATCTCTAAAAATTATTTTAACACATGTTTTAAACATGTTTCAATCCTTTTACCCCTTGATTTTTTTACATTTTACCATTTTGGTTTTTACCTTGGTAACTAGTTTTTACCATAGTAGTTTATATTTTATTAAAAATAGAAGGTAAATATTCTAATTTTTTAATGTTATAAAACTAAATTTAATCTCTATATAATCTAATTAGATTTATAAATAATAAAATATAAACCTTTACATTAAAATATTTATTATATCGAAAAACTGTTTTGTAGAAAAAATATTATTTTCACTATTAAGTGTTCTTAATATTATATAAAATTAATTACAAATTAAATAAAAAATAATAATTTTTTATTAATTTTTAAACATAATATAAGATTAATTATATAAAATACATCAACTAATTTATCAGATAAAATTTTCACAACATTAATAACATTATTCTTTAAAAATGACCCTTCTACTGTTATCATGGTCATTAAATTTAATCTTATTAATCATAATTTTATGCTAAAAAATTAAATTGACCTTATTAAATAATATGATCTTGTTGATCTAACATATGCAATAATTTTTTTATATTTAATTTCTACAATCAATGAAATTTAATTTTTAATATAAGTGAATACAAACAACTTTTAGAGTAAAATATTACTTAAGTTTCCAAAACGATACATACAGGTTTTATAAATTCAGAATAATATTTTTAAATGATTTATTTTACTATATATATATATATTTATATATAATATTATTTAAAAACTTTTAATTAATTATTGTATTATGATAACTTCATAAAAGTGATAGTTTTCGAAAAATTAGTATTTTCCACCATTCACCTAAAAATTAATTACTTTAGAAAAATATCAGAAATTCATTCTTATATAATATTTAAATTATTAATCCAAAATTTAAGTTAATATTTTCAAATTAAAATTCTAAAATTTATAAATTAATCTTTTAAATGAAAATACAATACATAAAAAAACCAATTTTATTGAAAAAAATCCCCTTTAATACTTTAAGTGTTTTTAATATTATTTTTTATGAATTTATAATTGATTAAAATATTTTTATTTAATATTGGTTTTTTATTCTTAAATTTTATTAATAATATTAATCAAATATTTAAGACTTGTTTTAGTTTGATGTTGTATGTGAAACAAGCTATTGAACATGATATTAATTTGAAGAAAAAATATATTCCAAAATATCTAGTTGTTTTATTCTACCCCTATTAAATAAATTACATTATAAAAATTTTAGTTTCTATCATTAATGAAATAGGTGATAGTGTTCTTAATATATTCATGACTCGAGATATAACTTCTAATGAAATATTCATTTTATAAACTTGGATATGACTAGGAAATTCATCTTTTCCTTCCTAATTGGAATATATTAAAACTATTTATGAAAACCATGCTTAATTTTTTGATTATATAATTAAGTTTTTCTAGATTCATAACTTTTAAAATTAATATCACTAGGTAATTCAATTTTATTATTGTTTTTGGGGGCTTATAGGTGTATTAATTCAGGTCCATGAGTTGATAAAATGCATCTTATGGATTCTAAATCCTCATAATTATTGTGCCCATGAAAAAAGTGAAAAAATTATTGAAATACGTATGAGATATAATAGATAATGATATTTTTATTGTGGAATTTGAACATAAAGTTTTGAAATATCATTTTGGACTTATTTTCCACAAACCTTAGGTTATAATTTGATAGGATATTTTTGAATAAGCATTAAAAAATCATAAAATAATAGGAAAACATATGATGATCAAAGGTCACCATCTATTACGACAAAATAGAGGGCTTTAAGGCCTTTTTCTAGTCATTCCATTGATTTTTTTTGATAAATTTCCATATAGTTTTCTCTAAAATGAGTAAGATGGGATAATTGGGTTCTCAAAATATGATCAAATTTTTTCCTATGATACTTTATTATATAGAAGTATAAAAGAGGATTAGGATATCTAGTAAATATATTTGTATATAAGATGAATTTTTTAAAAATTTCCCAAATTACTTGAGTAAGATCTAATAATGATTATTCCAACCATACCCCCTGTAAGAGAAAGGTGGGTTGTGTGTGAATTTTTCCCATCTATCTCGAGGGTTACTTTTACTTTATACACTTCATAATCATGATCCAATTAAATAGTATCAATTTCACGATATCTTCCTTGTTCACTTGTTCTAGGAGGTTTCTTTTTCTCATCATCCTTGTTAACTATTAAATTAGGGCATTGAATTAGATAATTACCAAGTTCCCCAAATTTAATACATTGAATTGTTAGTGGTACCTCAGGATAAAATCTTTTTTCATTTAACTCTATCAACCAAACTCTTCACTTTTACTCAATAATTAGTTTCTCTGCTATCTCCTTTACCATAGATAAAAAATCTTCCATTTTCTCTAAGACATTCCCCTAGGCACCTCTTCCCACATATTTGACAATAAAGGAAACTTAATCTCATTTCCTTCATCATGTTCATCACCTAAATTTACATGATACTCCATAATTATCATATTTTTTGTGTTTATATGTTTATAAAGATTTAATTTATTAATTAAAACTCAAGATAGTTGGCAGAGAATAACCATAATATTTTAAACACTAGCTTCTATCCAAGTTGGTTTCTTATTAGGACAATTATTTCATTGTACATCAAGTCCATTATTAATTTGGTTCCTCCTAGATATAAAAATTTATAAAACCAAAAGAGTTAATTATGAATGATAAATACTAAAATTATAATAGAATTATCATAAATAATATCATGAAAACTCAACCTTGAAATGTATCACTCTTTGAACCCATTATATTAACTTTTAGTTTAATATCAATCATTTTTGGTTCAATCTAGGTTTCTTTAGGTTGCATTCTCTCATATTCATTAATATAATCCTTAAACATAATAAATCCTTTATAATGGATTATAAAAAGAATGTGATTAACCAAATCATTATCTTAGGAGTTTGAAATTAGTCATGTAGTTAGGCCTCTTTTTCATGTACTGGGTGATGATTGAGTTAATACCCAATAGGCCCCTTTTAGGGTTAATTCCCATAGATAAATCTATTCTAGATCCTGAATCCACTTGTATTATATAGATATAGATGTAATTTCTTAGAAAACCACAAAAACTATACTTCAAAAATTTCAATATATTATTCTATACTTAGACTTATCACCTAAACTTATCACCAGGGCTTTCACTAATGATATATTATTATAATCCCCAAAATAACTAAACTAATCCAAAAAAAATAACAAAAACATACTCCAATACCAACTATAAGGAACAAATCTAAAAATATCTTTAGTTTATATCATTTTCATAATCTAAACATTAAATCTCATAAAAAACACACAATTACAAGAATAAAAGGTTTTGTGTCTTTAAATACTAGTTACATAGGAAACTTATTTTAAAAAAATTATAAATATTTCTACACTATCAAACCATAATAGTCTACCTTATATACTTCTAATAAGATAAAATTATCTTCAAAACCCAGGGGATAGAAACATAAGAAAGGGGTGAGATCATATGATCAGTAAGGGTAAACATAAGTGATAATAATCAAAGATCATAAGTGAGCATAAGATGAACATATTATAATAATTAGGATACGTAATAAAGTTATACAAAAAAATCATAGATTATAAATCATGGAATAAGGCATGTCATAGCATAAAAGTGTATAATATCTTAGAAATTAGGCATAAAAATAAAATTCAACATTTCCTGAGAATAATAACAACTTATAAAGGTGGATCAATCATAAGCACGTGGTATCATCATATTATGAGAATATTTATGAAGGCTCACCCATTTAGTTTGTGATAGTATCTAAGAATTATAATCCTTTAATTTTTAATAATATACAAGAAGTCCCACCCTTTAGTTTATGAGCATATCCAAGAAGGATCACCCTTTAATTTTTGAGCATATTAAAGAAAGATCATGCTATATTATCTCATTATATATAAAACCTTAACCAACACATTGGATGGTGAATAGGACCCCACCCCTCATCATCCATACATATTCATTCCATGAGATATCAATCATTTAAACATATTATAAAAACCCATGAAAATGAATTGGGTTTCATTTATCACATTATAAATAACCCTTGAAAAGAAAAATGGGCTTCACAACATTTCTAGATGGTATCGCCAAAATTGAACAAAATAATATAAATGATTGATACCCAAAATTCAATCACACTAAAATATTATTTCATAAAAAAATTTATAATATAATTCATGAAAAATAATTTCCAAGGAAAAAATCATTTAGAGTTAAAAAGGAAAAAGGAAATGAAACCATAAAATATTTTTTAGAAAATGTTTTTAACATTATCATAAAAGAATATTTTACATATCACATTAAAATGTAATTATTAAAAAGGTGAGGTAAAAATTTTGAAAATCATTTACTTCTTAGAATAAAATTAAAAAAAGTTCCTTAAAATTATATAAATCTTATAAAAAGGAAATATGGGGTGGGATATAAAAAATTTTGATTATGAAAGGATGAAAATAATTTTTAATATTTTTAAATACCTTTGTTGAAAACCCAAATCATAAAAAATAGTAAAAAAAATTATTTTTAAAAGAGGATAAGGGAGATATGAAGGTCACCTGAGATAAAAAAATAATTGTGTTTCCACATAAAAAGGACAACATTTATGGGAAAGGAAAATATGGACAAAGAGGGGAAATCATTGTTAAAGAGGATGCAAGCTATTCTCAATAATGATTTAATTTTAGAGGAAGAAAATAATTGAGGAAAAATATGTAAATTATAAATTAATTATACTTATAGAGTATGATAAAGTAATAAGGAATAAAAAATTAGGGTGAAAGAAACCATACTTGTAATAAAAAAGTTCAAGAAGAATCATTTTAACTAAACGAAGGGAGTTGAGTTAATAACGAATCTTACAACTTGGTTAAATTTTGAATCAAAATCCCATGAAAGATATAATGTGTTATGGATTTAAAAATCCTATAAATTTCACTAAAAATCATAATAAAATAAGTTTATGGATAATATATACACTACAAAAATGAAACAAGTTGTGAATATGCATCATATCTCAATGAAGAAAAATTGATATGCAAAAACCATTACCTTGTATTCCTGCTTACTCAAAAAATATATTAAAATATGTATAATATACAAAATTATATTAAATAATTATTATATAACCTTATTAATATATATAAAATTTTATAAACTTCATTTATAATTATTCACTATAAGTATATTGTTTAGTTATTATCTTTTTTTGATATTGAATGTGAGTAATCTTAACCGCTTTGAAATAGTTTCATAATAGCAGTGTTATTATTTGTTCTTCTAAAAAATGTCATCAATAAAATATTATTAAAGATATAATAATCAAAATTTTAAATTATCTCTTAATTACCATTTCATTAGGTGAAATACATGTATATGGTCCTTGAAAAAGGAAATTATAATGAACTAGTTCTGATGTGTTTATAAATCAAAAGGTGATATATTAGTAAATATATTAAATATTAATAAAGAATATAAAGAATAATTAAAACATATTAAATAAATTATTATTAAATTATATTAACATTATATACCATTCCATAATTATTCATGTTTTAAACATTATAGCATCGTTCATATAGGTGGTAAAAACTAACACAAATGAAATCATGTTTTAATGATTTTTCGAGTAAGGAAATGTTTGTATATAATGATAATATAATTATTAAATAAGAATAAAATTTTTATAAATAAAATCTAAGTTCATTCTTAGAACCATATATGTAGGGTGATTATGGTAAATGAAATTCATCATTCATGGAGGTGATAGTCTTCTCACATGCACAATTAATAATTTCATTTCTCAATGAATGGAATGGAATGAAGGTATATGATAAATTATAATTTAATAGATTAATTGTGACATATAAAACATATTTATTCCTAAAATATATCCTTGTTACCAACCACGAGAGTTGGTGATGAAAAATAAACTACTTCACTTCGAGGCGGCGGTAGTCCGTTCGTACATATGATTGATATTGTCTTGTTTTTTTAGAGAACCAAAATGATTTAATAATGGTTGATAAATTAATATAATAACATTAAAATATATTAATAATAATGGTATCATTATATTATGGTGATTATAATAAGTTTGGAAGTGGAAGACTAAAAATAAAAGACTAAGGAGTAAGAAATACTAACATTGAGAACTTGAGATTTCTCTTGGAAATCTCCTTGGAAATGGAGGCCTTAGGCTCTATAATTGAGAAAATAAGATTATTAACTAAAAATATAACTATAGTAGGATAAAAATAGAATATTTTCAAGATGAAATTATAAGGTATAGGTGTATCATGAAGTGGTGTAAGTTATCCTCTTTTATAAGTGAAGGATATGACACTTTTGTGAATACCCATTATTTTCAATAATGGTATGTCACTATTCAAGGGTCAGTGGATCTACAAGTGTGAAATAATGGAGTGTGGGGTGAGATAAGTTATATAATAACTCTAATACTAATTTTAACACATTTTTTAAATATTTTTCAATCCTTTTATCACTTTATTTTGGTTTATATTTTACCATTTTGATTTTTTACATTGGTAACTATTTTTTACCCTAATAGTTTATATTTTATTAAAAATATAAGGTAACCCTTATAACTAAATTTTTATGCTATAATTTAATTTCCATATAATCTAATTAATTTTATAAGTAATATAAATATAAAATTTTACATCAAAACATTTAATATATCTAAAAATTATTTTTTAGAAAAAGTTGTTATTTTCACCTTAAGTGTTTTTAATCATATATAACATTAATTACCAATTAATCGAGTGATAATATATTTTTATACATGTTTAAATATAATATTTAATTAATTATATAAATTATATCAATTTAATTTATTATTTAAAATTTCCACAACATTAATAAAACAATTCTTTGAAAATAACCCTTCTACCATTATCATGATCATTAATTTTAATCTTAGTAATCATAATTTTATTCCAAAAAATAGAATTTAAATTATAATATAATATGATAATTTTGATCTAAAATATGAAATAATTTTTTTATATTTAATTCCTATAATCAATGAAAAATAATTTTTAATATAAGTGAATAAAAATAGTTTTTAGAGTAAAATATTAATTAAGTTCCCAAAATGATACACATGGGTTTTATAAATTAAATATAGTTTTTTAAATAATTTATTTTACTTTATAAATATATATATTTATATAGAATATATTTCAAAAACTTTTCAGTTATTCTTTTATTATGATAACATCACAAAAGTGACAGTGTTGGTAAAATCAATATTTTTCTACTATTCACATAAAAATAAATTATTTTAAAAAAATTTAAAAAATTCATCTTATGATAATATTGATATTATTAATAAAGAAAGAATTTAATTTTTTCAAATTCAAATTCTAAAATTTATAAATTCATCTTTAACTAAAAATATAGTATCTAAAAACTTTTATTTAAAAATGCCCTTTAAATACTTTAAGTGTTCTTAATCTTATTTTGTATGAATTTATAATTGATTATAATATTTTATTTACCATATGTTCTGTTATTATTAAATTTTCTAAATTATATTCATCTAATATTTTATGGATCATTTTAGTTTGGGGTTGCATGCGAACCAAGCTATCGAACATAGTATTAATTTAGAGAAAAAATATATTCCAAAATCTTAGAGTGTTATACACTATGTCGTGCTGGCCATCACTATGAGGAAAAAACAAAATATAGATAATGTTTTTCAATCTAGAGGATTTATAAATGGAATAAACCTCCAAATATATAATTTCATAACAAATTTTTGGAACTCTATAATTGGAATGAACCTGCATAATGATGTTTTCAAAACTTAGAATACAATTTACCCCAGTTATACACTGTAATTCCATTACCACTAGACAAAAACTTCCAAAATACAATGATAGAAAGAAAAAACTAAATAACATCACAAAGTATTTACATAGTTCATATTAATTCCTAGTCCATGTGGGGAACACTTCAAATTTTAATTAAGGAATGGAATATGGTTATAGTTGATTAAAGTATCACAAAAAATGATTAATTCCCATGAATTTATAAGAAAAGTACATTGCATCCATCCAATCAGTAGGTTTTCACCACCTTCCAATATTCATGGAGAGTATTCCCTAGATATTATATTCATAATAATCCATTCACTTAATCAAAGGCATCCACTAACTTAACCCATTATCCCAGTGAATAGTATGACTTTTGTATTATTTGTTACAGAAAAATCTTACATATATTTTGAATATTCCCAGTTACTCTAACATGAGATTTGGTTTACTATTATGTAACCTCCACCATCTATATTTTGGTTCCTATAACACCCACCATTTAAATAGTATTCATTATTTTGGTTTTTATTTACCTATATCTTCATTCTTAGAGTTCCCTATTACCGTGGGTTAGAATCCTTGTTTTTGGGGAAGAAAGACCCCAGTGCACGATTTGTGCAAAGTTTGTATAACCTTGTGGATAACCATGTGAGGGTGATGGTTTTTAGGAAGTGGTATTTTTTAGGGACTAATCATGGTTTTCTTAACCCTGAAATTCTCAGAAGAAACCATGAAACATTAGTTTTGGGAGATAGTGGCTCCCATATAGCTCGCATATGGTTTTCCTAACTTTGCAACCAAAACATAAAGTTTGTATAGGTTATTAAAATTTTAAGAAATAAAATTTATTACCTTGATGGATTTAACTCTCTTTATACACTTTTATCTCCCCCATCATATAAAACCCTCTCCCTTGGATTGTGAGAACATCCTCTTAGATACTTGGTGGAATTCATTTTTGATTTCTTGGTATTTTGGATTGAGGTAAGCCTTTTTATTCAAGATTATTCTTATTTTACCCATATTATACCTTGTTATTCTATTATAGTGGAAGTTTGAAACCCTATAATTTCACAAGGATGAATCTTGGATTATTAATGAGGTATTTTATCTAGTTCTTGGTGGTTTAGGTGTACGATGACCTCTCCTTCTTGAATCTAGTGGTCATCATCAAAGGTGACAATTTTGGGCTTTATTTCAAGGTAGGCATCCCTATTTAAGAACATTTTCCATAGATAACCTTTAATTCACTACCATATTATGATTTTTTATAAAATTTACTTAAAATTGATTTATGATCGATGATTTATCAATTTTTGGTGTGATTCATGTTTTAAGTTGGAAATTTGATGCTCTAAAGTGATTTTTTAAAAGAAGATGGATTTAATGCACTCCATGTGTCTGTTAAAATGGATTAAAGGGGTTTAATTATTTAAAATGGGGTTCTAAAATGGTTTTCAAATGGTTATTTCATGGGGTTTAATGCTTGATATATTATGGGAATAAATGTTTTATAAAATTATTTTTTAAATGGATCATGTTATGGGAACTTTTTATGGATTTAAATGGATTTTAAAGTGTGGTTTTAAAAAATTGTTTTACCTTGAGGAAGGAACTATATTTTAAATGGTAATGTTTTACCTTGATGGAAGTGTTCTTTTAAAATGGTAAAGTTATTTTTATTAAATTTTATTTTGAAATGAATTTTTTGTGTTAAAACATGTGGATGTTTTGTATTTTTGGAATTAAGTAGAACATGGGAGACCTTAGGTGTGCATATGGTGACTTAGGCATTGAGACCTTAGCCTATTTCATGGACTAACTAGGGTATGTTTTTCAAGGGACTAAGATATCCTTTGGTAGGAATACTGAGGGAGATTCTATAATGTTGTCCAAGGGAGTGAGAGATCCTTTGGAAGGAAGACCGAGTGAGATTCCAAAATGTTTTTAAGGGATCAAGAGATCCTTTGGGTTTATTGAGAATGTTTATGACAGGTGGATTTATTTATTTATTTGAGCCACATTTACCATGATTTTGAAAGAAGATTTATTCTTGGAAAAAACTAAATGAATTTCTAAATTATTATTTTCAAGTGAACTTGTTTTACAAGAAAATTTAGTTTCAAAATTATGAGTTTTATAACTGGATTTATCAATTGTATGGGTAAAATACTCACATAGATTCATGTTGGTATCCTACTATTCTTTATGCCTCAAAACCTATATATTACTTTAGGAATATGTCAATTTTTTTTCTAGGGAATAGGTAAGGGAAAAAGCACCATGTATTTCAATGTATTTTCTTGATTAACATCATTAGGAGATGTGTTATCATGAGGCTTATCTCATGAGTATATTCTTTTAAGCTTTGTTTGGTTGCGATTTTATATATTGGACGTTATGGTGTGTTTCCTCTATTTTGAGATTATGTATATTATGACCTTTGGATATCATGTATATGTTTTTTATGACTTGTTATGTGGTTGTTTATGATATATTTCTATGTCGTTGTTTCATTTACATTATTGTATATTTATATTTATCGATCATGATTATTTAGTTGGTGTGTTTATCTAATTCATGGATGGTTTATGTCAATTTAATAAGGGTGAAACCATTCCAAAATGGTGATTCATGATTCCCTAGTGCTTGTTTCTAGCCTGCGATGTCCAGGAACGTGCTTTGGTCCTTATGGTGGAGCGACTCAGGTGATGTTTTGGGTCAATTTGGTCCAATTCATTATAAAATTGGTATTATAGTCATTCTATCTTGTTATTTGGGTTGTTACTAGGTAGTTTGTAGACTAGGATCATTATCATGACCCAAGTGGAGTGTACAGGAAAGGGTCTGGCCAACTCTTCATCACACTAAACCTCAAGTTTCCATGGATGTATCTGGATTAAGTCTTGATCTTGAGTTTGAATTTGGATATTTTTTATGGATTTTGATATTTTTTGATGATTCTTTTGATCCTCATTGATACAATTTCAAAACTTATTTTTGTTTTTAAATCTAGAAATGAGCACACGATTTGGACCAAATCTTAAAAACTCACCCTTTCCTCCAAAAATGCATTGGAAAACCCTAAAACAATGAAATAATGGAAATTAAATGAAAAATACTTTTAAAATAAGTCATGGATGTGACAATTCTCCCCACCATGGAAGAATTTCCGCCCCAAAAAGTCATCTCGAAGCTTGATCGGAAAAAAGGAACATGTACTCTTCATCAACCCCTGACTTTCACTACCATGTATCATGTGTATCATTCCCATAATACTAAAGAATCTGAACCAGTGGAATCAAATTTCCCCGAAGCACCTTCTCTTGGGAATCAAATATTCACACCAAATGCTCAAAAATAGACAAATCAGGCTCTATATCCAGTTCTTCCCAATTCATCACATGTGACATATCTGGGTTGTAATTTTTCAACTAAGAGACATAGAAGACATCACGAATGGAAGTAAACTAAGAAGGTAAGGCCAAACTATATGACACCATACCAATATGCTCAGTGATCTCAAAATGACTGACATACCGTGTCATCAACTTCCCTTACCTTCCCAATCGACGATAACCCATACAATGGGTGACTTTCAAGAATACCCTATCACCCACATAAAAATATAGGTCTTTATGCCTCTGGTTATAATAATATTTATGAAGACTCTAAACTTTAAACAAGTGATTCCTTACCAACTTGACCTTCTTAGATGTCTCATACACAAGGTTCAGCTCCAATAGTGAAGTCTCACCTACCTCAACCCAACATAGTGGGGACCGACAAGGCCGACCATAGAGAACCTCAAAAAGAGCCATTAGAATCGAGGATTGTTAACTATTATTATAGGAAAATTCAACCAATCCCAAATGGCTATCCCATGAACCTCCAAAGTCCAAAAAACTTGCACGGACCATGTCTTTCAGGATCTGATTTTCCTGCTCTGTCTGACCATATTTTTGAGGATGGTAAGCTGTGCTCATATTAATCTATGACCCCAAGGCCTTATAAAGGCCTTCCCAAAACCGAGAAGTGAAACATGGGTCTCTATTTGAGACAAATACTGATGGAACACCATGGAGCCTTACCACCTCCTAGAGATACAAACAGCCCAACTCATCCACTTTATCAGTATATTTGATCAGAATGAAGTGGGATGATTTGGTCAGACAATCAATCACCACCCAAATAGAATTATTAACCCTAGGTGTATGAGGTAAGCCAACAATGAATTCCATTTCGACCTAGTACCACTTACGAGTAGTAATGAGTAATGGATGGAGCAATCCAGAGGGCCTTTAGTGCTATTCTTTCACCTGCTGACATGTATAGAATCTCGAAATGAAGTCAGCTATGCCCCATATCATACCTGGACACTATAATTGTTGCTGCACATCATAATACATCTTGGTGGTAGCCAGATGGACACCCCACTAAGACTGGTGGCAATCCTACATCACCACCTTCCGTAGAGATGACGACACTACTGAATGGAACTTGAATCAAAAGATGCCCTCGAGAGACGATGAACAATCAGAAGACTTCTCCCCACCATGAAGAAACAGCCTTGACCACTGACAAAGCACATCATTAGGCTGTTCTTGCTGAATCTACTCCAAGAGAGAAGGAGTCAACTGAATGCTTTCTAATAATACACATCCACTATGCTCCTTGGTCTCTACATGCATCTGAGCAAAGAGCCCCATCAGAATCCACTCATCACTGGACTTACTCAAGGATTGCATTGGTACTTTTCTACTCAAAGAATCTACCACCACATTACCCTTTCCCAGGGTAGAGGCAATGTCAAAGTTGAACCCCTGCAAGTACTCGATCCAGTGGCGCTGCCTCAAATTGAGATCCTTCTGAGAGAAGATGCAGGCCAAGCTTTTTTGATCAGAATAGACCAAAAACTTCTCCCCAAAGAGGTAGTGATGATATGTTTTCAAAGAATGCATCATAGCCGCTAGCACCAATTTGTGGGCTGGGTAATTCATTTCGTGTGGTCAGAGTTGGCGGGATCCATATGCCACCACATGATCATCCTGCATAAGAACGCACACAAGACCCATACATAAAGCATCACAATACACCACATAGCCCTTTCCAGATTCTGGAAAGATCAACACATGGGCGGTAGTCAACCACCGTTTTATCTCCTCAAAGGATTCCTGACATTATGGGATCTAAACAAACTTCACCCCTTTCTGGGTGAGTGCATTCATGGGAGAAGCTATCCGAGAGAAATCTCGAATAAACCGCATGTAGTAACCAGCCAGTCTGAGGAAACTCCTAATATTGAACATGTTCTTTGATTGCTCCCATGGCATAACCACACTAATCTTCTTAGGGTCCACTGAAACTTTTTACTCCTAGATCACATGCCCCAGAAACTTCACCTCCCTAATCCAGAAAGTGCACTTGGAAAACTTTTCATAAAGGCGATTCTCTCATAAGGTACCCAACATGATTCGAAAATGATGCTCATGCTATCACTTAGATCCAAAGTAAACCAGAATTTCATCCAATAATACAATGAAAAAAGAGTCGAGATACTGGTGGAACAACCTATTCATGAGTTTCATAAAGACCATTGGAGCATCAGTCAATTCAAAGGGCACGACCAAGTACTCAAAGTGGTCGTACCTACTTCAGAATGTTGTCTTCAGGATATATGCCTCTTTTACCCTGAGTTGGTGGTAACCTAAACACAAGTCTATTTTATAAAAAAACTTTCCCCCCTTTAAATGATAAAAAAAGTCATCTATTTAGGGAAAATGATATTTGTTCTTGATGGTTACCTTATTCAGCTTCCGATAATCAATACACAACCGAAGGGATCTGTCAACCTTCTTCACAAACAGAATAGGAGTGACCCAAGGAGAGATGATTGGGTGAATGAATCATTTGGATGTTAAATTTTCTAGCTATATATTTAATTACCTCAATTCGGTGGGGGCCATACGATATGAGGTAAGAGATATCTGCTATGTTCTCAGCTCTAAATCGATTGAGAACTCCACATCCTACTTCAAAGGAAATCCTGAAAAATCATCTGGGAATACCTATGGAAACTTATCCACTATATGAGACATTCTACCTTAAAGAGCACTACCATCATCCTCTATCATGAGTGGTGATAACTAGAATACAAGATTCCCCATATCTGGGAGTGGAGGTCCTGCGCGACCCGACCGAGGATCCCAATCCCCAAGGAAAACCTAACGACTCCTATCAGGTGTCGTGAAACTAACCCACTACCTATAAAAATAAATGTGTGCATGAAAGTGTACCAGACAATCCATTCCAAGTATCATGTTAAGTAGATCCATATCTAAGACCAGGAGGTCCCACTCCATCTCAACACCTAACACAGAAAGCGCACATAACGGGCACCTGAGACCCTTCTCCTTTTTCTTTCCCAGCGGCATCACCAACTCCATCACAAAAGACAAAATCTCAGTTGGAAAATTTATCTTGTTCACAATATAGGCAGAGATTAAAGAAATAGAAGCACTGGTATAAAAAAAGAAGTATCTATAGAAGATTCAATCAAGATGGTACCTCGAACTATCGAAGACCCTGCATCCGATCCTGCTGGTGACTGCTCCACCGCATAAAGATTCCTACCATATACCTAATAATGGATGATATCCTATGGATGTAACCTAAATTTTCTCTACCTATATGATGATCCAACCCTTCCTCCATGACCACCAAACTGATATCCCCTCATCCTCGATGGCTCTGACTGGGCTGGCGCTCCCATGGAATCCACTGAACCTACCCCACTCTGGAGTAGATGTGCCATCCTGAAAACAAAATTCAAGTTTCCCATACCTCCAAACTGATAATAGGGATTCAGAGGATATTTTTATTTTGGTAATATGTGCTCTGGCTTCTCATACTGGTGACACACAATTTCCCTCACATCAGAAGCCACTGAAGAAAACTGCCTGGAAGGTTGTCCTGAGCTGCCACCCCCTTCTTTCCCTGCTCCTCCCACTTACTTTTCTTCTCAGAAGAGATTCCACTACCTAGAACTGATATTGTCCCAAAAAACCATCCCTCCCCTTGTAGTTGATCTCCACTATACATGCCCGATTAACCACCTATGCATAGGTTTTCAACTTGAACATGAAGACCTAGGAATAGATCTCTGGCCACAGACCCCTCTCGAACTTCTGGGAATTCATCTACTCATTGGAGAACATTTATGAAGTGTACCAGACCAACCCAGAAAAACTTTTGGCATACTCCATCACAAAAAGATCTCCCTGAACAATCTTCATAAACTCTAGAGATTGAGCATATGCCAAAACTTCAGGGCAGTACTGGTCGTTGAAGATAACCTTAAAGTCCTTCCAGCTCATCTGCTCATGCTTCCCAGCTTGAAGCATTGATTACCACCACCTTAGGCTGGGAACCTATAATAGGAAATAGGTACATTTCACCTTGAACTCCTTAGGTTTTTCTATTAACTCAAACATGCACTCGATATTTTCGAGCCACTCCTTCGCTTCCTAGGGTTCTATGCTACCTCGGAAAGTAGGAGGCTTGTTTTTTAGAAACTCCTAGGCTTTGTCCTTTCTAGGACCTGTCTCATCTTTCCTAACTGGAGCTATAACATGATCTAATACCTATTCTAGAGCTTGGACAACCCAAACTACATCCTCTACTAGCCTCTGATCAAGCGGCGAGGGAGAACTCTCTCCAGCTTCCTCCTGTGGGTATATGGGAGCTTTCTGGGGAGGCATGTTGCTACATAATACAATAGTCACAAGGAAAAAAATCAGTACAAAAATTCTAAAAATTTCATCAATAAAATCAAATATAAATAATCCAAACACATTACAACAATAAAAGAAACAACTACTCCACCCCCACCCGATATCCAACTTTAGTTCGCAGCCCACACATCTCACCTGGAAGTGAATTCAAACAAATAATTCCAACGTCCCATGGTGACTCAAGGTCTTCCACAAGAGGTGTGGGATAATAAACCTACACAATACCAAAATTCCAAGCCTCGACAGTCCTAGATCCTGTCTATCCTGTCTCATCCCAAAAGAATTATATAACCCAAAAAAATTAACCTGCTTTGATACCATTTTGTCACGAACCGAATCTGGTCACCATTAAAACCGACACCCGACCCGACCCATGGAAAGCCCCAAAAGGAATTTCCTATATCCATGGATGGGAACAAGTTACCAGGTATCATGTATTATGGTTTGGGAACGATTTACCTAATTTTAGAATCATTTAATAACCTAAACAATCAATTAACCAAATCTAAAAAAAGTATGCCAAACATGCCTTAAATAAAATTCAAAACTGAACACATAGGTTTAAAAATGACACAGTAGGTCAAAATATACATAAAATTATCAGAAAAATAGCATAAGGGACTCTACAAGACAATGGGTTGTCACCCACAAGTCGTCTCCATAGCACCACACCAAGGGAAGAAACTAGCAACCCAAACCGCCATCACCCAAGGCCTTGCCTTTACCTGCGTCAAACATGATCAAGTATACTTACACCCAAGGGGCTTAATTAGGGTGTGATCCTAAGACCAATA
Organism: Viscum album; assembly: GCA_963277665.1. Taxonomy (NCBI): domain Eukaryota; kingdom Viridiplantae; phylum Streptophyta; class Magnoliopsida; order Santalales; family Viscaceae; genus Viscum; species Viscum album. The sequence continues at coordinate 984,205,154 of OY728157.1, forward strand.
GGATACTACACAAATGATTCCATATAGTAAGCTTTACAACATGAAAATCATGCAGGTTTTTGGTAAATAAGAAATGGTGGCAATAAATTATAAAGAATAAAACTTTTAAAGGTAAACAAATTTCAAAGGGAAATTTCAAAGAGTGAACACATTTAATTAAAAAATTTAAGATACTGCATTTTTCCATCCAAATATACCCTAATTCAATGATAAATATAAAAGATCCAACGAGCACTAATCTCAGGAATACCCCTAGGCACTAGTTAGTTTCGGGTCCCATGTACCTCGTATCTCGGTGTAAAGTAACCATTGTAGTATCCGTTTCCATGCATGAGACACTAGTAGGGGAATCAACCATAACCTAGTGGTCTCCAAAAACACCATCATCATAATTTTTTTTAGCATTTTCAATGTCAAACTTGATAAGAGAAACAGAGACAAAACCACTTCGGATCACTAGCATGCTAGTACATGTCCTCCCACCTAGATACTCAGATTTCTCTCTTTGTGCTAAAAAAGATACACATGATACCAAATTTTATTTACACATAAAAACACCTTCTCTGGTCATACACACTCAAAATTGTAGCTAAAAATGCTTTTAACCATTTGTATAACTCAAACAAATGCTTCAAATTTCCATAAAATAATTACACAAGTTATTAAAAAATTTTGCACATAAAATCCATATAAAACCCCTCTCTTAACACAAAATGCGTACCAATATTACACCAAAACATAATTTTCATCGCTAAAACATTTTTTTAAATACATTCCATGAATTATAAAACAACACCAATTGGTAAAACAAGGAATGAACAAGTAAAACACCCATTTTCACACAAAATTGGCACTTAAAAATAAACCACTTAACAAATTCTACCAAAAAAAGTTTTTTCACTAAAAATAATGAAATAGTAACATTAAATAAATAAAAATATAGCAAGATAACTCATTATACAATTCTTACACATGGAATAACCTACCGTAAGTGTCAAAACCCTCAAATCCTTGGGGAAAAGTTCAATTGCACCACCGTCGTACCACAAGGAAGTTAAATACAACCTAAAACCACAATATTAGACCAATAAACCAAAGATCAAACCCTATGTTCAAATAAGTACTTGGATATTAGTAAATTCAATAAAAATGGAAGAAACCCTAAGGAAATGGGAGAAACCCTATGAAAATGGGAGGAACATGAGAGGAAACTCACCTAATTGAGAAACTTTGAATAAATATACACAAATACACCAGTAGATGAATATCCAAACAACCAAAAATGAAATTTAGGTTTGAATAAGTCTGTGGAGTTCATGTAAGAACTAAAATGGGGGAAAATAGTAAAAAATGAAGGAGTTATGAAGGGAAAAAATTACCTCTTCAAATATGGATGATTTGAGAAAGCTTGAGAAGTTTTTCCCTAATCCGTGATGAAGATGAGATCTAACTAGGGATAATAAAACATGGGTGTGAGCTTAGATTTAGTGGTCTTAGGTGAGAGGTAGAATCACCAAAAAAGAGTAAAAAATGAATAAGATATTAAATAATTTTAAACAATTTAAAATAGAAAATGAGATTACTAGTTTGCCCAATGCCTAAATAAATCACCCAAATCCAAAATGATAACGAGTTACTAATGGGTAAAAATTTCTATGGTGGTTTGAATAGTTTAGGGTAGGAAAATTGGGAAGTTTAATGGGTGAAAAATGTTGAAAAATGAAGGAGTTATTAAATAATTTTTTTAAATATGGAAATGGGCTCATGATTTGGCCCAAATCTTGAAAACTCACCCTTTCCTCCAAAAATTCAAGGGAAACTCCAAAAACAAAGAAATAATGGAAATTAAATGAAAAATACCTTTAAAATAAGTCATGGATGTGACATCCAAAATTTTCTTATACCGTGTCTATTTTAAGGTTAATTTCTTATTGATGTGGGCATGAGTGACATTTGGATCGGTGCTTGATTAATTAGAACTGATGTTTACTTTGGGATATTGAGAAATATATAGTGCTAGATTTGTGGGGTTCACTATATGATGATGTTCTGAGTAGGGTTCCTAGTTTACCCATAGAGTAAGGTGACCCGGGTGGATATCCCATACAATTTATCATTTTGGAATGCTCATAATTTATCCCTCATGGAGGTGACATGTGTTAATATTGATGATGGATATAAAATGTGGGATTTGAGTTTCTTAAGGTTGGATTTATTATGTGGAAATGGGAATCAATTATTTGATGGTTTTTAAGTGTTATTTGTAACTTCTCAGATATTTTTTATTATGGTCAATGTCTTTTTTTGGGGTAAATTCTCCCTTTGTTACACCATTTTGGAAATTTATAAATGGTGGGGAGATCTATGCTTGGTCTCTGTTCCCTTTAGATCTTGTCAGAGATCATGGTTGCATTCTTATTAGAGACATATAGTGGTTGTTTAGAATTTTTGGTTTGGTATAAAGGGTTCTTCTGTGGTAAGGTGTTTATTCCTAGGACCCTCTCTAGTTGTTTATCACCCAACTCACTTCATTCCACAATGTGTGGGTTGTGACTCATTATTTTTTACTTTCTTATTGACTAAGAAATTTATAGGGGTAGAAATTGGCATGGTGGGGAGGTTTTTTACACCCTCCAAGTCACTATTATGCCTTATTTGGGTTTTAATTTACCTATATTTTCATTCTTTTATTTCTTAGGTGTTGGGAAACATTGTTTTTTGGGAAGACAGATCCTAGTGCATGATTGAGGCATGGGTTATCTAACTATGCGGATAACCATGTGAGGGTGATGGTTTGTGGGTAGTGGGATTTTTTATGGTCTGAACACACTTTTCATAACCATGTGAGTCTCAAAATAAATCATTAAACTTTGGTTTGGGTTGATAGTGGCTCTCGTATGATTGACACATGATTTTCCTAACCATGCAGTTTGTCTAGATCATTAAAATTTTGAGAGACGATCTTTATGAAAATAATGGATTCAAATACTCTTAGCCCCTTTTATCTTATCGATCATAAAAAAACCCTCTCACTTATATTGGGATCTCCTCCTCTTATATCCCTAGTGTATTTCCTCTTGATTTCTTGGAAGTTTTTCTTGAGGTAATCATTTTTATTCAATATTTATTCTTCTTTACCCTTATTCTCCCTTGTTCTTCTATTTTAGTGAAAGTGTGAAACCCTATAATTCCATGGAAATATATATAATTATTAATGAGGGATTTTTTTTGTTTATTTGAGATTTAGGTGTGTGAGGACCTCTCCTTATTGAATCTAGTGGTTTTTTATATGGTGATAAGTTTTGGCTTGATTTCAAGATAGGTGTCTCTATTTAAGGCTATTTTCCATGGATAAACTTTAATTCACTATCACCTTTTATTTTTTTATCAAGTTGACTTTAAATTGATTAATTATTGATTCTTTATCCATGTTTGGTGTGATACATGGTATAAGTAAGAAATTTGATACTTTAAAGTGGGTTTTAAAGGGATTTGGCTTTAATGAACTTTATATGTTTGTTAAAATGGATCAAAGGGGTTTAATTATTTAAAATGGGCTTTTGAAAGTGTTTTTAAAAGGTTCTTTCATGGTGTTTAATGATTTAGATATTATGGGAATAAATGTTTTATAAAATTGTGTTTTAAATAGATCATGTGATGGGAACTTGTTATGGATTTAAATAGACTTTAATGTGGGATTTTGAAAATGGGTTTTACCTTAAGGAAGGAACTATATTTTAAATGGGAATGTATTAACTTTAGTAAGGTGTTCTTTTAAAATGGTAAAGTTGGTTTATTGAATTTTATTTTGAAATGAATTTTGTTTTTTTAGCATATGAGGTTGTTTTGTGAGTTTGGAATTGAGAAGTATATGGGAGACCTCAAGTGTGTGTATTATGACTTAGTAATTGTGACCTTATCCTATGTAATGAACTAGATAGGGTATGTTTTCCAAGGGACTAATAGGGCCTTTAGGAGGAAAAGCAAGGGATCTTCTGTAATATTTTACAAGGGACTGAGAGAGCCTTTATGAGGAAGATCGAGTAATATTACAAAAATATTTTCTAAGGAACCAAGAGAGCCTTTGGGTGAAAGTCTAAGGAAGATTCCATAATGTTTTACTAGGGACTGAGAGAGCCTTTGGGGAGGAATATCGAGAGAGATTCCCATATATTGACCAAGAGACTAGGGGATCTCTTGAGAGTTGGGCCTAGGGAAGACCATGAGAGCTTACAATCTTGTTATACTTGTTTATAGACTAGGAAACATTTGAACCTTATGGTTAGAGACCATGGAACACATTACTTATTCCTAATTAGTTTTATATTATTTATGCATGATTTTAGTTCTATTTATGGTTATTTTATACTTATTTTCATGCCCTATTTCACATTATTTGATTATAAAATTATGTTATGGCCATGAGTTTATGTTCAAATACCTTTTTTTGTAAGGAATATCACTCATTATTATTTCCATTTTCTATTACTTGATTATGTAATGATGTTTGTATTTATGATCATATTTATACCTTATTTGGTTGCATTGAGAATTTTTATGCCCAATGGATTTATTTATTTATTTTAACCTCATTTACCATGATTTTTAAATATGGTTTGTTTTTATGAAAAACCAAATGGATTTATAACGTTTTTATTTATAGTGAGTGAACTTGGTTTATTAAAATGACTTTTCAATCTAGATTTATCAGTTTCATGGGTAAAATCTGTATATAGATTCATGGTCGAATACTACTGGGATTTATACTAGACACCTTACACATGCCTTTGGGTATATTTTGACTTTGTTTTACAAGAAATAGTTAGGGTCAACGGAACCATTCATTTTAGTGCCTCTTCTTAATTATTTCCGTCTAGGGGTTGTTATGTGGAGGAGATGCGACCTCATAGGGTTTAGCTCATGAGTATATTTTTTTTTGTATTTTTTGGTTGGGATGTTATGTATTGGACTTTGTGGTATCTTTCCCCTATTTTGAACTTGTGTATATCATGGAGTTGGATATCATGAATATGACTGTTCATTAATTATTGTTTGGTTGTTTATGATATCCATTTGGGTCATTGTGGTGTTTACTCTATCATATGTTTATATATGTTGATCTTGATTATTTAGTTGGTGTGACTATCCAATTCATGGATGGGCCATAACAGTTTAATAAGGGAGAAACCATTAATAAATGGTGATTATTTATGACCTAGTTCCTGTCTCAAGCCTATGGTGATTGGGAATGCACTTTAGGCCTTATGGCTGAGCGGCTTAGGTGATGGGTTAGGTCAACCCGAGCTGGTTCATTACAGTTCCATTCCACTATTGTCATTGTGCCTGGTTCTATAGGCTGAATAATTTATATAAAACTCACAATTGTGCCTCCGTAAGTGAATACATATCCATTATTACTCTTCTAAGTATCTTTATCTACCCCAAAGTCTTAATTCATAAACCCTTATAATGGTTCATCTATTCTGAAACTAAGTGAAAAACTTTCATAACCTTTGAGATACTGAAGTATCGACTTTATTTCATACTAGTGTTCCATTCAAATATTATCCATGAACTTTATAACTACTTCCATTTCATGTGTAATGTATGACCTTGTACAAACCATGGTGTACATAAAGATTATAGTGATTGATGTAAACAAAACCTTCACCATATACTCAACCACTTCTTCTATTTCAGGTGTATTATCCTTTATCAACTTTAAGTGTTCGACAAGAGGAGTGGTTACTGGATTCACTTCACTCATTCTAAAACATTCCATTTTTTTTTAAATTTAGTCAAATTGGGCTAGGAATAATGTTTAAATATTTAAATCCCTTCCAATCCATATCCCAAAAACATATTTTTTTAGACCTAGATCTATTATCTTGAAAATTGTGGACAATTCAATCTTTATCATATAAAGAATTTTATTCATCGACCCTTATAAGATAATACCTTCTATATAGATAAGAAATATTATGAAATTACCATCATCAAACAACTTAAAGTAACAAAAATTTTCTTCATTTCTATGGATGAAATTTTTTCTCCATAAAGGAATTGACCTTCTGATTCCAATTCTCAGGTTCTTATTTCAGCCCATACAAACTCCTTTTGAGATGACACACCAGATGTTGATTCTATTTCCCCAAAAAAATACTTTAGATTCTCCATGTAAATATCCTCCTCTAAATATCCATTAAGGAAAGTGATTTTAATATAAAACTACTCAAAATATAACCCTTCCATGGAAACTATTCCAAGTTCCATTTGAATTATCACATACTTAACTACCAAAGAAAATATTTTTAAAAAAATATAACTTATGTTAGTTGAAATTACTTTACGATGAGCCTTTATTTATACATATTTTTACCATTATATTCTACCTTAAACTGATAAAACCACTTGTTTTGAAGTAATATCCTCCCAGTCAGTCATTCAGTTATCTCCCATGCATCAAAAAAAAGTAAGGAATCTATTATCCCTCACATTTAACTCCCACTCACTTAAGTCACTAATACTCCTATCCTCTTTAAAACTTTCATATTCTCCATAATATTTGAGAACTAATTAGATAAAATCACTTATGCATCTCTATATTTTTTCCCAATCCTAGTAGACCTCCGCAACTAACTTTGTGGATCAGATCCATCTAAAAACACTACTTTTAAAACATATCCTTTCAGAGATATAACTCAAGTTTCCATAGACCCTGATATATCTAGTACTTATGGCCTTGTAAATACTTTAAAAAACTCTACTTTCATTTAAAACTTCTTCCAAATAGTTTGGTGGTTCTGGAAGTTTTGTACTTACTAAACTATTTTGAACTTCCAAACTTCCATTTAGATGAACCTCAGATTATGATGATATTTCATATTAGTTTCAATATTACCATTATTTATCCTCATTAAATAAGAAATTTTGTCTTCTGATGACCTTTTGAAAGTCATTATCTCAGATTCAAAATCCAAAGACTTCATTGTCACCCCTTACAAAGAAACAAACTCAGGACTTTAACTTGTCCCTTTTTTAGCATCAATGTGGATATAGGTGAGTGTTCCAAATAATTTTATATGGAAAATATAAAACTTCTTATTGGTATAAACAACTTCTATAAGTTCCTACCCTGGTGAAAAAGAATGACTTCTATTCACTAAGTAGGTAGTAAAATTTATAGCATCTTCCCAAAACTCCTCATAGAATATTGCATGCATCCTATTATAGGTTTATTAGGACCATATAACACTTATAAAATAAAAAATAAAAAAAATAAAATCCAACAGTCTACCATAATTGAAACCAAAACCATGATATATATAAAATAAAGAACATACTGTTTGTACCTTACACTGATGATGCCTATGTTACTTCCTTCATCCCATATACTTGATTAATATACCTTATAGGTAGTATAAGGACTCTATCATCCATTATATATCCAAGGGTTATTCTAAATAACCCATCACATGGGTGGGACTCTCCTCAAACCCATAATATGATATTATCTTTCATAGACAAAGAGTGAGGGAGAAAGATAGTTATGAGGGATAAAGAGATCCAATAAAGGCTTGGGTGTGCTCAAATGTCCACCATCTCATAATGACTTCCTAATAAAGGACTTAGAGAGACTCCCCAAGAGTCTATAAATTTACTATAATTTCATGTAATATTCAAGTAAATTACACTATTTTAAAAAATATTTGTAAAACTTTGGTTGAAAATCTACAATATTTTATCTTATGAAACATTTGTAATTAATGATAGCTTGAGAGAGAGATACCCAAATAATAACTTTTATCATTTGGATACCATAATAAATCATAAATGATTCATAATAATACAATACCTATATATTATAAAATATTATATGTATTATGTTAGTTGCATGATATAAATATAACATACAACATACTTTTATGATATTCCCATTTCATCTCATCTTATTTAGCCTAAATGCATCATTTTCCTAAGGGATTTAGGTCATATCTCCATCAATCTCCCACTTTCACTCAATCATTACAGATTTTTTCCATTTCACCTTATATTCTATCATATATTATAACTTAAAAAAATATATCCAAAAATTATTTTATATATCTTTCAAAACACTTTAATGGTTTCTTTTTAAATTAACCATGATCACTTGCTAGAGAGAGTGATATCATTTCTAACTCACACACACCAAGGAAAGCAAATGAAAAAAGAAAATAGATGTACATGGTTCACTACTCAAAATGAGTAGCTAATACATATCATAATCCAAAATCACTCAATACCATAAGATCCAATAGAATTATCATTATGGATATAATGATCATGGTTTATGCATGAACTCATGCTACAAGAATACAACACATCAGTCACCTGACACAAGATGAAAATATTCCACCTTAATAAAACTTATTGATGATACTGTCTTGTATTATCCAAGGTAGAGATTGTAATTTTACTCTAAAATATTGTATCCCAACAATATATAGTGCTCCCACACTTATTCATAATGTATAACAGGTGTGTCTTCTTATTTCCCAATGAATAACATAAGTGTGACGATCACACACGACCAAGTGTGTACACTTCTTCTTCTTTTATACACTCTTATTTTCACACTATTTTTCTTCTTCCTTTTCCACTATCTTTCTTAGATAATTTTATAAGACCCTATTTATATTTATATCACACCATAATATACCTTTATTCAAGTTAAATTTTTAATTTTAAATTAAACTTTAAACAAAGAACTTCCTTCAACTACTCTTCAACTTATCAAGAGTTTAATTAGATATGTCAAGGTGGACTCCAGAATAAATAACAATGTGAATTTATAACTCATGGTGTGAAAAAACATTTTTACTATAATATATAAAGAAACTTATTATTTATTTTTATTATGAAAAACCTCTATATGACATAATTCCTATCTCTATCATAATATAATGTAGTGCTTAACTCTCACAGCTTCACATCAGGACATGACTCTATCCTGCATATCACAGTTTTTTATTTATTACAATGTGGACTTATCAACATGAAATGACTATATAACAAATCAAAAAAGTTTTTTAAATCCTATAATCATTCCTGGCTTGCATCTTGACATTATTATCATTTATATGATGAAACCCCTATTCTCCACCTGTTCTTATCATGATTTCCTTTCGTGACATTTTATTTATCAAATAATAGCTTCAAAATAATCATTTTATATTTTGGTAAAGTCTGGAACCTTTACATATCAGGAAAATTAAACACTATTTATTGACTTTTAAATTTTTTAGACCTTATACTCATAATAGGAGCAACATTTTTATATCAATAAAGTTAATTTTACATAGTAAGAGATTTTCATTTTTAGACGTTATACTTAGAGTGATCCTTATGTATCACACTAGAGTTACCTTTAAATTCTAAGGAATTCGTAAATTTTATAATCCATATGCCCAAAATTACTCTGAAATATACAAGGAAGTTTTTTTACCATATTTATTTTTATCTATTCTAAAAGATAAAAACCTTATGCACCATCAAAGTTACTATTACATATACATGAAATATTTTACCCCCTTTTCAATTTTCCAGTATGTATTCTCATAGTTACTTTCACATATTATAATATATTGGAGGTATTTAATATTTTTTAGTATATATTATTAGATTCAATTTTAATTATTGTGTAAATTAAATCTTACATATCAGGGACTTATTTGAATTTTAGACCCAATTTTTTTCAACAAAAAAACTCTTCCCAATAACTCAAAACTTCTTCCAAAAAACTAAAAATTATTTCAAACACCTTCAAAATTATTTAAAACACCATAAAAAATCTTAAAAACCTTATTAAACATAAAAAATTCTTCCATGATCTTTCAATCACTCAAAAACCTTAAAGATATTTTTACCTCAAATTAAACACCATGTAACACTTAAGTTTGAAAATAATTTATGTGTTGACAATAAAATTAAATAAAAGAACCATATACACTTCTTATCTTACTCAATTGTTATTATCTATATTCTCAACATAATAAAACCCCTTGGGTATTAGCTATTACCCCAAGGTCACAACCACTCTTGACCTCACCTTCTTATTTATTCACAGGATCAAAAATCCCCCCTTTTGATTTTATTAGCAACCATTGAACATGGATCACTTTTAAAACTTATCAAACATAGAAATGAATAATTATTAAATAATTTTAATCCTATACAAGTGAAATTGATGTAGGAAAAAAGAATATAGAAAAATAATATCATGTTTTCCATTAAATTGACTTATATACACTTCTTCACAACTCTTAATACGAACTAAGATCTAATTTTTGAAAATAAAATTTCTTCTACTTGTGAAAAACTATTCTTTGAACCTATATACTAAAATTAATTTCATAAATACTCACCAAACATGTTATATTAGTTTAAAACACACATAACCATGATAATTTCATATCTTACCCCATTTTAAAAAATTTCTCTAAATATATTCTACCCCTAAATTAGAGATCTCTCCCCCATTAGGTTAAACAAATACCTTGGGATTATATCAATACATTGTTTTCTCCCCATTTCTAAATACATTAAGTGATAAACCTAAATGTATTTATGTTGTCTTTACACCTTATATAATAATAATTAAAATAATTAGTGAGATAAGGGATAGTTTCACCATACCTTAACCGTGAGTGGAGTGAGGTTGAACTCCCATCACCAACCTCAAATTATGAAATGAATATTTCAGTGATAGTTTAGTGAACACATCTTCTATTTTCTCCTTTTCTGTAACAAAATTTAGTTTTAATATTTATTTCTCCACCATATCTTTGATATAAAGATATTTGATATCAATGTGCTTTGATCAATAATGATAAATAAAATTCCTTGATAGATTTATAAAACTTTTATTATCACATCCCATGAGTAGTAAAAAAATTACATTCAACTTGAGGTCTTCCAATTGAGTTTTTATCCACATCAATTAGGCTGTTTCATGAGTTTTAGAATCATACTTTACCTAAATAGTACTCAAGTTCATTTAACATTGCTTCTTTGTGTGCCATGACAGACACATTTATCTGAGAAAGAATACTCTACCATATGTGTACCTTTTATTATCAAAATTTCTTGACCAATTAAGAATTATTATATCCAAATAAATTAAATAATACATTACTTTCAATCCATAATTAACCATGCCTTTAAAATATCTAAATATCATCATAACACTAATATGATGTTATCACTTTAGTATGCTATGAAATCTAGCACAAAGTGTAACAACATACACAATATCTAGTTGTAAATATGTCAGGTAAATTAAACTCCAAATAAGTTTTTTTTAACTCCCTAAAATCAACTTCCTTTCCTTAATATTTTTATAGCTTAGTCCCTACTCAATTTGGGGTAAAAACTAGATTTGAATCCTCCATTCTAAATTTATTCAAAATTTCTATGGAATATTTCTCTCAGGATAAGAAAATATGACCCTTTTATTAAGAAAATCACAAGACCAAGAAATAACTTAACTCACCAATCATGGAAATTTCAACCATATTCTTCATTTCTAAAGAAAATTATTTCCACAATTATTCTTTATTTCCCGATAAAATGATATCATATACATAAATGTAATATCCCAGGTAAATAAAGAATATGATATTTTCATATTTATTAATATTTTTGAATTAAATATTAATTTTACTTAAAAGGGGATGCTATGTTCGATGGCGTACCCGATGTGCAACAATGGGTTTCTCTGAAATTTCATGTTGCACACATGGTTGAATCATACTGAAAAATAATAATATAATTTTATTTTACATGGTAGTTAACACCTAGACGTTGTATTAGAGAGAATGAATAGAACTAACTATAATATGATTATAAATGTTTGTTAAATGTTTTTTCATTTATCCAATAAAAGTTAGAGGCTTAAAATGTGAATGAATTTAATTTTAAGAATGAACTCTAATATTCTTTAAATGGTTGATTTTCCGTCTTTTGATGGAGAACCATATTTAAATCTAGTTTTGGTCACTTTTATATATTATATTTGAAAAAAATAAAATTATTATCTAGAATTGAGACATCAAAATTTACTTTGGGTAAATTTTTGGTATTTTTCTGAGAAAATTCATTTTTTAATAAATAGTGAAAAATACCGTATTTTAATTCAAAACTGTATTTTAATATAATTTATTTTATATGGTTACATTATATTTTTAATTGGGTTTAAAGTGTAATTAGATTATATTTTTACCAATTTATCTAATTTTGGTCATTTGAAGTAATTTCGCTTTGAAATTGGACATAAACAAGTGTCAATATTTTGATTGTTATTATTTTTTAAAAACACATTTTTTGTTTTGAAAATAAGAATTAATTGTAAATTAATTTCAACCACTTATGTGTTTTGAATTTAAAAAAATGGATTCCATATTTGGAATCAGGAGTTCTAAATTTTGTAAATAGGTAACTTTTATTTTTAGACATTATGAATATTTACTTCAGTAAATATTTTATTTACCATGGTTAAAGGGTAAATCTTGTAAATAAGGGTAATAAAATATTATAATAATAATATTAAATTACCCTAACATGGGTTCTAATCCTATTGGTTGATAAATTTACTACCATGATAATACTTGGGTTTATTTTGGGACCCCATGGAGCCACTTAGGAGTGATAATTACACTTTATATTAATTAATTTAAAGTAAAAACAAAAATGACATTAACATATATCTTTTAGTAAATAAATTTTTATATAGGGTTATATAAGTTATATAATAAACTATAAATATTAATTTTAAATATAAAGATATTTCCTACATCATGATATTTTTTTATAATTTTTAGACATCAAATAAATAAAATTATTTATGACACAATACTGATGCAGTGTTTACCTCATTAATGAATGATTTAAATAAATAATATTATAAATATTAAAAAAATATCCAAAACATATCCAATTATTATTGGATGATTTTATTTAGAAAAATAGTCATCTTATATTATACTTTAATAAGTTTTGAACCTTTAGAAACTGATAATCATTATATAATAAAATAATATTTTCAATCTTTCCTAAAGAGCCCCTCCTCCCTCTTATAAAAAGCCCTCACCTCTAACCCATTATGCACACATATCAAGCCACTTGGATCATCCAAACTCTTCCCAAATAATCTCTCAATATCATTCTCTTAAACCTAGAAGCATTACCTTAGGTATAAGGCACTTCAATAAATCCTTTTGGTTCAAATCAAAGGAAGTTACCCAATTTAAAGGTAACGTCTTCTCTTAAATTATTTTTTTTATTTTACTTCTCCAACCCCCTAAACTCTTTTTATTAATTTATTTTATAAAAAAACAGTATACTTAATATACTAGGTTGTTTTTATGAGAAGTATTATAACTACCCTTACACACACCTCTATATAATGGGTGAAGAACATATTGTTTCTGTGGACGGCGAACTACTGCCTCACGAAACGATGATTGTTCAAACTTCTCCTACTACCTCTTATGGTGGCCATTATAATGGAACTATATATATATGTGATATATATTATATTTATATTGTCTAAATTCTTATTTATTTTTCATTTATATCATACCTTTATGGTTTCCATAATGGGTAAACGCGATAATTTCATTTGAGGAAGTACAGACTACCACCCCCTCAAAGTGATATGACTCGTTCATTCCATATGTGGAACGTATAAAGGATGGGGTTACTGAAATTATATATATATATATATATATATATGCTATTATACTATAATTATAATATACCTATGTATCATTAAGGTTTTATACCATTAAATACAAAATAGAAATGAAAGTAGCATTCATGCGTACGTACGACTTACCATCTCCATGAACGATGAATTTCATTTCTTACCTCCAAATGTTATGTAATATTATAAAAAAATATATATACTAGATATATATGATATATATGATATATAAATCATGAATATCATTCTAGAGATAATGTACTTTTGACCACATGAACAACTTGTAATTATAAGAAGTTCATTTTTGACTCAAGTACCAAATATCGACAAAATGACCATTATTAACATAAAAGATTAAATAATGTTTATAACATGTTAATAAGTAATATAAAAGGAATAATAAACTTGAAAAAGGTTCTTAAGAAATTATAAATTACCTTTAGTTTATTATTTAGAAGATTAAAGAACAAACGGGTCAAGTTGGACACGTGGTAAGGGACTTCGTCTCAATATCCTTTCATTGAGGCATATTTTGTTTCATACATGACTTTATTTTATATGGTGTATAAACACACTTGAATTTTCAATTCATTCAAAGAGAGTCTTTTTCTCTATGAAGTGTTTTACTAAACGACAAAAAGAATGTTTCTTTTTAACGTAAGCGATGACAATGACGTTTTCTTCCACCGTGAGTATTATCTGATCATTGGCTTCCTTAACAAGCCATAGTGTTTTTTTAAAGGAAAATAAATACCAGATACCCTTTTTAAGTATTTTTTTTATTGAAAATGGTTTTGAGAAAGCATTGATTATTTCAATATCTTGAAATGATATACTGTAATTGCAATGTGGAAATGTTATCTTTCCTTTATGCTTTTTTTATGTGTTATGATTCGTGGGCATTGTTTACGTATATGGGTGGTTCCATGATAAACCTAGGATGGGTGAACCTGAGATAGCTCTCCAATGCATTGGGTAACGTGATGGAGGTAAACATTAATGTTTCTCTTAATAGATTTAGGGAATATACTGTAATGGGTATTCCAACGTAACTCCCTACATAGCTGTGATAGCTAAAATGTAAGTATGTTATGGATTCCACAAGTTACCTGTATGATTTGTGATTACCATGTGTCATTCATAAATATTATGATTTCATGAGGTATGTTAAATAGATTATGTTATGTATGTATTTATGAACTAATGTTTTTTTATTTGTTTTATAACCCTTACTGAGATTTTATGCTCATCCCAAGTTTTGAAATGTTTTTCACAGGACTTAAAGATGAATAGGGTCAAGGATGGGATCAAGGAAAAGTCATGCTATCTAAAACATGGAACTAGACATGACCTTTTTTTTCAAGATTTTTTATTTTATAAAAAAATAGAAACTGAGTAAAAGTGTCTACTTTGTAATTTTTAAGATGTATTGTAATAGTTATGGCCTAATTATCTAAAACTCTAAACCTAAAAAGACCCTCAATGTGAATTATCCATTTAATTCAAGATTATGTTATGTTTTAAGGCTGGGTCCTTATAATAAATGATAATAATATAAGACACCTATTTATCTTCTTTGATGTAGAGATTATTAGCCATTATTAATTTCTAAAAATTTAGTTCCTTCAATCATGAATCATGTTTTTAATACCATTCTCTTGGGGATTTATTTAATCCATAAAATGAATTATGAAACTTGTAAACTTATCCATTATCTTCTCCAATCAAGAATCCATTTGGTTTTTCAATATAGACTTCCTATTTCAATTTTACATTAACGAATACATACTTGAAATACATTTTAAATATATTTTATTTCATTTATTATATAATATAAAAAAATTATAATGGTATCAATCATATAAAATAGTGTTAAAGTCTTATAAAAATCAATTTCTTTCACCTATAAATAGATTGTGCACACAAGTCTTACCTAATTTCTCACCCAATTTGTTTTTATGAAATTCTTGTTTGTTGGATTGGGTACCAAATACCAAGTTTAATTCTTTTTGATATTATCTAACTCATCATTAATTATATTAATCCAATCTTTATTGTCCAAATATTATTTCCCATCATTCAGTTCAATATGAGAAACAATGAGTCATGTGTTAATGTCCTTAAAGTTATCCTAGTTTGAATTGGATGTCCTTGATCTCTAATCATGTTTTGTACCTCCAATTTATTTCTCATCCCTTTATGAATTAATCAAGATTTCTATTCATCACTATAAATTTCTAGATAATTATATTCAACTTAATTTTCTTCTGAATTCATATCCTTTTTAGAAGCCACATCCTGCTAATCAACCAATTCTGCTTCATTATCTTAATTTTTGGAACTTTATTCATGACATGTAACTTAATTATTTGAGTTTTCCATCACCTTAACATAAGAACTATCCACAATATTTACTATTTCCTTATTTTAGAAATTATATTATCTTAATTTTAGAGGATATATAACGAAGATACCATAAACTTATTTTTATTGAACTTCCCCAAGTATTCACTTTTCACATTGATAATACAAAGTTTACCAAATAACCTAAATTATTTTAAGATTGGGGTATTCTTGTAATACATATCATATATTGCAATATTTTACTTAGTTTAACATAAAAAATAGTTTTTTATTTGAATCGATGTAGTAATTTCTTGCCTCTAGAAAAATTGAGATGTATAATGCTCTACCAACATGGCTAAATCCATTAACAATAAACTTTTATTCTTCATTTCAACTGCACCATTTTGTTATAAGTTATATGGTAATTAATTTATTATTAATACAATTATTTTCAAGGTATGATCTAAAATTTTCATTGGTTTATTTAGAATCATTACCTGTCTCTACCTTCTTTAAGGATAAATCAAACTCCTAGTCTATAATTCTTTTGAAATATTTGAACATTTTTAGGCCTCTAACTTATGTTTCATAAAAATAATTTATGTAACATGAGTGAATTAATCAATAATAGAAATAAAGTAATTATATCATTTTTCAATTTATTCTTCATAGGTTTATAAATATTTTAATGAATGAGATCCAATGGATGGGACATCTAAATATTTACTCTCGTGTGTGGAGAATTACCTATCTCCCCCTTTGAAATAAAAATAACATTCAATATATTTTTCTCTTAAACACTAAAACATCATGAATTTAATTTTAAAGATTATATTTTTCATATTCCTTTGACCAAGGTGACTAAGTCTTCTATGAAAAAAATTATTTTCTTTTTTTTTTAATATTAATAAGAATAAATTTTAAGTATCATGAATTTTAAAAAAGTTACATTGTGTTCATTATCCTCTAATAAAAATACATCAATATTTTAACCTATTCGTAGAACATTAATTATTTTGAAACACCAATTCACCTCCTTCTTCAAAGATCTATGAAACATTTAGTAAACTGTTTTTCAACTCATCAATAAACAACATGTTCTTTAATTCAAGATTTTATTATCTAATGAATACCAAACCAACTCCTATACTTTTATGTGACCTATTATTTACAAATTCATTGAATATTTTTTCAATTTTCAATATCCTAATGTTGATTAAAAATACTATTATATGATAGGAGTATTCACTATCCAAGTTCCCTAGATTCTCCTTTTGTTATTATTTTAATTCCACTTCAACAAAAAATTATTTTTTACTTTTATTTATCTTTTATTATTCTAAGTATTTTGAGTATTATGATTCATACTCATCTAGATAAGTACAATGGTAAAGATACCACCATCATAGTGAACCACCTGGTCACATAGTCCCCAAACCTCATCCAATGGATGTAACTTGTTCTCAACCTTTAGTTCAGTATATCCATAGTTCTTTTAAACTTTTATTCTTTGAGTTTATTGATATATCTAATTTTTTTCTCTCATAACCTATGGACTCATAGTTATATTATTAATTAAACTAAATTCTTATTTCCATGTGACTAAATCCTCCAAAATACTTGTAGTATCCATAGAAATCATAATTTCATTTATATAATTCTCATTGTCTATAAGTATATTACTAACTCTATTTTACTCATAAACCATTAATATTGGATAATTTTACTAAAAAAAAATTATGTTAAAATCACAACACTTATTTAGTTATTCTATACTTAATTTTTGACACTTTCTGATCACTATTTGAATTATATTATCTTTCAAATCAGCATTCCTAGAATTTTCAAATTTCTAATAATTGTTTTTCTTTACTATAAATTTTACATTCTATACTTGTATCTTCACACCAAACATTTTATTCTTCAAAATTTATCTAAAATATTTAATTGAATTATGAAATTTCAATTTTAATTTTTATAACTTGATTTTTGATTCCATGAATTTTTTTGTGTAAGTTTAATCACTTTCATTTTTTATTTAACCTTCATCTCCACATCAATATTCAACTTCATCAACTTATCAATATCATTTTTCAATTTTTAAATTTTTTTTAAGTATTTAATCACTTATTGTTGATAGATAATAAATAATACTTCTTCCAAACTTTTTTCTCCCTCTCTATTTGAGAGATATTGAAGATACACTCTTTAATCTCCCATTTCGACATAAATTCCAATTGTTTTTTTCATCACTTTTATCATTTACCTTTTCATCACTAGTTAATTATTCATTATTAACTTTAGTAATAAAAATATTTTCTCCAATTTCACTAGAAATATCATATTCATCTTTATCCTCACAATTATCATTTTATTTAATCTTAGATAAGTAATTTCTCTTCTTAAATTTTAAGAAATTATTACCTTTCCACTTTGAAGAATAATTAAATACTTTATTCTTTAAGTAATTTATTTTATTTCCATCCTTATCATAACATTATTATTATTATAAAATCTTGGTAAAGCTTTCAACAAAATATCTAATAGCTTCATACTTGAAGCATTTTAGTGGAAGCTTCCCTCAAATTTTCCTTTTCCTCTTCTCATGCTTCTTGAAATTAATAACATGGGTTTTATGAATTTTAGTTCCTTATATTATTTATCAAAATATTATTCCTTATCTTCATCAATTTCATTCTTTTTATTATATTTCTTAAAATATTTAAAGTAAAATTCCCTTATTACCCTTGATCTTCTTATTGAAGGTACTTACTATATGTATTTCATTAGTAATCAGAATGATGCAAAGATCATCCAATGGAAATGAACCCAGATCATGGTCTTAAAACACCAAGTCCATTAATTAAATCCTATATAGATAGAAAAATATATAGTATCTTCTCAAAAACCATATAATCCAAAATCTTCTCACTAAAACCTTTAATGGTGCTCACAACTTTATTAATTCAAGTGAATAATTCATCAACTATTTCATCATCACTCATCTTGATATATTCATATTTAAATATCTAAATTTATGTCTTATATTTATTTAATTTTTCATTATAAGTTTCCAATATTTTATGATATATTTCTATTTAAACAAATTAAAAGTGTTTGATAGATTTGTTTATACAAAACCATTAGCTTAAATAAATCACAATATACTATTGAAATATCATTATTAAATGTGAATGTTATCACATTATCATTTTATTGGTGGGTATAAATAAGAATAACTAAATTATTAAAATTATTTATAAAAGTTTTCTTAATGATTAAGTATTAACTAATTCTAACGTAATAAGTACTTAATTTTAAATATTAAAAAAAAAATTCATTTTATACCAAAAGATTAATCTATCTAAGTATTTTATTTTCCTATATATTATATATCTTTATCATAAATGAACTATTATTTTGATTAAATATATTTTTATTTAATTTAAAAAAATTAACAATCTTTTATATATTGATTATCAATATTTTATAAGTGAAGATAAAATCACTTGAATGTAGAAAGAGTTATTTTTCTGAAAACTATTTTTATATACACAATTTTTTATATTTATTAATCAAATTAATCACCATTTATGAATTATTTTAATGTAATTTATAAATAATGTATTTAATAGAAAATATTAATATTCATATAATGGTTTTTACTAGGAAATTAATGATAATAAAATCATTTTTATGCATAAAAATGCATTTTATATAAAAATGGGATACATGTTTTGTGTGTGGATATTAGAATTAATTTATGCCACATATGGAATCGAATATTTTAAAATGGATTAAATATTTGGAATCAAAATAATTAATATAATTTAATAAGTTAAACTTAATTTTTATCCATAATTAATAGTTACCATGGTAAAAATATTGTTACCACAATAAGGGTTAAAAGGGTTAAAAGAAGGGTTAACCTAAGAGATAAGGTTTAAAATAACAAAAAATAATTACCTTAATTTGATTAGTTGATTTTATTTCTTCCTTAACCTTATAAGCTTATAATATTTTTCCATTTTATTCCATGTTACCATGATATTTATTTTATTATATTTTAATATTCTCAGTTTTTAAAAGTTTTTCACCCACCTTACTTATAAAAGGGAACCTTATATTCTCACTTATCCACCCCACTTGAGTACTTTATATTGACCAATATATATCCAAATAACCTCTTAATATACTTATCCAATAACTTTAGGTACTATTGTTTCAAAAATACCCATCCAAGAATCCTTAAGGTTATTTTCAAAGGAGGATACTTTAAAAAGAGGTATATGTTCATACCGAACTTTTTCATGTTTATTTCTCCTTAAACATCTTCTAAATATTCCATAAACATATAAACATGATTAAATAAGAATATTTAATATACTAAAATATTTTTTTAATGGAATAACTATTTTATATCTCCTTTCAATCTAATGAGAAATGAACACATTGCTCATCCGTACGTACAGACTACTGTCTCCATGTAATGATATATTTTATTTTTCAAAAACATATCTTTTGGATTGTTATATAGATCAATATAATGTATATATAATTTTTTTATAACATAATTATGATTATTTAAATTTTAATTATTATTTACCTTTTTTTTCCATCCATTGAAAAGTGGAAACATTACTCATGCATATGTATGGATTACCATCTCCACGAAGTGATGTAATTATTTTTTCATCCCCACCATATATGGATGGTTATAAAAATATATACAATTAATAAATATTATATTATTTACATGATTAATATTATTTTTTGGTTAAATAATGAATAAGGCACAAATACTAAAACTGTCAAACCAAAACTTGCATGGAAAACAGACTGGTTTTCACCCAAATAATGATTTTAATAAAGAATTTTTAATAAAAGGGTAATCAGAAATTGTAATGGAATTATATATAGTAATATATATATATATATATATGAATATATTTCTATAATATATTTATAATACATATATATTTATTATATATTATTTTTTAACGTGTATAAAGAAAGGCAAAGGCAAAGGTTTATGTTACAATCTATTTTTGTTTCTAGATGATCTGTGTTAAATTTAAATTGAGGGAAATAATATGATAATTATCCATTATAACACATATATTTTCTTCTAATATGGTTATTTTTGGGTTTTTCATGTTTTCCTTGTATTCTAATCTCTTTAATACCTAAAATTATTGAGAAAATGTTTTTAAGAAAAGACGACCTTATTTCTTCTTTTTAGGATATGAATCTTTCTCCACCATGTCCATGTTCTTGATAATATTTTATAAAAGTTTTTATCTAAAGTTAAATGTTCGAGAAAGGTTATTTTTACTACATTTGACTTTACTTAAAAATTATTTAAAGGAATATTTTTAAATTATATACGATGCACTTTTTACTGTTACAAAAGTGAGAAAGGAATGTGTTATTTTAATATATATGATAGGAAAAAATTTCCCACCATCATGTATTTTTATTTTTCACCTTTCTTACTTTATAATATTCATTTATTTTTAAAAGGAAATTTTATTTCCATTATTTTTTAAATTTTTCTGTTTTAAAATTCTCGAAAATAAAAGGATGTTTTCTCACATTTTCAAAGCATATTTTTAATGCTTTCATAAAATATATTTTTCATCTATGTCAATATCCTTTAAAGATTTTTATGGTTCAATGAGGATATGATATTATGTTACCATCCAGTATATTTCCTTGGATGGATTATGATTATGATACTTTAATTATGATTTTATGAAACCCTTTATTCTCTCATAGGTTAAATAAGTTATGATGAAATATTTAGGAAACCTATTTATTTTCCATAAATTATACTACGATGAATGTTTTTATTATCTTATAGAACAATTATATATGATTTTCATTATGTGATGGGTGGGACCATAATTATATATCCATACAATGCATTAGGTAAATAATAATATCTCATGAGATAGTATGAACTAGAATGAGGAGTGAATCTAGTTTAGTAAGAGACTCTATCCACTATGATATTCTTGGTAGTGAGCCTTGAATAAGGAAATTATGGGAATAGGTAGTGAACCCAATACAATATGGGACTTTATGCACTATGATAGTTTTTAAAATGAGATTTTACTAATAAATTGATTTTATATGCTTATATTTATTCTAAAAACTTATGTATTATGATTATGATGTGTTCTAATGGATCATGATTTATTATTGATTATTATGAACTCTTATGACTTATCCATTTTTTATGACATAACTTTATTCCATGAATCATGATTAATGATCTTTGACTGATTGGGTATAAATGTTTTAAGTTATGATCATGTTATTACACCCTTATGCTTATCATATGCTCAGTTATGAACATTGATTGATATCTACCAAGTTTATCCTTACTGAGCATATAATCTCACCATTTATTATGTTTCTAGTTCTCTAGGTCATAAAGAAAGGTTTTTAATAGGGAATTTCTAATAAGGGTAATAAGTGAGATAGAATTTGTGGGAGATGTTGAATATATTTCATGAAATAAGTTTATTATACATCTAGTCTCTAAGGACACTAAACCTTTACAGTACCTAGGTGTGTATTATTATGAGAGGTATTGAATGTTTATCTAAAATGATGTAATATTTATGTATGTTATGATCGAGTCAACTTAGTTGGTACTAGAGTAGGGTTTAGTTGTTTTTAGAGATTATAATTATAAAACTTTTTGTGAAATCATTGGGGATATGTATAAGTATAGGATAAACTCCTTAAATTTTAGTAAGGTAGAGATTGTGCTGTTTCCTAACAATGAAATCCCCATTTGGGTATAAACAAGTGGATGCAAGCTCTGGTACAAGTTCACCTTGGGGTAATAACCTTGAAAAGGATGGTTGGTAATTAAATTGATCTTCACCTAGTGTATGAAATAGAGGCATAATGACACACCTGGTGTGACACTCTCTGATTTTATACTTTGGTTAATTCACATTCTCTTTATAAACCATCATAAAGAATGAAATGATAGAATCTATGAAAAACTATGGTGAAATGAAAGTGATATATGATGAACCTAAAGTATCATAGGTTGATGAGAATGTTTCATAATTTAGAACATCATAAGAATTATTTTCATAATAATATGGTTTATTACTTCTATTATTATTGTTTGATACTCACACTAAGATTTGTGGTTTTAGTTAATGGATGGAACCTAGAGAAATCATGTGAAAAAAATGTGATGTCCAATGAAATGATTATACTCATGATAATCCAAATGAAATGGGAGCTGGTATGTGAAATATTTTGGCTATTCTCACCCAAATCTCTTAAATTTTGAAAGTTAACATGAATCATGTTGAAATTACAAATGGTAAAATGAAGAAACTCCTCACTATTGATTATTTTATGTAAAAACATATACCTTTATTTATTGGTTCCTAATATCCAATTATTATTGAGTAATGGATCAATGCTATAGAAAATATATTCACCATTTTCTAATTATTATACCATGAGAGTTTTATTTTAGCTATGTATCATTTGGAAGGTGAAGATGATCAATGTTAGAATCTAACCAAGAATACATAGAAAGAGGAGGAAATTGACTCCATGACATGGGAAGAGTTTAATAAGGTATTTTTTTAATAATTATTTTATTTTAACTCTTAAAACTAAAATGGACAGGGGAATTATTTAATTGAATAAAGGGGATGATGAATTGATTAGTAACCATGAGTAAAATTTTACAAGATTTTCAAGGTATGATTCTGGTTTTATCATTAATCCTGAAAGAAAAGTTGACCATTTTTTAGTGGATTAAGAACAAGTCTTCAAAATTAATTGTGTCACGACCCGTCCTCGGGGCCCGTGTCATAACTACCCCAAGCCCGCCTTCCATAGGCCAGGGGATGGTGACTAGCACCAAGGCATAAATCCCGATAAACAGGGAAGGCATTGCCTTTGTAAAGTAAACAACCATCACCGAGTAAGCAAGCGGAAAGAGTAAACACTAAGTAAAAACTATAACAAGCTGTGCTGAATGAAAAAGGGGCCGAAAATACAAGCCCAACTGTAAAGTACAACTGAAAGGGGAAAACATCAACTGAAAAGAAAATCCGCAGCGTCGAGCCGTCCTTTGGAAGTCCCACCTGAGGGGAAAACACAGATAGCCTCCACAGCTCCTCGGTCCAGCCGTCCGCTCCGAGTTCGTCCCGCCCAGTGGTCCACCTCCACGTACCGTCCTGCTCTGCAAGCCTCCACCACGATCAGCGTTTTCCGTCGTCTGCAACCAACACAACGAAGTGCGGGCATATCCCGTGGAGGGGTGAGTATAAGCTACTCAGTAGGGACCCCGAGACCCCCGAAGGTCTCCCGAAATCCACAAAGGATAAACCAAAAAGGAAAGATACAATCACGAAGTAAAAACCGACACTGCTTAGGTATATTCCCATACATATACCTAAATCATCAATTCCCGTTCGGCTCCAACATCCGAGCCCAAGCACAACCCAATCCACACAGAAAAGAAAAACGTATACTCACACAGAATAGCACAACACAATCCACGAAGGAGAGCAAAAGTAATCCACATAGGATAGCTCAACACAATCCACAAGGGAAAGTAAATAGTAAATCCACCCAGGATAGTTCAACACAATACACAAAGGAGATTAAACAGTAAATCCACACAGGATAGTTCAACACAATCCACAAAGGAGAGTAAACAGTAAATCCACACAGGATAGTTCAACACAATCCACAAAGGAGAGTAAACAGTAAATCCACACAGGATAGTTCAACACAATCCACAAAGGAGAGTAAACAGGATTCAACTCACACAGGTATACTTCGTCGAAAAGGTGAAAGGGATGATCAGATAAAGATAATGAATCATCTATGTTGGGACCCACTGAGGATGCAAGACCAGCTGTCTTCACTGAATCATCTAAGCTGGGACCCACATAGGATACAAGACCAGCACAGATGGGACCCACATAGGATACAAGACCAGCACTCTTCATTGATTCATCTATGCTGGGACCCACATAGGATACAAGACCAGCATTGAATCATTTAAGCTGGGACCCACATAGGATACAAGACCAGCACATCTGGGACCCACATAGGATACAAGACCAGCACTCTTCATTGATTCATCTATGCTGGGACCCACATAGGATACAAGAGCAGCACTAAATCATCTAATCTGGGACCCACATAAGATACAAGACCAGCACAGCTGGGACCCACATAAGATACAAGACCAGCACTCTTCATTGATTCATCTATGCTGGGACCCACATAGGATACAAGACTAGCACTGAATCATCTAAGCTGAGACCCACATAGGATACAAGACCATCATAGCTCAGACCCACATAGGATACAAGACCAGCACTCTTCATCATCGCAGTCCATTGAGGATCTCTGCACAGTCGTCGTCGTCGAAGTCGCAGCTAGCACTAGGGTTCCCGCACACAACAAGCTCGTTCAGGAGGGTCCGCTCCACGAGCCGAGAGGCTGATACATCAACTGACACAAGGTCCAAAGTTGATGTATCCAAAAGTTCCATATCTTCAACAGGAACTCAACGTCGCAGACGGCGCGTCAATCAGATGCCCGGTCTGAGAGTTATTGGCTTTTTCATCCCAGGGGCCCGGTTGGTTTTTAAGGCAAAACCAACACGACCGTACTCCACCTGCGTCCAAACCTCGGGAAGAGTATGCCAAAAGATCCGTCTCACTTAGAGGAAAACAAAAAAGTCTACGGCACGTCGATCGGACGTCCGAAGCTCAAGATATGAGCGTTTTCGCTCCGAGTGCAACAGCCCGAGATTTTATGAAAAATATTCTTTCTTATTTTACTAATGTCTTGTGTTATACGCTACACCAAAAGGAGCTTGCACAACACACATCCTTGACTTGCCTTGCATTACACGCAATCGCAACCTTCCTCGATAGCGTGTGTGGTACGTAATCCTGAGTTTCACGAAACAATGATATGCTATTAAAATATTATTATAACTAGCCGTTATGAATAGTAATAACCACCTTTTAAAATTTTAGAAATTTTAGCTCCCAAAATGGACTTCATTTTTGGATTCGGAGTATCGAATTTAGCCTAAGGTGAAATTTTGGTACTTTTCGGATAACTTTCATATTCTGATAAATAGTGAAAATTACTAAATTATAATTACAAACAACTTTTTTAATCGAAATAATTAATAGTGATAAATCATTAATTTGAGTGGTTTTAAAGTATATTTAGAATATATTTTTACAATTTAATACAATGTTGGCCATTGGATGTAATTTCACATTTAAACTAGACATAAACAAGTGTCAATCTTTTGATAGATATTGTTTCTTAAAAACACGCTATTTGTTTTAACAACGGGATTTAATTATAAAATTAATTAATGCAACTTTTATGTTATGAATTTGGTAAAATAGACTTCATTTTTTAATTCGGAATATGAAATATAGCTTGGGATAAAATTTTGGCATTTTTCTGAAAAACATCAATTTTTGATGAATAGTGAAACTACTAAGTGGTAGGTTAAAAACTGAATTTTGCATAAAACTTAATTTTACCGCTTCTGTGAATGGAATTTTGAAAATCCGAGAGACACGGTTAATATCAAGGACTAAAATGTGGTTCAATGAGATGAAAATAATTTTTTGGTGAATAGTAACTTTTTATTTTTTTTACCACGGTTAATAGTAAATAGGGTAACTAAGGGTAAATATGATATTAATATTACCCTAACACATGTCCTAATTCTATTGGACAAGTGTAATTCGACCAAAAACAAACTTAGGAATAAACTATGACCATTTAGGCCCACTTGGATTAGATTAGGACATTTATTATTAATTTATTTAAAGAAGGGTTAAAATAGTTAAAATCAAAGTTTAATAAGTAAATCATTTTTAATATGGGGTTATACATAAGATAAATTCGATTATAAATATTCATTAGAAAGATAAAAAGATTTCCTACATGATGGTATTTTATTTGTAATTTTTAGACATCAAATAATATAATTTATTTATGACACAAAGATGATGCAGTAATTATCTTATTAATGAAATATTGACATAATTGATAATATAAATACCAAAATAAATGTAATTTAAGACTTTTTATGAATTCCACTAATTTTCTAGGTTACTATGATATATTAGTGTTGATTTAATCAACTTGGTTCGAACATATAATTCTGTTATGACTTTCAAAAAAATCATATATCAAATAGTGTCAAAATTGACACAAAATAGTTTTTAAATCAAATATTATATTATTAATTGTTATTTTATTCCTAAAAATCTAAGGTTCGGCCAAATGACTTAGATAATGATATATGTATTAATAATATACAATTTGGGGTTCTTTTGGCATGTTATAGTAAGTTTATTAACCATATAGTGAAAGAAAACAAAAAGACACGGTAAAAGTTAAATTATTTAACTTAGAGTTAAATCTAATTGATAAGGTTAAAATAATACCCTAAACTTGTCTAAATCCTATTGGTTGATAGAATTTCGACCCATCCCCACTTTAGCTTCGAAATAAGACCCTTTGGAACCATTATAAACCGATTTTAACTTTAATATAAAATAATATTTTGAGGTATTCCTTAGGTGCCCCTCTCCTCCCTTATAAAAGGACACCTCCTCCCCTTCCTCCTCACACCAATTTGAGCACTCAAGCTCGGCCAACCCCTGCCAATTTCTCATCTCCACTTCCATAGCAACATCCTAGAGGTTCTGGTCTTCCTCAAAGACCAATTTTAGTGCCCTAAGAGGAGGTCTCAAAGAGGCACTTCAAAGAAGAGGTAATTACCGTTACCAATTCTTTCATCTTTATTTCTTCTTCCACTTCTTCTTATTAGGTTGTTTCATTATGAAGTAATAACATCAGTATCACTCATATACTGATATGTTATTATAAGTATGAAACAACCCTATTTCACCATCTATCCATCCTACGGAAAAAGAAATCACCGCGCGTGCGTACGTACGGAATACCGTCTCCACGCCGTGGTGTAATCTATTTTCCACCACCACCTTACATGGATGGGTATAATGGTGTAAAGAATAACTATACATAGTTATTAAAACATAATATTGATTCTGATATATTGTATAATCCACTCCAATTCAATTCAATATTTATAGAAATGATATCATCGCTCGTGCGTACGTACGGAATACCGTCTCCACGACGCGATGAGATTCATTCTCCATGTTAACCATTTAAGAATGATTATAATGTATATATAAGAAATAATAATGAAATATATGACATTATAAAGCTACTGGATTTATGTATATATATACATATGTATGTCATCTACTTACTTCCATTTCAAGACAATAAGGAAAGGAAAACAGCGTTCATGCGTACGTACGGACTACCGTCTCCATGAACGGTGTTTTTCATTTTATTTATCTACCTATTATATATATATATATACTGAATATATATGATATATAAATCATATTTTATATTCTGGAAGTAAGTAAATCATGATATAAGTAATAATGATGTCAAGAACAACAAGTCAAAACACCTACGATAAATGAAACGATTTTACCCAAAACGCTTCTTTAACATGGAATTTACAAAAGAACGGGTAATATAATGTCATAAGTGAACCATATATGATATCATAACAATTAATATGATTCTGTAATAAGTCAATAACATGATTTAAATCATTATACAGGAGGTTCGGATACTTACAAAGCAAGTCGGACCTAAGGTAAGGGAAATATCACAATCTCATTTTTATCCGAGATTGTTTATTCGTAAGTATTTACTGGGGTGTATTTTATCATCCACATCCATGTTTACTCAATATATAATATTATTTCCATCCACCTAAAATTGTTTAAATCCATTTTTACCCTTCAGTGAGTTTTTAGTAATACGTATGAAAGGAATCTTTTGTCGTTTTTCGTACGAGGTACTTTTTGACTTTTCCGACAAAAGTACGAAGAATGTTTTTTTTAACTTATACGGCACGAACGGATTTCTACTGTTTTATAAAGCCTTATTTTCATGAAGCTTCCTCTAAAAGATTTCATGACTATTTTCAATAAAATCTCTTTCTTTTAAAATTGCATGATGTTTTGTGAAAAGAAATTGATTTTAAAGAAGAAAGGATATTTTCCTCAAGAATTCAATTCAAGTGTTTTATCAAAATTATTTTCCATCTAAGATAATAAAGGGTTCTGTTTCTATCCATATTTTTACATTGATTTGACTATGTTGTGATGGAATTATGTTTATGAATTCCTTTATCTTATATGAATTGATTTATGATGTCATGATGTTTCAAGAATCCCATTTTTGTTACATGTGTTATGCGATGATGTATGTTTTATGATTATATGGAACACATAAGAAAGGATTCATTATAAGATGGGTGGGACCTATATCTCCCTCCAATGCATTGGGTAAAGACTTTATATCTCATGAGATAGACATGGCTGGAACGGAAGGTTATTTCGGTTCAGTGATACAGGACTGAAACGAGGAGTGAACTCGGTTCAGAAAGGGACTTTGTCCACTAAGATAGTCTTGGCAATGAGTCATGACTAACAAGAAATGATTTTCCATGATTATGTGTGCATGCCACAAAGTTTCAAGTTTTATGTTATGATTATGGGGATCTCATTTTCAATTCTATGATTTATCCCATGTTATGATATTATGAGCTCTTTTGCAGGTCAAGATTTCCAAAAGCTACGTTCTTATGTATATGATGTGATTGATATTTCTTTTGTTTACCCTTACTGAGCATTTGAGCTCACCCTTTTATGTTTTCTTTTTCCCAGGATATAAAGAAAGGTTTATAGGTAAAAAAAAAGGGAAGATCTTTATGGGAGATATTGAAGATCTTTCACCACGATTAGAAGATTACGTTCCGAGTTTCCAAAGACACTAAACTATTACGATCCTTGTGTGTGTGTTTTTGTTATGTACTAAGTATTCCGCAAAAGTAATGTAATGTCCATGTACGATAAGCTTCGGGTCTCTACAGTTGGTATCAGAGGAAAGGTTTAGTCAACCTTTGGAAACTAGGATGCGAGAACTTTAGTGAGATCCCTAGAGATATTTCTAAGGTATGTCTGGGGATGTACCTAAGGTTAAGTATACATATAGGTTATAGTACTAGAATTACGCTAACGGTCATAGAATTAAACCTAAGATGTTAGATATTGAAGGTACTCCCCCTTTATTATGTTGTTTTCCCTAGCATGATTTTTGCCTCTCACACTATTCTTTTTGGGTTTTAGACGATGGTTGGAACCCGAAGGAACCGTGTTGATCAATGCAATGGACAATGCAATAATTTCCCTCCTGAACAAACAAATGTTATGGGATATGGAGTGAAAAATCTTATTTCTATACTTACACAAGCTATGAATCATTCTAGACTTCCAAATGAGCAGAGAAGGGAACAATATTCTATTGAGTCCTTCATGAGGCAACGTCCACCTTCTTTCAGTGGGTCTACTAATCCATTAGTTGCTGAACAATGGATTAGTACTACTGAAAAGATATTTTCAGTTCTTCAATGTTCTGAACATGATAAAGTCATCTTAGCAGTATATCGTTTGGAAGGTGAAGCTGATCAATGGTGGAATCTTATCAAGAATACGAGGCCAAGAGATGAAATTGAGTCCATGGAATGGGACGAGTTCAAGAACTTATTTTTCAGTAAGTACTTCCCTCGTATTCTTCGAACAAAGATGGAGAAAGAGTTTCTTGAACTGAAGCAAAGGGACGATGAATCTGTTGGTACCTATGAAGCAAATTTTACAAGACTTGCAAGGTATGCTTCTGGAATTATCATCCAACCTGAAAGTAAAGTTGATCGATTTTTCAGTGGCTTAAAACCAAGTCTTCGAAGGGCATTAGCTATAAGAGACTTCAGTAGCTATGAAGAAATTGTGCGTTGTGCTATCAAGGTAGAAATGGAAGTTGGTGTTACATATCCATTTCATGGTTTTGACAAGAAACGAAAGATGGAGTTCAAGGAGAAATCTCAGAATAATGATGAAAAGAAGATGAATGTTTCCATATGCACAAAGTGTGGGAAGAAGCATGGTGGAGATTGTCTTAAAGGGACTAGAAAATGTTTTAAGTGTGGAAAAGAAGGTCATCGAGCAGCTGAGTGTCGAAGTAATGGAAAAAGGGTTTCTAATGATGTGAATAAAGCAAACACTGCAGAGAACGCACCGCCAACACTTCAATGCTTCAAGTGCAAGGAAATGGGGCATTATGCTAATAATTTCCCTAATCCAAGGGTTAGTAATGATCAACATGAGCAACCACTGAAGGCAAAGGACAAAGGGAAATCACATGCGATCACTATTGGAAATGTTGAATATGACAACGATGTGGTGGAATGATTAAGTGTTTATGTAATGGGATTCCAAAATAATGTTGTATCATTGAGTATTGCAATATTTATTGATGTGGTATTCAAAGTTATTGAGATATTTTTTTTGGAAATAAGATGATATGCGCATAATGAAGACGAGAAAATGAAATGTTTAATAGTATTCATGAGCTCATGATTGATAAAAGGACTAAGTGATATCATGGTTTGAGTATATAGAATTTTGAGGATTTTGGTATGTGGAAAGTGTTAACTTTTAACTGCACTCATGTTTTCACTAAGGTATTCAAGAGAATACACGATTAAGGACTTTGAATGTTTGGAATGTGACCAACAAGACATATCTTATGATATGTGGGGATCAACGACAGTATTAAATCTCTGGTAATCGATGTCACTATATTATGAGAGTGGACTGCAGTATTATGTATAAGCCTAAAGATTAGACTGGATTATGTTGGACATAAGTTAGTATTGTTTAAGGATAGAAGATTTTCGATATTATTGATGGGATGTTATAGTAACGTAGTTTTAGAAAAAGGACAACCTGCAGGACGGGCGACAGCCCATCGCTTCGGACAAGGCTGTAGGAATCGAACCCACAACTGAAGTGCGACTGGCCTTTATCGCCTACCACTGGCCTACAGGAAGTCCCTGTTTAGTAGAAACTAGTTTTATTATATTAAGCAGTATGATATATGAAGTATAAGTCCATTTTAGAAACCATATGTGATTAATCTCACTATAGATCGACTTATGTATATAATTTTTACTAACCTTTTGTTTGAGACAGATGGAATGACTCGTCATTCTATCACATGATCTGCTAACACTTCACGAATAACAAATTCAACTTCATTTATTTAAGAGATGAAGTAGAAATTGTTCAAGGCACGAACAGAAGTGAGATTGTACCAAAATAAAGTAAGTATTTATTCTAAGCAAATTTTCAACTTTAGGGAAATGATCTTGAAAACCAAAAATGTTGTCCTAGTGATCTTATACCTGATGAATCAGATGGTACCTTATATCATCACAAATCTATGGATTTGTGATTACTGGATTTTCCATAGCCATGTTCTCTACCACTCTCCATCAGAACATGATGGTTAGATTTCTCTTCCATATCCATATTTTCACCTATGTGGAAACCCAGTGATTAGTTTATTTGGGTAATCGTTACATTTCATACTTTAGTTTTTAAAGCCAAGTTTTGGTATTCCCTTTTACGATGTGGGTTTCTATTAAAGAAACTTTCAAATAGTAAACCATTTATAACCCCGACGAATTTCGAGGGCGAAATTCATTTTAAGGGGGGTAGAATGTAACAGCCCGAGATTTTATGAAAAATATTCTTTCTTATTTTACTAATGTCTTGTGTTATACGCTACACCAAAAGGAGCTTGCACAACAAACATCCTTGACTTGCCTTGCATTACACGCAATCGCAACCTTCCTCGATAGCGTGTGTGGTACGTAATCCTGAGTTTCACGAAACAATGATATGCTATTAAAATATTATTATAACTAGCCGTTATGAATAGTAATAACCACCTTTTAAAATTTTAGAAATTTTAGCTCCCAAAATGGACTTCATTTTTGGATTCGGAGTATCGAATTTAGCCTAAGGTGAAATTTTGGTACTTTTCGGATAACTTTCATATTCTGATAAATAGTGAAAATTACTAAATTATAATTAAAAACAACTTTTTTAATCGAAATAATTAATAGTGATAAATCATAAATTTGAGTGGTTTTAAAGTATATTTAGAATATATTTTTACAATTTAATACAATGTTGGCCATTGGATGTAATTTCACATTTAAACTAGACATAAACAAGTGTCAATCTTTTGATAGATATTGTTTCTTAAAAACACGCTATTTGTTTTAACTACGGGATTTAATTATAAAATTAATTAATGCAACTTTTATGTTATGAATTTGGTAAAATAGACTTCATTTTTGAATTCGGAATATGAAATATAGCTTGGGATAAAATTTTGGCATTTTTCTGAAAAACATCAATTTTTGATGAATAGTGAAACTACTAAGTGGTAGGTTAAAAACTGAATTTTGCATAAAACTTAATTTTACCGCTTCTGTGAATGGAATTTCGAAAATCCGAGAGACACGGTTAATATCAAGGACTAAAATGTGGTTCAATGAGATGAAAATAATTTTTTGGTGAATAGTAACTTTTTATTTTTTTTACCACGGTTAATAGTAAATAGGGTAACTAAGGGTAAATATGATATTAATATTACCCTAACACATGTCCTAATTCTATTGGACAAGTGTAATTCGACCAAAAACAAACTTAGGAATAAAATATGACCATTTAGGCCCACTTGGATTAGATTAGGACATTTATTATTAATTTATTTAAAGAAGGGTTAAAATAGTTAAAATCAAAGTTTAATAAGTAAATCATTTTTAATATGGGGTTATACATAAGATAAATTCGATTATAAATATTCATTAGAAAGATAAAAAGATTTCCTACATGATGGTATTTTATTTGTAATTTTTAGACATCAAATAATATAATTTATTTATGACACAAAGATGATGCAGTAATTATCTTATTAATGAAATATTGACATAGTTGATAATATAAATACCAAAATAAATGTAATTTAAGACTTTTTATGAATTCCATTAATTTTCTAGGTTACTATGATATATTAGTGTTGATTTAATCAACTTGGTTCGAACATATAATTCTGTTATGACTTTCACAAAAATCATATATCAAATAGTGTCAAAATTGACACAAAATAGTTTTTAAATCAAATATTATATTATTAATTGTTATTTTATTCCTAAAAATATAA
Source organism: Viscum album (assembly GCA_963277665.1). Classification (NCBI taxonomy): domain Eukaryota; kingdom Viridiplantae; phylum Streptophyta; class Magnoliopsida; order Santalales; family Viscaceae; genus Viscum; species Viscum album. The sequence continues at coordinate 984,239,481 of OY728157.1, forward strand.
GGTTCGGCCAAATGACTTAGATAAGGATATATGTATTAATAATATACAATTTGGGGTTCGTTTGGCATGTTATAGTAAGTTTATTAACTATATAGTGAAAGAAAACAAAAAGACACGGTAAAAGTTAAATTATTTAACTTAGAGTTAAATCTAATTGATAAGGTTAAAATAATACCCTAAACTTGTCTAAATCCTATTGGTTGATATGATTTCGACCCATACCCACTTTAGCTTCGAAATAAGACCCTTTGGAACCATTATAAACCGATTTTAACTTTAATATAAAATAATATTTTGAGGTATTCCTAAGGTGCCCCTCTCCTACCTTATAAAAGGACACCTCCTCCCCTTCCTCCTCACACCAATTTGAGCACTCAAGCTCGGCCAAACCCTGCCAATTTCTCCTCTCCACTTCCATAGCAACATCCTAGAGGTTCTGGTCTTCCTCAAAGACCAATTTTAGTGCCCTAAGAGGAGGTCTCAAAGAGGCACTTCAAAGAAGAGGTAATTACCGTTACCAATTCTTTCATCTTTATTTCTTCTTCCACTTCTTCTTATTAGGTTGTTTCATTATGAAGTAATAACATAAGTATCACTCATATACTGATATGTTATTATAAGTATGAAACAACCCTATTTCACCATCTATCCATCCTACGGAAAAAGAAATCACCGCGCGTGCGTACGTACGGAATACTGTCTCCACGCCGTGGTGTAATCTATTTTCCACCACCACCTTACATGGATGGGTATAATGGTGTAAAGAATAACTATACAAAGTTATTACAACATCATATTGATTCTGATATATTGTATAATCCAATCCAATTCAATTCAATATTTATAGAAATGATATCATCGCTCGTGCGTACGTACGGAATACCGTCTCCACGACGCGATGAGATTCATTCTCCATGTTAACCATTTAAGAATGATTATAATGTATATATAAGAAATAATAATGAAATATATGACATTATAAAGCTACTGGATTTATGTATATATATACATATGTATGTCATCTACTTACTTCCATTTCAAGACAATAAGGAAAGGAAAACAGCGTTAATGCGTACGTACGGACTACCGTCTCCATGAACGGTGTTTTTCATTTTATTTATCTACCTATTATATATATATATATATACTGAATATATATGATATATAAATCATATTTTATATTCTGGAATTAAGTAAATCATGATATAAGTAATAATGATGTCAAGAACAACAAGTCAAAACACCTACGATAAATGAAACGATTTTACCCAAAACGCTTCTTTAACATGGAATTTACAAAAGAACGGGTAATATAATGTCATAAGTGAACCATATATGATATCATAACAATGAATATGATTCTGTAATAAGTCAATAACATGATTTAAATCATTATACAGGAGGTTCGGATACTTACAAAGCAAGTCGGACCTAAGGTAAGGGAAATATCACAATCTCATTTTTATCCGAGATTGTTTATTCGTAAGTATTTATTGGGGTGTATTTTATCATCCACATCCATTTTTACTCAATATGTAATATTATTTCCATCCACCTAAAATTGTTTAAATCCATTTTTACCCTTCAGTGAGTTTTTAGTAATACGTATGAAAGGAATCTTTTGTCGTTTTTCGTACGAGGTACTTTTTGACTTTTCCGACAAAAGTACGAAGAATGTTTTTTTTAACTTATACGGCACGAACGGATTTCTACTGTTTTATAAAGCCTTATTTTCATGAAGCTTCCTCTAAAAGATTTCATGACTATTTTCAATAAAATCTCTTTCTTTTAAAATTGCATGATGTTTTGTGAAAAGAAATTGATTTTAAAGAAGAAAGGATATTTTCCTCAAGAATTCAATTCAAGTGTTTTATCAAAATTATTTTCCATCTAAGATAATAAAGGGTTCTGTTTCTATCCATATTTTTACATTGATTTGACTATGTTGTGATGGAATTATGTTTATGAATTCCTTTATCTTATATGAATTGATTTATGATGTCATGATGTTTCAAGAATCCCATTTTTGTTACATGTGTTATGCGATGATGTATGTTTTATGATTATATGGCACACATAAGAAAGGATTCATTATAAGATGGGTGGGACCTATATCTCCCTCCAATGCATTGGGTAAAGACTTTATATCTCATGAGATAGACATGGCTGGAACAGAAGGTTATTTCGGTTCAGTGATACAGGACTGAAACGAGGAGTGAACTCGGTTCAGAAAGGGACTTTGTCCACTAAGATAGTCTTGGCAATGAGTCATGACTAACAAGAAATGATTTTCCATGATTATGTGTGCATGCCACAAAGTTTCAAGTTTTATGTTATGATTATGGGGATCTCATTTTCAATTCTATGATTTATCCCATGTTATGATATTATGAGCTCTTTTGCAGGTCAAGATTTCCAAAAGCTACGTTCTTATGTATATGATGTGATTGATATTTCTTTTGTTTACCCTTACTGAGCATTTGAGCTCACCCTTTTATGTTTTATTTTTCCCAGGATATAAAGAAAGGTTTATAGGTAAAAAAAAGGGAAGATCTTTATGGGAGATATTGAAGATCTTTCACCACGATTAGAATATTACGTTCCGAGTTTCCAAAGACACTAAACTATTACGATCCTTGTGTGTGTGTTTTTGTTATGTACTAAGTATTCCGCAAAAGTAATGTAATGTCCATGTACGATAAGCTTCGGGTCATTACACCGAGGGCCCGGTTGGTTTCGTGCACGAACCAACCCGGCCGAACTCAAAGTATCCCGAAATCTTGAGTGCGATATACAGAAATGACCTTCTCGATCCAAGGATCGCATCGCCATTGACGGTACGTCGTTCGGAGGCCCGTAGCTCAAGTTACAGACAAAAGACCGAAAATGGTCTGAAGACGGGGGGTCTGGGCCCGGACCGACCCGGCCCAACCCACTGGGTCGGCCTGAACCAGGTCGACCCGAGCCGGGTCCGGGTCCGACCCGGTTTGGAGCGACCCGGCCTGGCCAGGGTGGCCCGGTCCGGCCTGGGCGCGGCCCGACCAGGTGGGTCGGCCCGGCTCGGCTCGGACGAGCCGGCTGAGCGGAGGAACCCGCGGGGTGGGCGCTGCCCCCGCGGTGTCAAAGTAACGCGGCCCCGCGTGGGGCCGCCCTGAATCACCCGGACGTGGCCGGGCTGCCGTGTCCCTGAACCGCGGTTCCGTGCGGCTGCGGAACCGCCTCGCCGCCACGATGAGGTTTTCCCGACGGCCGGCCGCCGCCTCCGGCCGCCGGCGCCGCCGTGCCGGCGTGGCGCGCCGGCGGAAGCTTTCGCGGGCCACCGGAGTTGCTCCGGTGGTCCGTTTTCATTCCCGTCTGCGCCACGGCTCCTCCCGGGTCCCGTTCTTCACTGAGGAAACATAAAATCACCTTTGAGGCACATTTTTTAATCGCCCGCCAAATCCGCACAACAACGAAGAACTACAGAGGGTTGTCGGGCCGTGTTTGTTTGGCCCGCACCCTCTGCGTTAGATGATAACAGTCGGGAGAAAACATTCAACACAGAAAACATAACAAGAAAACAATTTTAAATAAATTAAAATTGTTCTTATGAAACCGGGTTCTTTGTTTTGAACGGAAACACCCCCGGAATAAAAGGGGTAAAATCATTCCAAATAAAACCCCTACCTCGTCAAGTCGTCGCACGCGCGTTCTTCACGGAATTGACCGTCACGGAACAAGTGGAGCGTCGCGTCGCGGAAGGGCGTCGCGTCGTCACGGAAGGGCGTCGCGTCGACGATCTTCGAGGATCAAGAAACAACAGATTTAATTAATAATAATTAAATCCGTGATGTTGTTATAGCCCACAAAGAGATTTAAAAGAAGCGCAACCCCCTACCTTGTCGTTGTCGATCGAAGGTTGTCGCGGGGTTGGATTGTCGCGGAAGAACGTCGCGGAAGAAGAACTGTCGGCGTCGCGGTACTTGGCGTTGCGTCATCGATCTCCGAGGGCTCGGCGTTCTTCGTCGCCCTTCGTCGAAGGCCGGTGTTCTTCGCGTTCTTCGCGTTCTTCGCGAAGAAGGATGAAGAACTTGAGGTTTTTCAAATCCTCTCAACGAACAACACTTAAGGAGAAAAAGCATTGGTCTTATTTTATTAACATGCCAACAAACGAAAAAGAGATAAGTAACGACCCATTAATTCATAGAATTAATTCAACGAATAAAACGGCCCAATTAAATGATGCGTTAAGAATTTAAGAAAACGCGTTAGTTGACTTTCATAAAAACGGGTTTTCGCGGGTGCGTTACTTAGGGGAAAAGAAACGGTGGGGATCGTGCGGGCCCCACCTCACAAATATCCTACCAAGAGGGTAGGATATTTTGGGATAGCACCCTATCCGCATCAACTCAGCTTAAATAGCTTGAAGTGGTCTTTAAGCGGCTTTAAGTGAAATAAAAATAAAATTGTCGCACAACTTTATTTTATTTCTTAACTTAAAACCCAAAAATTAAAAACCACAACCGAGAAAAACCAACTCCGGAAGAGGCGTTTATAAGAAAATACCGACACTGCGATTCCATCGGTGCCCTCAGAATTTGATTCCGAGCACCGGTTCAAAAGTTAGAAAAACCCGCTCATTCGTTCACTGAACGTACCCGAGCCAAACTTCGGAAAATGATTCCGGGCACACCGGGCCTCGAAATCAGGTGCCGTCAGAAGCTGCGTTCTTGTAAAATTCCAAAGAAAATTAAGAAAAAAAATTCCTTGAAATTTACAGGTCTTTACAAATTGGATATAAGCAACTTTTATATTTATGATGAAATAATTTTACATGATATCAAGCTATAAATATAGATTAAAGACTCTCATTATTCTTGTGGTTCTGGGGACATGAATATAAAGATAAAATTTTGAGGAAATTATATTAATAAAACCCATGGAAGAAAGAAAATTAATCTTTTCTAAAGCCATAATTGTAGAAGGAAGCATGGGAAATTTTATTAAGTGGTTTGGTAAATGTTTTAAGTGTGGATATTAAGTTCATTGAGAAAAATAATTCCAAAGTGATATGAATAATTCAACCAATTAAATGTATGGAGGGAAAGCTCAACAGAATGGCTATTCACACTCTAATGATATAATTTCAAAGAGTATAGACATTATGATAATAAATTCATGAATATAAGGGTTAATTATGAAAATTAGTGTTAACAACATCTTAATCCAAGGAAAAAGGGAAATATCACACAGTCACAACTACTGAAGTTGGTCATGTGAACAATGTAGAGAAATGTACAATTACCAACCACTCTATAAATTAAAATATCTTATTTGATTATAGATCTACCCACTATTTTATATCTAAATAATTTTATAAGGGTATAACATCATCACCTAAATTATTATATATTGAGTTAGGAGTAAAAAATTCTAATAATACAATGATCACATATCAAGTTTATAACTCCTCTTTGATAGAAGTTTATGAGAATTTTCTTCCTAAAAATCCTGTTATTCTCTCTATAGTAAAATTTGATGTGATATTGGGAATATATTGGATATATTTATAAAGATATAAAATAAATTTTTGAGTAAGGTAAGTCACATTTTATATTCTAAATCATCCTATGATTGTCTATCAGTGCAAGGATAAATATGAACTTATAATGGAAAATACATTCATTATATGGTTCTTACTGCATATTCATTAGGGATATTTATCTCAAATGGTTAGTTAGAAACATAAAATTAAATATATTCCTATTCTTCAAGAATATATTTATGTATTTATTGAATAATTTCCTAGTATTACCCTGAATTGTGAAGTTGAGTTTTCAATAGAACTCATATCTGGTTCTACAACTATTTCAAATAGTCCTTATAGAATAGCCCAATCAATTTTCAAGAATTAAATAAGTAACCATAGTAGAATATTAAAAGGGATTTATATTCCCAAGTGAATCACCATGGGGTGAAAATATTATTTTTTTAATAGTAAATATGGATCAATGTTCCTTTTCATCAATTATTATGAACTAAACATGATCACCATCAAGAAAAAGTATCCTCTACCCCGTAATGATGACTTGTCTGATAAAATATGTAGATATCAATACTTTTACAAGATTTAAATTTGTTTTGTATATCATTAAATTAGGTTTGAAAAGGAAGATACACCTAAGAAAAAATTTCATACATGGAATGTACATTATGAATTTATTTTGATTCCATTTGGACTTACCAATGCCCCCACTAACTTTACGAATCTAATGAATAAAGTCTTTATATATTACATTGATCAGTTTGTGGTTATTTTTATAGATGATATTATTATATATAAAAATATCAAGGGAGAGCATTAATATCATTTTTGGTTTGTGTTTAATACCTTGAGTAAGGATAAGATGTATGTCAGATTTACCAAGTGTTAATTTTGGCTATAAAAAGTTTCATTCTTGGGATATATAATCTCAAGAAAGGGTATATTGGTGGATAATTCAAATATATAAGTTATTGAGTAATGAACCAAAATAACCAAAATGATCATGATTCATTTTTTTCTTAGGTTGGATAGATATTATCAATGTTTTTTGAGAAATTTATCATTTTTACCTAATCCAATAACAAAGTTGACATATATTAGAGCCAAGTTACTTTGGATAGATGAATGTGTGGAAAATTTTAAGGAACTGAAAAGAAGGCTTTCCAGTGAACTTGTACTCACACTACCCTATAAGGGAGAAGGGTTTTAGATCTATAATGATGCGTAAAATAAGGGAATGGTATGTTTTATTATATATAATAACATGGTAGTGCTATATAACTTATGATAATTAAAGGTTCATGAGAAAATTTACCTGAATCATGATTTAGATATGGAAGTAGTAGTTGTTTCATTGAATACATAGATGAATTATATATATATTTAAATGTGTGATATATATACTAATAATAAAATATTGGTGTATATATTCACATAGAAAGAGTTGAATATGCACAAAATGAAATGGTTGGAGCTAATTAAAGATTATGACTTCTCAATATACTATCACCCTGGGAAGAAGAATAATGTGAATTATTCTTTGAGATGAAAGGAAAATTATTGTTTTTATATGATAAGGATTTAAAGATATCCAATACTTATTTATTTATATAACATGGATCTTGAAATCATGTGGAAAGGTGAAATATAATATCTTTCTCAGATGAATGTCTGAGAATCCATCCATGTGATGATTAAAGAGGTGCACAAGGAGGATGTGGAATTATAGAATAAGATGAGGAATGTTCCTGAGTTTAACCATGATTTATTTATTATAAATATATTAAAAAACCATTTTTATATATATCTTACTATATATCATTCCATTATAATTTATAATTACCCTTTTGTTAACAATTATTCATTAAAATCATTATTCAGGTGAAAACTGGCTTGTTTTCCATGCGTGTTTTGGTTCAATGGTTCTATTAATTTCACATTTTCCATGGTTTCATAATATATATAATATAAATAATGTCATAAATATAATATTTATTTAGTATATACACTTTTATAACCGACCATATAGGGCGGTGATGAAAAATGAATTACATCACTTCATGGAGAAGGTGGTCTGTATGTACGCATGAGTAATGATTCCACTTTTTGATGGATGAAACAAAAGAAAGGTAAATAATAATTCACCTTTATAGAATCATAATTATGTTATAAAAATCATATATATCTATTAAATTTATCTATATAAACATTTATGATATATATTGATGAAAAATAAAATGCATCGCTTCATGGAGACGTTAGTTCGTACATATACATAAGAAATGTTTTCATTTATAATTATATGGAATGGTGATATAAAGTGAATATAACATTAACATAAAAAAATCTATGTATGTTAAATATACGTATTTCATCATGTTAATATGGTTATGGAATATTTGGATGAGGTTTTAAGTAGAAAGAAACATGAAAAAGTTCGGTAAGAATATATACTTATTCTTTAAGTATCCTCCTTTGAAAAGAACCTTAAGTATTCTTGGATGGGTATTTTTGGAAGAAAAATGTTTCAAGGTTATGTATGAGGATTTTGGGATGGTATTTTGGTAGATATTGGTAGAGATAAATGGATCAATTTGTGTGGATAAGTGAGAATAATAGATTCCCTTTTATAAGTGAGGTGAGAAGAAAACTTATAAATACTTAGAGTTTTAAAATATAATAAAGTCACTATCATGGAAAAGTGAATCCAAATGGAAAAATATTGAAATATAGGATGTTTTAGGTTGAAATAAAATCAAAAAGTAAAATTAAATCAAGTATTTTAAGATATTTTAAACCTTATCACTTAGGTTATCCCATCTTTTAACCCTTTTAACCCTTACTGTGGTAACCAGATTTTAACCATGGTAACTGATAATTATGGATAAAAATTAATTTAACCATATTACCTTATATTAATTATGATGATTCTAAATATATTATCCATTTTAAAAGATTAAATTCCTATATTTGGTATAAATTAATTATAATATCCATATATAAAACATGTAAAATCCATTTTTATAGAAAATGTATTTTTAAGAAAAAAACTAATTTTATTCTCATTCACTTCCTAGTAAAATCCATTAATAATAATATTTAAATATTATATAATGGATCATTTAATATCAAGGTTGAATATAAATAACTAATTCTAGAACTTCCATTTTATCATATATTTCTTAAAAGGATTTTCTCAAAGTTAAAGAGATGAAAACAATGAAGTGAATTTGGGATAAATTGAAAAATATCTATAAAGGTAATGCATGAGTTGACCTGAAAAAATCATATAGAAATATTACATCATTTTAGATAAAAATTCAATACATATCATAATAATACACAACCAATGATTGTAAATGTTTAGTGTATTTGGAGACTAGATACATAATCAAATTATTTCATAAGAGATCTTTAACAAATCCCACAAATTTATTCTCAATTAGTAACTTTATTAGAAATATCCTATTTAAAAAATTTTCTTCACAACCTAGTGAAATAGAAACATAATAAATGGTGAGATCAGATTCTCTATAAGGGTAAACATAAGAGATGTCAATCAATGATCATAAGTGAGCATTAAATAAGCATAAGGGTATGATAACATAACCATAACTTGAAAAAGTCATACCCAATCATTCAAAGATCATTAATAATGATTCAAGAAATAAGGGTTTGTCATAAAAAATAAATAATTCATATGATTATGGAATCATCAATAATTAATCATGATCTATGAGAACATATCATAAGCATAATAAATAATTTTATAGCCTAAAAATAATCATAGAAAATAATTTTTATTAGAAAAAGGTCACTGATAATATTGTAATAGTGGATAGAGTCCCATAAGGGACTGGGTTCACTCTCCATTCTTATCATTTCCTTAATCAAGGATCACTACCAAGACTATCATAGTGGATAGAGTCCCTTTCTAAACTATGTTCACTCCCCATTCGAGTTCATATTATCTCGTGAGATATTATTCTTTACCCAATTCATTATATGGATATATAATTTTAGGTTCACCTATCACATAATTAAATTTATACATAATTATTCCACAATATCATAAAAAAATTCATCATAGCATAACCCATGGAAAAGAAATGAATTTTTTAAATATTTTAACATAACTTAATTAACCCATGGGAAAGTAATGTGTTTTATAGAATCATACTTAAAACATCATCATCTTAAGACATCTAGAGAAATAAATTGGATGGTATCATAAGTTCATATCCCTAGTGAAGCATAAAAATCTTTAATAGATGTTTAAATAGATACATAATCTTTTTTATGAAAGCATTAAAAATATTCTTTGAAAATTTGAGAGAATATATTTTTATTTTTTTGAATTTTAAAACTAAAAAATTAAAAAATAATTGAAAGATATTTTTCATTGAAAAACCATCAAAACTTATAACATAAGATTCATGATTAACAAAAGATATGATAGTGTGAAAATATGTTCATGCTTTATATGTTAAAAGAAATAATTCCTTTCACACTTTTTTAAAAAGTAAAAAGCAAGTCATACATAAAACATTGAAAAGATTCCTTTTAATAATTTGTAAAGAAATTAAAAGGTAGTAAACATAAAATTTATTAAAAATTTAATTATAGATACAAAATTCTATAAAACATTTTTAAGAACATTGATATGAAAAATAAATATTCCTAACCCAAAAAAATAAATAAAATTGACTTTTATTAAAAAACATTTCTCAATAATTTTAAGTATTAATGAGAGTAAAATTTAAGTAAATCATGAAAAAAAAGGTAGTAAAAATAAAATTTCTTTTAGGTTATTATTGTTGGATCCTTCTAGGGATGGGTTTTGAGTCTCATGTAAGGTTTTGTGCTCAATGATAACCTTGGATTGAGGACTCTAAGTGAGTCTTATTGAGGTTATTTCGATTTATTTTAGGAGGTGATATCAAGTGTCTTCTTGGATGAGATTGTTAGTTTGGTTTTTTGAGGTTTAGGTCTAGTTTCCTGGGGTTGGAACCGATAGGAGCCTTCAAGGTGGTTAAACATTGTTCGATGTCAGGTACAACTAGGTGTCGTTGAGTAGAGTTTGAGATAGGTATGAGGGAAATGTTTTTGGGGGAATTCCCTTCTCGGTATGTGTTTTTTGGCTTTGATCTGGGAGTCCAAACATTGATCCGAGGTTTGGTTCTGCTGGTGGAGCTCATTGTGGGGTGTTCTTCTAGATCTATGGGTTGCTAGAGGATCCCTTTGTAGGGTGTCCTGGTGTGATGTTATTTTGGGAAATGTGGTGCATTCCTGGTGTTATTTGTCCTATGGGATCACTGGTGTTTGTTTTAGTGTTTCTCATGAGAGGGTGTAGGTGTTACCTAACCCTGGTGTTTAAGTTGTGGTTGGGAGGTTTGAGGCTATTATTGTTTAATACTAGATGATAGAGGATACCTTTAAGATATTATTATACTGGCCATTTTTCCTGATATTGATTCTATTTCTCTCCTCCGTTGGTTGTATTTTTTTTGTGAGGTGGGGCTAGGGATATAATGGATGATCTGGATGAGTGTACCCTCCTTAGACCAGTAGTTCTACCAGGGATGGTGTAGTGGACCATTGAGGATATTGCGCTCCTAAGACCTAGTTTTATAAGGGTTGAGGCTTAGTAAAGTAGCCTAAATATTCACTGATAGGTATTTCTTCCTAGTTGGTTTTATAGGACATATAGGATTTGGTAGTGTTCTCCCAAGGTCGACAGGGGTCCCTACCACCAGTTCAGATCATACCATTGGATTCCTACTACTCGATAGATGCGTATTGGTGTCTTGATGCCTGGGATGAGATGTTATGGGTTGTAACATGTTTTTGACCATGTATAGGACTTTGTAGATCCTTTTTTGATTAGGTATACATGCTTGATGTTGTGGCTGCGTGAGCCACATTTCACAATTCCTATGGATGGGGCTAGAGTGAGGGTATTTTTACCTGTGGATGTCAGACTAGAACCTAAGGTTTTATGTTTTTCTTTTTTTTATTATCAAATTTCCCATTTTCAATATTTTTTTATCTTTTATTATGGTAGTCTTGTTCTACCAAGATAGACATGATGCATGTTTCATGCACATGTTATGACAACATATGTTAGGACCACTATTGGGGGTGGCCTACTGATATTTTTTTTATGACCCCATGAATGTGAACCATGGTGTATGTGTAGTTCTTATGTCTACTTTCAGGTTATTCATGGTACAGTGGATTAAGAGGAGGTCTGGTGTTGCATGTTTGAGCGGAGCTGCTCTTGAAAAGTCTGAGGTTTTTGCTAGAGTTTTTTAGCCATCATGGAGACCAGGTATATAGTTTGGCTCAAAGTAGTAGTAGATCCTTTTTTATTTATTTCCCTATATTTTATTATGTATTTGGTTGTCCTAGTGGGAGACCAGTGTCTATATGTTTTAGTTAGTTGAGTGTGTATGAAATATTTATTCATTATTAGTTTACTTTAGTTACATATTTATTCTTTCAAACTCTGATGTTCATGGATTATTACATGTTTAGTTTATTTCTACTATATTACACACTAATATGAGAGAATAGTATCCTCATAGTATCCTTTTAATCCCTTGCTACTAGTTGGTAGCCTCTGTCATATGAGGAGGCGCGCTTGAGGCCTTGTTGCGGGCCAGATTGGGTGATGGTTCGGGTCGACCCAAGATGGTTTGTAACACATCCTTTACTTAGATTCATATGATCTTGTTATGTCCCTTTACATTAAAATATTTAATATAAAAAATATTTTTTTTCACAACTTGAATGAAAAATATAATCTTTATCAATTCTTCCATTGTTTTTGAACTCCTATATATTTAAATTTTTTGTAAAGTATACAATTGGTATCATATACCCTTCAAAACCAAATAATTTATTTCTATAACAGCGGTACCTGACATGGATATACCATGAAGTTTCTAAACCCATTTAGGTATTCCATAAAATCTCATTTTTTTGAAGTATTATCCTTCCTAATAATTTTAGGTTTCAATGATCTTGTATGGATACTCAAAGAAACATTATTGGACTATTCAACTAACTTTTCTTCTACTAGTTTTAAATATTACCTAGTTAAAATTTCAAAAAACACTATAAACTAGATATCACATGCCCCATTCATCCATAACTAACACTTTGAAAATATTTGGAAAAAATTTATTAAATTAATTCAAAATTGATGAAACATTTCCATTGATGACAATTTAATGTTTTTCATAGCCAAAATAAGCCTTTAAAAAAACTTCCAATCTATACAAATCATTAACATACCCAATCATATTGAATATATGAGTGAAGACTAAATTTATGTCATTCGTATTTCATATAATGACTTTGAAACCTTAAGTTAATCCTTATATTAATCCTATAAGAGTATATATTTATTTTTATAACAACTTCAATAATTCATTACTTAGGAAGGGTTTTTCTCTAACAGATGGAATTTTCCATTATTAAGAACAATTATTATGTTTCTATAATAGTATAAGAAGTTTATTATATTAAGATCCTTCATTATATAAGATTGACCTCACATTTAATTTGTATGATGATGATTTCATAAATCTACAACAAAATCGTTTATCAAATAAGTATCATGTTTTATAATCATTTAATAAGGGCTTTTATTAAATATACTCCCACTAAAATAATGACCCATTTTAAAATACATCATATCCATTTGTGGTCTATGATATATATTTCACTAATAAATGATTCTATTATAATGTTTCTCTATCAACTTAGTTATTTAGTTAGGTAATCATCCTAATCATATCATATATGAATCTTCGACAGTTGAACAGAAAAATCCTTTCCCAATCCATCATATGGATAAACTCAACTCCAATCCCCCAGTAACCTAATCTTATTAGGGTCTCCTGACTAACTGTAACCCAAAGGAAATTACAATAATGGGCGCATAATCCTATCGGGTCCACCCATTACTTTCTTTCCTCACACAAGATAATCTAGGGACATCCAGTTATGGAATTCCTTACTCGTCTAGATGATTGAAGTCTTGAAAAGTGCCTATTTGGAAGGAATATAATACTCAGTATTTTTTAAGGGGTATGTAATCTTACCATATTATCTCATTTTATTCCCTTTATATGTATTCATGATTTAATGAATTAGTTTTAGAATATTATTCCTTCACCAAACCAATTTGTTCAAACCATATTGATGCGTAACTCTTTACACAACTCATATATTATGTTACTAACCCAAATTAAAATTCAATCACATTCATCCCATGCATAAGTTACATGAAAATTTTCATGTAAAGGCCTAGAATTATATGAAACCAACAATCCCACAAGGTTAATCTTGGAGTGACAAGTATCCAACCCCCATTTTCCAGGAAAATGCATAAGCCACCATTCCAGTGAGCAGTTCAACCCAAAGTCCCTCTACCAAGGGATAATTTACTCAATAAAGACATCAATCCCATCAATATTTTAACAAATAACATGTATAAGTCATAATTTACTACTTAATTCAATCCCATAACCTAGTATAAGACAAAGTCAAGGTATAAGAATACTAAATCCATTATCATACCTAGCATGCAACTCTTTGTACACATGAATGAAAATTTATTATTGTAGTTTAGAAATTTAACTCACAAAAAATTAAATTTTTTATTTAAAAATAAAATTTTAGGATAAAGTGGGAAAACTACACTAGTCCAATGCTAAGGATCAACAAGCACAATAGAAAATCAAAAAATCATTAAAAACAATGATAAAAATATTTGAATAAATTACTCTATACAATAAACATTTAAGTGATTTAACCTTTTTATTTATATCATACTTGATTAAATCATCAAAATTATTGGATAGATTATCCTAATTTTGGGTTTAATCCTCCATGTTTATCTTCCTTTCATTTAATCTTTGTGCAAAAATTTGATCTTGTTGGTAGATCCTGTCCCTTTATTCCTTGTTAAAATCAATTTGAACCTCTATTTTTAGTATTTTTTTTCAAATAATCCTATATATCATTGATCTTGAAATCCCCTCACTACATTTATTCCTTTGAATAAATAATTATCTCAAGGTATTTATATTTTTCCTAATCATTCTTTCCTATTGCACCACCCTGGCCTTGATCCTTAGAATCTCCAAACTTGGCCTTTAGATTTCCACTTATTAGATCTGAACCCATATTATGTTCTTGGTATTGAACTATTGGTTCACATTCCATCACCTTTTCCTTTATAGTTGATCTTGTTTCCATCGGCTTAGGAGGTTGGGAATAATCTTTCCACCCATTAAATTTCTTTCCTTTAACCACAATACAACCCCCTACATCTCATTGCCCCTTTCGCCCCTTATTCTTCCTTGGACTGTGAAGTCCTCAAACTTTTTTTCCATACACAATTTCAATAGAAAATTGACTATAAATATGATCATCATCCTATGATAATGGTGTTTTCATGCCCAGTTCATCTGGTGCTAACAGTTCATGAACTGGGAGTGAAACCTCCAAGACTCCAAAGGGGTTAGAGAGGGTAATAGATGGGGAGGATCTTCTAGGACTCAACCTACTTGATACCTTCACCCAGAATTCTTCATTCCCATGGGCCATGCTATCTGAAGTACCCCCCTCAGTAGCTAACTAAAAATCCACATTATTTATATTTTCATTGCTCATATGGTATTGAGTGAAATATAATCAATTTATATTTTGAGTTTATTATATAAACAATTTACATAATCTAAATATCACATATTTTTTATTTAAACCTTGATCATATCAAAATTTTTCAAAAATTATTTTAACATGGTTTATATAATTTCCTAAATAAGGCCTTTAATTTTAATAATTCAAAATAAGTAATTATAAACAATTTATAATTTTAAATAATTTTTTTTATATTTTTCCTTATTTTGTAATTTATAAACACTTTATAAAATAACCTTATAATTTATATATAATCCATTTATATTTAAATATTAAACCATTTCATATAATTTGATAAAGGTATTTTAACATTAATAATTAATATTATAGATATTTATTTATTAAATGTTTCATAAACATTGGATAATCAATTATAAACAATTTATAATTTATTAATTTGTTAACACATTTATAAATTAATAAATACACAAAAATACCTTTTTTTATAATTTAAAAAAAATTTATAATTTATTTAATTTAATTCATAATGGAAATTATGAAAAATCATATTTTTCTAATATATTGTATTATAAAATATACTCCAATAATAATCTATGATAGATAAAGTTGTGATTATAAATCATTTTATAACTTATTGATTATGTTTTATGGTTGATAATGTGACCATGAGATATGTCATGGTTGTTGTGTATGTGTAATTTAGTGTGCAATGTCTATCATAGGCTATTGTAGGGGACTCTTGTAATATTAATACGACACAAATTCATTATTTATTATAGTCCATGAGATCACCTTTACGTCATGATACTCTATTTTTAATTGTGTAACAAAACCATCATCCCATTATATATCCTATATAATACTCTATAACATAGTGAAAAACCAAAGGAACACACAATGTCACTGCCTATGATATCTTATGTAACATCCCATATTGGATCACTCTATGAACAATAACCAGACCTATTCTCTATATGAACCTAGACATGCATCCTTGTATGCCGAAGGCTTATGATTAGCAGCAAGGGTACATGGTGGTATTCTAAAGAGACTATACCCTTGGATCAGAGTGTGAAATCATACATAAATAACCAAACATAAACCATTAACAGAGAAAATCCATTATAATACATGGATATAAATAAATTAATAAGAACCATCAATAATACAATAATGCAGGAGCATACAACCATACAAGAATACTGATCTACCACTAGGTTGAACACGTATATAGATAAATAAAAAAGTAAACAAAATACACTGAGGCTCCACTGCTTCTCTGATCCATACCCTCATCCAAAAATCTAGATACATGCCAAATAGATCTTTCTCGATCAATCTGGTTCATAGCCTGACCTGTGCCCACAACCAAGTGAGAGTCTTCTCAGGTACCCAATTGCAATGGCAGCCTGAGTAGGTTGTGATTACAAAACTCAGAAGGGAACCACCAATGTGGTCCCACACTAACCGGGCTATACCGTGATATGTGAATGTGACATGATCAGAATAAATAAACTAATAAAAAATAAATAAACCCAAAACCCATATATCATATAACAACCATGTCGATCCTTAAGTTTGTAACTCTGATTGACCATACCTTCTTTGGCTAGTGATAGTGTATCACTGAGCACATCATGATGAACATGAAAAATAGTAACATGCAAAATCTAAATCCATGGCATCCCCAATCATATCCTCATGTCACCGGGGTCCCATCCCACAATAATACAACATGTGATCTCCAAATCCATGGTAGCTCCATCACCAAGATCTAAATATATGGTAGCTTTAATAGTATATCTGTGCTCAAAATCCATGGTAGCCCAAATAATATCTTCATGATTTTGGGGTCCCATCCCATGATAGTCCAATATTCGATCTCTATATCCATGGATGCTATAACAATATAACTGGGCTCCAAATCCATGGAATCCCCAATCATATATGCAACTCCAAATCCATGGTATCCCAACCACATATTTGGGCTCAAAATACATAGAATATTTAACCTCATATCCGGGCTCAAAATCCATGGTATCCCTAACCATAAACTTGATCCAAATCTTTGGTATCCCAACCATATTACATTGGGCCCAAGTGTGTATTACAATATATACAATAATAAAATAAAAATAGGTTTAGACAAACACCCAAACCCTCCATTGATATTCGTATCCCACCACACTCACTCAGAGTTGACCTGTCATCGGGGTACCTACTATGGTCTTATAGGTCAACACATACACATTCATCCCACAAGGGACCTCAATTTCATTCCATGTATCTCTGAAGATGTTATACCCCCTCAGTAAGGTCATAGTCATAGTTCTACCTCATTGGCCTCATGGTCAAACCTCACCAGTCTCAATCTTGAGAGATGGATCAAGGACCATATCCATGTATAGGGTCACACCAGGCTAGTTGGATCACCTAAAAAATCCAACCCATTTAATTGTTTTCTACCTAGGATCGGTCACATCATATTGGATAGGATCACTCATCCTATAACTATCTCAATAACCCAATAGCTCAAAGGTATATAAAGGGCCTTCTAAGGTCCCCCAGGTCAAGGTATTCTATGTCCACCCTCACTTTCATATTAGAGGCATATCAAGATTATATGCATGGGATAATAAGTCACATTAGGTTTGAGATCACCTCTTAAGATGTATGGATGCCACTAAGTATCTCAAAGGTCCCACCAGGCCCTCTTGGGTTAGTCGTCTCAAGTCATAACACTCCTCCCACAGGAGACAGTCATGGGATTATACACTAGATCCATTAAGTATCCTCAATATTAGTCACTCCCCTTAGGGGTTTAGAAGTCACAAGGCATCCTATAGTGTGGGCCTCGACCTTCTACGATCAAGGCATCAAGATAATACACTAGGAAAATCACGACATAGGATTTTTTCTCTGATCATCTAAGATAATATATAGTACCAAACATATTATTTAAATTATAAATTTTACTTTACATTAAAAAATTTCATTTAATTAAGTTAACAAGGGGATTTACCTCCCATGGTGATCCCACACACCTCATTCCATAAAAACAAGTATATAAACCATAAGGCTAGTATATGAGACCACCCACCATTTTCATAAGCTTTCCCATTAATTTTTTAAAAGTTGGAAGTAGCTGCCAAGGCTTGTCTAAGCCCAACAAACCTTTTCCAGGATCAACCAAGATTGTATCAAATACTTGATACCCAAACTTAAGCTATCCATTAATAATTAATCAATCGTAACATATATAATTAATTAATTAATAAACTCATAATATTCATCAAAAACTCATTGGGACATTATGCCACATTGGAACTAAGTCCAAACAACTATGGGTGGCCCACACCGACACTTAACATCAACTTAGGAAAAATACCTAACATGTATTTCTAAAACCAATACTAATTTAATTTAATTTAATTTAATTACCTAAATAAATTCAGAAATGCAATGAACCATTGATTAAACAACAAATAATGATAGGCAAAGATTGTCTCTGTATGTACTCTTCCAAGGCAATATAAAAGCTCTATGATAATCAGTTGATTTCACCATGATCTGGTGGAATTTCCAACAAAAACCCAAGGTGGAAACCAAAAATTAACTAAGAATGTAGGAGGAAACCAATGTAGATTAGAAGAGGTGAATACATACCTTGAATCTCCCAAAAAATCATCTAAAACACCCTTACATAAAAGGATAAAAAGGAGGAGTAAGGGGTTTAGACCCCTTGCTTGTGTACTAAAAATAGGGAGGAATAATGGGGTTCCCCCCAAAAAAACTTGAGGGGTTAATTTGGTAAATTTAACTTGAAAACACCATACCTGCTAGCCAGTATGGGTCCAAAAACTATCTAGTGACACCCTTTCTTAGAGGGGTTCCACCAGTGGCTAGTTGGTGGCTAATACAATTTTCTACAGCAGGTCAGTCAGCCACTCACCTAACCTCACTACTCACCCAAGCCTCTCCTCACACCTTATAAACCTAAAACCATGTATAATCACACTTGTTTGAGGTGTTCTCAATCTTGTAGTTAATTTCTGAAGCTTGGATCAAAATCCATGCCTCCCACCAACTGAAGATTCAAAATTTCATTGAATTTACAACCATCCATATGTACATGAGGCATTAAAAAATCCCCACCATAACATTTATCATCCTCAATAATTCCCAGTGGTCATTTATTTTTATTTCCTATCCTATCTCATCATAAATTCATCATCAACTAAATGCATCCCAACTGAAATTTCTAAATTTGATTCTAAAGTGAAACTTCAAAATTAAGGTTCTTATGCTTCCAAACCATGATTTGATGATCACAAACATTTCCAAAACACAAATATAGTTCTTTCCCGAGACTTTACATCCCAAGATCTATCCACTTTTTCACCCAATTCCTTGTTTTCTCCACGGTACTGCCCACCACAATCTTTTAACTCATAAAATCCAATTATAAGTCTTTATTTCCTCCACCATTGGAATTGGATATCATAACACCATACCTATATTCCACCGATATACCTGAAATGGTTCCTAACTAACTACATATAAACACACATGAGAACATTTCCCACACACTAGTATCAGTTTACATTTCTGAATTCCAAACTGATATGAAAAAATAACCTCTATCCATTCATAAACCAGGCATGTACCTAATTTTCCTAGAAAATCTAGGTTGATTCCTCAAACAAAACCATTATATCCAAAAAAAACTTACATGATGCGGTTTTAGGATCACTGTATCCAATTACATTCCAAACCATTGGTCATGCCTCCTATATCTAACCTGTCTCAAAGATGCTCAACCTCATTCACCAACATGCTTCTCCAGGTTACCATATCATGGTTACTTTATCCCTAGAGGCACTCTATGATTGTTTAAGTACCCACACAAAAATCCATGCTTGAAACTTAGTGTGATCTCCTTGATTGTTTCATTATGAGATTGAATCCACATCATGCTTTCCATGATCATAAATTCATTCCCAATTTGAATCACCCTTAGGCCATCTCTATTTCATCCTAAGCTCAATTCCAATGCTCAAACTCCCTATAACATCATATCCGAGTTCAAATATGGAATTCAGTAAGGAATACATATGAATTCATATCAATTTTATCATTGAAACACAAATACCCTATTGATTGTCCAACGGTCGGTTCTTATATCTCACATAAGGGTAATTAATACACAATAACCAACCCTCTCCCCATTATATAAGTGTCCTCATCTTCAAACCACTGAACCAAAATTGAACACCACAACCCATGCTCTGTCTATCTCTGAACGTGATGACTGGTCATGGCTAAACCCTCTCATTCTCGAGTGACAACCCGAAACATAACTCATCATCTATTCCTAGTCTTTAGAAATGTCATCTATGAAATATAATGAATTTAATTTCATAATTAGCATTATCACTCTCAAATGGATAATGGTGTACTTCCCACCATGTGACTTACCTTATAACACTCTCAAGTAGCACCTAAATAGGATCATCTATAACCATACATATGATGATCCTTCCAAGACATGATTATCAAATTATTTATCTATTTGGTCCATAAGAAAATAATAAAACTCCATCAGTCTTTAACCCACTCATGACCATCCCTGATTCAAAACCCAACACGTTCCATGTGTAAACAATGCATTTTTTCTCGTCTCATTCAAAAGTAATGGGTTTAGGATACTATACCACCTGATCTACCAACATAACTCACTCTCCCATGAGCGATAGATTACTATAACTAGGCTCAAGTTCCTAACCACTAACCATTCTCTTTATTCATGTCATTCCCATTAATCCAGGAGAGTCCTTGGAACCCCTCTTCAAAACCGGGTATTCACCCATGCTCGATTATACCACACAACCACCTACTACCCTAGGTGTTATTCTATAATCAGAATCCTCTACCCATGCACTATCACTAGAAGCATATCCAAACCCACTGGGGCCATTCACTCTATAGGTCCTTCCCTAGAAAACTATTTTTGAATCCAAAATCTCCAACACTCTTGGTGATTTTCTCAAAAAATACAAGGCATTACCATACCTATATAATATACTCGACTAAAACCCTGTGCATCAATCGAAAAACCCAAACCACCCACTTGGGATTTCATCCCATAAGCCAACAGTGAACCCAGTCCAACCCCCTAATAGGTTTCCCTCACACCAAACACAACTCTTCGACTCACTAAAATATTGAGTCATGCTATAAGGGTCTCTAGGGTCTCCCAACTAGACCAACTTATTGAGTCTCATATCATGTTCACTAGGTCTAACCACCTATCCCAACTAGTAAAGCCTCTCACTAAGATCAATTCCCACATAAAATCATACACACTCCCTTCTAATCCCATGACATAAACATTAAAAAAAACCATATCTAGGGCCTTAACATATTATATTCATCACATTCTAACTCATACAACCATAAGGGCACTAATTCTCATGAGTATTCCCACATGGAATACCCCTAGAGAATCACCATCTCATCAGTCAATAAGTATACATTAAAAAACATTTCCCTAGATGACTTGTGTTAAGAAAATATATCCATATGATTTAGTTAAGTATAATTCCATTCCAAGATATATGGGAAAATACCATATAGGCAGTTACTGTCACTTTAAATAACAAAACCTGAATAAAAATCACCATAGAGGGTTCAACTAACAAGGAACCAAATGCTTATGTCGATCCACTAATGGTCACTATAATTTACCTCCTAGAGGAACTGGATCATCATCATCACCATCAAACGTATCATCATAGATTCTTAACTAAGTAAAATTAATCTAAGTACTTATATGTGAAAACACCATAAGAGGATTTTATAACACTTTAAATAGCCTAGGTTTAGTTTTTAGCAGAAACAATCACATTAGAAGGCCCCTATAAGTCATGTGATTCCTATGTGTTGAGAATGATTCATGCATAGGTACTTCTTGCATCTACCTTTCAAGAGACAAAAATCAACTAACTTCTATCTTTATAATGGACCAAAATCCAAAAAACCAATAAATCATAAACCATAAATCTCAAAACTCATCTGTATCACTCTAAGTAAAAATCACAAATAACCATAATAGTGCAAGCCAATAGCATTAATTACATACCCCTCATAACCTATAATTCCACAAAAAAAGGTGTTCATAATGAAACAGTCTGGGTTCCAAGAAAAGCTCTAAAACATTTATAAATATCTATTCTACCAAATCCTAAAAACAGTAAAATGAAAATAAAAAAGATTTGATACCACTTTGTAACATCCCAACCCGATCACTCGATGAATAGTAACCAAACTGATTCTCTATGTAACCTTTGGTGCGCCTCCTTATACACCAGATGTTTTCAACTAACAACATGGGTCTAAGGTGGTACTGTGAGGAGACTATACCCCTTGGATTAGAGTTCACAATCATTCATAAATAAAAAAACATAAACCGTAAACATTAAACATCCATATGAATACATAGGAGTAAATAAATAAATAAGAATTATCAATAATAAAATGATGTAGGTGCATACAATCATAAAAGAAGATTGATTTCCCACTAGGATAATTACATACACAGATAAATAAACAAAAAAAAAATAATAAAATAAAATACACTGAGGTTCTACTATGTCTCTAATCCATACCCTCATCCCAAACTCTAGATACATTCCCAAGATATTCTGCTTGATCAACCTGGGCCATGATCTAACCTATGCCTTCAACAAAGTGAGAGTCTTCTTGGGTACCCAAGTGCATTGGTGGCCCCTGTAGGTTTTGATTACAAAAATTAGTAGGGAACCACTAACGCGGTCTCTTACTAACTAGAATATGTTATGATATGTGAATGTGACATGATAAAAATAAATAAATTGTTGAAAAATAAATAAACCAATAAACCATATATCATATACCAACCATGTCAATTCTTAATTCTCTGACCTCAATCGACCATACTTTCTTTATCCAATGCCAGAGTGTCTCTGATCATGTTGTGATGACCATGCCAACCAATAAGTTTTATAATCCAAATCCATGGAAACCATAGACATATCCTCATGAATTTGAGGTCCCATCCCATGAAATTCCAATATTAGAGTTCAAAATCCATGGTATCTCCAACACTAAGCTCCAAATCCATAGAGGATCCAATGGTATATCCAATATCTAAATCCATTGTATCCCCAAACTTATTCCCATGACTCCGAGGTCCCATCCCATAAAAATAAAACATCCGAGCTCCAAATTCATGTAAACTAAAATAATATATCCATGATGCAAATCCATGGTAGCCCTAACCATATATCCAACTCTAAATCCTTGGTATTCCAATACTTGAGCTTTAAATCCATGGAAAATCCAACCGTATATCAGATATCCAAATCCATGGAGGCCCTAACCATATATCCAAATCCAAATCCATGGAATCCCAACCATATCATATCATCCCTGAGGGTGTATTTAAATTAATACAATAATAAAATAAAATACAGGGTTTTCCAAATGCCCAAACCCATCACTGGTATATGTATCCCACCACTCCCACTATGGGTTGTCCTATTATCGAAGCACATACTGCAGTCCCCTAGGACAACACATACATGGGAATCCAATAAGGTTCATTAATTACATCCCATTTCTCTCAAAGGACATAATTAACCCTTTGAAATGTAGAAGTCACAACTGACCCTCCTAATCTTTATGGGAAAACCTCACTAGTCTAAGTCTTGAGAGATGGATCAAGGACCATATCCACATCCAAGGTCACACTAAGCTGATCATCTCACCCAACCTATCCAAGGAATTTTTACCTATGCCTAGTCATGTCATATGGGATATGATAAATCATCTAACAGTCATCTCAAAAGCTCAATAGATTGAAGGTACACAATGTAACACCCTAAGTTTTTAAAATATAAAACTATGTTCGATAGTATATGTGATACACAATACTGAACCCAAACAAACAATGATGATTTAAATATGATTTTTAACCTTTTCATTAAATTTTTGGATATGAGTAGGATTAAATAATTTATGAAATATATATAAGCCATAAATATATTGATAAATTCTTATCAAATACTCAATCAATTTTTGGTAATGTCTTTTTTTCTTCAAAAGATGTTTTCTTCAAAAATATTTCTTATTTATTTTTATGAAAAAAATATTATATTTATTTTCTAGAATGTTTATAAAATATATTTGATGAAATTAACTCCATTTTTGATATAATCATATAAAAATTTACTTAGGGTGAGAATCTTTTGATTTTTCAGAACATATATATTTTTCAATGAATAATGAAAAATACCATTTTTGTGTAAAATTTCCATTTCTTTTGATAAATTAACATAAAAGTAAAAATATTATTTTAATTTGATTTAAAGGAAACATAATTTTTATTTATTAATATTTAATTCAATTAATTACATTTAAATCATCATTATAATATAATTTTTTACAATTTTATTTTTAGGATTAAAAATGCATTTTTCTGAAAACCACTTAAAAATGCATAATGTTACCCCATTTTAATTAATTAATATAAAACATAATGATAAATGATATAAATAAAAATATTAGATTATATATCTATCTTTATTAATTGAAATTAATATAATAAATATTACTAGTTATAGATTTAAAGTAAAATAATCTTTTCCTTAAAAAAATTTATTTTCAGAAAACCGCTTTCAATCATGCTTGTGGGTTTTATATTAAATTATTCCAAATATGTGAATTGATTTTGATAAAACAAATTCCATATTTTGAATCATAATTATTAATATTATATAATAAGGTTAAATTAATTTTTTAACATTATGAATAGTAATTGTAGTAAATATTTATTACCATGGTAAAAGGAAAATAGGTTAATTAAGGGTAAAAATAATTTAATAAAGAATATAAAAAAAGTAACTCTAATAGTATAAATAGTTATATTTACTTTTAATTAAAATGATTATTCTATCTATTCATTTTTGTTTTTACTTTGTAAATGATTAAGTAATTAGTTTGATAAAAATTATATTTTGATACATTAAAACACAAAGTGTATTTGTGGGTAATATTAAAATTCTATTAAGGAATTGATTTTAGTGAATTAATATATTTTTGAAATAAATAATATTTTAATAAAATATTATTATTAAACAAAATCTATTAAATATAAATTATTATGTAATTTTTATGAATTCAAATGTAATTTTTTAAGGATTTGAAAACTGTTATTATAAAAAAAAACCCCAACATTTCTCAATAAATTTTGATTTTATTTTAAAAGTAAAAAATCATATATTTATAAAATTATTTATATAAAATTAATATTATTTTTGGAATTATAAAATAGCGAATGTTTCATAATTTTCAAAGATAGTCAAATTTTCAGGTAAAATTAAAATACTGTATAAATATATGGTGTTTATTATGACATTATAATGAATAAAAAGTGATTTAATAAATAGTAAGGGTATCCAAGACCAAATATATGTTTCCCCTTTAAAATAATGTGATTTTATGTTTATTTTATTAATTTTATAAAGCCTTTATGAATACTCTAGAACCATTAATATATTTTAAGGTTTTAAAATCATATATTTAAGAGTGTGACTCACTTCCACATCAACAAGGGTATTATTTTATTAAGTTAAGACCTTTAAATTATAAAATAATTAAAAACACTCCCATTTGATAGAAACCATGTTAAAAACCCTGGTAAGGTAGTGATTTTGGTTATTTTATTAAATAGAGTCCACAACCTATGTTTGAGAAATGATAAAAAATTACCCACTCATTTCCTATATAAACCAACCCAATCTCCCATTTCTCTTCACTAAAAATCCTTGGATCATTTCCTAACTCTACCCTACCATATCTATATTCCTCCTAAGATGACCCAATCTCTTAATAAGATCCTTCTAATTATTTAGAATCACCCTTTCATGATCAAGGATCTTACACTCTCCTTTTTATTCAAGCACCTATTTTAAGTTATGCATCTTAAAATCCATTTGTTCAGGTTTGAATTATATTTTTCTACATCCATATTTCTTCTGTTTTTTGTCCATGTGATTATATACCCATTTAAATATCATTAATCCCTCCCATGAACCTTTATATACACCCATTACCACGAGGAAATTTAGTAAGGGATCCTCTCCTTCTTATCTTTATTCAAGTTTATTTTTATCCTATGTCTATTATCTCCAATTAATAATGATGATATATATTCTTACATATCCCCCTTATTGTAAATTTTATGTATAAATGATAATATACTCCTTTCACTCTCATTAAGACCTTCCATGAACATCCATACGACCCCGTTATACTGTCGAAATTTCACCATGATTTTCCATGCCAAACAATTGTGTAGTGAATACCCATACACATTTCCTATTAAGGATGTTTAACTTCATTCACTTATTATTATTTGATTAGGGACTTAAATTTATGTATTCCACACTCCTTTATTATGTAATAAAATATGATGATGAATGAATCCATGTTGTATGATTTATGTGGAAAACTTAATCATAATAATTAAATGAAAGTGACGGGTGTACCCATAATTATATAACACTCCAATGCATTGGGTAATGTTTAGTCTCATGAGACGTCATGTTGGGACAGAGAGTAAACTTGATTCATTTATGGGACATTTTCCATCATGATATCTTTGAATTTATCCTTGACCTATGTTTATGATGAATTGTTTTAAGTTGTTTCCACATTTCTCATGTTTTCTTTATGTTATCATGCTATGTCATGACTCGTTGTTCATGTTTATAATTATAACCCCTTATTATGTCCCATTTATATGAATATTGTCTAAAATTTATTACTTTCTTCATGTTATTCCATGTTTATTCCCTAACTGGGATTTATAGCTCACCCATTTCTTATGTATGTCCCCAGGTTATCCCATGCAGTTTTAATTACCAGAATGTTAAGGATGTTTTCAATAAAGATGATGTATTTCCTATATTAACTTGTTATGTAATGTACCTAATTCCCAAAGACACTATAATTATAGATCTTCTAGGTTGTATTAAGTGTAATATTATGTAATTAATCATAAATTAATATATAATAAAGAGAAGGGTTTTTATAGTTGGTATCAAAGGAAAAGTTTAATTATTTTTGGGAATAGGATTAGAAAAATCTAGTGAAAGCCTTAGGGATAAGACTAAACATAACAATTTATACCTAAATTTTGGTAAAGTATAGAGTAAGTGGTTTCTTAGAAAATACATCCCTGTCTGGATACTAAAAATGGATATGGATCTGGTACGTATGTTCATATGGGTAAAACTTGAAAACACCACATTGATCTAGAATTAACTGAGAACTATTGCACAAAAATGGGCCTTGCTGCACACATAGTTTGATACTTCTAGGAGATATGATTTAGTAAATTCACAATATCATTACGAAAAATTATTAAGGGAACAAGAATGTATAAAAGAGTCTGTCTAAATAAATAGATAATGGATAACTTAGATTGAATCCTATAAATTAATAAGTTAAGGAAATACATGTAATTTATAAGTTATCCATTTAATGTTAGTTGGATTCTCGTTTGTGTGTTTAGTAGTTTAGAAGTACTAATTGTTTGGATAAAAGATGAGGTTATAGTGAAAATTAATTAAAGTATAAAATTATACTTTAAAAGGAAGTATATTTCTCTATGTACCTAGTCTAGATGGTAACTTAATTACTTAACTCAAGAAAAACAATATTGAATAAAAAATTCTTTCATATGATGATCATTTTCAATGAATTTACAATTATTTTTTCTATAATAGATTTATGGTTTTGTGGTCATTGATTTTCTCCTAAACATATTATCTATCATGCTCAATTAGTTATTTGGTGTTAGTTTTTTATTCCATTTCCATGTTTTCAATTCCCACTAATGTTCTCATACTTGGAAACCTAGTTATGTGATTACCTTCGTACTTCCCTTTCTCTCTTTTCAAGAGGTTGTTTTATTAAACCTTTTTACAATGTGGTTTTTCAATAAAGAAATTTTCAAGTGTCAAAATATTTCTTACCGAGTTCAAGTATAAATTACAAGGATGAAATTTATTAATGGGAGTAATAATGTAACACTACAAGTTTATAAAATAGAAAACTATGCTCTATAGAATATGGGATATGCAACACTCAACCCAAACAAAAAATGATTATTTAAATATGAAAATTTTAACCTTTCCATTAAATTTGAGGATATGAGTAGGATTAAATAATTTATGATATATATATACTAAATATATTGATAAATTCTTACTAAATACTCTATTAATTTTTGGTAATGTCTTTTCATTCTTCAAAATATGTTTTCTTCAAAAATGTTTTTTATTTATTTTTATAAAATAAATATTATAATTATTTTCTAGAATGTTTAGAAAATGTATTTTAAAAAACTAACTCTATTTTTATATCATCATATAAAAATTAACTTAGGGTGAAAATTATGGATTTTTTGGAACATATAATTTTTTTAGTGAATAGTGAAAATACTATTTTTATATAAAATTGCCATTTATTTTGATAAATTAAGTAATATAAAAGTACCAGTATTATTTCAATTTGATTTAAAGGTAACATAATTTTTATTTAGTAATATTTAATTCAATTAATTACATTTAAATCATCATCATACTGTATTTTTGTATAAGTTTATTTTTAGGATTAAAAATGCATTTTTCTATAAATTGTTTTAAAATGTATAGTATTCCTCTATTTTAATTAATTAAAATAACCACTAATGAGAAATTATATAAATGAGAATTTTAGATTATATATCCATCTTTATGAATTTAAATTCATATAATGAAGATTAATAGTTATAGAGTTAATGTAAAATCATCTTTTCCATTAAAAATGTACTTTTCCAAAAACTGCTTTCCATCATGCTTGTAGGTTTTATATTAAATTATTAAACCTATATAAATTTATTTTTATTAAATTGATTCTATATTTTGTATCATCATAATTAATATTAGATAATAAGTTCAACTTAATTTTTTAACAATATGAATTGTAACTGTAGTAAATATTAATTACTATGGTAAAATGAAAATATGTTAATTAAGGGTAAAAATAATTTAATAAAGACTGGAAAAAATTAAACCTAATATTATGAAAATTTATATTTAATTTTCATTAAAATTATTATTTTATTTCTTCCTTATTTTTTTACTTTAAAAATTATTATGTAATTAGTTTGATAAAAATTATATTTTGATATAATAAAACACAAAGTGCATTTTTGGGTAATATTTGAATTCTATTTAGGCATCTATTTTTTTGAATTAATGATTTTTTAAATAAATAATATTTTATTAAAATTTTATTATTTAGAAATTTTTATTAAATATAAATGATCATGTAATTTCTTTGAAGTCAAATATAATTTTTATAAGGGTATGAAAACTGTTATTATCAAAAAACCTAGTATTTATCAATGAATGTAGATTATATTTAAAAAGTAAAAATTCATATATTTATAAAATTATTTAGATAAAATTAATATCATTTTTATAATTATAAATTCAAAATTATCAAACGGTGAATTTTTCATAATTTTTTAAGATAGTCGATTTTTTGGGTAAAATTTAAATATGGTATAAATACACTCTATGTATTATGACATCATAATGAACCAAAAGTGATGTAATAAATAATATAAATGGTATATAATACAAAATATATGTTTTAACTTTAAAATAATGTGATTTTATGTTTATTTGATTAATTTTATAGACTTTATAAATCCTCCAAAACCATTAATATATTTTAATGTTTTAAAATCATTTCTTTAAGAGTATGACTCACTTACTTATCAGCAAGGGTATTATTTTATTAATTTAGGACCTTGAACTTATAAAATAATGAAAACCACTCCCCTTTTTCATAAAACATGGGCAAAATCTTGGTATGATTTGTGGTTTTGGTTATTTTATTATATAGAGTCCAAAACCTATGTTTGAGAAATAATAAAATAATTCCCCTCTCATTTCCAATATAAACCCACCCAATATCACATTTCTATTCCCTCAAAATACTCAGATAAAATCCTCACTCTTACATACCATATTTATAGTCCTCTTAATGTTCCCTAAATCTCTCAAT
Organism: Viscum album; assembly: GCA_963277665.1. Taxonomy (NCBI): domain Eukaryota; kingdom Viridiplantae; phylum Streptophyta; class Magnoliopsida; order Santalales; family Viscaceae; genus Viscum; species Viscum album. The sequence continues at coordinate 984,269,845 of OY728157.1, forward strand.
AAGCTCCTCCCAATAATTTGGAATCACCATCTCAAGGTAAGGGATATTTCACTCCCCTTTTTATTCAAGCACATCTTTTATGTTATGACTCTTAAAATACCATTTTTCATGTTTGGGTTATGTTTTTATATGTCCCTATTACATTTTTTTATGTCCATGTGATGAGATACCCCTTTCACTCTCATTAATACCTCCCATTAACCTTTATATACACCTATTACCATACTGAAATTTAGTAAGGGATCCTCTCCTTCTCCTATTTATTCAAGTTTTTCCATTATATTATTTCTTTTATCTACAATTCCTAATGATGGGATATGTTCTTACATATCCCCCTTACTATAAATTTTATTTCTAAATTATTATATACCCCTTTCACTCTCATTAATACCTTCTATGAACATCTATACTCCCCCATTATGCTACTGAAATTTCACCACGATTCTCTACGACAAACAATTGTGTAGTGAATACCCTTACCCATTTTCTATATTGGGTGTTCAACTTAATGCTCTTATAATTATTTTATTGGGGAATTACATGTATTTATTACACACTCCTTGATCATGGAATACATTATTATGATGAATAAATCCGTGTTGTATGATCTATGTGGAGCACTTAAACATGAGAATAAAATGAAAGTGACGAGCGCACCTGAAATTATATAGCTCTCTAATGAATTGGGTAATTTTTAGTCTCATGAGATTTCATGTTGGGATATAGAGTAAACCTGATTTTTTTATGGGAATTTTTTCATCGTGATTTCTTGGAAGTTATCCTTGACCCATGTTTATGATGCAATTTTTTATGTTGTTGCAACATTTTCCATGTTACCTTTATGTTATTATTCTATATATTGACCCATTGTTCATGTTTATGATTCTCACCCATTTTTATGTCCCATTGATATGTCTATTGTCTAACATGTATTAATTTCTTCATATTATTAAATGTTTATTCCCTTAATAGGATTTATATCTCACCCCTTTCTTATGTATGTCCCCAGGTTATCCTATGTAGTTTTAACTATGATATTGTTAAGGAAGTTTTCAATAAAGATGATGTATTTCCTATTTTAATTTGTGATGTAATATACCTAATTCCAAAAGAAAATTTAATTCTCAATATTATATGTTGTATTAAGTGTATTATTATGTAATAAATTTGGTATTAATATATATAAAAGAGCATGGTTGTTATACACAAAGGGCCTTCTAAGGTTTCCTAGGTCAAGGTCTTCCAATTCCACCCACACTTCTATATTGTAGGCATCTCAATAACATATACACAAGCTAATAAGACACATTAGGTTTTAACTCACCTATAAAGAAGTCTCAAAGACACAAAGTATCTCAAAGGTCCCACCTAGACCGATTGTTTTGGTAGTCTCAAGTCATAATGCTCTTCCCACAAGTGGTAGTCATGGGATTCTACACTAGAGACCCATAGTCTCCATAAGTCTGGTCACTACTATCAGGGGTCCAAAAGTCAAAAATAATACTAAATTCTAGGTCTTAACCTTATATAACTAAGGAATAAATCCAGTGCACTAGGACCATCATAGCTTAAGCATTTTGGTGTTCTTGTCTAAGGCGTTCTATGGTTCCAACCAATTGATTTAAATTAGAAATTTTAATTTTAATTAATATATTTAATTTAATTAAGTTAACCAAGGGAATATCCTCCTTTGGTTATCCCACATATCTTATTACACATAAAAAAGAATATAAACCATAGTTCTAGTATATGATACCACCTACCATCTTTAAAATATTTTCCATTTATTTTCCAAATTTTGATAGCAGCATACAAGGCCCATCTAAGCTTGACCAACCTCTTCCATGATCAACCAAGCTTGTATCAATTACCTGAACCCCTATATTAATCTAGTAATTAATTATTATTTAATAAAAATATTTTTAATCAATTATTTAATTAAAATTAAACTCAAAATATTTAGTGAAACTCATAAGGGCATCATGACACACCGAAACTAAGTCTAACCAGCCACAAAAGGCCCACAAAAGACCCACCGACATCAACCAGAGTAAAATATATTGTTGGAACCAAGGATGTTATTTATTGGAAATGGAGTATGGTGTGTGTTTTTTTAATCCACACTGGGTTGACCAATGAGTTTGTAAGACAAGTGATCTTATAGTACAGGATAAAAACAATGTTGAAGGCGGGATCGTTTCCCAGTGTTTGATATTTTTTTGGGCACAAAATACAGAGGAAGGTCTAGAATCATGAAGGCATGTTTTATGGAATCAACTCTTCATAAATATGGTAAAGGAATGGGTTTCATGAAGACTCGGTGAAGGTTCATGAATATGAAGATCATCGCGAATGGAGACAGTGATCTTTGTGATTACGAGAACTGGAGAACCGTGACTGTGTGATGTGTTGATGGTGATCTCCATGACTACGTCAAATCTGAGTGAAGCATTGTAAAGGAAGGAGTGATAAAAAATAGGTTTTTAAAAGATCTGAAAAATTCATTGGAGGTAGTGGGGAATCATAAACAGTCGAGCCTATAAATACAAGGCTAACCTCACTTCACTTCATGTGCAATTATTCAAGGAAAATATGTAATTTCTCTAATTTCATGAAGTTAGGTGAGATCCAAGAATCTGGATTTCTATACAATCTTGAGAATCTTGAAAAGAATAACTTATTCTTGATTGATTCCAATGATTTTAATTAATGGGTGCTTCATAATGATAGGATATTCTGTGTTTTCTCAGTGAGCTTTATGAAGGTAGTTTGTTCTACTATGGTAGTTAGCTTCATGCAAGAGTGAACTTCATGAAGGATCTTTACAAAAGGTAGTTTTATAGTGAATATGGATTTTTGATTGCATCAATTTAGTTTTATGGTGAAAGTAGAGTCTCGTGATAGATAAGGAAAAATAATTTAATGAAAATATTTTGAAGTGACCTTCAAGTTGATAAAATGAGTTAGAGTTCTCTCAAAGCAGCGAGCTAGGGAGAGTTGATGGAAATGTTTTGGGGGATGAAATGTGTTATCCATAAAATCTTGTAAAGGAAATGTTCCCGGAATAGAGTTATTATATATGAACTTATATATTCTACAACTAGTGAAGATTAGTGAATTTAGGTACGACCAACACTGTAACGTACTGACCCCAGTTACCCAGAGTCGGTGCATTATTACATAACATTGGCATGATCACAAAATATCAAGTCTCGAAAGACCGATTAGTTTAGTAGTCTTAGAAACACTAGATATATTCATAAGTCTTACATTACATAATAAAGTAAAAATAAACTACAACAAAATCTTGTATTCATATCCCCTCATACTATCCCTGCAGGTCATCATAAATTACTTCTTCACATCTTGGAAAAAATAAAACATTGAAAGGGGTGAGCTCAGATGCTCAGTAAGGATACCAATATAGCGGAAACTTTCATAAATAAGCATAAACATTTAAGGTAATTTATAACTAAAACAAAAGACTTAAAATTTAACTTTATAATAATATGGCAGAAATAAAATGAAATAATTCCATTTACTTATTCACATGGATATTCTACTAATCGAATAATCACATTCAAAATCAATAACCACTTTCATAATGATGGACAGCATAATGCCAGAATATCATAACCACATATTCAAGGCCTTGTTCCAAGACTAAAAATAATATTTTGTCAAGTCCTTGTTCCAAGACACTAGTTTGTCTCATTTGACCTACTGATGCATCAAGGAGCTATAGCGGGCTCCCCCCGTCACTTATTAAGTCCAATGCATTCCTCATATGAACATGTTTAAACATAATATAAACATTCATATTAAAACTAGCATAAGAAATGTCAATACTTTATCAATAAACCATGAATGGTATAAAAATAACACATCCACAGTAAAACATATCACAAAACCTTCAATACTATATGGAAGTTTTGTATCATAATAAATCAACTTCAAATAAGCTTAAAATCCATCAAAGGATGTTGACATAGATGAAATCAAAACTATTTGAGAGAAATATCTATTTTTTTTGAAATAATTTAAAAGTAACATAATTATAAAATAAAACATTTACTTTCGAAATATTCTTATAAGATTTTAAGGGAAGATTCAACGATTTTATAACGGTGGAAAAAAAACCGCACCCACTGTATAAGTAAAAAAAATACGTTCTTACGTTAATTCTGTCGAAAAGGTTAAAAAGGACCTTGTTTGGAAAATGACAGAAAGATTCATTTATAAACATATTATAAAAAGTCAACAAGGGTATAAATGACTTTAAACCATAGTCTATAAAATAGTAATAATTATTTTAAATATATTTTTAAGATACATGAATGTGGATGATAAAGAGGTCCCAGTAGATAATTACATATAAACAACCTCAGATAATGAAGAGATTGTGAAATAAACCCTTACCTTATACATTTCCTTGGTTGAGGGTAGGTTAACCTCCTGTATAATGGTGAAATAATTGTTATTAAATTACACAAGAATCATATAAATTAATATGATATCATATATTATCTTTTAACATTGCTTTGTTAATAATATCTTAGTATTATCGTCGTTTCGGGTGTTAACTTACTCATTTTCTTTTATATGTTTTGTTACATAAGTCATGTTTGTTATGGATAGGTTGTATCTTATTCATATACAGGATGATATCAAGTCCTTAAAAATTATTTTTAATCATCAAATGAGACTTATACTTGCATGGATACGATGAGGAATGAATCTCATCGCGTTCGTGGAGACGGTAGTCCGTACGTACGCACGAGGGACAATATCATTCTTTTGATATTAAAATAATATATAATTGGATGGTATATCATATATACAAAATAATTATCATATTATACTTATTATTTACATGAATTACACATCATTATTATACCCATCCAAATAATAATGTATTGAATAACAATTACACCATGACGTGGAGACGGTAGACCGTACGTACACACATATGGTGACATGTAATTCAATGGATATATAGAATACTGAATATAGTTGTAACATATTTATAATAACATCATAGTATATAGAAGATACTGGAGTTATTATTTTATAATGTAAATAGCAAAGAAAGAAGAAGTTGAATAAGAAAGGAACTTGAAAGAGGTTGGTGAAAACATTACCTCTTCTTCGGGTTCTTATTTTTGATTTGATCAAAAGGGCTCCTTAGGTTGGATTTATGATCAAAATATGGCCTCTAGGTTGAATTGAGGGAAGTTGAGAGAATATTTGGGCAGGGTTTGGCTGAGCCAAAAGGCTTTGAAGGTGTGAATTAGAGACAAGGTGGAGTCCCCTTTTATAAGAGGGGTGAGGGGTACCTTTGGAAAAGCTAGAAATATTATTTTATAATAAATTTATATTCGGTTTCTAATGGCTCCAAAGTATATTATTTAAATGTTAAGGTGGGTATGGTTCTAAATCCTTTTAAACAATATATTTTAGACAGGTTTGGGTCACTATATTAATCTTATAATTTATATTTAACTCTTAGTTAAATAGTTTGACATTTACCATGTCTCTTTTTATTTTTATATTATATAGTTAATAAAATTACTATATACCTCCAAGCGACCCCCAAGTGGTCCATTAATGATACAACTATAATTATATAAGTCCTTTGTCTGAACCTTAGATTTTTAGGAATAGAATATCAATTAATAATACAATATTTGTTTTAAAAACTCTTCTATGTCAATTTTGACACTATTGGGTATTTTGTTTTTGATAATTTCATAACATTATTACTTCAAAAAAAATTTATATAACAAATTATAATATGTAATATTAACCTATAAAATTATTTTAATTCATAAAAAGTCTCAAATTACATTTATTTTGATATTTATAATATTAATTATTTTAATATTTCATTAATTAGGTAATTACTACATCACCATTGTGTCATTAATAAATTAAATTATTTAATGTTTAAAAATTATAAATAAAATACCATTATGTATAAAATCTTTTTATCTTTTTAATTAATATTTATAATCAAATTTATCTTATGTATAACACTATATTAAAAATGTTTTAGTTATTAAACTTTGATTTTAACTCTTTTAACACTTCTTTGAATTAAATAATAATAAATATCCTAATCTAATAAAAGTGGACCTAAATGATAATATTTTCTTCTTAAGGTTTTTTTTGGTAGATATAAACTTATCCAATAGAATTAGGACATGTGTTAGGGTAATATTAATATCATTTTTACCCTTAATTACCCTATTTACTTTTAACCATGGTAAATAAAAGTAAAAAGTTACTATTCATAAAAAATTATTTTTATCTTGTTGAACCAAATTTTACTCCTTGATATTAACCGTATCTCTCATATTTTTGAAATTCCACTCACAGAAGTGGTAAAAATAAGTTTTATGTGAATTTCCAAATTCTCCTAGGAGGTGGGTAAAAGACAGTGAAAAGTTCAATAAAATTATTATATATCTAAAATTATTCTAAACTAAATCTAATGAATTACATTGAACTTATATAGGTATTATGTATCTATTTTTAACTTAATTAAATTTAAATAAAATAAATAATTATTTAAATAAAATTTTGGTTTTAAACTATAACTCAGTGTTTTTCACTATTCATTAAAAATTGAATGTTTTCAGAAAAATACCAAAAATTCACCCTATGATAATTTCGATATTCGGAATACAAAAATGATGTCAATTTTGAAAGATAAAATTTATAAAATTTCAGAAAGTGGGTATTACTATTCATAACGACTAGTTTGATTGGTTGTGGTGTGAGTTAGAACTCGAAGTTGCGTACAACACACGCTACTGTATTATTCAAAGAGAAGCGTACCGTGGAAGCTTGGGGTGTTACAAAAACGATGTTGGCATATGCTCTTTAGACTATCCCTTAATGGTGGACTAAGTAAAACTACTGTGTTGTCTGTTTTATTGTGAATGGTTTATTACTTCACTATTCAAACAGATAAGTTTAATAAGTTATTACTAATGTGGGAATAAGATTCATCACTTTTTATAAAAACGTTTACACCCTAATTCACCCCTCCCCTCTTAGGGTGCTCTGGGGTCTTACATATATTACATACATCATAAAAACCAATAAAAATTTAATTTAATTTCCTTAATAAATTTATTAACACAATACACTATTGATGAAACAATGAAATACAAAAGGCAAATTTTGTCTTGGTACATCCTTTTCCTAGGATTTGTGACAACCCCATGAGAATTGGAAGATTCCACCATGCTATGGAGGAATCACTAAAAAAAACCCTAAGCATAAACTAAAAATCAATTAAGAACATGGGAGGAAAAAAATCAATATAGGTGAAGGAATACCTCATATCACCTGAAAAGCCTAAAAACTATCCTACATAAAGGGGGAAATAGGGGGTAAGGGATTCAGACCCCATTCTCATGTTCTAAAAAATAGAGGAAAAGGGTTTTTCACCCTAAAATCCCAAGGGTTAAATTTAGTAAACTCCCCCTAAAAACACCCCACTTACTAGCTAGTATGGGTCTACTGGCTATCTGGTGGGTTGCCAATGACTAGTTGGTAGCTACTGCATAAAAATATAGAAGCCCAGTAAGCCACTTGAATGGCCCCAATTCTCACCTGATTTGCTTAAAATACCTTCTATACCCCAAAAAAATTTCTAATAACACATGATTGAGGTGTTATCACTCTCTTAATTACATTTTGAGGCCCATAAAAAAATATTTCCCATCAACTAACTAAATATTAAAAAGTTTCCATGATTTTTCAACCATTCATACAGACACAAGGCATTTAATCTTATATCATATAACAAGAACATATCATATTTTATAATATAATATATCATAATACTAACCAGAGTTCAAAATTCCAATCATATTTGATGATATGGAATTTTAATTTAATGCAACATGTATTTTCTTCATTTCTAAAATTTTTTTTAATAAAAGAACATGGAAGAGTTTTTATACCAATTATAGGTTTTATATGATCATATAACACTTATAAAATACAGTTAAAATAAAAAGAAACTAAAAAAAGTATATACCATGCTTGAAATTCAAACCAAGCTATATATAAAATAAAGAAGATACTATTTTTTACTTTACACTGATGAAGCCTCTAATGCCACCTTCTTCCCATATGCTTGATGAAGATCCCTTAGAGGTGTCCAAAGGACTAAATCCTCTATACTATATCCATTGTTTGTGCTAAATCACTTATTACATGGGTGAGACTCTTTCCCCACCCATGATATTCAAGTATCTCACATTGGAAAAGTGTAAGGAAGAAAGAGATCTATGAGGGATAAAGAGATTTATCCTTGGATTCAGCAAGATCAAATGTCTGTCATCTCATGGTGATTGGTTTTATATAGGAATCAATGACATTTTTAGATCCTTTATTCATTTACTTTAACATTTTTTAATGTTTGAGTAAATTCCACTGATTTAAAATCCATTTGTAAACCTTTAGAAAAACTCCCAAACATTTATTCTTATGAAATGTTTTTAATTAATGATAGATTGTGAGAGAGATACCCAAATGATAAATTTTATAATTTTTATTCCATAATAAATCATAAATTATTCATAGTAATATGAAACCTATATGTCATACAATATTATATATATAAGGGTTATAGTATGATATCAATATAATATACCTTTATGCTATGTCTATTTCATCTTATACGAGATAGCCTAAATACATATCATGCCTATGGGATTTAGTGAATATATCTATCATACTCATCATACTAACTTTTTAAACAATAGTACGATTCATCCTCTTCATGACCCCATTTTGTTCTGAAGTTCCTGGTGTAGTATTCTTAAACTATATGCCTTTGCACTATTAGAACATTTAGAACTCCCTATTTTTGTATTACCTATTTAATTTGGTCTGCTTTTCCACTATGTATTTATATTGAATGAAGTTTCCAAAAATTTTAGACTGGTTCTCAAGAAATAATACCCAAAAATTCTATGTCACATCTTCAATGAAGGTAACATAGTATAGTGAACCTCTATGAGAATATATTGGAGCATCCCCCCATACATCCATATGAATAAGATCAAACTTCTTATATGACAACCCATATCTTTAATATTATTTATTTTAAAATTTATTACATAAAAAATACATAGTGAAACCCATAAAATTATTATTCCTTATGTCATTGGGAAATTAGGTAAATATAACATCAAATTGATACATTGATATAATAACATTATTGAAAACTTCCTTAACATGCTCTAAAATTCCATTACTCTTAAAACTACATGGGATAACCTGGGGACATATGTATGAAAGGGGTGAGATATAAAATCTAGTAAGGTAATAAACAAATAATAACATGATGAAATTATTACATGTTAGTAAATAACAATTTTAATGGGACATAAAAAGGGGGTTAGAATCATAACATGAACATCGAAGCATGATATACGATAATAACATAAAGGAAACATGGGAATGTGGAAACACCATTAAACATGAAATCATAAACATAGGTCAAGGATAACCATAAATACATAATAAAATGGTGTAAAAATTCCCATAATAGATTAGGTTTACTCCATAATCCCATACATGATATCTTATGAGATTAAAACATTACCCAATGCATTGGAGCACTATATAATTCTAGATACACCTATCACTTTCATATCATGTACGCGTATAAGTTTACCACATAGATCATTCAATATTGGATCATATTTCATCACATTTAATCCCAATATTAATAATTTTAGAATAAATACATGGAATTCCCCAATAAAATAAGGATAAGAATGTTTAGGTGGATACCCTTCAGTGGAAATGGTGATGGTATTCAAAATATAAAGGTTTTTCATGAAAAAAACATAGGATAATTTTAGCAGCATAAAACATAACGAATAATGAGGGGAATTAATGGGAGTGAAATGGGTTTCTTATCACTTTAAAATCATAAGGTAAGTAATAGGAATATTTAAGAACATAATAAAACTTGTACATCTGGGAATTAAAAGGCATAATATAAAAAGGGTGCTTGAATAAAAGTTTGGCATGAAAAAATAACAGGATAATTTTTGTAGCAAAAAGGGGGTACATAAAAAATCATGGGAGGGATTAATGAGAGTGAAAGATTCCTCTCATAAATTGGAAATCATAAGGGTAGTAATAAGGAGGTTTGATAACATACCTCAACATGAACAAATGGAAGACAAATGGCATAACACAAAGGATGTTCTTGAATAAAGAGGAGAAGGAGAGGATCCCTTACCTTGAAAGGGTGTTTCCAAAAGCTTAGTAGAAGATTCTTGAGAGATTTGGAGAACCTTGGGATGGATATTTAGAATAAATATTTGAGTATATTTATGATACAATGGTATTTAATAAATATTAATGGGATCTTGGGTGGGTTTATATAGGAAAAGAGAGGGGAGTTCTTTATTATTTTCTAAACTTAGGTTTTGGAATCTGTACAATAAAGTAATAAAAACCAAAAAACTTACTATGGTTTCTATAAAATATTATTTTTATTCATTATTTTATAGGTCCATGAATCAATAAAATTAAAATAATACCCTTGGTTATGTGGAAGTGTGTCATGTTTACAAAGAATTGATTTTAAAACCTTAAAATATAATATAGTTTTTGGAAGATTCATAAAGAGTTTATAAAATTAATAAAATAACCTTAAAAACAAATTATTTTAAAGGTAAAATATATATTTGTTCATTTATTCCTTTCATGTCACATATTACAACACTTTTGGATCATTATTATTTCATAATACATATTGTATATTTATATTGTATTTAATTTTTACCCAAACATTAGACTGTCTTAAAAAATTATGAAAAACTAACCATTGTATAATATTGATGATATAATTATAATAATAATATTTATTTTATAAAAATAATTCTATAAATATGGGAAATTATACTTTTAAATTAAAATCCCCATTTATTGAAAAATATTTGTTTTTTTTGAAAATAACAATTTTTTAACCGTTAAAAATTACATTTTAACTTCATAAAATTATATTATCATTTATATTTGATATATAATATTTAATAATAATATTTTATTAAAATATAAATAATTTAAAAAATTCCTAAATTCATCAAAATTAATTCCTTAATTTAAATTGCATACTACCCGAAAATACAATTTGAGTTTTATAGTATTAAAATCTATTTTTTATCAAACTCATTACTTAATCATTGAAAAAGTAAAAAAGTGAATAAATATAATAATTATTTTATTGAAAATAAAAGATACATATTCATAATATTAGGTTTGAGTTACATAATCTCTTATTATACTAGTGAATTCCCCAAGGGTATGGTACGCGATGGTGTGATTTTCTTGGGGTGGTTCAATGAACATGGTTTGGGCCTTGATCTTGATGAGATTGAAATTATACCATAAAAAGTTTTGATCATGATTTATTTTTTGAATATTATCTTGGGCTTTGTCAATGAAAAATACTACAGATTCTATCCCCCTTAGAAGCTATGATAAATGGGATTCATAGAGTATAATCATACTGGTTGAGGCCATTTCTTATTTCATCCATGTCAATTAATTTTATCATAGCCCTTAATATATAATAATAATATGATCACTATTCAATGACTATATTATCAATGGTCATGATTCTTAATGGTCTTTTAAATTTTATAGGATATAACCAAATAATTTCATGTGTATTATATAACTATGTTATATAATAAGGAATTGAATTCAATAAAAAAGAGAATCTTATTTATAAATGTTTGGGTCATTACATTATCCCCCCTTTAGAAATTTAACCCTTGAAATTTTCATTTAATATAGTAAAATAGATGTGGGTACTTGCTTTTTAATTGACTTTTTTGGATACCATATCCCTTCTGTGATGACTCAGACCCTCACTGTCCAACCCTTTTCCAATTTCCAGATCCTAAGGGTGACGTCTCGGTGGTAGGACGTCATTTTGGTGAGTGAATGACCGGTGTGCGACCGATCGGCGCGACCGATCGGTGTCACCCAGCCTGTTGGGTTTCTCTTCTACAGTTTTTCTCGTAACGCCTCTTTTGGGCCTTTTTAACCCTTTTTTAAGCAGTTCAAAGCCATTTAAAGTCCATAATTAATACCCAAAAATTCCTAGGAACCTCCCCAATGGGCGATATTAAATAAAATTTAATCTCGTCATGTGTAACCACCCAACCGCATGGGGAACCACGATCCTAATTTAAAGCCGTTCAAATCCCCATATCCCGTAACAACAGGATCTTATCTATATATCGCATGAGAATTTCTCCTTCTTTACTCTTTCTTTTGGCTGGATCCCTTTTCTTCTTAGTGCATTTGTATTTCCCCCTTCCGAGGCTTGTGGTGCGCCTATGATGGAGTCTTTCTACTCGCCCTTGGAGTTCCCAACGTCCCTCCCCTACAAGTCGCGCTTTTCCCTATTCTTTGCGCGTGGAAAAGAACTTCGATCTTTGATCAATCAAGTAGGGTTTCCTTCATATTTCCTTACTGTGCATCATGTAGGGTGGGTATCCTTTTGTTTCTATGGGGATTGATGAAACCAAACTTAACGAATATAATGAACGGACCATAAAGAATTAAGGGGGTGTGATCGATGTTCTCCTATACTCTTTTATGTTGATATATGTTGTGAACTGTATGGACTTGTGCTCATTGAAAATCATGGCCATTGGTGGTATTTCCTTTCGTCCTAATAAACCCTTGTCTTTTGTGATGACTAAATAAATATAGCATTGGATTTGGTTAGTCACCTAAACTCAGTTGGTTTAAATGGATGTTCAGTAAAACAAGAATCCCTGTGTGACCACCCCGGTTAACTAATAGAAAGAAGAACCTAATGAATGATGTTATTGAACCTAGAAGTTTCCCACTCTGTTTGGTGGTAGTATGTTTTTATACTTGGTGCTTATGATAAGCTGTGGACGGGGATGGGATCCTCAGTCATCGTACGGTTGTTGGTTGTGAATCTGAAGCTGTGTGGTTGCTCTGCTGTGACACGAACTCGGGTGGGATCCTCTATTGTTGAGAAACCGTTGGTTTTGGGGACATGGGGATATGTCTCGGGTTTGTTTTGTTTCTATTACTTCGAGGGATCTCACTTATACCTTTTGTGAGGTTTCCTTTGGTTCCATTACTTTTAGGGATATCACTAATCCCCTTTTGTTGTTGTAACTTTATAAGAGAACCGGGTGTGAATGCTTAAATTGTTGTTTGGCTGTTTCTCTTTTCCTAGCTTGTGGTTATGCCTGTTAGTTACCCATTAGTGTATAATCCACCTAAATGAGATCACTTGAAAAAGTAAGAAAGAATGGTTTAAAGGGGTATTGGTTTTGGGATGAGTTGTGACTTGGCCATGAGCGTCGTACCTTTCTCTTATGAATGAATAGTGATGAGGGTGTTTGTGCTTAGGTTGGATTTTGGAACCCTAGGTTGGGATGAGTGCCTGTTAACTATATATATATATCTGTAGTTTCTATGTTTCTTATTCTCACCCCACCCAAGTTGAGCACTTAGTTCTGAACACCCCCATTTCATGGGGGAGGGTGTTTTTCCCAACACTCCTATGAGTGGATGGTTATTAGCTCCTTTTATTCTCCCTTTACCGAATAGCCCAAGACTCTTCGGGTAGGCTGTGATGGCCTGAAGTCCATTATTTAGCCCAAGAATATTCGGGCAGGGTAGTTGTGGTGGTTGGCCCAGGTGTTTGCGGGCAGTTTGTTTCCCAAGTGTCTTCGGGATGAGGCCCAGGTGTCTTCGGGCATGGCAGTAGTGGTTCTGACCCAGGTGTTTGAGGGTGTGGTTATGCATGGCGGTTGTGGCCCAGGTGCCTATGGGCAGGATGTGCGGTTGTAGCCCAGGTGTCTGCGGGTGGGGTGTGTGGTTGTGGCCCAGGTGTCTACGGGCGGGCTGTGTGGTTGTGGCCCAGGTGTGTGTGGGTGGGTGTGGCAGTGGGACTGTGGTGAGAATGGAGGGATTGGTTCGATGCATAGGATGTCTTCAATAACTAGAAGGAAAGTGGTGCAGGGTACCCTAATATCGATGTGCTATTACAATACATTACTTGACTTGCGTTATTTGAAGAGTGTGCCTTGGTGAGGCTTGGGTGGATAGTTTTTCTTGCTAGGTTCTTTGGTTATATTTTTTTTTCACGGGACATTAGAATGCCTACCCACTTGTACATGAGAGTCTTTGGTTTTCCATACTGAGTATAGTTTTATGCTCACCATATATATATAAAACTGCTTTCAGGTTTCCAGAAGGACTATAGGGATCGTGCGGGACCGTACTAGCTCAGACCTTGGGGCAGTTGCTGTTGTCGTTTTCCTTTTTCTTGGTACTTTACCTTTGGAGTTTTTGTGGATTGTATCATTTAATGTTGAACATGCATATGGGAATAGGTTTATTTTGTCTTTACCTTTACTTTCATCTTGGTATTGTTGGGGTTGCTATATTATCTGTCTATCCTATAAAAATAAAAGGGTAATTCCTTCCATTTTGTGTGAAATTCTATACCCTTGGTGCTGGTGTCCACTCTGGGACCTATTGAAGGCGGGTTTTGGGGGTCATTATCTCTCCTTCAACTTAAAGAAGGAAGGGCTTGGAAATCTGCTGTCCCTTCCTTCCTTTTTGTGAAGGCGGGTCATGACACCTTCCTCAAACTTTTGGTTTTACAACAACACTTTGACTGGGTGAGTTTTCTTGATTCATATATCTTTATCTCTATGATATAGGATCTTCATTAGTTTCTCATCATATGAAATATCATTATCCAATGGTATCACATATAAATTTAGAACATATATGGGTTATGGTATGTACTTTATCAATAGGGATACATGGAATACATCATGTACTTGAGAAAGGTTAGGTGGGACTACTAATTGATTGGACACCGCTCTGATGCTATCAAGGTTCTCAAAGGGGCTGATGTATCTTATACTAATATTTCATTTATTCCCAAACCTCATGAATTTCTTCCATGGTGATATATTAGAGAGATATTTATCTATAACCTAAAAATCTAGGTCCCATAAATGGTTATCAACATAGATTTTCTTTCTACTTTTAACAAATTTCATATGATACTAAATGGTTTGAAACTTCTCTATCATCTCTTGGATATGATCCGGTCCCATTAGCTTCCTCTCTCTAACTTCATCCCATCATATTGGAGTCCAACACCTATTCCCATATAGAGACTCATAAGGGGTTATTTGAATACTATAATGGAAACTATTTTTATATAATAATTCCACTACGATAAGGTGTTGGTCCCAAAATCCTTGGAAATCCATTAAACATGATCTCAGTATATACTCTAGAGTTTGAATGCTCCTTTTAGACTGACCATCCGTTTAAGGGTGATAAGAAGTGTTGAAGCTCAATTCTGTATTCAATGATTTTTGAAGGATTCTCCAAAACCTCAAGTTAAAACTTAGATCTTGGTCAGATATAATAGATATTATCACTCCAAGAAGTCTTAATAATATCTTATTTATATCTTAGTAACTTGTTCAAGAGAGAAATATTACTTGATAGTAATGAAAAATGTTGACTTTTTCAGGTGATCAACTACTACCCAAATAACATTTTTTCCTTTAGACATCCTAGGGATTCCTATGAAAAAAATCCATGGTTATGTTTTACCTTTTCTATACTGGTTTGAGAAATGGTTTCATTATACCATTAAAATCCTATCACTCTACTTTGACTTGCTGACATACCAAGAATCGAGATGAAAACTCCACAATCTATCTATTCATGTTATCCAAACAAAAATATTTCTTCAAATATCTATAAATCATAGTTCTTTCTGGATAAATAGAGAAGGATAAGCTATATGCAACATCCATAAGTTACATCTTTATTTCGAGTTTTTATGGGACACATATTCTAGTTCCAAAACTTATAACTCAATCTATAGAAAAGTTGAACTCTAGAATATTCACTACCTTCTTCTAGAGAAAATCATAATCTTTCTGATCCTCATTTATTTCCTCAAGAATCGATGGTTGAGAAGTTATTTGAGAAAGTTAGGATGCATATTATTTTATTATTCTCATATCCATCCTTTAAATGTCCAAGAATATTGGATCCCTTACAATCCCTGTCATAGAAAAAGTTATAGGATCCATTCTACTTAGAGCATCTGCCACTTTGTTCTCCTTAAAAAGATAGTAATGGATTGAAAAATCATAATCCTTAATCAACTCTAAACACCTCCATTGGAACATATTAATATCCTTTTGTGTGAGTATATATATTTGAGGATTTTATGGTATGTATATATATCACAATTCTCCCTATAGAGATAATGTCACCAAATATTTAATGCAAATATTACTACATCCAATTATAGATCATGAGTTGGGTAGTTTTTCTTATGGATGTTTATTTTGTGGGAGGAATAGGTTATCACTTTATCATTTTTCATGAGCACAAAATCCAATTGACTTTTGGATACATCACTATAGATCACAAATCCATCCCCACTGGTGGGTAGTGTGAGAATAGGTGTAGTGATTAACCTCTTCTTCAACTCCTTAAATCATTCCTCATATTTATCATTCAAAAACAATTTTGACTCCTTTTTTGAGTTATCTTGGTTATGGGGATTAAAAATCATGATAAGTTTATAAAAAATTGATGATAATACTCAACCAATCCAAGGAAACTATGGATTTCCATTACAAAGGTTGGTTTAGGCCATTCTTAAATTGACTTTGTTTTTGAAGGGTTCATAGAAATACCTTTGTTGGTGATAGCATGTCATAGTAATGTTACTTGGTCCAACCTGAACTCTCATTTAATGTAATTTTAATACATATATTATTCCCACAATCTCCTCATGTTCCTCCTTAATTTTGGGGAAGATCAAAATATCATCAATAAAGACTACTAATTTTTTTAGGCAATCCCTAAAGAATATATTCATTAAATCCATGAATATTTTTGGAGAATTAGTGAGTCTAAATGGAATCACTATGATGTTGTAGTACCTGTACCTTGTTAAAAGCAGTCTTGGGGATATCATCATTATTAACCTTTATTTGATAATACCTCAGTTGAAGACCTATCTTAGAGAAATATTGGGATTCACATAGCTGGTAGAACAAGTCATCAATCCATTTTAGAGGATAATTTTTCTTTATCATGATCTTGATTAGATCACAATAATCAATGTAGAGGAAGATTGATGCATCCTTTTTTTGATGAAGAGGACTAGTTCACCCCACAATGAAGCCCTTGGGCATATAAACCCTTTATCTAGATTCTCATGTAGTTAATTCTTTAGATCCTAAAGTTCCACAAAAACCATTCTATATGGAGTATTGGATATTAAAAATGATCCATAAGAAAGATATATTGATAATTCAACCTATCAACTAGGAGGAAGGCCAATAAATTCTTTAGGAAACACATCAACACATTCCCTCACAGTGGGGATATATTCAAGGATGCTCTTTTCCTTAGTATCAATCATTTGAGATAGATATTCTTTCTCGTAGGTCAATAATATACATACTTGAGATGATGATAAAAAACAAGATTACTATCCTCCTTGAAATTTTATAAAATCATAGGTATATTTGTGGTATATAGAGTAATATCCATCTATTTTTAATTTATGTTGGATCTATATAAGGAAATCCAATCTATACCAAAAATTCAATCAAATTACTCTAAAGGGAGTATCATAAGGTTCACTGGGAATATTATCCTGAAATTATGGATAGGATAGGAGTTATATACTTGGTATTCAATAATTTTCCATTTTCAATTTTTACCAATTTCTCTACTTACTTGCTTTGTGGTGGTGTTTGAATAGATCTACTAAATTTGCAAGATAATAAAGAATTCATAGAACCATAGATGATAAGACTTACTTAACTATTTGAATCAGGTTCTAGTAATTTACTTCATCTTAAATACAATTTGGGATGAGAATTTTAAAAATATTAAACACATAAAATATAAACTATGAATATTGAGTGGATAAACCATAAATAACATATATTCCTTAACCTATGAATATATAGGATTTAATCTAAGTTATCCATGGTCTATTTAATAAAATAAAATATTATAGGAATTTTTTTCTCTTAATAAGGATTCATAATGAGATTATGAATTTACTAAATCATATCCTGTGGGATTGTCAAACCAGTTGGTCAATAAGGCCCATTATCATGCACCGATTAACAATTGATTCTAGATCAATATGTTTTTTTTCAGGGTTGTTACACCTAGGTACATATGTGTCAAAGACACATCAAATTATAGTATCTATAAAGGGATGTATTTTCTTGAAAACCACTTACTCTATAATTTAAAAAAATTTAGGAAGGTTTTACTGTGTTTAGTATGATCCCTAAGTATTTCCCTAGAGTTTTCTAATCCTAATCCCATAAATAACTTGAATTTCCTTTGATACCAACTATGATAACTCATATATTTAATACAATTTATTTCATGTTTTATTACATAAAAAAACACTTAGTTTAACCCATAATGTCTTTAATCCTAGTGGATTTGGTAAATTAGGTACATAGAACATCAACTTGATACATGGATACAACAATATTATTGAAAACTTCCTTAACATGCTCTAAAATTCCATTGCTTTTAAAACCGCATGGGATAAACTAGGAACATACATAAGAAAGGGGTGAGATATAAAACCAAGTAATGGAATAAAAAAAGCATAACATGATGAAAGTATTAAATGTTAGTCAATAGTAATTTTAATGGGACATAAAAATGGGGTGAGAATTAGAACATAAACATCGAGGTATGATAATTAATGATAACATAAAGGAAACATGGGAATGTGGCAACAAAATTAAACATTAAATCATAAACATAGGTCAAGGATAAATGTAAAAAACTCATAACATGGTGTAAAAGTCACATAATGGATTTTTTACTCCCCAATACCATACATGATGTCTGATGAGACTAAAACATTACCCAATGTATTGGAGGGCAATATAATTCTTGATGGACCCATCGATTTCATATCATATACAAGCATAAGTGTGCCACATAGATTATTCAAAGTAGGATCATAGTTCATCACATTTAATCTCATTATTAATGAGTATGTAATAAATACATGAATGTAAAAAATAAAATAAGGATAGCTATTTTTAGGTGAATAACCTTGAGTGGAAATGGTAGTGGTATTTATAATACAAATTTTCAATATGGAAAAATCATAGGATAATTTTGGTGGCATAATGGGGGTATATAATGAATAATAGGAGAGATTAATGGGATAGAAAGTGGAATATCGTAAATATTAAATCAAATGGGAAGTAATATGGATATACATAATACAACATGACAAATTGGTAATTAAAATTTATAAGAAAAAAAAGGTTCTTGAATAAAAGTTTCGCATGGAAAATCATAGGATAATTTCAACAACATAATAGGGGTACATAATAAATCATGGTAGGGATTAATGAGATTTAAAGGGGAATCTCATAAATTTTAAATAACAATAACAGTAAGAGGGATGTGTGATAACATACCCTAACATGAAAAAATGGAATAAAAAAGGTATAACACAAAGGAGGTTCTTGAATAAAGTGGAAGAGAGGATCCCTTACCTTGAGAGGGTGCTTCCAAAATCTATGGAGGAGCTTCTTTAGAGATTTCAGGAAAATTGGATGGGATATATAGAGGAAATTTCATATCATATTCATGATCCGATGGTTTTTAGTTAAGAGTAATGGGATCTTGGGAGACTTTATGTAGGAAAGGAGGGGGAGGGGGTTATATATTATTTTTCAAACTTAGGTTTTGGATACTATATAATACATTAATGAAAACCAAAAACATTAAATTGGTTTTTAAAATTCTTTATAAAAAACATGAGTTTTTTTAATTATTTTACAAGTCTACGAATTGATAACATTAAAATTATACCCTTGGTGATGTGTAAGTGAGTCATGTTTTCAAATAATTGATTTTAAAACCTTAATATATAATATAGGTTTTGAAGGATTCATAAAGGGTTTATAAAATTAATAAAATAACTTAAAAACAAATTATTTTAAAGGTAGAATATATGTTTGGTTATTAATTACTTTTATGGAACATATTATATCACTTTTGGGTCATTATTATTTCATAATACATACCATATATTTATCTCGTATTTGATTACCTGAAAATTGAACCGTCTCAAAAAATTATGAAAAATTAACCATTGGATAATTTTTGTGTATTGATTAAAAAAATTAATATTTATTTTATAAGAATAATTATGTAAATATTTGAAATTACACTTTTAAATAAAAAACATTTTTTATTGAAAAATACTAGTTTTTTGATAATAACAGTTTTCTGACCCTTACAAAAATTACATTTTCACTTTGTAAAATTATATTATCATTTATATTTAATATATAATATTTAATAATAATATTTTATTATAATATCATTTATTTAAAAAATTTATTAATTCATCAAAATGAATATCTTATTTAAAATTTCATATTACCCAAAAAAACAATTCTTGTTTTTTTGTATTAAAGTCTAATTTTTATCAGACTCATTACCTAATCATTTATAAAGTAAAAAAATAAGTAAATATATATAATCATTATTTTATTGGAAAAAAATATAAATATTCATGATGTTAGTTTTGAGATACATAACCCCTTTTTAAACTAGCGAACACCTTAAGGGTAAGGTGCGTGATGGTGAGATTTTCTTGGGGTAGTTCAGCGAACATAGTTTTGTTCATGATCTCAATGGGCTTGAACTTATCTTGTAAATGGTTTTTATCATGCATTAGTTGTTGAATATAATCTTGTTCTCTATAAAGGAAAATTCCCATAGATGTTATATCCCTCAGAATATCTGATAAATGGGATTCATAGGGTATTTTCCTACTGGTTGAGGCCATCACTTCTTTCGTCTGTGTCAATTATATTTATCATAACCCTTAATATATACTAATAATATGATCACTATTCAATGAATATATTATCATTTATTATTATTATTAATGTTATTTTTAATCCTATAGGATATAACCAAATAATTTCACGTGTTTTCTATAACCACATTATATACTAGGGAATTTAATTCAATTACAAAGGGAATTTTATTTATAAATGTCTAGGTTGTTACATCATATCCTTAGGTTCCTTTAATTCCATCTGGAAGGATACCTTTTGTTTCATCCCTAGAATACACTCTTATAATGTTCCATACTTCATTATTTTGAGTTTTAGTATGCCTTTAGTAGCTAGGACCTTCATCCCTTTCTCACTTAAGTGACTAAGACATTCAAGAAACAACTTTTCAGATTTGAAAGTTGTTTTCTTAGGATGAATTAATCCTTTTGAAACTACCATTAGGTATAATGTCACATATTTCACTCATTTTTCCTTCACCATGGAACCACATTATATTTTTCTCAATCTACCCACATACATTTTACAGAAACCCACATCTTTCATATATCCCACCAAAATCAAATTATTCCTTAACCTCAGTATCTATTGCACTCCTTATAATTCTAATAATCTTACATTTTTCATTTGAATAGAAACATCACCCTTTCTCATTATATCAAGAGTTTTTTCATCTAAAAGTTTAAACTTTATAAACCTTATAGTTCCTATTAATTATCCTATAATATATAGAGTGAAAAGAAGCCCCAAACTCTAGATTCAAGACTCAAGTGGACTGGAGACATTCAGTAAAAGACAAATTGTATCTTATAAAATGGTATTTTCATATGCACTTTTAGAATAATATATTAAATAATTGACTCTTTTCTCACTAAAATATTTATTTATATAACATTTATGTCCAAAATGATAATATAAGTATAAGATTTTATTTGAAATACTTCAGCTTCTACACTTATTACTTTCCCTTTCCCATGACTTTTCCATGAAAATGGATACCCTATACCTTCTATACTATATTAATTTCTGATAGAATCTTGAATCTATTATCATTGAATCTCCTAGTTTAGAATTAGACCTCCAACATTCAAAAATACTATGCAAGTATTACTACTATATCTTCTCACCATGGTAACCATCACATACCAAGATCCTACGAGTGATGAAAGAAAAAAAAACATACTCTATATTTACAAAAATTTCA
Source organism: Viscum album (assembly GCA_963277665.1). Taxonomy (NCBI): domain Eukaryota; kingdom Viridiplantae; phylum Streptophyta; class Magnoliopsida; order Santalales; family Viscaceae; genus Viscum; species Viscum album. The sequence continues at coordinate 984,292,018 of OY728157.1, forward strand.
TTTATTGATTCTATATAACTCTAAATCATATTGAAGTCATTTTAATGATTAACCACTGAATTAACCTTTAACATTATCATGTTAAATAGACTCCACAATAGAAACACTTTTTTTATTACAATTATGTTATCATATATATCGATAAGATTCATAAGTTCAAAATTCATCTTCAATTAATGAATATTATAATCCATGTTCAAGGTCAGTTATATTCAGATTAACCCCAGTGTTTTCTTGCCCAGCCTTTTATATTCTCATTTTTTCATCACTTCTGATTTGAAACCCATTACCATAAGTTCTAGATACTTCTATGTTAGTGAATAATCTATCAATGTATTTTAGAATCCAAAATACATCCCATTGAACTTCTTAATATAGACCTTAAGCTCATAAAATTTCATCCTTCTGAAAACAATAAAACTCTTACTTAATCTAAAAAACATAATAGGGATCATTATTATTTTCCAATATTCTCTTATACTAAAAAAATGATCATATTGAACTGGGATCTAAAACACCTTGACTAGGGTCTAGTTATAACAAAATCTATAAATAAGAATTGATTCCACTTTTTAGATCCATAATCTCACAAAATAGAATCACCATTTAAAGATTAAAATGAGGGATAAAGTTCTATAACTTCATAATTATAATAAACCTATACAATGGTGTTTCTGGAACTTAAAAGAAAATACAACCTGGTCATTTTTTGCAATGACACAATAGAACAAACAAGAACATTGGAAATATAATCAAAATAAAATAAATAAAAGAAAAATGCAATGTATTTACATAGTTTGGATGGAGTCTCACTCCATGGGTGGAGTGTTGAAATTTATTATTAAGGAAGAAAAGATGATTACAATTGATAATTGTCTCATAAAAAATGACCATATACTATAAATTTATAGGCAAAGTACACAATATATATTCAATTATATAGTTTCCCCCACCTTCCCATATTCACATAGAGTATACCCCCTAAATATAATCTTCATGTGAATCCCTTCACTTGAAAAAGTTCATCCACCTACTTAACCCCTTATCCTAGTAAACAATTCTAAGTCTAAATTCTACTATACAAATTAATATTACATGGATCATTAGATTAATATTACGTATCCTTTTAATATTCATAGTTACTATAACATGAGAGTTGGTTTACTCTTATATAGTCTCCACCATCCATGTTTTTCTTCCATTCCACCACTATCATAGTTCCAAGTTCATGATATATGAAATTTAGTACTTCCACATAAATATCTCAAATTGATTCTATTCTAGAATTCTAAAAGCACTCCTTTAATTAATTCTAGAAATTAGCTAAAAAATGGTTCCTACACTTAGCCAAGACTAACAGATTATGACAATAATTTTTGGGACTTCTATGTATTCTTCCTAAATTTACATGATTAAAATGAAGCGCCTTGTCAAAACAATCATTGTCTTACCAAAAATGAATTATACATGAAATGGATTGTATACCCAAAATGAATTCCTCAAAATGAAATGGTTATGAAAAAATTAATTCTACTCAAAACTATAGGTATAATGATCACATTGATAAACAACAATGTATATAATTTAAAAAATATTATTTTGTTAAAATAATCAAAAAGACTTTATTAGTGGGACTGTGATGAATCTGAGGATGGGATTTAAACCAAACTAAAAATATTCTGATAGATTTGATCTATGTTTAAAGTGAATTTAAATAGTTAAATATGGTTAAATATATGTTTTTATATTGATTTATGATTAGATGTTAAGTTTAAATATAAAACTTTTATATTGATAACATTATTGAAAAAATGTGTGATTTATGTAAATGGTTTCATATTTTATAATATGTTTTTTATTTTATAACAAAAGTATTTAAAAATTTAAAATATTTCTAAAAGATGATGGATTATATATTAAAACTATGTAAATGATAATATAAATAGTTCATATTTGATAAAAGTTAAATTTTCTTGTTTATCCATGCCTAAATCATAATGTGTTTGTAATTAATTTATGATTTATTCATAAATTATTATTTCATATCAAAATTTATAAACTTTTAATTTATTTATCATTATTTACTTCTTTATTATTCATATATATCCAGCCATCCAATGGACCAAAGGCCTTCATTTTTTATTAATTTTTGATAATCCACCTTTCAATGGGTGAGGTGGAACCCTTATAAGGCCCGTATGCGTAAGTATTACATGGCCTGTAGGCCTTAAAGGAATTCATTTTCCCATAGGCTTAAAAAATTACATACAACCCAGACTAACTACTTGGAACTGCTCCTCCCCAGCATCTTCATTGTGAAATCAGCTCTCCACCTTCGCATGGCTGTTCGGCTAGGCATTCCCGTGCATGCACAGGCTTGTCCTGATGACAGGTGACATACCCTCCCATTCTTGCAATATATTTAGCTTCTACTGTAATGAAATCTCCATTATCATCCTCCTTGTAGAGCTTGTTTGTCGTAGGTCGTTTGGTTTGCATCTACACTTAAGGTGGCCCGAAGGCCTTGAGGTGGCTCGAAGGCCTTACTACCCCGAAGGCCTGGGTGGCCCGAAGGCCTTAAAGGACTCGGGGACCAAATCGGTGGCCTGAAGGCCCAAACGGGGGAATATTCCCGACTACTATAGTGCCAAACAGTACCTTCTATAGTTCCCTCTATAGTACCCACTACAGTACTGCATATTTCCCACTACAGTACTGATATAGTACCTTCTACAGTACTGCTACAGTGACCCCAGAAAATAATTTCTCCGCCTGGATTTGATCCCGGGTCTCCCGTATGCACTTACAAAGTCCTTAACAACCGGGATAAGGCTCATGTGAATTCATAGATATCAAGTGTTATCTTATGAATTAATTTATGATTTAATTTAAAGTGTTTAAACCACTTTTATAAATGATTATACATGCATTTAAAAAAAGTTATATGGTAGGTATTATAAATCATTTAGTTTTATTATATGATGAATTTGGTTTATATTAGTTTATGATATTGAATCAATAATTTGGTTATTTTTTATACATATTATGTGTAACATTCTAATATTTTAAAAGGAAAATATGTTCAATAGAATATACAACACACAACACTCAGATTAAATGAACCGCAACATATTTTTGAAATATTATTATTTAAATATGATAGTTTTAATCTATCAATTAAATTTAAGTTTATGAATAAGATTAAATACTCTATAAAATATATATAAATGTTTTAATAAATATAAATTTATTTATAAGTTCTTAGGAAATAAGCACTCAATTTAAAAAAAAATATGTTTTCTTCAAAAATGATTTTTATTGCTTGTTGTAAGAAAATATTATTATTAATTTATATAAATTTTAGAAAATTTATTCGATAAAATTATATTCAATTTTAAAAATCATAATATCAAAATTAACCTAAGGTGAAATTTTGTTATTTTTTGAAAAATATTTATTTTTACATGAATAGTGGAAAAAAACTGATTTTTGTAAAATTAACATTTCTTTTTAATAAATTTAGTAAATTTAAAGATAAATTATTAATTTAATTTTATTTAAAATTTAAAAAGTATTATTTATTTATATTTAATATAATTAATTTCATTTAAATCATCTTTATATTGGACTTTGGTATAAATTTATTCTCAAGCTTAGAAACAATTTTTTCTAAAAATTATTTTAAAGTAAATAATGTTTTTATATTTTAATTAATTAAAATAATACCCAATTAGTAATTATTTAAAGGAAATATATCTATTATATATCTATATTTTTAATTGAAATTTATATAATTATGATTTCTTTTCATACAGTTAATATAAGATCATCTTTTCCTTGAAAAATGCATTTTTCAGAAAGCCACCTTTCATCATGCTTACAGGTTTTAATTTAAATTAAATTATACCACTCATATGAATTTAATTTAATAAAATGGATTCCATATTTTTAATCATAATAATTTATATTATATAATAATTTCAACTTAAGTTTTTTTCATAATTAATAGTAAAAATAGTAAAAAAATAGCTATCATGGTTAAAAGTTAAAATGATAAAAGTGAGTATCCTTAGAGATAAAGAGGATAAAAAGTTTAGAAAATATTTATTTTTAGTGGTATATGTGTGTCTTAGACTTAAATATCATCCACTTCTTTTTTTATAATTTTTGAGGAACTTGTTTTGAGAGTGACTTCCCATTATTGAATAGTTTTGAATACTTACAAAAATGTCACTCCCCAATTATAAAAGGAAACCCCTCCCCTAACTTATTCACACCTATCAAGATATTTTTATAAAAAAAAATATATAAAAATATCTCCCCAATATCCTTAGACACATTATAGATATTATTTTATTCTCAAAATACCAACCATATTTTCTTTAATAAGAGATCCAAAGGTGGTTCTTCAAAGCGAAGGTAATCGTCTTCACTGAGCTCCTTATTTTTACTTATTTTTTTTACACCTTTAATTATGTATTATAAATTATAATATAATAACAAAATTAAATAATATATATTGATATTTTATTATTTTTATTTCATAATATTCATCCATGTCCTCTTCCATCAAATGAGAAATAAAACCATCATTTGTGTGTACGACGAACTACCGCCTCACGAACCGATATAATTCATTTTCCATAATCACATATCACGACTATTCATGATAATTAATTTAATATTTATACATGATATTAATTATATATTAATAATTTTATAAAATTAACATATCATATACCTTCTTACCTTACCATCCATTGAAAAATGATAACATCGTTTCTGTGTACGACGGACTACCGCCTCACGAAGTGATGTGAATTGTTATTTTTTTACTGCATCCCATGTATGGTATATATAAATTTATTTAAAGGAATAATATGATATTTATGATATTTTTATCATTAATTAAAGATAAAATAACACTTTCCATATTTCCATTGTGATCATTGAAAAATGGAAACGTTACACATGCGTACGCATGACCTACCATCTCTATGATTGTAACATAGTTCATTTTTCATAACCATAATTCATGATTAACATTAAAAGTATAATTTATATATAAAAATTATAATTAATTCATTATTATTATTTAGGGGATTATGGAAAAATTCCCTCTTTGACCATGGTCAACACACTAATGTCATTTTGAAATTATGGACTAAGCGTCCTCGAAACACCCAATGTGGACATAACTGATTAAGTAATTAAATATGAAATTAAATTAAATGAATTAAATGTCTTATTTATAAGGTATTAAACCTGAAAATTTTACTTAATAAAACAAATAATTGACATAATTTTATTATAACGGAGATAAAATACATACATGACAAAGTTTGGACTCGAGGTAAGGGTTTCATTTCAAAACATCCATCATTGGGAAATGTGTTATTTTATGAACATAATTTATTTTAAATGGTGTATATAATTAAAATTTACATATTATAACATAAATCATTCATAATTCATAATATTTTAAGTTACAATTCATTTACTTCATTCATGGGAGTTATGATACAAAAGTTACAAATGCGATAAGGGTTTATATTTTAATCTCATTTTAATTGGGACTAATTATGCTTGAATTTAAATTTTAGTGAATTAGTTGATAATTTTATAATAAAAAGATTTAATTTTATTTTCTTTTATTATTCATTAATTTTTCAAGTAATAGTACCAATTTTCTCTCTTTGGTACCTAAAACAATTGGGATTTGTTTAATAAAAGATGACTTTATTTCTCTCTTTGGTCAAAAATATTTTTTTCCCCATATAAATGTTTTCTAAAAATATTTTCAATAATATTTTTAACATTCAAAACATATTTATTATATAATTTTTTACCCATGTTTAAATTTTTACAAAATGGTTTAAAAAAAATATTCCTATTTTTTTTTCAAATAAGGAACTTTTAACCTCTTTACAATAGTGTGAAAGGAATGTTTCTTTTAACTTATACGGGATGTGTAGAATTATCCACCATCATAACCACTCAATTATTTAAACCTTCATTTTTATGTTTACATGTATATTTTTAAGGTTTTTTTTAATATTTTTGAAATTTTTAGATTTTGAAGAAGTTATTTCTAAGTAAAAGGGTATTTTCTCAAGAATTATTCCATGTATTATTTTAAAAACATTTTCATCACTGATGAAAACCATTGATGTTATAAATTGATCCTAAATTATTTATATAAATCTCTCAAATATATATATATATATATATATTATCCCTTAATTTTATGGGGTAATATATACATTATGTTCATCTCTGAAATTTATTTATTATGAAATTTACTTTGATTATGATATGAGACATAATTTTGTAACCCATTTCTTACCATGGTTAATTATTATGTTTATACATCATGATTGATTTAATTTTTTGGAATAAGTAATTATGAATATTTTATAATGGGTTCTCTTAGATAGTGCTCTAATTCATTGGGTAATGTATTTAGTCTCATGAGAGATCATGTATAGGATTAAGGAATAAATCTAATCCATTATGGGACCTTTTCCACCATATTATATCATCTAGGAAGTTATAATTAACTCATGTTCATGCCATATTATATGTGGTTTTCACATTTCTATGATGTCATGATATTATTAAACCATATTACTTATGTTATTCTCCCATGTGATTACCCTTGATCCATATCTTTTATGATACAATGTTATACCTTTGAATCACAAGTTATGTTTCCTTGTCATGTTTATTCCCTTACTAGGATTTTTATCTCACCCCCTTTATCTATGTATTCCCCCAGTTATAACATGTAGTTTTAGAATATCAAAAGTATTTATAAGATCATTATGGAGAATAAAATAAAGAAGTTTTATTTTAGCCTCACTTTGATGTATTATGAGCCTAGTATTCAAAAGACACTAGGACTTTTGATTTTTGAGTTTTTATCAATAGATGTTTATGTTAGAAATCATATAATAATATGTGCAATAGTCTTAGGTCACTATAGTTGGTATTAGATCAAGGTATAATTTTTTTTGGGATTAAGACAAGAATAATTTAGTGATAACCCTAGGGATAAGTATGACTATAAGTATAAGTATGAAGAAATATATTTAGTAAAAATTTTGCGAAGTATAGAGAGAGTGGGTCCCAAGAAATTACATCCCTTTAGGTATATTACAAGTTGATGTGCCTCTAGAACATTTTTACCTAGGGTTAATAATCCCAAAAATGGTGCATTGTTCTAGACTAGATCATCACCCAGTGAACGACAATGATACTTGTTTTACACCTAGTTTGAAACTCTTGGGGGATATGCTTTGAAAATTTTTAAAACTATTTATGAACCATTATAAATTAATTGAACAAATTGTTATGTCAAAGAACCTAATAGGAAATGTTACCATGGATAACCTAGATTGAAACCTAGAGACTCATAATTCATGATATACTTATCATTTATAAGTTATTCCTTATAGTTTTATAATTTTACGCTTTTGTATGTTCAAGAATTATCATATTGTTTATTTCATTATTTTTAGTTAATAACTTCAAATAGTAGAAATCAAGACAACAACCAATATAATGGGAAATGTAATGATTTCCATAATGATATGCCTAATATAATGGGAAAAGAAGTTATACATATTTTGATCATGCCCAATTAGCTAAAATGAACTAAAATTAACAAATATATCATGTTTTAATTTACAAACACATCAAATAAGATAAGGATAGAATCTCATGTAAGTTTAAGAGTTAAATATGATAAAGAAAAGAAGATTAAATTTCCTACATGTAAAAAATGTAGGAAGAGGCACCATGGAACATGCATTAAAGAAACTAGAAAATGCTTTATGTGTAAAAACTAAGGAAAAAAGTAGCTAATTACTAAATAAAAAACGAAGAGTCTGGTTAACAAGAAAAAAAGAAATAACATTCAACTTAATCCACTACTAAATATTCAATGTCATAGATGTGGGGAACTTATTCATTATCTTAATCAATTACCTAATACAAGGATTAATTCCCAAGGCCTATATTATGAAAATCAATGAAGTGGAATAATTTAAGTGTTTAGGTGTTGTAACTTTAGAAAAATTATGTAAAATTATTTTTATCAATGGTATATTGGTTATAAGAATCATGAAACTTCTAAGGATTGGATTGCATTAGTTTTTATTTAAGTATTATAAGGAATAAATTGATTAGAACAAATAACCTAGAAATGTGAATTAATGCTAAAGTGATAATTTATGAAAAAACACATGATTTAGTAAAGTATAATATTCAATATTTGATTTATGTTGAGGTAATTATAGTCAATTAATATTATTTGATTTTGTGGAAAAAAATCTGTATAGAAGGCTTTGGTGGTTGAAAACTGATTTGATGATTAATTTTATTTTGAGAATGTTCATCCTATTTTTAGAAAATTTATAGGAATTAAATTAATATAGTTTTAGTAAAATTAAAACCCCCATGTTTATTTAAAACTCATTATAACCAGAAATACCATAGGGATTAAAACCATAACCAAAGGGTGATAAGGGTGCGATGCCTACCACTAGACTACATAATATACTGGTTAGAATGAATTTTTTGACTTAAATGATTTGGTGGATAAATTTTTAGTTTATTTTGGAAAACATATTAGAGGATCAAATATTTTTTATTTTTTAATATTTTTAAGTGATTAAATATATTTTAAGAAACATTTTATTGGGTTAAGATATATATATATATATACACACACACACACAAACTTTAGGTTTAACATAAAGGATATTTGGGAAGAATGCTATTATGTTTTTGGATATGTAAGTTGAAGGGTATATGATAACATATGAGGTTAAAAACATCTTTAATTTTGAGGTCATTGGGGTTATTTGGGATATATGGATATTTATTTTAGGAATGATATATGTTAAACCTTTGGTTTTATTATTAAATTTTGGATATTAATATATTCATATTCATTTTGGTTATTATCTTAATTTATTCTAACCATTTTGGTTTTAATAAAGATAGTAGGAATAGTTGTTACTCTTTTATGAACCGAATGATCCATTAAAATTTAATTTTAGTGCTTCAGGAATAAAATTTTTATATTGGATATTCATTCCTCAGAGTAAGAGGTGAATTAGAAATTGATTGAAGCACAATAAAAGGATGATACTGTGTTTATTAAATAAAAAGATATCAAGTAAGTATATATTTTGGTTCTCTATATATTAATATTAAAATAATCCCTAAACTCTAGGAAAATGATCTTGAAACAAAAAATTAGCCTATTACCTTCATATCTGATGAATCGATGGTCTTCTTATTCATTACAGATTTATAGTTTTGTGGTAGTTAACTTTATCTTGATAATTCACTTTCTCGTGATCAATGATCTCTATCACTCTCCATAATTATTTATGTTTTCATTACATGTACATATTTTTACTTCCCACTAATGTTCTCCTACTTGGAATCCTAGTCATTTTTTATTCTAGATGACCTTCATATTTCCCCTTTCCTCTTTTAAGAGGAAGTTTTATTAAGCCTTTTTAGGATGTGGGTTTTCCATAAAGGGAATTTTCAAATGTAAAACCATTTATTACCAAGTTCAAGTTCAAATTTTAAGGATGTAATTTATTTAAGAAGATATAATGTAACCCCCTAATATTTTAAAAGAACACTATGTTCAATAGCATATATAACATGCACCACTGAAATTAAACGAACCATGACACATTATTAAACTATTATTATTTAAATATGGCCATTATAACCTAGAAATTAAATTTACAAGTACGAATATGATTAAATAATTTGTAAAATATATATAACGGTTCCAATCAATATAAATGTATTTATAAATTCTTAGGAAATAATCACTCAATTTTTAAAAAATATGTTTTCATCAAAAATGTTTTTATTACTTTTTGAGAGAAAATATTATAACTAATTTATATAACTTTTAGAGGTAAAAAAGATAACATGATTAAAAAATATTTATTTTTAGTTATAGAGGTGTTTCGTAGAATTATATATCCTAAAATAATTTATATTTTTAATTTTGGAGTCACTTGGATTGAGAGTGACTTCCCATTATTGAATACTTCTGGGTATTTACAAAAAATTCAATCCTCCTAAATTATAAGGGGGCACCCATACCCTCACTTATTAACAAATATAAATCCATTTTTATGAACCAGAACTACCAGAATATATCTCCAAAATTAGTAGACATATTCTAGAGATTATTTTATTCCCAAAAGGCTAACCACAAGGTCCTTAATAAGATATCTAAAGGAGATTATTCTAATAGAAGGTAATCATCTTCACCGAGATCCATCTTTTTTACTTATTCTTTTACCACCTCCAATTATGTCTTAAAAATTACAATATAATAAAAAAAATATATAATATATAATTATATGCTATTATGTAATTGGGGTTTGGATTAGTAGTAAGCATCCCGTAATCCTGCATGAAAAATGGGGGTTCAAAACCCATTGGGTGCAGGTACTGTAGCAGTGGCAGTACTATAGATCAGTAGGTACTATAGAGGTGATGATACTATACGGGTATTGTAGCAACCAAGTTACTATTCACGGAATGGTAATTGGGCCAAAAAATTGGGCCTACGGGCTATGTAATAGGCTACAAGGCCACTGGGCCTTTGGGCTATGTAATGGTTCTCCCTCTACCTAGTTAAAAGTGGTATTTGATTTTCTTTAATAATAAAATGAGGCTTTGACCCCAACCTTTTAAAAAAAATTATATTTTATTATTTTTATGACATAATATTCATCCATCTCCTCTTCCATCAAATGGGAAACAAAACCATCATTCGTGTTTATGGAGGACTACCACCTCACAAACTGATGTAATTAATTTTCCACAATCACCTTTCATTGATATTCATGATGATGGATTTAATTTTTATATATTATATTCATGTAATATTAATAATTCTGTAAAATAACATATCATGTACCTTCTTACCTTACCATCCATTGAAAAATGATAACGTCATTCGTGCGTACGACGGACTACCACCTCACGAAGCGATGTGAGGCATTTTTTTATGACTGTATCACATGGATGGTATATGTAAGTGTATTTAAATAAATAATATTATATTTATTATATTATTATAATTATTTAGAGATAAAATAACACTTACTATATTTTCATCGCGATCATTGAAAAATGGAAACTTTACAAATGCATACGTATGACCTACCATGTCCATGATTATATCGTAGATCATTTTTCATAACCATAATTCATTGTTAATTTTAAAAGTATAATTTATGTATAAAAGTTATAATTATTTCATTACTATTAGTATAGATATTATTGAACAATGACCCCATTTACCATGGTCAACAAACTAATGTCGTTTTGAAATTATGAACTGAGCATCCTCAAAATACCTGACGTGGACATAACTGATTAAGTAATTAAATATATAATTAAATTAAATGAAGTAAATGATTTAAGTATAAGGTATTAAACCTGAAAAATTTACTTAAGAAATAATAATAATTGATATAAGTTTATTATATAAGAGATAAAAGACATATATGATAAAGTCTGGACTCAATGTAAGGGTTTCGTCTCAAAACATACTTTTTTGAGACACATTTTATTTATTGCACCTAATTTATTTTAAATAGTGTATACATTGAACCTTTACATATTATATAATTAATCATTAATAATTAATTATATTTTAAGTTACACTTCATTTAATTCATTCACGGGAGTTATAATTCAAAAGTTACCAAAGCGGTAAGGGTTTATGTTTCAATATCATTTTAATTGGGATTGTTCAAGATTGAATTTCCATTATAGAAAATTATTTGATAATTTTATAATAAATCCATTTAATTTTATTATCCTATTTTTATTCAGAAAATCTTCAGGTAATATTACCATTTCCCTCTATTTTGTTCTTAAAATGATTGAGAAAATATTTTTAAGAAAAAATGATTTCATTTATCTCTTCATTAAAAAATACTTATTCTTCCATATCCATATTTTCAAAAAATATTTTTAACATTCCCCAAAATATTTATGAAAGAAATTTTTACCTATCTTTGAATTTTATAAAAATGGATTGAATGTATTCTTTTAATTTTCCAAATGAGGCACTGTTTAACCTCTTTACAATAGTGTGAAAATATTTTTTCTTTTAACTTATACAACAGATACATAATTACATTACATCATTAACACTCCAATATCTAAATATTCCTTTATAATTTTCCATGTTTTTTAAAGAAAATGTTTTCTATAATATTTTGGAATTTTTTTATATTTTTAAGAAGTGATTTCAAAGTAAAAGGGAATTTTTCTCAATAATTATTCAATATAATATTTTAAAGTCATTTTCATCAATGATAGATACCATTTATATTATGGATTACTTCTAAATTATGTACATAAATCTCTAACATTTATAACTAGATTATTTTCCATTAATTTTATAGGGTAATATATCATTATTTTTATCTCTCTAAATCCTCTATTGTAAAATTTCCTCTGATTATGATATGAGACAAGATTATGTAACCCATTTCTTTCTATGGGTAATTCTTATGTTTATTAATTATTATTGATTTCCTTTTATGGAATAGATAATCATAAAATTGTTATGATGGGTGCATCTAGATAGCACTGAAATGAAATGGGTAATGTTTTTAGTCTCATGAGATGTCATGTATGGGATTAGGTCATAAACCTAATCTATTATGGGACTTTTTCCACAATGTGATATTTTCTAGGAAGTTATAATTGATTCATGTTTATGTTATATTATATGTTTCTACTAAATTTAATTTATTTCCATGTTCTTATGATACCATTTTTCTTATGTTATTCTCCCATGTGATTACCCTTGAGCCTTATCTTTTATGAAATCATGTTATACCTTTAACTCAAACATTATGTTTCATCGTCATGTTTATTCCCTTACCAGGATTTTTATCTCACCGATTTTGTATATGTATTACCTAAGATATATCATGATTTTGTAGGATATTGAAAGGATTTAGAAGCTCATTATGCAAATCAAATAAACAATTTTTATATTAGCATCACTTTTAGGTATTATAAACATAGTATTCTAAAGACACTAGGCCTCATTATATTTATGTTGTAATTAATATATGATTATTTTAAAAATAATTTAATAACATGTGTAAAATTATTGAGTCACTATATTAGGTGTTAGAATATGATTTAATTGAGGTCTCTCTTGAGTAAAGAACTGTGGATAAAGGGACTTTGGGTTAGACTTTTCACTGGCCTGAGAGATTAGGATCTTCATAGAAAAGTGGGGGTTTACTAACCATCTCTCCATGCCTAATCTTATGAGTATTACCAATTTCATATTATTACAAGCCTTTATGTGAAAGGGTTATATATACCTTATGCATGGGTTTCATTTAGATATGTGTGTATATAATTGGATTTTAATTTGGGTTGATAACACAATATTTGAGTTGTGTAAAGAGTTATACATCAAAATGATTTGAATGTATTGATTTGATGGAAGGAATATGGAATCAGTATAATCATGAATATATATAAAGGGAATAAATTAGATAAGATGGTGAGATTAAATCCCCTTAAAAAATGATAAATATTAGATTCCTTCTAAAGTAAACATTTTTAAGTCCTTAATCATTCAATTACATAGGTTCTCCTAAATCAGGGTGCCCCTAGATTATGTTGTGTAAATAAAATAAGTAAGGGGTGACCCTAATAAAATAAGGTACCTATTTTTGGAATTTATTTTTGGTTTTAGTTAGCTGAGAAATAATTGGGAAGGATAATAGAGGAATAGTGTTGAGTTTATCCGTATTATGGATTAGGAAATGAGTTTTAAACTAAACTATTCAAGATTTATATATGATATTATTGTCATGATGACCTTATTAAATAACTAATAGGTGGTATAAAAACCAAATAAGACTCATTACATATTGAAGTATGGATCTTTTTCTATTAATTGATATGATGTGTTTAAAATGTGTCATCATTTTTATAGGAACATATTTAATATAATTCCTTATCAAATGAATATAAAACATGATACTCATTTGATAAAATATTCTACTATAGGTAAAAATTAAATCATCATCATTGAACATGAATTTATGATAAATATTAAAAAAGGAGATGATTAATAGAAGTAATTTCATATACTGTTATAGAGATGTAAGAATCATTCTTAAAAAAGTAGGAAAATTCTATGTATTAAAGAAATTCCATATTGATTAAACAAATGTTTAAGTTATTTCAAAAGAATAGATTCTTATAAGAATCATAAAAGGATTTACTTGAGGGTTCACATGAATTAAATGTATGATAAATAAAGTAACTTTAGTCTTCGCTCATTTAATCCATATGATTGAGTATATTAATGGCTTGGAGAGACTATAGGTTTCCTTTGAGGCTTGTTATGAATATATAATTCATTTTTTTAATCATTATTGAAGTTTTTTTTGATGATGTGAATAAGTTTAATAAAATTTTACCCTATTTTATTAGAGTGATGATGATAGCTAACTAGGCGTAAGATGCCTTGGTTTTGGTGCTATATTTATAGTATAAATGGGTTATAGTTCAAATAAAAAGAAAAAATACTATTGGAATGATTAATAATGTTTCTTTGAGTGGCTAGTTAAAGTTGTTGAAACCTAAAATAGGTATTAGGAAGGAAGGAAAATGTGTCTATAAATGGAATTTTTTGGGATAACTGTAGGGATTTAAGAAACTCTATGGAGATTCCATATCTGGTATCAGTGTTATAGAATCAATTCTTTTATTTCTGAAGGGTATATGATACCAAATGTATATTTTACAATTTTTTTAAAATATATAGAAGTTCAAAATAAAGGTAAAAATTGAGGGTTATTTTAGTTTTTATTCAAATATTGTATAAAAGGTTGATAATATAGATATTTATAATGAAAAATAGTATTTAAATCTCAAATGGATCTAAAAAAACCATGTATATAATTATCTCATTTCTCCAATGTGATAAGAGAAGTTATTTTTTAACAAAGATTTGTTATGAATAAATGAGATGAAACCCATGGTTTATGATTTACAGTACTCCATAACATGTTTAATAAGAAGATAAGGATAAAAGTAGTTTTATATGGGATAAAAGAGTTTATCTAAGATATTTGTTAAAATATGCGGGAAAGAGTTCTCACAACCCAACAATAATGTATTTTGAAGAATAAAATATTATTCTCCAAATATTTATCTAAACAAATTGAATACCATATAATATATGGTAGGTAATATTTTATTTATTAAATATTATCATTAATAGAAAATAATTTTCATTACCTCTGATGAGATTCTAAAATTTTAGAAATCCATTTTCTTGATTATTTACTAACTTATAGGCATAGAATAGTGGAGTCTGAGGTCATTCCCATAAGGAAGCATTATGATCCTTAAGAGTTTTGAATATTTTTTGTTAACTAAATTATTTTATCAAAATTATAGATTGAATAAAGTTGAGACTAAGATTATAATGGTGAAAATAATTATTAAATAAGGGACTCATGATCAATTTAAAAGGATGATATATAAGGATGTTACCTCTCCCACTCATCGATTAGTCATTAGGTTGATCACAATATCATTCTAAGGTCACCAAATCCTTATGGAAAATCTTATTAATTATATCCATATCAATAAAGATATCTTGGTAAAAGAATGACATTTCTCTATATACATTAATTTCAAACTTTAGAGAAAGATATAAATATCTACTACTAGTAATAAATTGGCTCACTAAAATTCTTTGGGAATCCTTCCTCAACACCTATCTTGGTTAGAGACAAGTAAAAAATATGATTGAGTTTAAGTTCCTAAATAGTTCCTAATCAAACTAACATTCTATGAATGATATTGGAAGCAATTTTTATATACACATCCTTCCTCACTCAATCCCTCATCCCTTAAGAAAATTATCCATTCATAATGTAGGATAATACCATAAAATGTTATTATTTTATCATAATAAGTGAATTGAAGAAATAAATAATTAATAAAATAAATTTAAGAATAAGAAACATACTTGAATTAATAGTTTTAATGAAGAAATTATAGTTTTTGAATGAAAGGAAAACACATGGTAAATGAAGTGTGTGACCAAAAACAAAGGAAAATAAAATATTCATTATCTCTATAAAACTTAAAAAATATGCTAAATATATATTTCACATGAGTTAGGTCATGGAACAATGTTTCATGGCATGTATTGGCACAACTCACTAAAAATGATGATATCTTATCTTCCAGTATGTATATCTCATAGCTGGGTGAGCTCCATCATGATGTGAAAAATTTATCTTTTCCATTCAAACCTCAAATCCCACAAGAATCATGATGTGAGATCTTAAAAAAATGATCTCATATATACTATTTTATCCTTGAAATAGATGCATCATTATATGAATAATAATTGGTTATGGTGTCCATTTTAGATAAGTACATATCTTAGTTGGCTTTATCAGCTCATGACACAACTCCATACTCCACAAGATGGAATACTACAAGTAGCTCTTGACTGTTTTCAACCTGAATCCTATAATGTAGTGACTTTATTATTCATTATAAGACTATAATTTCATATATAATAGTAATAAAAGACCCACACATACTCTGGGGAAGTTCTAAAAGAATAAGTACGTACTCTCCATGGTAAATCCTATATATAGGTTGCTATGATAAACTTATCCAAATTTATAATTCTAATTTTATGACATGTTCGATGGGTTGTGATGTGTTTTATTATTCCACATTATTATATATATGTGATCCATGGAATGACACCCTAGGATAAGGCATGATAGGATCTTACACATCACTTTCATCCCTCTTTGTGGGTAAGTATAAAATCATACATTATAATACAATATTATGAATACAAGGGATTAATTCCTATAAACTTTGATTAAAGATTCCTTCTTCCTCAGAATAATATATTATGTGTAAAGTTACCTCTATATAATTTTCCATTTATATCCTCAACTCAAAAATTTATTCATATCAAATCGTAGGGAAATTTTATAATTTCATGATCTGTGGCCATGTCGTGATTTAACTATTGTGAAATGAATCAATTCTTAATTCAATTGTTATCACTCACTAGAATCTCCCTAGATATGCATAAATCTTGGCCATGACACACCATATCCATGATTTCTTATCTCTTGGGTTTTATTCGATCTAATCATACCACATATACAACTTTTATCACATGAAAATTTTAAAATTATATATAAATGCTCTAAAATATTTAGCTTCTATTTTAAAAATAAATCCTTCAAAAATCATTAAAAATTACACTAGATTGGGTAGTATTGATCCCAAAAATCATTAAAGAATATATTGAAAACATATGCATATTTAACAAGTATCAAATCCTCCTACATGTCAACAATTTATTTTCCTTTAGAAAAAATGAATCACAATAAATATTTTAAAGGAAAACTGACCGTCAACCAAAGAAAAACATATCAAGCATGTTAATAAATAAAAATATCAATTGAAATTCATTAAACTTAAAAAATAAATTGTCTTAGGAATTTAAACATGGTTTATTATTAAATCTACACTCTAATTCTTATTTTATTCTATAATTACTTTTCATCTTTTCCTTATACATCCATTCTCATGTTATGATATAAATTTCCAAAAACTTTCTACTCCACACTCAATAAAAACGAAATTTAATATAATTTATTCTCAATCTCAAGTGTATAAATTCTATCAATAATATTACACAATATCTTAGTCACCACTCAGAAATAAAATCCAAAAAAATCATAAGGACTTACTATAAGTTTATAACGAATCTGAGGATATGTTTTGTTGTGTAATAATGTGAAAAATTCAACTCAATGGCTTAAAAAAGAGGCTATGTTATTTGAGTAAAAATCATGATATTAACTAAAAAGATTAATGGAAAATATTACCAACTTCAACTCTACTTAATATGTCATCATCTCCACTCCCTTCTCTTTTCCAATAATATTTCTAAAATATAAGCTTACAAATAAGAAATTAAATTCTTCTTTTTACCACAAAATATTTTCTATCATCTCTTATTTTTTTATGGAATGTGTGAGAGAACACTTATCACACCCCTAAAAGTCAAAACAACTAGTACCTTAATCCCCACCATTAATATTCTACCAACACTATTTGTAATAGTTAGAATAATAAGGGGAAATGAATGGCTAGTTAATGATCAATTCAAGGAAACATTTTTCCATATATTTTCATTATTTTTTTCTTAAAATTTAGAGGGTACAATACAACACTATGACAACAGTTTCTAATATTACTTATACAACAATCAAGGAAAAAACCATACTTTCTCATTTTGGGATAAAAATTCCTATAACTCCATAAACTTCCCCAACTCCCCCTTAATTATCAAATGAATAATTATGAATTTATACCAAATAAATAAGGTTAATAAGGACAATTAGTCTTGTAATGTGGATTCCTATAAGGAATTTCATGGTTTTTATGGGATTAAAAAAAGATCAGATGCATGGTAGGTCTCAAGATAAAATGGGTTAAATTTAAATCAATTTATAGTCTTAGTCATTTTATTTTTGTTCAAAATCATCCTGCTTTTATAATATTATATCTCAATTTCTAGATTTGATGCATGTATTGATTTCTAACAATAAAGAGAGTAAATGAAAGAATATACAAAAATAAATTAGAATACCTATGAATAATTGAATTTCAAGGAATTAGAAAATAACTCTAGAAATGTATACTAATTAATCATCTAATAAATAATAAATTTAAAAAAATTAAAATCAAAATAAATATTTAATTCAATAATCATTTCAAATTTCAATCTAAAAATGAAAAAAAACTGATTTTAAGTAAATTATACACAAAATTATGAACTTATTTCCATATTCTTTTTAAATTATAAATTCAAAAGAAGGTATAGAATGAAAATTATCTCATATAAAGATTATTTAAAGAAAAAATCAAAGTTTTTCTAAGATTTCCTCTTCTATACTTAATATTAAATAGTGTACTCACTGTTTGATGTTAAGGTGAGTATTAATTAATACTAAATCCAATATAGGAACCAAAGTAAAGGTGAAAAAAATAAGGGATAAATAAATAACTCCCCTAATGATAGAAATATTTCATTCACAAAATGGTGGTGGGGTTTCATGATTATATCATTTCATGTAGCTGAAAAGTTATAATTGTTCTTAAAAGGTAAAATATGTACTTAAAAACATGTTAATTCCAAATAATGTAAGTAATGAATCTCTTGAAGTAGTGTTGGGAAAAATTAATGTCCATGTATTTTGAAAATAATTTCAATAAAAATTGTTGTGAGGTACATAATAATAAATAACACATTATAGACACCACAAGGTAGAGTAAAATAAGTACAACTAAGAAAACATTTAGAGGGGGATGGGGGTCCTAAGAATCTGGTTATAAACCCCCAAATCTCTAATAGGATCCACCATTAGAGTATTAGTGTGAATTTATCATATAGTATCCACCACCTCAATAGTTCCTAGACCTATGGTTCTAGAATACAAGGTATCATCCAACTATTAATTGGGAATATACTGGCACAAGTAAACATTTGTGGCCTCTGAGGCTAGTAGTGGAATATATGTGGAGTGTGAGGTCAGTGGTATTCCTTTATTCCAAGATAGATATTAGATCAAGATAGATACAAGATCAATATATATTTAAATTATTTAGTGATGAAATTAACTAATGTTACATCCTATATAGTCTCAAAATCAATGATCTTTCCCTTCAAATAGGCCTCAATATCATATGCCAATAGCCCTTTAAATTAGTAAAAATGAATGGGATATCATAAAGTACCAGGCCCATAGGATGAGGTGGTGTATAATATGAATATTTAATATAATAAGATGGCCATTTATGATTTTAAAGAGTGGTGGGGTCTAGTATAGAATAAGTCTCCCAAGTTAGATACTTCACTAGAGGTGGATTGATGTATGAGAAAAAAGGTGTAATGGTGGGGATGAAAATGGAAGTCCCATAGAATAATAGAGAACTCATTGAGTCTTAATAATAAATTAGTGGGAAAATTTTAAATAGTTATTCCACTACTCATGCATAGTGGAGGGTGGACATGGCTAATCAGGTGTAACAACTTCCCTTATCTATTGCTATGTAGGGGGTGAACAAGAGCTTGAGGCAGTTTGAGAGTAGCCCTTAGTGGATTTATCCAAATCTGAATAATAAGCATATTATTCAACCCAATCAGACTTATTTACTTTCTTATTTAAGATATCAGTCTCTAAGATAAAATGTAAAACAATAAGTTGTATGCTTCTCAAGGAGGATAGGGGTATTGAGGTATAAAACACCTATGTTTTTGGACAATAATGTGATGAAATCCCCCCCATGAGTGCACCCCTGTATTTCTCTAATTTTCCTTAAAAGTATAGGGAAAACAAGTAGGATATATTCATGGCCAAAATTCATCAATAAATAGTCAAAATGATCATTACTCAAGCTAGATTATATCCACCCGGGAGTTTCCTTGGGATAACCAAGAATATGAAAGGGACTAATGAAAAACCCTCAAGAGAAAATTCCTTAACTAGGTGATCTTGGTTTTCTTAGGGTCATGTTTTCTTTTTTGGGTATGATGAAATAATTCCCTAAAGTTGTTGATACATGGAATTTTTAGGCTCTAGCAGGATCCCTTTTTTTACTGTAGGGTCTAAATAAACTGTGGGATAATTCTACTAATGAAAAAATATGAATTTTTCTAGATGATCTGGGTGTTAACTTGCTCCAATATAAGATCTAGGGTAGAAAATAATTCTATAATTAACTCACTATATTCCAATTCCCAGACCTATAGTATGTTTATAAGGTATAAAACCTTTATAGTATCCAACAACTCCTTTTCCATATTTATATGTTGAATATTATTCATGTCTAGTGTTTTGTTTGAGTAGATTACCTTCACCTGTAACTAAGAAAACCTCTCCTGGTGATTCTTCTTATTAAAATGTAATCATGGAAGGATTTTCTTATGTAGTGCATCCACCCCTTGGGAATAATGATAAGGAGAGATGATAAAATTGGAAGTGGAGTTTGAGGATGAATATTTTCTAGGGGAGGGTTAGGGAGAAGGTGTGGGTTCCATTTTCCTCTATCTTTTTTGATGTTTGGTAGGGACCTTCACTAGTCATTGGTATAGTGGTAGTTTATCCATGGACCATGTATTTATAGTCTTAACATGGTCCATGGGAAACTAGAGTGAATACTTGAGGGAAATAAAAGGTAGGAGAAAGAGATTTAAAGGTTTAAATGGGTAGTAAAGAACATAGGTTTCAGTTCAGGTAGGTTGAGTGAATGGTTGGGAATGTCCAAATTAGTGGGGTGTTTGGGAAGTGGAGAGTATATTAGAAACAAGATAAAGTGGTTTCTGAGTTATTACCTAGTTCTAAGAGTATGGTTATAAATTAATGGACATAGGAGTGGAATGATCCATAAGAGATTTATTCTAGGGGAAGTTGAGAGGCCATGAAACATTTTTAGGATTAACGCTGAAATATTTTTAAATTCAAATCAGTTAGAATGTGATTCTCCCATTATCTATAATTGATTTTTTTAAATATCCAATTTTTTGGTTTATTAGGAACCAAATAAAAATCAATAACAACTATAAAAATTGATATTCCACATCATTTTGTGATAAGTGAACATAAAAATCATAAAAAACTATAGTTCTAGGTTTTAGGAATAGCCACATTGTGGGAATTTTTATCCTGATGTAGAAATCAAATAATTTTACTTGGTAGTTTCATGGGGGGCACTCTAAAAGATTCATGGTGTGATTTATCCTACCATATTGTGACAAACTACTTCTCTTTCTGATTGATTTCTCACAGCTTAATTCATGGTGTGATTAAGACCTCATGAAAATTAATATTCGACATCTTCTAACTAATTTTACCCATCAAAAAGTGGTGAAAATCCATGTATCATGACTTGAATTTTCTTGGACCAATCATGACATGGGGAATATTTTTATTTCATGACATGTGTTGTTTGCTCATAATTATGCCTAGGCCTTGTTGGAGTTCCTTTGAGTCTCTAGTAGGTAACTAGGGGAGAGTAACACAAGTATCTATCCTTGTAAAATCCTTAACATAATCTATATGAGTATAAAAATATAAAAATAAAATATACCTAGGTTTACACCTAGTCAGTGCTTCATTTAACTTCAACAGCTCAACATACCTTTCATATCCTCAATTGAAATTTAAAGAGAGAACACATACCTCTTGGAAAGCCTCCATGAACATCTTTAACCACTGTCTATTGGCATTTAATGAGGGATTATACTTCAATTGTATCTCAACTACTCTATGTGAGTAAACCTTGACCACCATGAAAGTTCCTGACCACTATGGATTTTATTTCCCTGGAAAATATTTCAACCATGAGTTTAATAATAATACCATGTCTCTAAGTGAAAATATTATTTGGGAGATTAATTAGTTATCCCACTTATTTTTTTATTTTAAATCCTGTAATTATCATTTATATCCCTTCAGAGTTCTTCTAACTCATCCAAATACAATAGTATCCTCTCCTTCGGTTGTTGTGTATCTTTTTTCATCTTTCTTACTGCCCTATATGATCAATTCTCAAGCACCACTGGTAAATGGGATAGATTCCCATAGATGATTATGAATGGGGTCATACCTATAATTTTTTTAAAAGTTTCTATATATACCCACAATGTATTGTTTAGATTTTTTCTCTAATATTTTTAGCTTTATATCACTGTCTTCAGCAGAGTTTTTTATTTATCAGTTAGATAGATCCACTTTTCCACTGGTTTATGGATTATAAAGGGTACTTATTTTGTAGTTAACTCTATATTTTCCTAGAAATCCCCTCAACACATGTTTATTTAAATTTATTCCCTAATAATTAATTAGTAACTAAAGAATTTAAAACTGAGTAAATATATTCTTTTTTAAAAAATTGATTACTACATTAGTTTTGTTGCGAGAAGTATCTTCATCTACCACCCATTATAAAATAGAATCCACACATACTACAATGTATGTATTGTTGAAGTAATTTTGGAAGGGTCCCAAAAATTAAATTCCCCACATATTTAATACCTAAAACTCTTGAATAGAGTTTTATAAAACTTCATTTATTCTTCCATGTTTCCCTATTCGCTGGCATAGATAATAGCTTTTCACAATTTCTTTGGAATCTTGGTTAAGAGTGGCCCAAAAAGAGTAAACTTTATTGGATAATGTAAATTGTTTTATTAGGACCATGTTTCCCACTAGTGAATGAGTAATTATATAATCTCAAAAAACTATGAATCTATGATTTGGGTACACATTGATAGATTAGACTTTCTTTATACTACTGGAACAAAAGAGGATCATCCCATAAATAATATGTTGTGCTATCTAGAAGTATATTTATCTTCGATAAAAAAAGTTTGGATAAAGTTTTCTATTGGAAAAGTAATTTACTTTATCAACAAACCAAAAATGAGCTTGTAGATCAGTATATAATTGATTTTCATCTTAGAACTCTTTAGTGATTCCCGTATCTTATTTTTCTTTCATATTCAGTAGTTGTATCCTCCACAAGTGATCTTCCATTAATTTATTGAAATCCATTTTGTGCTTGATCCTAATTATAAACTATTGTAATAAAAATATACATCTAATCATCCTTGTATTTTCATCCTTCTTGTTCATTAATTATCATAAAGCAGCATGATTGATGTAGAAAATCACCTTAGAGAGGATGAGATAGGATATGAACTTATTAAAAGAAAATAACACTATAAGACGTTTCTTCTCACAAGTGGTGTAGTTGATCTGGGTATCATTAGGTGTGTGAATTTTATAGTATATGGGTAAAAATATGTGATCAACCCATTTCTCTAGAGCATCTCCCATAGTGAAATTTTTCACATCACACATTAACTCAAAATAATTTTCCCATTTTAGAGAGTTCATAATATGGATGTCCACTAGATTCCTTTTGAAAACAATAAAGGATATTTCAAATTATTTTTCAAAGTAAAATATAATATAATTCACCAAAATATTAGTGAATTTATGATCTAAATTTGAGAAATATTTGATGAAGCAGTGATAAAATCCCATATGTCTAAGAAATATTCTAATCCCTTTGATTTTGGTAGGATTGGGAAACTCTGGGATTACTCTGATCTTCATGGGATCAAATTAAATTCCCTATTTTGATATTTTTTACCTAAAAAATAACTTTTTGCACCATTAATTTTAACTTATCCTAATCAATAATGAAGAAATTATCTTCATGACTCTCTAGAACCAAGTCTAAATGTCATACCTCAAAGTATCTCCAATAAACTGAAAATTCATCTATGAATATTTCTATAAAATATTCCACCACATCATGAAATGTATGTGTCATGCCCCTTTTAAATTTCATCAGCGCATTACACATTCTAAATGACATGTGATGATAAATGAAATTAACATATGGGTAGGTAAAATTAGTCTTTGACAGAACAGTCGGGTCCAATAATATTTGGTTATAACCTGAGTATCCATCTAAAAATAAGTACTTTGAATTACCATAAAAACTTTCCAATATATAATCCATGAATGATAAAAAATATTTATCCTTTATTTTATCTTTATTTAACTACTTATTGTCTATAAAAACTCTTTGTCCTACAACTGTCCTCATTGGGATGAGCTCATTCTCTTCATTTTTTACCACGATGTGGCCTCCCTTCTTCAGCACAACTTAAAAGGGACTAACCCATTCACTGTATGATATATAGAAAATAATATATAAATCTAAAAGGTTAAGAACATAATTCTTGACCACCTACTTCATTGGTTGTGTGAACCTTATTTTCATCTGAAAACTCAGTTTATCCCCTTCTTCCAATAACAATTTTTGTGTGAAAACTGCTGGACTAATTCCTTTGATATTCATAATCCCCCAAGCGATTTTCTATCTTATCTTCAACACAAAAATTTTTTCCTCCCATTCCTTGGTCAAATGAGAGTTAATGATAAATTTTATAGTGTAATTTTATCTCAAAAATGTGTACCTCAATATAATGGGAATCAAATTCAACTCAAGTGTTGGCGGTATGATGATTTAAGGAATGAATCCCAAATAGAAATCCCTCAATAGAGGTTCTAACCACTTTAAGATTTAAATATTGGTTTTTTATTCAATAATTCCATTATATTTATATTTCAAAATCTCATAAATGAGGTATATCATGGTCTTATACTCTTCTTGATATATAATCATGATGGATGGCTTCTCTTCAGCAGCAAAAATTGCATGACAGTCTTTTTCTTTATCTCCATTCTTCAACACTTTTTCTGAATCAAAGATAACTTGTTCCTCTCCAACTTTAAAAATTAGACTTCCTTGATTCACATATATCAAAACCTTTGTAGTTGTGAGGAATGGTCTTCTTATAATGTTGGTTTTAGTTCATTAAACCCCAATTTCTAGAATACACTTAATGGAATGCGATTGAAGTTAGTTCCCAAATCAGACAACACCTTCTCAAAGGTGCAAAAACCAAGGGTAAAAGGGATGAAAATGATATTTGGATCTCTCATATTTGGTGGTATCTTCCTTTGAATGATAGATTTTTTTACTAAGATAAATGACTCTTAAATCTTACAAATTCTTCTTATTTGATAAAAAATCCTTCAAAAACAATATCATACACCGATATCTAATAAATGTAACCAATAAAAAGGATATTAATATGTATATATTTAAAAATGTGTAAAAACTTATATTAATATTTAACTCTCCTTTTCCACATCCTCTTTAGATATGATAGAGGTGATCTATATAGTTCTATATTATTTTACTCATATTAATTCACTACTTGTTGAACTTTATGTTTGATTTTTCCCATCATATCATCTTTATTGTCATCCATAATCTTCTATACTTGGGTTTGAACTACCTTATCAACACTATCATTTAATTTATGCATTTGTTACACATATTTCTCATATTATTATTTTTTTCCTACCCATTATCTCTCTCCCACTGTATATAATCACAAGCTTTGCCTCTAACCTAGGGTTTGAATTTATGTTACCCAGGAATGTACTTGATAAATTCTTTAATTTTTTGAGTGATATTCTCTAATTTATGCTCAAGGATTTTGGAGAGTGGATCATTGATTCATCATGAAATTTTCCTATGAATACATCTATTAATATATATTTCTAAATAAAATACTGAATCATATCCCTGAGAGATGACTTTGGGGGTTGGGAAGGTTGTTGTAGTCTAGTATGTAATTATATATATAACTAAAATTATTGAGGTTATGGGTGTGGTAATGGTTGTAAAGAAATTTAATCCTTTTATAGGGTGTGTATCTAGGAGCTCATTGGTTTCAGTTGAAGTTTTTACCTCCTGGTGAATGATTCCACCCAAGATTTAGTTATTTTTTTGGCTATACTAGTCTTAATAAATTATAATAATTATGGTATAATTGAATACCTTAGTTTTTTTTTCATATAGAGTTCTAATCCAAGGTTTGGTTATCCTATAATCTAGTTCATAATTCCTGATACACAGGAGGTCCTTCATACATATCTAAATATTTCACTTTGATTGATGGTATAGGCAATGAAGGCTACTATGACAAAGTAGATGCTACTGAGAATCATAATTTATCCAATTTCTTTGTTATAACTTCCACCTAGATGGATAATCTGGTTGTGTCATCTTCTTGATGCACACCTCTTCTTGGTTAACCTCTATCACTCTTCTATAGACTAGTTGTGTGGGATATCTCACCATAAAATTCTTAGCTAACCTCTAGAGTCTTCATCATAAAGCAACCATCAACATAAGAATCAACCAAGACTCGAGATATAGGCTGTAATCCATAGTAAAATGTTTACATACATAACTAAACATGTAGTAATTAATTTGATAGTTTCCGTAATAAATCCTGAAATATTCCCCATGATTTGAAATCTAACTCTCTATCTAGTATATCAAAGTTCTGTATGTCACCCTTAGCTTGCATATCCTCACTGGTGGCAAATACTTATCCATGAAGCACTTGGACAGATCATCTCAAGTGGTGATAGAACCTTCTAGTTGACTCTTCAAAAAATATTTGGCTTGATATTAGAATGAGAATGAGAATACTATTAGGATAATGGAATATAAAGAGTCACTATTTCATCTAAAGGTGTCACAGATCTCCAGGAAGTTTGATAGATGGCGTTGTGGGTCTTAAATTTGTAATCACTGAACTGAACCATATTTTGGATCATATGTATAAGAATGGTCTTGGTCTATAAATTTTTATCTTATATGGGAGGCCATACAATTCTTGGGGAAGCTCCATATATTGATGGTAAATCATAGTCCATGATGTTTTATACCCTAGGAATTGGTTGTTCTCTATTTAGTGGATCTACATGGATAAACTATCTATTATATCCATAAGGTGCAATATTCTTCGGACATTATTCCATAATGAGACATATATATATAAATAGTAACCACTCAATCTCCAAATAATATTAGAGTTTCTCTCAAGCTTATACACCATGTGATCAAGTCATTGATGTTATTCTCATGCGTTCATCACCCTGCACTAACACTACTACAAAATAGGCCTTTAACAATGCTAAAAATGGAATTTATCAGTGCTTGGGAAGTGATAACTACCAGAGAGAGATTAAAAGTCCTAGTCTTTTATTAGTGCTAAAAACATGATGATAAAGGGAAAATTTTATCAGCACTTTTATTTAGAACTGATAAATGAGACCTTTATTAGCACTTATAGGGGCGCTGATAAAGGGTACCTTTATCAGTGTTTGTAAAATCACTGATAAAAGACGCATTTATCAGTTCTTTTAAAAGAGCTGATAAAAGAAGAATTTATTAGCACTTTCAAAAGCACTGATAAAGGTCCATAATTCAGTGTGTTATAATATCACACTACAACATCAGTGATATGTATTGTAACAACACACCACAACACCAAAAAAACAACCAGAAATCACCAAAATAAAGTACCAATATAGAATTTAAATGAAATGAAATTTACAACACAAATACAAAAAAAACAATATATTATAGTCATTTAAAAAATTGTTTTATACAATTACATAAGTACAAATTATTACATGAATTTAAAAACAAAAATGTTTTTTTTATTTTTATTCTGACCCTAAATCATGATATTTACAAACAAAACACCCCTTCTCAATAAAAATAATGCACCTATATAAAAAAATTCTTATTTTAGTAATAATATAAATAAATAAATTAACAGAAAGTGCTAATTTTAAACTAAACTTTGAGTCATACTAGGAACACTGTGTATCATATTGAGTTTCGGTTTATTCTTGCATGTTACACCATTTCTTGTTCATATTCAAGAATTATATCTGTCAAAATTAATAAAACAAGTATAATATAAATGACCATGGGTGCAGCCTAGTGGTTCTATCCTATAGTGGTGTTTGGGAGGTCTTAGTTTCAAGTCTCCCTATGCACATTTAGGTAGGTTTTAATTTTTTATTACCCCTCCCTTGAATGATATAATATCAATAAGTATAATATAGAAATAATAAAAAAAATTAATTAACTAATTGCAGATGTAATGATGAGAAAACAATCTAGTCTCATTTGCTCAGTTTTGGTGATGTGATGCACATTTTAAACTAAAATGACACTTATATATTAAAAAGATAAACTTTGAGTCATATCTGTCACACCATGATTTATATTTATGTGAATATAACTCCTAAACAGCCCAAATAACATATGGATCATTTTATTAAAGTATAAAAACAATCCTAATACATTTTCTCAGTTTTGAGTACGTCACTTGTCTTTTTTACTAAAATGTATTTTTAAACTAGAAACATACACTTTGACTCATATAGATCATATCATATATCATTTTGATGTGATAAAAATTACTGAACATCAAAAATTACTTATGAATCATTTTCCTAAATTATCAATAAAATCTGAGTGCATTTTTTTGGTTTTTAGTGGGTGACACTTTATGAACTAAAATGTCAATTTTAAACTGATAATGAACACTTTGGGTAATACCAAGCACATCATGTATCATATTAAGGTGAAAAAAATTACTACATGTCCAAAATTACTTATGTATTGTTTTCCTAAAGTTTAAAAACAATCAGAATGCTTTTTCTCATTTTTTTATAAGTTAATTATCCTTTTTACTAAAATTGATGTCAATTTTAAATAAAAATATGCACTTAGAGTCATACTGGTCACACCATACATCGTATTGAGTTGAATATAATTAATATATGTCCAAAATAACTTATGTATCATTTTACTAAAGTATAAAAACAATCCAAATTCATTTTCTTAGATTTTAGTAATTCACTTATCTTTTTTAATAAAATGTCATTTTAAACTAGAAATACTAACTTTGACTCATACTGATCACATCATGTATTGGTTTTATGTGTGACTAATTCCTACATGGAAAAAATGAATTATTAATAGTTTTACAAAATTATCTATAATATATGAGTGTGTTTGATTAGATTTCAATGAGTGAAACTTTTTGAACTAAAATGTCAATTTTAAAGTGATAATAGATACTTTGAGTCAAAATGGGCACATAGTGTATCAAATTAAGGTGAATATGATTCTTACACTTCAAAAATGACTTATGGATCACTTTAAAAACGTATTAAAATAATCCGAATGCATTTTATTTGTTTTTAGTTTCTCAGTTGTCCTTTTTAGTAAAATTGACGTCAATTTTAAATAAAAAGACGCACTT
The DNA here is from genome assembly GCA_963277665.1 of Viscum album. Classification (NCBI taxonomy): domain Eukaryota; kingdom Viridiplantae; phylum Streptophyta; class Magnoliopsida; order Santalales; family Viscaceae; genus Viscum; species Viscum album. The sequence goes on from OY728157.1 coordinate 984,321,911, forward strand.
AGAGTCATACCGGTCACACTGTGTGTCGGATTGATGTGAAAATGATTCATAAAAATAACAAATAAATTATGGATCATTTTAGTAAATTATCAAAATAATACTAATCTGTTTTCTTATTTTTGGGTAGGTCAGTTTTCCTTTTTACTAAAATTGATGTCAATTTTAAAAAAAGACGCGCTTAGAGTCATACCAATCATATCATGCATCAGATTAAGGTAAGTTTGAATCCTCAACATCCCAAATAACTTATGGATCATTTTTATAAATTAAAAAAATAATATTAATGTGTTTTCTTAGTTTTGAGTACATCACTTGTCTTTTTTTACTAAAATGTCATTTTAAATTGGAAACATGAACTTTGACTCATATCGATCACAGCATGTATTATTTTGATGTGAGACTGATTCCAAAAATTCAAAAATTATTTATAAATAAATTTCCTAAATTATAAAGAAAATTAAAGAGTGTTTGATCATTTTCAATGCGTGAAACTTTTTGAACTAAAATGCTAATTTAAAAGTGATAACATACACTTTGAGTCATACCAGACACATCGTGTATCAGATTGAGGTTCAACTGATTCCTCCACATAAAAAATGACTTATAGATAATTTTATTAAAGTATAAAAACATTTTTAATATGTTGGATCAATTTTCAGAATGAAATATCTCTTTTTTACTAAAATTAATGTCAATTTTAAATAGAAAGAAGCACTTGGAGTTATACCGGTCACACCATGTATCATATTTAGGTACAGATGATTCATACATGTCCCAAAGTCTCAAAAATAAATCCTAACTACCAATGTTAACATGATATCCGTTGACTTTATTTGTCAAAAGTCTAACACTGCATATTGAATAGATGTTCTTAGCTGAAAAACCTTTCTCATTATTGAAATATAGAAGAGTATATGAAGCTCATGTGTCTATTATATCATGATAAATCACCATAATTGGAACATGAGATTCCTCTACTCTTCTTGATTTCAATGAGAAAGTTTTTTTTAGCTAAGAACATTGACTCAATATGGAGTGTTGGTAGTTCGACAAATAAAGACAATGGAAATCATGGTAACATTGGAAGAAAAGAAAATTTTATATCTTTTGTTTCATGTTGTAGATAGTTGAAATCAAAATATGACATCCCAAAATATATTTGAAAAAAATAAATAAGTATTAGATAAAAATTATAAGGAAATTAACTAACAAATAGTAGATAAAATGATAAAGAAATTAATTAAATAAGTAGTAGGAATTCACCTTTTCATGGTATTTGTATGCATTCTTGATGCATTTACTTTTTTTCATTATGTAAATTGTAGGCTCGAATTCTAATATCTCATGAGCATGAAAAACTTCAAACAAACGACCCTAACTCAAACAAAATAATTCACCTGTATAAGAAAAAAATTATTATATGAGTAATACTAAAAATAAATAAATAAAACATAAATATGAAACAAAAAATTATTTTTAGGGACAATTATTTTACTGTGAAAACATCAATATTTCCTATGTGATTGAGAAGTGGAGGGAACTTGAAGGAAAGTGATAAATTCCAACACTCTTGGGGTGAAAAGTTTTTTAGGGATAAGAAGTTTGTGGAAGTTTTGCTGAAGAAAGGAAAGAAAGATAGACATAACACCCCAAAATGAACAAAAGAATCCACCTATATAAAAAAACAATTCTTATGTTAATAATACTGAAAATAAATAAGTAAAAAATAAATATTAAACAATACACTAATTCTATGGAAAATGATTTTACTATTAAAACATCAATATTACCTCTGTGATTGAGCAGTAGATGGAACTTTAATGAATGCGATAAATTCCAATAGTATAGGGGTGAAAATTATTTTAGGGAGAAGAATTCAGTGTATGTTTAGGTGAAAATAGGCATGAAAGATGGATAGACCAACCCAAATAAAAAATAATAATCTACCTATATAAGAAAAAAATTATTATTTGAGTAATACTATAAATAAATAAATTAAGTATATATATGAAATAATAAAATTAATTCTATGTAAAATGGTTTTACTATAAAAACATCGAGATTACCTCTGTGATTGAGTAGAGGTGTAATCATTGCTCTTCCTACAAAGGCAGTGGAGGGAACTTGAAGGAAAGTGATAAATGAAACACTATAGGGGTGAAAAGGTTTTGAGGGAGAGGAATTATGTGGAAGTTTTGGTGTAGAAAGGAATGAAATATGGATAGAAATATTCTAAAATAAAATAACTCTATAAGGAATAATGAAAATTAAATAAACATTTCATTATATAATTTTTTAGTAAAATAGATAAGTATATCATAACATAATATTTAAATCTTTCCAAATGGTTTCCTTCATTATAGTTTGTTCTTATGAGGGATTGGTAACTTCATCATCTGTAAGAGACATTGTCTACATGAGTAGTCAAACATTTAATTTAGATTATGCTAATGTAGTAGAGAACATATAATTTTATGAGGGAAAAAATAGTATATTACAAAAACTACCTTCTCATTGAACTCTATTTTTTTAAGGTTTTAGGGATTTTGTTCCTCTATCGAGAATAAAAATCCCCTCTTTGTGGTCCCCTCTGACATATAATACATTGTCTACATTGGGACCATCATAAACTGATAGTGATCTCCCAATAAAAGGGTCATCATTGATTGAATTTTCATATGACCCAACATTTGTTTTAGTCACAAGTAGGACAATCAATCAATTCTTGTTTCTTGGATCTGAGACATAAAATACTTTCCCTTCTTGTGATTCCATTAAGAATGACTCATATTTTTCCCCTTCCACACTAAAATTCACTATAATGAATCCCATTTCATAAAATTTCACTATACTTATATTGTCAACCCATTTTCAACAAAAAATAAGCACTTGAAATGTGGTATAACAAAAATTGCATATCTATTTCATAATGCCAAACTATGACACATTTCCATAAATTTGATTTCTATCCTTAGAACCAGATATGTTCATTGATTCTTCCATAAGCATAACAACATTTTTTTCATCTTACTACAATCATTGTGTTCTTTTATATAGAATGTATTACCATTTATTAGAGAACCAATGTAACACATAACATTCACATTCGGTCCCTTGTCTAGCCATTGAAGTCATTCAGCAATTGAATTTGGATTTTCAAATAACTCCTTATAAATTTGATCTCAGAACCATCCTATAAACTATTGATTATGTGTATTTGATATCCATGCTTCAAACCTTGATGGATTAAAATATATAATAATTTCTTTATGGGCTTCAATGTATGTGTCAACATATTCACTATTATACAAAATGTAAAGGTGTTTTTGATCCCGCTATGTTAAGGTAATTGTAACAACATATCTTCCAAAAATACCTTTCCCATAATGTGTCCAATATGATGAGACATTGGGAGACCAATGCTGTCAACATATGATAGGTAATCGTTGTAGAATTCAATAGGTTCTTTAATAATATATCATTATACAATAAAAAATTCTATCTAAATTCAATTATTAACATACCCTTTTAAAATATTAATATACCATTCAATGGGGTACATCCATCTATAATGGACTAGACCACATAGTTGAACCTCTCTAACCAGGTGAACCATCAATTGGACCATTATATCAAATAATGATGGTTGGAATAACATATCTAATTCACATAATAGGACTTATACTTCATTATTCATGATTTAAAACTTCATCACATCTATAACTTTACTGCATATGGCTTTATAAAAGAATTAGAGTCTGGTTAATGTAGGTTGTACATTTTGTGGAAAAATGTAACAAAAAGTATTATGCATCGAATATTTCATCAAAAAATAACAGTAGTGTGATTTTATTCCTTGTAACTTCAAATTATAAATTTACACGACATTCTTGATATTTGATAAATACACCTACTTTTACAATATTAAGTAAAAATCAAAATTTCATTTTTTTTCTTGTCTGGATAGAGTATAAGGTGCTGGAGGAAGAAAATTGCACCCTTTACCCTTTACCGGTGCCAACTCTTCCCTTATCCCCATGTCAATCATGTCAAACATATCCTTGATTCCATATTTTGTTTTTTCCAAGAACATTTAGTAATGTTCCAATAACACTATCAAATGCATTTTTTTTTCTATATGCATGAAATCAATAAAATGTATCACATACAAAAAATTACAATATGGTAATTCAAAGAAAATTGAACACTTCTTCCAACATGATTTTGTAAGGTTTTTCAAAAATGATTTACCAAAAAAGTGTCAATATATTTTACTTTATCGAACAATTTATCACCCATTATTAGAGATATTATTTTACCTTGTTCGATATTCCCATCAAATTTTTTCATCCAAGATTGGTATTTATGTCATCTAGGTAAAAAAATTCGATGTCCTAAAAACACATTCTTCGAGGAATGTTTCAATTGAACTGAGTGTGTGATTTTTCACAAATGGGACACTCCAATATTCCTTTAATGTTATAACCTGTTATATTTTCATAAGTGGGGAATTAATTAATAATCCCTTTCAACATGACCCTTAAAGTAAATTATTCACTTCAATGAGAATTATACATTGTAACCCTTATATCCCACATCAATTTCAAATCTTTGATAAATGGGTCCAAATAGACATCATTATCATTACTGGGATTCTTTGGTCTAGATATAAGTAGAGACAATATAATGTATTTGTGATTCATTCATAACCATGGTGGAAGGTTATAATTTACCAATATGATGGGACATGTACTATAAGTACTACTCTGCACACCAAAAGGATTTATTCCATCTGTAGATAACGCAAGATGAAAGTTTCTTGGATCATTTCCAAATTTAGGAAACTTGTAATCAATTTTCTTCCAATGAGGAGAATCTGTTGAATGATGTAGGTTCCCATCTTTAATTATTTTATCTGTATACCAATTGAATTGTATTGTAGTTTCTTTACATCTATATAGTCTTCAAATCTATGGAATTATAGGAAAGTAGCATACAAATTTTGAAGCACTTGATTAATTTTTCTTGTATTGGTCCATGCCACACTTAGGGCATTTTATGAGTAATCCATGGTCCTTGTGAAATAATATTAAATCATTTGAAAAAACATGTATTTTTTAGAGATCATTCCCATTGAACGTATCATTCTTTTAGCATTATATTTTTGACATGGTAGTTCATTTTCTCATGGTATCATATCATTCAGGAGACCAAGTAGTTTTGTAAAGTTAGTGTCACTCCATCCACTGCTAGATTTCAAATTATATAAATTAAATACAACTGATAATGTTGTGTATTCAGTAAAACTAGTATACAATGGTCTCTTAGAAAAACTATTTAACTTATCAAATAACTTTAGGTAATCACAAAGGTCATATTTAATTTCCATTTTCATTTCTTCCATGCGATCTCCATAATCATTTACACTGGTATTCATATCAAATGATCCATAAACCCCAGTATCATCCCAATCAGTGTGCAAGTTCAAATTTTCCCCATTTTTAGTCCAACATTTATAACTTTGATCTATTATATGACAAATCAAATGTTCTTACAACTCTTTCAGACTAATTTTTCTTGAATAACAATAATTTGAACACAAATAAAGGATTTGAGATGAGTCGTATGCATGCTCTATTGAAAACTTGATGAAACATTTAACTCCAACTTCATTATTAGAGTATTAAAAGAAATATAAAATATATGGGAGATGATTTTCAAGCAAGAAATTGAAATAATAACTATTTGGGAGATAAAGTTGATGAAGATGATAGTTGTACTCCATTATATTCTCTAAAAGGTGTAATGTCTACCATTTGTAAGAATTACATCATTGTAATTGGTTATTAACTCATTTCCAATTGAAGGTGATATTTGGGGTGAATAAATGTTCATGTTTGTGATTAAAGGGGTCTTGATGGCTAAAAATAAGAATTATTTTCTCACGGGTTGAAAAAAAGAATTATTTTCAAGTAGACGAATAGTAGGATTTAAAGGGAAAATTTTGTTTTCATGGCCATTATGGGTTCTATGGTGATTTTGTTTACATAGTATAAAATTTTAATCATAATAAAAAAATAGTAGTAATTATGGAAGATAAAAAGGTTCTAAGTTAAATGGGATATGACCCACTCTTACAAAAATAGTTTCAAAGTGAGACAAATCTTCATAAGTAAAATTGGATGAATAAATTCAGCCATTGAATTAAATCTATTGAAATATATTTTTATAATATATTTTTGAAATATATTTGTATAATATACTTGTGTAATATATATTTTTATAATATATATTTGTGAATTTTATAATATATATATATATATATATTTGTATTTTTATTTGTGAAATATATATATATATATATATATTTGTATAATATATATTTTTATTTTATATATTTTTGTAATATAATATATATTTGTGTTTGTATAATATATATATATTTGTATAATATATAAATATATAATATATAATATATATTTATTTACATATAAATATATAACAAATTTGTATTTTTTAATTGTATACATATAAATTTTTGTATTATATTTGTATAACATATTTGTATAACATATATTTTTATAATATAATTGTGCAATAAATTTATGTAGTATAATTTCATAATATATTGGTATAATTTATTTGTATAATATAATATAAATCTGTATTTGTGTAATATATATTTTCATAATGTCTTTGTATAATATATATATATATATGTTATATTTAAAATATACATGTGTGTGGGTCTGTGTGTGTATATAAATATGATTATATTATAATTTTAACATTATATATATATATATATCATTATATTGATATGTGTCAGGTGAGGTAGGCATGTACCTTACTTTCATTCCATAGACCCTATGGTTGAGTTCTAGCAGGAGCGAGCACTTGAGGGGGGATGCGGTCATGTATAGGAGGGGATGGTGTAGATGATATTTCTTCTATTTTAAAATTATGAAATTTTTTAAGGGTTTGATGATCTCATAAATCAAGAGTTAGTGGATTTAGGGTGGGTGGTTTGCACAAAATCAATAAGCGGTGAGGGTGGGTAGTAAAAAAAATGATAGCCCTATCTTCTTTCAACCAGACGTCCCCAATAAACATTGTTGACCACATAGATATGATGATAGTAAATAAATAATGATGATAAAATAAAAATTCCAATAGATATCTCTAAACAATCAATCAAAGAGTGAGGAGGAGGAGGAGAAAATAAGATATCTTGTATTGAAGCATTGAATCATCTGAGAGAAATTAGTGATATCTAAAACATGGAAAACATTTAAGCCTTGGATTCGTTTGACCCTTGAATCGTTCGAGCCATGGATTTGAGTCTTGAAATTATTTTTTCTACGATTCGAGCTTCGATTCACCGAGGAGGAGTGTCAGAAGAGGGTGGATTCCACAGAAACCTTCAGATATTGCGATGAGTTTGTGACTGGTTAGGGTTACTTAAATAGACCGAGACACTTTTATCAGGGCTAAAAAAGTGCTAATTAAATCCATCTTTATTAGTGATAATGTTTTAATACTGATAAATATGTAATTTATCTGCATTATTTTAGTGTTGATAAAGCTCAATCTTTATTAGTGCTAAAAAAGTGATGATAAATATTTCTTTTATTAGCACTTATTACTTAAGAGTTGATAAAGGATTTATAATTATAATTATAAATAAATTTTTTTGTAAATATATTTATATAATTATATATATATAATAAATAAATATAAATATAAATATTGTAAATATATTCTTTTTTAAATATATTTATTATAATTTTATAATTATTTAAATATATAACTATTTATTTATAATTATTTAAATACTTATTAAAAAAATAATATTTATATCATTATATATATTTATATAATTATAATATATATATATATATTTATATATTTAATATATATATATATATATATATATATTTAATATATATATATATAAATATAAATATAGTAAATATATTTATTATTTAAATAAATTTATTATAATTTTATAATTATATATATATATATATTTATTTATAATAACATAAATAATTTTTTAAAAAATAATATTTATTTATTTATAATTATAAATATATAAATGTATAAAAATAGTAAATATACATTTATAAATATATTTAATTATAAATATTTTTTTACAAATGTAAAGACTTGGAATTTATGTATAATTGATTTTAACTATATGGGATTATTACGTGACTGCGAAAATTGACATCACGTGATTCTGAGGCCCAGAGTGCATGAAATGATCCATTGAAAAAAAATGTTATGATTTAAATAGAGAAAATGAGTAGTTTCTAGAAAAAGTGGAATAACTCTTAAACAGTTGCCTAAATCAGAAATCCAAGGGCACCGTTGCATTCAGGATGGTGATTTTACCCTAGACACAACTTAAGTTTAGTCGGCGCAGACCTCCATTGAGAAAACCCAAAAATGGAATAACCATAAATAAAATAATTAAATAAAATTATTTTATTTTTCAAATGCTTATAACTCACGAACGTTGAATCAGATTAAAAATCCAAGACTACCTATGAACTCATGAGGGTATGATTTTCTTAGGTAGATCCTAACATTGGCCAGTACGGGCCAACAATGGAAGTTTGATTTTGGCCGTAAATAAAATAATTAAGTAACAATTACTTTATTATTAAATTCATTAACTCATAAATGGTAACTCGGATTGGAAATATGAGAGAACCATTGAGCTTGTTAGGGCGTTTTTCCCTTAGGCGAAGCCTAACCTCGAATGGCGCAGGTCGATGGTGACTGTTAATAATTTTTTTGAACTTTTTTTAAGGCATGTTCAGTAAATGTGTGGGCAGCGATTTCTTTCTATTTAACCAGTGCTCAGATTAAAAATCTATGGGAACCGTTGAATCCATAGCACCTGGATTTGCTTAAGGGAAGCTTAACTTTGACCGGCAAGGGTCAGATGAAAAAGTTAATTTCTTGGACTTTACAAAAAAATAATAAAATAACTAAAGATTATTTTATTTTTATTTTTGCAACAAATGGACAAACGGTGGTGGGACCGAACTGCAACTTGAAACCATTTAATGGATTGAATCTTAAGTTGTGTAATTGCATCGTTGGGAGAAATAATGGGTTGTGTAACTGCACTGTTGACAGAGTTAAGAGGTTCATTAATTAAACTCATTAATAAACCTAATTAATTGTGAAATGTGTTAATCTCCACCATCCTCTCTATTTAATCTGAGCTCAGGATTGGGTTTTGGGAGAGCTATGAGCGGAAGCTCTAACTAAGCACCAACAACTTTCTGCTTCGACTAAGAACGTGATCGAGTGATATTCGTTTGGGGAAACGACGGGCGACAATGAGCACCAACGAACACCTTCGGACGTGGGCACTCCTTCCTCTTCTTCAACTCCTTCCATCAAACTCGAGGTAGGGAGTTATATGCTTGATTTATTCCCTTTACCCCATTCTTGAATATTATGAAGAACATGGAACGACCGTCCAACGGGTTGATCCATGTTTCGTTCTTTAATGCAGGAGGATATTGTGGGGTATTATTTATGGGAGATTTTATATTTTAAATATACTTACCATGTTATTATGCAAACGCGAAGTGCGCAGGTCAAACGAACAAGGCCCGTACCCTTCGCCGAAATCGGTTGTGGTGGAATTCTTTGTGGACAACTGGAATATTTGGCAGAAAAGTGGAACCAAGGGGCACGCATCATAGACACTGTCCCAGGAGGGCCGTAAAAAGAAATGAGAATAAAAGAAGGCCACCGTAACATCACCAGTGGCCCGTAGAGGCTTCTCCAGCATGGTGGTACTGACGACCGTGGAAGGCAGTGACCAACAACCGCCAGCTGCGATAGACAAGGGGGCGTTCGGCCTTCACCGACTGCATTGAAGTGGAGCGGTGCATTGCGGCGGTGCACCGTAGAGGAATTCCACGACATCGAGCCACAATAAAGGGCATAACCACGGTCCGCGGGCCCGATGCATTACCATTCTAGTGGGAATGTCTGGGAGAGGTGGCGCCAACTGATGCCATTGCCTTGAAGGACCGAACGACTTCGGCCGTTCAGGAGGGGAGCAGACCCACCATACTCGGCCAATAGGCTGAGTGATTCTGCGGCCTGATGGGCCTAACCCACAACCAGTGTGCTGAGCTCAAGGCCTAGTGGGCCGAACCAGGCTGAGCCCAGTGGGCTTGGATGGGTCGGTCTGGACCCGTACCTCTTTTTATCCCAGTTACGCTTAAATGGGCATACCTCCTAAACCGGACGTCCGTTTGACGAAGCCTCTGCGGAGCCGGAACCCTTAGGATGAGGTGGTCCCTTTTTATATACTCCATGATAGATTTGTGGAAAGTTGGAATTTGGCAGGTTTGGATCGTACCCGAATCCAATCGGGCCCTCGACACTAAAATGCATGTAACTCACAGACCGGGCATCTGATTGACGCGCCGTCTGTCGCATTGGAACCCTTAAGACATGGGAATTCTTTGGGTTACTCATTTGTGGAACTTAGTGGTAGGTGAGGAACGACCAATATCTTGAAGAGAAGTTTCTATAGAAGTCAAGCGCACTGAGTTTGGGGAATCATGTGGATAACTGTCAATTGAAGAGCGACCCTGTGTGGATCAACTTCATAGAGACCCTATCTGGATCAACATAATATCAAACTTTTTTGGATCAACATCATAGTGACCCTATGTGGATTAGCATCACAGCTACCCTATGTAGATCAACATCATAGCGAACCTGTGTGGATCAGAGTCATAGAGACCATGTGTGGATCAGCATCATAGCGACCCTATGTGAATTATCATCATAGTGACCCTATGTGGATCAACATCATAGAGACCCTATGTGGATCAACATCCTAGAAACCCTGTGTGGATCTGCAGTATGCAACCCAATAAGGACCAGCCTTAGAGCGGCCCATTGTGGATCAGTGACATACGACCTTGTGTGGATCGACGATGGAACAACTTCTTCATAGTTCAGTTGTGGAACTTCTAAGGGATTAAAATGATATAGATTCAGACTAATCATCTTTATTAATAATATTTGAGTTGTATACCTGGTGTGAGATGTCTTTTTATTTGTGCTTTGTGATTAAGATCATGCTTTGTGGTTTTTTTGTGTGGAATTCTGAGAGACCTTTGGGGGTCTTAGGTCCTTACTGGGTATTGTTATACTCACCCCTGCACTGGCTTCTCCTACACCTTTTTGTGTCTTGTATAGATGATGGATAGATAGACCGAGTCTTGAGGATTCAGCACTTGACAATGCTCAAAGATGATTGACAGACGGTGTATGGAGTTGATCGGTAGACGTGGAGAGATATGATGATGATTTGTAACTACCCTTTATGTAGGAACCTTGACAGACAACATCAAGAGCTGTTTTCCCTTTTTGTTGTGATTCCATTTCAGTTGGGCTTGTATTCAGGCCCCTTTACCTTTTGTACTCACTTCTACACTCAGTGGTTGTTTTTAGTTGTTTTTCTACCTTTCTTCTTCCATTGTGTTTACTTGTGCGTAGTGTACCCTATCTATGTGTGTATAGGTTTTTGAGGAAATGACTTTCCATTTTAGGGATATCTATTTCCGATGCTAGTCACCAACCCCTGGCCTATGGGAGATGGCTTGGGGTAGTAACAACATGGGCCCCAAGGGACGATTCATGAAAAAGTGGTATTAGAGGGTAGTAGGTTCTACTAGAAAACATACGAGTCTGTATTTTCAATGGTAGAAATAGTGTTAAGTGTCTTGAGTTTAGATTTGAGTCTAGGGAGTCTAGTGTTGGTGCGGTGGACGACATATCCATACACCAGGATCCTGAATTATTTTTTTCGGCTTGGTACACGAAAACACAAGTTGCATACGTTTGGATTTTTTTCTCTTGATTTATTTTTGAGTCAGCTCACCAGGTATAACTTATTGATTGTGATCCATCTTGATTCTATTTTAAGATGACTCCATGTATACAACTAGTCAGGTTTCCAAGGTGTGACCATGATGATGGTATATAGAGTGATTAGGCTTCATTACAAGGAAGGTTTCCCGATATGGTAACTTCAGGAAATGTTCCAGTGATACCACTGCTCGTTGTTTAGCAGTTACTACCAGTGATACTTGTATAGGAAACATGTAGGCTCAGTTCCTTACATGAGTTTCAATGATAGATAAACCTTAGGTTCTGAGGTGATCCTGAATCACAGGAGGCTAAGGACTGGCTTGAGGTGGTGACCGAGTTTCTATCTAGCCAGGGCACCATTAGATCAGATGGTGGTCCTGACAGTGAGAATTATACGTGGCTCAGTAGGGTGATGAGAGGGTTTGGATTACCCCTATCTTACGTTGAGGTGAATTTTCTGTGGACAGATATTGATAACTATTCTCAGATAATAGGTATCTCTCAATAAAAAGATAAGGGGTATGTGTTCCTAAGAGCTTATAAAACTTATTCAGGATGACAATTTGGTAGTTGAGTATTCATTGAGGAATACCGACATTTCTAGGTACTCGATGAATACAATACGTTCAGTGATTCAGGGATTGGACCTCTGAGCAAGATGTGTTTAGGGACATCTGTGCCAGCTCTATTCCTCTATGCATTCCTACTTATGTTAGGGTGATAGAGAGAACCTTAGTGGTTGAATGTTCTTTGGCTGAGCAGATACAACCAGTGAATTCCAGCAGTGGGGAAGTAGGAAACCGATGTCAGTCTCAGAGTCTTGGAAGTGTAAAATGTTTCGAGAAGAGAAAGTGATAGGGATAAATGAATCTATAAGGCAGCAGATATGGGAGTGTATCTAGGAGAGTATTAGTAGGTGGTATACATTTCGACATGTTACAACCACCACCCCAATGTGGTCCCCAACAGGCTCAGGGAGCTAGAGGATAGTGGAAGGGGTAGCTGTATGCAGTCAAGGAGTGTGACCCAAGGGCTCCAAGAATGATTTGAGGTATAGTCTGTGTCTACTACTAGTTTCCGTATTAATATACATAGGTACTAATCATTCCATCTTATCATGAATATTGTTGAAGACCTAGAGTTTACAGTTAAACCATTGACTTGACACTTAAATCTCGAGATACTTATGGGAGGAGACTCAATAGTCAAACTTATGTTGATGGAGTGATCTGACCCTTGAGGCAAGAGTTTCGGTTGAAACCTTTTGGTGGAATCATTGAGGCCTTACGACATTAGTTTGGGTATAGAATGGTCATCCAAAGTTCATGCTTAGATTGAATGTTTTAGAAAAAATGGATGCGGTATGTCTACAACATTGGAATGGGGTTTCCCTTGGTCGGTGAAAAAGGAATCCCAAGAATCATGGGATAAACTCATGTATAGAAGGGAACAACCGATCACTCTTGATTTGGCCAACCTTACCCTTATAGTAGTAGGTGTTTTGAGTTTTCAGTTCCTAAAGGTATTAGAAGAGTGAAAGAACATCCTTTAGAAAGATGTTTCTAGGATTACCTCCCCACAGGGAGATGGAATTCTGCATTGTCTTGTACCCAAGGATGACACTAATATCTTCAACTTCATATCAGATGGCTCCCACGAAGCTCTGGGATCTAAGAGTATAGTTGGGTGAACGTTCTACTATCTACTCTGATCAAAAGAGTCTCAGGTATATCTTCTCACAAAAGGACCTAAACCTGAGATAGTGGCGATGGATGGAGTTCCTTTAGGACTATGAATTTGAGATGGTCTACACTCCTGGGAAGGGAAACATAGTAGCAGACGCACTCATCAGGAGGTCTAGTTTACAGTTTCTGAGTGAGGCAACAACAAAAATAGCCACGTTGCAGATATCCTTCGTGGATAGTGATGGAGAATCTTACCTCTAGTCTATGATAGTTACACCCCCACACCTTTAGCGAGTTAGTGAGGCACAACTTGGAGATGTTTACTGTGAGGCATGACGTGCTTTGATATCCTCAGGACGGGATCCTGAAGGATTTTATGAAGGTTGGGAGCACAACATCCTCTTCGGAGGATGCACCATGGTACTAGTGATTCTATAAGAGGAGGTGTTGAGGGAGTTCCACATGCCCCCTTTGGCGGTACATTCAAGTGTGGTAAAGATGTACCAGGACCTCTGGAGTTAGTTCTGGTATCCAGAGATGAAGAAAGAAATGAGAGAGTTCATATCATGATGCCTCACTTGTTAGTAAGTGAAGGCTGAGCACCAAGTTCCAACAGGCTTAACTCAACTACTCGAGGTGTTGGAATGAAAGTGTGATGGAATATCCATGGATTTTGTGACAGTTCTACCATGTAATTATATGGTCCATGATTCCATGAGTATGATCATTGATGGACTCACTAAGTCGTCCCATTTCCTACCCATCTGATAGTAGGGATTAGTAGAGGGCTTGGGATGCCTCTATGTACAAGATATTGTTTGACTTCATGGGGTACCATCGACGATCATCTCAGATTGTGACACTCGTTTTTCTTCTTGGTTGTCGAAGGGATTGCAGGAGGCGTTTGGGACTCATCTGCACTTGAAAACCACTTTACATCCTCAGACATATGGTCAGATAGAGAAAATCATACAGACACTCGAGGACATGCTTCATGCTTGCGTCTTATATTTTTTTCCATAGTTTGGAGGATCACCTGCTCCTGGTGGAGTTCACATACAACAATATTTATCACTCCACCATCGACATGGAACTATTTGAGGCCTTGTATGAGCAACCATGCAGATCACCTCTAGGTTGGACAAACCCAGGGGAGTCAGATCTTATGGGTTCAGAGTTGGTACGGGCTACCACTGAGAAGGTGCAGATCATACAGGAGTGGATGAAGACTGTATAGAGACATTAGAAGTCTTATGATGACCGGAGATAAAGACCCTTAGTGTTTTAGGAGAGAGACCATGTCTTCTTACGAGTCTCACCCTGATGAGTATTGCAGAGATTTAGTCAGGGAGACAAGCTGTCTTTGAGGTTAATCAGACCTTTATAGATTCTTAGTAGAGTTTGTGAGGTGGAGTATCGCCTAGCTCTTCCCCCACAGATGAACCAGGTGCATAATGTTTTCTATGTGTCGCAGCTAAAGAGGTATGTGCATGATCCATTGCACGTTATCGACTGTGGAAAAATGGAAATTGATGATGGGGCAACATTTGTAGAGTTTTCTATGAAGATAGAGGATCGAGAGGAGTAGGTCCTTCATGGGTGGTTGATTCCTCTGGTGTAAGTTCGGTGGCAGCATGGGAACCTCCAAGAGATCACATGGGAGTGAGAGGCTCAGATATGTGATCCATACCCCCATTTGTTTCCCTAGCTTTGTTGCGGATTTCAGGGATGTAAATCCCTAAGGTGGGGAGGATGTAAAGACCCATAATTTATGTATAATTTTTTTAATTATAAGGAATTATTATGAGACTGTGAAAATTTATGGCACGTGATTCCAAATCCTGGAGTGCCCAGAAAGATCCGTAAAAAATGTTAAGATTTAAATAGTGAGAATGAGCAGTTTTATTGAAAAGGTGGAATAACTCTTAAATTGGTTCCCTAATTAGACATTAGAGGAAACTGTTGCATTAATGATGATAGATTTACCCTAGGCTCAACTTAAGTTTAGTCATCGCAGGCCTCCAGGAAGAAAACCCAAAAATGGTAAAATCATAAATAAAATTATTAAATAAAATTATTTTATTTTTCAAATGCTTATAACTCATGAATGGTGACTCATATTAAAAATATGGTACCACTTCTGAACTCATGAGGGTATTCTTTCCTTAGGTAGATCCTAACATTTTTCAGTGTGGTCCAACAATGGAAGTTTGTTTTTTGCCATAAATAAAATAATTAAGTAAAAATTATTTTATTGTTAAATTCATTAACCCATAAATGTTAACTCAGATTGAAAACATGAGAGTACCATTGAGCTCATGAGGGTGTGTTTCCCTTAGGCAGAGCCTAAACTCAACTAGTGTAGGTCAAGGGTGACTGTTAATAATTTTTTGAACTTTTTTAAGGTACGTTCAGTAAACATGTGGGTGGTGATTTCTATCTTTTGAACCGGTGCTCGAATTAAAAATCTAAGGACATCCTTGAATCAGCAGTGTCGAGATTTTATCAAGGGAATATTAACTTTGACCGAAAAGGTTAGGATGAAAAAGTTAATTTCTTGGACTTTACAAAAAAATAAAAAAATAACCAAAGGTTATTTTATTTTTATTTTTTCCACCATTGGAAAAACAGTGGTGGGACCACAGTGAAATGTCAAACCATTTAATGGATTGAATCTTAAGTTGTGTAACCAAATTGTTGGGAGAAATAATGGGTTGTGTAACCGCACTATTTATAGAGATAAGAGGTTCATTAATTAAACTCATTAATGAACCTAATTAATTGTGCGATGCATTAATCTCCACCATCACCTCTATTTAATCTAAGCTCAGGCTTGGGTTTTGGGAGAGTTACGAGCGGAAGCTCTGATGAAGTGCTGATGACTTTCCGATCTAACTAAAAACATGATCAAGCGATGGTTGTTGGGGGAAACAACGGGCAATGAGGAGCGCCGACGAACACCTTCAGACGTGGACACTCCTTCCTCTTATGCAATGCCTTCTAATAAACTCGAGGTAGGGGGTTATATGCTTGATTTCTTCCCTTTACCCCATTCTTGAATATTATAAAGAACACAGAACAACCATCCAACGTGTTGATCTGTGTTTTGTTGTTTAATGCAGGATGATATTGCATGGTATTATTTATGGGAGATTTTATATTTAAAATATACTTCCCATGTTGTTATGATAACACAGAGGGTGTGGGTAAACTAACAAGGATCAAACCCTCCACCAAACTCGGTTGTGGTGGAATTATTCGTGGAAAATCGGAAGATTTGGTGGCAAGGTGTAACCAAGGGCCGCACATCGCATACACCATCCCGGGAGGGCCGTAGGCACGAGCGAGAATAAAAGAAGACCACTAGAACATCACTGGTGGCCCGAGGAGGCTTCGCCGGCGCGGTGGAACTGGAGACCAAGGAGGAGACGACCGGAAACCACCTGTCGTGAAGTAACGGAGGTGCCTGAAGGCATCTGGCGGAAAAGGGGGCGACCGAACCTCACCGCCCGCATTGAAGTGGAGCGGCGCGCTGTGGTGGCGCGTCGCGGAGGAAGGCCACGACATTGAGCCACGAGGGGGGGAGGACCCACAGTTAGTGGTCCCCACACATGACCTATCTAATGGGACCGGTCGGGAGAGGCGGCGCCAACCGGCACCGCTGCCTTGAAGGCCTGAACAACTTCGGTTGTTTAGGAGGGGAGCTGACCTGCCACGCTCAGCTAATAGGCCGAGCGATTCCGCGACCCGAAGGGTCGTGCCCAGATAGGTGGGCTAGGCTAGACCAAGACCATCCAAACCAGGCCATTCCCATCCCCTTCGGGTCGGGCCTAGTGTGCCAGGTTGGGTCGGTCCGATTGGGTCAAACTGGACCTAGACCCCTTTTTAGCCCAATTACGCTTAAATGGGCGTATCTCCTAAACCAGACGTCCATTTGATGAACCGTCTGTGGAATCAGAACCCTTAAAATGAGATAGTCCTTTTGATATACTCCACGAGAGATTTCGGGAAAGTTAGATTTTGGTCAGGTTAGATCATACCCGAATCTAACTGGGCCCTCGGCACTAAAATGCCTATAACTCATAGACTGTGTTTCCAATTGATGCGTCATCTGTCGCATTGGAACCCTTACGACTTGGTGATTTTTTGGTTTACTCCTTTGTTAAACTTTGTGGCCATTGAGGCATGACCAATATCTTGAGGAGAAGTTTCTACATAACTCATTTGCACAGAGTGCGGGGAATCTTGTGGCTGGATATCAATTAAAGAGTGAACCTATGTGGATCAACATCATAGAGAACCTGTGTGAATCTGCATCATAGAGACCCTCTATAGATCAGCATCATGACTACCATGTGTGGATCAACATCATAGCGACCTTGTGTGGATCAGCATCATTGCGACCCTGTGTGGATCAACATCATAGCGACCCTGTGTGGATCAACATCATAGTGACCCTATGTGGATCAACATCATAGCAGCCCTGTGTGGATCAGCATCATAGTGACCTTGTGTGTATAAACATCCTAGAGACTCTGTGTGGATCAATAGTGCAAGGCCTGACGAGGATCATCCGTAGAGCGGCCTATCATGGATCAGTGACATACGACCCTGTGTCGATCGACAATGGAACAACTTCTTCGTGGTTTAGTTGTGGAACTTAATAATGGAATAAAATGATATAGCTTAAGAATAATCATCTTTATTAATGATCTATAAGTTGTATACATAGTGTGAGATTTCTTTTGCTTTGTGCTTTGTGATTACGATTATGCTTTGTGGTTTTTCCTTTGTGGAATTCTGAGAGACCTTTGGGGGTCTCAGGGTCCTTACTGGGTATTGTTATACTCACCTCTGCACAGGATTTGCCCGCACCTTGTTGTGTCTTGTGTAGAAGACAGACAAATAGACTGAGTCTTGAGGAGTTGGGGCTTGACGGTGCTTAGAGGTGATTGACAGATGGTGTACTGAGTTGACCATTAGATGTGGAGAGCTACAGTGATGAGTTGTAACTATCCTTCAGGTTGGAACCATGGGGGACGACCTCAGGAGCTATTTTCCATTTTTTTGTACTTACATTTCAGCTGGGCTTGTATTCGGGCCGCTTTACTTTCAGTACTCACTTTTACACTCAATGGTGGTTTTTAGTTCTGGTTGTACCTTTCTTCTTCTGTTATGTTTATTTGTGTGTAGTGTTCCCTCTCTGTGTGTGTATAGGTTTTTGAGGCAATGCCTTACTATTTTAGGGATATGCCTTTCCGGTGCTAGTCTCCGACCCCTGGCCTATGGAAGGTAGTCTTGGGGTTGTCACGACATGAGCCCTAGGGGACGGGTCATGAAAAAAATATATTTTTATCGTTATTAAGGAATATTTAATCTTAAGTGCATGCATGTGTAAAAATGAGTGAAATTGAATAATTAAAAATGAGTACACTTTAGAAATATTCCAAAAATAGATAATTTTTATTAACTATATATAAATTACTAAAATATATATATATATATTGAAATAAATATTAATACATATTGAAAATATTAACTCATAGTAAAATATATATATATAATAAATAATAGAAATTGATTAAATTCCGAAAAAAAATATTTGTGTGTGTGTTGTATACCAAAAAGGAATTAATTAATTATGTATATGTGAAATCAATATAACACACATTTGATCTATGTTAAATTGAAAAATAAAATGACATTCAATTATGTTCATTACTCAATGCAATTATTTTTAATTCATATTAATTTTATATTATAAACAATTATTCATTAAATATATTACTATTTAATGTAAAGCATAAATTTATTGTATTATATAAATCATTTTTATATACTTTCATATATATATCTATAGAATTAATATATTCTATTTATTAACATTATCAATAATTATCTAAAAAATAAAATGTTTAATATTTTTATTAATATATATTTTTTTTAACTTTCATTTTACAGATATCTATATATTTAATGTATACTATTTATTAGTATTTATAATTTATATATATAATCAATTTAATCATTTTTATTAATAATTATTTAATTAATAAAATTTTTATTAAAATTTTTAATAAACTCAATTTTTTTATTTAATTATTTCATTTTATTAGAACCTTTATCAACACTAATAAAACATTGATAAATGATATCTTTATGAGGGATAAAAAAGAATTGATAAAAGGTACCCTTTATTAGTGCTTGTTTTAGCACTGATAAAGGGAACCTTTATCAACACTTTTTTCTAGTGCTAATAAAGTTCAGTGCTATTAAATTCATGTTTTGTAGTAGTGTAACAAAAACACACACCATGTTCATGTAAAAAGAATAAAAATGAAAACATTAATGGGAAAAGGGAATAATGAATTAATAAATAAAACTTTTGTGGATTTTGAGTTCAACATGACTCCCCTATAACAGTACCAAAATTTTGGAAAGATCCACCCGTTTCATTACCTTTGAAGGGATCCCAAAAGTGTAAAAATTTATTTTCTTGATCAATCACTAACTACTAGGCATATCTATCCCATGAGGAAGTATTATGATCCTTATAAGTTTACAAGTTCTATTTTTAACTTAATTATTTTATCAAAATTTTAAATTGAAATATTTTGAGGCTAAACTTACAAGAGTTAAAAAAATTACTAATGTAGGGACTTGGGATAAATTTAAGAGTGTTATCTCTAAGGATGATACCTCTCTTACTCATAGATTATTCATAATGGTAGTCACAAGATCATTCTAAGGTCACCAACTCCTTATGGTTAAACTCATTAATTTTACCTAGGTTAATAAATATCTCTTGGTAAGAGAAGTCGATCACGTTAGATGTATTAAGACCAATATTTATAGGAAGAGATAAATATGAGCTAATGGTAATATCTGGAATCACTCAACTACTTTGAGGTTCCTTTCTCCACACCTCTCTTTTTAAGAGTTGTGTGTAGAAATATCATTGATTTTAAGTTATAAAAAATCATAATAAAATTGACCTTCCATGAATGAGATCAGTAACAATATTTTCTCACACATCTTTCTACTCTTGAACCCTCACATCTTAAGATAATTATCCATGAATGACAAAAGAGATTCCCATAACATGTGAGAAGTTCATCATAATAGGTGAATTGAATAAAGAAAGAATGAAGTAAAGTAATTTAAAATAAGAAACTGACTTGAATTAATGGTTATGATGATGAAATTTCAGTGTTAGAAAACATAAGGAAAACAAAGTGTAGAACAAGCATTAAAGGGAAAAATATAGTTTTCTATTTAAAAATCATCAAAATCTATTATATATAGATTAAACATGATTCATAGTGTGGTTCAATGTGCCACATCTTATACCAGCATGGCCAGTAAAAAAAATATCCTATCTGATATTCTTGTTCATATATTTCATGATATGTTGATTTGTATCATAACATGATAGATTTATTTTCTCTATTAAAACATTGAATTCCATGAGAATTGTGGCATGAGATCTCAAGAAATTATCTTGGATCTCTTCCTCCATCCTTAACCCAGATGTTCTATGATGTGAATATGATTTGTTGGAGACATTCATTTTAAAGAACTACCATTCTCAATCAGATTCATAAGCTCATGAAATGACTCTATACTCTATGATGTGGCATCCCAAATTCTTCTCCAAAGTGTTTTTCCCAACTCCCCTCACAAAATGACTTCATTCTACATAGGAAAATTGGAATTAATTTCCAATTAAAAATTAAAAATTCTTATATACTCAAGGGATGTTCCGAAAAAATCATATATATTCTATATGGTAGATTCTACATATAGGATACTGTGAGGGACTTAGATGATTTTTTGATTTTGAGGTTATTACATATTTGAAGGTTAGAGGAATGTTTGATTATTTAACATTATTTTCTATAGGTTATTCATGAAATGACACTCATGGACAAGAAATGGAAGGATATTACACATCATTTATATCCATATTTGTATCTAATTATAATATCTTATAAGGGAATGAAATTTTATGCATATAAGGGACTGCTTCCTCTTAACATTTGAATGATATTTCTTTTTTCCTTAGAAGAATATATTATGTATGAATATACCTGTAAAGGATTATCCATTTATATCCTTAACCCAAAAACTTAAACATATTTAATTATAATAAATTTTACCAATTTCTTAATATGAGGATACACCATGATTGAAATTCCATAACATGAATCAATTCTAAATTCAATTATGCTCACCTTCTCGAATATCCCTCATAGCTCATAGCTCCAGGCTATGATGCACCATCTCCAAGATTCCATGGATCTTGGTCTACCATTGACCTAATCACACCATGAATATTGGTGTCACAAAGTGAAAAGTCTTTAATTATCCTGAAATTTTCCAAATGATTTAGTTTCCCTTACAAACATCAATCCTTTAAAAATAATTCCAACTTACACCAAATTAGTCATATTGAGTCCAAAAAATAATTTAAAATTATATTTATAACATATTAAAATTTAAAAATTATCATCTTAAGATTATATTATAGATAGAATATATTTTTTAAGAGGATAGTTAGAGTATTTTTGGACCTAGAGAATTTCAAATAGTAATAAATAAAATATTAAACCAATAAAATTAAAATTGAATGTTAGTTAATATCATAAAAGATTTTAGGGTATGTTGGTAAAGAAAATATAAAGAGTTATATTTAATTACTAAAATGAAGTGAATAAAAATTTATATCCTAAAGGAGTTTTGGATGTATTGGTAAATAATGATATAAAAAGTTAAATTATTTACCAAATGATTTCAAATAAAAATTTGAATAGAAATGTTCTAATATTATGATTATAAAATTAGAAATTATTCTAAGTTGATAACACAAGTCATTAACATCGCAACATTGGATGTTTTAAAGTAAAGGTGCTTCAATACTATGTTCAAATCATTGAAAATTAGGAATATGATTCCTATGTTTCACTATTATTCAAACAAAATTGATTCATAAATATTACTTTTATATAAATTTTGGGAGCACCAACAAAAGTTTATTATAGAAGAAGAGTAAAAGAGAGAAAAATAAAGAAGGAGAAGAAAAATAGAAATAATAGCACAATTATTTACATGGTTTTGGAATAATACCTACATCCATAGAGAGGTAGAAAAAATTCACTATATTCAAAAGAAAATTATAGGGTACATACACTAAGCACTGAAACCCTATATTGAAATGATCTCATAAATCAATATAGTGTTATAGTAACCTGTATTTCTACAGTTCCAAATCTATATAGTTAGTCCACTATTCTATATTAATGATGGTAGTAAAGTCCATGTAGCTATAATATCTATGCCTATAAAGTTTAATATGCTATAATACCATATTGAATTCTACACTACTACAAGTTCCGATTTTGAACTGTGAGAGTTACTGACTAGTGTACAATATGAGTCACTATCATTTGAACCAAATTTATTTTATGGACTAGGATTCAATTTTCTAATAGTTACCAACTAAATTAGTTTAGTTTGTGGTTTTATTAGATGATCATATAGAGATATCATAGGAGTTACATAGAGATTTAATGAGTTTAACAAAACCCTAAAGAGTAGTAAAAATAAGGCCTCACTTTTGGTTTATCATAGGAGATATGATTAGATGATTTGTTATGTATGGTTTTTTCAGTATTATTAAGGTATTTAAGAATATGAAATGTGTCATGTTATATGTAAGGAAATCTCAACTATCATGATTTAACATTGTCTAAATATATTGCATGAAGTGAAATAATAATTGACCTATCAAAGTAAAACTTTGAGTTATCCTTAATAGTTTTTCAACATGTATTGTTATATTTTGTGGTAAATTTTAATTTTAGAATGATTAATATTTCATATAGAGATAAAAAATATTCTCATGTAATGAAAAAGGAGTTTTGTTGGATGACCCACCAAGTATACCACATGGAGTGTCATACACTATTTCTTTGGTATGCTAGGGGTGCATGTTTTATATGGAATCCTCTTACCTAAGGTTGGAAGAATGCCTAGAATGATTAACTTCATATTTTTATACCTTTCTTACACCAACCCTAATTCTGAGCTAATCAAGGGAAGTTGGGTATGTTTCTGAAAATGTTATCAATTGGGGCTTAACTAAGATAAGTTTTTTCCTCTAGTATGATAAATATAAAATCTAATACCTTGATTGAAATAGAATAAATAAGTGTATGAACATACCTAGATAAGTTACATGTGATTTGATTATCTATTTAGTTGAGGGGAATGTGATGTGTTAATCTTCTTGGGTGAATGAAATGTGATGTGTTCATCCATATGGTCATCCTATACTATGATAATTGAGAACATATGAATTTTTATAATTTTTTCCCTAGAAATAACTGTTTTATAATTTATATTTCTAATATATCCATATAATTGAATATTAATAAATTCATTATCACATATAAATTATTATTTGATGTAACGTTAATGTGATAATGTCCTAGGGTATCTTTCACATTGATAAGGTCATAATGGTTTCCCTCTATGATGAGAACCATTATCTGCTATGATGATATTTATAACTTATACATCTTATGGTCATATGAAATTATCTGATGTGATATAGATGATGAAAACTATTAGGTTTTGGATAATCATAAGAGGAAGATAATTTATCTCATGAACTCCACACTTTGGTAATCTTCAAGACAGGAGATTATGAGGACATACTCGCCTCTAAGAATTTTATATATTACATTTCATTGTATATCCTTATCTAAGAGAGTGTGTAATGATCCTTAGGCATTAATATTAATATTAATACATTTGATGTCTTTCTTGATCTATTGTACTGACAAAAACCATGACATCATGTGTTCATGAGAAGTAGGATACATCACAAATTATATGATTTTAATAAATAATTCAAGGAAGGATTTGTCCCTCCCATTTTTATGTAAGTTGATATCTCACCCATTTGGTTGTAATGAAATTATTAATCTAAATTCCATGGGCATGGTCTATTGATGGGTTAATTTTATATAGTCAAAGAAAGGTGTATCAAGAATATAGGATGATGATACGAGTATAAAATTTTCTTGATGAGATATTATGACACAAAGGGAATGGATTACACAGTGAGTATTTATATGTGGTTTTCATCATTCAAAAATTAACTTATTCATCTTTGAAACCTTTACATATCACTAGAAATTGATATTATACTTTAGGTGAACCTAACTAATTTAATTAAGGAAGAATATTAGAGGGTCACACACTTAGTGTTTATATTAATATCAGTTAATTTCTATTTTAATTTAATCATTTAAGTTAATTTTATTCTTCAAACCTTAGAATACAATTTATTTAGGATATATTGATTGTAAATGTTTAGTCACTGTATTTTTGTGTGAGTTAAATATTAAAATAAATATTTATTTTTAAGACCTTAAATATTATAAATATTTATTTATTTATCGAATGAAAAACATTCAAGGTTCAGTAAATGAGCAGGAAGAGTGGACTAGCCTATCTAGTCTGGTAGGAATAATATATTAAATATCATTTAAATAAGAATTAACTAATTTATTTAAACAATGTTTATTTATTTTATCTATGATGTTATCATATGTCAAGTAAATAATGATAATTATATTATTATTTAAACATGAGGTTTTCTAGAGATTAAGGGAACAATGGAGGGAATGTGTGTAATTAATTAATATGTAGCCTAACTCTATAAATACCTAGTTATAACAGTTCTTAGAGTTAGATATTATTGTGAACAACAGACCCCTCTAGATACTATCTCATCCCTAAAGAGATAATTTTCTAGAATTCTCTTAAGCATTGAGTGCTTTCACCTCCATCCTTATTTAAAGAATAAGATAACAAGAATCAATCATTAAACCTTGAAGAACTATGTGAAGATCAAAGGGAGTGGTGTAAGATGATCAATACCACCTCTCTAGCACCTGAAGTATCATCAATGATGCTTTGGGATTATAAGAGCACATGTGGATCACCACTATAGATATTCTTCTTTGTATCCTCTCAATGCAATGACTGTATAATCAAATGAGGGTTTGAATGATCAAGATACTATTTTAAGAAATAATCTCAAGACCAAGTTAATTATTTATTTAAATTAATTATAAATTTAACATGTAAAATATCCTCCCTTATTGGTTCTGGAATCTATGTCGATTAATATTTTAATTAATTCATTAGTTATGATGTTTCTTATTATATATATCTTATATTTTTGTTGATTATGATAAAAGTTGAGTAGGATATATCCCAATAGGAACATATGTTTTATCTAGAACCACCAATTGATATCAAATAAGTCACCTTAAATTTTATACTTATTTAATTTTTTGATCATTATATGAATTTGATATTAGTTTTTTATTTAGGAAATTCATTCTTTTAAATATGAATATCGAGATACCTTTGTTCATCATTGTTGTCATTTATATAAAAAACCAGGGTTAATAATATATGAAAAACATCCAAATAACCCATCTAGATGTTTTTATATTTATATCTAGACAACATGGAATTACACTATGTGTAACCCTAAGGTAGACGTTGTATATCCATATTCACTATAACACCCTAATATTTTACTATGTGTCTTTCCTTAAAATAAATATAATGTGTTCGATAGCATTCTCCACATGAAACACTGAAATAAAATGATATTTGGTATATTATAGGAATATTATTAATAAAATTATGATAATAATAAAACATATAGTAAAGAAGAAAAGACATTACTCAATTAAAATTACTTACATTTAAAGGACAATTGATTAATATGATTTAATATTAAAAATAATAATTATTTATTAAATATTTTTTTAAACATTATTATACATGAACTAATATATTTAAATTATTTAAATTAGACATTTATATGAAATAATAATAAGAACACCTAATGTTTAAAAACATCATTTTTCAATAAAAATATTTTTTCTTTATATTTTATTTGTATTTTAATTTAAAATATATATTTATAAATTTTATAATTTTAACATTATAAAATGAACTCCATTTTTAAATCCATAATTTAAAAATTATAATAGGGTTAATTTTTGATATTTTTTTAAATAATGGATTTTTAAGTGAATAGTAAAAAATATAGTTTTTGAAAAAAATATAGACTTTATGAATATATCAAGAATTATGTATAACATAAAAATTATAAGACATTTTCATGATAAAAAATGTATTTATGATGAGAAATTATGAATTTAAAAAACTATTTTAAATTTACAAATCCCATGTTAAACATTTTGAAAATTAATTAATATTTTTTCTAATAAAAACTATCTTTAGTCTGTCTCTTTTAATTAATATTTTGCTAGGTAAAAATAGGTTTTGGATTTTTTTTAATTAAAATAACTCTAATTTATTTAATAAGAATCCAATTATTAATTTTTAAATCTACAATATTGATAATTTTTTATTAAACATAACATTTATGCTTAAAAATACAATTTAAAAAAAATGAGTTTTTACTTGCTAAATACTTTGATATTAAAATTAAATTTTCATACGCATATAAATTTTATTTAATAAAATTAATTTAAAATTTAGAACAAGTAGGTATAAATTATTTAATAAGTATCATTTTATTTTACAACATTAAAATTAAATTATTTAGGTAAAAACTAATTACCTCGGTAAAAACAAAAAAATGGTAAAAGTGAAAAATATAAGATTAAAAGACATAAAAACATGTTTTAAAATGAATTTTGAGGTATTTTTGACCTTAATTCATATATCACTCCATTACTTTCCACTTTTTCTCCACATTTCATATGAAACTTGCTCTCTCTTTATATTAAGAATTTATATTTACAAAAATGTCATTCCCTTCAACAATAAAAGGAGATAATCTCCACCCCATTTATCCACTTATTATAAAGAATGATATCAACCAAAACTCTAACCTAGTATCTCCTAAACTCTCTAATAATTTTCTAGAAGCCTTTCTATTTACAAAAGACCAAGATAAGGAGCCTTAAGACGTTACTCAAGGGAGAACTTCCAGAGGGAGAGGTAATGTTCTCAACCAATATCTCTTAATTACTTTCTTCTTATACCCCATAAAACCTATTATATAAATCCAAGTATGATAATATAAATATTAATAATATTTTTTAAAAAATTTATACTAATGTAATATCCATTTTCTACATTCCTCCAAATCTATTCAAAAAATGAAGACGCAATCATGCGTACGTGAGGACTACCACCTCCATGAAAGGTGTGCTTGATTTTTCCTCACCTACATACACCAATAATTCTAAAAGTCTGTTAGAATGATTAATATTATATTTATAAAATTATAAATATTATTAAATTATAAAAAATCCCCTATATTTCTATCGATCTTTGGAAAATGTATGTTTTATCCATAGATACGTGTGGACTGCCTCCTCCATGAAGGTGAAGCATTTCATTTCACTTTGGTATTTTATTATTTATAAAAATATATTATAAAATAATTAATAACATTAAAAAAATCGAAATAATATCATTATTATTATTTAATAATGATATTATTACAAAGGAATCACTTTCTTAACCATTCTCATCCATAGATTATAGATTTTTCATGTTTGGTTCGATTTAACCACCTACATGAACAATGATATAAATTTTTATCATGGGTGACTTATAAAACAAAAATATTTGTGATATTTTAAAATAATAAGCAAATAATTAGTAGTTTTTGGTTTTGGAATTTTAATGGTAGTATCTAACCTGTTATTAAGATACCACCCCTTATTCGTGAAAATTACCAAAACAATCCCATCACCAACTTTGTCATCACGAATCATAAATGAAATACATATGAAATGAAATTATAACATTATATATAATTATTAAACATCAACTATAGTGTCTATAATGATCTTAGAATTATGAAATTTGAATTTATAAATAATAATCGACACCACCATTACGAAACTACTACTAAAATAATAATTGAAACTAATAAAATTTTAAAATGAAAATAAAATATAACTTACTAATATATTTGAAATAAATGATTATAAATTAAGTTTATAAAAAGTAATATATATGAATAATTTTTTGAAATAGTTGATTATGATAGTTATTTTTTATACAGAATTCAGAGGTTTTACAATATGGTTTTATTCTATTATATGTTGAAATTTTAATTCTTTTCCTCTTTATTTTATAGGGAATTACATTTATATATTTATTTCTTCATAAAATTTGGTGATGTTAAGAATAATTAAAATTCCCTCCAAATAATATCCTTTTCTTCCATATCCATATTTACGCTTCCTAATAATATTATCCTATTCTTGTTTTGAAATCCAATTATGATTTTATTTTTGTAATATTCAAATTTCACTTTTCCACTTTTCTAATGAATTATTTATCACTATATTTACTATGCGAGTTTCAATAAAGGTGTTTAAAAAAAAATAAAAAATATTTTCCATTAATGTTCACATTTCTATGTTCTACTCCACATTTCTTATGTAAAATATTTATTCTATTTTAAAACTCAATTATATAGGTTTATTTTAAAGTGTTGTTTAAAAAAAATAATTATACCTTCTTGAAAGTGATTTGGATTTTTATTACTATGAGATAATGTTAAGAAAAGTTTTCTAAAATCTATTTTTCATGGTTTCACTTTCATTTTCATCTTTAAAGATCTAAATTCTATGTATTTATGTTTTATGAAACACATTATTAATACCTTAATGAAATAATCATTCTGCATAATTAAAATTTTGGTCTGAGTTGATCAAATTTTGATATCATATTATGTGATACCATTTGGAAGTGATGTTAACCCCATGTTATTCCCATGGGTTTTCATGATATATTGAATGATTGATATCTTATGTCACATATATGTATGGATAATGATGGGTGGGGTCATAGATATCACTCTAATTAATTGGTTAAGGTTTTATATCACATGAGATAATATAGTGTGTGACTTCTTGAATATACTCACAAATTAAAGGATGAGACTTCTTGGATATGATCACAAACTAAAGAGTTGGCCTTATTGGGTATGATAAAAATATAATGATACCCTTTTTTATGTTTGTCCCAAGGTTATTTTTTATACTATGTTTCAAAGACATGTTACATTTCCATGTCATATGCCAAAGATTATGATCTATGTCTCATGTTTATTATCTCATGAATCCATACTATTTTTCCCTGGTATATGTTTATTAATTTGATATTAAATGTCCTTATATCATGAATTATGGGAAATATTATTTTTTAAGTTTTTTTTAATAATATATTTATCCCATGCCAATGTTTTATCATATTATGATATAACCATTGATGATATATTGATGATTTTTCCCTTATTGAGAATAGATCACCCCTTTCTTATGTTTCCATTCCTCGGGTTATAAAGATGAATATAACTTATGAGAATTATATAAGAGAGTATTTTGTGGATAAATTATGGAGAAATGTTCACATGTGATATAAAATTAGTTTCTTGTATATTTAGTTCTCAAAGAAACTAAACTATTTGTTATTAGTATTGAGTTTCTATTGCGAGATGTAATGTTTAACTCATTGAAATGATGTGAAATAAAAATATGTTTTTCTGGGGTTATCTCACATGGTAATAAATCCTATGGGTAAATTATGTATTTTTAGCACCGTACAAAGGAGTATGGGTCAAGGGAACCTTAATTGGTATTAGATCAAGGTTTAGTTATTTTTTTAGTATTAGTTTAGTTATATTTGGGGATTAAGATTAGGAAATTTCATGAAAACAATAGGGATAAATATAAGTAAAGGATAACATCCTGAAATTTTAGTAAAGTTTGGAGTATGTGTTTTTCCTTGAAAATGCATCCCTATATGGGTATTTGAAAGTGGATGTTGTTTTGGAATGGATTATCCTAGGGGTAATCACCCCAAAAATGATGGTTGATATCAACTTGATATTCAATTAGTGCATGATTAGTGCTTCTAATACTGCACACCTATCTATAAAATCCTAAGGAAAATACTTTGGGTGATCATATTATCTTTAAAAACCATTATAAAGGATTTAATCATATATTTATGGTATGGTTAGAGAACCTAACAGGAGATAGAAAATGAATAACCTAGATTAA
This sequence comes from Viscum album, assembly GCA_963277665.1. Taxonomy (NCBI): domain Eukaryota; kingdom Viridiplantae; phylum Streptophyta; class Magnoliopsida; order Santalales; family Viscaceae; genus Viscum; species Viscum album. Next base: position 984,352,665 of record OY728157.1, read on the forward strand.
AACTTATAAATTTATGTTATTTATGATTTATCCCTTTTATGTTAATAGTTTTTCTTCTTAGATTAAGTATTATTATATTTGACTTTTCTTTATTTAAGAAATGGATATATCAAAGAGAAACAGGGTTAACAATGGGTGTGACGGTAAATGTGAAGATTTTTCCATTGAGAAACCAAATGGGATGGGAGTATGAGTACATAATCTTGTGATGATTCTCAATAAAATCTCCCAATATATGAACAATAATGAAAACTATTTTTATCTCCCTAATGCACCAAGGAAGGAGAAACTTGAAATTTATTCTTTTATAAGAAAACATCCACCCTCCTTTAGTGGATCTTCCAACCCACTTATTTCCAAAAAATGGATCAATGAAGTGGGAAACATATTTTCTATTCTCCAGTTCTTAGAATATGATAAGGTTGTTTTGGTCCTTTATCATCTTGAATATGAGGCTAATTAATGGAATAATCTCATTAATAATACAAAAAAAGGTGGATTTAAACTCTATATAATTGTAGGATTTTATAAAAGTGTTATTCACCATGTATTTTCCTCATAATCTTCACATGAATATGGAGAGATAATTATTAGAGTTGAAATAAAAGGAGGATGAATCTATCAGCACATACAAAGAAAACATTGTGAGGCTTGAAAGGTATGCCTTTAGTTTTATCTTTAAACTTGAGTGTAAAATAAATCATTTCTTTATTGGTTTAAAGATAATTCTTAAAAAGAATTATCCATAAGAGAATTTGGATTCTACATAGATTTTTTTCAATGTGAACTGAAAATGGAGATAGAAACTAAAGACTCTCATTATTCTAGGGAGAGAAAAAATAAAGCAGAGTATCATGGAATCTTCAGTGATATGTCACATAAGGGAAATAAATTTCAACTAACTGCATGTAAAAAATGTTAGAGGAAGCACCTGGGTAATTTCTTCTAAGGAATAGTGATGTGTTTAAAGTGTGGGAATATTGGACACAAATCTAATGATTATCATAATGAGTTAAAGGGGTAAATCAACGGGTAAAGGAAAATAATGTCCAAACTAATGCGCCACCCAAAATTCAATGATTCAAATGAAAGAAGTTTGGGAATTACACAAATCAAAACACTAACCACATAACTAATGAATATAACATGTCCCAACAACCTCCTAAACTAAGGGAGAAAGGAATATTGTATTTTATTACTACTTTTGAGGTGGATCATGATAATAAAGTGATGAAATGTAAAAAAATTCTCTAATTTAGAGCTATAAATGCCTTATTAGATTATGGTTCTTCGTATTCTTTCATTTCATGAGTGTTTTTTGGAATATTTATTAACCACCTGAACCCTTGGATTTTTTAATATATATGAAAACACCTCGTGGCATGATGATCATTCTTAATATATATAACTATTCCCTGATAGAATTTTTTGGGATGATACTTCCTACAAGTGGATCTAGTTATTATTCCCTTAGTTAAATTTTATATGATTTTGGGTATGTATTGTATTTACCTGCATAGAATTAATATTAATTATTGAGATAAGGAAATGTCAATTTATACACTAAATCATAATGTTATCAAATATAAACATAAGTATGATCATGAAATCCCTTTGAAATATAATTCAGTAATATGAGCCATGATACCCAATAATGAGGGAATTTTAGCTCAAATTATTTGGGAGGAAGTCAATATTGGTGACGTGCCTATTTCACATAAATATACTGATATATTTTTAGATGATATGACTAGTTTTCCCCCATAGCATGAGGTTGAGTTTTTAATTGAACTCATACCTGTATCCATTCCTACCTCAAAGATTCCTTATAAAATGGCCCTCATTGAGTTGGAATAGTTAAAGAAAAAGCTGCAAGAAAATATGGACAAGGGTTTTATATGCCATGGTGCTTCACCATGGGGTGGATTGGTCATATTTGTAAAAAATATGGATGGATAAATGTGTCTTTGTATTGATTATCATGATATTAGTAAAATCATGATCAAGAACAAGTATCATCTACCTTGTATTAATGATTTGTTCAATATACTGAGATGTTCTCAACACTTCTCAAAGATTGACCTTTGATTTGGATATCACCAATTAAGGGTCCAAAGGTATGATATCTCCAAGATATATTTCTAAATGAGGTATGGACACCATGAATTTATAGTGATACCCTTTGTAATTACAAATGATCCCATTATTTTCATGGATCTAATGAATATAGTCTTTAGAGACCACCTCGATCAATTTGTGGTTGTCTTTATATATGGTGTTCTAATATATTCTAAGAGAAAAATAAGATCATAAAGATCATTTTTATATTGTGTTAAAGACTTTAAGAATGGATAAACTGTATGCAAAGTTTAGAATGTATGAATTTTGGCTACATAAAGTATCATTATTGGGCCATGTAATCACAAGCAAGGGGATATATATAAATCCTCAAAAGAAGAAAGTTATTAAATAATGTCCTATATTGAGTATAGTAACCAAAATTTATATTTTTCTCTAGTTATCTAGGTACTATCATTGATTTATGATTAATTTATCATGGATATAAAATCCACTAAATAAGTTAACATGGAAGTGAGTGTAGTTCCTTTGGATAGATTAATGTGAATAAAGTTTGAAGTAACTAAACAACAAGTTAGTTATTTCTCTAATACTTACATTACCCTATAGTGGGGAAGAGTTTTTAATATATAGTGATGGTTCATTAAAGGGATTGGGTTGAATCATCATGTAGAATTAAAAGGTAATTTCTTATTCCTCACATCAATTAAAAACTCATGAGAAAAATTACACATTTCATGATTTAGAGTTGGCAGTAGTGACCTTTATAATAATGATTTTTGTGGCATTATCTCTATAGTGAAAAGTGTGATATATATAGTGACCACAAGATATATATATATATATATTCACATAGAAAGAGTTAAATATGAACCAAAGGATATTGTTTTAATTTATCAAATACTATGTCTTCTCAAAACATTACCACCCAACGAAGGTAAACAAAGCGATTTATATTCTAAGTAGGAAAGATCATGATAAATTATCAATGGTGAGGATTGAAAATGACCCAATACTCATGGATTTGAAAATAATGAATCTTGAAGTCATAAGGGAAGATAATAAATACCATCTTTCCCAAATGAATGATCAAATATAAATCCATTTAAAGATAAAATATTCCCATATATATAATGTGAAGATAAAAATATATAGCAATTATTCAAGAGTCTAACTTTGATAAACATGGAGATATAAGTTTTGGAACTTGGATATGTGTTCCTTAAATCTAGAACTGAAGAGGGATATTTTGGATGATACACATAGATCATCTTTCTCTATTCATCCAGGAAGCATAAAGATGTATAGAGATCTAAGGAAAAACTTCTGGTCAGATAATTTGAAGAGGGGGATTATATGACACATATCTCAATGCTTGGTATGCCAATAAGTTAAGGATGAACAACAAAAGTCTAAGGGGATTATTTAATGGAAATGATAAAACATCACCATATATTTATTCATAAGACTCCCAGGATATCTAAAGACTATAATTCCATTTGGGTTTTAGTCGATCTCCATACAAATTAAACACATTTTATTTCCATCAAATAAGATTTACCGCTTGACCAAATCACCAAGATATACATAAGGGATATGATAAGAATTCATGGAGTACCATTATATATTGTATCTCATAAATATTTTATTTTTACCTCAATGTTCTAGAGAAATATTGAGAAAACATTAGAGACATATATGAACTTTAGCATGCTTATCATCCTAAAAAAATGGTGAGAAAGAACAATTCAAACTCTCAAAGATATGTTGAGATCTTGTTCAATGGATTTCCAAGTATATTGGTATAGAAACATTCCCGTATAATATTTCTCGTATAATTTTTTTTCCATTATAGCATTTAGATGGCACCATATAAGGCTCTATATGAAAAGAGATGTAAAATGTCAACGTACTGGGATAAAGATGGAGAGAGGAAGCTGATAAGACTTGACCTTGTCCGAGAAATAATATATATGTTTCAAACTATTATGTGATATATGAAAGTGGAAAACAGTTGAAAAAATAGTTATTCATATAATCATATATGAGATATGGAGTTTGATGTTGGTGGTAAGGTGTTCCTATAAATATATCCTGGGAAGCGGTTTATGAGATTTGGGAAGAAAGGGGAGTTGATCCCTAGGTATATTAGTCCCTTTGAGACCCTTAATCATGTTGAGGATATAGATTATCACTTAATGATACCTCTAGAACTCTCTAAAGTACATGATGTGTTTCATGAATACTTTTTGAAGAATTTCCTATTATACCCTTCATATATACTAAACTCGGAAGAAGTGTAACTCATACATGATCTATCATTTGAGAAAAAACTAGTGGATATTCTAGATCCAAGAGAACAATGTTGTGGAATAAGACCACTCACCTGGTCAAAGTTTAGTGGAGTAATTATAAGTTTTATGAAGCTATGTGAGAACCTGATAATGTAATGAGATATAAATATCCTCTCTTTTTTCACTGTAGTAATAAAATTTCAAGGAATAAATTATTTTTAAGTGGGGTAGAATGTAATTCCAAAAGAATTACTTTCTCTACATACAACACTGAACTAAAATGATCTACAACATATTAGATAAATATTATTAAACCATTATGAGAATAATAATACCTATAGTAAATAAAAAAATATTACTCAATTAAAATTGTTTACATGTAAAGGACAAATGATTAATATGATTTAATATTAAATGGATTATTCTTTCCCAAATAACTATTTTTTAAAAAGTGTTATATATTTTATCCTAATAAATTAAATTGTCCACTTTTAAAATATTATTATATTTTTACTAATATATTAACATTCATTAAATTATAAAATGATATGAAATAATATTAAGAACACTTAATGTTTAAAAACGTCATTTATCAATAAAATCATATTTAATTTATATTTTAGATTTTCATTTGAAAGATAAATTTATAAATTTTAGAATTCAAGTTTTATAAAAATTAACTTCATTTTAATTCATCTTTTCAAAATTATATTAGGGTAAATTTTTAATATTTTTCTAAAATAGTTGATTTTTAGGTGAATAGTGAAAAATAGTTTTTACTAAAATTGTAGAGTTTATGACTATATCAATAAGTAACTATAATGTAAAAATTTATAAAAAAATTCTTGATCAAAAATATATTTATAGAGTGAAATTAGGCATTTAAAAATATGATTTCGAATTTAGAAAACCCATGGTAAACATTTTAAAATTTCAAAGTATTTTTTATACAAAAAAACTATCTTTAGTATTTCTATTTTAATTAAGTTTAATCTAGGTGAAATTAGGTTTTGGATTTATTTTAAAGTCAAATAAATCTCATTTGGTTAATAATAATCCAATTAATATCATTAAAATCAATAACATTGAAAATATTTTCCTAAACATAACATTTTCTCCAAAATACCCATTTTTTAAAATTGGGCTTTTACATTCTACATGAGATAATATTAAAATAAAATTTTCTTTCATTTTGAAGTTTAATTTTATAAAATAGATTTCGTATTTGGATTTAGAAGGTGTAAATTATTTAATAATACCCATTTTATTTTTATCATTAATATTAAATTACTTAGGTAAAAATTAATTACCACGGTAAAAATAAAAAATGGTAAAAGTGAAAAATATAAAAGTATAAAACATAAAAAAAATGTTTAAAACATGCGTGAAAATGAATCGTTGATGGATTATATACCTTAAATCATCCCTAACTGTATTATTTTACACAATAGATCCATATTTTTGAAAGGATCAATCTGGATCTGTGTGATCACTGAGAGGGGGAGGGGTTGAATTAGTGATCCTATATTTTTTTATTTTATTACTTAAGAAACAACCTTCACCTCCAATTATTGAGAAATTAATATGTTAGAAAACAAAAAATAATTCCCACATGAACATGGGTATTTACAAGGTTCACAACTTAATAAGAGTAGTTATTCCTTAGCATAGAGTAATACAAGGGAAAAAAACAACTAGAAAACAATCCTTTTAGTGGTTAAAAAATGCAAGGAATATCCATCAATTGTATAACACTGTATTAATTCAATATTATATATACTCTTTGCATAGATGATATTATATAAATATGTTTTTCAACAATAATAATAACTTTCACAAGTAGGATTTAGTGCATTTTATCTATGCTACTTGAAATTTATTCATAATTTAATTCTAGAATGTTATTCTTCTTATTCACTTTATTGAATAGTAGTAAGAAAGAACTTATTTCCAAACTTCTATGTCTGAACCTGTTTTTATGATTATTTCTTTTTCTGGTAGAATTATGTCTAGTATCCTAAGCCCAATTGCTCTATTCGACACCCTATTTTCTTAATACCCACTGATAGTCTAACACCAATCTCTTTCCAAAATTCTACATCTATTACATGTATGTTATATAAAATTGAATCTAATGCAATGATGAAATAATATTCCATGATTTCTAGTTATAACATCAAATCTTTATCAATTCACCCTACAGTAATAACATCAGCATCCTTCCTCAAAATAATTTCTTCCCTTTATATAAGAAACATTTCTTCAAAAATTCGTGGATAATCATGAACTACAATTTAAATTTCCCACTTCCAAATTTGAATATTCTACTCAAATATCTCAAACTTTTACTACCTTAAAACTTCTTAAAAGAAATGAGTCAATATTAATCTAAGTAACTTTCCTTAAATATCAATGTCAACTTTCTTTAAAAATTCCTGGCATCTCAACTAGAATAAAAAATATTACATTATGATTATTGGAGAATTGAATGAACAACTTTTCACCATCACAATTAATATATTACAAATGAATTTGAAAAAGATCTCAATAAATATGTCTTGTTCATCTTTATAGGAACTTCTATATCTGGAAACCTTGTAAGGTTATTCTTTTTTCTAATAATCCTTTGTCCATTAGATTTCACGTCTTTATTTCTAGAATATCTTACATATTTTCTTCATCTTAACACTCTTAATGTAAATCTTTTTAAAAGAATCTATTAAAAACTCTTTTTCAAGAACCTCTACACATTCTTCATCTGGTGGGATCTATCCAGAAGCCACTATTCAATGGATTTATTCAGAATCCTCTCTCTTATGGACTCGCTTGGAAATATTTGTCTAATCTTTCAGAACACTCTATCCAGTAGGGTCTATTGGGTGAATTTATAGGGGTTCATTGATCACAACTTCACCACTCCACATCTTGATATTTGTAAAAGTCAACCTAGTAGAATTCATACTTTTCTATGTCTGATCCAACTTTGTCCATAGGTTCCGAAGCTCTTCTTCCTACTAGTTTAACAAGATTTTTTCAATCATAAAACTTAATCTATAATCACAAATACATTCATATTAACATGATCATTTGGTATATTTAGTATCAACAAATAATCACATTATTTCATTTATCGAACATCTCTATCTTATAGAACTGTGAATGTAATCAGATATAATATTAGTGCCAAACTTTTTCAATCAGTTTAGTCCATTAGAATCTGTCTATTAGAATAAGTCCATTAGACACTGCATTCATTCACCTTTGTAAGGAATGATCAATATTACTAAGTGAGTTATTCTTTTCAATAAAATAAAAGACTTAATCAAAACTTCATTATTCTCAACTAGATTATTCTTAACAAAATAACACCTCAAAACCACTTATCCTCATCAATATTCTCCTTTGGTTTTTTTGGAAACCAAGGAAAATAAATCATGGAAACTTTGTAACTTAAGAAATGTATCACTTATCCAATAACTATAATACCACATGAGAAAAATTTACATTGGAAACAAGAATCATTGAACTATAATACCATGTTTTCCATAAAGTAACATTTAAAAATCTTTTTTACTAATTCCTTAACTCAAAACTTAATCTTATAAACTTTAAATTGTTAAAAAACATCATATACCCACTAACCAAACTATTAAAAAAGTTTAAACTTTATGAAATCACACTTTTACCCTTTTATAAAACTCCCCTAAATATATTCTATTCCTGGAGAGGTAAAACACATACCAATGGATAGATTTATATTACATCTTTTCTCCCCCTTTGAAAACACTATCCAAATAAAATTAGAGAGTGGGAATAGATACCACAAACCTTATCCTTGAATAGAGTGAGGTTTTACACCCACAATTAACCTTGATTTTTAAAATGTTTTCTTCAAAAATGGTTCAGTGAAGATATCAGTAACTCTCCCCATTGTAGGGAGAAATTCCAAATTTAGTTCAAATATTTTCACATTCTCTTTGATGAAGTGATATTTATTATCAATTCGCTTAAATCATGAATGTTGCACTAGATTCTTAGTGAGATTTATATCACTTTGATTATCTCAACCTTAAAAGAAGGGGAAACTTCATATTAAACAAACAATAATCCAACCATGCCTTTATCCACATTAACTATGTTGTAATTTAGTGGAATCTACATACTCATATTCAACCATTATGAAAGTCATTGAATTTTTCTTCTTTATATGCCAACTCACACATATTTCTCCCAAGAATAAAACTCTACATGATGTGGATCTTCTTTCATAATCACAACCTACCCAATCTGTTTTTGTATAAAAAAATAGATTAATATTTCATGTAATTCCAAATTTTATTCTGAAATAAATTATGCCTTTTATATATTTGATAATTCATTTTCCATCCATAAGATGATATTCCTTTGGTGCACTTTGATACCTGGGAAAAAGTGTAACAACATAAACTATATCTGGCCTTGAATATATTAGATATAACATGATTTAAACCAACTTTATAAACTCTTTAGGATCAACCTTCTTTCCTTTCCCATTTTTTGAAAACTATGTTCCCATGGAAATAAGTGTGGAAATAGGATTTGAATCTTCCATTCTGAATTTTTTTATGATTTTCTTAGCATACTTCTCTTGAGAGAAAAATGTTTTTCTTCTTTTGAGAGGTATTTAGGCCAAGAAATTAATTCATTTCTCTTAGAATGTAACTTCTAAATAACTTCTTCATCTCCTCAATAAAATTTTACACTATTCTCTATAATTCCCTATGAATATGATATCATTAATATAAAAAATCATAATGAGGGAAAACTATTGATTTTATTTTTTGTATAGGTTACTATAAAATATTCCTTTATTGAAATTCAAATTCTTTATAAAAGTATCTAGTTTAGAATACCAATCACTTGAATATTCATTTAACCCATATAAAGACTTCATAAACTTGTACACATAGATTTTATATTTTCTGAGCATGAAGGTACATGATTTTTTAATATAAACTTCTTCATAGAGTTCTCCATTACAATAATACAACTTGATATATAACTATAATATCTTATATCATCATTATTAAGTAATAAAAATAAATATTATTATATTTTAAAGACCTGATACTAAGAAAAAGGTCTCATCAAAATCATAACATTCAACCAATGTGTAGCCTTTAAAAACCAGTTATGCCTTGTTTCTTATCACTTCACCTTTTCCATTCAACTTGTTTTAGAAAACCTATCTTGTACCAATAAACTTATTATTTTTTGGTTTGGGTATAATTTCCCAATTACCATTCCTCCCAATATAATATAACTTTTCATTAATGGAATCAATCCGCTCTACATACTCTAAAACTTCTTTGACATCTCTTGGTTCAAGATGTGAATACAAAGAAGTATATATAACAAAAATCAATATTATTATGGTTTAAACCTGTTTTCCTTGATCATCAGTAATATTATGGGTCTCTAATTGATTCATAATCCTAAAATAAGAAGAATTTTATTTCCTATAATCAATTTAGATATATGATTTTGAATCTTATTCTTGTAAAGCTTAAATATTATTACTCTCATAAAGAACTTTTTCATGTTGTTTAACTAAAACCACTAAATCTCCAATTCCTTTTATGTCTGCAATCAACTATAAAGATTTATTATCATAATATTATAGAAATTTCACATCTCTTGTGTCAAAAATATTTCTTATTTATTTATTATATCACTTATATACTCTATATGTAACACCCCAAGCTTCCACGATACGTTTCCCTTCGAATAATGCAATAGCGTGTGTTGTACGCAACCTCGAGCTCTAACACACCCCACAACAAATTAAACTAGCCGTTGTGAATAGTAATACCTACTTTTTGAAATTTTATAAATTTTATTTATCAAAATGGACTTCATTTTTGGATTCGGAATATCGAAATTATCCTACGTTAAATTTTTGGTATTTTTCTGAGAACTTCTAATTTTTTTATGAATAGTGAAAAATACTTAAAAACACATTTTTAAATCAAAATAATTTATAGTGATAAATTATACTATTTAGTGGTTTTAAAGTATAATTAGAATATATTTTTACCATTTTATCCAATGGTGGTCATTAGAATTAATTTAACATTGAAATTGGACATAAACAATTGCCAATCTTTTGATATAAATTGTTTCTAAAAAACACGCTATTTGTTGTAACAGCGTGAATTAATTATAAAATTAATTAATGCAACTTATATGTTTGGAATTTTTTAAAATAGAAATAATTTTTGAATTCGGAATATCAATTATATCTTAGGGTGAAATTTTGGCCTTATTCTGAAAAACTTAAATTTTTGATGAATAGTGAAACCACTAAGTGGTTGTTAAAAACTGATTTTTTCGTTAAAATGAAATATTACCAATTCTGTGATTTGATTTTCAAAAATCCGACATACATGGTTGTAATTAAGAAGTAAAATGTGGTTCAATGAGATGAAAATAATTTTTTGGTGAATAGTAACTTTTAAGTTCTTAATCGCGATTAGAGGTAATTAGTGTAGTTTAAGGTAAAAATAATGTTTTCATAATATGAGATGAGCTTGACACTTGTCCTACTCCTATTGGATGAGTCATGACCGACCAAGACAACCCATGGGTCAAATTGGGGACCCCATGGAGCCACTTTGGTTGGAAAATGACATTAATATATATTTATTTAATGTTAAAATTAAATTGACACAAACATGAGTTGTTTTACTAAAATAGATTTTAAGTGGGGTTACACAAGTCCAAATTTTGACTATAAATATTAATTAGAAAGATAAAAAGAGTTCCTACATCATAGTATTTTTTTTATAATTTTTAGACATTAAATAAATTAAATTATTTATGACATCATTATGATGCAGCGATGACCTCATTATTTAACGATTTTAATAAAATGAAAAGATAATGTAAAATCCAAGGCTTAAACTTGTCCAAAGACTATTGGATGGGTAGATTTCGAACCATTATCACCTTATCCACGAATTATATAAGTGGGGGACCTTTAGAATCCTAAAAGCATTGTGTAATAATGTAACATTTCAATCTTTCCAAAAGAGCCCCTCCTCTCCTCTTATAAAAGGCCCCCACCTCTACCACCTTATTCACACTTTCAAGACTTTTGGTTCGGCCAAACTCTGACCAAATACTCTCCCAACTCCTCTCCCTTCATCCTAGAAGCTTTACTTTAGTCATAAATCCATCCTAAAGAGTCATTTTGATCAAATCAAAAGGAAGAACCCGAAGAGGAGGTAACATTTTCATCATCCTCTTTCATGTTTCTTTCTTCTTCCACTCCCTCTTTGTTCATTATTTCAATTATAAAATTATAACTCCAGTATCTTCTATATACTGTGATTTTATTATAAATATGGAACAACCATATTCATTATTCTACCCATCATTTGAATGACATGTCAACATAAGTGCGTACGTACGGCTTACCGTCTCCACGTCGTGGTGTAATTGTTATTCAATTTATTATTATTTAGATGGGTATAAAAATGATATGTAATTCATGTAAATAATAAATATAACATGATAATGATTCTGTATATATGATATACTATCCAATTATATATTATTTTAATATCAAAATAATGATATTGTCGCTCATGCGTACGTACGGACTACCGTCTCCACGAACGCGATGAGATTCATTCTCCGTCATATCCATTAAAGTATAATTATCATTTGATGTTTTAAAAATAATGTTTAAGGACATGATATCATTCTGTATATGAATAAGATACAACCTATCCATGAAAAACACGACTTACGTAACAAAATATATAAAAGAAAACGAGTAAGTTAACACCCGAAACAACGATAAATCTAAGATATTGTTAACAAAGCAATGTTAAAAGATCATATATGATATCATATGAATATATATGATTATTATATAATTTAATAACAATTATTTCAGCATTATACAGGAGGTTAACCTACCCCAACCAAGGAAAAGTACAAGGTAAGGGTTTACTTCACAACCTCTTCATTATGCAAGGTTGTTTATACATAATTATCTACTGGGACCTCGTTATGATCCACATCCATGTTTCTTAAAAATGTATTTCAAAACATTTTTACTATTAAATGGAAAATGGGTTAAAGTCATTTATACCCTTATACATTTTTGAAAGGAATCTTACCGTCGTTTTCTAAACAATTTACTTTTTGACCTTTTTGACAAATTTAAGGTAAGAATGTTTTTTTTAAACTTATACGGCGGGTGCGGCTATTTTCCGCCATTATAACTTCGTCGAAGCTTCCCTTACAAGCTTATAATAATATTTTAAAAGTAAATGTATTATTATGGGACTTTTAAATGATTTCAAAAAAGAGAGATATTTCTCTCAAATAGCTTTGATTTCATCCATGTCAACATCCTTTGATGGGTTTTAAGTTTATTTGAAATTGATTTATTATAAAAAACTTCCATTGAGCATTTTGTGAAACATTTGACTGTGGATGTGTTATTTTCATACCATCCATAGTTTATGGAGAAACTGTTGACATTTCGTATGCTAGTTTTAATACGAATACTTATGTTATGTTTAAACCTATTCATATGAGGAATGTATTGGACTTAATAAGTGACGGGTGGAGCCCGCTATAGCTCCTCGATGCATCGGTAGGTATCATGAGACAACTAGACGTGGAATTGGCCGGGGCCCTTTCCCAATTTGATTTATGGTTTTGGCCGAGGCCTTAATCATTTTAGACGTCTTGGCCGAGGCCTTGACAAAATGTTTCAGAATGTCTGGCATTATACATTCCCTCATTATGAAAGTGGTTATTGATATTTCATGTGATTATTCAACTAGTAGAATATCCATGTGAGTAAGTAAATGGCATTATTTCAGTTTACTTTTGCCATATTATGCTAAAGTTCAGGTTTAAAAGGCTTTTGTTTTAGTTATACATTGCCTTAAATGTTAATGTTTATTTATGAAAGCTTCCGCTATATTGTTATCCTTACTGAGCATCTGAGCTCACCCCTTTCAATGTTTTAATATTTTCCAAGATTTGAGGAAGTATTTTATGAATGACCTGCAGGGATAGTCCGAAGAGGATAGAAGTGTGGACTATGGAGACTATGTTATTATAGTTTTTCACTTTGTGATGTAATGTAACATTTATGAATGTATCTAGTGTTTCCAAGGCTACTAAACTAATCGGTCTTTTGAGACTTGATCTTTTGTGATCATACCAATGTTACGAAGTAATGCACCGACTCTGGGTAGCTGGGGTCGGGGAATTACAGTTGGTATCAGAGGAAGTTTAGTACAAACCTTGGAAGCTAGATTTAGACAAACTCTGATGAGAGCACGTAGACCTAAGGTGAACTTTGAGGATTAGTATAGAAGAACTTCCTAAAATTTTGGTATTGTAGAGATTTTGTGAGTTTTCCGAGTAATACATCCCTGTCTGGATACGAGCAGGTAGAGGTAGCTCTGGCACATATGTACCTAGGGATAAAACCCGAAAACACCGCTTTGAGCTAGACTCAAACGGGAACTGGTGCACGACAACGGGCCTTGCTGCACTCTTGGTTACGACACTCCCGGGGGATATGCTTAGGATAATTCCCATTTTCTTTACAAACCACTATGAAGGGTTACGAGTATATAATTCCTCAAAGAAAACATTTTTATAATTATGGATTATATCCATAATTAGTTCAATTTATGTTAAGTGTTTTACAAGTATGGAATTATGTATTTTGATTCATAAACTAATCTAGTTTATGCCATTATTTAGAAATGGCACCGAGTGGAAGGAATGGAAACCGTATCAATGCATGCACTCCGTGTAGGGATTTCCCTCCTGCTCAAGATAATTATGGTGGAGCTAGTGATACAACTGGGGCTGATCAGCTTCTCACCGTACTGGGAAAACTCACGCAGGTTATGAATAACAACCTTACTTGTATGAAGCACCCTGATCCGCAACGTGGAGGATCAATGCTAGACCGTTTCATGAGGCAACAACCACCAACCTTCAATGGGGGTAAAAATCCTATAGTAGCTGAGCAATGGATAAATTCCTTAGAGAAAATATTCCATGCCTTGGGGAGTAGTGAAAGGGAGAAAGTTGTCATGGCAGTTTACCACCTCACTGGAGATGCCGATCAATGGTGGTCACTAATTCAAAACACAAAGGAAGATGATGAATTAACAAACATGGAATGGCAGGAGTTCAAAGAGCTGTTCTTAGAAAAATACTTTCCTCGAGACCATCGAGTGGATATAGAAAGGCAATTTCTGAGTCTGAGGTAGAAGGAGGATGAGAATGTCGCAAATTATGAGGCTAACTTTACAAGGTTAGCAAGGTATGCTGCAGATTACATACGTAACCCAAGAAGTAAGACTGATCGTTTCTTTGATGGGTTAAAACCATTTCTCCGTCGAGCTTTAGTATCACAAACCTTCTCTTCATACGAAGGTATTGTCTCGTGCGCTATCAATACGGAAAAGGAATTCTCTATGTCTTATGACTTTAAATCAAAGCAAGATAAGAAGAGATCCGCTGAAAACTCTGGGAAAGGAAATAAGGAAACAGGGAAGAAGGGTAGAAATGAATTTCCACCCTGTGATAATTTTGGTAGGAAGCACCCTGGTGCCTGTCTAAAAGGAAAAGGAGTATGTTACAAGTGTGGTGAAAAAGGCCACCAAGCTCATGAATGCAAGGGAAAGAAAGAGGCTGTCAACGTAGAATGCTATAATTGTAGAGAGAAGGGACATTATGCAAATGAATATCTTAAGCGTCAGGGGAACTTACCTCAGAAGAGGCCAAGGGATCAGGGCCAGGCTTATGCTATCACTACTGCTGAGGTGGAAGCTCCGAAAGATGTGGTGGCAGGTAATTTAATGGTTTCCTCAAGTTTAGCAAATTCATTATTTGATTCTGGATCATCACATTGTTTCATTTCTTCCCAGTTTTCTAAGAAAATTAGATATTTCCAATTTGATTTAACAAGGGAGTTGTCGGTCAAAACCCCTAAGGGAAGTATTGTTGCAACAAAGTTTTGTCGATTAGTTCCCATTAGAGCACCTAGATGTTCTTTACCTGCTGATCTCATCGTCATACCCATGATTGAATTTGATATAATCCTCGGTATGGATTGGCTTTCGGACCATGATGAAAAAATTTATTGTAAGAGGAAAGAGGTTACGATTCTTGATGACGATGATAAGTAACACCTTATCTTTAGAGCAGAATCGTTGCCACATAAAGATCCACCCCCAGTAGCTCAACTAAATTCAATTATTGGGGAGGAAGAGAAGGAAATTACTGAGGGTGAGGAAAGGAATATTCAAATAGAGGATGTACCTATTGTGAGAGAATATGTTGATGTGTTTCTGGAAGATTTACCTGGACATCCTCCAGAATGAGAAGTTGAGTTTTCCATTGATTTAATTCCTGGATCAAGGCCCATATCGAAGACCCCTTATAGAATGGCCACTGTGGAATTAGTTGAACTAAAGAAACAACTAGAGGAATTGAGTAATAAGGGATTTATTCTCCCTAGTGTTTCTCCTTGGGGAGCCCTTGTTCTTTTTGTTAAGAAGAAAGATGGATCTATGAGGTTGTGCATCGACTATAGGGAGATCAATGCTATAACAATAAAGAACAAGTATCCCCTACCTCGCATTGATGATTTGTTTGACCAACTGCATGGAGCTCAATACTTTTCAAATATTGACCTTCGGTCTGGATACCATCAGTTGTGTGTGAAGAAGGAAGACGTTCCAAAGACAGCATTTTGAACAAGGTACGGGCATTACGAGTTTACAGTAATGCCTTTTGGATTGACTAATGCACCCTCTGTTTTCATGGATCTATTGAATAGAGTTTTCAAGGAATATCTTGATGACTTTGTAGTGGTATTTATTGATGATATCTTTGTATACTCCAAAAGCCACGAAGATCATGAAAATCACTTACGCATTATCCTGAAGACTCTTAGAAGACATGAATTATATGGGAAATTTAGAAAGTGTGAATTCTGGCTTCAGGAGATTTCTTTTCTTGGCCATATTGTCTCTAAGGATGGAATTTCCATTGATCCTTCTAAAACCAAGGCAATCCAAGAATGGCCAACACCGACAAGTATAACTGAGGTACGCAGTTTTATTGGTTTAGCAGGTTATTATCGACGTTTCGTCCAGAATTTTTCCAGATTGGCTAACCCATTGACAAAGCTCACACATAAAGGGATTAAATTTGTCTGGAAAAAAGAGTGTGAAGAATGTTTTGAAGAACTGAATAGAAGATTAGTCAACGCCCCTGTATTGACTCTACCATCGGGGAATGATGGGTTTGTTATTTATAGTGATGCATCGAAGAAAGGACTTGGTTGTGTCCTTATGCAGAATGATAAGGTTATTGCCTATGCATCACGACAGCTAAAAATTCATGATAAAAACTATCCTACTCATGATCTTGAGTTAGCAGCTGTGATCTTTGCTTTAAAGATATAGAGACATTACCTCTATGGTGAAAAATGTGATATTTATACTGATCACAAGAGTTTGAAGTATATTTTCTCACAAAAAGAACTCAACATGAGGCAAAGGCGATGGCTTAAACTACTCCAGGATTATGATTTCACGATACATTACCACCCGGGGAAGGCAAACAATGTGGAAGATTCTTTGAGAAGAAAAGACCATGGAGTTTTGAATGTGATGAGAATTGAAAGGGATCCAATTTTCATGGATCTCGTGAAGATGGACATGGGAATAACTAGGGAAGGTGAAACGTCAATTCTTTTTCAAATGGTTGCCAAACCATCATTACTAGAAAGGATTAAGAGTTCTCAGACCAATGATGAAGAATTTCAGAAGAAGATTAAAGATGTGAATGATGGAAGATTGAGGGACTTTGTGTATAAGGATGGAATTTTGAAATTCGGGAAGAGACTTTGTGTTCCTGATATACCTGATCTAAAAAGGGAATTTCTAGATGATGCTCATAGTTCCAATTTCTCTATACACCCTGGGAGCACCAAAATGTATAGAGATTTGAAGGAACATTTTTGGTGGGACAATATGAAGAGGGAGATTGCTGATTTTGTGTCGAGGTGTATGGTTTGTCAACAAGTGAAAGCTGGAAGGCAACATCCTGGTGGAGTATTGCAACCTCTTCCCATACCTGAGTGGAAATGGGATAATATTACGATGGACTTTGTCATGGGACTACCAAAGACTCCTAGAAGGAATGATGTAATATGGGTCATTGTTGATCGTCTTACTAAGTCAGCACATTTTCTGGCTATACGGGAGGATCTACCACTTGAACGTCTAGCAAGACTATATATTAATGAAGTTGTAAGACTTCATGGAGTACCTCTATCGATTTTTTCTGATCGTGATCCTCATTTTACTTCAAGATTCTGGAAAAGTCTTCAAAAGGCCTTGGATACAGAACTTCGTTTGAGCACTGCCTATCACCCTCAAACAGATGGAAAATCAGAACGGACTATTCAAACCTTAGAAGACATGTTGAGATCATGCTCTCTTGACTTTCAGGGTATGTGGGATCAATATTTACCACTGGTAGAATTTTCCTATAATAATATCTTCCATTCAAGCATTCAGATGGCACCTTATGAAGCGTTATATGGAAAGAGATGTCGTACACCAACCTGTTGGGACGACGTTGGTGAAAGAAAGCTTGTGGGACCAGAACTGGTGGAAGAAACAATGGAAAAGGTGAAGGTAATCCAAAACCACATCAAAGCAGCTCAAAGTAGGCAGAAGAGCTATGCCAATAACAGAAGAAAGGTTTTGGAATTTCAGGTGGGAGGTCATGTTTTCCTAAAGGTATCTCTATGGAAGGGAGTTATACGTTTTGGTAAGAAGGGTAAGTTGAGTCCCAGGTACATCGGACCTTTCAAAATTCTAGATCGTATTGGGGTTGTAGCTTACCGTTTGGCAATGCCGCCAAATCTCTCCAAAGTTCACGATGTTTTCCACAAATCGCTATTGAGAAAATACATGCCCGAACCAACACATGTACTTACCTATGAGGAATTAGAACTGGAACCCGATCTATCTTATTGCGAAGAGCCCATCAGAATTCTTGATGTGAGGGAGCATGTGTTGAGAAACCGGACGACTCGTCTGGTAAAGGTTTTGTGGAGAAATCATAAAATGGAAGAGGCAACGTGGGAACCTGAGGAACTTATGATGAAGAACCACCCAAATCTTTTTATGCAGTAATAACCTAGAAATTGCGAGGATGCAATTATTTGAAGGAGGGGAGAATGTAACACCCCAATCTTCCACGATACGTTTCTCTTCGAATAATGCAATAGCGTGTGTTGTACGCAACCTCGAGCTCTAACACACACCACAACGAATTAAACAAGCCATTGTGAATAGTAATACCTACCTTTTGAAATTTTATAAATTTTATTTATCAAAATGGACTTCATTTTTGGATTCGGAATATCGAAATTAGCCTATGTTAAATTTTTGGTATTTTTCTGAGAACTTCTAATTTTTTTATGAATAGTGAAAAATACTTAAAAACAACTTTTTTAATCAAAATAATTTATAGTGATAAATTATACTATTTAGTGGTTTTAAAGTATAATTAGAATATATTTTTACCATTTTATCCAATGGTGGTCATTATAATTAATTTAACATTGAAATTGGACATAAACAATTGCCAATCTTTTGATATAAATTGTTTCTTAAAAACACGCTATTTGTTGTAACAGCGGGAATTAATTAAACTTATATGTTTGGAATTTTGTAAAATAGACATAATTTTTGAATTCGGAATATCAATTATATCTTAGGGTGAAATTTTGGCCTTATTCTGAAAAATTTCAATTTTTGATGAATAGTGAAACCACTAAGTGGTTGTTAAAAACTGATTTTTTCGTTAAAATGAAATATTACCACTTCTGTGATTTGATTTTCAAAAATCGGACATACATGGTTGTCATTAAGAAGTAAAATTTGGTTCAATGAGATTAAAATAATTTTTTGGTGAATAGTAACTTTTAAGTTCTTAATCGCGATTAGAGGTAATTAGTGTAGTTTAAGGTAAAAATAATGTTTTCATAATATGAGATGAGCTTGAAACTTGTCCTACTCCTATTGGATGAGTCATGGCCGTCCAAGAAAACCCATGGGTCAACTTGGGGACCCCATGGAGCCACTTTGGTTGGAAAATGACATTAATATATATTTATTTAATGTTAAAATTAAATTGACACAAACATGAGTTGTTTTACTAAAACAGATTTTAAGTGGGGTTACACAAGTCCAAATTTTGACTATAAATATTCATTAGAAAGCTAAAAAAAGTTCCTACATCATAGTATTTTTTTTTATAATTTTTAGACATTAAATAAATTAAATTATTTATGACATCATTATGATGCAGCGATGACCTCATTATTTAACGATTTTAATAAAATGAAACGATAATGTAAAATCCAAGGCTTACACTTGTCTAAAGACTATTGGATGGGTAGATTTAGAACCCTTATCACCTTATCCACGAATTATATAAGTTTGGGACCTTTAGAATCCGAAAAACATTGTGTAATAATGTAACATTTCAATCTTTCCAAAAGATCCCCTCCTCTCCTCTTATAAAAGGCCCCCACCTCTACCACCTTATTCACACTTTCAAGCCTTTTGTTTCGGCCAACCTCTGCCCAAATACTCTCCCAACTCCTCTCCCTTCATCCTAGAAGCTTTACTTTAGTCATAAATCCATCCTAAAGAGTCCTTTTGATCAAATCAAAAGGAAGAACTCGAAGAAGAGGTAACGTTTTCATCACCCTCTTTCAAGTTTCTTTCTTCTTCCACTCCCTCTTTGTTCATTATTTCAATTCTAAAATTATAACTCCAGTATCTTCTATATACTGTGATGTTATTATAAATATGGAACAACCATATTAAGTATTCTACCCATCATTTGAATGACATGTCACCATACGTGCGTACGTACGGCTTACCGTCTCCACGTCGTGGTGTAATTGTTATTCAATTTATTATTATTTAGATGGGTATAAAAATGATATTTAATTCATGTAAATAATAAATATAACATGATAATGATTCTGTATATATGATATAATATCCAATTATATATTATTTTAATATCAAAATAATGATATTGTCGCTCGTGCGTACGTACGGACTACCGTCTCCACGAACGCGATGAGATTCATTCTCCGTCGTATCCATTCAAGTATAATTATCATTTGATGATTTAAAAATAATGTTTAAGGACATGATATAATTCTGGATATGAATAAGATACAACCTATCCATGAAAAACACGACTTATGTAACAAAACATATAAAAGAAAACGAGTAAGTTAACACCCGAAACAACGATAAATCTAAGATATTGTTAACAAAGCAATGTTAAAAGATCATATATGATATCATATGAATATATGTGATTATTATATAATTTAATAAAAATTATTTCACCATTATACAGGAGGTTAACCTACCCCAACCAAGGAAAAGTACAAGGTAAGGGTTTACTTCACAACCTCTTCATTATCCAAGGTTGTTTATACATAATTATCTACTCGGACCTCGTTATGATCCACATCCATGTTTCTTAAAAATGTCTTTCAAAACATTTTTACTATTAAATGGAAAATTGGTTAAAGTCATTTATACCCTTATACATTTTTGAAAGGAATCTTACCGTCGTTTTCCAAACAATGTACTTTTTGACCTTTTTGAAAAATTTAAGGTAATAATGTTTTTTTAAACTTATACGGCGGGTGCGGCTATTTTCCGCCATTATAACTTCGTCGAAGCTTCCGTTACAAGCTTATAATAATATTTTCAAAGTAAATTTATTATTATGGGAATTTTAAATGATTTAAAAAAAGAGAGATATTTCTCTCAAATAGCTTTGATTTCATCCATGTCAACATCTTTTGATGGGTTTTAAGTTTATTTGAAATTGATTTATGATACAAAACTTCCATTGAGCATTTTGTGAAACATTTGACTGTGGATGTGTTATTTTTATACCATCCATAGTTTATGGAGAAACTGTTGACATTTCGTATGCTAGTTTTAATACGAATACTTATGTTATGTTTAAACCTATTTATATGAGGAATGTATTGGACTTAAGAAGTGACGGGTGGAGCCCGCTATAGCTCCTCGATGCATCGGTAGGTCTCATGAGACAACTAGACATGGAATTGGCCGAGGCCCTTTCCCAATTTGATTTATGGTTTTGTCCGAGGCCTTAATCATTTTAGACGTCTTGGCCGAGGCCTTGACAAAATGTTTCAGAATGTTTGGCATTATACATTCCCTCATTATGAAAGTGGTTATTGATATTTCATGTGATTATTCAACTAGTAGAATATCCATGTGAGTAAGTAAATGGCATTATTTCAGTTTACTTTTGCCATATTATGATAAAGTTCAAGTTTAAAAGGCTTTTGTTTTAGTTATACATTGCCTTAAATGTTAATGTTTATTTATGAAAGCTTCCTCTATATTGTTATCCTTACTGAGCATCTGAGCTCACCCCTTTCAATGTTTTAATATTTTCCAGGATGTGAGGAAGTATTTTATGAATGACCTGCAGGGATAGTCCGAAGAGGATAGAATTGTGGACTATGGAGACTATGTTATTATAGTTTTTCACTTTGTGATGTAATGTAACATTTATGAATGTATCTAGTGTTTCCAAGGCTACTAAACTAATCAGTCTTTCGAGACTTGATCTTTTGTGATCATACCAATGTTACGAAGTAATGCACCGACTCTGGGTAGCTGGGGTCGGGGAATTACACTATAATTATGATGGTTTCCAAGAATGATATCATCAAAACCTCTTTGATCAAAATTCACAAGATTATCACCCATAACATTGATAATTAAAGAACTACAAACCGCCCTTAGATATTTAAAACTTATGGATTATTTTTAATGAATATTTTAAGAAGTAATATTAGATTTTGAATTATAAAAACATTGATTATTAATATGAACTAATTCTCAAGCATATTACCTAAAAAATAATTGAGAATTATCATGTTCAATTAATATCATTCACCCCATTTCAAAAAAACATCAATTTATTATTTAAGAAATGAAGTTATGTTGTGGTGTGTATGGTGCACTAAATTCATGATAAATTCCATGGTTTTCAAGATAGTATTTAAACATACCATTTATATATTCAACACTATTATTAGTTTGAATTTTTTCATGGAATAACCACAGTCATTTTCATCAACTCTTCTAAAATTATTTAACTTTTTGAGACCCTTTGACTTCTATTTCAAAAACATAATACATGTAATGTGAGTAAAGTCATCAATAAAAGAAATAAATTACTTATCTCAATTTTTTATTATTTTCTCATGGAAACCCATATATATGTATATATAATCTCTATGGGATGAGTTGAATGTATACCAACTTTCTTATACAATGAGTTTGTGATCATCCCTTTTTGGGATATTGAACAAAATAAATCGCTTCTTCTTTCCATGTTAAGGATATCACAAATAATTTCTCTCTATGTTAGATTTATCATATTCCTCTTGTACATATATCCCAACCTCTTATTATATAACTTATTTTCTTCTATCATGCTTAGATACCATAAACCATATGCATCTCCTACCTGAAATAAGTTTTCCTTGGTTTTTCCCTCTCATTATAACTTTTCCATATTAAAATTTTTTAACAAAAAACATATATCTTCTGAATTTTTTTTTACCTTCATCAAACAGTTTTGAAACACTCAAAAAATTATTTTTCATACCATAAATAAATAAAACACTTCTAGATTTCATTTTCTATTTTACAATGATATCAGATCCAACACCTTTGATTATAAGTGACTCATCATTTTCAAAAGTCATTATTCCTTATTTATAATCTTTTACATTTTTTAAAAATTTCAAATCTCCTATCATATGTAAACAACACCCACTATAAAATATCCAAGTTTATTATCCTTTTATAAATTTAAGAATATTTTCCACAACAAAGGCCTTTTCCTTTCCTTTTTCTTCCTTCACATACAACTTTTTAGATTTATCATATAACCTTTTTTGATTTTGTAAAATAATAAGTCATACATTAGTAATATTTCATGTCCAATCACATATTTCAAAAATAATTTCCACATGTTTAAATCTATTTTTAGTTTTCAAAGTGTATCTTTCAAGTTTAATTCATTGAGTGGGTTGAATCCACCTCAAATTCTACATCCAGATACTTTGGGATTCATTTTAGTGTTGATGATTAAACCATAACATTTTCACCATATTCCTAAATAATCCACAGTTCCAATAGTAACCATAGAAATCATATTTTCCTCTGTAACTTACATGTTGACCATAACTATATACCTTTTTATCTTTCTTACCATATACCTTGGAACCTTGTTATGCAGAAAAGTTTTGGAATATTCCTAGTATATTATTATTCATCTTATATTTTTTCTTAGACTTAATATAATCTTCAACTATATTAGATTTTTTTTTTAAATTTTAAACCTTATAAATTTCCGGATTTTCAACTCCACTTGTTTTGGATACACACATGGTATTATTGAAGTTATTCTTTTAAAAATATTTAATCTTGTAGTTAACCTATAAGGATGATTTTTATAGATCCTTATGAGGTTTAAATTTCTTATAACTTTCACTCCCTTATTAAACAGAGTTTGTGAAGTTTTTTATTCCTTTCTCAGCTTCAAAATGTTTATTTGAACAAGATCAAATTATTTCTACTTCACCTTTCTCTTTTATTCAAGATTGATTTTGAGGATTTTCTTTTTATCATGTAACTTTGTTATATTATCAATATCTTTTAGAAACTTGGATTTTCCTTCAAAAAAATATTATTGATTGTTTGTTGAAAGATTTTATTTCTTCAACTTCTTTTTCTACTTTTCAAGTCTAATAATATTTGAAGGACATTAATTTAAATATATTTTAAGAAAAAACTTCATCTGATTCTACAATTATTCTTATTCGTTTTCTTCTTCTTCTTTAGAGTTTCTACTTTCATCCCCAATAAATTTATCCTAATTTACTTTTACAATAAGTAATTTTTGAATAGAATCATCACTAAATCTATCAACTTCAAATTCACTATCATAATCTTCCTTATATTTGGATATGAAGTTTCTCTTTTCATATTTATATAACTTATTATACTTTAATTTTAAAAATGAATTTGATTTTTATGTATTATTTTTCACAAATCTTCTCAACTTTATATATTATTCATCACTATCATCATCTTACTTTAGTATTGGAAAATTAATAGAAAATTTTCCAATAGATCCACATCCAAACTACATCAATAGTAACTTTAATTTTCACTTACTTATACCTATTTTTACCATTTAAAAAACATAAATTAATCAATTTTTTTAGATATATCATCTTCTGTGTCAGATTAACTACCTTTTTCATCAATAAATTTCTTATATTTTTCTTTCTTAGTAGCTTTTAAAGTAATTTACTAGTTATTTTTTTTATTTATTCTTCATAACCTTTTCTCTTTTAATTTTTTATGTGACAAGAATACCATGAAGATCATCCTGATATAGAGTTTCAATATCATTATCTTCTAAGGATGACACCTTGGCATCAAATTTTTCTGAAATAATTATTATAATATTTTAAAAAATAGACAAATCTTCTAAAATATCACAAGACTATCTTCGGCGATTATAATGTCATTAACCATTTTAATCTAAATATATGATGATGGATCCAACACTATAGAATGTTCCCTAGGGAGAATAGAGGAGAAAACCAAATTATGAGCTTATCTCTTACGCAAACGTCGTCATTGGGCATGATCTCATGGATCATGATGAGTAAAATACCTCGATATTCATTGATCCAAAGAAATACCATCATAAAGGTATTTCATTGATCTATTTTTCAAAGTAATAGGTGTAATTTCTCTCCTTTTATCTTCATTTTTTCTCATTGGAAAGTTTAGAAAATAAAGACCCTCAATAATCTTCCTATGAAAAAACATAGAAAATATTATATTTTTGAACTTTCACATTGTTCTATTGAATTCCTTACATGGGGTTTTCTGCTTTACATATGAAAATTATTACTATATGATTTGAAATTGAGGCATGTAGTCCTTCAGTGGTTGTTTCATGGAGGTCTTAAAATTATCCCAATATTTTTGCTTATATTCATATCCCCTTTTGTCTCTATCTTGCTAGGATTTTCTATTTTTCCTTTTCACCTATTCAATAAGAATTCCATTTTTTGATATCTAGTTTATTTGTAAAACCCTTTAAATTAGATACTTCTACTAAGAACCACTATCAACTTTAGTTGCTATAATCTATGCAGAATTTGATATATCAAAAGTTTTTCCATCACATTTTTTCATTCAAAATAGTGATTATGGTTTTGTTTAAGATGTTTTTTTGAAAATGTTACAGATTATTGTCAAAAGTGTTTTAGAATTGGACACTCGAGAAGGGAATGTGAGGATAATCCTCATACTTCATACCCATTTTAAATTTTAATTCAATTTAGGTCGAAAAAGGAGATCAAAAAGGGATGGTTGTTGCATCCTTAAGCCAACAAGGGGAACCTATAGACAATAATGTAAACAAGAATTTTTCTCATTCTTCTAATAATCATCCTTACTCTGCTAACCTCTTGGTATATTTGGTGGTAATGCATAATGTTTAGTCTAACATTGGATATAGGGAGATTCTTATTAAATATGATCTATATGCTATTTAGACCACACAAATGGACTATGTAGAGGATAATAGTAATGAATATGATTTTGGTGAGCCTCTACATTATGATTTTGATAAATCTTGTCATATTCGGGATACATTCTTGGAATTGAGTGCTAAAAAGGTAAAAAACCAATGTTTTATTCGAATGGTTTCATCACTTTTAATACTAAGAAAACTTAAAAATTAAGTGATTACTCTAACATGGAGATAAATATTGTCACATGATCCATTATGGCCTCTAAGAATGAAAATATTAATACCCCCCATAGACCATGGATACTGAACATTTGACTTCGTCCACTGAAAAAATTGACTTAGAAAACAATAGTAGTAATGATTATGAGGACCCTGCAGTGATGGGTGCTTATCAATTTGAGGAGAAATTAGAATTTTCAGAGGAACTTGACTCTTGGATAGAAGATTGTGATACATATGCTTTTAATCAATATAAAAATGGTGAAATGTATTCTTATTCCTACCTTCAAATAAAAAATGAGAATGTTCATTAAAGTAGTAGAGGAATTTGAGAAAAATATGACCTTCAACTTTAGATAAATTCCATGGAAATGTATCTACTTTATTTTATTCTTTTGGAGATGGGTTTTGTCTGATTTGAGCTTCCTATATGAACATTTGTTCCACCCTATTATTTTTAGAATACCCTATGGTTTGTGAAGTCTGTTGGAAGAAGGATACATATGCTGATGAAGGGATATTTTTTTTGAGATAATGGAACAATTTTTATTTATCTTGGTTGTTGCATTTATGCTGGTTAATCTATGGGTTTTTGGGTCCTTTTAGTGTGATTTTACTCACTAAGTGTGATGTTTTTCTTAGCTATTGGAACAATTATCATTATATATTTTTACTCAAAATTATATTCATTTAATCTGTATTCATATTATTTGGTTACTTTTTTCCGATATAAATCAATGATATATGTTTTCTACTTGTTTATTGACTCATTTTTTGAAATTGGGTGATGATTTTGTTTTTATACAAGAGTAGATATGTTTATGGTTTGATGTTTTAAGTGTTTTATCTATTCATTTTGATCAAGGATATTTGTATATCCAAGGTCTTCAGGACTTATATGTTTAGAAGGGATGATGGTTCTACTTAATCATTATGGATTAATGATTCATCATAGTTATTTTTTGGAATTCTTGATCTATCTCAGGTTGTAAAAGAAATTTTTGGGGTTCAATTTTTTATTACTTTCTTCAAGTATGTTCTTGAATATATTTTATCTAATGTATCATCTATTTTTTAGAATGTTTGGTCAGTAAAATAGCCATTGTTGGATGCCTAATATTTTTGGGGGAACTGTCCTCATGGGTTAGAATTATTATTCTCACTGAATGGATATTGGTTTCATTCAGAGGAATATCTATTAGAATCCAAGGGAATTTCTTGATAGTATGATAAATGTGGGTAAGTCCACTACACAATTGAAATAGAAATAGATAGATATACATTATATAGTAAAAAAATGTTGAATCTGAGTTTTCAATGGTCAAAGAATAGGAAGAAGAAACTAAAAAGGTTTAACTACTCCAATTTTATTTGATAGCACTTTATTGGATTTATACTCAATGTTTTTTATGTCACATTCAGGTAATATATTCTAGTGCAATAAATTTGAATATTTTGTAAAGTTTGTTCTCTTTTTTGTTTTAATAAATCCATTAAAAGCATGGGTTGGTCCTCCAATGCACACTTCAATCTATTTCAAAAAAATTAACCATTTTTAATAAGTCTCCAATAGACCCATCATCACCCATCTTAAGATCTTCATAATTCAATATATATATATATATATATATATGTAAATTTACTTTCTTCACTTTTTTATTGACTTCATTAACATTCTTAAACTTTTCATAGATTCTTTTTTCTATTCAAATACCTTTCACCCTCATAAATTCATTTTTAGAGTGTCAAGAAGTATATAATTTATGGCTCAACCATCATTCTATAAATTATTCTTATTATCATCTATTAAGGGATCTCCCTAAAAAAGATGAGGGAAATGATCTATAATAACTTTTAGGATTTCATAAACAATGTATATAAGATTAGGTAACATTCTATCTTTCTATATGTGATAACTATTCTCATCAAATACTAGAATCCCTTTACTATTCACTAAGTTATGAAACCCCATGGAAGATTTTATTTTCTTCAAAATTCAGAAAAGAGTCAATGAAGGAACCTCTCTCTGAAACCAATTTAATAGATGAGTTACTGTCTATGTGATCACTTATAAGGGGGGTTTGAATTAGTGATCTTATCTTTTTTATGTTTTATTACTTAATAAAAAAACTTTTCCTCTGGTTAGTGAGAAATAACTCTATTGACAAATAAAAAAAATCCTAACCACAAGAACACATATATTTACAATGTTCACTACTCAATAAGAATAACTAGTCCATATCATGGTTTATATGTAATCCAAAACTACACAACCACTAGAAAACAATCCTTTGGGTGGTTACAGAAAGAAAGGATTATTCATCACTTATATAGAACTATAGTCCTTAGACAGTGCATGTTATCCTCACATATATAATATGAAATAAAAATGTTCGCAAAAAAAGAACCTTCATCAACAGGCTTCAATATGTTGTCACTATGTTTCTGGAACTTTATTTACAATTTCTTTATTTCAAGTTCTTATTCTTATTCAGTTTCTTACCCATCAACATGTAATAAATTATTTCCAAAATTCTATATCCAAACCTATCCATATAATTTCTTCTCTATCTTGTATAAGTCCATCTAGTATCCTCATTATAGTCACTCTATCTAACACCCTATTTATCTAATACTAAATGATAATTTGGATCCAATCTCTATCTTCAGTTATGCATTCATTACCTCTACATCCAATGAAAATGTGTCAAATTCAATGATGAAACAATAATCCATGATTTTCAATTGAAAATTAAAATCTTTAGTAATTCAACCAATATTAATAACATCACTGTCCTTTCTCAATATACTTACCACCCTTTATATAGGCAATATTTCTCTCAAAATTTAGGGAGAAGTGATGAATATAATTTAAATTTTATGCTTCCAAATTGAATATTCCATTAAAAAATCTCAATGTTTGGTTGCCTTAAAAATTACTAAAAGATAGGAGTCAACATTCATCTAAGGAAATTTCTTTAAATATTGACATTGAAATTATTAAATATTTATTGATATCTCAGCTATAATCCCAAATCTATCTTTATGATTATTGGATCATTAAACGACCATCTTAAAATTATCACAATTAATAAATTTATAAAATAATTTTAAAAGATCCATAAAAATTCGTCAGGATAATCTTCGTAGAAACTTCTTTATATGGTAGCTATATAAGTTTCTTCATTTTTCAGTCATCCTCTATCTAGTAGACTTCATATATTTCTATCCAAAATATCTTAGCTATTTTCTTATACTAATAAATCTTCGAGTAACTTTGTTTGAAGAATCTACTTGGAACCATTTTTCCAATGAATCTACCCATACATCATCTTGTAGACTCTATCTAGAATCCACTTTCCAATGGATTCATTCATAATTTTATATTCACTACACTCACTTAGAAACATTTATACAATCAATCAAAACACTCTATCTAGTAGTTTATGCCTGATGAATTTATAAGGGTTCATTGATAGAAGCTTCACCACTTCCCATATCGATCTTCATACAAGTCCATCCGATAGAATTCATTATTTTCTTTGTTTGACCCAACTTCTTACATAGCTTCCAAAAATATTATGTCTACTAGTTTTGCAAACATTATTTATTCAAACAACTTAATTTATAATTATGAATACCTTTACAAAAACATGTTGTTTGAGTGCATTGGGAATCAGAAAATCACCACCTGATTTCCTTTATCAAACATCTCTGTTTGATAGAATTGTGAATGAAATTAGATAAAATTTTAGTGCCACACTCTATTTGACCACTTCAGCCTGTTAGACTCTATTTGTTAGGTTCATCCCCTTGTACAATCTACCTATTCACCTTTGTAAGGAATGTTCAACATTGTAAATTGATTTATGTTTTTTAATAAAAGAAAATACTTAATAAAACCTTGATTTTTATCAACTATCTTATTCTTTACAAAACAACACCTCAAAATATATTGTACTAAATAATTCAATGTGAAACATTTTCTCTCTTTATATTAAGAAGTTATATTTACAAAAGTACCATTCCCTTCAGCAATAAAATGCGTTCACGACCACCTCATTTATCTACTCATTATAAAGAATTAATTCAACCAAAACCCTACCCTAGTATCTATTAAAATATCTCACCACTTACTAGAATCCTTTTTCTTTCAAAAATACCAATCTAAATATCCTTAAGGTGTTACCCAAGGGAGAACATCCAAAGGGAGAGGTAATATTCTAAATCGAGATTTCTTAATTATTTTCTCCTTATACCCCCTCAAACCTATTATATATAATAAATTTTGATAAAATAAGTATTAATAATGTTATGAAATTTTATTATATGAATGGAATATCCATTTTATACCATCCTATTAAACCATTTAAAAAATGAAGACATTATCGTGCGTACATGCGAACTACCGCCTCCATGAACGAGGTGCATGATTTTTTATGACCGCCATAAAAAACTAGTTATAAAAGTCTATTTAAAGGTTTAATAAGATATTTATGATATTATTAATATTTTAAAATTATAAACCATTCCTTATCTTCCTCGTAATCTATGAAAAATGAACGCGGTGCCCATTTATATGTGTAGATTTCCGCCTCCACGAAAGTGACGTTTTTAATTTTTCACTCTAGAATTTTATTATTTATCCAATACTATTATAAAATAATTCATATCCTTAAAAAATATAAATAATATCATTATTATTATATAATAATGATATTATACCCAATGAATCACTTTATTAACCATAATCACTAATAGATTATAGCATGTTCTTGTTTGGGTTAGTTTAACCACTTACATGAATAAAGCTATAAATTTCTATCATGGGTAACTAAGGAAACATAAATACTTTATATATTGTAAAATTAAATATAAATAATTATTTTTTTGGTTCTATAATTTTATTGTTAAAATATAAATCATTATTAAGATACCACCCCTCATTCGTGAAAATTACCAAAACAAGCTCATCACCAACTTCATCATCAAGAATCATAACTAAAATACATATTAAATAATTAAAACATTATAAATAATTATAAAAAATATATTTAAATACATATAATGATATTGGAATGATGATCTTTGGATCTATAAACAATAATTGATATCTCCATTATGAAACTAGTATTAAATAAACAATAAAAAAAATAACATTCGATAATGAAAATAAAATAAAACATGCTAATATATTTGTAATGAATGATTGTAAATTAGGTTTATAAAATTTTATAGGTATGAATAAGTTTTTAAATAGTTTATTAAGATATTTATTTCTATTATACAATAGGTTATATCATGTTTAACTGAGCAATATTAGAGACAAGGGGATTTTATTGAGTCATAATGATTCCTCTATGACTATGGTTTTACAAGATGGATTTATTATATCCTATATTAAAATTATAATTCCTTTCATATTTATTTTATATACATTGATGGTTTTCTTTATTTATAAAATTTGGTGATGTAAATAATAATTATCATTCTCTCCAATTGATGTTTTTTTTTTCATATCCACATTTAAGCTTCCTATTAATGTTCTCTTATTCTTATATTGAAATCCAAATGTAATTTATTTCTAGAAACCTTAAAATTTCTATTTTCCTCTTTTAGAATGAATTATTTATCACAATATTTATGGTGTGAGTTTCAATAAAGTTATTTTCAAAACATTAAAATGTATTTCCTATTCAAGTTCATATTTTTATCTCACACTCCACATTTTCTCTGAAAAATATTTATTTCCTTTTTAAGAATCCATTATTGTATTTCTTTTAAAGTGGTTTTTAAAAAGGGTTTTCATGTTACCTTATTGAAAGTGATTCATAATTTCATCTGTATATTAAAATGTTAAGATTTGTTTTCTAAAATCTCATTTTCATGGTTTTACTTCAATTTTCCTATTTAAATATCTAAATCCTATGAAGTTGTGTTTTATGAATCAACTTATAAATTAAATGATGAAATACTCTTTTTGGGTAAGTGAAATTTTGATATCAATTGATCAACTTTTAATATCATACTATGTGATTCCATTTGGAAATGAAATTAAATCCATGTTGTTCCCATGGGTTTCCACGATATATTGAATGATTGATATCTTATGGAACACATATGTATATATGATAATGAGTGGTGTCCTATATCACCCTCCAATGGATTGGTTAAGGTTTTATATCTCATGAGATAATGTAGTTTGGGCCTTCTTCGATATGCTCACAAATTAAAGGGTGAGCCTTATTGGATATTATCACAAACTAAAAGGTGGGACTTATTGGATATTCTCACAATATGATGATACTATGTGTTTATATTTATGAAAAAGTTTTTTTTATACTATGTTTCAATGGCATGTTACATTTCCATTACACATTCCTATTATTATGTTCCATAGA
Organism: Viscum album; assembly: GCA_963277665.1. Lineage (NCBI taxonomy): Eukaryota > Viridiplantae > Streptophyta > Magnoliopsida > Santalales > Viscaceae > Viscum > Viscum album. The sequence goes on from OY728157.1 coordinate 984,385,423, forward strand.
TCATGTTTATTATATCACGATTCTATACTATTTTTCTACGGTATATGTTTGTTCATTTTAGATTACAAATCCTTTTATATTGAATCATGGAAAGATATTATTTTTCTATGTTCTTTTTAATATGATATTTCTCCCATGCTCATGTTTTATCATATACTTATAATATAACCCTTGATGTTGATGAGTTTTTCCTATACTGGGAATTTGATCTCACCCATTTCTTATGTTTCGATTCCACATGTTATGAAGATGTGTATAACTTATGAGAAGTATATAATGGAGCCTAGTGTGTCTCAATTATAGAGAAATGTTCACAGGTGTTGTAAAATAAGTGTCTTATATATCTAGTTCTCAAAGAAACTAAACCTTTGGTTCTTGAGATTATGTGTCTATTGCGAGATATAAATTTTAACTTACAAAAATGGTGTAAATTAAAGATATTTTAGCTTGGTTCATATCAAATTTTATTAAATCCTATGTGTAAAGTATATTTTTTAGCACTGGGTCTGAGAGTGTGGGTTTAGGGTACCACATTCCCTGCACCAGGACCAAGTCATGTAAAAAACGGATGGTCATGTGACTAGATACGTGACATCATTAACACACCATGTGTTAAATAGAATAGGTTACAACATAGTTTTTCAGACTAAACACTATATAACTTGCATACATGTCATGTAGTCCACATGTTTTCATGGTGGAAATTTCATAGTTAAAGATACATCATGTATTTATTACATGACGTGTGGAACTAATAAATATGAAACATCAAGGTCACATGACATGTAGTTGGTGTATACAACACATAGCTTATAAATATATTCATCCAAAATCCACACCCAATCTCTAGGAATGTGGTGTATATATACGAAAAGTCAAATACACGCCATGTAGTTGAATTGTACACATCATGAATCACGTATCTTCTTATGTATAAAAAATTAATCAATTAATTACTCCATTAAAAAAATAAACATGTTTCCACATGTAATTAATTAATATTATTTTTTTGTGTGATAGGTTTAACTATTTATCAAATATTTAACTAATATTTGTGAAATATTTGGAACTATATACCATGTATAGTTTTAATATGATCTGTACTCTATATGCATTAAAATAATTATCCACCATGTAAATTATAATGTGTATGTGTATTAATTATTAATAGTACATGCCATGTAATTATGTAACATGTAATGTATGATTCATGCAATATGAGTTCATAATACATAATCATAATACATGCTTGGTAGTTCGTATGGGCACACACTGTAACACCCTAGAATGATAAATGGTTAGATTACTAAATGATATGACTCATGTCAACAAGGTGAAACAACTTTTTTAAGAGCCTACCTAATTAGAACTCCATAGTTAAGTGTGTTTGTCATGGAGTGGTGATCAGGATGGGTGACCTTGTAGAAAGTTTCCCAGGGTTTGTGTGAGTGAGAAAAAAGCACACTGAAAATGAAATGTGTTGGCCTATGGGTACAATCATTATCCAGATGACCCGTTCGGGTACATGGGTGGGCCCCAGGGTAGGGACCACATGTATGTGGGGAAACTGGTAGTTCTTGGGGGGCCATGACCTGATGACCATGTTAAGGTGGGGTGTATGTGCTGTCATTGGGGCCCAATTGTTACATTTGGTATCATAGGTGGTACCCGTCCTTAAGTGTGGTGCACTACCTGGGTTGAAATATAGGTCCCAAAACAAGTACATTGTGATCTAAAGGGGGGGGGGGTGAATGTAACAACTACAAATGATAAAGGGTTAAATGACTAAATTATATGACTCATGTCAACAAGGTAAACATTTGTTTCTAGGAGCCTACTTGATTAGAACTTCACTGTTAAGCGTGTTTGTCTTGGAGTAGTGATCAGGATGAGTGACATTCTAGGAGGTTTCCTAGGGTGTGTGTGAGTGAGGAAAAATCACACTGGAAAGGACATGTATTGTCCTATGGGAACAATCATTAGTCAAATGTCGTGTTCATGAATGTGGGTGGGCCCTAGGGTGGGGATCACGTGTCTGCAGGGAAACTGGTGGTACCTGGTGGGCTAGGACCTAATGACCATGTTAAGTCAGGGTGTCTGTACTATCACCGGGACCTAGAGGTGTCCATTTAATGGTACTTGAGATGTCTTTGTTTTTGAAGTTGGTGTCCATAGCTGTGAGAGTTCCTTTCCTTGATAAATCAACTGGAGGTGCTTTATCTCTATGGGGCGTGCTTCACTTAGTAGGGAATTCGTCTTGGTTTCCTGAGTTCTTGTAATCCTTTCTCTAATTGGTGGTGTTTCATGACATCTTATTTTATCATTATTTGAGAATCTACTTGAACTGTAAAAGTGTATCTGTTTCTTCTTTGGGGTTTGACCTTAGTTGTGGATTTATGGAGGTAGAAAGTGCTATAGTGGGGAAATTTGTCACATCCATACTTTTAAAATAAATGTATTTAATTATGTTATTTGGCTTGGAAATTTTCTGTCAAGGTGAGGGCTGATTCCGAGTTGAATTTTGTGTTTTTGTTGATAAATGAGTTTTTTAGGGCTTGAAAGCATCTAGCGTACAAGCAAAGCACGATTTAAAAATCAACACGGCTTCGCTTGGGCCACTGTGTGGCCTGCCCTATGTTCAAGGAAAATAAATAAATATTGAATAACAAAATTGAAATAAAATAAAATAATAAGTGTAATAAAAATTTAAGGAATTATTTTAATAATAATATTGATAATATTTTTTGAGAATATAATCATTATTATTAATTTTGTTAAGAATGTAAATTTTATTAAGTTGTTATTAATATTAATATTATTATTATTGTTAATATTTTATTAAGTTATTATCACCTTTATAATTATTTTTATTATAAAATTATCAATTTCATTAATTTTATTATTATTATAACCATAAATTATTATTATAATAATCATTAATTATTACCATTAAAATTTTTAATATTTTAATTAAAAACATTATCATTATAATTGGATTTAAGGATATAATTTTTATTAATATATTATTATTATTATTATTACTAATACTACTACTATTATTAGTGTTTATTATTATTGGTATTAATAACATTGATATTGTTATTAAAATTACTAAACCCCTTATTATTTTCATTAATTATTATTATTAAAAAAATTATAATTATTATTATAAGTATTATAATTTTTATTATTGTAAACTTATTTTTTTATTTTTTATTTTTATTTTCTTTAGGTTAGGGTTTCTCTTTGTGTATAACCCGTCTCTCCTCCCCTACCCCTTCGTGAAGTTACCCATCATTCCTCCCTCTTATTGTGCATGGCCTCCTCCCTTGGCCTCTCCCCTAACTGGCCTTCCTTTCAGAGAGAGACCCCATTCTGGCGGAGAAACCCCTCCCCCCTTCCCAGAACTACCTATGTGCAACCCTCTTGCACTGTCTGGTGAGCCTTCGCTGACCCCCCTACTCCTCTCAGGCGTATGTGAACTAGCTGGCCCCTTCGGCGACCACGACCCCCCATCTAGCATCCCACTACCCTTATACATGTGGCTATCATCTGGGTAATCCCCTATTCTTCTTCTCCTAGGGTTTTGGTCCATGTTATTTGGGGGTTTTATATTTCCAGTGGGTAGGGTGTTAGATTTAGAGTTGAATCAGGTTTAATCTTTTTGTTTTTTGTTTCATCTTTCCTTCTTAGGGTTCGTTTGAAGTATGGTTGTTGTTCTGCACAATTCTCCAGATGTTTCTCCATAATAGGTAGTTTTTTACATGTCCTAACATCTTTAAGTGATTTAATATATTTCTTAAATAATTTTTAATGCGTTCTAATGATAAATTTTGTGGTGGGAATTATATTTTTGATATAATTTGACATGCATACAGGATGAATTTTATTTTTCTAAAGGAATTACCTATGTATTCTATATGATTTTTTGTGAAAATTTTTAGATGTGTTTAATTAATTAGTTAAGGTATGAAAATTCTTTTTTTCAAAAACACTTGAGGTGCAAGTGTCATTAAATTGGGGTTTTTCAAAAGAATATAAATTTTTTTGACATGTTAATTTTGATTGTGACCTTTGAAGTATATTTTAGGGGGTGTACATGTTCAAATGATTTTTTTTGATGAGAAATGGGTTATTTTGGGCTTGTTGTCCTTGTTTGGAATTTTGAGTAGAGAAAATTGTAAAATGTTTAAATGATGATGAGCTAGTTTTTGAAATGGCTTTTCAATTATGAATGGGTTCATGAGGAAGCTTGGCCGTTGGTCTTGGTTGTTCTTTATTATGTGATTATTGTGTTTTAAAAAGGGAATTTGAGAAACTGTACAAGTAGTGGTAAAAGGTATTTGGGGTTAGGTTTACCTTGTTGTTTTGTTCAATTTGGGTTTATTTGGATCCTTTGTAGTTATTAGACTCCCTTGAATCATTGTTGGGTGTTTTGTTCATCACAGTATGGGTTTTGGTCATCAATGACAAAGAACTATATGTATATACATGGGTAAGCATGTATATATGTATATCCTCCTTGTGCATATTCCCTCATGGCATGGGGAATATGTACTTGGGTCAAAGGATATATATATATATATGAAAATTTATATGAGTATAGTGAAGTGGACCCATATTTCTATCATCATGAGCTGCGTGTATTGAGGTATGTCCCCTATTCCTTTACCTTCAAATTGAATTCCTTAATTTCTTGAGTGTTTTTAAAAGTATTTTTTATATTATTTTGTATATTCATGCTATGAAAAGTGATGGTGATGCTTGATGTTGATATTTCCTTTTTTTAGGTTCTCTTTAAGTGTTGACATGTGTATTTTCCATTAAAATATGATCCCAAGCTTGTTTTAGAATGCTTAACATTTTTAATTCCTAAAAGTAGTTTATAAAATGGTTTTGGGTGTGTGGTGGGTGTTTCTAAAAATGTTCGTGTGTATATTAGTTTTGAAAGTGGATTAAAATGAATATGGATTATGGTATGTTTAAAAAAAATAGTAATTTTGGAACTTTGTAAATGATGGAAAAGGTATTTGAAAAAGGTATTTTCTATGGTGTGCATAAGTTGACAAAGGTGATGTTTTTTAAAGAGGGTTATTTCCATTGAAATGTTTGGCCTTTGTGAAAATGTGTAGGTGTGGGGTGTGTGCATGTGAAATTTAACTTGAGAAAAAGGGAAACCCCAGGTACCTAGGTGGGCGGACTAGGACTAGTATAATAGATGATACGTAAGTGGTTTTTCCCAGTTTCATTTAGCGAGATTGACTTAACAACACTAACTAAATACTTGTGATGATTGGAGACCACTAGGTTATGGGAGTGTTACCTACCACCGGATTGTGCACAATAACGTAAACCGTTGTGGCTCTTATTCCACGTTTTCACTGAGGTACGAGGTATCTAGGGTCTCACATGTTCTAGTTAACTATAGGGATTTCCCATGGTTCTCGTTTGTGGCATAATTATTGTGATGTAATTTTCTTTTCTATTACACATGCTTGATGCCCCATTTAAAAAAACATATTTTAATCTTCATTTCTCCCCTTTCATTTTGAAATGTTAGTGCATTCTTGTAATATATTTTGAAAATATAGTGGAAGAGAAATTTTTTCCTGGAAAAAAAGTAAAGTTGTTACTTAGTTTAGAAAAGACTAAATAACCTTATTTTAAAATGTATTACTTTCAAACTTGCATGATTGGATTTCTTTTTAAAGGAAAATACATAGGGCATTGTTATTCCATGGCTTTCCTACTGAGAATCTCGGTTCTCATGCCTACTTTACTTTTTAGTTTCAGGTTTTACTCCTAGATCGCTCTTAGAGAGAGCATGATTTTATGTTTGGTGGGGACCCATGGGGTCACTTGTAGGTATGTCGATCTAGTTATCTTCATTTTATTTTCCACTATTAGTGTATACCAGTTTTTTTTGGTTTATTATTTTTGTTTACCTATCTTTTATTTTCTAGGATAAATCATTCCCAACTACTTTTTTAATGCCCAACACTAGTTTCCATCCCATGGGGATCATGAAGGCCCCTTGAGCCTTTACAAATACTATTTCTGGCACCAGATCGGATGACGACCCAACTTGGTTCATGAAACACACTATGTTTCCTCCAAGTACATATTTTTTACTTAGTAAATTTTAAATAAAATCAATAAATTTAATTTTTTTAAAATTATATTGGATGGGAATATCCAGGAAAATATAGATGGATATTAATATAAATGAATTTATTAATTAATAAAGATAATTAATTAATATAAACATGTTTTATCTTAATTAATAATGTTTTAAATGAATTTTGGTTTATTAAACGTGTATTCACTGCATGCATGGTTGATCATGAGTTTGATCAACCTGTGTGTGGTTTAAATTTATTTTATTTAATTATAGATTGGGTTTTTATAGGTATTGTTATTAAATTAAAATTATGGATTGTGCGTCATACCCTCTTATTATGTAAGGACTAGTATATGCGTGATTTCTTTTATAAAATCATTGTAACCATTCCATTGGTTCCCCTCACATGTGTATGAGTAAATAATATGTAAGGGTAATGATCCTAGGTGTTTAGTGGTATTTCAAGATGGATATAAGGTGAAATAAACTCTAGTGATGCACATGATAGAGGTGGAATTGTGAAACTTCATCAAGGTCTTTCTCAATGTGTTTTTAACCCAGGGGAAATAGTTTGTTTATTACCTACAAAATAAAAAAATAGGTAGATAAATATTATTATCACACCATATATTTTATTCTATCTTTTTTGTGGATATTTATTTTGTGAGTTTTTTATCATGATCACATAAATAAATGAATTAAATAACTAGTATGATCAGAGAGAATAAAATAAAAGGATTATATGTAAATATTCTATCAACACATGGATAATTACTTAAGTAAAAAATTTCTTAATATTAAAAATAATCGTAAAAAGAATAAATATAATAAATTCACACATAATAAGAAAATACCTAGATAAAATATTAATTTAGAATAATACTTCCATTAATTGATTAAGGATATAACCATATAACTAGGTATTTGATCTGACCTTTATCATGGCACTTAATTTTATCATGAAGTTCTTATAAAGGTTTTGGTTGACTTCACCAAATTGATATGAAGATTAACATCCATTTTTAGACTTAATTTATCTTGTAATAAATTTTTGAGGAAATTTGATTCATGATTTTAGGATTGGGGAGCACACTCAACAGATCTAGAAGCTTCAATCCCATAGTTGGCAAGCCCACCTACATAAATACCTTCAAGTAATTAACTAGGAACTTGCTTGGGTTATGAGAAGGAAAATATGTATAATATACTCTAGAATGACCACACAATAGGACATTATGAGTACATTGGTGGGGAATATTGAGGCTTGATAAAATATTGGGAGACTAATAATAAAATTAAATTATTTCATCTCAGATTATAATCAAATAATGTACTTATTTATGATTTTAAATTATTATGGTAAAATTGAATGTTCATCAACCACACTATACCTATGATCACTAATTTATAAATACAATATCCTCATTGTAAGTAACTTCTAGGAATGGTATGAAAAGTACACATTATTTTACTATATGAATAGAAGCATTGCATGATTAAAACCTCATATATTGATCTACATACTAAGGAGGTGAGTGATTAAGAGTTTTTTGTATTAAAAAAAATACATTAATGATGTGTTATATGTTCAGTGTATGATGCTTTCATCTATGTCAAAAAAGGTCATGAAATATCATTAAAGCAAAAATTCTTATAGCATACTCAAGCATCTCTATGATATTTATTAGGAGATAGCTTGATAGGAACAATTTAAGATTTCCATGGAACTCTTTATAATAAAACATGGATATGGGGTGCCAATTGAACCTCACATATTCTAAATGATTGGATTCATTGAGCTTATAGATATTATAAGAATTAAATTTCTTGATGAATTGTGCACCAATCTCATCATTACATCACTCCCTCAAAGAATATATGGGTTTTCTATGAATTTTAATATGAAAAACATAGAGAAGTATCTAATAGGTCTCCTTACTCTACTTAGATGTGTTGAAAAGGATATGACTCATGAAAATACTTCTTTTCTTATGATGAATAACAGGAAAGTAAGAGTAAAATATCCTAAGACTAAGTTTAAGGTATCTATGCAACACTGACAATGAAAAGGAATATCAAGGGGAAATAAAAGGACATGATGCTATTTTCTTCTAATGTGGTAAGAAAATTCATTGAAATAATAATTGAAATGAATCAAAGTAGATGATTATACTTCAATTATATTCATCAAAGTTAATATTCTATTTGGTTTCTTGGGTATTAAATACAACATGTTTACATATGTGTATTCAAACACATGAATCAAGAAAGTGAAGAAATATTACTATAAGTTTGGTGAATTATTAAATAAGTTGAAGAATGATGATACCTATATAAATATAAATAAGTGACAAACCCCTTAATTTCCCAATCAATTCAATTTGAACTATTGTCTTGTATCATTACCCAAACATTTATCTCAATGGCCATTTTGGACATAGTGGGTCATTATTTCATTTTGGAATTAATATTGTTTTGGTTTTCAATACTAAACTAATATTTTGATATTTTTTATTTATATATAGATAAAATCGATAATCAATGATGAATATAAATATAATATCCATACACATTTGTGGCTAGGTAATTCATTGTCAAGATAAACTAATGGTAGTTAACTAGTTTATATCTAGAAGGGTGTTTAGTATATTTTGAGCTAAAACACTAGGTATATTGAAAAAATTACTTATCAAGTTCTAAATAATTAATCCTTTAGTAATGAAGGTATGAAAAAAAAATCCAAAGATAGTACAAAAAGGATACATGAACTATTTTTAAGTGAATTTAGAGGAAAATTTATTTATTTCATAATACACCTTATTATTCTAGACTGACTACATTTATATAAGTGGGGTGCACTTCACATTTTTAGATCATGGGAGCAGAACATAATTATTTTAATTCTAGGATAATAATGTATATGATTTGGCATAGGAAGATACACTTCATTGAGTTCAATGGAAGGAGTTATTTTAGGATACACATACTGGGTAGGAAGTTAAAACCAAAAGTGGTTTTTATCCACCAAGACTGGTGACATATTATTAAATATAAATAATACATACTACAATTATGTGGTAAATAGAAACATACTAAGATTGAAAATTTTATATTAATTCAGTAATAAAATTCATGTACCAAAATTTAGAGGCACCATATTTTGGTTGTTTCTAGAAGTGATAATGTTGGTGAGTAGTTAAGAGAAACTATATATTGATCAATACCAATAAATCATGATTTATTATTAAAAGGATGTATAAGACATAATATATGATAAAACCATTACTTTGATCATCATGTTAATTATATTTCTATTTTACTTATCATAACAGTATTCTATGATCATTTTATTAGAAGATTGGATGTCAAGGCTAGTTTTCTTAATGGAGGCCATGTGGAACATGTCTATATAGAATAAAAAAGGCTTGGTGATAATAATGAATTCATATAAGATATTAAAATTGTATATATTCATTCATAGATAAGATAAATAATAGTAGTTGTAGAATATTTTTTCTAAATGATTAAGTTCCATGCGTCTACAAGAGGTTAGTAGGACTTATGCTATTTTTCAAGATAGATATGTTGATAATATATAAAAAAATACATTCTTACAAATTCAATAAGACTAAAGAATGAATTTCTCTAAGTATTAATTAAAATAACAATCTAGTTCTAGAGAAGGAGTTCTACCAAGGTAGATCTATGAAGATACTTAATCTAGTCATGGTATATACCTTCAAAAGATGAAACAATTCAGGATTGAATTGTTATCCATGTTGCATGGAATATAATCTCTCTAGGTTAATGTGTGCATGCACATGAAAATATTGTGAAAAAAATCAAAAGATTACATGCTAGGAATTTACTTAATATTTCATTTTATGTATTGTTATTTTATACACAAACTTTTATTGAGTGAAAATTTCAAAAAAAACTAGTTTAACTACACAAACTTGCAGTTATAAAAAACAACAATACTTGAGAAAGTAGAACTGGATGGGTTCTTGGTAAAAAGAGGAATGATAATACTAGCGATTAAGGGGTATAAAACTAGTTTTACTTTAAATCATTTTAATCTAAGATCATTGTGATTATAAGGTAATATGAAAGATGAACTTATTATATCGTATGGTTTATATATCTACAATAACCAAAAACTTTGAGGCTTATGATCTACATAATAAGTGGTTTAGCAATAATTTATTCAATTTTCAAAAATAGTAAGTGAATTATAAATATTATGATAATATTTTACTATGGTAGTATCTAAGATATAAGATTTATGAGAAGGAAACAAGAAGTGGATACTTGGGGATATTACTCCTTGAGGGATCTTTTCAAGGTAGTAATTTAGTAATTAAAATATTCACTACACATACATGTAGTTATACCAACCATATCCATGGAAACATGATAGGCCTATAAGCTATAACCATGATTAGTATAAGAATATTTAACATGTGAGTTATAAACAGTTAGTTTATAGTTGGCTATAATGTGATTGGGAGTCGGTTGAAGTTGGTTTCATAGAACAAATTACTTTTTTTTTTAATTTAGATTTCTTATATATTCATATACATGAATAGTAATAAATTCCTTATCACATATAAATTGTTCTTCTATATAAATACAATGCTATAATGTACTATATTATATGTCACATTAATAAGGCCATAACAGTTCCCTGATATGATGAGAAACTTGATTTGTTGTGATGATATTCTTAAACTATATGTCATATAGTAGTATGATGTCATTAAATGAGACACAAATGATGTAGACTATTAGGTTTTAGATATTCCTAAGAGAAAGAGACTTTATCTAATGAATTTCACACTTTGGTAATATCTAATATGGGAGATTATGAGGATATGATCTTTTGTATGAATTCAATATGTTACATATAGTTTGATATTAATTATTGTGAGCATGTGTAATGATCCTTATATTTTAAGATTATTATTAATACATGTCATGACTCATGAACTTTGATACACTAATAAAATCTATGACTCTATATGTTTGTATTAAATAGAGTATGTTAGTTGCATCATGAATGTATGTTATTAATGAATAAGTTGAGGAAGTATTTTTACCTTGTATATTTATCGAAGTTTATATCTCAACTATTTGATTGAAATTAAACCATCAAACTAAATTCCACAACCATGGTGTATTGACAGGTTCATTTAAAATATTCAAAGAAAGATGTATTGATTATATAAGTTTATGACGCAATAGTGAAACCTTCTTGATGAGATATCATAAAAAAGGATTATATTACACGGTGAGTGTTCATATGTAGTTTTCATTATTATAGAATTATATTATTCCTCTTGTTTTTCTTTACGTACTACTAGATACTGATATTATACTTAAGGTGAAGTCGCCCAATGCCACTGAGGAAGAAGTGATCCAACCTATACCTACACTCCTGGGTCTAATGATAAAAACGCATTCTTTAAAAATTGGATTTAATATTAAACAAAGTGACCCAACTTTGACAATATATAATTATATCCTAAAATCAAAATAATAAGTCACTACATTCCCAGAGATCTTTTTAGGTATAGTGTTTTAGATAATTAGTAATGTTATTTCATATTAAAACACATACTATCTCATTTTAAATGGTAATTTACCCATTTTTATAGGCTTCTTAAATATTATTCCATATTCACTCAAGATATTCAAGTTTCAACTATATAATAGCTCCTACTCATCAATAATCCCTATGAAAAACATTTGAAAATATAGGGATATCACAAAAATATCATTAAGGGTTTTTAAAAATAAATAAGAATACTCACTTTTTTTGAAAATCTTGAAGAATACCTAAATCATCTTCTTTAAAATAGAATTCTTTGATCATTATAAAAAAAATTAAAAATTACCCTTTAAATTGAAATTGGGTATTCATAAAAAAATTCATAAAAAAAGAATGATTTCAAACTTTCTTTGAGAAGACATAAAATATTTAACACCTTTATCATTTAAAAAAAACATTAACCTTTGAAAACATATTTTAAAATTTAAAATCCCCCTCTTAAAATAACAATTTTACTTTTGAAAAAAATATAACAATATTTTTCCTTGTGAAATGAAATTTAATGATATTCAACAATATTAAAAGAAATAATTAAGGCCACTTAAAATATTAAAGGTATATATAGTATCCACCTATCTCTTTGTGGAAAAAGTCCCTTTAGGTTTGGGTTCCCTCCCCATCCCTCGCTATTATTTACAATTAACAAGTGCTAAATTTTAATAAAATGTTCTTATTAGTTCTATTTTATTATAAATTATATTTAAACATTTATTTTAAATACTCAAAATTGGTGTAAAAATATTTTCAAAAACGAGGGAAAATATATAAATAATTACACATTTAGTTAATGGAAACTCTAAAAATGATGTTTTTTCAAGAAAAAAAGACAATCATGGGTCAAGAACAACTATAAATTCATGGAAATAAATCTATAAACTGTATCATGAAGAAATAGTATTTAAAAAAAAATGTGAAACATCTATGGGAAAATTAGTGCATGATCATACATCATTTTAAACATAAACAATATCCATGAAAGAAACTAGTTAATAAAGATAATTTATTTTCAAAAGAAAACATTATTTAATAAAAATATTGAGGTTGAGAGGTTTTGAAATAAAAAAAATTCACATAAAATGATAATTTTGAAAGCGGTTGAAACTCCTTAAATAAAAATATTGAAATCAATACTTTAAGGAAAAAATTTATATCCAAAATATTGTAAACAAATAGATTTTTTTTTGAAACCATAAAAATAGAGGATTGATTTTATAATTTAAAATAAAAAATTTTCTAAAATAATTTCCTTATAATGATGGTTTTGAAAACTTTAATATAAGAATTTAAAACATTTTCCATTACAAAGAGTGTTCTATTTGGTAGATTAAAACAATAATTTTTTAAACATTTTTCCATTAACATAATTATGAAACAAAAAGTTATTGAACCTTATGAGCTCTCCTACTCAATAGATCTCACTCTCCAAGGTATCTCATAAAACTCAATATTCATCCTCTTTCTCCCCCTCTTTCTATAACTGCAAACCATGCACAATAATGTTGAAGGATATTAGTAAAGTCTTTCTTTTCAAAGTCCTCCTTTATATAGCTAACCAGGCCATTAAACCAATATAAAGTATCACTGAATAATTTTTATCTACCAAATGATTGTGAATTAATCATGTGGTGACCTCTATAAATTAATTTTTTTTGTTCATAATTGTCACAGTTTCACTAATCCTAGTAAATAAGTTAGCTCTTCCCATTGATCTATCTAAGAATCTTAGTAGTTTTTTTCATAGATTTGTTGTGAGTAGTTCCAACTATGAAAAATGTGTGTGTATATATATATGAATTTTTAAATACCATTAAAAAGTTTCACAAAAGTTGGAATATAGAGAAATCTTATAGCATCAGTTAACATTTTATTTCTTCCCTTTCCAACTCCTATTCTCACATCAAAGAATCATCACGTAGATCAAATTTTTTTCTTATTTCTAAGGAAAAAATAATGATGACATATAATGTAATTGCTTATAGTTATAATTTGATTTCATGTGTTTCAAAATTTATTGAGGATCCTAATAGAATAATGTGTGCTTGTACACACATACATATATATATTTATAACTTACGACTGATAATGAGATAGTTTAATACCGAGAGGATGATGATTATATATAATGGTATTGGTTACAATTTAAATTTTATTCCATGTGTTCCAGTGAGGATTTCATTGCACTAAAATTATATATATATATATATATCTGTGTGTGTGTGTGTGTGTGAAAAACCTACTGTTACTCATGTCATAGTTGTACAAAAGAAAAAGAAGATGATGACATGGAATTAATAACAACCGAGTGAGCTTTATCCAACCATTTTTCGATCATAAAGCCTCATGTGGATCCACTGAGTGATTCCCTAAATGTGTGTGTGTGTGTTCTATTGATACCTCATATAGTGGCATCATGAAGGAGGTTGAGATGATGGTGGAGTAGGTGTTATTTACGAGTGTGATCACATTATAAAATTGATGAACATTATCCATTTTTTAACCCATCCCGCATCAAACTTTTCTTCATTTGGTAACTCAATTATAAATAAATTCATGGAATAACATCCTAATGGAATATTATTGGGCCTATTGGTTCTCTACAACCATTGCTCCTGACACATGTAGTGAGGATAACTACCAAACCTTCCCCCAAACACAAACTCGTATGCTCACTCACCCATACGTACCTATGTGAAAAATCTACTTTACACCATATTCTCCTCAATAGCTGATGACCCAATTCCTTTGGGTTAATGATTGGTCGAATGTCTGTGTAGCTAGCTTGATCTCAACTTGGGAATGGTCGACTAACCCCATTTTTTTCTTAAGTATGTACAATTACTTTTTTAGTAAAAACAAAAAATGAAAACCTATTATCTAAATATAATTTTGGTAATTATAATTAATCAATATAATTAAATTCAATCAATTATTTAAAAAGTTTCATTATTATTTTTTATTTATTACAATTCTTATAATCTATTTATTTTCTTTTAATAATGATAATTTATTATTTAGTATATGTTTTTATATTTTAAATATTTATTCATATCGATACTAACAATATTCCATTTCTCATATATATTAAACATTATTTTAAATTTATTATAATTATCATCATATTCATTAACAGTACCTTAATAAATATCATATTATTATCAATTTTATAATTTTCATTAAATATATTCACTTTTAATTAACATAATACTATTACAATTTATATATATATTTATTTAATTCAAAGTAATACCTTATGTGCTATAATTTTTATATAAATTATATCACTTTTAAAATTTATATTTTATAAACTCTATTTTTTAAATCCATTAAGAATATTATTTTACTATTAAATCCTACAATTACCATATATTTATTAGAGTTATCTATCTTAAAAAAATTATATTTATATTTATACTTATCATTTTCATCAAATAATTCCAAATCTTTACAATTAATTTTTTTAACATATTACCCATAAGTTCATATAATATTTTGATTAAAAAATAAATATAACTTTTGAAATGCAAACATATTAAGAATAACATTTAATAACATATATTCATAATATTTCTTGGAAAAATAAATAAAAATAAATTTAAAGTATTACTTTTATTATATAAATATTTTAAATTAATATATTCTATAATTTATGGTGCTAAAAATCATTTAATTTCTAAAGGATACTTCATACTAAAATATATATCATAGTTTTTTTAGTTGCTAAACAATCTATTTAATAAATATCTATTAAAAGAAAAATTATATTAAAATCTCAGAGCATTACATTCTACCCCCTTTAATAAATTAAATCCTCACAATTTTAATTATCTATGACATGAAAAATTTTACAGCCTAACTCCAAGAAGAATAAATATTCTTTTTATAAATTATGATTACTTAGGGTTTGGTAAATATAATTTTCCAAGAAAATTTATAAGAAATTACTCCATGGAAAGAATATTTTTACAAGGGAACTCCACCGATTCGTGAATCATAAATAAGGATGTGACATTGCTATTTTTTTCTTTATAAGACTTTAGAATATATTAAGAAATATTTTTAGTTCTAGACACTAAGTTTTTGTGAGATTCAAGGGCTTGGTAAATCCCAGTATTGATATAATAAAAATTATAAATATATTATATCACACATGAATAGTTTATCTAAAATATTAAAGTAAATTATGAATGAAGTCTTAAATTAGAAATTTTAGACCATCTTTGAATCTAGAATGTGGGTTTTACCCTAGGTGTGACAAAACCTTTATCAGTGTCAAGTGTTTGGTTAAAAAGTGTTCTTGGATGAATTAGTAAATTTATTTATTTTCCATGACCAAGATCCATATATATAATCCCAATTATATAAAAATCATAGTGTTATCTACATAACCCTAGGGATTTTAGAGGAGAGAATAGAGTAGTGTTGGTGATTTTGAGATCGTAGATCAACGATCAGAGTACAGTAAGGATCACCAATGGTAATGGAGTTCATGGATCTCACCAATGATGAAAAAAAGGATATGTTATTCAATAAAAATTAATCCTAACTCAAGTTAGGATGTCATTTTATGTGGTTTTATCCTTTTTTTATCCTACAACAAATGAGAATCAGTTCTTTTAATAATTTGATTCACAGGTCGATCGTGTTGTGTGGATATGGATTTATCTTCCTAAAAATAGGAATTTGATATTGGTTTGATAATCCTCTTCATTCATAATCTTCACAAAAATTTATTGAGGTCAACACAAACATTATATGAGGTTAATTATTCATCTTTTTATTTTATTCATTTCTCTTCCCATTCTTTGTGAGATCATCTTCGGTGTCCAATTTGGCTGGTGGTTCAAGAAATACTTGGTAAATGATCATTAGTAAATTGATATTTAGCACAACGGGTCATTATTGTAGGTTTAGGATGGAGGATAAAAACACGGTTGTGGTGCATGATGGTAGGGGAATGATCAGGTTTGGATTTGGAGATCCCCTATCGTGGATGTTAGTAGTTCAATGGTGAGGAGCAACGATGGAGGATTTTTGAGCCATTTGATGAAAAAAATATGGTCACTGGAAATTTCCAAGCACGTATGATCCTATATCCATGATTAATAGTCAGTTGTGTGGGGTGATCCAAGGAGTTAGCGATATTGGCATATGCGTATAGATTTATGGAATTTCTAAAAATTTCTCTACTATATTGTATGTAGTATAAATAACACACGTCATTTAGTCCCTCTTATGTGATGTTATGGTTTCTGCATAAATAAAAATTTCACACACCATCTAAAATGTGTCACACTTTTTGTGGCCTAGTACTAGAGACTCAGTATGTACCCTAGGGGTACACATGTATAGACACAACCAAGAATGCAAGAACGACCCAATATTTAGACACAACCATAGTATATGAGCACAACCCAAAGTACATGGACATGACCTAAAGTACATGAGCATGACCAGATGTAAATGGGCATAGGCTGGTGAAACACATAGTACCAACTTGACCTACACACATTGTGTATCCAAAAAGGAAATGTCATGTATGTGGAGAAGAATACCCTATGTGAGATTGTGAGATATGGTAAGACCCCAAGCATTCAAGACACACCGAGTACTCCCAGTACACACGGTGTACTTTTTCCTGGGAAATTTGAGTCCCCCCATCTCTTTGGTTTAGACCAGTATCAGTTGGTTTATTTCCCTTGGTCCATCCCTATAAGGGTACACTGTGTCATTATGCACTCAAAATAGTATTGTGATCCCCTATATAGGTTTTATCTCAAATAATGTTTTCGGTATCCCATCATGATACCGGGTAGGGGTCCTATATCATTTATTTATCTTACCTAAGTGTTGTTTAAGGATTCTCTAGGAACAACTTATACATGCATACGATCCCCTACTTATTGAGTTATTCTAGACTAGGTTTGTGGTGTCCCTAGAGGTCCAAGGTGTGATTCCCTATCTATGTGTTGAGATATTTGAAGATATATTGAGTACATATTTGGAAAGGACTGAGAATAATGACCTCTCAAATGAGTGCTATCAGTGAAATAAATCCTCATGGATTGGATTATACTGAAGGAGCATTAACTTGAATCCTTAAGAAAAATCATGTGGCTGACATTAGGGTTGAGACCTCTTGAGACTTGGAGTCTATCATGAGTATATTTGGATTATTATTCTTATTATTATGTATCATATCCTGATTGTAATATCATTATGGTGAGCTGAATACTCTGTTGATGTTTTATTTTTTTGATTTTGAAGTGTCCTACTAGGTATTTTTATACTCTCCCCTACATGGGATATTCCCACACATGTCATTTCTTATGAAGATTATATGCCCTTTGATGGAGTATTCAAAGGACAAAGAGAAATAAAATCTTAGTTAGCTAGAAAGACCTTGGTTGTTCCAAGTTTTGTATTTGATTTTAGTCCCCTCCTACTTGTATGTGGGACTCTACTGCAGTTTTTTTAGTGGTCTTGTATTTGACCCTTTATGATTTCTAGTTGTTTTTTCATAATATGATTTTTGGTTAAATATGTGTGAATAAATTTTTTATCAGATATGTATTTATTTTTCAACATTACAATACCTTAGGCTAAGGCCTCACATGTGTGTGATATTCCTATTCAGTGCAGGTCACTATCCCCTTTCCTATTGAAGGTGAACTTGGGGTGTCACACTCAGCTTATCACTAGCTAGGTGGGCCCTGGTGGGTCAGGTCATGATAGATTGGTATTAGAGGAGTGTTCATATTATTGCTAGAGTTTATATATTTTTTAACCATGAGGTTTGATTTAGGAACTAGGGAAACAATGTTAAAGTGTTTTTAGTTTAGCTCTCAAGCCAAGGATTCTAGTGTTGGTGTTAATACTGATGTATCAATTCACCAGGTCTCTAAAAACCTACTTGTTTACTTGGTACATATGGACACTATTAGCAGGGAAAACATTGGTACATAAATCATATAGGAATGGGTTGTGGTTCTAATGTATTTCTTGAGTCATCTCCCAAGATATACTCTTTGACCGTGGTATGTCTTGATTATTTCAGGATGCATATATGATGACAACCAGACAGGATTACATAGTAGGATTGTGATGATGATTCTCCTAGTTATGAGGTTTCTGTGTAGGGTCCTATAAATGAGGTAGTATTTCTAGGTGGTTTTCTAGTCTTGACACCATTTGTTGAGAAACTGGTTGTGCCAACAGTACCAGCTGAGGATGTGTGCAGGAAGAGTGCACTCCATGAGTTTAAAAGGAAAAAACCTCCTAGGTTTTAGGGTGTGATAGAACCCCAGGAAGCTAAGGACTAGCTAGAGGTAGTTTCTTGAGTTTTTCACCTTTTGAGGATAGTTCTAGACTAGATGGTGTTCCTAGAGGAAAATCATCTTTAGGGATACACTGGGTGATGGTGGAATCTGATGAATCATACACATGATGAGACAATTATCTCATGGATAGATTTCAAGAATCTATTTAGGGAGGATTTTTATCTATCCATATTGTGAGGGGTTCACATCTAGGAGTTTATGTAGATTAAATAGGATAGTATAACCATGGTAGTGTTGAGTAAATAAGGTTTCCTTATGACTTTTACATTCCTTCTTGTTTTGAAAATCACAAACACCTTATCTTAAGGAAAATTTCATTTACCCTATGTTTTACTTGATAAGAAAAATATTCCTTTCCCAAGGAAATTTATCCTTACCATGTTTTTCATTGTTCATTATTTTTTCTAAGTGTAAAATTCAGTTTCATATATAAGACCTCAGAATCATATAATACTTAGATATAGAGCATTATGTTTTTAGGATCTGAATTCAGATTCCAAATTCTTTGAATTTAGAATCCGAACTCTTATGAGTTCTGACTCCAAGTTCTTTGAATTCAGTCTCTAAACTCTTAAGAGTTCTGACTCCGAGTTCTCTGAATTCAGACTCCGAAATCTTATGAGTTCTGACTCTGAGTTCTCTGAATTCAGACTCCAAACTATCATGAGTCTGGAATCTGAGTTCTTTAAATTTAGAATCAGATCTCTTATGAGTTCTAACTCCGAGTTATTTGAATTCAGACTCCAAACTTTTATGAGTTCAGACTCCGAATTCTTATGAATTCAAACTCTGAACTTTCTAAGTTCAGGTTTTGAATTCTTGTGAATCCAGATTCTGAATTTCCTTGAAATTCATAATCTGGAATTCTATTGAATTCAGGTTTTGAATTCCTTGGAAAATAGAATACTAATATCCTTGTATTATAGATACCGAATGTGTTTTTGGTTAGACTTCGAACTTTCATTTTTTCTTAGACTCCTAAAAATGAATTTGTTCAAGCAATCATACTTTGCTTATCCTTGATATAGTTTCAAAACAATGTCGTGATTTTTGTTACTAACTAACTGTTTTTTGCTTGACACATGTATAGGTCCCTCCAAGATTCATGGAAAAATATGACCGTTGGAGGAGGGATCCAACCGTTGGAGATGTGCCTATAAATGGGAGCTCATTTTAAAGAGCTCACAACTTTGTTAAGAAGTTGATCAATCTAGAGATTACTTGCTGCTAAAGTGATTTCTAGAGAGAGATTTTATTTCTTTGGGCATACTGAACACCTTGTTTAGAATTGTTTCATGCAACTCTAAATGTTTCTGAGTACTTTCAAGGGCTTCTGGGTATAGGAAGACAGAGGTACCGACTACCTTAAGGTTTGAGGACTTCCTTGCTGATGAAGACAGAGGTACCGACTACCTTGAAGTTGAGGGATTGTGGGGATAGAAATATAGACTCTGATCTTTGTATCGTGGGCTTACCCTGGTGTGGGTAAGACAGACTTTCTTGAAATTATAAATAAAGGGACATTTATCCAAGTTTGTTGGATACCCTACTCTTTGGGTTAAAAGATTTACTACTTGTTACTTGTTTTGTTTCATGTTTTTCACTACATTTTGATTGTTGAGGAAAGTATAACTATCTTATACTTCCTTATACTTGTACTCTGATCAGTAAGATTCTATATGCTTTAAGGTAGAATATTTATCCTTATAAACTTTCGTTAAGTTTCATTTTCAAAACCATCTTTCTATAATTACATTCTCGAAATCACATTTTTGGAATCAAGCAAGTTTTTAGAACTTAGAGGTCTTGTGAATTTACCATGTTTAACTTTGTTAAACAGTACCTTCTTTAAAAGTTCTAAAGTAATTTTTTTAAAGTATACAATTCACCCCCTCTTGTATTTTGATCGTCAATAGATAATTCATTCAGTATCTATATCATTTCGATCCTACATTTGGTATTATAGAATATATCATACTCCATACCATCTCAAAAATTGGTATCAAAGGAGGTCTCTGAAATACTTATATTCACATATAAGCTTTCCTTGCTCGAGATTTTCATTGTTCTATATTTTCCTTGATTAAGAATATATTCCTTGTTTACAAAATTTATTACTAACAAGTTTGTGTGCAAAGATATTTTCTTTAAGATGGCATGAATCAATGTTGGTTCTATAGACAACCTGAATCCTACTAGACCACCTATTTTTTATGGGAATGATTACGAATATTGGAGAGATCATATGAAGACATTCATTATCAATACTGGAGTGGATAACTTTGTTATGCTTACTGGAGGTTATAAAATCTCTGACAAGGAAGTTAGAACTTTCATCAATCAAGAAAAGTATGAATATCAACTGAATTATAAGGTATGCAATAATTTTATTTGTTATATTACTATAAATATATATATATATATATATATCCAAATTTCATCTTGTGAAGAAGAAAATTGTATTTGGAAGAAACTTGAAGTTACTCACTTTGAAACTTCCAAAGTTATTGAAACAAGAAGAGCCATGATTAGAGCTGAATATCATGGTTTTTTCTTTTCTTATGGAGAAAACATATGTAAGGTGAAATAAGGGTTCATGACTATTGTTAATAGTTTACAATCTATGGGTGAGAAAGGATTATATGATGAAGCTCTTGTGGACAAAATCATAGATATCATGCCCAATGAGTGGGAATCCAAGAGAACTGATATTGATGAGAATTGAAGGTTAACTAAAATTTATCTTTAAGAACTTTTTGGAACTCTTCTTCAACATGAAAATATAATGAAGAGAGATGCTGATAATATTGAGAAGAAGAATGGGAATGGAAGTGTTGCTTTTACAACAACTTCAAATGATATGAAACCCAAGACTCCTGAGAGAGTTACTAGATCTTAATCTAAGAAGGTTGTTATCTAATCCGAATCTAGTGGAAGTGAATCCTTAGAAAATTAATTAGCCAATCTTGCTAGAAGGATGAACATGATTGTTGGACAGAAGAATTTTCAATCCAGATACAATAAGAAAGGAAGTAAAGATAAGAAAGATTCATAAGTCACATGTTATGAATGAAAAAAAGATGGACATATAAGACCTGATTGTCCTATGATTAAGAGAAATGAAATAAAGGAAAAGAATTTTGAGAGAAATAGAATGAAGTACTACAAAGCTAAAGTTAAGAAATTCGTGAAAGAGAATGACACCTGAAGTTCCAGTGGTGGAGACTCTTCAGATGAATCATCAGATTATGAATCTTCTGGACAGAAGAATCTTGGTTTAATAGCCAAACTACCTATTGAAAATTTTTACTTAATGGATAAGGTACACAACACTAAATCTATGACCAATGTATCTTTTAATTCTAATTATATTGATAGTAAATATTATAACTCTTCTGATGAAGAATATTCTTCTGATGAAGATAATACTTTACCTACCTATGAAGAAGTTTCTTGGTTTGATAAGCTCCTTGAGAATGAGAATTCAAAACTCAAGAAAAATATTGATAAGAAAAATTCTAGAAATACTATTATTACTAAGGAAATATCATATCTTTCTAAAGATCTTGATAAGAAATTTTTTTATTTTGAAAGTATTTCAAAAAATATTGAGGAAGTAAATTATGAGAAGGATAAACATTCTAAGGATTTAGAAAAACTAATTTCTAAGAAAAATGTTTTTGAGCCTAACTCTAGTTCAAAAACTAATGTTTTGGAAGAAAAGAACATGGTCATTTGACTGAAGTTAGAAATATATTCCTTAAGGAAGTGTTTTTCAAACATTACCTTAGGGAAGGAAAATTTTGATAAGACATATTCTCAAATCCAACCACTAAGGAATAGTTTTCATTTTGGTTATACTAGTTCTAAACCGATTTTTAGTATCAATTATTCTGTTCCTCAAAGTGCTCCTTTCTACACAAAGTGTCATTGTGGTGGGAATTGGGCAAAAAATTATTCCTTAAACAAAACTCAATCCTTAGGGGTTCATAAAGCTTATTTCTATAAGAAAATGTGGATACCTAAAATTTTGCTTTCTAAAGTTTCCAAATCCAAGAAAGTTTTGATTCTGAAAGTCTAACTTTTTAATTTTTAGGAAAATAAAGAAGGTACCAATAACAATACATGGTACATGGATAGTGGATGTTCCTGACATATAACTGGTAACAAAAAATACTTTGAAAATATTATCAAGACAAAATAAGGAAAAGTAACTTTCGAAGATAATGCACATGGAGAAATTATTGGTATAAGTAACATTGTTTTTATGGAATAAACATTGATTTAAAATGTTTTATTTGTTAAGGGTATTAAGCAAAACCTCATTAGCATAAGTCAATTATGTGATGATGGTTACCTTGTGAATTTTAGGAATGACAAGTTCTTAGTACACAATTTTAAGGAATATTTTATTATTTCTTCCCATAGGCAAGAGAATGTATACACACTAAACACAGAAGACCTTAGAAACCAAGAATTACCTTGACTTAGTGCAGTGGAAGATCATTCTTGTTTGTGGAATAGAAGGTTAGGTCACTATAACCTTAGGAACCAATATAAACATTCTAAGAAAAGACTAGTTAATGATCTACCAGAGCTTAGATTTGATTCTTAAAAAGTTTTTGATCCTTATCAATATATAAAACAACATAAATCATGTTTTAAATTAGTCGGTAAAGTCTCAACCACTGATGCATTACCGTTAGTGAACATGGATATTTTTGGTCCAATACAAATGGGAAGCATTGGAGGAAAATAATATGTATTTGTCTTGGTTGATGAATACACTTGATTTATATGGGTCTATTTTCTAGAAAAGAAGTATGAAGATTTTTCTTATTTCAAAAGTTTTAGAGCCCAAGTTAAAAATGAGAAAAACCTTCCTTTGATACCAATTCTTGAGATGGTATGGAGTATGATATACTCTATAACACAAAATGTAGGATAGAAATGATATAGATACTGAATGAAGTATCTATTGATGCTAAAAATACAAGAGGGGGGGGGGGTAAATTGTATACATTAAAAAATTACTTTGGAACTTTTAAGGAAGGTAAAGTTTAACAAAATTAAACAAGGTAAATTCACAAGACCTCTAAGTTCTAAAAACTTGCTTGATTAAGAAAATGTGATTTTGAGAATGTAATTCTGGAAAGATGGTTCTGGAAATAAAACATAACGAAAGTTTACAAGGACAAAGATTCTACCTTAAAGCATATAGAATCTTACTAATCAGAGTACAAGTATAAGGAAGTATAAGATAGTTATACTTTCTTCAACAATCAAAATTTAGCAGAAAACTTGAAACAAAACAAGTAACAAGTAGTAAATCTTTTAACCCAAAGAGTAGGGTATCCAAAAACTTAGGATAAAGTTTCCTTGATTTATACATTCAAGAAAGTTTGTCTTAACTACACCAGGTTAAGACCTTGATAAGAAGATTGGAGTTTGTAATGCTATCCCCACAAGACCTCAACTTCAAGGTAGTCGACACCTCTATCTTCCTCAGTAAGGAAGTCCTCAAACTTTAAGGTAGTCGGTACCTCTGTCTTCCTTTCCCCAGAAGCCCTCGAATGTACTCACCAACATTCAGAGTCGCACGAAGCAATTCTGAAAAAGGTGTTCAATACGCACAAAGCAATAAAATCTCTCTCTCTAGAAATCAGTTTAGTAGCACGTAATATCTAGATTAATCAACTTCTTAACAAAGTTGTGAGATCTTTCAAATGAGATTCTATTTATAGGAACATCTCCAACGGTCAGCTCCCTCCTCCAACACTCATATTTTTCATTGAATCTCAGAGGGACCTGTACACGTGTCACTCAAACAAAGGTTAGTTAGTAACAAAAAGCACAACATCGTTTTGAAACTATATCAAGGATAAGAAAAGTATGATTTCTTGAAAAAATTCATTTTTAGGAGTCTAAGAAAAAATTAATGTTTCGAGTCTAACCAAAAACACACTCGAAATCATATAATACTTAGATATAAGGCATTCTGTTTTTCGGATTTGCATTCAGATTCTGAATTTTCTGAATTCAGACTCCGAACTCTTATGAGTTCTGACTCTGATTTCTCTAAATTCAGTCTCTGAACTCTTATGAGTTATGACTCTTAGTTCTCTGAATTTAGACAATAAACTCTTATGAATTTTGACTCTGAATTCTCTGAATTCAGAATCTGAAATCTTATGAGTCCTAACTCTGAGTTCTCTGAATTCAGACTCTAAACTCTTATGAGTACTGACTCTGAGTTCTCTGAATTTAGACTCCAAACTTTTATGAGTTCAGACTCCGAATTCTTATGAATTCAGACTCCAAACTTTCTAATATCAGGTTTTTAATTCCTGTGAATCCAAATTCTGAATTTCCTTGAAATTCAAACTCTAGAATTATATATAATTCATGTTCTGAATTTCTTGGAAAACAAAATATGAATATCCTTGTATTATAGACTCCAAATGTGTTTTTGGTTAGACTCTAAACTTTAATTTTTGCTTAGACTCCAAAAAATGAATTTGTTCAAGAAATCATACTTTACTTATCCTTGTTATAGTTTCAAAACAATGTTATGATTTCTGTTACTAACTAACCATTGTTTGAGTGACATGTGTACAAGTCACTCTAAGATTCAAGGAAAAATATGACCATTGGAGGAGGGAGCCGACCATTGGAGATGTGCCTATAAATAGGAGCTCATTTGAAAGTGATCACAACTTTGTTAAGAAGCTGATCAATCTATTGATTACATGCTGTAGAAGTGATTTCTAGAGAGAGAGACTTTATTACTTTGTGCGTACTAAACACCTTGTTCAGAATTGCTTCATGCGGATCCGAATGTTGCTGAGTACATTCGAGGGATTCTGGGGAGAGGAAGATAGAGGTATTAACTACCTTAAAGTTCGAGGAATTCCTTGCCGAGGAAGACAGAGGTGCCAACTACCTTGAATTTGAGAGCTTGAGGGGATAGCAAGATAGACTCTGATATTTGTATCGAGAGCTTACCCTGGTGTGGGTAAGACAAACTTTCTTAAAATTATAAATCATGGGACCTTTATCCATGGTTGTTGGATACCCTACTCTTTGGGTTAAAAGATTTACTACTTGTTACTTGTTTTGTTTCAAGTTTTCTGCTGCATTTTGATTATTGGGAAAAGTATAACTATCTTATACTTCCTTATACTTGTACTCTTATTAGAAAGATTATATACGCTTTAAGGTAGAATCTTTGTACTTGTAAACTTTCGTTAAGTTTCCTTTCCGAAACCATCTTTCCAGAATTACATTCTCAGAATCACATTTTCGGAATCAAGCAAGTTTATAGAACTTTGAGGTCTTCTGAATTTAACTTGTTTAACTTTGTTAAAGAACATCTTCTTTAAATGTTCCAATAGAATTTTTTAAAGTATAAAATTGACCCCCTCTTGTATTTTGAGCATCAATAGATACTTCATTTAGTATCTATATCATTTATATTTTACATTTGGTATTATAGAGTATATCATACTCTATACCATCTCAACAATTGGTATCAAAGGAATATTTTTCTCATTTTTAACTTAGGCTCTAAAAATTTTGAAATAAAAAAAAGCTTCAGAATTCTTTGCTAGAAAATAGACCCACATAAATCTAGTGTAATAATCAACCAAGACAAATACATAATATTTTCCTCCAATGCATCCAGTTTTTGTTGGACCAAAAAGATATATGTTCACTAACTGTAATGCATCAGTGGTTGAGACTTCACCGTCTGATTTAAAACTTGATTTATGTATCTAACCATTCTTTCCAAGTTAATTGTTCGGTTCTTAGAATATTTTAAAATTATTTCCAACTTGAAGCCAAGGAATTTAAATGTTGTTCTAGTCAGTGATGATACTTTGAAGAAGATGAACATTGGTTTTTCTAACGACTCTAGAGAATTTTATGACTTACTAGAGGAAGAAGCTCAAGCTGTTCCGAGGAAACAAGAAGTGGTTGAACTATCCAAAACAGGAGGAAGGAAGAGGAAGTTGAAGGAAGTATAAGAATAAGGAAAACCCCTAAAAACTAAGGAAACCCAATCCGCACCTCCAAAACCTCCGAAGAAAAAAGCATGTCCTGATGAGGTTGTAGAAAAGTGGAGGGAAGATAAGAAAAATAAGAAAGTAGGGGAGCCAAGTTTTGGTTTGGATCCTGCTAAAGCCAAATATTTAAAAGAAAAGACTGCTGATGAGCTTGAGAAGCAAGCTAAAGAAAAGAAGAAAAAGAAAAAGATGGCTAAAGTAGAGATTGTCCAATCTATTTTGAAGGCTGCTGAGAATGCATCGTAGAATATCCCAGTACCTAAATCCTTATTGGTAGAGGATTTACTTGAGACTCCTAGAAAGAAATTCGTGACTCTGGAAAAAGTCCAAGAAAATATTGTTGAAGAAAAAGAAGATGTCAAAGGAGTTAAAGAAGAAGAGAGAAGTGGTGAAACCACAGATTTGATTAAGCAAGTTTCAGTTGCTAAATTATGGAAGAGAGAAAGAGATCTTTAGATTGAGATAGAAGAAATGATTTTCAGGTAGGAATAAGTCTTGAAGGCTTAGTCTGAGGTTCTTAAGGCTTAGGAAGAAAAGATCAAAGCCTTAGAAAAGAAATTTTAGGATCAGAATCAGATTGTTAAGAAAGCAGAGGAAGACCACAAGGAGCTCAAGAAGCTGAAGACAATAGTGAAGAAGCTGATTCCCAAGGAAAAGGAAGGATAACCTTGTTTAAATCTGATCTTTTGTTGTATTTTCCTTCCTCGTATAAATTTTTCCTATCATAATGAAATGTTTGGTTGCTTGTCTTTTGAATGTGTTGTACTAATTTTTCAGGTACTATAATTTCTTTTTCATTCCCTATATTTCTTTTTGAAAATCACAAAGGGGGAGAAAGGAAAAATAATACTAAGTAAAGATGAAATGTCTCTAAGTAACATGGAGTTTATCTAAGGGGAGTTTTCATCATAAAGGTTTCCGTATTCAAGATAATGAAAAATCTCATTCAAGAAATTAGAATACGATCCTTAGTGGTTCCAAAGCCAAAGGGGGAGTTATTCATATTCATATTTTCCCATGTGTTATGGGAGATAAGTTTTAATTAAGTCCTTATATTATTTTTCATAAGGATGTTTGTGCTTTCCAAGAAGGGGGAGATTGTTGAGTCAATAAGGTTTTCTTATGACATTTCCATTCATTATTTTTTTGAAAATCACAACACCTTATCTTAAGGAAATTTTTATTTACCCTATGTTTTACTTGATAAGGGAAATTTTCCTTTCTCAAGGAAATTTATCCTTACCATGTTTTTCATTGTTCATTATTTTGTCTAAGTGTAAAATTAGGTTTCATATATAAAACCTTGTAATCATATAATACTTAGATATAGAGCATTCTATTTTCAGGATCCGAATTCAGATTCTGAATTCTTTGAATTCAGACTCCGAACTCTTATGAGTTCTAACTCCGAGTTCTCTGAATTCAGTCTCTGAACTCTTATGAGTTATGACTCTGAGTTGTCTAAATTTAGACTCTGAACTCTTATGATTTCTGGCCCTTAGTTCTCTAAATTCAGACTCCAAACACTTATGAGTCCTGACTCTGAGTTCTCTGAATTTAGACTCCGAACTCTTATGAGTTCTGACACCGAGTTCTTTGAATTCAGACTCCAAACTTTTATGAGTTCAGACTCCAAATTCTTATGAATTCAGACTCCAAAATTTCTATGTTCAGGTTTTTAATTCTTGTGAATCCAGATTCTGAATTTCCTTGAAATTCAAACTCCGGAATTCTATATAATTCTGGTTCTGAATTCCTTTTAATAGAATCTGAATATACTTGTATTATAGTTACCAAATATGTTTTTGGTTAGACTCTAAACTTTAATTTTTTTCTTAGACTTTGAAAAATGAATTTTTTCAAGCAATCATACTTTTCTTATCCTTGATATAGTTTCAAAACGATGTCATGCTTTCTGTTACTAACTAACCATTGTTTGAGTGACACATGTACAGGTCCCTACGAGAGTCAAGAAAAAATATGACCGTTGGAGGAGGGATCCGACCGTTGGAGATGTTCCAATAAATAGGATCTCATTTTAAAGAGCTCACAACTTTATTAATAATTTGATCAATATAGAGATTACATGCTGGTGAAGTGATTTATAGAGAGATAGAGAGTTTATTGCTTTGTACGTACTAAAAACCTTGTTCAGAATTGCTTTGTGCGACTCTGAATGTTGTTGAGTACATTTGATGGATTCCAGGGATAAGAAGACAGTGGTACCGACTACCTTAAAGTTCATGGGCTTCCTTGCTGAGGAAGACAGAGGTGTCGACTACCATGAAGTTGAGGGCTTGTGGGGATAGCAAGACAGATTCTGATCTTCATATCAAGGGCTTACCCTGGTGTGGGTAAGAAAAACTTTCTTGAATGTATAAATCAAGGGACCTTTTTCCAAGTTTGTTGGATACCCAAATCTTTGGGTTAACAGATTTACTACTTGTTACTTGTTTTATTTCAAGTTTTCCGCTGCATTTTAATTATTGAGGAAAGTATAACTATCTTATACTTCCTTATAATTTTAATCTGATTAGTAAGATTCTATACGCTTTAAGGTAGAATCTTTGTCCTTGTAAACTTTTGTTAAGTTTCATTTCCAGAACCATATTTCTAGAATTACATTATCATAATCACATTTCCAGAATCAAGAAAGTTTGTAGAACTTAGAGGTCTTGGGAATTTACCTTGTTTAACATTGTTAAACTGTACCTTCTTCAAAAGTTCCAAAGGAATTATTTTAAAGTATACAATTCACCCCTATTGTATTTTTAGCATCAATAGATACTTCATTCAGTATCTATATCATTTCAATCCTACATTTGGTATTATAGAGTATATCATACTCTATACCATCTCAACAGGTAGAGTATTCATCGAGGTTCATCAACCTCTTGAGATACTCTTTAGATATGATTCAAGATATTTTATTCTAATCATATACCTTTTAGTGTGGCTTACGATGATATATATAGGATGTAGTGATATCTATTTACATTCCCACTTATGCTAAAGTTCTTGAGTGGGCTTTGGTAGGAGAGAGATTTCTAGATGAGTAGACATCGAAAGTTGGTGCCGATCATGGGAAAATAGGTGCTAAGACCTTAGAAGCAGGTAGCTGATGAAAGACATAGGGATCTAGGCATGCGAGATGCTTTAGCAGATGATCTCATGACATATGGTATATAGTTCAAGGATCTCAGTATAGTTTTAGACAGTCGAGATAGAGGTGGTGTTTCTCTTACAATTTCTAGGGGCATCTCACATAGGATTGTTTGACCCACCATGTAGCTGATAGAGACATAGTTAAATGACCACAGATAAAGAGACATTGGTAGGAGAAATGAGGTCCACATGGTAGAAGTTGTGACAATGGATAAGGGAGAGCCATTGTAGGTGGTATACGACATGACCTATTTTCACCACTATCCCCAAGCAGTTTATGTCAGGCTCAGGGAGCTGGTGTTTAGGGAAGAAGACAACTGTAGGTATTGGAGGATTATAACCTAGAGGCTCCTAATATTATTAGGGTCATGATTTTTATCTTTTCTACTTTAGATGTATTGTTGATAGACATAAGTGAGATCTATACTTTTCTTGCCACTTTTATAGTTTGAGACATTGAGATTTTGGTTGATCCCTTGGCTCAACCCTTATTCTTGGAGACTCCTGCTAAAGAGGATTCATCATTTGCACACTAATACCAACAATTTTATATGAATCTTGGTGTAAATATCTTTTTATGGGATTTATTTTTAATATCGATGAGGCCTTATGCTGCCATCTTAAATATGGACTGGTTATCCATAGTTTATACCCAAATTGACTATTTTAGAAAGAAGATGTGGTGTGTAAACGGTGATGGGATGATTTTTTCCTTCATGGGTGAGGATAAAAACTAATAAGAGAAGGATGAGATCATACATGGGAGGATACAATCAATTATTCATCATTTGTCTAGTATTACCTTGGGAATAGTGGATGATATGGGTTTTTAGCTTCCTGTAGTGGTGGAGGATTATGAGGAAGTTTTAGGCTTACCTCCCCACTAAGATATATAATTCTACATATACTTGAACCCAAATAGTTCCCTGGTATTTTTACCATCATATCAGATGGCTCCTTCTGATATTAATGAGTTGAAGGTGTAGTTGGATTACTTTGAGAGGAAGGGATTTGTCAAACCCAGTGTGTCACCTTGGTCAACCCTAATTTTTTTCTCCAAGAAGGTGGATGGGATACTGAGGTTATTTATGGAGTACCATTACCTAAATAAATTGACCATGAAGACTAATTATCCACTATCAAGGATCGATGACCTCTTCTACCAGTTGAGAGGGGAAAGATGGTTCTCAACTATTTTCCTTGGATCATGTTATCATTAGCTTTGAGTACGATACATGGATATACCAAATATGACATTATGATGTTTTTAGGATGATTATGGGTACTTAGTAATGCCTCTTGGCATGATGAACTCCCAAAAAGTGTTCATGGGACTCATGAATCAAATATTTCATATCTTCTTAGATCGGTTCATGGTATTCTTAATCGATGAAATTCTAGTGCACTCAGAATCTGAGGAGGACCACATGAGACACTTGATAATGGTCATAGACATACTTTGAGAGAACCTTAATTATGGTAAGATCTCATAATGTTAGTTCCAAATTCAAGAGGTCCACTTTCTAGGACATGACATCTTAATAGAGGGTGAAAAATTGGACTCGGTGAATGTTGAGGTAGTTTTAGCTTGGGAGCCACCCCAAGAGTGTATCAGAGGTGTGGATATTCCTTTAGTTTTAAGAATAATACAATAGATTCATGCCATAGTTCTATAGTATATCAGTTCCTTTTACTACTTCAACCTATAAGGGGCTTCCTTTCAATTGGATTGATGGGTGCCATCATGCTTTTATGGAGTTTCAGTAAAGGTTGACATGTGATCCCATCTTGAGGTTTATAGAGGAGGGTGTTGAGTATGTAGTGTTCTGAAATGTATTAGGGACTAGGCTTGGTTGTTTTCTATTTTATCGGTGGGAATTCATTACCTATGGGTCCTATCAATTGAGACTACATGGGAAGAACTATACAACCCGTGATATGGAGCTGGCATCGGTGTTCTTCACCCTAAAAATGTGGCAACATTGCCTTATGGGTGAGTGGTTTATCATCTATTATAACAACAAGAGCATCAATTATATCTAATAATAGAAGGATATTAACTTGATAAAATTATTATGGATAGATTTACTCTAGTATTATGACTTTGAGAAAGTCTATACTCTTGATAAATTGAATGTGGTGGTCGATGATATCAACATGAGATCTTTTTTTGCAGTTAATAATCAAGGTGTTGGAGTAGTTATCCTCATTATAGTTGTCCTTAGGGGATGATAATGGTATAGTATACCTCTATTCTGTGGTTTTTACACCACCTCTTCTACATCATGTTAGGGGGGCTTATCTTATAGATACTGACTATGAGACCTTGCATATTCAAATATCCACTGGACATACCCCTGTTGGATTTTCTAAAGGAGGGGAGCATGCCATCCTTTTCAGAGGATAAGAGATGGTAATAGTTATGTTTCATGAAGAAGTTTTGATAGAGTTTCATACATCCCCCTTGTAAGTACTTCCAGGTGTGGTTAAGATGTACCATGACCTTTGGTGTCAGTTTTGGTGGTTAGGGATGGAGAATTGTGTGTCAGAATTTGTCTCTCAATGCCTCACTTATCAGTAGGTGAAGGATGAGAACTAGGTTCCAATGGGTTTATCTTAACCACAAAAGGTTCCAAATTGTAAGTGGAATGATGTATCTATGAACTTCATGATAGGGCTTCCACGATCATCTGGGTGATCATATACTGGCTCACCAAGTCAGACAACTTCTAAGCTATCAAAGAGTAGTGTTAAGAATAGATATTGTGATACCTTTATGTGTAGGGTATAATAAAACTTTATGAATCATCCTAGACGATAATTTTAGACCATGATTCTTTCTTTATGTCATGATTATATAGAGGATTGTAGGAGACCTTTGGGACTCAATTTCATTTGAGCAAGGTATTCACCCCTAGACTGGTGGCCATACTATGTAGACCATTTAGGTTCTAGAGGATATGTTGTGGGATTTCATGTTGGACTTTGTATGTAGTTGGCAGGATCACTTACCCTTGGGGGAGTTTTCATAAAAAAATACATACCATTCCACCATTGCCATGGAACCATTAGGGAACTTGTATGGGAGACCCTTCAAGTCACCATTATGTTGGAATAACCTAAGAGAGTCAGCACTCATGGGCCCAAAGTTGGTATGAACAATGATAGAGAAGGTTTAGATAATTCAGGAGTAGACGAAGACTGCCCATAGCCATCAAAAATATTATACAGATAGATAATGGTGACCTTTTGAGTTTTAGTAGCGAGACCATGTGTTCCTAAAGGTCTCACCTAAATGTGTATTATGGAGATTTTTCTAGGGTAAAAATTTATATCTAAGGTTCATTGGACCCTTCTAGAGATTATTTTTTTCAGTGAGGTGGTGTACCACTTGGTCCTACTACTAGATTTAGACTGGGTACACGACATCTTCCACATGTCACAACTGAGGAGGTATGTGCATGAACCTTCTCATGTTATCATCTAGGGAGATATGGACATATAGTATGGAGTTAACTTTGTAAAGTACATGGTAGAGATCAAGTATTGGCAAGAGAAGATCCTTCATTGGTGACCGATTCCCTTGGTGCATATCTAGTTCATACACAAGAATATTTAGGTGTTCACCTATGAGTAGGAGGAACAAACACGAGCCCAATACCCTCATCTTTTTTAGTAGTTTTTTTTATTTTTGAGATAAAAATCCCTAAGGTTGGGAGTATATAATATCCTTTTAAGAATTTGGAATATATTAATAAATATTTTTGTATCTTGACACTGAGTTAGAATGAGATTTTGGGGCCCAAGGAGGTCTGATATTGACATGATAATAATATTAAATATATTATTTCATGCACACATAGTTTCTATAAAATAATGGGATAAATCCCAAATAGATTCTCATATCAGAAATTTGAGACCTTCTTTAAATATGAAATATTGGTTTTACCCTATCATGACATAACCATTGTCGATGTCGGGTGTTTGGTTATATCCAAATCACAGGGTTAGTCATATAACCCTAAGGATTTGAGAGGAGAGTGTGGAGTATAATGGGAGATGTATGGATCATGGATCAATGATCAGATTACCATAGGGATCACCAATGACAACAAAGTTCATGGATCGTTATAATGATGTAAATGTAGATTTGTTATTCATTATCAATTGATCCTAACTCAAGGTAGGACATTATTTTATTTGTATTTATCCCCATTTGTTTATCATATTATTAATGTGAATCAATTATTCTAACATTATGATTATTGGGTTTATTGTGATGTGTGGGTATGCATTTATCTTAATAGAAATAACAATTTTATATTGATTTGATAATTATATCTATTCATCATATTCATAAAAATGGATTGATTCCAACAAAAACATTGGTATAATTTCATTACTCATTTTTTAGTTGTATGAATTTCTCTCCCTGTTCTTTGTGAAATCATCAAAGGTATTCAATTTGGATGGTGGTTTAGAAAATACCTAGTAAATTATCATTGTACAATTAATATTTAGTTAAAAAATAATTATCATGGGTTCATGATGGTTGATGATAATATGGTGTTGGTGTGTGATGATAAGGAACGATCATGTTCATATTTGGAGATCCCTTATTACGGGTGTTAGTGGTTCGATGATGAGGAGCAATGGAGAGGATTTTTGATAGGTTTAATATATGGAATCTGGTCATAAAAATGGTTAGTTATGAAAGATCCTATATCCATGTTTAATAGTGAATTTTTTGGTGGAATCCAAGGAGGCAGCTGTAATGACCCAAACTTTTGAATAATATTTTGTTTCCTGAAAAATGTATGTTTTACTATGTAAAATTAATTAAAACTATATAATTATAAATTGAAATGTAACTATTAGATTTCGAATTTTATATGACCATTGGTCAATTATTACCAAATATCAATAATACCATTGGAAATAATAATAATTCTAATGTTATAATTATTGTTTATAAATAAATATTATAATGGAAAAATTAATTCAGAAAGAAGAGTAAATGGCCTCTACTAGAATAATTGTGCCATATGAATCCCATTTGTCAGTTCTCAAGAAGGAGGTAGCATCACTAGCATTCACTTTGGACCAATCCCAATCTGAGATTCAATATGTAAATCTTGAATGATATCACCTACGGAAGAAGTTCAAGCTCATCGAGATCACGACTCAAACCATGTTCACCAAATGACCCCATGAACTCCCCACCATCACACACCTTACACTTAGGGCGTATGATGGTGTAACAAAGAGATATTTATCAAGACCCTATCATTATTATTATTATTATGTACACTATTTTTGTATATAATAATTAATATATTTTCATTCTATTAACATTACTTTGTAAATGATTTTTAAAGCATAAATAATATTTTTGGTTAATATTCAAATTCAATTAAGAAATATATTTTGGTGAATTAATTCATTTTTGAAATAAATACTATTTTAATAAAATATTATTATTAAGTTAATTTTACTAAATATAAATGATCATATAATTTTTATGAAGTCAAATGTACTTTTTATTAAGGTTTGAAAACTGTTTTCTCAAAACCCATCAATTTTTAATAAATGGAAGTTTTTATTTTAAAAGTGAAAATTCACATATTTAGAAAATTATTTAGATAAAATTAATATTATTTTTATAATCATGA
Organism: Viscum album; assembly: GCA_963277665.1. Taxonomy (NCBI): domain Eukaryota; kingdom Viridiplantae; phylum Streptophyta; class Magnoliopsida; order Santalales; family Viscaceae; genus Viscum; species Viscum album. The sequence continues at coordinate 984,421,395 of OY728157.1, forward strand.
TGTTGAAATTATCTCATGGTAAATTTTTCATAATTTTATTAGACAGTCAAATTTTTGGGTAAAAATTAAATACCATATAAATATATAATGTGATTTATGACATCCTAATGACCCAATAGTGATGTAATAAAATAATGTAAAATGGATATTCGGCTAATATATGTTTTAACTTTAATTTAAAGTGATTCTATATTTGTTTTATTAATTTTATAATTCCTTAGTGGACCCTCTAAAACTTATAAAATATTTTAACATTTTAAATTGATTTCCTTGAGTGTGTGTCTCACCTCCACTTAAGAAAGCCTAATATTTTAATATTTTAGGACCTTTTCCAAATAAAATATTGTATACCAATCACATTTGGTGGAAACCATGAGCAAAAAACATGGGATGGTTTGTGGTTTTGAATATTTTAGTGTGTAGTGTCCAAAACCTAAATAATAAAGAATTCCCTCTTCCTTTCCTATATAAACCCACCCAATCTACCATTAATCTTCACTCAAACCATTTATAGCTCTACCACCATCTTCCCCATCCTCTATATAGTCTTCAAAAGGCACACCAATCTCCCAAGAAGCCTCTCCCAAGCCTTTGGGATCACACATCCAAGTAAGGGATCTTCCACCCTCCTCTTTTATCAAGCATTATTTTCATGTTATGCCTTTTAATTTCTTTTATTACTATGTTGGGATATGTTATTAAATATCCTACTTACTTACCATTTTAGTTTTAAATTATTATATCCACTTTAACTCTCATTTATCCCTCTTATGAACCCTTATGTACACTCATTACCATTCCGAATTACCGAAAGTCATTCCTTCCTTTCTCATTTTTATCCAAGTTTCTTTATGTCATAATACCCTTTTAATTTCAATTAAAAATGTTGGGGTATGATTTATAACCTCCCCCCTACAACCATAATTATGTTTTAATTATAAGATACAACTTTTTCTCTCATTAATTCTTTCTGTGTATACTTGTTACCATGCCAAAATTCCGTAAGGGATTTCTATCTTTATATTTCCATTCAAGTATTTATCCAATATTATGCATATAAATCCCATTTAATATGTTGTGATATTATGTTAAATTATCCCCTTACTTTCTATTTCTTGTATAAATGATGATATCACTCTTTCTCTCTCATAAACCCAACTTATGTATTTCCAAATGATGGCGTTATACTGCCGAAATTGCATTGCGATTTTCTAAGACAAAATCATTATGTAGTGAATACCATTCCCATTTCTCTATCAAGGGTATTCACATTTATGAACATATACACATTTAATGGAACTTACACATATATATTCCACATTACTTAATCGTGTAATAACTTATTATGTTGAATGATTTCATGTTATATGATCCATAAGGCACACTTATGCATGAAATAAAATGTTTATAAAGGGTGCACCCTGATAGCATTCCAATGAATTAGTTAATGTTTAGTATCATGGTACTCCATGTGAAATTAGGGTTTAATCAAGTTAATTCATGTTCAATGAGGGTTTAATCCTACTAATTCATGTGCAATGAGGGTTTACTCATGCTAATCTATGTGCAATGAGCCTTGGCTCATGCTAATATCATGGTGTGTGTTGGCACATTTCCATGTTATGATAATCATGATATATCATGCCTTGATTTTCATGTTTCTCTTGTGCTCCATTGATATTCTTATTTCCTAACATGTATTGTATTCTTCATATTATTCATTTTTTACTCCCTTACTGGGATTTATATCTCACCCTTTTCTTATGTAAGTCCTTAGGTTATCCCATGAAATGATAATTATGAAGGAATGTTGTGGTCACGTAAAATAAGTTTTCAATAATGATGTTGTATTTTATGTATTAAGTTGTCATGTAATGTTTCTAATCCCCAAAGACACTAGAACTATCGATCTTCTGGGTTGTATTAAATTCAATTTTATGTAATAAATTGTGTTTAAGTGTGTAATAAAGAACAAATTTGTAATAGTTGGTATCAGAGGATAGGTTTGGTTATTTTTGGGATTATGATTATAAAACCCTAGTGAAATACTTAAGGATAATACCAATTATAATAAAAACATCCCTAATTTTTTTTGAGGATAGAGTAAGTATTTTATCAAGAAAATACATCCCTATTTGGATATGAACAAGTAGAGGTGGCTCGGGCATAGATGTATCTAGAGGTAAAACCCCAAAACATCGCTTTGAGCTAGAATCGAGTGGGAATTAGTGCACGAAAATGGGACTTGATGCATACTTGGTTCAACACTCCCAGGGGATATGATTTGGTAAATTCATAAGCTCGATACAAACCATTATTAAGGGAATAAAAAATCCCATAAGAATATCTGTTATGAAATAGATCATGGATGACCTATATTGAAAATTAAGGTATCATAAGTTATGATATAATATACAAGTTTATCCTTCTATGTCCAATGTTTTATTTTTAATTTCTTATTATTTAAGTATTAAGAACCCCTAATTTTATTTTCTTTTTCTTAGTTAAAACATTAAAGGAAGAAGATCATGGACCATTATTCTCTCTCTTCCTAAAAAACTACTTGGAGAGATTATCCTGAAGTCATGTTTATGTGAATTTGAAACTTTTTTAAATATCATTATTACCTGAAAAAAACTTTATAAGGCATCCAATACCTCTATAATTGTATGATTATTTCAAGGATTAGGCACCATATATTGGATAATCTTGAACTGTCAACTTTCTTACCATGATAAGCATGGGAAGTACCATTAGGGCCTTTTCAAATTCTTCTCTTTATTTCAAAATGATGAATCACTAAATGATTTTCTGGATACTGCAAAAAAGGGAGACCTCCGAGCAGCCTATATGTATCAAATTATAGATTTCTATCTTTTGGGAAACACCAAAACTGATATACCAAAACTCTATTTTGAAATATTTGATGATGAATCATTAAGAATTTTTTATAAAAAACAATTTCAAGAAGATATTTAAAAATTATATATAAGAAATTCCTTTTTAATGACTTATCGGTTCTTCCATCGATATAATCTAAGATTCTTGAGGTGTTTTTGGGTAAAGGAAGTAGCTGATTTTGAAAATATCCCGAGGTAGCATTGTGATGCATGAACCCTTTCTACTTAAAGGAAATTATAATAGGAAAAAATTAAGACCTCATTAAAGAGATTAAGGATAAATACCCTCACCTGTTTTCACCTTAGTATGTAAAAAGAAATTTTAAGGGTGGAATTTTATAAGGGAGGAAGAATGTAACGACCCAAACTTTTTAATAATATTTTGTTTCCTGAAAATTGTATGTTTTACTATTTCCCATCAATTAAAACTATATAAGTATAAATTGAAATGTAACTATCATTTTTAATCCGTTATATGACCACTGGTCAATTATTACTGAAGATCAATATGACCATTGGAAACAATAATAATATTAACGTTATAATTTTTGGTTATAAATAAAAATGACAATGGAAAAATTAATTCAGAAAGAAGACTCGATGTCCTCTACCAGTAGAATTGTGCCATATGAAGCCCATTTGTTAGATATCAGGAAGGATTTAATGTCACTGGGATTTACTATGGACCAAGCCCAATCAAAGATTTAACATGTAAATCTTGAATGAAATCACTTACAGGAGAAGTTCAAGCTCATCGAGATCACAACCTAAACCATGTTCGTCGAAAAATCTCATGAAATCCCCACCATCACTAACCTTACACTTAGGGATTACGATGGTTTAACAAAGAGATATGTATCAATACCCTAGAATTATAATTATGTACATTATTTTTGTATAGAATAATGAGTATACTTTCATTATATTAACATTACTTTGTAAATAATTTTTAAAGCATAAATAATATTTTTTGTTAAAATTCAAGTTAAATTAAGAAATATATTTTGAAAGAATTGATATATTTCATAAATAAATATTATTTGAATAAAATATTATTATTAAGTTACTTTTATTAAATATAAATGATAATATAATTTTTATGAAGTTAAATGTACTTTTTTATTAATGTTTGAAAACCGTTTTTGTCTAAACCCGTCAATTTTCAATAAATGAAGGTTTTTATTTTAAAAGTGAAAATTAAAATATTTTGATAATTATTTATATAAAATTAATATTATTTTTGTAATCAGGACATCGAAATTATCCAACAGTGAATTTTGCATAATTTTCTGAGATAATCGAATTTTTGGGTAAAAATTAAATACCGTATAGATATATAATGTGATTTATGAAATCATAATGACCCAATAGTGATGTAATAAAATACTATAAAAGGGATATTTTTCCAATATATGTTTTAAATTTAAAATAATTTGATTTTAGATTTGTTTGATTAATTTTATAATGCCTTAGTGGACCCTCCAAGACTTATAAAATGTTTTAACATTCTAAAATGATTTCCTTGAGAGTATGACTCACCTCCACATAATAAAACCTAATTTTTTAATATTTTAGGACCTTTTACTTATAAAATATTTTATACCACTCCACTTTTTATGAAACCATGGGAAAAAATCAGGTGAGGGTTTGCGGTTTTGAATATTTTAGTGCATAGTGTCCAAAACCTAAATAATAAAGAATTCCTTATCCTTTCCTATATAAACCCACCCAATATCTCATTCCTTTTAACTCAAACCATTTTAATCTTGAACACCCTTTTCCCCATACTCCCTATAGTCCTCCCAAGGCTCCCTAAGCTCCCAAGATGCCTCTCCCAAGCCTTTGGGATCACACATCCAAGTAAAGGATCTTCCACCCTCCTCTTTTATCAAGCATTCTTTTCATGTTATGTCTTTTAATTTCTTTTATTACTATGTTTTAATATGTTATTAAATATATTACTTACTTCAAATTTGATTTATAAATTATTATGTCCCCTTCACTCTAATTTATCCCTCTTATGTACCCTTATGTACACCCAATACCATGCCGAATTTCCATAAGGGATTACTTCCTTTCTCATTTTTATCCAAGATTCTTTATATTGTAATACCATTTTAATTTCAAGTAAAAATTTTGGGGTATGATTTATCAACTACCCCATAATTCCCTACTTATTTTTTAATGATTAGATACCACTTTCTCTCACATTAATGCATTCTGTGTATACCCGTTACCATGCAAAAATTCCGTAAGGGACATCTCTCTTCTTATTTTCATTTGAGTATTTCTCCCATATTATACATTCAAATACCATTTCATTTGTTTGGATATTATGATACATGATCCACTTACTGTCTATTTCATTTATAAATTATTAAAGACACCTTTATCTCTCATCAACCCAACTTATAAATTTCTAAATGATGGTGTTATGCTGCTTAAATTGCATCGCGATTTTTCAAGCCAAAATCATCATTTAGTGAATACCATACCCATTTCTATATCAAGGATATTAACCTTTATGAAAATATACATATTGAATGGTTATTAAATTTATTTATTTCACACTCCTTAATCATGGAATAACTTTTGATGTTGAATTATTCCATGTTATATGATCCATGTGACACACTTATGCATGAAATGAAATGTTTATAAAGGGTGTGCCCTGATAGTGCTCCAATGCATTGGGTAATGTTTAGTGTCATGATACACCATGTTCAATGAGGGTTTACTCATGCTAATTAATGTTCAATAAGGGGTTAATCATTCTAATTCATTTACAATGAGGGTTTACTCATGCTAATCCATGTGTAATGAGCCTTGGCTTATGTTAATATCATGTTAAATATTGCCACATTTCCATGTTATCATAATCATGCTATATCAAGCCTTTATGTTCATGTTTCTATTATTCTCCATTGATATGACTATTGCCTAACATGTATTCTATTATTCATGTTATTCCTTTTTTACTCTCTTACCGATCTTTGTAGAACACTCTTTTATTATGTATATCCTCATGTTATACCATGAAATTCTAAGTACGAAGGAATTTTGTGGTCATGTAAAAGAAGGTTTCAATAAAGATGTTGTATTTTATGTCTTAAGTTTTCATTTAATGTTCTTAAGCCCCAAAGACAATATACCTATCAATCTTCTAGTTTGTATTAAGTGAAAGTTCATGTAATAAATCATGTTTAAGTGTGTAATAATGCGTAGGGTTGTTATAGTAGCAGCATGGGAGGATGTGTGAAGATTTATGAAATTTCTAAAAAATACCCAACTACACGATGTGTATCTCGATGAACAAACACCATGTAGCCCCACTTCTATAGAGCTGGGGTTTCAAAATATAGAAAAATATCACATGTCTTATGACATTTGTCACACACCATGTGTCCCAGTGTTGGAGACTCGACGTGTACCCTAGGGGTACATGGGCATGGTCAGAGTATATGGGAATGACCCAATACTTGAACACAACCATAGTACCCAATCATAAACCAAAGTACATGATAATGTACTAATGCACACGATCATGGGCTATTAGCACACCTAGTGCCATCCTGACCTCCACATGTTGTGTATCCATAAAGGACATGTTTTATATGTGGGTAAGAACATGTTGTGTAAGATGGTGAGACACGGGTATACCCCAGATAGTCAAGAAACTTCGTGTACTCCAAGTAAACATTGTGTACTCCTAGTAAATTCGACATAATTTTTATAGGGAAATTTGAGTCCCTCTATCTCTTTAGTTTATACCAGTATAAGTTGGGTTCTTTCCCTTAGCCTATCCATACAAGGGTAAAATGTGGAATCATGTCCTTAGTATAGGATTGTGATCTCCTCTATAGGTTTTTTTCTCAAAATGAGTCTTTTATCCCTTCATGATACTAGGGTGGGATCGTCTATAATTTCTATCTTCCCTAAATGGGGTTTGAGTAATCATCATGGCTAACTTATTTGAGAGTACAAACCCATACTTAGTGGGTTATTCTAGACTGGGTTTGTGGTGTCCCCCAATGGTCCTGGGTGTGATCCCCTATCTAATTATCAATATATTTAGATATCCAATGATTATTATTTTTAGAGGCCTAATTATCAAGAACTCTCATATGGGATCCATCAGTTACAGTATGGTTTGTAGAGTGGATTCTCCTAGACGAGTGTTACCTTGAATCCTCAGGAAGAATCATGTGGCTAGAAGTATGGTTGAGACCTCTTGATACTTGGAGTATATCACGAGTATATATAAATTATTGATCTTATTTATATGTCTCATATACTAATTGACATACCATTTTGATGAGTTTACTACTCTCTTGATGCTTTATGTTTGGTTATTTAGGGGTGTCCTACTGGATATTGTTATACTCACCCCTGCATGGGATTTTCCCACACATGTCACGTGTTATACATATGACATACCATTTGAAAAATTCCTAGGAGGACAAGGAGAAAGTGGATCTTAGTGAGAAATACAGACCATGGTTGTGCCAAGTGTTTCATTTGGCAGTAGTCCCCTCCTACTAGAAGGTGGGTCTCTTCTATAGTTTTTTATGGGATTGTATTTTAATCTTTATGCTTTCAAGTAATTTTATAATACTTTGATTTTGGGTTATATATTTGTGAATTAATTTGTAATTATATGTGTGTTACCTTTTAGTATTGTATGGGTGTTTAGATATGTGTGTGTTTTTATAGGTACCTTAGGCTATGGCCTCCCATGTGTGTGATATGGCTATTCAACATTGGTTTCTAGCCCTAAGACTATTAGAGGTGGGCTTAGAGTGTCACACTTAGCTTATTGTTAGTTAGGTGTGCCTCAGTGGTTCATGTCATGAAAAATGAAACCTTAGGAAATTTATAGAATCATATCTTAGATTTTAAGTTCTTTATAAAATCAATATAACCCTTATCTTAAGAGTCACCATAAAATATAATAAAAAAACCTTAAAGGAAATTTCTAGATCTTAAATTATCCTCAATAAATATCATCATAATCACGATATTTACCTAAACCATTTCTTTGATACCAACTGATCCGACCAAGACTCACACTCTCAGGTTTGGGGCTAAAAACACATTCTTTTAAACTAGCGTGGACATTAAAACAAGTGACCCAAATTTAACTTTATATAATTATATCCTCAAATCTAGATAATGAGTCACTACATTCCCAAATATCTTTTTAGGTCTATAATATTAGAGAATTAGTAATTTTATTACATATAAAAAACTCATATCCTTTAAAATGGAAATTTCCCATTATTATAGGCTACTTGAATATGATTCTAGATTCACTCAAGATAATCAAGGAATGACTCTATAATATACCTACTAATTAGTAAATCTTGTGAAAAACATTGAAAACTTAGGGTGAGCACAAAAATCACAGTAATATTTTTTTAAACAAATGAGAATACTCCTTTTTTTAAAATGATTGGAAACTACCTAAAGTGTTTCCTTTAAAATAGAACACCTTAGTCTTTACAAAAATATTTTAAAAACAATCCTCTGAAATTAAATTGGGGTTTTAGAAAATAATTTTCATAAAAAGGAATTCTTTTGAACTTTATTTGAGAATACATAAATTGCTGATTTCCAATTTATTATAAAACATGAACCTTTAAAATTCATTTTAAAATAAAGAATCCTTATTTTAAAATAAAACGTTTACTTTTGAAAAAAATATAACTATATTTCTCTTTATGAAATGAAATCTAATGATATTTAGCAAGCTTATAAGAAATCCTTGAGTCTATTTGGAACATTAACGGGCTATATAGAACATACCTATCACTATGTTGAAAAAATAACTTAAGTTTTCAATTAAATCTCTATCACTTATTATTATTTACAATGATCAAGTGTTGAATCTTAATAAAACGTTTTTAGTAGCTCTCATTTATCATAATTTCCATTAAAACGTTTCTTTTAAAATACCCAACATCAGTGTAAAAATATTTTTAAATAGAAGGGAAATATATAAATAATTACATGGTTAGTAGATGAAAAGTTTATAAAGGATGTATTTTATGAGAATGAAATTTAGGCATGGGTTATAATCAATTGAAAATCCATGAAAATAAATCTATAAATTGAATCATAAAGAAATATTATTTTTAAAATAAACATGGAATATCAATTAAAAAATTAGCACATGGATATACAATCTTTTAAACATAATCAACATCCATGAAGGAAGCTAGTTCATGAAGATAAATTAATTCCAAAAGAAAAATATGATCTAATAAAAATAACAAGGGCGGGAGTTTTTGAAATAAAACATTTTACAGATAAAATGATAATTTTGAAAGTATTTGAAACTCCTTAAATACCAAAATTAAAATCACTACATTAAGGGAAAATTTTATTTCCAAATTGGCATAAACAAAAAGAGTTTTGTTTTATAAACCATAAAAATAGAGGAATGATTTGATACTTTAAACTTGAAGTATTTAAAAAATTCACTCGCAATGGGGGTTTTGAAAAATTTAATATATGAATTTAAAATATTTTTAATTATAAATAGGGTTATACTTGGAAATTTAAAATGAATAACTTTAAAACAATTTTCTATTACCTTAATTTTGAAACATGAACTCATTAAACCTTATGAACTATCCTCCTCAAAAGATCTCCCTCCCTATGGTATCTCCTAAAACTCAATCTTCATCTTCTTTACCTCTATATCCATCTCTCTCTCTCTCTCTCTCTCTACAACTACAAACCATACGCAACACTAGAGAAGGATATCATCAAAGCCCTTCCTCTTGTAGATATCCTTTATATAGATAAAATCACTATTGAACCAATATAAAGTACCACTGAATAGTTTTTATCTACCAAAATATTTTGAAATATACATGATATGACCTTTATAAAAGATAGTTTTTTCCAGAAGTTTCACAATTACATCAAGCCTAGTAAATCAATTACCCCTACTCATTAAGCTATCCAAGAATATTTTTTTATATATACATGTTGTGAGTGGTTCCCATAATGACAAAGAGTGTATAAATATATATGTATCACTAAATACCATGAAACTATTTCATGGAATGAGCAAGACGGAGACACCTTATAACATCAGTAAATATTTTATTTCCTCTATTTCTGCATATCCTTCACGCATCAGAGAATCATCAAACATATCAAACTTTTTTTCTTACTTTCAAAGGAAACATGAATGGTGAATTCTAATAAATATATACATGTGTATATAATTACAGACATGCATATATTTATTTTCTTTTATTAGTAATGAATTAGTGTAGGGAGGAGAACCCCTAAGACACGAAACAATCTCTCTCCTGTCATGACCCATCCTAGTGGGGCCCATGACACAACTCTCCAAGCCCGCCTCCAATAGGCCAGGGGTAGGTGACTAGCACCGAGTAGGCATATCACAAAATAGGAGGAATTTCTTATATACCTGTACACATGCACACATCTCCAATAACAGAAAATACTAAAATATAAAAACCCACTAAGAACCAAATGCTTGCATACCACTGTATCCCAACCAAAGTACAACAAGAAATTAAAGTGATGTAAAGTAAATAGGGATAGAATACAAGTCCACTAAAAAAAGTCTATAAACAAAAGTCCAACCTATAACAAGAGGTATTGGGACTACTATTTTTAGCTGTAAGAACACCTCAGCCTTCCGGATATCACACGACAGTGTCTGGTCCTTGTCCTCCTAGGACTCCGTTAAAATGTTGCTTGTCTACACAAGACACGACATGTGTGGGAAAATCCCGTATATGGGTGACTATAAAAATACTCAATAGGACACCTCGAAACCACAAATCAATACACAATGGAAAGCACATTCATATCTACACAGTATATGTCTATAGAACATATAAAAATAATATTTAGATATACTCAAATCCAAGACACTCAGTCCAAAGGTTACTCACAAATACCACATACCAACACTAGGGATCTAGATTGAATATTCCATGAATCACTCATCCGGGAGAACACACTCATGAGTCTGATATCACTAATGAAGTCCATCCAAGAATTATTTTTCATTAGGAACCATTATGATAGAGATATACTGATAGATCTGAAGAGAGAGATATGCTAAAACAGATGAGGATCATAATTAGGGCCATGGGGTGATAGCAAAAACTTCATCTAGATTAACTTTCTATGTAGAGGATCAAATCCTAGTGAAGTTGGTCATCTCAATACCAATGAATCTACCTCGGGATCAAATAATGAATAGAGGATTCTGCTTTAGGCCACTCGAGGTGGGGGATTCCGATAAATCTATTCAGGAAGTCCTATTGAAGGGATCATACACCTATGAGTAGGAAACAATACACAATAACCTTTAGGGAAAATATTAAGGGTAAAAACCCTAAAAAACATTTCCAAGATACGGTGGAAAAGTGAATAAAACCATATAACACGGGGTACACAATATCTAGTAGGGTCACATGCCATTCCCCTTGACCACGTGTACTTATTGTGTAGAAAAACATATGTAATTCCAAATATTTCATGTAGAAGATGGGTACATGGCATGTAGAAGAAGTCAGACGTCATGTACTTCTATCTGGGGTCCACCCGTGTACTCCGTCCATGTGCTAGTACATGGTGTCAACCCATGTGTCTCTGCCCATATACCAGTACATGGGGTAGTCTGTGTACTTGGTCTAAGAAAATTTGTGTGGTGGGGAACACATAGTGTAGGTAACCTGTGTACTCTACCCCATGTCTGTGTATCTTCCTAGATACACACTGAGTCTCTAGGAAGGTCCTATACATCGTGTGACAGGGTCACACACTGCTTGACATTTAACTATATCTCAAAACCCTAACTACCGATCAGTGGGGGCCACACACCATGTAACCACAGGTTACACACTGTGTTCATTGGGATTTTATAGAATCCCTAGTTCGTGCTCTAATCATCCCCTTTGTTTCTCCATCCACCATTCTTACCACACCTTGCTGGGAAACTCAATATCCATCCTCATTCCACCACCCTAACACCGAATCGATGTGTCACGAACCAGATCTAGTAACCACTATTACCAATGCCAAACCCAGCCCGTGTCAAGGCCCAAAGGGATTTACCTATCCCCATGGGATGTCACAAGTTCCTGGGTATCCTTTATCTTGGTTTGGGAATGATTTACCTGAATATGTATACAGAAAACATAAAAAACATTTGATAAATTGAGTCTGAAAAATTCATACCGAACAAGGTTTATACAAAAATACAGAACTGAATATATAAGTTAAAATGAAATAAAAAAGGTCCAAAGAAACAAATAAACATAAGAAAAACATCCCCAAGGACTCCACATAACATGGGTTCATCACCCACAAGTCGTCTCCATAACTCTGCACCAAGGATGAGAACTAACACCCTGAACCGCCATCACCCAAATCCTTCCCTTTACCTGAGTCAAGAATGATAAAGTATAATAACACCCAAATGGTGTAAGTAAGGTGTGAGATTAATCCCAATATGATACCACCCAATGATTCCAAATTTCATTCAATACAAGGTGAAAAAGTAACTAGTTTTGATATGTAAAGAAAAGCATTGTTAAATTCCTAGAAATGAAACTTTAAATTGAAAACAATTTTCAAGATAAAACATTCTTAATGATAACACATTTAAATAGGAATGTTATATAATTTAATATACTTCCAAAAATACCCAAATATAAGGGTAAATACCACAAATCCAATGAGCAACAAAATCGGGAACACCCCTAGGCACTAGATAGTCTCGGGCCCCATGTACCTCGTACCTCGGTGTAAAGTAACCATAGTAAAATCTATTCTCAGACACGATCCACTAGTAGGGAACTTTACCATAACCTATTGGTCCACAATAACCATCCATATAGTTTACTTAGAGTTTTCATTATCCAAATTCCAAGTGAAATAGGGACAAAATCTATCTGGTCCACTAGCCGTACTAGTACACATCTGCCCCACCTAGGTACCCGGGCTTCCCCCTTTGTGCTCAAAAATTTTTAGCATGCTACTTAAATCCATTTTAATATAAAAAACACAATGAGTCACATTAAAATTGTACAGTATCTAAACAAACTTTATACCACTTAAAACACACAAAAAACACTTTGATTTTCCATAAAACAATTTCTCAAAAACACGCATTATTTTCCACCCAAAACTCCTTGAAAACCTCACATTGCACACTATGTTCACACTCACATTTTCCAAAAAATAATTCACAATTCACACAACATTTCTATAAACCTATTACATGTGTTATAAAACAACCCGATCAGGCATAACATCAAATAGCCATGTAAAGAAACCAATTTAGCACCAAAATGGTGCCCAAAAATCTTTCACTTATCAAACGTCACCAAAATCAGATTTCGCAGCAGAAAACAAGGGAGATGAACATTCAAAACATAATTTTCATCCCAAATAAATTTCAATAAAATCAACCAAATTGTTATAGGGAATCCCAAAATAAACTTATAAAATAATTCTATGAAAACCCCCTAATTTCACATAAAATTGGAATTTAAAATTCATTTTCAATAAAAACACCTATAAAACTAATTTTTGTAGAAATAATAAGATGAGATAAACCTGAAAATATGATAAATACAATATTACAAGACACAAAGATTTCATAAACATGGAATCACCTACCAAATTATAAAAACCCTTGAATCCTTTGTGCGAAAACTCAAACGCACCACCGCCACACCTCAAGAAAGATAAAACAGACCTAAAACCAGATTTTCAGACCATGAAACACAATATCAAACCCTAATTTATAAACCCTACTTTCTAGACATTAGGAACCTCAAGGATAATGGAAGAAACCCTAAGCACATTTAATGAGACCCTAAGAAAATTTAAAGAAGATTTAAGGAGACCCACTTACTTGAAAAATCTTGAAGAAATCACCCCAAATACTCCAGTAGATTAATTTTCAACCAGAAAAAAACATCAAGGGAGGTTAGAGCACAGATAAGTAGATCATGTAAGAATTTTAATGGGGGAAAAAGAGTGATAAATGAAGGCATTATGAAGGAAACAAATTACCTTTATAAATCTACTCGAATTGAGGAAGCTTAATAAGATTCGACTTAATCCACAAAGAAAATGAGATTCAAAGAAGGGTATAAGAGAATTGAAGAGATCCTAGGTTTAGTGGGCTCAGTTTATAGGTGGAATAATTGAAAAATAGTTAAAATTGAATAAGATATTAAATAAACAATTTTTAAAAAAAACTGGAAATGTGCTTTCGGGATGGACCAATTCTTTAAATAAAAACCAAAATCCACCATTATTATGAATTCATAAAGGGTATAAATTGAAATGGTGGTGTTAATAGGTCAGGGTAGGAAATTTTTGAATTGTAATGGGTGAAAAATAATAAAAAATGAAATAGTTATAAAAGAAACAAAATTGGTTTTTAAATCTGGAAATGGGCTCACGGTTTGGCCCAAATCATGAAAACTCACCCTTTAATCCAAAAAAAGATTTGGAAACCCCCAAAACAAATTATGAATGGAAATTAAATAAAATTTACCTTTAAAATAAGTCATGGATGTGACAATTATTCCCACCATGAAAGACTTTCTACCCTAGAAAGTCAACCAGAAGCTTGATTGGAAAACAAGAACGGGTACTCTTCCTCGACCCATGACTTCCGCTCCCATGTCTCATGTGATTCATTACCATGCTGCCAAAAACCCAGACTAACAGAATAGAATTACCTCAAAGAACCTTCTCTTGGGAGTCCACTATTTTCACCGGCCTCTCAACAACAGACATGTTAGGCTCTATCTCTAGTTCTTCCCAAATCAGCACATGGGACAAATCCAGGTTGTATTTCTTCAAATGGGAGACATGGAAGTCATCATGGATGGATTTCAATTGATAAGGTAAATCCAACCTGTATTCCACCTTGACAATATGCTCGGTGATCACAAAGGGCCCGACATACCCTGAGGTCAGCTTCCCTTGCTTCCCCAATCGACAATGGCCCAGATGAGGGGCCACTTTAAAGAATACCCTATCACCCACAGAAAACTCTAGGTCTCGACGCCTCTAGTCAGCATATGATTTATGGAGACTCTAAATTGTCAATAAATTTTCATGATCAACTTGAACTTCTTAGATGTCTCCTACACCTGACTCGTCCCCAGCAGTGAGGTCTCACCTACCTCATCCCAACAGAGGGGGGATCAACAAGGTCGACCATAGAGAACCTTAAAAGGAGCCATTCGAATAAAGGATTGGTAACTTTTATTATAAGAAAACTCAACCAACCCCAAATGGCTATACCAGGAACCTCCAAAGTTCCGGACACATGCATGGAGCATGTCCTCCAAAATCTGATTTGCCCGCTCTGTCGGACCATCTGTCTGAGGATGGTATATCGTGCTCATCTTAATCTGATACCCCAAGGCCTTCTAAAGGCCTTCCCAGAATAGATAAGTGAAACATGGGTCTCTATCTGAGATAACTACTAATAGAACACCATGGAGTCTCACCACCTCTTGAAGATAAAAACGGCCAAAATCATCCACTTTTGTTGTATCTCTGATCGTAATGAAGTGGGCTGATTTGGTCAGATGATCAATCACATCCCCAATAGAATTTTTACCCTGAGGTGTACGAGGTAAGCCAACAATGAAGTCCATGGAGACCTTGTCACACTTCCATGTAGGAATGAGTAATGGATGGAGAAAACTAGAGGGCCTTTGATACCCTGCTTTCACCTGATGGCATGTGTAGCATCTCAACACAATGTATGTTATGTCTAGTCTCATACCAGGCCACCAGAATTACTGACAGAAATCATAATACATCTTGGTGGCACCCGGATGGACAACCCACCGAGACCAGTGGCTATCCTCCATCACCACTTTCCATAGAGATAATGGAACTACTAAACGACCCTTAAAGCACAAGATGCCCTCTGGAGATGATGACCAATCAGAGGATGTCTCCCTACCATGAAGAAAATGCATCGAGCATTGAAAAATCTCATCACTGGGATGTTCCTGCTGAATCAACTCCAACAGAGATGGAGTCAACTGGAAGCTCTCCAAGAACACACCTCCACTATGCTCCCTGGTCTTCACATGCATATGAGAAAAGTTCCCCATCAAATTCCACTCATCACTGGACTTCCTCAAAGCCTACACTAGAACTCTTCTTCTCAAGGAATCATCCACCACATTACCCTTTCCTAGGATATAGACAATTTCAAAGTCGAACCCCTACAAGTACTTGATCCAAGGACGTTGCCTCAAGTTGACGTCCTTCTGCGAGAAGATATAGGCCAAGATTTTGTGAATAAAGTAGACCACAAACTTCTCCCTAAAAAGGTAGTGATTCCAAGTCTTCAAATAATTCATCATTGCTGCAAAATCCATGTCATGGGTTGGGTATTTATTTTCGTTTGGTCTGATTTGGCGAGAGCCATATGCCACCACATGATCATCCTTCATAAGCACAAACCCAAGACCCATACCTGAAGCATCACAATAGATCACATACACCTTTCTAACCTATGGAAAAATCAACACGAGGGAAATATTCAACTACATCTTCTACTCCCTGAACAATGATTGATATTCTGGGGGCCATACAAACTTCACCTCTTTCTGGGTGAGCGCGGTCATCAGTGAAGCAAGCTGAGAGAAATCTCAAATGAATCGCTTGTAATAACCAGCAAGGACAAAGAAACTCCGGATCTCAAACACATTATTCAGATTCTCCCATGACATAACCACACTAATCTTCTCGGGGTCCACTGAAACCCCCTGCTTAGAGATCACATTCCCTAAAAATCTCACTTCCCTGATCCAGAAAGTGTACTTTTACAACTTTGCACAGAGGCGGTTATCATGCAAAGTGCCCAAGACGATCCTCAAGTAATGTTCGTGTTCCTCCTCAGAACCAGAGTATACTAGAATGTAATCCACAAAAACCATAATGAAGGAATCAAGATATTGATGGAAAACCCTATTCATGAGTTCCATAAAGACCGCTGGAGCATTGGTCAATCTAAAGGGCATGACCAAATACTCAAAGTGGTCATACCTACTTCGGAAGGATGTCTTTGAGATATCTGACTCCTTCATACTGAGCTAATGATTTCCCAAACACAAGTCTATTTTTGGGAACCACTTTTCCCCCTTCAACAGATTGAACAAATCATCTATTCTGGGAAAATGGTATTTGTTCTTAATTGTTACCTTATTCAGCTTTTTTTAGTCAATGCACAACCGGGGAGATCCGTCAGTCTTTTTCGCAAACAACACAGGAGTGGCCCAAGGAGAGACACTCAGACAAATGAATCCTTGGGATTCTATGTTTTCCAATTGCATATTTAATTACCTCAGCTTGGAAGGGGCCATTCAATAAGAAGTAAGAGATATCAATTATGTTCCCGGCGCCAGATCAATCAAAAACTCCACATCCAACTTCTGGGGAAAACTTGAAAAATCATATGGTAATACCTCTAGAAACTCATTCAACGGATGAGGTAATGAATCCTAATGGGAAATAAAATCATATTATAGAGAGAGAAATGATAAATGGAAGATAATACACCCCAAATATGGGAGTGGAGGTCCTCTGCGACCGGACCGAGGATCCCATTCTCCATGAAAAACCTGACGACTCCCATCAGTTGGCGTGAGACTCACTCATCGCTTGTAGCAATCTATTTGTTCCTAGAAGTGTACTGGACAATCCATCCCAAGTATGACATCAAAAAGGTCCATATATAAGACCAAGAGGTCCCACTCCATCTCGACCCCTGACACGGAAAGTGCACATGATGGGCACTTGAGACCTTGCTCCTTCTCCTTTCCCAGTGATGTCACCAAATCCATCGTAAAAGATAACAACTCTGTAGGAAAATTCATTGTGTCCACAAAACGATAATAAATGAATGAAACAGAGGCACAAATATAAAAAAGATCAGCAGATATTGAAGATTTAATCAAAACGGTACCTCGAACTATTGATAGTCCCGCCTCTGATCCTACTGGTACCTGATCCACTACATGGAGATGTCTGGTCTCTACCTGAGTAAGAGAACTAGTATGAGGTTGTTCCCTAAACTAGATCTACCCAGAAGATGAACCAACCATACCACCATGACCACCAAATTGAGATCCCCCAGTCTTCGATGTCTCAGACCGTGCTAGCACTCCTCTTGACGCCACTGACCCTACCCCACTCGGAAGTGGACGTTCCACCCTGCAAAAGCGCTGAAAATGACCCAGAACTCTACATTGGTAATAGGGATTTGGAAGAAGTGGTAATATTGGTCAGATTCTCACCGGTTTCCCACACTTATGGAACATGACTGATCTCGCATCAGAATCCCCGAATGAAAACTGCCTGGAGGAGTGGTCTGGACGGCCACCTCCCTTCTTCACCCAATCCTCCCACTTCTTATTCTTCTCTAAAGAGTTTCCACTTCCCGCTGCTAACATTGTCCTAGAAAAACCATCCCTACCTTTACAGTCAATCTCTACCATACATTCCTGATCAACGACCTCAGCATAGGTCCTCAACTTGAACAAGAAAATCTGGGAGTATATCTTTGGTCTCAAGCCTTTATCGAACCTTTGGGCCTTCAATTGTTCATTTGAGATGATTTTAGGGTCATATCGAACCAACTCAGTGAAATGTTTGGAATAATCCATCATATAAAGATTCCTCTGAACAAGGTCCATAAACTCTCAGGGCCTAGAATTTTCGAAGACCTCAGGGAAGTACTGTTCATTGAAGACGGCCTTGAAATCTTGTCAGTGCATCTGCTCATTCTTCCCAGTCTAAAGCACTAAATCCCACCACTTATGGCTAGGAACCTCCAACAAAAATGAGGCACACTTCACCCTGATCTCCTCGGGTGTTTCCAGGAACTCAAACATACGCTCGATCTTCTTGTGCCATTCATATGTTTCCTGGGGTTCTGAGCTACCTTAGAAGGTAGAAGGCTTGTTTTTTCATAAAATCTTGTGATTTATCTCTTATAGGACCTGTCTATTCTATCCTACCAGGAATAGGAGTAGGATCCAGTTCCTATCCCAATGCTTGGATAGCTCGGACCACAGCCTCGACTAGCCTCTGATCAATTGGTGTGGGAGAACTCTATCTGTCTTCCTCCCATGGGCGCGTTGAAGATTTTCGGGGAGGCATGTTTCTACAAGATTAAACAGTCACAAAAAAATAATAAATACCAAAATTCTTAAAATTTTAATCAAATAAATCAAATATAAATAATCTAAACACATTTTAGAAATAAAAAAAACAACTACTCCACCCCGCCTGATGTCCATGTGTGGTCTGCAGCCCACACGTCTCACCTGGAAGTGAAGCCAATCAGAAAATTACAACGTCCCCTAGTAACTCATGGTATACCACGAGAGGTGTGGGAAATGCACCCTACTAATGACCAAAACCCTAATCCCTGAAAATCCTAGCTCCTATCTATCTCGACTCATCCCAAAATAGTAATATAACCCAAAAACATGGGTCTGCTCTGATAACATTTTGTCACGAATCAGATCTGGTCTCCACTATTTTTAGAAACAAACCTAGCATGTGTAAAGGCCCAAAGGGTGTTATATATCCCCATGGGATAGCACAAGTTCCTGGGTATCATTTATCTTGGTTTGGGAACAGTTTACCTGAATATGTATACATAAAACATCAAAAAAATTTGATAAACTGAATCTGAAAAATTCATACCAAACAAGGTTTATAGAAAACTCCAGAATAGAAAACAAAAGTTAAAATGAAATAAAAAATGTCCAAACACACAAATAAACAGGATCAAAATATCCCTAAGGACTCCACATGACATGGGGTTATCACTCACAAGCCGTCTCTACAACTCCTCACCAAGGATGGGAACTAACACCCTGAACCACCATCAACCAAATCCTTCCCTTTACCTGAGTCAAGAATGATAAATTATACTAACACCAAAGGGATGTAAGTAGGGTGTGAACCTAATACCAATAGTATACCACCCAATTATTCCGAATTTCATGCAATATAAGGTGAAAAAGCAAGTAGTTTTGATATATAAAAAAATGGTGTTAAATTCCAAGAAATGAAACATTAAATTGAAAACAAATTTCAGGATAAAACATTCATAATGTTAAAACATTTAAATAGGCATGTTATTTAATGTAATATACATCCAAAAACATCCAAATACAAGTTCAAATACTAAA
The DNA here is from genome assembly GCA_963277665.1 of Viscum album. Classification (NCBI taxonomy): domain Eukaryota; kingdom Viridiplantae; phylum Streptophyta; class Magnoliopsida; order Santalales; family Viscaceae; genus Viscum; species Viscum album. Next base: position 984,441,547 of record OY728157.1, read on the forward strand.
AATACAATGAGAAACAAAATTAGGAACACCCCTAGGCACTAGATAGTCCCGGGCCCCATGTACCTTGTATCTCAGTGTAAAGTAACCATAGTAAAATATGTTCTCATGAACAAGACACTAGTAGGGAACATACCCATAAAATATTGGTCCCCAATAATCAACTATATAGTTTATTTAGAGTTGTCTTTATCCAAAATCTAAGTGAAACAGGGACAAAAACCATCCTGTCCACTAGACGTAGTAGTACACATCCGCCCCACCTAGGTACCCGGGCTTCCCCCTTTGTGATCAAACTATTTAAGCATGCTAAATAAATCCATTTTAATATAAAACACCACTAATGGTCACATTAAAATATTAAAGTATATACAAAATCTTTATACGACTTAAAACACACAACAAAACAATTTTATTTTCCATAAAACAATTTCTCAAAAACCCGAATTATTTTGCACCCAAAACTCCTTTAAAATCCCACATTGCATACTATGTGCACTCTAAAATTTACCAAAACATAATTAATAGTGCCCAAAAAATTTCTATAAACCTATTACATGTGTTATAAAACAACCCCATTAGGCATAACATCAAATAGCCATGTAAAACAATCAATTTAGCACCAAAATAGTGCCAAAAAATCCTTCACTTATCAAACGTCACCAAAATCAGATTTCACAGTAGAAAACAAGGGATATAAAATTTAAAAACATAATTTTAAACCTTAATACATTTCAATAAAATCAACCAAACAATTATAGGGAATCCCCAAATAATCTTATAAAACATTTCAATGAAAAACCCCCAATTTCACATTAAATTGGCATTTAAAATTCATTTACAATACAAACACCTTTAGAAATAATTTTTTACAGAAATTATAAAATGAGATAATCCTTAAAATATGATAAATACTTCATGATAAGACACAAATATTTCATAAACATGGAATCACCTGCCAAAGTAATGAAAACCCTTGAATCCTTTGTGCGAAAACTCAAACGCACCACCGCCGCACCTCAATAAAGGTAAAACAAACCTAAAACCATAATTTCAAACCATAAAACACAATATAAAACCCTAATTTCTAAACCCTACTTGATTTACATTAGTAAACTCAAGGATAATGGAAGAAACCCTAAGCACATTGAATGAGGCCCTAATAAAATTGAAAGAAGATTGAGGGAGACCCACTTACTTGAGGGATCTTGAAGAAATCACCCCAAATACACAAGTACATGAATTTTAAACCAGAAAAAAAATCAAGGGAGGTTCTAAAAAGGATAATTAGATCATGTAGGAATTTTAATTGGGTAAAAAGAGTAATAAATGAAGGAGTTATGAAGGAAACAAATTACCTTTATAAATTTTCTCGAATTGAGGAAGCTTAAGAATATTCTACTTAATCCACAAATGAAATGAGATCCAAATAGGGGGATAATATAATTGGGGAGATCCTAGGTTTAATGGTCTCGGGTTAGAGTTTGAATCGCTAAAAAATAGTTAAAATTGAATAAGATATTAAATAAATAATTTTTTTTAACTGGAAATGGGCTTTCGGGCTGGCCCAATTCCTTAAATAAAAACCAAAATCCAATATTATTATTAATTATTAAAGGGTCCAAATTGAAATTTTTGTGTTAATTGTTCAGGGTAGGCCATTTATGAATTAGAATGGGTGAAAAATATTAAAAAATGAAATAGTTATAAAAGAAACAAAATTGGTTTTTAAATCTAGAAATGGGCTCATGGTTTGGCCCAAATCATGAAAACTCACCTTTTCCTCAAAAAACAAAAGCTTGGGAAACCCCCAAAAAATCATTAATGGAAACAAAATGAGATTTACCTTTAAAATAAGTCATGTACGTGATACTATGTGTTTCAGGCCTTCAATCGTCCTGAAAAACAACTTTAAATCCATCCTATATAAACTGCCCGAAGAACAATATCTCCCGAATCACTTTTGATTCATCCATTGCCATCAAACCTTTTCTAGGCCTTCCCAGTGACAGATATTAAATTTTGGATCATTTCACCAGGATAATAAGGCGAAACAATTGATCATTCATAAACCAATGAAGAATGAAGAACATGTGTAGAAAATAGGGGAGATAAATTTCACATGGAACAAACCCGAGGAACAAACCTTGATCATTGTTCATTCCAGCCTCATTCTGTTCTTATAAGAATAATAAAAAATAAAAAAATCAATTCTCAAATAAGAAACCCATGATAAAATCCCGGAAATAAAACCCATCCCGTAAGAGCGATCGAATCACGGATCAACCTATTCATTGCTTGGTCCACATTCATCGTTAAATACAAGAATGGGTAAAGAAATCAAAACAATACACCCTACCTTTGGTTTGGATTGATTCATAATGAAAATTGGTCACCGTGTCTTCATTTTTTTCAAGATCCTCTAAGAACGACGTTCATCAATCGTCGATCTATGATTCAATCTCCATTCACTTGAGAGGTTTCTTCAGGGTTTTCTCCAACACATCCATCAAATTTCCAGGGTTGAGAGCCTAACCTTGTATCCCTTCCTAGAGGATCATTTAAAAAAAGAAGTGTCTCTGCATCGCTGCGTCAAATAAGTGGTTAAAATAAAATAAATATTAAATTTATTTTATTCATTACAAATGGCCAAAACTACTTTTCACAGTTGACATGTGCCAACCAATGTTAGGCCTTTCATAGGGTAAATTCACTGCTCTAAATGCAATGGTGCCCTCAGATTTCTGATTCGAGCACTCGTTTAGACATTATTCAACTTTTTCACAAAAATAGTGTTCAAATGCTATTTAATATTTTAATATTATTCAAAAATTTATTTTGGGAACACCGAGCCTCAAAATCACATGATGTATCAGCTCCTTGTCTTTAAATTAATTCATATAATGTTTAAAAATAATACATAGAAAAATTCAGGACATTACATTCTATGAAACTAGGGTCTTTGCATCGCTGAAATACCAAAACAAAAACTACTCAAAAAGATGTGGGTACTGAGCACGCATATGAGCCTCCTACTCCCAAGTGCTCTCTAAAAGATTCTCATGATATCATTAGATATGAACTAAAAGAATCTTTCTCCCATGAAGGTTCATCTTCTATCGATCCTCAATCTCCATGAAGTATTTAGCAAAAATCACTCCATCATCGATGTCCAGGTCGCCCTAGTCGATGACGTGGGATGGGTCATGAATGTATCTTCTCAAATGCGACACATTAAAAACATCATGTACCCAATCTAACTATGGAGGTAGAGTTAAGTGGTATACTACCCCTCTAACTCTACATAGTTTCTGAAAAGGGTTGATAAACCATAGAGATAATTTTTCACCCCAACCAAATATATGTAATCCTCGTTGATGTGAAACCCATAGGAACACTTGTTATCCTTACTCAAGCTCCAAAGGCCTCTGTCTCCTATCATAATAAGTCTTATGAAGGCTCTAGGTAGTCTCCATATGCTCATGGATGATCTATACTTTCTCGACAATAGCTCGCACCAACTCTTGGCCCATGAGTGATGACTCTCCTAGGTCAGTCCAGCAAATTGGTGGCCTGTAGGGTCACTCATAAAAAGCCTCTAATGGTGCCATACTAATGGTGGAATGGTAGCTAGTGTTTTACTTGAACTCCGCCAGTGGTAGGTGACCCTCCCAATTATAGTTGAAGTCCAACATGTAAGCTCACAACATGTCCTCCAAAACTATAATGGTCTGCTCTGTCTGAACATCTATCTATTGGTGAAATACTATGCTCAAGCACAACTAGGTCCCAACAACCTCCTTTAATCACTTCCAAAACTGATATTTAATAAAATCATCACGATCTGAAACAATCATCGATGAAACTCTATGTAGTCGAACTATCTTCTGAATGTAGAGGCATCCCAAACTCTCTATTAAACTCTTCTATTAGATAGCTAGGAAGTGGGCTAACTTGGTGATTTGGTCAACAATCACCTAGATTAAATTATGTCCCCTAGATGTAGTTGGTAAAACCATCATTAAGTTCATTGATTTTCTATCTCACTTCAATTATGGAACCTCAAGGGGTTGATCTAAACTCACTAGAACCTGGTTCTCAGCCTCACTTGCTGAAAAGTAATGCATTGAGAGACAAACTCTGTAACTCCATTCTTCATTACTTTCCACCAAAACTGAAATTAGAGGTCCTAGTACATCTTCGTCACACCATGATGCACCTCCAAAGGGGATGTATGAAAATCCCTCAAAACCTCCTCCCGTAACTCCACTTTTAATACTATGCACCATCTTAAAATAACGATGTTCTCCCCACCTTTTGAATATCCATCAGGAGAATGTCCTGTAGATATCTAAGCTTGTAGTGTCTTGCAGTCAGTATCCTCAAGTTGTGCGTCCCTGACTCGTTGTAAGAGTGGAGGGCTAAAAACCATTGACTATAGGTACACTTCTCCATATCCATCCACAAAGGATAACTATAATGAGGCCAACTGCTATGATGCCTTATTCATCAAATGTGAACTAGATATCCTACTGAGATAATTTTCCACCACTTTCCCCTTCTCTGAAGTATAGACAATCTCAAAGTCATAGTCCTAGAAGAACACTATCCATCTACTTTGTCTCATGTTTAGATCCTTCTGAGATAATATATACTTGAGACTCTTGTGATCAGAGTAGATGATAAACCACTCACCCATTAGGTAGTGTCGCGAAATATTTAATGTGAAGACTACCGCTTCTAACTCAAGATCATGGGTCTAATAGTTATACTCATGTGGTCGCAACTGGTGTGAACTATAGGAAATCATCGCTTGCCTCTACATCAGGACACAACCAAGCCCAGTCCCTGATTCCTCACAAAACATTAAATACTTGACACCCTCCTCTGACAATCTCAAGATTGGAGCGCTCATCAAACTCTACCTCAACTACTAAAAAGCCTGCCAGCACTTCTCTGTACACACGAAAGGCTTCTCCTTTTGAGTTAAAGATATCATCGGTGATGATACCCTAGAGAAATCAATTATGAATTTTTGGTAATAGCCTGCTATCCCAAGAAATCTCTGCACCTCAATCACGATCCTAGGTGGATCCCATGCTAACACTACCTCAAACATGGTTGAGTCTATAGCCGCTCCATCCACTAAACTAACATTTCCTATAAAGTGGACCTTCTGAATCCAAAACTGGAACTTCAAGAGCTTACTATAAATATGGTGCTCTCCGAGTACGTCTAGAACCATACTTAAGTGTCTCACGTGATCCTCCACAGATACTGAGTACACAAGGATATCATCGATGAAGACTACCATGAACCGGTATAAGTAAGGATAAAAGATCCAGTTCATGAGTCACATGAACACTAATGGGGAATTTGTCATTCCAAAGGGCATCACCATGTAATCATAGTGGTTTTATTGACATCTGAATGTCGTATTCGGAATATCATCATACTATACTTGTAGCTGGTGATAACCTGATCTAAGGTCAACCTTGAAGAAACATTTCTCCCCTCTCAACAGATCAAAGAGGTCATAGATTATCGGTAATGGATACTAGTCCTTCATGGTCACCTGGTTCAAGTTCCGGTAGTCCAAAAACAACCTTAAGCTCCTGTATTTATTTTTGGAAAACAAAACTAGGGCTACCCATGGTGAAACATTGGGTCTCACAAATCCATTCTTCTGCAAGTCCTCCAACTACACCCTCAGCTCGCGAAACTATGTGAGATCCATCTGATATGTTGGTTCATATATCAGTGTTGTCCCAAGGTGTAAATCAATGCATAATTCTATCTCTTGGTGAGGTGGTACTCTTGGAATATCTTCAGGGAAGATGACATCATAATCCGCCACCACGGTAGGAAGTTGGTAACTCATAACATCCACTGCACCAAGGGTTAGTCTATACAATTGATGATTAATAAGTTTCACCCACCTATTCTTGAGTCAATCTTATGATGCTTGGGTTTCCTTTTCAAAGATAAAGGGATACCTCATTCCATCGTTACAGGCACACCATATCCTTCTCCTAAAATAGTCAATCTGGGCATGGAATGTGGATAACCAATCCATACAAGAATGATGTCGTAAGGCCTCAATTCTGCCACCAAGAGGTTCCAATCGAAACTCTCACCTCTAAGTTTTAGGTCACACTGTCGGCACAAATGTGTGATCACTGAGTCTTATCCAGTAGGCATATCCATGTGTAAGGTTTGAGTCAATGGTTCAACCAGAATCTCTAGGTCTCAAACAAGATAGTTGGTGGGAAAGAAATGAATAGATCTATCGGTACTGTAGATAAAGTATAAAAAACACAGATCATACCTTGAATCATTCCTAGAGCCCCAGGGTCATATGCCTCGACTGCATGCAGTTATCCCTACCCCTGTCCTCCAGCTCCCTAAGCCTGGTTTGGAACACATAGGGGTGGTGGTGGAAACATGTAGGAATGTCAACCACCTCTTGCTGATATCCTAGTTCCTCTTATCATGTTCACTGCCCTATGAATCTACCTCCTCTTTTCATTGTCTCTATCTCTATGGTCTATCCAATATCTCCCTATCAGTGGCACATTGGGTTGGAAAATCTCGAGCGAGATGTCCCCTACCATCACATGAATAACACCACCTCTCCCTAGGATAACTGGACCCACCCTGTAATCCCTCAACTATAGATCCCCTATCCTAGGACCTCATCCTGAAATGTATCCCACATCCAGATACCTAAGAATAACATTGGCTCTCTAATACCGAGGCCTCCACACCTGCTCATCCACTACTAACTACAACTAGTTGTATCTGCTTGACCAAGAATATTTAGACTACTAAAGCTCACTAAATCACCCCAACATATGTCGGAATTCATAGAGGGATAATTCTGTCTTGGATGTCTCTATGAAGACTTCACTTGAAGGTCCATTCCCTAAAGTACGGATCTCTAACCATATCCATAGAGTACTTGGAAAGGTTAGTGAACCTCGATGAATAATCATCCATCGTCATGCTACCCTATTTGAGATGAAGAAGATCCTATATACGCACAAATCTCAGTGTAACTGGTGGGAACTCATCTCTAAAGAGACTCTCAAACTTTGTCCACAAAAGAGTCACATCATCGTGATTCTAGATAGACAAACTCCACCATCGCCCTACCAAACCCTATAGAGGCTCTCCAGTAAGACCACCATCTGATCCACTGGTGTCCTAACTAGATAGAAAAATCGGGTCACCACCTCATGCTAGTCCTCATCCACTTGAGGGCTAGGCTCACCTTAGAATATGAGGGGTCTCTGTCTTTGAAACTTGTGAAGCATGCTCATCCTGTGCTCCTCATTTACTGGAACAATGGGTACCACGTGATTCTCTACAAGCAGTGGTATAGTTGGTTCACCACCTAGAGGTGAAATCTGGGGAACTAGTCCCTATATTGAATCCTCTCCACTAAGGAGGTCATCCTCATGATCGATATGCTGAATCCTAGCTGGTATGAATCTCGGGGGAAGTCTATAAGAAAACAAGATGTACCACAGTCAATGAGTATATTTGCAGAGTTGACTCTAGAAGGACATGGAACCACAACCCATTCTTATATGATGCATGTACCATTATTTTCCCTACACCCAATGTTCTAGTGTACCAATTCAAAAGGCAGGTTAACAGAGTCCTGATGTATGGACACATTGGCCGGCCACACCAACACTGGAGTCCATGGCCTGAAAGATGAACTCCAAACATGTAAAACTGTTGCCCCAAACCAATCTCAATGACTCCCAGTCCTAAGGTAGAACCGACCACCACTGATACCAGTTTTTCATGACCAGTCCAAGTGAGGCCCATGTTGCGACTCCCCAAGCCCATATTCAATAGGTCAGAGGGTGGTGACTAGCACCAAGTACGCATATCACTAACATGGGAGGCATTGCCTATATACTTGTATGCACACACACATCTCTAAGCACAAAAAATACTGAAATGTAAAAATCCACTAAGAACCAAATTCATACATACCAACATATCCCAACTAGAGACATGAAAGTAAAGTGCAGAAAAGTAAACCAGGACAGAATACAAGACTGCCAAAAAAATTCTACAATCGCAAGTACAACCTATAATAAGAGGTACTGAGACTATTGTCTATAGCTGTAGGAACACCTCTGACTGTCTGATCTCACAAGGAATAGTCTGGTCCTGTTATTCCTAGGACTCTATTAAAAGGTTGCTCATTTTTACAAGATAGGAAACATGTAGGAAAAGCTCATGCAGGGGTGATTATTACAATACTCAGTATGACACCCAAAAACCACAAAGCAATAAACAAAGGAAATCACAGTTAGATATACATAGTATATGTCTACAAAACATATAATAAGAATATAAATATATAATCAAATCCAAGACATGCAGTCTAGAATAAAGTCACAACTACCGCATACCAACATTAGGGATCCATCTCGAAGAATCCACAGAGCACTAATTCGGGAGAACACACTCCTGAGTCCGATAACATAGATGACATCCATACAAGAAGTACTATTTGTTGGGATCCATAACTAGAGAGATACACTAATAGATTTGAAGAGAGAGATATGATACAATAGATGAGGATCATAGCTAGGTCCATGGGATGATACAAGCAACTCCATCAAGATTAACCCACTAAGTAGAGGATTGATGCTCGGTGATGTTGGTCACATCAATACCAAAGACTTTACCTAGGGAACGAAGAATTAATATAGGATCCTGCTTTGGGCCTCTTAGGGGGATTCCAACAACTCTATTCAGGAAGTCCTACTAAAGGTATCATACTCTTATAAGTAGAAACGATATGCACCAACCTTTAGGGAAATGATCAAGGGTACGAACCCTAAAGAAAAATTTCCAAGATATGATAGAAAAATGAATAAATCTATATAGAAAGGGTTACACGACATGTAGTAGGGTCACACATTGTGTTGCTTGACCCCGAGTACTTCCAGTGTACAACGACCCGGGTCATTCTAACTCTGTCATGTAGAAGATGGGTGCACAACATGTAGAAGAAGTCACATGCATTGTCATTCCATCTAGGTTCCACCCGTCTACTCCAATCGTGTGCCAGTACAAGATGTTAACCCATGTGTCTATGCTAGTGTACCATTACATGGGGTAGCCCATGTACTTGGTGTCACGACCCGTCCTCGGGCCCGTGCCGTGACTACCCCAAGCCCGCCTTCCATAGGCCAGGGGCTGGCGACTAGCACCAAAGGCGTAAATCCCGATAACAGGGAAGGCATTGCCTTTATAAGTAACAACCACCACAGAGTCAGCAAGCGGAAAAGTAAAGGGGGCCGGAAATACAAGCCCAACTGTAAAGTACAACTCGAAAGGGAAAAACAGCAGCTGGAAGAACGAAGCGGCTCCTGGGTCGTCCGCCTCGATTCCTACCTGAAGGGTAGGTACAGATGGCTCAGCTCCTGGATCGTCCACCACGGATCCTACCTGAAGGGTAGGTACAGATAGCTCCTCTACTCCACAGGTCCTGTCGTCTACTCCGGGTACGTCCGCCCAGTGGTCCACCTCCGGGTACCGACCTCCTCCGCAAGTCTCAACTGCGATCTGCGCTGTCCGTCGTCTGCAACCAACACAACGAAGTGCGGGCATAGCCCGTGCAGGGGTGAGTATAAGCTACTCAGTAGGAACCCCGAGACCCTTAAGGTCTCACTAAATCCAACATGGATATCCACAAAGTAAAGGCAGCAATCACGAAGTAACATCAGACTCTACTTAGGTATACGCCCATACATATACCTAAGTCATCAAGTAACCCATCCAATCTCAAGGATACACAAAAGTCATGAAATCAACGGATAACCGTCACCCAGGTATATGCCCATACATATACCTAAGTTATCAAGCGACCCATCTCAATCATGAGGAAACGAAAAGATTCATTGACTCAGCTCAAACCAGGATTTTCATTATCGAAACCGTAACTGCTGAAGAGCTCCGTCTCTAGAGTGTACAGTGGTCCTGTCACGACTCCGAGGCTGCCGCTCACTGACCTAGGACTGCTGAAGTACTCCTCCTGTCGAGTACTGCGGGTCTGCTGCCAACTACCAGGCGCTCCGTCCGCTGAGGGTCTGCTGCCAAATACCGGGCGCTACCCAGATAGCCTACTGAGGTACTCCTCCTGTCGAGTACCGCGGGTCTGCTGCCAACTACCAGGCGCTCCGTCCGCCGTGGGTCTGCCGCCAAGTACCGGGCGCTCCGTCCACTGGGCTAGTCGACTCACTCCAAGTCGAGTCGGTCAAGCAGTCGTCAGGTCTCAGCCGGCTACACGGTCTCCGTACTCTGCACGCACGTCTCCACTGTCGCGGGTCTGTCGCTACAACCAAGCGCACACACTCCGTAGAGTATCGCGGGTCCGCCGCTACAACCAAGCGCTCCACCGTCAAGGGTCTGCTGCTGCATCCAAGCGCACCACCACTGTCAAGTACCACGGGTCCGCTCCACGAGCTACTGGTCGATACTCCAAGTATCACAAGGTCCCGCGAAGAAGTGTCTCAAAGGTCCGTCTCGTCACAGGGGTCTCAACGCAACAGACGGCGCGTCGATCGGACGCCCGGTCTGTGAGTTATTAGCCTTTTCGTCCCAGGGGCCCGGTTGGTTTCGTGAGCGAAACCAATCCCGGCCGTATCTCAACTGCACCCCGAACTCCCATAGGGTATACTCAAAGGAACCGTTACTCAACGTAACCACCAACGCCGCTGACGGCTCGTCAAGCGGACGTCCTGTCTGAAAGATATCAGCATTCTCGTTCCAGGGGCCCGGTTGGATTTCGGGTACAATCCAACCCGGCCATACTCCGACTGTATCCAAAACTCGGGCGGAGTATATCAAAAGTTCCGTCTCATCAAGAGGAAGTCAACGAAACAGACGGCGCGTCAATCGGACGCCCGGTCTGTGAGTTATTGGCATTTTCGTCTCCGGGGCCCGGTTGGTTTTTAAGGAAAAACCAACCCGACCGTACTCCACCTGCGTCCGAACCTCGGGCGGAGTATGCCAAAAGATCTGTCTCACTAAAAGGAACACAACGCGACTGACGGCACGTCAATCGGACGTCCGTAGCTCAAGATATGAGCGTTTCCGCTCCGAAGGCCCGGTTGGTTTCGTGAACGAACCAACCCGGCCGAACTCAAAATAACCCGAAACCTTGAGTGCGATATACCGAAACGACCGTCTCGATCCAAGGATCGCGTTTCCGCAGACGGTTCGTCATTTGGAGGTCCGAGGCTCAAGTTATGAGCCAAGAACCGAATCTGGCCCGAAACGGGGGGTCCGGGTCCGGGCCGACCCGGCCCGACCCCCCCTGGGCGGCGCGGTGGCCGGCGGCGGCGGCACGGTGGCCGGCGGCGGCGCGCGGCGGCGGCGGGCGGCGGCGCGGCGGGCCGCGGCGGCGGCGGCGGCGGGCCGCGCTGGCGGCGGCGGCGGGCCGCGCTGGCGGCGGGGCGCGCCGCACGGGCTGCGCACGCGGGGTGTCCGCACGCGGGGGGACAAACTCCCCCGCTGTTTCCTTCAAGGTGGCGCGACACTAAGGCCGCGCCGGTTTCTTCTAACCGCCCCCCCCCCCCTCACGTGGGGGGGCCTGCTGGCGGCTGGACCAAAGGGGGCGCTGCCCCCTTTCCTCAAGAATCGCCCCCCCCCCCTCATTAAGAGGGGGGTTTTAAAGGATGGCCGGGGGATTAATTCCCCCGGTTTTTTAAGACATCCGGCCGGCCCGCTGGCCGGCCGGTTTTTACCAACGGGACCGGAAATTCCGGTCCCGCCCTCGTCTTCCGACGCCGGCGGCCGCGCCGCCGGTCTCCTCTTCCGCCGCGGCCCGGAACCGGCCGCGGTCTTCTCATCCTGCCGCGGCCCGGAACCGGCCGCGGTCTTCTCGTCCCGCCGCGGCCCGGAACCGGCCGCGGTGTTCGTCGTCCGGCGCGGTGCGACGGCACCGCGCCCCTTTCGCCGTGCCATGAATCCTTCCAACGCGGCGCGACGGCGTCACGTTCTTGAAGACTCTCCTCGGCGAAGCGCGACGGCGATGCGTAAAATTAAACGCACAATCATCCGCATGGTGCGACGGCACCACGCCACTTGCTTCCACCCGCAAGAACAACAAGAACGTTGGAGGGGGGGGGGGGGGTTCGGCCGTGTTCGTGCGGTCCGGCCCCCCCCTCGCGTTAATAATAATAATGCAACTAAAGAAAAATCACGTCACACGTTAATCTTGCTAAAAGCACGATCAAGAATGAAATGAGGAATCCAAAAGAAAATCGACAACCCCTACCTCGGGTTTAGGATTCAAAGGTTCTGCTACGCTCCGCGGAAGACGGCGTCGCGGAGGTCGGGTGTCGCGGTCGTCGTTCGTCAAATCCGTTGACGAAGTGCTATGCCCGAAGAGACACGACGTTGGCGGATCTTCGTTTGCCGACGAAGGTTGTCCGAAGAAGAGATGGCGTCCCCTTCGTTGTCACGGTGAACGAAGAAAGGAGTTGCGGCGTTCTTCGTCGGAAAAGAGAGCGTTCCTCGTCAAGTCTTGAGGAAAGTCAAGATATAAAGAAAGCAACGATCTCAAGAACCCTTACCTCGATAGTCGCACGTTGACGGAGTCGTGGAAAATCGGTGTCGATTCCTTTGACGTCGGAGGAAGATTCGTTGTCGATGGCGTTCGTCGCGGAAAAGATGATACGGAAGAAGAACGTCACGTCGCGGATAAGGCGTCGCGGAAAGTCCGTGTTCTTCGGCGAAGAAATTCTTCGTTGAAGAACGACGTTCTTCGCGTTCTTCGTTCTTCGAAGGTTCTTCGTCAAAGCTTGGAGATGAAGGGAAAGCTCTCCAAAGACAAACAAAGAACTCTCAATAAAATAAGAATACCACTTATTTTATTAACACACAACTCAAAAGGATTTCAAAAGTTTGAAATTCAAAAGAGTTAACTCCCAAAATTAATTAAGAGTAACCTAAGCCAATTAATTAGGGGTTAGGTACGTTGAGAGAATTTGAAAAGAAAAGGGGTTCGTGTGGGCCCCACCACACTTAATCCTCCCAAGGGAGGTTAAGTGGGTGTGGGTCCCACTTCCAACCACCTTTGATAGGTTTTTAAATAAGTTAAAATAAAATTTGTATTACACAAATTTTATTTAACTTAACTGAAAAACCCCAAAACGTAACTCTCAACCCGCAACAAACGCAACTCCCGAAAAGGTCTCATTAAGCGAATATCGGCGTTGCGAGTTCATCGGTGCCCTCGGATTTCAATTCCGAGCACCGGATCAAATGTTAGGAATTCCCGCTCGTTCGTTCACTGAACGTACCCGAGCCAAACTTCGGAAATTAATTCCGGGCACTCCGGGCCTCGGAATCAGGTGCCGTCTGAAACCGCGCTCTTGTAAAATTCTAAAGAAAATTAAGAAAAAATTTCCCTTGAATTTTACGGGTCTTTACATTACTCCCACCTCAGGGCTTTACGTCCCCGTAAAGCTTCAACTCACACTTAAGGGAAACAAAGTAGTACTGAGCATGCAACTGAGCTTTACGCTCCCATATGCTCACCTGAAGATCTCGTGCTACCCGAGAAGCACCCCAGAGGAAGCAACCGTTCACGTAGAACCTACTCCTGCCGATCCTCAATCTCTACTAGAATCTCTGTGCTTATCGCCCTGTCATCGACGTCCAACTCCCCGGGGTCGATGACGTGTGAAGAAACATACACGTATCTCCACAGCTGAGACACGTGGTGGACACTATGCACCCGGTGCGACTGAGGTGGTAGGGTTAAGCGGTAAACCTCCTCGCCTACCCTGCTGAAGATCAAAAGGGTCCATCGAACTTCGGAGATAACATGCCGCCTCGGCCACATCTCCGAAACCTCATCGGGTTGAGACCGTATAAGAACGTGTTCGTCACCCTCGAACTCAAGAGGTTTCCCTTTTTAGGTTAGAACTGAACTCAAACTCCTGCTGCCACAGGGGTAGGGTTGACCAACTCAAGAGTGATCGGTCACACCCTCTTATGTCTGAGTTTAACATGAGCTGCCCAGGGTTTCCTTTTCGCCGACCAAGGAAAACCCATTCCGACGTTTGCCTAAAACAGTCAACCGGGGTATGATTTGTGAATCAAAACCATACCCAGATCAACGTCGTAAGGCCTCTACGCTGCCACCAAGAGATTCCAACCGAAACTCTCGCCTCGAGGTCAAATCACACCGTCGGCGTAAGCGTGATTATCGAGTCTCCTCCCAAAGGTATCTCCAGACGTGAGGGTCAAGTCTACGGCTTACCCGGAACCTCTAGGTCTGGGACATGATTCGTGGAAGGGTAGAATGATTGGTTCCTATGTCTATAGATATGGCAGATCGTAGTAGACATAATTCGTACCCCGAATCATTCTTAGAGCTCCTGGGTCACACTCCTTGACCGCAATGCAGCTATTCTCCTCCCCAGCCCTCCTGCTCCCTGAGCCTGGCGGGGACTACTAAGTCGGGTGATCGTAACATGTCGAAATGTACACCACCACATGCTGCTCTCCAAGCTCTGCTTCCACGTCTGCTACCCTGCAGATTCATCTGTCCTTAGCACTTCCTCCTCCTGAAACATTTTACACGCCCGAGTCTCTGAGACTGGCGCTAGTCTCCTGCCTTTCACTGCTAACGTTCACAACCACAAAGGTTCTCTCTAGCATCCTAGCATAGGTAGGAATGCATAGAGGAAAAGAAATGGTTCGGATGTCCTTTAGACACACTTCGCTCAGAAGTTCGAGTCTAAAGAACTGATCACAACGTAACCAACGAGTTCCAAGATTGATTGGTAAGCCACGTTGAGTGTTCTGCTTCCGACATGTCGTACTGTCGAAGCCGTATTAGCTCCAGAAAACTCACAACCACCTCCTCAAGCCAGTCCTCAGCCGCCTACGAGTCAGGCTCACTTCGAAACTTGAGGGATATCTGATGCTAAAACATAAGTAAGGCACTAAGCCTGTGAGTCTCTGCTACCGGTACCGCCGGTAGTGTCTGCTGACCAACAGGTAGTGACATAGCTGGCGCTCTACCCGTAGGTACTAATCCAGGTATCGGTTCGCGTACCGAAGCCTCGTTACTATAAGGACCAACCTCATGGTCACTCTCTGGAAACACCTGGAGCTAAGGTCATCATCCGCTCTACTAGTATCCAAGCTAGGCGTAGAACTCTAGCATTTGTCTCCATCCAGTCCACTGCTGCCTGGGAAATCCGTCTCGCCTCGTATCCTCAGAGGCCTCTACTGCTGGAACTCGTGCATCGCGCTCTGCTAGCGTGCACCGTCAGCTAGTGGCATCTGCTGCCTAACGGGTGGTGGTGCTGCTGGTACACCACCCGAAGGTGCCAACACTGAAAAAGGGCCCTGCACTGGAGTCTCGCTGCTCGGTGGGCCATCATGAAAGAAACAACGTAACACGATCAAACGATTATACCTGGTGAGCTGACCTGGTTTGAGCTGTTTTAAGGGGAAAAACCTTTGAAAACACACACGCAATCAGTGTTTTCGTGCACAAAGTCGGAAATCAGTTGTCAGGGTCCTGGTGTATGGATACGTCGGCCGCCCGCACCAACACTGGACTCCCTGAACTGAAAACCACACTCGGTACTCTCAACACTATTGCTTCACAGAAAGAAACATCAGAGTTATAAGTTCTGCGGTAGAACCGAACTCCTCTGATACCAATTTGTCACGACCCGTCCTCGGGCCCGTGCCGTGACTACCCCAAGCCCGCCTTCCATAGGCCAGGGGCTGGCGACTAGCACCAAAGGCGTAAATCCCGATAACAGGGAAGGCATTGCCTTTATAAGTAACAACCACCACAGAGTCAGCAAGCGGAAAAGTAAAGGGGGCCGGAAATACAAGCCCAACTGTAAAGTACAACTCGAAAGGGAAAAACAGCAGCTGGAAGAACGAAGCGGCTCCTGGGTCGTCCGCCTCGATTCCTACCTGAAGGGTAGGTACAGATGGCTCAGCTCCTGGATCGTCCACCACGGATCCTACCTAAAGGGTAGGTACATATAGCTCCTCTACTCCACAGGTCCTGTCGTCTACTCCGGGTACGTCCGCCCAGTGGTCCACCTCCGGGTACCGACCTGCTCCGCAAGTCTCAACTGCGATCTGCGCTGTCCGTCGTCTGCAACCAACACAACGAAGTGCGGGCATAGCCCGTGCAGGGGTGAGTATAAGCTACTCAGTAGGAACCCCGAGACCCTTAAGGTCTCACTAAATCCAACATGGATATCCACAAAGTAAAGGCAGCAATCACGAAGTAACATCAGACTCTACTTAGGTATACGCCCATACATATACCTAAGTCATCAAGTAACCCATCCAATCTCAAGGATACACAAAAGTCATGAAATCAACGGATAACCGTCACCCAGGTATATGCCCATACATATACCTAAGTTATCAAGCGACCCATCTCAATCATGAGGAAACGAAAAGATTCATTGACTCAGCTCAAACCAGGATTTTCATTATCGAAACCGTAACTGCTGAAGAGCTCCGTCTCTAGAGTGTACAGTGGTCCTGTCACGACTCCGAGGCTGCCGCTCACTGACCTAGGACTGCTGAAGTACTCCTCCTGTCGAGTACTGCGGGTCTGCTGCCAACTACCAGGCGCTCCGTCCGCTGAGGGTCTGCTGCCAAATACCGGGCGCTACCCAGATAGCCTACTGAGGTACTCCTCCTGTCGAGTACCGCGGGTCTGCTGCCAACTACCAGGCGCTCCGTCCGCCGTGGGTCTGCCGCCAAGTACCGGGCGCTCCGTCCACTGGGCTAGTCGACTCACTCCAAGTCGAGTCGGTCAAGCAGTCGTCAGGTCTCAGCCGGCTACACGGTCTCCGTACTCTGCACGCACGTCTCCACTGTCGCGGGTCTGTCGCTACAACCAAGCGCACACACTCCGTAGAGTATCGCGGGTCCGCCGCTACAACCAAGCGCTCCACCGTCAAGGGTCTGCTGCTGCATCCAAGCGCACCACCACTGTCAAGTACCACGGGTCCGCTCCACGAGCTACTGGTCGATACTCCAAGTATCACAAGGTCCCGCGAAGAAGTGTCTCAAAGGTCCGTCTCGTCACAGGGGTCTCAACGCAATAGACGGCGCGTCGATCGGACGCCCGGTCTGTGAGTTATTAGCCTTTTCGTCCCAGGGGCCCGGTTGGTTTCGTGAGCGAAACCAATCCCGGCCGTATCTCAACTGCACCCCGAACTCCCATAGGGTATACTCAAAGGAACCGTTACTCAACGTAACCACCAACGCCGCTGACGGCTCGTCAAGCGGACGTCCTGTCTGAAAGATATCAGCATTCTCGTTCCAGGGGCCCGGTTGGATTTCGGGTACAATCCAACCCGGCCATACTCCGACTGTATCCAAAACTCGGGCGGAGTATATCAAAAGTTCCGTCTCATCAAGAGGAAGTCAACGAAACAGACGGCGCGTCAATCGGACGCCCGGTCTGTGAGTTATTGGCATTTTCGTCTCCGGGGCCCGGTTGGTTTTTAAGGAAAAACCAACCCGACCGTACTCCACCTGCGTCCGAACCTCGGGCGGAGTATGCCAAAAGATCTGTCTCACTAAAAGGAACACAACGCGACTGACGGCACGTCAATCGGACGTCCGTAGCTCAAGATATGAGCGTTTCCGCTCCGAAGGCCCGGTTGGTTTCGTGAACGAACCAACCCGGCCGAACTCAAAATAACCTGAAACCTTGAGTGCGATATACCGAAACGACCGTCTCGATCCAAGGATCGCGTTGCCGCAGACGGTTCGTCATTCGGAGGTCCGAGGCTCAAGTTATGAGCCAAGAACCGAATCTGGCCCGAAACGGGGGGTCCGGGTCCGGGCCGACCCGGCCCGACCCCCCCCCTGGGCGGCGCGGGGGCCGGCGGCGGCGGCCGGCGGCGGCGGACGGCGGCGCGGCGGGCCGCGGCGGCGGCGGCGGCGGGCCGCGCTGGCGGCGGCGGCGGGCCGCGCTGGCGGCGGCAGCGGGCCGCGCTGGCGGCGGGGTGCGCCGCACGGGCTGCGCACGCGGGGTGTCCGCACGCGGGGGGACAAACTCCCCCGCTGTTTCCTTCAAGGCGGCGCGGCACTAAGGCCGCGCCGGTTTCTTCTAACCGCCCCCCCCCCTTACGTGGGGGGGCCTGCTGGCGGCTGGACCAAAGGGGGCGCTGCCCCCTTTCCTCAAGAATCGCCCCCCCCTCATTAAGAGGGGGGTTTTAAAGGATGGCCGGGGGATTAATTCCCCCGGTTTTTTAAGACATCCGGCCGGCCCGCTGGCCGGCCGGTTTTTACCAACGGGACCGGAAATTCCGGTCCCGCCCTCGTCTTCCGACGCCGGCGGCCGCGCCGCCGGTCTCCTCTTCCGCCGCGGCCCGGAACCGGCCGCGGTCTTCTCATCCTGCCGCGGCCCGGAACCGGCCGCGGTCTTCTCGTCCCGCCGCGGCCCGGAACTGGCCGCGGTGTTCGTCGTCCGGCGCGGTGCGACGGCACCACGCCCCTTTCACCGTGCCATGAATCCTTCCAACGCGGCGCGACAGCGTCGCGTTCTTGAAGAATCTCCTCGGCGAAGCGCGACGGCGATGCGTAAAATTAAACGCACAATCATCCGCGTGGTGCGACGGCACCACGCCACTTGCTTCCACCCGCAAGAACAACAAGAACGTTGGAGGGGGGGGGTTCGGCCGTGTTCGTGCGGTCCGGCCCCCCCCTCGCGTTAATAATAATAACGCAACTAAAGAAAAATCACGTCACACGTTAATCTTGCTAAAAGCACGATCAAGAATGAAATGAGGAATCCAAAAGAAAATCGACAACCCCTACCTCGGGTTTAGGATTCAAAGGTTCTGCTACGCTCCGCGGAAGACGGCGTCGCGGAGGTCGGGTGTCGCGGTCGTCGTTCGTCAAATCCGTTGACGAAGTGCTATGCCCGAAGAGACACGACGTTGGCGGATCTTCGTTTGCCGACGAAGGTTGTCCGAAGAAGAGATGGCGTCCCCTTCGTTGTCACGGTGAACGAAGAAAGGAGTTGCGGCGTTCTTCGTCGGAAAAGAGAGCGTTCCTCGTCAAGTCTTGAGGAAAGTCAAGATATAAAGAAAGCAACGATCTCAAGAACCCTTACCTCGATAGTCGCACGTTGACGGAGTCGTGGAAAATCGGTGTCGATTCCTTTGACGTCGGAGGAAGATTCGTTGTCGATGGCGTTCGTCGCGGAAAAGATGATACGGAAGAAGAACGTCACGTCGCGGATAAGGCGTCGCGGAAAGTCCGTGTTCTTCGGCGAAGAAATTCTTCGTTGAAGAACGACGTTCTTCGCGTTCTTCGTTCTTCGAAGGTTCTTCGTCAAAGCTTGGAGATGAAGGGAAAGCTCTCCAAAGACAAACAAAGAACTCTCAATAAAATAAGAATACCACTTATTTTATTAACACACAACTCAAAAGGATTTCAAAAGTTTGAAATTCAAAAGAGTTAACTCCCAAAATTAATTAAGAGTAACCTAAGCCAATTAATTAGGGGTTAGGTACGTTGAGAGAATTTGAAAAGAAAAGGGGTTCGTGTGGGCCCCACCACACTTAATCCTCCCAAGGGAGGTTAAGTGGGTGTGGGTCCCACTTCCAACCACCTTTGATAGGTTTTTAAATAAGTTAAAATAAAATTTGTATTACACAAATTTTATTTAACTTAACTGAAAAACCCCAAAACGTAACTCTCAACCCGCAACAAACGCAACTCCCGAAAAGGTCTCATTAAGCGAATATCGGCGTTGCGAGTTCATCGGTGCCCTCGGATTTCAATTCCGAGCACCGGATCAAAAGTTAGGAATTCCCGCTCGTTCGTTCACTGAACGTACCCGAGCCAAACTTCGGAAATTAATTCCGGGCACTCCGGGCCTCGGAATCAGGTGCCGTCTGAAACCGCGCTCTTGTAAAATTCTAAAGAAAATTAAGAAAAAATTTCCCTTGAATTTTACGGGTCTTTACACTTGGTCCAAGAGAAGTTTGGTGGTGGGGTACATGCCATGTAGGAAAACCAAGTACTCCACCCGATGTTCGTGTATATTCTGAGATACACACCGAGTCTTTGGGAAGGGAATACATACCATTTTACAGGTTCACACACTGTGTGACATTTAACTATCTCCCATAATTTTAGTCGCTGCTCACTAGGGATGAAATGCCATGTAACTGTAGGTCACATGCCGTTTTAATCAAGATTTTCCAGAATCCCTAGTTTGCACTCTGGCTGTCTCCTCCATTACTCCGACCACCATTCCGGCCATGCCTTGCTGGAAAAATCAAGATCCAGCCTCATTCCACCACCCTAAAACAGAATTGATGTCTTTCATGCCTTCAATCGGCTCAGAAAACAACTTTAAACCCATCCAGTCATAATCGACCAAAGAATGATATCTCTTGAATCACTTGGATTCTTCTGTCCCCGTCACACCTGTGCTAGGTCATCCCGATGTCAGATATTCAATTTCAGATTGTTGATCTAAGAGACAAATGAACAATGATCATTTTTTCATAAACCAACGAAGAATGAAGAACATGCATAGAAAATGGGGGAGATAAATTTCACATGGATCAAACTCGAGGAAAAAATGTTGACCATTGTTCATTCTAACCTCGATCTATTACTATAAGAATGATCAAAAAAATAATCTAAAATAATCAAACCCCAATAAAATCACACAAATAAAAATCATCCTGTAAGAACGATCGAACTACAGATCAACCTGTTCATTGGTTGGCCCATGTTTTTCATTAAATATGAGAATGGGGAAAGAAATCAAAATAACACTCCCTATATTTGGTTCGGATCTCTCACTAACAAAGATCAATCGTTGCATCTCCGTCGTTGGAGAGATCCATCAAGAATGACATTCATCGATCGTCGATATGTGATTTCACCACTGTTCACATGAGAGGTTTCTTAAGGGTTCTCTCTAGCACCTATAGGGAATTTCCAAGGTTGAGAGCCTAACCCTGGATCCCTACCTAAAGGCTCGTTTTAAAAAAGAAGCATCGTCACGTTGCTACATTGAAGAAATAGTTAAAACAAAATAAATATTCAACTTATTTTATTCATTAAAATTGCCTGAAATTAATTTTCTCATCTGACCTACGCCGATCGATGTTAGGCCTTAGATAGGGTAAAAAACTACTCTGAATTCTAAGGTGCCCTCAGATTTCAGACCTAGACACCTATTTAGAATTTATTCCAATTTTTCAAGAAAACTGTTTATAGGTGCTATTTAATATTCTAATATTATTTAAACAATTATTCTGGAAACACGGGGGATTGGAATTAGATGTCATATCAGCTCCTAGTCTTAAAATTAATCCATATAATATTTAGAAATAATACACAGAAAATCCTGGATGTTACATGTTAGTTCAGCCCATACTAATAGACCTAGAAAGACAATGCACATTAGAAAGAGACGTCTATCTGATCGCTCTACCCTGCATAGTATAAATGATTCATAGAGTTATCATATAGTGATTTTTTTTTGATAAAATCTTAATCCCTAGTTATTTTAACTAGAATTAGGATGAGAAGAAACCTACTGACCACACAAAACTCCATTATTTCACTTCACAATGAAGAATCCATAATAAAAAAGGAAAAAAAGATTTATGTTGTTCAGAAAAAGTTCTGAATACACTAGATAACACTAATAACATATTTCATTTCAAGAGATACAAGATATTAAAAAAAATAACTCACATTCTCTCTAATTTATATCTTAGAATATTAATTCAAAAACACCCAGTGTTTATACTCATGGTTAGTAATTTATATATATCCCACCACACCTCTTTATAGAGGTATATGTCTAGTAAAAATGTTATTCTGACCTCCAAGTTTCATTATCAATATAATACTAATTTTAGAAACCACTGATTCACTATTTTATCTTTTATTATAACCACCAATAGTCAGTCATCAAGCAATAAATCATGCAAAGTGTTTCCACTCTCGATGAACATGAAAAATGAGAGTCCCACCCAATGATATCTATATGATCATCAAAGCCTCACTATAGAATTAATTAGTCCAATAAATTTTCATCTTGTCACCACTATCTGATGCAAACTATCTAATTAAAGTTATGTCTTGTGAAAAACCTTCTACCCAAAAGTTCTAAAAAATCATCACAATAGGAAACATCCATCCCATATATCTGATGATCTCTATCTGATCATCTCTATAGGAAAACTTCATCTGATGAAACTGAAGAAACTTCCACACACCCAATAATATCCCACTTGAAAATTTCTATAGGATTTCAGCCTTCTTCTTTCATTCACCTGATCTCTCTCTCTATCGGATGCATGTAGTTCCCTTCACTTTGTCCAATAAGAAGAGTACCACTGAGGCACAATGTTGCCACATAATTTTCTACACTATAACAATTATAAACATATCCCTAAGATTTTTATTCCCAAAAACCATCTAAATATCTAATACTTTATCCTCTAGTGGTATTCATAAAAAGTGATACTTTAGGTCAATGTGTTTTATTCTAAAGTGAAACACTAGGCTACGAGCATGATGAATTCACTCTGACTATCACAAAATACCATTCCTATGTATGAACTCTTTATGAGTTCCTTTACTAAACACATTTCCAACAGCCTGATATTTTACAATATATTTTTCTTTAAATAAATTTAATTTCTTTGATAGTTTACATTACACGCAATACCAAGTCTAAATAATCCATGATATACTATTAAAATATTATTATTTAATGTAACAGTTATCACATAGACTTTGAATTGGAGAGTATGAATAGTATTAAAAAAATTATGAAATATATATAAAGTACCTACTCAATAAAAATTCATTGATTATTCTTAGTGAATAAGTACTCAATTTTTAGTAAAGTTATTTTATGCTTCGAAAGTATGTTTTCTTCAAAAATGATGTTTCTTTATTTTTGTGAGAAAGTATTAAAATTAATTTCTATTACATATATAAATTTTATTTTATAAAAATAATATAATTTTTTAAATTATTATACAAAATTATGATATGATGAAAAGTTTCATATTTTTTTGAAAATATTAATTTCTCATTGAATAGTGAAAAATAAATATTTTAGTAAAAACTGTATTTTTGTTTCAATAATTATAAAAGTAAATATTTTTTTTAAAATGATTTAGAACTAAAATTAGTTATTTTATATTATGAATAATTTAATTAAGTTCATTTTAATAAATTTTATGATTGAATTTGGTATAAAAAACTTATACATAAAAAGACATTTTTCTAAAAAAGTGGTTTTCATCACATTTTGTGAAATTACCTTAAACATAATTTTTTACATTTATAGGTTTTGAATTTTATAAAATGGATTCCATATTTTTAATTATAACGTTCAAATTTGGTAAATAGGTCAATTTTATTTTTAGGGATTATAAATTGTAATTGTGGTAAAATTTATCATATAAGTAAAAGGTAAATTAGTTTAATATAGGTTAAAACTAAGTGATAAGACCATAATTTTTCATCCTAATTATTATTGGATAAATAAAATTCAACCATTATAACGTAATTTTTTTAAATATATTTTTTTAATGGATAGTTTTCCATGAAAATGACTTATATAGTATTTAAAGTAAAGAGAGTTACAAAATGTGCTCTTAGTTTTTAATAAAATTTATGTGTTCACATTGAGAAAAAAACTAGTAATGAAATGAATATTAATATTAATTTTTTGAATAATTTAATTATCTTAATTATGTTAATTTATTTATAATTTATAGTGATTAAATAATTACCTTAAATGCTTTCACAACTCTAATACAATATTTATTCAATTAATAGAAAAATAAAATAAATGTTTTTGAAATATTAAAAGTAATATAGTTTGAGTGATTTTTAGTGTTAAATGAATATTTTAGATAAATATAACATATTAGTGATGTTTAAAAGTATTTTATTCATATTAAAACTTTTTATTTATGTCTTTTAATTCAAATTAAAATAATAGTATAAAAATTTATATTAATGATACTTTATCAAAATAATATTTTATCAATTTTTTTAAAATTATAAAAATATTTAAATAGGATAAATTTTATAATATATGGTCTAAAATGTTATAAAATTTTAATTTATGAACCAATTGTTATATTAAAATTAAAATTATAGCCCCTTTAGATTGAAAAAGTTGTTACCACAATTAAGGTTAAAATATGTTAGCTAAGGGGTTAAACCAAAAGATAAGGTTTAAAATACCAGTTAAACATATAATTTTTTTTGATGTTATTTCAAACCCATACTACCATATATTATAATACCTATCCATTTGGAATCATATTTCTTAATAATGACTTTATTATAATTTAATCTTTTAAGAAATTCCAAAAGTGACACTTGCCTCAATTATAAAAATCCACTTCCTCCTATAACATCTTTACCCAAATTTTATCCATATATCTTGCCCATAACCTACCAAAATCAATTATATAATTAATTATAAATATTCTAGATTTTATGATCCCCCCAAAATACCAACCCTATGTTCCTTGAGAAAGGATCTATAGGTGGTCTCCCAAAGAAGAGGTAATTGTCTTACCCGACATATTTCAATTTATGTCTTCTTATAAATCATATAAATATATGATATTTATCAAAAAATAATAAATTAATTATAATAAATATACTGAAATATTATTATTATTATGAAAACCCCATTATTATCCCTCTTTTACATAAAATGGAAAGTGAAAGGATTACTTATACATATATAAAACTTACCATCAAAGCATAACGATAAAATTCATTTTTCATCACCATATTTTATGGATTAGTATTTTGATGGGTTTAATGTTTATATATTATATTTATAATATAATTATAATTCTATAATTATAATATCTTTTATACCTTCTTACCATCCAATCTATTGGAAAATGATAACGTCACTCGTGTATACATGTGTACTACCACCTCCACGAAGCGATGTGATCCGTTTTTCAATTAAATTTTATATAAATGGTAATAAGGATATATTTAATGAATATATATGATTTATATATATAAAAACGATTCTATAAATGTAAATTATTATTTACCTTCCCTTTTTCCACCTATCAAAAAGTTAAAACAGTGTTCATGCATACATACTACCTACCATCTCCATGAATGGTGTAATTCATTTTTATATCTCTATATTTTTCTGATTAGTATAAATAAACATATAATTAATATATATAATATTTATATCATGCTTACAATTATAGATCTTATGGAACCATGATCAAATTAAATGGATTGAAACTACCAAACTAAAACATGTATGAAAAATGATGCACTTCTTACCCAGGACAATGATTTTAAAAAAGAATTGTAAATAAATGGGTGATAAAATATTATAGGTAAATAATATATGGTTCTATATATCTGATAATTTCTCTCAAATATATGTATAATAAATCAATATTTATTATACTGGAGGTTCAGAAACATACAAATGTGTCCAGACTTGAGGTAAGGGTTTATTTCACAATTTTATCATTATTTAGGATTTTATATGTTTAAGTATCCCTTGGGATAATTTTTTGATATTACTATATTAATCATGATATATTTTTGTTATAATATTTTTATTCCGAAAATTTTCAATTAATAGTTTGATTTTCCTCTCTTTGTTGCTTAAAATGATTGATATTTTTTTAAGAAAATCTGACTTTTTTTTCTCTCTTTGGTTGAGAATCATTTTTTTCATGTCCATGTTTTATAAAAATGTTTTCAAGAATTTTTTTAATATTATAAAATATTTTTTTGAATTAATTTTTACATGTTTTTTACTTTATAAAAAAATTAAAAGGAATATTCTTTTTGTTTTCTAAACAATGTAGTTTTTAATCTTTTCATAAATGTTTGAAATAAATTTTTTTAACTTACAGGACATGAAAATAATTTCCCAATGTCATGAACTCTAATTTATTTTAAAGTTACATTAAAATTTTACAAATTTATTTTAAAATAAAATGTGTTCCTTGATATTTGAGAAATTTTTATATTTCAATTAAGTGTTTTCAAAATGAAAAAGGGTATTTTACTTAACAAATTTTCTAGTGAACTTTTAAAATCATTTTCATCCATATCAAAATAATTTATTGAATATTAATATTTAAAAAGGTTATAATATTATGATACATCCATCATATTTCCATATATGGTTTATGATCATCTTTACTATGGAAAGTATGTATATTATGTATTCTAGTTCTTTCAATACATGAAGTTATTAACTTTTAAGGCATGTTGTTTAAGTTATTTTGTTTATTCATATGATGAATGTATTGTACTTATTAAGCGATGAGTGAGGCCCAAAATTACATTTCCCCTTAATTAATTTTTAGGTATCATGATACAAAATAGATTGATTCTTTTTCTGAGGCCTTACTCATTTATATAGATGTCTTGGAATAAGGCCTTGATGGTGTTTCTAGATATCTTGGAACAAATCCTAGATAGTTAGTTCAGATTTCCATAATTATGCATTCCATCATTATGAAATTATTTATTTATGACCATGGAATTATTTGAATAGTTATGATATCCCTAGATAGTTTTTCATCTCATGAAATTATTTATATGGATTTATTTTTTTATTATTTAATTCCTTCCATTTTTTCATGCATTTTTTAGCTTTTGTTGTATGCATACCCTTAAAAAACATCTGATATCACACTTTTATTACGTTTCCTTTCCCCAAATATTCTAAAGAGTATTATAATTGATATAAAAGGATATTATAAAGGTATTACTGGTGTTCTAAAAGAAAAATTTTCAATTTTTAATTCTAATGTGAGATTCAAGTATGTATTTAGTTTTCTAAGATAACTAAACTATTTGGTCCTTTGAGATGTAATTATCTGTATCTATTTATAATATAATTATGTAATAATTGACTTTGTTCTACTACTTCTGGGGTCATTATAGTTTTTATTAGAGGAATTTTAGTAGAAACATTGGGAACTATATTTAGGAAAACATAGATTATGGAACTTAACCCTATGATGGACCTTTAGAATATTCCCAAAGAAACCAAGCTTATTATTTTTTAGATTAGTTGTACATAAATTTTCAATTTATTTTAAGTGTTTCACTTGTTTTAAAATTATACATTATGATTCATAATGTTATTATCAAATCCAGAGTATTTTATTCTTAAGAAATAGCACCTAGTAAAAGGAATGAAAATGTATCAATGATCATAATCCATGTGGGGATTTTCCTCCTAGGAAAGATAATGAATCAGGAGTTGAATCTGAACAAATTATAACTATTTTGGGGAAACTAGCTTAAGTTATGTCTATTAACCTAGATCATATGGATAAATTATAGATTTTAAATGCGGTGTAACATTGTTAGAACGCTTCATGAATCAACAACCTCCATAATTAAATATAACCATGAATCCATTTATAGTTGAGAAATGGATAATTTTATTAGAGAAGTTATTTATTGCTTTGGGAAGTAATGGAAGGGAGAAGGTTTTAATGGTAGTTTATCAACTCTCAGAATATGTATATCAATGGTGGTCATTGATTCAAAACACAAATTATGAGGATGAAATCATGATCATGGGATGGAACTATATTAAGGAACTTTTCATAGAAAATTAATTTCCCCATGAACAAAGAGAAAATATGGAGATACAATTCTTGATTCCAATACAAAAGGATGAATAAAATGTTTCTAAGTATGAAGCTTAAATTACAAGGTTTACTAGGTATGGTTTGGATTATGTGCGTAATCCAAAGATTAAAACTGATCATTTATTTTATCGGTTAAAACCAATCCTTCGAAGGGAACTAGTCTCTAAAATATTCTCATTATATGAGGATATATTATCTTGTGCTATCAAGATAGATAAATAATTACCCATGTGTTATGGATTTTAATGGAAGAAAGAAAAGAATAACGAGGAGGAACAAAAAATAGATAAGGGGAAGAAGGAAAAAAATGATTTTCCACCTATGATAATTGCAGAAAGAAACACCCTGATATTTTCTTGAAGGTAATGAGAGTTTTATTTAAGTGTGGAGATAAATTCCATCAAGCTTATAAATACAAGGGAAAGAAACAATCCTCTAATGTTTAGTGTTTAAACTGTAAAGGGATGGGGTACTATGAAATTGAATAACCTAAGCGTCAAGGGAATATACATTAGAAGAAGCTAAGGGATCTAGGTTAAAATTATTCTATTACAACATACAAAGAGTAATGATTGAAGTGATTGTGTATTTGGATTCAATAGTTATGTTGTAGAATCATTTTATCAATGATATTATAGTTATAATAATCATGAAATGTATAAGTATTATATTGTAGTAGTTTTTATTTAATGATTTGAAACCATATATTGAATGGTACTTATAACCAAGTACATTGATTCAGTAGTAAATTTATATTTTTTTAGAGCACATGAATAAGGTAAAGATAACCCTTAATATGTTCTTAATGTTGAGTTAATAATTTTTATTTGGGATAAATAGAATATTGACATTTAATAGGTAAATGAAATAATATTGGTCACCTTGAAAATGGTTTGTGGTTTAAAGACATGGTAATTCATGATGCATTTTACTATATTTTTTTGGATTTGTAAAATATATTCAATAATATGTGATTTTATTTAAGGAATAAGGATAGAGTTAATTCTTGGAACTATGCATGTTTTCATTAAGGTTTTATAATGATAAAAGTTATTATCAAGTTATAGGAGAATATATGATCAAGGTATTAATATGTGACATTAATAGATACTTTTTGGGGTATTAATGATAAGTAGATTTTGAAAATTTATTGACTATACACCTAATTTTTTGGATTTTTTAATTTTTTCAAACATATTTTGGAGGAGGTTTAAGGTTAACTATTTATGTAATGGATTAATTTGAACTTTGGGTTTTATTGGATAACTTTTTCTAACAATTTTGGTTTTTGTAAATATTTATAGGTATAAGGAATGAATTTTGGATCTTATGAATAATTAATAGTTAATTTTAATGTTTAAGGAATAAAAAATTTCATCTTGAATATTAATTTCTTAGAGTAAAAGATGAAGTGGAAATTAATCAAATCACGAAAAAAGGATGAGATTGTGCTTATGAAATGGAAAGAAATAAAGCAAGTATATTTGATTGAGTATATTATTTGGATAGTAAAGTAATCCCTCAAATTTAGAAAATGGTTCTTGAAGTAAAAACATTATCCATTTACTTTCATTTCTGATGAATCAATTCTCTTTTAACCCATCACAGATTTAGGGTTTTGTAGTCATTAACTTTATTCTGAACATGTTATATATCAATCATTATTAGACTTTGGATGTTAATATTATTTTCTATGTGTTTATTTTTACTTACAACAAATTTTCTTCTTATATGGGAACCTAAATATGTGATATTTCATGTATCCTTTATGTTTCTCACTTTCCCTTTTCAAAATAAGTTTTATTATCCCTATGTACGATGTTGGTTTTCAATAATGGTCAAACCTTTGAAGACCAAGATGAAATTGAAAGGGTGAAATTTATTTAAGGTGGTATAATATAACACCCCAATATTTTAGAATATATTTCTATTTAAATTAATTTAATTTCTTCGGTAACTTTTGTTACAGGAAACACTAAGTCTAAATGAACCGCGTTATACTATTAAAATATTATTATTTAATGTAACAGTTATTACCTAACTATTCAGTTGGAGAGTATAAACAATATTAACCAAATTATGAAATATAAATAAATTACCTACCTAATAAAAATACATTGATTAATTATTAGGAAATAAATACTCAATTTACAGAAAACTTATTTTATGATTCAGAATTACGTATTCTTCAAAAATGTTTTTTATTTCTTTCTGTCAAAAAATATAAAAATTAATTTCTAGAACTTCTATAAATTTTATTTTATAAAAAATATTTAATTTTTTTGAAATAAATATATAAAAATTATATTAGAATTAATTTTTTGGTTTTTTTGAAAATATTGACTTTTTCAATGAATAGGGAAAAATACCGAAATTTATTTAAAATTGTATTTTTGTTTCCAGAATTTAGAGTCTATTTTTGTTTTAAAAATTATTTCAAACTAAAATAAGTTCTATTATATTATTAATAATTCAATTAATTTCATTTGAATCTATTTTATGATTTTATTTGGTACAAAAAAATCTTTATACGTAAAAGGAATTTTTGTTTTGAAAAAGTGATTTTCATTATATTATGCACACTTACATTAAAATTAATTTATTACAATTATAATTATTTAATTTGATAAAATTTATACCATTTTTTTTATTATGATATTAAAATTTGGTAAATAGGTCCCTTTTATTTTAGGCATTATGAATAGTGATTATGGTAAAATTTACCACCTCAATAGAGGGTAAATCAGGTTAATCTTGACTAAAACCAAGTGATAAGGCCATAATTTTCCATCCTAATTATTATTGGATAAATATAATTCTACCATTATCACCTTGTTCTTTAAATATATTTTTTAATGGACAATTTTCCATGGAAATGATTTATATAATATTTAATGTAAAAAAAGTTACAAAACGCCACTCTCTTAGTTTTAAATATCTCTTATATATTCACATAGAGAAAAACAAGTTATGAATTGTGAAAAATAAATTTATATTCATTATTTAATTTATTTTAAACTTGTATGGATTAAATTATTACCTTAAATTCTTATGCAATACTAATTTAGTATTTATTCAATTAATAGAAAAATAAAAAAAATGATTTCAAAAATATTAAAAGAAATTCAATTTGATTGAGTTATAGTGATCCAAAAAATATTTATGTAAATATAACATATTATTTATTTTTAAAAGTATTATATTCTAATTAAAACTTTGTCTTTATGTCCTTTAAGTCAAATTAAATGAATAGTGTCGAAATTCATATTAATGATATTTTATAAAAATAATATTATATGAAATTATTTAGAAATCATAAAAATATTTAAATATAAAAATTAATATAATATATGGTCTAAAATGTTATTCATTATACATTTATGAATCAATTGTTACCTTATAAGTAAAATTATAACCTCTTAAGATTGAAAAAGACACTACCACAATTAAGGTTATAATAGGTCAACTAAGGGGTTAAACCAAAAGATAAGATTTAAAATACCACTTAAAGCAATCCAAAATTTATTGGTTGATGGTATTTCTACCCCATAATACCTTATATTTTAATACCTATCCATTTGGAATAATTTCGTTTGAAAATGGATTTATAATATTTTAATATTTTAAGAAATTCCAAAAGTAACCCTCACCTCAATTATAAAAGGTAACTTCCTCCATTGACTTATTCACACCACTTTGAGCTATGTATCTCGACCACACCATAAAAAATCCATTAAAAATTCCTTATCCACATTCTAAAGGTCTTGGTTTCCCAAAAATACCAACCCTAGGTTCCTTAAGAAAGGATCTAAAGGAGGTCTTCTAAAGAAGAGGCAATTGTCTTACCCGACCTATTTCAATTTATTTCTTCTTATAAATACTATAAATATATTATATTTATCATAAAATAGTATTAAATTTAATAAATATAATATTTTTTTTAAAATTATGAAACCACCATTATCCACCCTCTTTTCCATCAAATGGAAAGTGAAAGTATCTCTTGTGCGTACGTACGGCTTGCCATCTACACGTAGTGATGCAATTCTTTTTTCATGACCATATTATATGTATGAGTATTATGATGGGTTTGGTATTTATATATGATATTTATGACATAATTATTATTCTATAATTATAAAATCATTTCTACCTTCTCACCATCCAATCTATTAGAAAACAATAACATCACTCGTGTGTACATGTGGACTACCACCTCCACGAATTGATGTGATCCATTTTTCACTTTTATTTTATATGGATGATAATACAGATATATTTAATGAATTTATGTGACTTATATTTTATAATTATTATTCTATAAATGTGAGTTATTATTTAACTTTCTTTCATTATATCCATCAAAAAGTGAAAACAACATCCATGCATACGTACAGCCTACAGTCTCTATAAACGGTGTAATTAATTTATATATATATATATATATATTTTATGGATTAGTATAAATAAATAAATAAATAATATATATTATGTTTAAAATATTTTTTAAATTATTTATATGATTTAACCATGATCAAAGTAAAAGGTTCAAAACTACCAAACCAAAACATAATGAAAAATGAAGCAGTTCTTACCCGAAATAGGGATTTTAAAAAATGATTATTAATAAATGGGTGATAAAATATTATAATTAAATAATATATGATATTATATATATATAATTTTATTTATCAAATATATTTATAATAAATCTATATTTATTATACAGGACTTCCATAGACATAAGAAGGAAGTTAGACTTGAGGTAAGGGTTTATTTCACAATCTCATCATTCTTTAATATTGTTTATGTTTAAGTATCACATGGGGGAATTATTTTATATTTATATCTTAAAGCCAATATTTTTTGTTATAATATGGTTATTAATTAAATTTTTAACTAATATTACCATTTTCCTCTCTTTGGAACTTAAAATTATCAAGAAAATATTTTAAGAAAAGATTGGTTTATTTCTCTTTTCAGTCGAAAATCATTTTTCTTCCATATCCATGTTTTATGAAAAAGTTTTCAAGAACATTTTTAATATTATCCAATTATTTTTTAAATTTATTTTTAACTATGTTTTTCTTTTAAAAAAATTGTTTTAAAATGAATCTTCTAGTCATTTTTTGAACGAGGTACTTTTTAACCTTTTTTCAAAAGTGTGAAAGGAATGTTTTTAACTTTTATGGCATGAAAAAAATTTCCATCCATCATGAACACTAAATTATTTGAAAATTTATTTACAATTTTACAATATTATTTTCAAATAAAAAATTTCCCTTAATATTTGGGAAATTTTTATATTTTAAATAAGTGTTTTCAAAGTGAAAAGGTTATCCTCCTCAAGAAAGTTTCCAGTGAACTTTTGAAAGTATTTTTATCTATATGAACTTACGTTGTTGAATATTATGATTTAATGATGTTATAATATTATTATACCATCCACTATATTTATTTTAACATTTTATGATCATATTGACTGGGGAAAGCATTGATATTTTTTATGTTAGTTCTTCCAATATGAACAGTTATTGACTTTTAAGGAATATTGATTAAGTTATATTGTTTTTTCATATAATGAATGTATTGGACTTTTTATGTGATGGTTTTGGCCTATAATTTCATATACCCTCTATTTATTGGTAGGTATCATGAAAAAAACTATATTGGATATTTGGATTATTCCTTACTCATTTATACAGAAGTATTGGCATGAGGCGTTGACGATATTTCTAGATGTCTTAGAATGAGGCCTTAACAGTATGTTCAGACATCTCACATTATATATTCCATTATTATGAAATCAATTATTAATAACCATGTTATTATTTTAATAGTTATTACATCCATGGATAATTTCTCATCTCATGTGATTATTTATCTAGCATTATTTGATTATCATTTATTTCCTACCATATTATTCATGCCTTATTTAGCTTCCGTTGTACGCATACCCTTACTGAGCATCTAAGATCACCCTTTTATTATGTTTCCTTTCCCTCATGATGTGAGTAAGTGTATTATGATTGATATACATAGATATTATAAATGTAATAATGGTTCTCTCAAAGAAAATACTGTGTTATATTTTAATTTTTCAATTGAAATGTGATATTCATGTATATATATAGTTTTCCAAGGCCACTAAACTATTCAGTACTTTGGTATGTGATTAATTTTATATATTTATAATGTAATAAATAAACACAAACTCTAGGATACTAGGTTTGGGATCATTAAAGTGTCATCCATACCATCTCTTTCCCTACTTTAGTGGAAGAAATGCACTATACTTCTATTTTAGATAAAGTGACCATTGGTTATGAACGAGACATAAAATTAACTATTGTTCAACAAAAAAGTAAATAAAAAAACTATAGTGCTTTTCTATGAGTCCATGTATCGAAAAAAATATGTATCTATAAAAAATTTCAACTTATTATCATCAATAAAACATAAAGAAATATCCCCTACCCCTTTAAAATATTGTAAGCTTCATTTCATAGCTTCCCAATGTTTCCTAATATAATTTGACATAAAATGGATAACAATTACCACAATAAAAGAAATATTTGGTCAAGTATAAACCATTGTGTACATAAAAATCCCTATAGTTAAATCATAAGGGACCTTCTTCATGTCACAAACTTATCTGTCTAATGATGGTTCCTAATTTTTACTAAGTTTGAAGTGTCTTTCAATGGGAGTTGATACGGGAATA
Organism: Viscum album; assembly: GCA_963277665.1. Taxonomy (NCBI): domain Eukaryota; kingdom Viridiplantae; phylum Streptophyta; class Magnoliopsida; order Santalales; family Viscaceae; genus Viscum; species Viscum album. Next base: position 984,475,999 of record OY728157.1, read on the forward strand.
AAAATAGTCATTCTAAATCTTTTGATTACTTTCCTAATTTATTTCTACTGGGATAAAACCAATGAAACCGATTTACCATCCCTTTCAATTCTCATCCCCATAATCTTCTTAGCTTGTCCAATATTCTTCACCTTAAAACTTCTTAAAATATTCCTCTTAATTTCCTTAATCCGTTATAAATATATATCAAAAATAAATATATCATCCACATAAAAAAATAGTATTTGATATTCTCTATCTTCCCATTTCTTTTTGTAATAATAGTTTTAAGGCTCACATCAACTAAAAATATCTTTAAAAATGAAAATTTTAAAGTTCATATTCCACTATCTTGAAGCATTATTCAATCCATAAAGACTTTATTTCCACTTAAAAAACAAATCATCCTTCCAATGAACTTCATAAAACATGGGTTGAACCATGTAAATTTATTCCTCTAGGTCCCCATAAAGAAATGTTATCTTTACATCCATTTTCTCTAAGTGTAGATCATCAGATGAAATAATTCTAATAATTGTATAAATGGTTTTGTGTTTCACCACTATTGAGAAAATTTCATAAAATTCAATTTCTTATTTTTTCTGAAAACCTTTCACAACTAACCTTGCTTTTTTTATCTCTTACTTCCATCAACTTCCTCTTTCAAACAAAATACCCATTTATTTTCCAAATCTCTCTTTCATTATAGTAGTTCAGCTAAATCTGAAGTGTTATTGAGATTTAAGGAACTCATTTCCTTTTCCATGACCAACTCCCACTATTTGGAGTCTATGAGAGTAGTTTCTTCCTTCGGATTGAATGGTTACCTACATTTGATAGAAGTAATATTTTCATATCAACTCCAAACCTCTAAAAAAGTTTTCTAATATTATTGGATCTCCCTAACATAGCCCTTGGTTATTCAATCTTAACCTATCTATCTAGTAATAGTCTACCAAAACTTTTACAATCTACCAATGGTTTGTCTAATATACCTCTATCAGGTACCATGACTAATAGAGTGTTATCCTTTTAAGTTTCCCTTATAATTTTTAGCATGAAATTTTGTTCAGTGTCTTATATCTGGTCAATTTAAACTTCAATATTTAAACTATCCTCAAATTTCATCTCAACTAGGTTTTAATTTTTCCACATAATATTTTCATTGAAAACAACATATTGGCTCCAAATGAATTTTTTATTTTTATTATCCCATAAGTGATAACCAAATTTCTCATCATCATATCTGATAATAAAACACACTTTTGATTTCGCCTCTAACTTTTTTATTTCTTTTGAATCAATATGAACATATGTGACTCTTACAAAGATCTTGAGATGGTTGATATATGGTCTCTTTCTAGACCAAAGTTCCATATGAATTTATTTTCTCATATTTTAATACAAAATAATGTTCAAAAAGCATGTTTTTGTATTAAAGGTCTATGCCCAAAATTTCCTAGGCCTTCCCAAGTAAAAAATTTCTCTGTCAGAGTTCAATTAATTCTCTCAAGTATTCCATTTTTTCGTGGAGTCCTTGGAATAGTATGCTCATTATTGAGTCCCTTATTATTATAAAATTTATGAAAGTTGTATTTGGTTTATTCCCCACTATTTTCTTTCTAAAGACATTTCAACTTTCTTTTACACTATTTATCAGCCAAAACATTCCATTGAATAAATACCTGAAACACATAAAATTTATTATTTAAGAATTAAACCCAAAATTTGTGATTATAATCATCAATTAATGTTAAAAAAATACAATGATCATCCATATAAGTGAATAGGTGTTGGTCCCCATGTATCATAATGAACAAGTTATAGCTTTTGATTCCTTGGATTTATTATCTCCAAGTTAAAGGAAACTCACTTTTGATTTTATAATGTACAAATCTCACATATTATAAGGTTTTTGTGATCAAGTTTGAGCATTACATTAACTTCTAAAACTTTATGATTTTTCTCACTAAGGTGACCAAACCTTCAATGCCACATTATCATACCATTTGATGAAGTTATTCTGATAGCTGTAACTTCATCACTCTATCAGGTAAGGTACAAGCTACCATTATTTACTCTATGAATAATAACCATGGATCCTATGCTGATCATCCAAAATATATTTGAAAAATTCATTCCAAAACCCACATCATCAAGTTTTCCTTCTAATATGATGTTCTTCCTGAGACCTAGAATATTTGTAACATCTTTTAGTTTCAAAAAACTTCTAATTTTCATTTGAATATACACATCACCTTTCCCAACTATATCCAGATTTTTATCATCCACTATATATAATCTAATTAAGATTTATATTATATAATCAACCATACACCCTTGGTCACTAGTTGAATGAAAATATTATCCTAAGTTAATAACTCATGACTTGTGAAAATATTCTCCTCAGTATCAAGTTAGACCCTCCATCCATTGTAAAAACCAAGTTTATCTATTTATAATTGAAATCCTATATCTGATTTCTATAATATTTCTTTATATATCCCTTTTCCTTACAAATCCATCCTATAAGACATGAACCAGTTGGTTTAATTCAAATTATTATATGTGACTTGTCCTTTGAATATTTTTTCTTCTAATGGAACGTCTAATGGACTGACCATCCCCATTTTGTTGTATTGATAGAACTTTAAAATGAAGTCTGAACATCCTTCCACCTCAAATCCCCATTCAATATTAAGTTTCAAATTTCATCAAAAATGAGATATTATTTACCACTAGAGTTTATTACTACATCCCCATGGAATCTCGCCTCTTTGAAAGTGAGTAAATAAGAATAAAATCCAAAAAAACATCTCTAAATGTTACCTTTATCGATTTTAACTTCCCTTTGATCATATTGATGTCATTAAAATGATTGGTGTTAGGATTTATGTTTAATAACCTTAGTTTAAACAATATTTGAAACAAGCAACTTTTTTAAGGGCTATTAGGTTCTCATATGTTTTAGACAACACTTTCATAACCTCCACTAGAGATTTCTTCTCTCTATTTTTGATTGCAATATTCCATGAAAGAGATATATTGACCAATCACTCCCATTCTTATTTGTCCATTTTTTAGGCTGTTTACCCAAAAAGGAGTTTCAAGATCTTTTTACATCAAAAGATATTCCAGATAAATTATCAAAAGTGAAAAGATTGTTCCATCAAACTTACTGATACACAATTTTTCTTCCTATGAAGCCATTTTTATGGTAATAGTAAACCAATTAAAATAAAAAAAAATTCATTCCAAGGGGAGGAGATTCACCTAAATTCTATGAGTAGAGTAAAGCCAACTGATTTCCCTATAATACCTCTTTTTTTAGGATAAAAGTTATGAAGTATAATAATATTTGTCTATTCGATCAAAACATATAGACCTTATGAGACAACATACATTGGATAGAGATGTCCATCTAATCGCTCCAGCCTATGCAACATAAATTATTTACAATGTTATCAGATGGAGAGTTTTTCTGATAACCACCTCCTCCCGAGTTATTTAAACTAGAAATAAGATATTAAGTAACCTAATTACCACAAAAAACTCCTTGATCTTACTTCATACAAAGTAAAAAAAAATAAAAAAGGATAACCAAAGTTTATGTGGTTTGGAAAAAGTTCTACATTCATAGGAGAACACTAAAACATATTTTATTTGAAAAGATAAAAATGATTATAAAACACTCCCTAACATTCTATCTAATTTGGGTCTCATAAAATAATGTAAAAAACACCCACTTTTCATACTCATTGTTTTTAATTCAGAGATGCACCACCACACCTCTTTATAGAGGTATCTGTCTAGTCAATAGGTTTCACCAAACATTGAGTTTCACGATCAAACTTCCATTAACTTGAGCAATTTTTGATACACTTTTTTATATTTCATTGCAACCTCCAACATCTAGTCATCAAAAAACATCCCATGAAAAGTGTTTCCACTCTCGGTGAACATAAACAATAAGAGTCTTGTCTAATGATCTTCATATGATCATTGAAGCCTCACCACATAATTCCTCAGACTGATGACTCTACATCTGATCACCTCTATCTGATGCACACCATATAATGAAATTTTTTTCTAGTGAAATAAATTATACCCAAAAATTCTGAAAAAAACATAACAGTAAGAAACATTTATTTGGTCTATCCCATGATATCTATTTGATAATATCCATCTAGAAAACATCATCCAATGAAACTATAGAAACTTACACAAACCCAATAAACAATTTCATGTTGATAGTTCTATGATGATATCTAATGGTATTGGTTATAGTTGAAATTTTATTTCATGTGTTCTAATGGAGATTCCATTACCCTGAAATTTAATATAAATATATAAATATATGTATATATTTATTACCCATGATTGAAAATGAAACATTTTCATTCTAAGAATATAATGATGATATCTAATTGTATTGGTTAAAATTGGAATTTTATTTCATGCATTCGAGTGAGGAATACAGAATAGTGAGCTTCATCCTACCATTGTTCAATCACCAAACCTCATGAAGATCCCCTAAGTTATTCCCATTATGTGAATATATATATGTGTGGGTGTGTGTTTGTGTTTTCTATTGATACCCAATACAGTGGATTAGTGTGTGAGGATTTAGACGACGGTGGAGTAGGTGTTATTTCCAATCATGAGTGAATTATTAAAATGATGAACAATACCTGTTTTTAATGCATCCCATATTAAACTTTTATTCATTTAGGAACTCGATTATAAATCAATTCTTAGAATAACATCCTAATGAAATAATTCTAGGCCAGGTGGTGCCCTAGGGTCTACATGCTTAACCCCTACAGTGAGGATAACCACCAACCCTTCCCCCGCACACCATCCTACATTCTCACTCACTCATGCATATCCATGCATGGGATCTACTTCACCCAATGTGATACTTAACACCCATTGACCCTATTAATTTGGGTCAATGATAGGGTAACTGTCTATATTGTTAGATTGATCTCCCCTTGGTCATGGCTGATTGACCCCATTTTTTCTTAACTATGTAAAATTACTTTTTCAAGAAAAATAAAAAATAAAAAGATATTATCTAATTATAATTTTAATAATTATAATAAATAAATCTAATTATGTGAAATAAATTATTTAAAATGTTTCATTATTATTTTTTTCTATTTATTAAAATTATTATAATCTATTTGTTTTATTTAATTGATGATAATTTATTATTTACTACATGATTCAATATCTTAAATATTCATTCGTATCAATATTAACTACATTCCTTTTATCATATATATTAAACATACTTTTAAATTTATTATAATAATAATCATATTCATTTATAATACCTTAATAAATATTATATTATTATCATAATTTATAATTATCATTATATATATTCACTTCTAATTAATATAAATCTCTTATAATTATTATATATATTCAATTCAAAGTAATACCATATGTTTTAAAAAATATTATATAAATTATAATAATTTTGAAATTTATATACTTATTTCAAACTAATATTTTATCAACTATTATGTTTATATTACTAAAAAAAATATTGTTTTACTATTAAATCCTACAATTTCAATATATTTATTAATACTTTATTTTTCTCAGCAAAATATTATATTTCTATTTATATTTATCATTTAAAATAAAATAATTCCAAATGATTCACAATTAATTTTATCAACATATTACCCATAAGTTTATATAATATTTTGATTGAAAAATAAATATAAATTTTTAAATAAAAACATATTAAGAATAAATTTAAAAACATTCATTCATAATATTTATTGGAAATATAAATATAAATATTTTTAAAGTAGTACTTTTATAACATGAATATTTTAAATTAATTTATTCCATAATTTATGGTGTTAAAAATAATTTAATTTATAAAGGACACATCATGCTAAAATATATATCATAGATCATTTTAGTTACGAAACAATCCATTTAATAAAAAATTTATTCAAATAAATATTTATACTAAAATATCAGGGCATTACATTATATCCCATTAAATAAATTGCATCTTCACAATTTTAATTATCCATGGCATGGTAAATTTTACCTCCTAATTTAGCGACAAACAAATAAACATTTTCTTAATTATGGTCACCTAGGTTTTGTTAAATATTATTTTTGTATCACCCCCAGTTTCTAGTATGTAACCCTTTCTTTATGATTTTTATGAATATAAAGTATAAGGGTAAAGTTTGGGAGAGTTTGGAGAAATTTTTGAGAGCTTCTGGGGATTTCCTACAGGTGTAGGGTGCTGCACAATTTGTAGAAAGCATGCAACACTTATAGGAAACCATGCACAGTGAGACATGGGAAAAAGGGAAGGTGCATTAGTTTCCCATAGTTTGTACAAATTGTGCAGAATACTAGGAGAAACCATGCAGTGTGGTGCTTTTGGTGAATAGTGAGCTTTGACAAGGTTGGCGCACGATTGGGTAATCATGAAAGACAACTATGAGAATTCCATCATTAAGGTAGTGGTTGGAGCATTATTAGCACATGGTTTTCCTAACCATGTGACTAAACCATTTGTGGGTCAAAGTTAGATCCTTTAATTTTGGATCTAACATATTTTTACCTCTAAGTGAAACTTTTTTTCCCTAAAATGGATCTAACTTCGTATTTTGGTCTCTCAAAGGTTGTATAACCTCACCCAAGTAGATTGGAATCAATTTGGATCCTTTCTTTAGTGCTTTAAATCCCAATTCATGTGATAAGGCTTCATTCTTCATCATCCTTGATGATTTTTCTAAGATCTACTTCACCCTCTCTCTTGGTTTCTTAGATATATGACCGTTGTGGGTAGATATAAGGTTATGGATTCCAAATACGTTTATATTTGGTCTTTTTGTTGATAGGGAAAGATATCTAAGGTGGGTTTGTGGAGATTCAACTCGGTTTTGTAATTTTTTCGTTCTATTTATCATTTTCTACAAAACTCTCAAGGTAGGTGGATTCACTCTTGACTCCTCTATCTTAGATCTTCAAGTCTTAGTTTTAAATTGATTTCTTTGATTGAAATTGATTATTTATTTGTTATGAAATAATTTTTAAAACCCTCTTGAGTGATGATTTGTGGAAATTAGGAAATTGGGGTGTTATTGGAAAGTGTTTTGATAACATGATTTTAAAATATTGATTTTAAAATAATTTTTGGTTTTTATACATGGAATAATAAAATTTAATAAAAAGAATTATGTTTTATTGAATGGTTTGAACACACTTAGATTTGGTATAAGTTTTCATGTTTCTGTGTCATGTTTTCATATGCGTTGGTATGGATAGAATTGTGAAGTACCCCCATCAAAAAGGTTGGGACATATATGGGTGTAAAGTACCCCCATAAAAATAGTCCACTAATTGCTGACCTAGTGGAAGGATGACTCACCACTCATGTGTGTAGGGAGGTCCATGGATTTAATGCATGGTTGGATGTATGGTTGTGTGGAAAGGGATGGGTTATGCCAAAATGGAATGTTAAATGATTTAAATAACTATTTATGTGTTTTCTTGGAAAACTGGTTATTCTGGGTTGTGTTTATATTTTTATATAAACTATTTAGAAATTGTTTTATATAAATTGTTTATATAAATGTTTTTAACATTGTATATCCTTGTGTAATGAGTAGTTAAGTCATTGGGTATAACCTACTGAGTTTTAGTACTCACCCATGCTTTGGAAGTTTGGTGATTTTGTAGATGTCATATACTAGGACATGGGAAAAGGTAAGTATCACACATCTTTAGCAATACTTCATGATACTTGGATTGTTTGGTGAAGTTGGAACATGGAGATTGTAAAGCATGGGGTCTTGTGGTGGTCTTAGAGTTTTAATAGTTTACCATCCACAGTTTACTTTGATCTTATATTCTTCCACTATGGTACTTGATTCTATAATGATTTTGATAAATGAAATGTTGAGTTGTCTTTGATTGTTATCATGCATCATGTAGTGGTTATTTGGTTATGGATTGTTTGGTTAGTGGTTTTATTATTAAATGGTAAATCATCCCCCACATGTATTAAAACCCTTTAGTAATTATTTCTTGCATTTCCCATCTTGGGTATATCTCCTAATGCCAAGTAACATCCTTATTCACTCTCAAGATAATGAGAAGGGGCAGGACGTTACAAGTGGTATCCGTTTTGTTAGATCCAAAATCTGTTTGGGATAAGTGGTCATTATTGAAGTCAATTTTGGATTTGAATTTAATTCTTTTCTATTCCTTGGGTTGGGATCACAGAAAAGAGTAGGACTTTCAAGATATGAAATTCAGAGCATAAAAATACATAGCTAACCTTTTTATATTGAACTTCAAGTTACTAGGGATTTGGGTACATGATTTTTTTGGAGAAACTTATAGGATTTTGAAATCTCATTGTCATGGGTTTATCCAATGAGACGAGAATGCCAGGAATTAGAGGAATACATTCCCACTAGGAGTGTATACATCATTTTGAGTAATGATATATGTTTTGTGAGAAGTTATGATTTTTTGAAGAAAATTATGAAAGTGTTTTCAAATGAAATATTTTGAAAAATAGCATGATAGAGGTATTTTGAAAATGGTTTTATTTTCAAAAATCTATTTTAAAGTTTTTAAAAATGATTGAATGTGGAAAAGGTTAATTTTGGAAAGAAATGTTGTGATAGTTGATGTGGTAGAATTTTAAATTGTTAAGCCTTTGGTTAATAGAGACTGAGACTTATGGATTGTGTTTTTTTAGAAAATGGCACTCAGTAGGTGTTGTAGAAACCAATAAGAAGAAGCTATAGAGAATGTGGTTGCACCTAAGCTACAATTTAACCAAGATCTATTTCAGAGTATCATCCAAGAATTTCATGTTGTGGATATAAAGAATTAGAGGGGTGACCCAAGGTAAGTGGATCATTTATTCCGGTTCTAGAAGTAGAATCCACCCATATTTCTGTATGATTCAGAACTAGAAATGGCAGAGGTGTGGCTAAACAAGATGAATCGTATCTTCAATTTCATCATCACACCTGCGTAACTTAAATTTAATCCAATGAAATATATTCTATAGGACCTTGAATGTCAGTGGTGGGATCTATTTGTACAAGATAAAGAAGACCAAGGCCTTAGTGTGGAGGATTTTGAGTAATTGTTCAAAAAATAGTTATATCCCCACACATTCAAGATTCATAGAAAGATGTGATTTTTCATCCTGAATTAAGAAAATATATCTATCATTGAGTATGTGGCTAAATCCATGAATTTAGTGTGCTTTTCACCTGAGGTTGTGTCTATTGCATCCTTGAAGGCACACATATTTGAATCGGTGTTAAAGTTGAAGATTCTCTCAAAGATAGATGTTCTCTGTATTATAGACTATATAGAGATGGTAAATAAAGTGATGGTGGATAAAAGAGACATCTGTGGCGATATGGGAGGATGAATTACCTTGATACCCATAGGAAATAGTGATAACTCTAATGATGAGAGCAAGCGGAAGAGGGACACCTAATTCCATGGTGGATGTGTGAATAAAAATTAGATGGCTATATTAGTGAGCCTTCATTCATGACCCAAGAGAAAAGAAATATGTTTACAATGTGGTTTTCTTGACCACATAAAGTGACGCACAACCTAGAGCATGACACAACTGCAACTAGATGGGGCATCTTTAGTGCTATTTTCGTAGTGCTCCAAGGTTAAGTGCTCGAGATACTTCTCAGGTGTCATAGACATCATATGATTTGACAAGACAGTGACAGCAGAACCAATCTCATCAGTAGAATAGATTTAGACATTGTTATTTTAGGAATACCATGACTCCTTTGGTAGGTCAATATCAACAGGTCAATAAATAATAAAGTGTAGTGGCAAAGCAATTATATTGGGTGGAACTGGTGATTGTAGATGATCAGACGGGTCCATGTATAGTGAGAGGTATGATTATTTTGAATTCTACCGTTATGAAAGTGTTGTTTGATATTGGTTCATCAAATTCTTTTATTTCTTCTCGTTATGTTGATTTTTTGAGTTTAAAACTTGATATTATTCCCTCCATGTTAAATCTTCAAACTCAAATTTGGAAAAGATAATGTAGAACCTTCTTATGTAGAGAATGTTCTATAACTATTAATGGAGTTGGACTGAAATGGGATTTCTCAATGTTGGATATGGATTTCTATGATGTAATATTGGGAATGGATTGGTTGAAAACATTCAAGGATCACATTGACTATTATAAAAGAACAGTTAGTTTCATAACCGATGATGGTGTGGAACATCTCTTTAGAGGAGAAAGGGATTTAAAGACAGAAGTAACAGTTTTGTTGGAACCAGCTATGGGAATCATCTATTAATAGTTAGTGGCCTTGTCCTTTGAATCAATGGAAGAGGTCGGGAGAAGTTCTTTTTTGATAGTTTTTGATCAGTTTTTTGGATGTATTTCCTAAATAATTCTCAAGGTTTCCACCCATGAGAGAAGTGGAGTTTACGATTGATCTCATTCCGAGGACCAGTATTATCTCACTTCTGACTTATAGAATGGAACCAATAGAATTAAGGGAGATGAAAGTACAATTATAAGATCTAGAAATAAAGGGTTTCATTTGGATGAGCATGTCTCCATGACAATCCCAAGTTTTTTTCTGTGAATAAAGTAGATATAACTTTTTGGATATGTGTATATTACTGTAAGATTAAACAAGTTACGATAAAGAAGAGGTATCCACTTCCACACATTGATGATCTATTCGATCAATTGAGGGAAGACCAGTGGTTCTCTAAGATTGAATTGGGATCAGGATATTACCAATTGTGAGTTCTGAAGGAGGATATTCTGAAGATAACTTTTAGAAGAAGATATGGCCATTATGAATATGTATTGATGCCTTTAAGCCTTATGAATTCACCTGTGGTCTTTATGGAATTGATAAATCGTATATTTTTGTGATATCTGGATTATTTCATTGTGATGTTTGCAGATGAAATACTAGTCTACTCAATAAAAAGGGATGAGCAAGAACAACACTTGGAGACAGTGTTGGAAATCTTGAAAGACCATCATTTGTATGAAAGATTATCAAAGTGTGATTTTCAGATACAATAGGTATGCTTTCTTTTCCATGTAATTTTGGAAAGAGTTGTTTCAGTGGGTCCATAAAATATAGAAGCTATTATCTCTTGGGAACTACCAAATAACATCTTTGAGATATGAAGTTTTTTTAGTCTCACTGGTTATCACTGTAACTTTGTGGATGAATTTTCACGGCTATCCTCACCAATGAAAACTTTGAAAAAGAATAATTTTCCATTTCAATAGAGTGAGGAATACCAAATTTTTTTTCAAGATATAAAGGTTCTCCTTACATTCACATTGATCTTTATTTTTACAGAATCGGGACAAGGTTATGTGGCGTATTGCAATGCTTTAGGATCTAGGTTTTGGTTTTTTATCATGAAAGGAGGCCATGTTGTTACTTATGGATCATGTCCATTAAGAGTACATGGGAAGAACTACCCAACACATGATTTATAGTTATCTATAGTCATCCATGCCTTATAAACTTGACATCATTATCTATTCGGTGAGAAATTTATTGTGTTCATGGATCATAACAGCTTGAAGCATATTTTCTCATAGAGGGATTTGAATCTGAGGAAAACAATATGGATAGAGTATCTCAAAATGTTAAACTTTGACTTGATTTATACAGCGGGTAAAGTAAATTAATTGGTTGATACATTAATCATAAATTCATATGATTTGTTGAAAAAAGAAGCTTCAGATGAGTGGAATCTGATTTCAGTCTTAGGTAACATGGACGTGGAATGTGAAGACTAAGGTGATGTTGCAGTTTTATTTTCAGTTGCAGTGGTTCCTAATTTGGTAATGCTGGTAAATGAGGCACATACATCTGATGTAGAATGTGTTTCTATAAGGTCAAAACTCAATGGAGGGGAGACAATTGAGGGTTGGAGGCTGGATGAGAGTTTAGTTTTGTGGTTTCAAGATCGAATGGTTGTACCTATGAATTATCAAGAATAACTTCTTCATGCTTACCACCATTCAAGATGGGCTGGACAACCTAGAATACAAAATATGTATAAGTTGTTTGAGGTGTAGTTTTGGTGGATCGACATTAAAAGGAAGGTGGTTGAGTATGTTACCAGATGCTTAAATTGTTATCAAGTTAAGGAAAAACATCAATTAACAGTAGGTATGTTATAGTATTTACCTATCCAAGTGTGTAAATGGGAGCAGATAGCCATGGATTTTGTTACAGGTCTCCCAAGAATGGTTTGGAAGCCCGATGTTATATGGTTGATAGTGGATCGACTCATGATGTCGGCCCATTTCATCCCGATTCATGAAACTCATACAATGGAAGATATATCCAAAATATATATTTGAGAAGTGGTAAAAAAATGTAGAATATCAGTTTCAATCATATCATATAGAGATTCAAGGGTCACATCTCATTTTTGAAAATCCTTATAGAATTCCCTTGGGACTCACTTGAATATCAGTACGGTGTATCATCCTCTAATGGATGACCAATCTAAATGGATAATACATATGTATTAAGACTTTTTGTGGGATTATATAATGGATTTTGGTGGCTCATGGTAAGATCACATACCATTAGTGGAGTTCTCATATAACAATAGTTATCAGGCCTCGATACACATGGATCCTTTTAAATCATTGTATGGTAGCCCTTGTAATTCTACTCTTTTTTGGGTGGAAACAGTTGAGGCTTCACTAGTTAGTCTGAGCCTTATTCAATATAAAACAGAGAAGATTCAGTTGACTTGGAAATAGATGGAGACAGGTCAAAGTTGATAGAAATCATATACAGATCATCATCGATGACTGTTTTCATTTTCAGTGAGTGATCATGGGTTCTTACAGATTTCTCCAAGTCTTGGACATTGATGTTTTTTGAAGCATGGAAAGTTATATCCTAGATACATAGGCCCTTTTGAGATATTGGAACAAGTGTGAGAGGTGGAATATCGGTTTTAATTACCACCATGGTTTAGTGTGGCACACAATGTGTTCCATATATCTTAGTTGAAAATGTATCAGCCTAATCCTGACCATGTGATCATATGGGATGACATTGACCTAGAGTTGGATGCTTCATTGGTATATATCCCAGTGAAAATTGTGGATATTAAAGAGTAAGTCTTGTGTGGGAAAAGCATCGGTCTTGTGTGCGTTTTGTGGAAACATGGTCAAATTCAAGAAGAGACTTAGGAATGGGAGAAGGGGATGAAAGAGAAATGATTGGAACTCTTTCAGGGCACCGATGCTTTTCTAATTTTTGGGGATGGAAAGACCAATGTTGGAGAGAATTTATCACCCACGGTTTCTGGTATGTATCCCTTTATTTATGATTTTTATGAATATAAAGGATAAGATTTGAGTTTGGGAGAGTTTGGAGAAATTTTTGAGATTTTTTTGGGACTTTCTTCAGGTAAATGAGTGGTGAAAAGTTTCAAGAAACCATTAAACACTTGTAGGAAACCAGGCATAGTGAGACAGGGGAAAAATGGAAAGCACATGGGTTTATCATGATATTTCCAAACCTTGTGGAATCCTAGGAGAAATTGTGAAGTGTGGTGGTTTTGGTGGATAATGATATTTGGAATGGTTAGCACCCATTTTGGTACCCATGCGTGCCAATTGTGTGAGTTCCATCCTTAATGTAGCAGATAGAGCCCAGTTTGCACATGGTTTTCCTAACCATGTGACTAAACCATGTGTGGATAAAAGTCAGATCCTTAAATTGGGGATCTAACTCATTTTTACATATAAGTGCCTAATTTCCCCCAAAATGGCCCTAACTTGATATTTTGGTCTCTCAAAGGTTGGTGAACCTCTCCCAAGAAAATTAGAATCGATCTGAAGCCTTTCCTTGGTGCGTTGAAGCTAGATTATTATGGAAAGGCTTTATTCTTTGTCATCCTCGATGCATTTTATTAGATATACTTCACCCTCTCTCTATCTCTCTCAGTTTATTAGATATACGGTCATTGTGGGTATATATAAGGTTATTGATTCCAAATATTTTTTAGATTTGGTCTTATTATTGATAAGGGACGAGATATAAGGTGGGTTCATGGAGATTCAACCTAGTTTTTTGATGTTTTACATGCTGTTTATCATTTTCTCCAAAACTCTTGAGGTAGGTGGATTAACTCTCGAATACTCTATCATTTTCATGTCTCTTATAATTTTATTAGAACTTGAAGGCTTAGTTTCAAATTTATTTCTTTGATTGAAATTGATTATTTTTTACTATGAAATACTTTTTTGATACCCTTTTGAGAGACGATTTGTGGAAATCGAGAAATTGGTGTGTTATTGGAAGGTGTTTTGATAACATGATTTTAAAATGATTATTTAAAATAATTATTGGTTTTCAAGGACCCTAGAACTCCCTGAGAGGGTAGGGGTATATCATGGTCACAATTTTTTATTTTAAAGTGATGGATCTTGTTCCCACATTGTTAGGAACTTGTTAAATCTGCCTTTTGGTAATGAGTAGTAATTTAAACATTCACATGTAGAAGGACCACACAATAATTTTACTTTGTTCACCACTAAGGGACAGTCTAAGGAGCATACTTCAACAAGTTTTTTGTCATACCAAATTCCACTATTATTCAATAGTTTTGGATTACAAAAGTTTAGCACAATTGATCTGTGCCAGACACACTTCCTTTACAAGGTTTTAGGGATAGAACATTACATCCATCAAATCACTTCTGCTGACTCTCAATTTCTCACTACATTGGGAATAATCTGAACTCAGTTTATCGACATGAAGTACACTTCAATGGGTTGTCCTTAAATCATTCATCTTCAACTATAGATAGATTCTCTATCAAATTCATGTTTCCCTTATAGATGAAATCTACTTTTTTGTGTACTATTAATTAATAAACTTGTCCTCTATGAACTAGCCTTCTTCATCTATATATCATGCTATACCACGTACTGTGAGTGCTTCATGAACCACCTCTCCTTCCATATACTGTCCTACTTTGTAGAATAATTCCTCCTTCAAAAACACCTCTCTTTCATGAAATATGATAACTTACTCCACATACTGCCTCTCCTACATGGACATGTCTTCCCACAAATCCCTTCACACTTCACTGACCTCCTCTAAATTTCTAATCAGAATCTATTTTGTGGAGTTGTCTTCCCACAAACCACATTATACTTCACTGAATTCCTCATGGATTTTTAATCTCAATGCCACCCCTAATGAAGGGATTAGTTCTCCTTATATAGGAAAATAGATCTTCATAATCTGCTAAACCGAGATTTACCAAATCTTTGATATGGAACCACCTTTACCATGTAATGTGAATCTCTCATGGACCATTTTCCTTACATGGTCCATGTACCACCACTATTCCTTTGTGGCGGTCTAACTCTTCCAGTAAAGAACACCCTTGGGTCCAACAATCTCCCCCTTTGGGTTTGTTGGAAATTTGAAGATAAATTCAATAAGGCACATGTAATTATTAAAACTTGGTATGAAAGAAACTACTCGACCAACACTCTAAGTCTACATGAGCAATGATCAGTGTAGAAAACAAGAGGGTAAGCATGAATTTATTTCTTATGTCTCATAAAGCTTAAATATTTTCAATATATTTATCAAAAACATGAAACCGTAAAACCATATTTTCTATTCTCACCATTTGTTTCTCAACTCTCACACAACTTCTCATTTCTCCTCCATTTCTCCTCCAAACTCAAAGAATTGAATTTATCTATTCATCTCCCCCTTTTTAAATAAACCCAAAGAACATATAATTGAACATGTGGAGCTCAAAAAATACTCCCCCTAGATTGTATCTCTCCCATAAACCTACATCACTTCCACAAATAGATTAAAATAGTTAACAAAACTAGGGAGAGGGGAACAACCGGAACCTCCTCATGCACTGGGAGGTGGTTGAACATCGAGGTTCAACTGATGATTCTCAAACACATGGGGTTACAATGGATTGGTCAGTATGTTAGCCACTTGATCATTAGTTCCAACATGATCCATTTTAATCATGTATTATTCCACTTTTTACATGATGAAGTGATATCTGATATCAATGTATTTCATATGATAATGTTTAATAGGATTATTTGTAAGATCAATTTCACACTTATTATCACAGTGAATCACTATTTATTGTTTCACCTCATCAACAATATCAGTTAGTTGTTGCTTCATCCAAATTAGATGAGTTCAAGCCTTTGTAGCAGAGATATACTCAGCTTTAGTAGTACTGAGAGAACTGCTTTCATGTTTCTTACTCAACCAGCCCACACATTTCTTTCTAATTAATAATGCTCCACCACTTGTATATTTTCTATCCACCACATATCCAACCCAATTAGCATCATAAAATGTTGATAACACATTATCTTTTCCTATAGAAAATTATAATCTATACTTGTGAGAGACTTGAATGTACCTCATGATTTGTTTAAATGATTCCATATATTCATCCTTTGGATTACTTTGAAAGTGGGATACTAAGCATTTTGAAAATACAATATCTATCTGTTTTGTAGTTAAGTATATTAGGATTCTTATTATTCTCCTACACATGTTAGGGTCTATATAATTCTCATCCTCATGCTTTCCAACCTTAGTTCTAACCAAAATCGGAGTTGAAATTGGTTTGGATTCATGCATATTGAATTTATTTAGTAACTATCTTGCATAATTTTCATAATAAATGAAAGTTTATCCTTTTCTATAAATCAATTGAATCCCTAAGAAGTATTTAAATTCACCAATCATAGAGATTTTAAATTTTGATTTTATGTGAATGGAAAATTCATCCACTAATCCCTGCCTGCTTCCACCAAATATAATATCATTTAAGTACACCAGAACCATGATCTCATCTTTATGAGATTTATTATCATAGATATTGTGATCCACTCAACCTATTTTAAATTAAATATTCTTTAGATAATAATCTAGTTGATAGTACCATGCCTGTGGTGCTTGTTTGAAACCATATAGATCCTTTTTTTAATTTGTAAACCTTCATTTCATCATTACCAAGAATAAAGACCACTAGTTTTCAATACATACTTCTTCTTCAAGAAAACCATTTAAGAAATATGTATTGACATCCATTTGTTACACTTTTTATCCTCTTTTGAATTTCCATGGTATGAAATAGTCTAATTGACTCCAGTTTAGCCATTGAAGCAAATGTTTCTTCAACATCAAGACCTTCAATATGGGAATAAAATTTATACAACAGATGTGCCTTATTTCTGATCACATTTCCATTCTGGTCAATTTTTTTGAAAATTCACTTTGTACCAATCACATTATGGTTTTTGGGACTCTTAACTAGATCCCATGTTTGGTTCTTATCAATCTGATCAAACTCTTAATTCATGTATTTAACCCATGATTCATCCTTTGAATCTTCTTTAAATGAGCATGGTTCCACAACTGATAGGAATGCATATTATGAATTCTTCCACATTCTCCTTATCTAGGTGGGAGCTGTACAATCCCCAATAACGTTGGATTGATTAAATTATGCTCTTTTATTTCTCTTGTGAGGTTCAAGATAATTTTCTTCAGCCATGGGTTCCTCTTAAAATTATTATTTTGATTTAACATCATGATGTGATTCCTAATTGTTTTTCATGCCTTCCTCTTCTTCTGTATTTGGATCTATTCCATGTCTACATTCTTCCTCAACCTTTATCACATCATCATACGAATTCCTTGAGACATTTTTGGTTTTATCTTCAATGATATCCACATCAATTCTTTCCAAAATTTTTCCAATATGATAATTGAAACATTTTTAGGATTTTCTATTCATCAAATATTCAAGGAATATTCCTTCATCTGCAGAATCACCATACTTAACTTGATTTACTTCTTTGTTTCAGATAAAATATTTACTTTTGAAAACACGAAAAAACTTTAAATAGGGATTCCTACCATGACACAACTCATATGGTGTCTTTGTTTCACACATATAAATCCCTGTTTAGTTTTGAATATAAAATATAGCTTGAAAATCCTCTTTCCTATAATGGAAATAGATACGACTCTCAATTAGCATAGTTATGTCCATATTATTCACCTATCAATTTTGGTGCTCAAAAAATCCATTTTTTGTGGAGTTCTCACAGTATCCACCTCATGTGTGTTTTCCATGTTTCTCCATGTACTTTTCAAAATCAATATATTTTTATTCCCCTCCATTGTCAGACTAGAAAACTTTTATTTTCTGTACAATATCATTCTCCTCAATTCGATGATAAGTTTTCATGCATTCATGAACTTCTGTTTCCTGTGTATATGTCATGAAATAGATCTATTTTCCATAAAAAATGGAATCCAGCCTAGTCCATGGAAAGGCTAGAAGGGAATTACTTGTCCCCATGTGCTAAAAAAAGTTCCATGTTCATAAATAATGGGTTTAGAACGATTTACCTGAGTTTAAAAGCATTAAACAACCAACAAAAATAAATAAACTAAATCTGAAAATTTAATCCAAACAAGCCATTAATAAAATTCAAAATTTAAGTGCATAGTTTCAAACCACAACCACAAGGACTACAACAAAATTTATCATCAAGAACCACATAAAAAGCAGTACTTGGTAAGGGGGTTTTTCCCTCAATCCATCTCCATAACACCGCACTAAGAAAAGAAGGTAACAACCCGAAATTCCATCTCCAAAGACCTTTCCCTTACCTGTGTCAAAAATTATCAAGTATACTTACACCCAAAGGTGTATGTATGGCTTGATCCTAAGCCTAATATGATTCCACCCAAAAAAATATCCCATGTGATAAATATTTTAAGACAAAATTCTTTCAAGTTTTATAAACAAGAAATGCTAGTAACAATTTCTCATGCACGAGACACTAGGAGGGGAAACCCGAATGTACTAGTGGTCCCAAAACATCATCATAGTTTAGTTAGTGTTTTCATGGATTAGACACTAAAATAAGATAATATTAATTTTTTATATTATAATATTCATGTTCTTTATTAATCATAAACACCATTTTTAGTGCATTTTACACATTGAACACTATTTCATATTATAATGGTAATTCTTTCTTAAAATGCACTATTACATGGTATATTTTTGAACACCATATAAAATACCCAATGATATTGATTTTATTTTAATACTTTATTTTCAGGTTTCCCATGCTATAGGGAACAATTCATGTTTTTGGATCACTTGAAGATTCACATTGAAGACCACCAAATTTGGCCTTGAACCAACAACATTCTGGGAAAAGTAAACTGGAAAATAGCCCAATAAAGAGACTATATACGCCACAATACAAGCCCAATAATTCTGAAAATTGATCAGAAGATATAGGACATCAATTGTAACATTTAAACTAATAGTGACTAGAGATAATTCTGAGTGTTAAAGGTCGTTTTATGGAGCCTAATTTGGAGATAAAATTCTAGGCCAGATTATGTGGCCCAGAAAAATAGCCCACCATTTTACAAATATATCGCGAAAAAATATCCATTTTTAGATGCAATTTTACCTAAAATCAAGGGAAATCTATATAGTCAATTTTTTTCTTATATATCCCACCTAAATTATGTCATCCATATGCTCATTTCGGCACCTCTGTTTAGTGTATTCTAGTTGGCTCTGATTGATTGTCATGGGTGGAAAAGTCCACTCTCCCTTAACTTTCCACCAACCTAGGCCCACCACCATTGATTGAGGTGACTTAAGATATTTTTGTATTGACCCAAGGATTCAAAAATTATTATTTAAAGCAGTTTTTTGAAGGATTTTAGCATATTTGTTTCTTGGTTTCATTGTAGTGTTATGTTGTCACTTTGTGTTTGTAATCATGTTTCTTTCTCATGTAAGTTGTTCAATTCACCTTAGTTTATTTATATAAGTTCCTTATTTCATATTATTCTATTATTATCCATATAAAATTTATATATTGGCCTCAATGTTTGAATTTATGCACACCATACCTTGTGAAATTTATCACACAATGATGGAGTGATCATTATTTCATTATTTTCTTTTTACTTCTCGATTTCCTCCCTCATGAGTCTACTTCCTGCTTCCATTGAAACCATAGAATAAATAGAGGGATAAACCTCTTATGGATTGATACAAGGGAGTATCAAGGGTATTAATTGGATGTTATTTATCACCCCATTAATCTCTAATAACTTCTTTTAATTGATATTTTTATTTGATGATTTTAAAACTTCTTCGTCCTTGTTGAATGTTAAGGCCAAATACTTCAAGTGCTAATATGATACTTTACCTTAAGGTGCTCATGAATTTGATCATCCAAGTGTATAGGTGATTAGTATTAGGGTGTGTGGGAATTAAACCAGTAAGTGATGATGTCATTTGATCTTCTTAAATGAACTCATCTCAAATATAAGAAATTGAAATAATTGAAAAAGGAATCCATCAAATCCTCCCCAAGTGATAACCTAGGATCAACTCATTATTTTAAATTCAATTCACTTAAGACTCTAAGTGTTCATTTCAAACTATATAAAATCAACCCAAATTTGACCACTTCATAGCCAAAAAATAGTCCATAGAATACACGTGTCTATAGGTTTCTTCTTAGGTCTTTGAGGATTCGACAACCCAAGCTAAACTACAAGTGACCGCTTAACCCTAAAATCTTAGGTAAATTTGGGTGAGAAAAAATTTGGGAACCATTTCTAGGGACCCAATTAATTCATATCAACACCAATTCTATTATCCCCCATTTATTCTATTCTCATCCAAATTCTATTATATATTCCCTTTCTCATTTTTTTTCGTTTGGCGCATGTCCACCTACACTCATGACCAGTCAAACCATTTACTTATGGTGGATAGTTCTAGGGTTAGAGATTCAACTATTCCAAGGTAACTCTTTAAATTAGATCCTAATATTCCTAATACTCTAGAGTAAAAAATTGAGCCCATTTAAATTGAAGGTATTCAAAGAAACTGACTCATAAACTCATGTGGGAACCAAAATGGAAATCCAGGCAGCCCAAAACTTGGGGAATGTAGTCAATCAAACCATGAATGACTACCTCACACCTGCTTGGAAAAATGAACCCTCTTTCATTAATTATGCTTCCCTAGGAGAATCCCACTATGTTTTCAAACCTCATTTCTTAAACCACCTTCCAACCTTCCATGGGATGGAGTCATAAATTCCATACCTTCATGTCAAAGAGTTCAACGACATTGTTGAACCCATGTGCCCACCACAACAACTTGAGTCAGCTAAGATGATGATCTTTCCTTTCTCACTTAAGTATAGAGAAAATAATTGGTTAAACAATCTGATACCTGCATCAATCCACACCTGGGACCAATTACAAAGATAATTCTATAAAAAAATACTTCTCCCATCACAAAACAATTGCACTTAAAAAGAGCATCCAATTTTTTTTTGAAAAATAAGGGGAGTGATTTTATGAAACCTAGGAATGGTTCAAAGACACACTCAACATGGTACCTCACCATGGATTTTCAATCTCAGAACAAGTTTTAATTTTCTATGAAGGGTTGGGCCTAGGGAACAAGGAATTCATTGACATGATGCACAATGGGAACTTTAAAAACAAAACCCCAAATGATGCTTAAGAGTATCTAGAAATCCTTACTGAAAAAACCCAAACATGGGGGACATCACCTTACTATGAGAAGCCACCCAAATCTAGAGAAATTCATACACTTAGGTAGGATAAAATAATTAGGGAGAGACTTACTGCACTCACTAGGAATGTCGAGGAGATCGATCTTAGGAAGGTCCATGAAATTCAAAATGTTGACCCTATTTGCACAATTTGTGACAAACATGACTACAAGACCGACAAATTCCCAACCATCCCTTCCATTAAATATGTTCTTATAGGCGGACCACCTGCTGAAGTCAATTCCCTAAACTTCCAAAATCCCTAATACCAAAACACATTCAACCCAAGGTATAATGACCACCTAGGCTTCTGCTAGAAAGATAACCAACAACCTAGCCAACCACAAAGACCAAACCCCTACCCTAAAAAAAATTTCCAAAACTATAACCAATTCCAACCGCAACCAGCCCAATACCAACTTCCTTCTATCCAATACTAACAACCCATCCAGTAACCCATGAAACAACCAATCCAACAACCAAAGTATCCTCCTGATATAAACCAACCAGCACAAGCCACTACTCAATCTGTCCCTCTTCCAATCCCTAAGAAGTTGTGTAAACAAATGAAGAAAATGAACTCATAAGTCTGATCCCTTAAACATGAACTACATACCATTGAAACTGGGAAGTCACCCATGCCTACTCAGGTAGTAACATCCTCAACTTTAAGGGGAGAATCTAGTTACACACAAAACTCTCATGAACAACTCAAAGCAGTAACTGTTTTAAGAAGTGGTAAATACATTGAGAAATCTGATCAAGCCATTCTAAAACCATTAAAATCTTCAATAATGCATGAAAATGATGAAAAAACACCCATATATTCTTAAAAAACCCAATGAAAATGTGAAGGAACTACAACCACACCAAAAAATTAAACGACCTACTCCCTTCCCTCAACATGTAAGAGAAAAATCTAAACCAGAACTGAATGAAACATTGAGGGAAATATTCTCTTTGGTTAACTTGAACATACCCCTTATAGATTCAATCCAAACCATTCTTGCCTACTCAAATTACCTTAAGTACTTTTGCACTTTTAAAATGAAAATTTCACATAAAAACCAAGTCCTTTTGGTTGCTAATGTGAGTACCACCATTGAATGGATCATTACTCCAAAGTTGAAAGATCCAGGATGTCCATACATCAATGTTGAGATAGGAGAGAACAAAGTTTTCAAAGCCCTTTGTGATTTGGGATCCATTTTGAACCTCATTACTTATGCCATGTATTATTAGTTAGGGGTCAAAGAACTCCAACCCACATTTGTCACTCTTCAACTTGCTGATCATAGTGTTCAAGTTCCTAAGGGGATATTAAAGGATGTTTTGGTGAAAGTTGAAAATTTCATTTACCTAGCTGACTTCATTGTCCTTGACAATCACCCAAGATTAGGTCCTAGGGAGAAACCCCCCATCATCCTTGGTCGTCCCTTCTTAGCAACAATCAACTTAGTCATCTGAGTCTGAAATGGGAACATAACCACCACTTTTGAAAACATGGGTCTAAACTTAAACATCTATAATGAAAACTATCAAATTGGGGATGATGAAGATATCCATGAGGTTAATTGGATTGGTAGTGTTGATAGTGAACTTGAGGAATATCAAAGGATTACTGAAAGATATTTAAGTCAATAATAGATTGATTTTCTTTGTTCACATGAGGGAAATTTGTCTCCTTGGCTTGAATCTCATTCAGATATCTCTATTGATAAATTTCTAGAATCACCAATCAATGATACCATGGGTGAAATAAATAACATTGAGTCTATACCCATTCATGACACTACTCTGGCTAATTTAGTGGATGAAAATTATATTCACAAGGAACCAATTCTATCAAGAAATCTAAACAAAGAAACTGAGTTCAATAAAAAGTCTCATCCTATCTTATAAAGTGATAACCAATATGATCTCTAATTTAAGGTCTTACCTTCATCACTCAAGTATGAATTATTAGGGTACAATTGAGCCTTTCTTGTTTTCATTTATTCCTCTCTTGAATCCAATCAAGATATGTTGCTTTTGGATGTCCTAAGAAGCATAAGAAAGCAATTGGATGAACCCTTTCTGATATTCCTAGGATTATCCCACTCATTGGAACTCATAGTATTGTTCTTGAATATGAATCCAAACCATGTCATCAACCTCAGAGGAGACTCTATCCAAATCTTATGGATATGGTAAGGAAAGAACTTCTTAAGTTGTTGAAAGCGGGTATCATCTACCCCATAGCTGAGAGTGAGTGGGTAAGCCCAATTTAAGTTGTACCAAAGAAATCTGGAATTCATGTGATCACCAATAAGGATGGTGACATTCTCCCCACAAGGGTCAATAGTGGATGGAGAGTCTGTATTTACTATAGGAATCTCAACTCTTGTACCAAAAAAGACCATTTCCCCTTTCCCTTTATTGATCAAGTCCTCGAGCGAGTGGCGGGTCATCAATTGTATTGCTTACTAGATATATTCTCAGGGTATAATCAAATTTATGTATCCTTAGAGGATCAAGGAAAAACAACCTTCAATTATATATTCAGAAATTTGGACTTGAAGTGAATTCCCTTTGGGTTTTGTAATGCCCCTGGTACCTTCTAGCTGTGCATGATGGGAATCTTCTCAAACATGGTGGGGGATTTTTTAGAGTTCTTCGTGGACGACTTCTCCATCTTTGGGGACAATTTGAGGGATGAATTCTGAATGCTGAGAGGGTTTTTTCAAGCTGCGAGGATAAGAATATCTTCCTAAATTGGGAAAAATTCCATTTAATGGAAAAAGAATGAATTGTTCTAGGACATTTGGTATCTGGTAGAGGGATGGAAGTTGATAAAGCTAAGATCAATATCATTTGTCACCTTCCCTCTCCTAAAACTGTTAAGAAAGTGAGTTCCTTATTAGTACATGCTGGTTTCTATAGAAGTTTCATTAGGAAATTCAGCTCTATTTCTCGACCACCTTATTCTATATTGGTGAAAGATGCTCCATTTTTATGGATACAAATATATGAGGAATAATTCTCTAAACTCAAGTCAGCTCTTATCTCTCCACCTATCATGAAATCTCCAAATTGGAAACTTCCTTTTGAGATCATGCGTGATGCGAGTGACTTTGCTGTAGGATCAATCATAGGAAAACAGTGTGAGAAAACCCCATGTGTCATAGCTTATGAAAGAAAATATTTAAATGATGCACAAATAAACTACACCAACACTGAGAAATAGTTACTTTCTGTTGTCTTTAACTTAGAGAAATTTAGGTCTTATCTCTTAGGATCAACCATCATTGTCTTCACTAACCATTCAGCCCTAAAATACATTTTCCAAAAAACAATATGCCAAAGATAGATTGATTAGGTGGGTATTTCTTCTTCAAGAGTTCGATTTAAACATTATAGATAAAAAGGGTGTTGAAAAAGTTATAGCTGATCACCTTTCTAGGATGGAATTCAAAGAAAACTCACATAACTTTTCTGTTTCTGATTCATTTCCTGATGAGCACCTCTATTTAGTGAGTCATTTCCCATGGCATGTTGACTTAGAAAATCATTTGGTGATGGGTGACATTACAAAATTCCTAGGGACCCAAGCTAAGAGGAAATTCCTTTATGATGTCAAACACTATGTGTTTAATGATCCTTACCTATTCAAGTTCTGTCTTGATCAAATCATTAGGAGATGTGTTCCTGGGTCTGAGCAAGAGTCCATTCTAAGATTCTATCATGAAGATGCATGTGGACGCCACTTTTCCACAATGAAAACCACTACAAAGCTCCTCCAAAGTGGTTTCTACAGTCCTAACTTCACTAATGATTCCTTTCAATTCTGCAAAAGTTGTCCTCAGTGTCAGCAATTAGGATCCATTACCAAAAAAAAATAAAATGCCCCTCACTCCCATTCTGGTCGTTGAAATATTTTATTGTTGGGGAATTGATTTAATGGGAACCTTCCCAAACTCTAGGGGTTACCTATACATTCTCTTAGTTGTTGATTATGTCTCTAAATGGGTTGAGGCCATTCCCACCAAGTCTAACGACCATCATGTTGTGATCCGATTTCTGAAAGAGCACATATTTTCTAGATTTGTAATTACTAGGGCTGTAATCACTAATCGAGGAACCCATTTCTACAACTACACATTATCTTAACTCATTTCTAAGTATGGTATTTCTCACAAAGTTTCAACTATGTACCATACTCAAACCAATGGTCAAGCTGAGTTAGCAAATAGGGAGATTAAGAAAATTCTTGAAAAAATTGTCAACCCCTCTAGGAAATATTGGTCTGAGAAACTCTTGGATGCTCTTTGGGCATATCTTAAAACATTCAAAACATCCTAAGAATGTCTCCATATAGGTTGGTTTATGTAAAAGCATGCCATTTACCTATTGAAATTGAGCATAAGGAATTTTGGGAAATCAAAAAAAATGAATTTCAACATTTCTTTTGCCTAGGAAAAGAAGGAATTAGATCTTAATGAACTTGAGGTACTTAGGATGGAGGATTATAAAAATTCAAGGATAAATAAAGATAGTGTTCAAGCCTAACAATTTAGGAATCTTAAAGTTAAACACTTTGAACTGGGAAAATTTGTGCTCTTGTATAGCTCAAAAATTTATTTACACCCAGAAAAGTTAATCTCTAGATGGTCAAGTCCCTTTATAGTACATCGTGTGTACCCCCATGGGGAAGTAGAGATTGAGGATCCCACAAGTGGTCATATTTTCAAAGTCAATGGTCATAGGTTAAAACCATTCATTGAATCATTCAATAGACATGAAACATAGGTTGAGTTAGCAGAGCCAACCTAAGAACCAGAAAAAATTGATAGATTTAGGGTCCATGTCGGGATAACGACATTAAAAAAACACTGCATGGGAGGCAACCCGTGGTTTTCATGTTTTTAATCTTTGTGCATCATATTTATTTTTCAAATAGGATTAAGGAATCGTTTTGATTTAAAAAAAATCAATCAACTTTGAATATGATAATACCTTAAACTGTTGATCTGTTCTTCTATTTTGAGTATGGATGGGTATGAAAGGGGAGCACCATATTCATCTATGTCACGTGGTTTGATCACTGAGTAATACCTTACCCATAAATTTAAAAAGAAGACAATGTATCATCAGTTTATTTTTATTTTTATTCATTTTAGGTTAAAAAATAATATATATATATATATAATAAATAAAAAAAATTAAAAAGGACACATCATAGGTCATGGGGAAAACCCCATCACAACCGGCGAAGCCGCGAGGACTCGAACCTGGGACCGAAGGGAGACAGGGGCACGGATTTTCCATTGACCTACGACTTATAGTGCTTCCTTCTTCTATAATTTTATTTATATATACTTATATTTGAATTATATATATATATATATTATTCTATTTTTTTACATGATACTATTATCGGTATTTGGTATGCTAAAATAAATAGGTATGTTTTTTTATCTTTGTATATTTTTAATTAAGGGAACCTCTCAGGGTTTCCATGGTTTCTAATTTAGTTTGTGAGTGAGAAGTAGAGGCTATTAGGGTCAAAGAGCTTTATAGGGAATTCAAATATATCCAAAACTTCCTCAATTTTCTACCATCCTCCATTGGGAGTCCATGAGTAGCATGGAGATCAAAGGAATAATCAGGAGCGTAATGAACTTTAAATTCAAAAAATAGGTGACTTTGTTCTATGTTTAAATTACTGTTAGAACTCCTCTCTTCTACCTCTAACCCCCTTATAAATTTTATTTTCTTCAAACACTGGGGAGAATGTTATTTTGAGTTGGGGGAGATGAAATAAAAAAAATTGTGTGAAAAAAAAATGATTTGAAAAAAAATGTGTTCCTTAATGGAAGGAAAAGTTCCTTTAACCATGAACATGATAATACAAATTTCACACTTTTTAATTGAATATAAAATAATTTAGCATGCCCTGATTCTGGTTTTAATCCATGTATACTTATGGAGCATAGATTTTGGAAAATGTGGCTGTTTAATGTGATATTTCATCATTTATATTTTCACCCAAAAAAATAGAATCAAAATTGTTTCCTTTGGAATTGGGGATTATCTCATTGATTTAAGATTCAAAAATTCCAAGTGGTTTCTAACAGGTTTGTTTGTAGAACCGGAAACATCCAATGATTCCATATCCATTTGGACTTACTTTCCAAAGGTAGGTGCTCATTAGTTTTGAACTGATGAGACTTAAAAATTTTCATTAGTTGAGAGGATGGGAGGTCGGACTCATCACACCTTTTTGAGGGGAATTATTTTCTACTCTAGGACTCCCTTTATAGATTTATGTTATGTTCGTGAATCCTTATTACATTACCAAGTATGAAAATGGGTTTTTCTTTAGATCTGACAATTAATGATTAATATGTATGAGATTTAGAGAATATTTTATATGTATTCGAGGTTCTTCATCGATAGAGAATCATCTGTATTTGTTTAGTGATTCTTAGTCAATGGTATCCTTTAATACATTATATAAAAGTCTCTTGGTCATTATGATGACCATAATGGTTTTAAAGCCACTCAGTGGGGCACTTGAAGTTTATTGTCATTCAGAAGGACATGAATTATTTCATAGTTAGGATCGTACCCACAGATGGGCTACCTACGTATCCTTTGTTTTTAGAAAAGGAATCAGAACCCACGTAGTTTGAGTAAATAAGTATGGGGTTTATTCATGGTTTATGGCTCAAATAAATACATCATAATTACTTTTACACTCTATGCTCACGTGAGTCATGATCGGTGTGAGAAACAAGAGGTATTGGTAAAACCATACAATTGTGCCATCATTAGAAATGATGTGGGGCTTATGCATGTATGACTGCCCGAAATAGATGAATATTGGGTTTTACTTTGGGGAAGAAACCCAGGAACAAGTTCTATGAAGGTATATGTGCTTTATGGAGATTTTGATACTCTAACTTGGGGATTACTCTTGAGAAAGGTTCCTATATTAGGAAGGGACTTCTGATTCGGTTTTACTCCTGAAAAGGAATCCCAATTCAAAAGTAAATTAAGAGTAGTTAAGTGAAATTATGACTGGGGATTATTCTTAAAGAAGAGGCCCATGTTAAAGGAAGTTACGACTGAGGCATATTCTTAAAGAAAGAGGCCTGGGTTAAGGGACTTTGACTGGGGATTACTCCTTAAAAGTAAGCCCAAGTTAAGGATTCTCTCATCTTAAAGGATGAGGTTGAATGAATTAAATCTATGACCTTAGTGACATAAAGATATGTAAATCACTGGGTTTTAAGAGATGTTCCACAGAATTCATTTTCAGATAAGGAATCCAACAAGGAAATCAAGCCATGAATGGCTTTGGAAAGAGGTTTGAAGGATTAATCTTGAAGAGGATAGGTGGATAGACATAAGAGAGGCGAAATAGGCAGGAAGGGGCACCAAAAAAGAAGGTGGCGCGCAAGTCCTGCGTGGGCGCGCAAGTCATGGTCGCACAAGTATACTTACGTGACATAAAGGTACTTGTGAGACAGTCAACCATTATGGTAATACATGGGAGAGTCTTGGCTCAAGCCTTTAGTATTATCCCTAGGGGCTTCCAGAAGAGGGTCGCGCAAGTTATGTTGAAGGGGTAAGGCGTCATGCAAGTGTGGCCATTTCCCTTAAGGGCTGGCCACTTAGGTGCGCAAGTGTTGATGAGTTTCAAAACTTATTCCTTCCTCCCCATATTTAGATCTTCCGTTATATGTAAGAAACTACCTTAGAAGTGTTCGGAATCTTTGAGAAGAGACTAGGGTGCCAGGAGCTAAAATATGAGTTTTTGGAATTTTTCGTCCTCGAAATGGGGGCCCACTATGGGTATTTATAGGCTGGAGAAGACCCTAGGAGAAATTTAAAGAGGGTGCGCAAGTCACCTGCACAGCCAATGGGCGGCGTGCAAGTATACTTGCGCGACTCAAGCACATTTGAACCTTTATTCATGCCTTTGTCAATTTTTGATGTTTCTTCAAAGGATGAATCACTTTGGGTTCAAGGTATTTCCCCTTTTCAATTATTTAGACTCTGTGATGGAAATGAGCGTCACCAAAAGTCCCCCCTCAGAGTTGGATCTGAAAGAAATGAGGATGTAACTCTGAGGAAAGAAGAAACCCAAGGAAACTTCAGCGCACAAGTGTTGAGCACGCAGATGGTGTCGCGCAAGTGCGAGTCGCGCAGGCCTCAGCATAGTTGGTTGTGCACGCTTGATTTAGGTGTGCAGGGTTGAGGCCTAGCCTATATATATGTGGCCATTTTTCATGCAAAGCACAGAATTTCATAATTTCTAGCTCTTTCCGTGCAAGTTGCTCTTTTTTTCTCTATTTCTTCACTGTCGTGCTGCTGTCAAGGTATTTGGACTTGCGCGGTGATACCTGCGTGCCAAAAAACTTGTGTGTCACATCCTTACTTGCGCGACGCATCCATACTTGTGCACCAAAATTAGACTTGCGCACCTTAATGCCTTTTCCATTTGCTCGAATTTCTTCACAAATTTTATAAAAAATCAACCCATTTGCGAGTTAATTTATTTAACTTTTGTGCAGATTCAATGGCTCCCAAGAGAATCGGAACGGCTGATGAACTGGCTAGCAAGCAAATTGATGATATGATGAGCATCATTGGCCATGATTATTATACTTCCTATGACATCACTCTTCTATATTTGTCCAAGTACCTGAAGAAGTATTATCTTGACTTCCCGTAGAGTATTCACATGCCTCTCTATGACCATGGTCATCTGCAAGGAGTCAACGTTCCAGATGCAAAGAACTATCTGCCCGAGGTGCAACCGCACTGCTATTTCTCTATTTCAGTTATGCTGTGCATTAATAGTAGCAAAATGGTGTGATCTTTCAAATTTTTCCTTCATGCCATTTAATTGCAGATATGAAAATGGAAAACCATGGGATGATATGTTTTCCACTGCCGGTTGATGGAAAGAAGACTATCATGACATTAGAAACAATATTTGAAAAGATTACTCTCTCCAAATTGCTCTTTACTTCCAATGCTCCATTCTCAAATCCATGTATCCATCTTCCAAGTCTCTTGGACGGAAACAGAGTCACTATTTGATCAGTAGAAAATTTAATCAAACTTCACTCAAGAACATTTTTTTATAATTGTTCCAATAAGAGCTGGTATCACTGCATCTCTTATTGTATCCAGTTGAATGAATGAATTCTAGGTGGTTACTGATGAAGCTCGAGATGTCGTAAATCAAATGAAGAGATATGTTGAAAGAATTTTGTAATTCTTGAAAAAGAGAAGAGAATCCAATTTGTGGATGTCCTTCTAACTCTTTTTTATCAATGAAAAACACTTTCATCTTCAATCATTTGTGCATGCCTTCTTTTGCTTCCTGCTTTAGATTTTTACCTAAGCCAATGGGAATAGTAAGCATAGTTTGATTTTTACTAGTATTGTTATAAATAACCCTACAAACGTTGAATATTTTTAATTGATCAATATTACCTAAATCATACAATGTATATGTTTAGTGAGCTGGGACATGACTTTTGTTTAGAGTTCCCATGTCTTTTATGGGAAGTTTAAAGTCATGCACATCAGACATAAGAAGGCTAATGTTTAAGGTCGAAATATCTTTGACCGAATGGATTAACATTGACTAAATTCCTTGACAACTTATATGAAAACATATTACCACACTCAAGTATGAAGAAAAATATGTAAAATATGACTTAAGAAATTTTGAATATGAAGGATGACATGAAAAAGGGATAAAAGGCATTAGAATATTTATTTCCCAAGAATGAAGTTACTACTATTTAAAAAACCCGTTAGGGGGTTGAATTATGCAGGGCCACCTAAGGGAATTGGCTACATAGTCAAATAATAGTATCTTTTAGCTGAAAAGTCTATTATGTAGACTGTTTATGCAGGGACTCCTAAGGGCACGTGCTGCATAGTCAGGCAAAAGAACTTTCAGAAATTTACTTTTCTACTGCTAAAAATCTAGTGAGAGTTTATGGGGATTCAAATTTTCAAAAGCATAGAGTTTTCTATATGGAGAGAGGTACTTGAATATGGAAAAGATATTTCCAAACAAGATTGTCTAAGAACTAGATGAATGTCACTCTAACAAAGGTCTGACCCAAATGTAGGGAAGGGAAATATAAACCATAGGCTTGAATACTTTCAGATCATGAAAAAGAGTATGAGACAAATATATTAAGGATGACTATTTTTTTGCAGATCCCTACAAATTTTTGTTAATAAAACGAAGGAAAAAAGAGGTTTTCTTCCCAAGAATGAAGTTACCATTTTTTAACAAACCCATTAGAGGGTTTCATTACGCAGGGCCACCTAAGGGAATTAGCTGCATAGTCAAATAATAGTATCTTTTGGCTAACATGTCTGTTATGTAGACTACTTATGTAAGGCCACTTAAGGGCACGTGCTGCATAGTCAGGAAAAATAACTCTCCGAATTTGACCATTTTGTGACCATAAGTCAAGAAAAGGGTTATGAAGATCTGAAAATATTTAAGGTTAGGATTATGATACATAAAAATGGATATTTTCCAATGTATGTAGAGATACATAGATCAATGCTAACCATAATCATGTTGTGGTTGGGTCCTGAATTGAAATGTTGGACTTCACTACGTATCCCATAAGGATGAGAATCAAGCCGTATGTAGTTATTGAAATACAGTTTAACATCATGTGGGACGAAAGTATGAGAGATCTTAGTTTAGGGTCATAGATCTCAGACCATTATAAGAAATACACAGTGTGTGTTTTCATAGGGACTTTTCAGCCAGGGGACTGAAAGTGGAATTTGGGGTTAGGCCCAAAAGACTTGGGGCTGGATTTGAGGGATGCTCGAATGTTCCTGCGTATCCTATAAGAATTGGAATCAAGCCCACGTAGCTCTAGAAATACCCTCTGTACAGATTTGGTTCGTACAAGTGAAGGGTGAAAGGGGACTTTAGTGCAATGATGGTTTAACCCAAGATAAAAGGTTCAGGCATTGCCATGTATGCACGTAGTCTTTGGAATATAAAATTATTGGATATCAATGTAAAGAATAATTCCATATTGGGTAAGGGTATCAAAGAATGTTGTAGTTTATTTTCTTACAGGACAAAAGTGTTATACATTTTAACGTCATGTAGAAAGGAAAAAGGTGAACCAATGTGAAGAGATTGGTTTTGGTCTTGAACCATAAGAGGTTGCCTACATACCCAGCCTAGAAGGCAAGGATCAAAGTCCATGTAGTTCAAATTAAAGAATGAATTAGTGATCAAGTTGTTCTTGGGGAAAACGACCTAAAAAATGGTGTTGGGACTTACACATGGTTAGTAGCCCAGACAGGGTGTTATGGTTGAAGTTTTCTCTAAGCTCACGTGATTCATGCTCGGTGTGAGAAACAAGAGTTAGAAACAACCCTAACGATGCACAGTTTAATGTCATGTAGGACATATGAATAGACTATGCAGTTTAAAGTCTTGCAGTGAGGACTATTGGTGCTGCATAGTTTATTGTCATGAAGTAGGGACAAAATACAGTTTAATGTCATGTAGAACAAATATAGGGACATAGTTTAACATCATGTTGGACAAAAAGGGTGTTGTACAGTTTAGCGTATTGTATCTAAGATGATGGGGACAATACAGTTTAACGTCATGTTGGATGAAAGGGGGACTGTGTAGTTTAATGTCATGCAGTAAAGACAAATATAGAGACACAGTTTAACGTCATGTTGGACGTATTAGGGATTTTTCCACAGTTTAACATCTTGTTGGATGAAAGGGATGCTAATAGTTTAAGTTCTTATGCATGGACCATTGGTTATGTAGTTTAATGTCTTGCTGGACATAAGGGACTTATGTATAGTTTAGCGTCACGTAGTTAGGATGTCACAGTTTAACGTCATGTTCGATGTAAGTTCCAATAGTTTGAGGTCATATGCATGGAATTTTGGTGTATTTTGTGTTTATACAAAATACTTCTTCAGAAATCTGGCATTGGTTGGAGTAGTGATGAGTTCTCCATCTATTGAGATTAAAGAATAATCTTCATTGGAGTAGACCTTATGTATTGAATAAGGTCCTTCCAATTTTGGATCCATCTTGGGAGGATTCATTCCTGGTATCATTGGAGTTTTGAGAACTAATACCAATTCTCCATGAACAAATGAATTAAGAAGAAATTTTTTGTTGAAATCTCATGCTATTCGATTCTAATAGACTCTTAAGGGGTGCAGGGTGCACAATATTTTCTTATCTAACCGTTCCAATTCATCCAATCTCTTTTGAGATTTCTCATTTGTAGATGATTGATCACAAATTGCTACTATGAGCGAGGGTAATTGAACCTCAAAGGGAAATACTGCTTCCATTCCACATACCAATGAATATGGAGTTGACCATTTTGTAGTGCGGGTGGTAGTTCAATAATCCCATAAATCATGAAAATTTTTATCAGGACATGGTTTCTTATCTTTATCCACCATCTTTTGTAGTATGTTTGAAAGAGTCTTGTTTAAAGCTTTTATCTGGACATTGGCTGCTTCATGATACCAAGAAGAATGATTGGATTTAATGTTGTATTCTTGATACAACTTCCTCACCTCGGATGAACAGAAGTTGGTGCCATTGTCCGTCAATATGGTATGGGGGACACCAAATCTAGTAATGATGTTAGACTTGATGAAGCTAACAATGCATTTAGAACTAACTTCTTTGAGAGGTATTTCTTTTTCCCATTTGGAAAATAATTCAGTAGTAGTAAGAATATACTTCAACTGCTTTGATGTAGCTGAAGGATAAGGTCCTACTACATCCATTCCCCATGTGGAAAATGTCCACGAGTATTTAGCTGTATGAAGTAACTCTGGGGGTTCATGAATGAAGTTGGAATGTACTTGGAAAGAATGACCCGTCTTTGTGAAATCAACACAATCTTGTATCATTGAAGGTGAAAAATATTGAAGCCTTCGAATTTGATCAGATAGTCTGTGTCCAAACTAATGGGCACCACAGAATCCTGCATGAACTTCTTTCATGACAACCATTGTCTCTTCACCATCAATGAATCTGAAGATAACTCCATCAAAACCCCTTTTGTAGAGAACTTTCTCAAAGTGATCTGGTCTATCATAAAGAGTGAAATTTACCACACGTCTCCGGACTTGTTCTTTCCCGTCTCTATCAGGTGGAAGTGTTCCATTTTGAAGGTATTCCCTGATAGATGTCATCCATCCTGTAGTATGACCATATGGTTCAGATATGGGACTAATTTCATTGATTTCCTCTATTTTGGCTTGAACATAAGGTGAAATTGTACGATGGTGGGAAATACTGATGGTTGTCTCATCCCGATTTGGATCTACCAGAGCTGTGGCTATATTACCTAGTGAATCAGCTTGGGCATTTTGTGATCTCGGGACATAAGAAAATTTCAGTTCCATAAGAAATTCCTCCATTAACACTCTGACGTAATTATACAAAGGGATTAGTTCTTCTTTTCTGATTGCATAATCCCCACTGACTTGTTTGATTACTAGGTCTAAATCACCTTTCACCTTTAAGTGATTCACTTGTGCTTGAAGTGCCAACTCCAAGCCTACGATGAGAGCTTGGTATTCTGCTTCATTATTTGTACCACCTCCCATCAATGAGAAGGAATAAGGTAGCACTTCATTTTCTGGGGAAATGAGTACAATTCCTAACCCAACTTTGTTGAATTTAGGATTTTCAATTTTTTCCCCTGTTGGACTTCTGGAAGCACCATCAAATTACATTTCACATATTTGAAGACTATCTTGAATAAATAATACTTCCTCATCCGGAAGTTCAATATCTGAAGGTGTATCTTCTAATGAAGTATGTTAGGCAAGGAAATTAGCCATATCTTGGCCCTTTATTGCCTTTTGAGACACATACTGAATATCAAATTGCTGCAAAATATCTTCCCAAATTTCCAGAAGTTCTGTAACCATTGGACGACTAAGGATAAATTTGAACGGGTTATTGGGAGATACTAATTGGACCTTGGGATGTTTTAGGTAGTGTCTCAACTTCTGAAATACAAAGATCAATTCTAGGCAGCACTTCTCAATATTTGAGTATCAGGTTTCTGCTTCAAGAATAGTCCGACTGAGATAGTAGAGGCTATTTTCATTCCCAGTATCATTCTTCTGAGCAAGAAAGGCACCCAATGATTGCTCTAGAGATATCACATAGAGGATAAGTGGTCTTCCTTCAACAGGTGGCATTAACACTGGTGGACTCAAGATATACTTCTTGAGAATATCAAATGCTTCTTGAAATCATTCAGTCCACTGGTAAGTGACTCCCTTCTTCATCAATTTGGTGAAGGGTAATCTTTTTCCTGCCAAATTGGTGATGAAATGACGAATATAGGCCAAGTGTCCTTGAAGTCCTCTTAATTTATTTAAATTTCATGGAGGTGACATACCAAGGATTGAATTTGTTTTCTCAAGATCAACCTCGATACCACGATGGCGTACACCGAAGCTGAGAAATTTTCTTGAGGTTACCCCAAAAGCACATTTTAAGGGATTGATCTTCAAATTATGTTGCCGAAGTTTGTGGAATATGAATTCTAAATCAGCAAAGTGATTATAAAGTTTCTTGGATTTAACCACCAAATAATCCACATAACATTCAATAAATTTCCCTAAAAAATGTTTGAAGATATGATGCATGGCACACTGATATGTTGTACCTACATTCTTCAGGCCAAAGGGCATTACCCGATAGCAAAACACATCCTGAGGGGATATGAAAGCTATAGATTCTTCATCTTCTGGAGCCATTCAGATTTGATTATATCCACAATATCCATCCATGAAGCAAAGTGCTTCATATCCAGCTGTTGCATCAATTAAGGGTTCTGTAATTGGTACTAGAAAATCATCCTTAGGACAATGCCGATTAATATATTTGAAATCAATGCAAACTCTAATTTGCCTATTCTTCTTTTTCACTGGGACAATATTATCCAACCATTTGGGATATTTAACTTCTCTGAAGAAGTTATCTTTGATGATATTATCCACTTAAGCTTCAATTTTGGAAGCATAGGTTGGGTGTGTTCTTCTAGTGGCTTGTTTGAATCCTCGATGTTATTATGGAAAACCCAAGCAATGAGTGGCAATATTAGGATCAAGCCCTGGCATCTCTATATAGTTCCAAGAAAATATATCTCGATTTTTCTTTAAAAAAGAAATATACATCTCTTTCTCTTCAAGATTCATGAAAACACTAATTAAAGTGGGGAATGGATCTTCTTTTGTACCCAGATTTATTTCTATGAGTTCATCCACGGTGGTAGAGATACACTCTTCAAATGATGGAGGATCATACCTGATATCTTCTTCTTCTTCTTCAACATGTGTTATTTCTTCTGTTTCTACTTTCATAGTAGATGATAAAGTAGAACTTACATGATCAGAAGAGATGTTAAAATTTGAACATCTTGAAGAAGAATCTTCCATTTCCGACCATGTTGATGTTGAAGGGTCTTCCTTGGGTAATATAGAGGAGATAATGGATTGAGAATCGACATCATCGTTCACCTCTGACATTGCTATAACTTATTCTGGCCTGATTTGAGGAGTATAGACTTGCTGAATTTCAGCGGATGAAATGAAGACATCTCTATTTGAGCTTTCATCATTGCTTGGTGAATCACCACTTTCTCCCATGTTGTCTGGCTTGATTTCCATAATTTACATTATGGACGTTTCCATAAGAGTATTTTGATTTGGGTCTATCTTGTCAATTTGACTAATAGGAAACAAATAATCTGTACTCACATGTGTTAATGGGTTTACTGTAATTTTTTCCAAACCATATGGAGCATTAACTTTGGTAACCTCCTTTGTTGTGGATTTCTCCTTTCCTTTAATGTGATATAATTCCGCCTCAATGTATTGAGATTCACATGTCTTGAATGGGGATTTATCACTATATAATGTTCCAATTTGACCATCAAAACAATATTTTAGACATTGATGGTATGATGAAGGGATAGCTGCATGTTGATGTAGCTAGGGTCTTCCAAGCAAGATGTTGAAGGCTGAGTCTTGGTCAACAACCATGAAATCTGAACTGGATACAAGATCTCCAAACTGAGTTCTGAGTGTAATCTCTCCCAGTGTTTCTTGTTCATTTTTATCATATCCTTGTAACATAAAAGTATAAGAAGATAAATCAGATTCTGTGAGGCCCAATCGACGAAGTGTGTGAATGGGGATGAGGTTGACTCCAGAACCATTATCAATGAAAACTATTCAGACATCTATACCATTGACCTTGCCAGATAAGTACAATGGTCTAATATTTCCATTCACGACATCATCTTCATCTTCATCTGTGAAAGATATCACTGCATGGAATTCTGTAGGATTATTCTCTACATGGTAGACTTCAGCTGCAACAATTTTAGTTTCAAACTCTTGAGGACTCGACAAAGCAATGATGAGTGCTTCCTGAAGATCCTTTGATAAATTCAAAGCATCTAGAATTGATAAGTTGGCTGGTATTTGGCACAAGTGTTTCAATACATCATACATTTGATCCAAAGGTCTTCGTTTCCCAACAGGAACATGTAGTTTCGTAGGTGCCTTAGAAGTTGATGCTTTGGAAGTAGATTCGTCTTGTATCGGGGTAGGATTTGGTAATACTCCTGGTTTTGGAAGATTAGACTGATTAGGTCTATTTACTTGCTAAGAGGAACAAGATGGAACCTTCAACCGATCTTCCAGAATAATTGTACCAGGACTGAGTCTGACTTGTGTGGAAGAACTTTCTTGTTCTTGTTGAGCTCGTTGAAGGGCTCTATCACGAGTTTTTGCCACATACACAGTTTTAGCAGGGGTAGAATTAGAATAGTGGCCTCTAAAAGATCCACGTCTTCCCCTGTATCCTGAGCCTCTGGAACTTCCTCTGACTCCTGTGTTTGCTATAAGGAACTCGGGCTCATCAAAATCGAAACTACGGCTGGAATATGGATCTGTTAATTGAATCATATTTATAGAACCAAAAATCAACTCTTCATCTGATGAAGACTCTGCCTGATTAGCCTATTTAGGATGTTCCATTTGGTGGGATGGTTCCTGTTTCTTCGAAGTAGATGGCATAAAATCTATTAGAGTCAAAGAAAATTTGTAATTTGAAACTATTTCATCTTCTTCTGATTGTTCCTCTTTATTTGAATTATTTCATCCTTTTGGGGATTTTCGCCCCAATGAAGAGGGTTTTGCTATGGCATTCATTGCAGAAGACACAATTGGTTTCTTCAATTGCGTTGGCAAAATGGCATGAGTTCGGTTGATCATTTTTCGGACCATCCAATCATCATATTGTTGCACATTTTTGTTCTTGACTTCTTGCCACTCGCCCTCTTCCTCTGGATTCGTAGCAGTTACACATGCTACCTTAGCTGAAGAACCTTTCAACTTGACTTGTCCCGAGTCCACCATTTTTTGCAGGAGGTCTTTGAAGACAAAACACTCATGAATGGGATGCCCCAACATCTGATGAAATGGACAATAGTTGGGATGGTCTTCATCTCCTTCCTTGTTCAACCTTTTGGGCCTTGTCAATTGAACCAAATTATTTTCCAGACCCGAAATGAAATAACCAGGAAATTGTTCATTTCGGAAAGAGTAAACTTTTATCTTCAAATACTCAAATTGTTTTTGTCTTTGATCTCTTTGATCATCTTGACGAAACAACCTCTGTTGTTGGTGCTCAGGAGGTGGAGCCCTTCGAGAAGATGAAGGTTCTGAAGTAGAAGCAAGTACAGGTGCTTGTTTAAGCATAACTGTAGCAGTCTATGCTTTACCCATTCTCCTTCCTGGAGCTGATGGAATTACACGAGCTTTATCCTTAGTCTTCATAAGAGAATATTCAATTTTTTGAGCGATTGAAGTAAGGTCTTGAAACCCTCCTATTTATTTCACAGGGATCAACGGCGTGCGCAGCTCATCACATAAATTTTCCACACACATTGGCAACAATTCCTCTTGAGGGAGTGCTAAGCTTAGGGAATATGTTAATCCCTTCTAGAGTGCAATGAAATATGAAACCCTTTCATTCTCCCTTTGCTTATAGTTTTTAAGATAAAAAACTATTGTCTTTGGAAAAGTTTAGTTGAATTGAAGAAGAAATATTTGGCAGAGATCCTCCCATCTGGTAATTGACCGGGATTGCAAGCCTGTGCACCAGACAAATGCAAGCCCTTGTAATGACTGTACAAAACACCTGAGCTTAACTGCTTCCTGTTGCTGAGAGGTTCACATCATAGGATTTCAACGAGAAAAAAAATGTGTTAAGTGTTACTCTGGGTCTCCTGAACCATTAAAGATTAGGAATGTGGTACTTGAAAAATTTGATGGGGGAGGAATTGAATCAACCCACTCAGAGTAAGCTCTCTTTTTTGGTTGAATTTGAGCACGCTTTCCCTACATAGCTTCAAACTGATCTGTTAATGACTCAATAGTAGTTATTAACTTTTGAGAAACATCCGTTTGGGCTTGGACCTGAACAGGTGCAATGACTGGAGCTGGTACAGATGTGGTGGCTGGTACTGCAACTGATGGTAGCACTACTGATTGTTGTTTCACTTGACCTGTAGGATTAGACCTGTGAGGGTGTACTGGTAAATGAGGATACTCTTGATCCATCTCAATAGCTGCAAAAAATTCCCTTGGCTGACTGACTCTAGCACACTTAGGAGGAAGACTACCTTGAAGTAGTTCTATGTTCAACCTCCTTAATTTCTTCATTTATTCCCCTTATTGTGAAAATCTTTGCTCTAGTGAGAGCGATTGACCTTCTCCAGAGGAAGGGAATGTAACCTGATTCTTTACTTTCCCCTTATTGGACACCTTTCGGAGAGGGGGAACTGAGTTACTTGAAGTATTACCTAGATTCTGGGTAATCCTTTGATTTTGTGTACGCACACCTTCTTCATTTGTGTCTATGCGTACAACTTCTTGAGCAGGAACCTCTTCATTTGATCCCTCCGAGTGAGCCTCATCTGGTGGATCAGAAACTATAGCATTGATGAAATTGATTGATGCATAACGCATTATATCCCTTCTATCGTCATTTCTGCGATATTGTCTTCTTCCATGTCCTTGATGATACATTGCCTTTTGTCAATTTGATCCCTCAGGAATTTCTTGACGAACCAAAATGTGGAGGGAATCTCCTGATAATTAGGCTCTTTGTTCCTCTTGTGGCTTCTTCCCTAATCGAGAGAAGACTGAATTTCTCTAAGGAAGAGATTGCTGATTTGAAAAAGTCCACATTCCGATGGACTGGGGTTGTTCCTTCTCAACTCCTCGAATCCTATTTGTTGATTCCGAGGGTTGGGTTAAAAGATTCCCCAGTCTAGAAAGATGGGGTGGCTCTTGAGTTTCTATATCTGAGACATTCTTTAATGCTCTCCTGATCTTACAGACTTTAGTCCAGAAATTGGATGGATGCATTAACCTACATTCACTCTTATCACCCGGCTCAAAAGACCGTTGGATGATTTCTGACACTTTTGTCACTTGGTGATGGGCTTTCTCCAAACGAGAGGCCTGTTCAATATTCTCATTTTCTTGATGCAGGAGTAATTCAACAACTTGTTCTCTGTATGATTGATTTTGAGAGGAACTAGTTGACGCTTGTTCTTGGGAATGCTTTTGATTACAAACAAAACCCATTGACTATGGACGGCCATGGGCAATAACATTGCATGAGACCATTTTCGGCGGGCTTTGCTGACTGGAGAGTACAGTGAAATGTAGCACTCCATGAAAACCCCATCCTCTGATATGAATACCAGATGAAGCATTGGAAATTAACAGGCGCAATCTTCTTAGTGCGCCAAGGCATGAACGCTGAAGGGCTCTCTGTTGCTTTTCAGCCTTCAGATATCGAGAAACTGAGAGAGATTTCAAGTCAATTTGGCGTTATAACCCTTATATTATCTTGACATGATTTTCTTATTCATCATAAGATAATATTTTCTTTTTAACCTGATAAATAGTTTTTCATATGTTGAGACGAATATCATGAATTCCATCTTCCATAAACATCTATGGAATGTCATACTGAGAATCAGACAAAGGCCAAAACATAACTGGCACTTCACCTTTCGCCAGTTGTTTTCTCATATTCAGTACATCCTCTTTATCATTCGATGAAGATTATTCTACCTGATTAGACCAGAGCTGGTGATTACTTGTTTCTTCATCGATTAAACAAGATTGGTAGAGAATTCACTGATCAAACTAGAAAATGAACGACCCAGGGGTGGGTCGGAGAATGACCCACACCCCAGGCTATATTCTAATTGAGAAAGTGTTTCACCTAATCGTGGTAAAGCATCAGACATGACTGGATTCACATTTTCAAGTACCTCAAGATAAGAGGGCTTTCTCATCACTACATTGTCCATTGGAGAATTTTCCAGGCAATGTGCATTATTAGTGTGGAGAGGACTTTCGTAGCTAAATTTATCATCATGGGGAGGACCACCATGGTGGGTTATAGCAAAAGATGGAACATTTTTCTCCTTGGTCTTCTGACCACACAAAGGGTTACTGTGGATCTCATCTGAATATGGAACTTTGAGATCAACCAAATTTTCATGAAGCAAGCCTTCATGAGGAAGTATCTGATGCAGACCTTCGGAAATAATATTCCCACTATTGGGAACTGAGAGAGTAGAATCTTGAGTTGCAACAGATAATTGTCTGAGTGCATCAAGAAATCCAGCATCGAGCAAGGCCTTGTTACAAGTTGGCCCTTGATTTCTTGACTGTGTTGGGTGGGTCTTCTTCTTAGACGCCTTCTTACTCACTTTAGGAACCACTTTTTGACGAAAGTGGTCATTATGGGTAGGTGTATGTGCCTTCTCAGGAGAAATGTTCAGGTTAGGCTGATTACCTTCACTCAAATCAGGTGTATGTGCCTGACTTGGATGTCCGTATGATATGGAGGAGTACGCCCGACAACCCTCTTGGACTGGAACAGATGTGTGTGTCTGTTCTGGAGTGAACTGTTGATATGTCATTCCACTGGTAGGGATAGATTTATGTGTCTTTCTCTGAGATGCTGTTGAAGGTGTTATAATATCCTAGTAGGCATCCAGAATATGAGCAGGAATTTTCTTCTGCTCTTTCACCATTGATAGAATATGATGGGTGAATTTAGATGTCGGAAAGGGGATATACGTCTATTACGTGCCTAGATTAGGTGTATGTGTCTACTCCTATCCTCTTTTTCCTGTCAGTGAATTCTGACAGTACTCATGTGTGGGGGAAGAGTGTTGAGTCTGCCTCCTGTTTGTTGCCGGAGCTTTCTGACTAACTTCTCCGAATGCTACCAAACAAGACTGTTGGTAGGCTTGATAAATACTAGCAGGTGTATGTGCCTACTGATTTCACTCTGCCAAACGTGGTTGACAAGCTTCCTTCAATACTGACAGACGAGGCTGTTGGTAGGATTGATGAGTGTAAGCAGGTGTATGTGCCTGTTTACCAGTTGTCAACACATTGGGTTGGTGGGATAAATAACATATAGTCAGATGAGTCTACTGACTAGCCGATGATTTATAAACATGTGTATGTTCCTGTCTATAGTACTCCATCGGAATTGTCTTGCTGGATTGGCGTGCTGCTGCCAGACGAGTCTGCTGGACAACAGAATTAGAACGGACGTGTGTGTGTGTCCTCTTGTTGCTTGACACCAAGTTAGGTTGGTGGAATTCTCCGGAAACAGAAGAGACACGAACCTGCTCACTATTAACCGGTTGTCGCCTATAGTGGTTCTTCTTTCCTACTCGGGTTCAAAGAACCTGAGCCGAACGCCTAGAGATGATACCCTCATCATGTTGAGGGCGCACTGCCGCACGAGTCTGGCGGCGATTATTGATGGGATCCATCAAGAAGGACTCATGTCTCCTTGAATTAAGGCCCTGAGGGACCTACTCATTCACCTCCCCAGAATATGGGAGTGAATGGTGATTGCGTTCCGGGGATAATGACCCTAAATGGTTAGAGACAATGGTTGGCACCACCCGCTTCTCGATCGGTGGTCGTCACTGTCCGGACGACCAGGGTGAGTTGTTCACTTGGAGGGCTTGTCGAGCAGCTTCAAGAGTTGGAATGGTACCATGTTGTTGGTACTCCTTAACCAGTGCATTTGATACCTAGCGTTGAAGATGCTGAGTAGGTGATGTCGCCCTCAGAGCAGATGACGATCCAGCAGGAGTAGCAGCAGATGCATTCACAGCAGACGTTTTTACAGCAGAGGCATTCAAAGACGTGAAC
Source organism: Viscum album (assembly GCA_963277665.1). Lineage (NCBI taxonomy): Eukaryota > Viridiplantae > Streptophyta > Magnoliopsida > Santalales > Viscaceae > Viscum > Viscum album. The sequence goes on from OY728157.1 coordinate 984,520,058, forward strand.
TTAAGAAAATCCATTCTTGTAATGTAGAAGATCTTGGAAAAGAGAACCTGTTTGATATAACAACCATAATCAAGATAAGTCCGGCCACTACATCTTTTGGATGAGCACATATGTTATTGATTGCTTTGTTGTCCCTCTCTTTGAGTTTAAATAGGGGCCTAACAAATAAGTAAAACATCATTTTAACTTGGTTAAGGGCTCACATTGGGTTCACCATTTTTTTCCTATGGAATTGGGGATGATCTCATTGATTTAAGATTCAAACATTCCTAGCGGTTTCTAACGGGTTTTTTCTTAGAACTGAAAACATCCAATAATTCCATATCCATTTGGACCTACTTTCCAAAGGTAGGTGCTCATTATTTGTGAACTGATGAGACCTAAGAATTTTCATTGGTCGAGAGGATGGGAGGTCAGACTCATCACACCTTTTTGAGGGGAATTATTGTCTACTCCGAGACTCTCTTTATAGATTTAATTTATGTTCATGAATCCTTATTACATTATCAAGTATGAAAATGAGCTTTTCTTTAGATCTGAAAATCAATGATTAATATTTATGAGATTTAGAGAATATTTTATATGTATTTGAGTTTTTTCATTGATAGATAATCATCTGTATTTTTTAGAGATTCTTCTTCAATGGTATCCTTTAATACATTATATAAAAGTCTCTTGGTCATTATGATGACCGTACTGGTTTTAAAGCCACTCAATGGGGCAATTGAAGTTTATTGTCATTCATAAGGACATGAATTATTTCATAGTTGGGATCATACCCGCATATGGGATACATACATATCATTTGTTTTTAGAAAAGGAATCAGAACCCACGTAGTTCGAGTAAAGAAGTATGGGGTTTATTCATGGTTGATGGATCAAAGAAAGATGTCATAATTACTTTTACACTCTAAGCTCACGTGAGTCATGCTCGGTGTGAGAAACAAGAGGTATTGGTAAAACCAGACAATTGTTCCATCATAATAAATGATGTGGGGCTATGTATGTATGGCTGCCCGAAATAGATGAAGATTGGGTTTTACTTGAGGGAAGAAACCTGGGAACAAGGTCCATGAAGGTATATGTACTTTATGGAGATTTGGATACTCTAACTTGGGGATTACTCTGGAGGAAGGTGAACAAATTAGGAAGGTACTTATGATTGGGTTTTACTCCTGAAAAGGAAGCCCAAGTAAAAAGTAAATTAAGACTAGTTAAGAGAAATTATGACTGGGGATTATTCTTAAAAAAGAGGCCCAGGTTAAAGGAAATTATGACTGGGGGTTATTCTTAAAGAAAGAGGCCCAGGTTAAGGGAATTGGAATGAGGCTTACTCCTGAAATGGAGGCCCAAGTTAAGGATTCTATCATCTTAAAGGATGAGGTTGAATGAATGAAATCTCTGACCTTAGTGACATAAATATATGTAAATCACTAGGTTTTAAGAGATGTTCCATAGAATTCCTTTTCAGATAAGGAATCCAACAAGGAAATCATTCCATGAATGGATTTGGAAAGAGTTATGAAGGCTTAATATTGAAGAGGATAGGTGGATAGACATAAGAGAGGTGAAATAGGCAGGAAGGGGCAGCCAAAAAGAAGGTGGCACGCAAGTCATGGTCTCACAAGTATACTTGCACGACAGAGGGGTACTTTCATGACAGTCAACCCTTAAGGTAAAACTTGGGCGAGATGTGGCTCAAGCCTTTAGTATTATCCCTAGGGGCTTCCAGAAGAGGTTCGCGCAAGTTCTGTTGAAGGGGTAAGGCGTCGCGCAAATGTGACCATTTCCCTTAAGGGTTGACCACTTAGGCGTGCAAGTGTTGATGAGTTTCAACACTTAGGCCTTCCTCCCCCTCTTTAGATCTTCCTTTCTAGGTAAGAAACTACCTTAGAAGTGTTTGGAAGCTTTGAAAAGAGACTAGGGTGCCGGGAGAAAAAATCTGAGTTTCTAGAATTTTTCGTCCTTGAAATGGGGGGCCCACAGGGGGTATTTATAGGCTGGATAATAGACTGGGAGAAATTCAAAGAGGGTGCGAAAATCACATGCATGAGCAATGGGCGGCACATAAGTATACTTGTGCAAACTCGGTGGAACTTGCGCGACTCAAGTGAATTTGAACCTTTTTTCAAGCCTTTGTCAATTTTTGATGTTTCTTCAAAGGATGAATCACTTTGGGTTCAAGGTATTTCCCCTTTTCAATTTGTTAGACTCTGTGATGGAAAGGAGCATCAACAACAACACATGTCCTTTGGATAGTGGGGTATTAGTTTGAGTTTATGGGGTACCAAAAATAAATATCATAGGTTTGGTGATCATTTTAGTTTTAATAAGAATATTTAAAAAACAAAAAAAACAATAAATTTTCACATAATGCAATGAAATGACCTAATGTGTGGCTTTCAGCACTTGGGGATCATGACTCCACAGTTGTCTGGCCCAGAGTTAGTAATTTTATCTCTATTTTTAGTAATGTGACTTTGTTTTTGGATTATTTAACTCAATATTATGCCCAAGTATATGGGCTTCACTTTGTTCCAAAAGGTCTTTGAGCCTAGGAGTCATCGGCAAAGTCTCGCTACATGGGTTGACTATGTTGAGTGCAATTTCAATTACCATGGAAAAATTTAAAAAACAAACAAATATATATATATATATATATAATGAATACTCATATTAATATTGAAATGTGATTCCACCTAGCACTCCCATCATTTCCACCATGAATAAGATGAACCCCCCATGTCTATTGTGATACACAACACATCATCATGCTTATTTGATATTGGATGAAATATAGAGAAGAATTTAAACAAAATAATGGTATTGGGATTGGGATATTCTTATGAAAATATATTTTATTAAAATATTTTGATGGGTTTCATAATTTTTTGGTATTAGGTCTTTCGATAAGCATTATGTATTAATTTTTTTTTTAAAATGGGAATTCAAATTTCATATTTTTGATATACATTTTGCTCGGGACTAGAAAAACTCAAGTTGGGGGGTGTGATTAGACACTGAAATATGATAATATTAATTATTTATATTATAATATTAATGTTCATTATTAATCATAAAAACTATTTTTTGTGCATTTTACACTTTTAACACTATTTAATATTATAATTTTAATTCCTTCTTAAAATTAACTATTACATAGTATATTTTTTTAACACAATATAAAATACCCAATGATCTTTATTTTATTTTAATATTTTATTTTAAGGTCTCCCATTATATAAGTAACAATTTATGTTTTTGGAGCACTTTAATATTCACATTGAAGACCACCCAAGTTGGCCTAAAACCAACAACATTCTGGACAAAGTAAACTGGAAAAAATCCCATTAAAGAGACTATAGCGGCCATAATCTAGGACCAATAATTATGAAATGTTAACTGAAGATAGATAAAAACAATATAAACATTTAATAAAATAGTTAAAAAATTTAATTCAGAGTTTTAAAGGGAGTTTCATGCGGCTTAATTTGAAGATAAAATTCTGGGCAAGATTCTATGGCCTAGAAAAACAGCCCACCATTTTACACATATCTTGTGAACAAAATATCCATTTTGGATGATCTTTTACAGATAGTAATGGGACATATATATATATATATATATTCATTTTTTTTCTATGTCCTACCAAAATTCTTTCATCTAGATGCTCATTTTGGAACCTCTGTTTAGTGGATGCTAGTTGGCTCAGATTGATTTCCAAGGGTGGAAAAGTCCACTCTCCCTTAACGTTCCACCCACCTAAGCCCACCACCATTAATTTAGATGAATTACACTATTTTTTTCTCGACCGAAGGTTGCACAAATGCCTATTTAAGGTAGTTTTGTTGAAGTAGTTGAGCATATTTTGTGATTGGTTTCATTGTAGTGTTATGCTGCAGCTTTTTGTTTATAATCGTGTTTCTTTCTCATTTAAGTTGTTCAATTCACCTTAGTTTCTTAATAAAAGTTCATTCTTTACTCTTATTATTTTACTATCCATATCAAGTTGGTACTGTTTCATCAAGGTGTGAATTTATTCACACCACACCTTGTGAAGTTTATCACACAATGGTGGAGTGATCGTTATTTCATTGTTTTGTTTTTTTACTTATCCATTTCCTCCCTCATGAGCCTACTTCCCTATTCCATTGAAACCATAGCATAAATGGAAGAATAATCCTCTTATGGGTTGATCCAAGTGATTATAAAATGGTTGTATTGGAATTTATCACCCCATTAATTTCTAATCACTTCTTTTAGTTGATATTTTTATTTGATGATTCTAAAACTTCTTTATCCATTTTGAATTTTAAGGCCACATACTTCAAGTACTAATACAAACCTTTACCTTGGAGTGATCAAGAATTTGATCCTCCAAGTGTATAAGTGATTATTATTAGGGTGTGTAGTAATTAAACCAGTAAGTGATGATGTCGTTTGATCTTCTTAAATGAACCTTTCTCAAATATAATAAATTAAAATAATTGAAAAATGTGTTCATCCAATCCACCCCAAGTGATAACCTAGGATCAACTCATTATTTTAAATTCAATTCCTTAAGAATATTATTGTTCACTTAAACCTATATAAAATCAACCCATAGTTTTCCACTTCATACCAAGAATAGTCCATAGAATGTACATGTCTATAGGTTTCTTCTTAGGTCTCTGAGGATTCAACAACCCAAGTTAAATACAAGCGACCTCTTAACCCTAAAATATTGGGTAAATTTGATCAAGACCAGTCATCTTCAATATTTATAAGTGAAACATGGATTATTACACTACTAAACCACTAGAATACTAGTCCTAGTCTGCCCACCTAGATACCTGGGTTTCCCTCTTGGTGCTCAATCAAGTTCCACATGTTATAAAATACCATTTGCACATAAATATGCCATTTCTAAACCATACACACACCAAAGATCCCACAAAAATATTTTTAACCATTTTTGTAACTCAATAAACTATTTAATCTTTTCATAAAACAATTTCAAGAAATAAATCAAGGCTTTACAAACCAAATTCATTAAAAACCCTATTTTAAGGCCAAGTTCACACCAATACCACACAAAAATAGAAATGGAAGCACCAAAATAATTTATTAAATCAATTCCATGAATCCTAAAATGACCTCAAATGATACAACATGGATTTCACATGAAAAACACTCATTTTAATATAAAAATGCTACTTTAAAATCAACCACTTAACCAATGATACCAAACTTGTTTTTTCCACCAAACAAAATGGAATAGGAACATGAAAAATAGGTCAATCAAGAAAGATAAATTCATCAAAGAATTTCTACACATGGAGTCACCTACCATGAATGTCAAAAACCCCAAATATTTTTGCGGAACTTCAACCACACCACAAGGAAGTGAAAAAAACTCTAATCCACAATATTGAACCAAGAAACAAAAAATTAAACCCTAGGTACGAAACCCTAGTTACTGGAAATTTATAGATTTAAGAGAGAGGGAAGAAAACCTATGAAAATGGAAGAAACAAGGGGAGGAATTCACTTAATTGATGATTCTTTAACTTTCACCACCAAAACCCCCTTCAAAATTGGGTTTTAAATGAGCTTGATGGAGCTTGGGAGACTTCCATGGATCTAATGGTTGAATGGGGGAAGAAAGGGGAACACTGGCGTTAATATCGTAAGGAAAAAATTGGAATAACAAAGGAATTTTTATGACCTGGAAATTGTGAATGGTTTGTCTGCACGGTTTAGTAAACAGTGTAGAAAAACCATGAGCCTGATTATGCCCACCAAAAACTTGTCCATTTCCTTAAAAATTGAAGTGGGGTCTAGGGGGAATCTAGGAGGGAAAGTTAGGCTAATAATAGAAGAGAAATAATGCCCCAAAATCTCAAACCTGTCACACCCAGCTCCTAGGAAAACAACTAATAACCCGACCCAAACCAGAAAAATGTAAAACTTAAAAACCGAAGTGTGATAATTCTCCCCACCATAATGATTTCCACCCCCAGAAATCCATAGAATTACCAGATGAAAAAAAAAACATAATACTATTTCCACGTTCAAAGGGGGTTCCCAACAAATAGATAACAAGGACACTACCAGTAGAAAAATAGGGATATGAGATAACTCAAGAGGCTAAGACAGACTCCCCCCTCCCCACTAAGGTTCACACTCTCCCAAAAGCTAAAACACCTCATGTTGATAAATCGAAGGAAACTATAATCTCATCGCACTCAAACTGAAATCATGATATAAGAAGCTTATACATCTTGAGAAGTTCATAAAATCCACCTGAAACAAACAATGGATTCAAACAAGGTTACCATAGCCTTACATCAACAAAACCATTGAGTGCACTCCAATCCCAATGTTTACCCAAGAAAGAAGTTGGTGGTCAGATAGCTCCAAATGAGATTACATACTGCCAAGACAACACTAGTAATACAACCAAATTACTAATATGGGGAGAACCGAACAATCTCACTACCATAGAAACAAACACCCGATACTGAACTAGAACACCAATACACAGAGGTTCAGACAGACTCCCCACCATAAGAGGCAAATAAATTTACTAAGACAGAATCAGGACAAGAACAGGGGGAGGCCCGAATTGACTCCCCACCACAATGGGTATACTAACATTATACTTATTCCAAAAGAACTTACATGAGGCCCATGGTGGCTCTCTCCACCATAAGAACCAGACATTTTAACCAACTAGCATAGGCTGACAAAAGAAACCCAGCATGGGCTAACTTGGGTGGTTCGTGAAAAACTTATTCTCCCACCATTATAGGCCCATTCAAAAAAACTCCAAACCAACAAAGACACAACACATTTCACCCCTCTCTTGAGAATTACCATCCTTAGATAATTCCAACCAAAACTAAGGTTGAAAAGGACCTATATGGTTATTCATACATGAACAACCATACTGAGAGTTATAACCACAATGGTTCAAGCACTATAGTTTTGAGAAGACAATACCACCACACCTCTTTATAATCAAAGAGGTAATTTTCCATTGACTTGGATTGAAATCCTAAGGAATAGGGTCTGAATGTCTCTTTCCGCTACACCAAACCACTTAAAAATAAACTTCCACATTATAACCAAAAACAGTCTCCACATCCCACACCAGATATAGAAGTAAAACCAAGATCCTTTACACATATGGGGGTTTTCCTGACTATGTGGCAGCTTCACTTCAGGACCTATGGATAGATCTTAGATTATTGAAGAATCTCTTACCTCACATTTAGGCATTGAAAACTCCCCAATCAAAACTTCTCTTTCTGGTTCCACAAGCAACCAAATCACCTCTCAAACAAAACCACCTAGACATAACACACTCTGAAGCCCATTTTTATCTAACATAGAACCTTTACCAAGACATGGGACTCGATGATGCATAGAAATTTCCCCTCTCACCCTAAACAATAAACAAAAGAAAAAAGAACACAAGTAATCCACCTTAATTCATTACTTAGAATTTCAAGAATTATAGGAAGAAAACACGCTTCCATTTAAGTGAAAGTCCTCAAAAAGTTCCACAACAACCACATTTTCCCCTAAAAGTGGACCCAACATAGAAATACATCACTGAACATGAACCTAACAATATATATAGACACTAAAAAGAGTGGTACCTTGAACCAATCCTCATACAACATGGTATTACCACAAGAATCCATAATAGCCCTGAACGACCAGATTTGCCACACTGGTGGCCTAACATGAATCATTTTATTATGAGAAACTAATGAAACACCCAAAGGCCCTTAAATAATATATCCAAAAACCATAAAATCTGGACTGATTTACCTTTCCTCACTGGAATTCCCCTTCACTGCTTCCTGGTAGAACCTACAGACACAATAGTGTTAAACTTTACCTTTGACAACTCAGGAAACTTAAGATACTAAGGTCTATTTCAACCTTCCTCAACCATTATCCCACTACAAGAGGATCCAATTGACCTAAAAATAATGGGTTTAGAATCAATATCCAAAGCTCAAGAAGAAAGTCCTTATGTCGATCAACTTGAGGATCTACCAATAGAAATTCAACATTGGTCATAGTACAATCATGTAATAATTCTTTATGGGGGAATACCCTAGCCAACAAGAAAACCCAAGGACCCAACCAAGATGGTACTTTAGTCAAAACGTAACACAAAACATAACCAAACACATGAGGGGAATCACTAAAAAGGCTTCCCAAAACTTTTACCGTAAAAGACCACTAACCAACACTTCAAAAAAACTTACTGATGAAACACAATACCAAAACATTATCCAAACAAGAAAGGATTTAAAACTCAAAACACCCCACTGAAACATTCCCAAAACACAAGAAGACTCACCATGAAACTATTGGTCACCAAACACTCCATCCTTTCTTTAAAATCAATTTTCAAAAATAAAACCGGGATGGTGGAATGCACATTCACCAATGGTATCTTTCTGATCCTATCACAAGCATTATCCTCATGCCAAGCCATGAACCCATTCACTTCTCGCACATATCATAAGAATTTAACCACACATGGAAATACCAAAGGTTAAAACAAAATTTATTTCCATTTTCAAAACAACAATCAACCCACACCTCCTATTCTCTAAACCATTAGTCATAAAGTTAAACCCATTCCAAATTTCACAGAAATCCGCTTTGGAAAAACACTAACCCTTCATATAAAACCCACTTTGAATCTCATAAAACATTTTCAACAAGAAATAATCATCCAAACCAAATTTCATTCTCAAACATTACATGTCAATTTCAAAACATTTCATTTCACTCAAAAAAAAATTTTAAAACCCACTTTAAAATAATCATTGTTTTCCAAACCATCGAGTTTTTGAATCCAAAAGTTCTAATTATAAAAATCCAATATCATCTTACAAAAAGACCATTTTTTAAGAACCCATGTTTTTCCGGACAGTCGTTTTGAGCAGAAATTTGAATTTTTGCTGTTGGATGCTCGTGAGGGGTAAAATGGTCATTTTCCCTACCAGATGATCTCAGATAATTTTTATGACAACTCCGTTGGTCCTGGAATAGGGTGTTTACCCTAGGATAGGAGTTTGGAGGAATTCAAAGCTGTTCGAATTTTGGCGGAATATTTAATATTTAATATTATTAATTTAAATATTAATTTATTCACGCGAGTTTTTTTAGTGATAACTTTTAAACAGAGCGTCTGATTGAGATTTTCATATGCACTGTTGAGTCTGGAATGGGGTGTTTATCCTAGGGAAGGCATAAACTTATGTCGGGCACCAGGGCCGGGCCGGGCCCCTTTTTCTTCCTTTCCTTTTCTTCTTTTCATTTCTTTTCTCTCTCTTCCTCCCTCCTTCTTGCACATGAACCATGTGTGGATTCTCCTTGGCCTTTTCCCATGGGAGAATTGGGAGATTGAGAAAAATAGGAGAGAAGGATGGCAAGAGTGGTATCGATTCGAAGCCCTCGACGCGCTGATTCCGCGAAGGGCAACCGGGAGCCGTGAAATCAACCGAAGCTTCGGCAGTTTCAACCCAAAGGTAGGGATATTTACGTTTTCAACATAGATCCCCTTTAAACAAGTTTTTCAAGTTTTTAAATCTTTATATTGCTTGCTTTTATGCCCATGGGGCTCGATCTGTTGTTTCGGGGGCGAAAACGGCCGAATCGGGCGTTTTTAGGGATTTCTCATCGGAAAACCCAGTATACACGGCGTGTGTTCTAGGGGAACACACTGTGTGTTCTTCCCATTCAGGGAAGATGAGTTTTTTTAGTACACGACGTGTACTTTGAGTACATGCCATGTAGTGGTGGCCGTGTGGCTGGCCGTGTGGAATAGAACACGGTTTTAGTGGTTTTTTTGAAGTACACGCCGTGTACAGTAAAGTACACTCCGTGTAGTGGTACATGGGCATGTGTTCGGGTGAAAACGGACATGGTGTGACTTTTTGTGAATAGTACACACCGTGTACAGTAAAGTACACGCCGTGTACTATTACACAGGCAGGCCCAATGGGCTCTGGCCATGTACTCTGGCCATGTACTGCTCTAGTTTAGTAATTTTGAGATATCTTATGCTCTGGAAATCAGAATTGGGCATGTGAGTAGTCGATTCTAAGAATTTTTCTGCATAGATTGCGATGGTGAAATCCTTTTGACTTTTAGAGGTCGTATAAATAGGGTCTTTGGGGTTTTATCTAAATGGATGGGGGTTTCTTCCTCCCTTTATCGAGCCCAGTCATCACCTGAGGGTGAGACTTGGCGAGGTTGTTAGGTTGGGTGTTCGGACCAACATGGTTGAGACCATTAATAGGAGATGAGTTGTGAGCTATCTTCCGTAATCTTTTCTTTATAGGAAGTTTTCCTAGTGAGACGTGCCCTTCTGGCCTAAGAGGCTGTGAGACCGGATTCTTCTAAGGGTCCCCTGAGGGATGCCTTGCTTGTGTGTTGAACTAGGGAGTCCTTGTAGGAACTCTCTTTTGTTTTCTTTGAGAGGACCCCTGTTATGGGTCGCCACTTTTGATATTCATTCGAGGATCCCATGTAGGATTCCTCTTTGCTAAGGATCCCGTGTAGGATTCCTTCTCTCTAGTTATCTGGAGGATCCTAAGTAGGATGACTCCTTGGTGTTTGACTTGTGGGACCTAGCGGGTGCCTGTTGTTTGGCTGACCCTGAGTTGTTACGTCAGGTTTTGGTAGATATGGTTATCGGGTGTCACCTAGAACCCGTGCCAAACTGGTGATTCCTTTGGTCTTTGGATGTGTTGTTGGGTTGGGCGTTCGGGCCACCTGTACTTGTTTGTTTATATCTGACATGGGTTGTTGATGTTGTAGTGGTTACTAGAGGTGCTTCATGGTTGGTGGCTATTGAGCCTGACGTGAGGCATCTTCTTGTTTTTTAGGATGCCTATTTTTCCTTGTGTGCCTATGTAGTAGGTGGCTTGGTGTTTTTTTTCCAACTATTGTGTGTTTTGTGCGATTTTGTGCCACGAACCCATGTTGGGGTGTCGTGAGGCTGAGGTCGTGGCTACTTTTAAATACGTAGAATTGTATAGGTAATTAAATGTGATAGTAAAATACTATTTGGGATCGCTTCTTGGATCTAGGACCACCCCGGGGGTGCGTTCATGTATTAGCCGTTTGGCCAGGATACCCGAGGGTATGCCATGTTTATTTTGTGCATTACTTTTTCCTTGAGAGGAATTGTAAATAATTGCATGTTTATGCTTAGGGATGGACCCGGTTATATGCCTGAGGGCATGGTTACTTTATATGCATGAGGGAGAGGCCTGAGGGCGAGATATTATATAGCCTGTGGGCGAGGCCTGAGGGTGAGATATTATATAGCCTGAGGGCGAGGCCTGAGGGAGAGATATTATATAGCCTGAGGGCATGGATGTTTTATAGCCCGAGGGAATGATTAAATTATATAGCCTGATGGCGTGATTACCTTATAGGCCTGAGGGAAAGGTTACTGACTCGCCTGAGGGCAAGGTTCTGATTAGCCTGAGGGCGTGGTTTTGTTTAGCCTGAGGGCATGGTTTTGTTTAGCCTGAGGGCAAGGTTCTATTTAGCCGGAGGGCTTAGATCTGGTTGACTTGTTTAGATATATTTTTCCGGTGTTGGCCGAAGCAGGTACATGTCGATGGGATTACAGACCCAAAGATCGACTTAATGATACACGGTTGAGTGTCACGACGTCCAGCTCAATGCCCTTGCACAGGATGTCCAGGAGATCGGTCTTATGGTCCCAAGGATCGACTGCTGATGTGGTTTCTTGTTATTTGAATCACTTAATCATGAATATTCAAATTTATGTGCATGTGTATAGGTATGGAACTATACATGTGTACGTATATAGATATGGACATCCATGGTGGAACTTTCCTAGTTGACAGGGATTATATACCTTGAGATCAACTGCGGCTGCACATTTGGTTTACTTCCTTTGTTGTGTTCCAGCTAGGCTGAGCACGTTGTTATTGCATACACTTTTAGCAGCACAGTTGTAGGTTGCTTGTCGGGGTGCCCTACTAAGATTATTTCTCACCCCTTCACGTGCACCTCGGTGTACATGTAGACCTTATTTCTGATTTTCAGGTTAAGCACGAGTTGTATGGTAGATAAGGCTAAGGCCTAGTGTTGCATGACCGAGCGGAGATGCTCGAGTGGTTCTACTGATCAGGCTACAACAGTTCGATAGTGTCAGGAGATCGGGTATGTGGTTTGGCTCGGAGTTAGTAGCAGTGCCCTGTACTTTTACTTTTTGTTTCTTTTGTACTTGTATCTGTATGGTCGGCCAGTGGGTGACCAGTGTTGTATTTTATTGCATAGTCGTTCGGGCTTTTACAGCATTTTACTATTTTCAGCTTGTTCTATTTCAGTTGTTTACTGCTTCTGCACTCTGTTTACTTTCCGCTGTGTATGATACTTAGTTATTTCCGCTGTTTTCTTACTCTGGTATGAGGGCATAGTCTCCCCACTATCTCACCCTAGGACCTCGCTGCTAGTCGGTAGCCTCTGGCGTACGGGGGGGGGGGGGGGGGGGGGGTGCTTGAGGCCTTGTGGCGAACCGGCTCGGAGCACCTTTTCAGTGGCTTTCGGGTCGGGATGTTACAAAGTGGTATCAGAGGAGTTTTCTTTCCTGATCTTTACTATTTGGGATATGGTAGACAGGAGTATTAGGAATGTGTCGGAACCTGTGATAGATATCGGGCTGGTGCATCGAGAACACTTGTCCCGGTAAGAAGTCCTGGTTGCCATGTTTTGGGATTGCTGTTCTGATTTTGTGATGTTACAGTTGTACATGATTTTCTCCTTGAGCGACGCACATGTTGTGTTGTGGTTTTATTTACTATGGATCTCTGGATCTTGGCCATTGGTAAGATGCCAGAGATGGATTTTGACTCTTGGCTAGAAAAGGCAAGAGGCGTCTCATGCATCATACTAGGCACTTAGGATTCAAAGCTTATAGGCCTGCAAGTGTGTGTTTTTACTGATGACTGAGACCTTTGGGTCCACTTACACATAATTTTTACTCTGATGGAAGGTTATGTGGATCTATGTTGAGGCATTTTTGTTGAGGTTGATGACTCAGTCCTCGTGCACAGGTGGTGTAGTGACCCCGTTGGTCTATGTGGCACATGATTCCTTTCTGTTTAACCCTTATTGGGTGTTGTTTCTCAGGTCTATGGCTATATAGTCGGATCGTTGAGAACGATTTCGATAGATACCAAGGCTTTTCTTGTGAACTGGACCTCCTTGGGGTATTCCCGTATACAGATACCTGATGAGTGTCAGTTCAGTTTCTCTTCTGCTTGGGTTGTGAACTCCAGGGAGTAGTTCCTTCTGAGGATGCTCGGAGAGGATCAGGGCCCTTGTAGGTTGTGTTTTGGTTTTTACTTTTTGGTTATCGTGATCTTTACCGTCTTCTGAGAGGTTTTGGATATTTTGGGCTAGGTGGTTAGACCTTGTGACCCAGTAGTGAGGCTTTTTTATGTAGGGCTAGGTGGAATACCTAGGGACCCTTGGTTTTGACTCAAACCTTTGTAGTTTGATGTCCATTTTGTTTTGGGGAAACCTGTTTGAGGGTGGTTGACCCGTGCTTGAATCCTGGTCAGGTTTTGGCAGGATGCTAGCATGGCTCGGAGGGAGCTGTACACACCTTTAGTGAAATCTCAGTGTACTCCTGTTAGAGATGATCATGCTCTATCTTGATTCATCCTGAGTACACTGAGATAGCTTCAACCTTCATCGAGCTCCTTTTTCTTTCCTATGGTCATCCCAACTGAGGATGGAACCTGTTTTGTTTGTGCTCTCGAAGCGGTGTAAGGAAATCCATATGGTGGAGAGTGCACCATTGGCCCTTTGAGGGTGGTTATCCTTGTTCTGGTTAAACTTCAGTGTTTTCCAGGAGCTTTTGAGCTCAGGGTTTTCTTTTAAGATGACGATAAGGGTATTCCTATGGTGGGGAGTACCAGATCGGTCGTAGTTGAATGTCTTCTGTGTAGAAGTTATGGTTAACGCTAGAAGACTGGTCGTCGGACAGTCTAAATAGCTTGTTTGTGCAGATGCTTGGGTTATGAGTATGCCTGATGGTTCTTTTACTAGGCTTCTCGGGGATGAGAAGGTTTATGGTGGGGAGTTTGTAAGAACTCGTGTTTTTTCGGACAATCGTTTTGAGCAGAAATTTGAATTTTTGCTGTTGGATGCTCGTGAGGGGTAAAATGGTCATTTTTCTCAACTAGATGATCTCAGATAATTTTTCTGACAACTCCATTGGTCCCGGAATAGGTTTTTTACCCTAGGATAGGAGTTTGGAGGAATTCAGAGCTGTTCAAATTTTGGCGGAATATTTAATATTTAATATTATTAAATTAAATATTAATTTATTCACGCGAGTTCATTTAGTGATAACTTCTAAACGGAGCATCGGATTGAGATTTCTTCTGCGCCGTTGAGTCTGGAATGGGGTGTTTAGCCTAGGGAAGGCATAAACTTATGCCGGGCGCCGGGGCCGGCCCGAGCCCCCTTTTCTTCCTTTCATTTTCTTCTTTTCATTTCTTTTCTCTCTCTTCCTCCCTCCTTGCGCATGAACCATGTGTGGCTTCTCCTTGGCTGTGTCCCATGGGAGAATTGGGATGTTGAGAAAAATAGGAGAGAAGTATGGCAACAGTGGTACCGATTCGAAGCCCTTGACGCGCTGATTCCGCGAAGGGCAACCGGGAGCCGTGAAATCAACCGAAGCTTCGGCGGTTTCCACCCAAAGGTAGGGCCATTTACATTTTCACCATAGATCCCCTTTAAACAAGTTTTTTCAAGTTTTTAAAGCTTTATATTTCTTGCTTGTATGCCCATGGGGCTCGATCTGTTGTTTCGGGGGCGAAAACGGGCGAATCGGGAGTTTTTAGGGATTTCCCGTCAGAAAACCCAGTATTCATGGCATGTGTTCTAGGGGAACACACCGTGTGTTCTTCCCATTCAGGGAAGACTATTTTTTTAGTACAAGACGTGTAATTTGAGTACACGCCGTGTATTGGTGGCCGTGTGGCCGGCCGTGTGGAATAGAACACGGTTTTAGTGGTTTTTTTGAAGTACACGTCGTGTATAGTAAAGTACACTCCGTGTAGTGGTACATGGGAATGTGTTCGGGTGAAAAAAGACATAGTGTGACTTTCTTTGAATAGTACACTCCGTGTACAGTAAAGTACATGCCGTGTACTATTACACAGGCATGCCCAATGGGCTCTGGCCATGTACTGCTCCAGTTTAGTAATTTTGAGATATCTTATGCTCTGGAAATCAGAATTGGGCATGTGAGTAGTCGATTCAGAGCGTTTTTCCGAAAATATTGCGATGGTGGAATACTTTTGAATTTTAGAGGTCATATAAATAGGGTTTTTGGGGTTTTATCTAAATGTATGGGGGTTTCTTCCTCCCTTTATCGAGCCCAGTCATCACCTGAGGGTGAGACTTGGCGAGGTTGTTAGGTTGGGTGTTTGGACCAACATGGTTGAGACCATTAATAGGAGATGAGTTGTGAGCTATCTTCCGTAATATTTTCTTTAGAGGACGTTTCCCTAGTGAGACGTGCCCTTCTGGCCTAAGAGGCCATGAGACCGGATGCTTCTAAGGGTCCCCTGAGGGATGCCTTTCTTGTGTGCTGAACTAGGGTGTCCTTGTAAGAACTCTCTTTTGTTTTCTTTGAGAGGACCCCTGTTATGGGTAGCCTCTTTTGTTATTCATTCGAGGATCCCATGTAGGATTCCTCTTTGTTAAGGATCCCGTGTAGGATTCCTTCTCTCTAGTTATCTGGAGGATCCTGAGTAGGATGACTCCTTGGTGTTTGACTTGTGGGACCCAGTGGGTGCCCGTTGTTTGGATGACCCTGAGTTGTTACATCAGGTTTTGGTATATATGGTTATCGAGTGTCACCTAGAACCCGTGCCAAACTGGTGATTCCTTTGGGATTTGGATGTGTTGTTGGGTTGGGCGTTCGGGCCACCCGTACATGTTTGTTTATATCTGACATGTGTTGTTGATGTTGTAGTGGTTACCAGAGGTTCTTCCTGGTTGGTTGTTGTTGAGCCTGACGTGAGGCGTCTTCTTGTTTGTTAGGATGCCTATTTTTCCTTGTGTGCCTATGTTGTAGGTGGCTTGGTGTTTTTTTTCCAACTGTTGTGTTCTTTGTGCTTTTTTGTGCCACGAACCCATGTTGGGGTGTCATGAGGCTGAGGCCGTGGCTACTTTTAAATACCTAGAATTGTATAGGTAATTAAATGTGATAGTAAACTGCTATTTGGGATCGCTGCTTGGATCCAGGACCACCCCGGGGGTGCGTTCCTCTGTTAGCCGTTTGGCCAAGATACCCGAGGGTATGCCATGCTTATTTTGTGGATTACTTTTTCCTTGAGAGGAATTGTAAATAATTGCATGTTTATGCTTTGGGATTGACCCGGTTATATGCCTGAGTGCATGGTTACTTTATATGCCTGAGGGAGAGGCCTGAGGGCGAGATATTATATAGCCTGAGGGCAAGGCCTGAGGGCGAGATATTATATAGCCTGAGGGCGAGGCCTAAGGGAGAGATATTATATAGCCTGAGGTCGAGGCCTGAGGGCGAGATATTATATAGCCTGAGGGTGAGGCCTGAGGGCGAGATATTATATAGCCTGAGGGTGTGGATGTTTTATAGCCTGAGGGCGTGGATATGTTATAGCCTAAGGGCATGGATGTTATATATCTTGAGGGTGTGATTACCTTATATAGCCTGAGGGTGTGATTACCTTATAGGTCTGAGAGAAAGGTTACTGATTTGCCTGAGGGAAAGGTTCTGATTAGCCTGAGGGTGTGGTTTTGTTTAGCTTCAGGGCATGGTTTTGTTTAGCCTGAGGGCAAGGTTTTGTTTATCCAGGGGGCTTAGATCTGGTTGACTTGTTCAAATATATTTTTTCGGCGTTGGCCGAAGCAGGTACATGTCGATGGGATTACAGAACCAGAGATCGACTTAATGATACACGACTTGAGTGGCACAACGTCCAACTCAATGCCCTTGCACAGGATGTCCATGAGATCGGGCTTATGGTCCCAAGGATCGACTGCTGATGTGGTTTCTTGTTATTTGAATCACTTAATCACGAATATTCATATTTATGTGCATGTGTATAGGTATGGGACTATACATGTGTACGTATATAGATATGGACATCCATGGTGGCACTTTCCTAGTTGATAGGGATTATATACCCTGAGAGAAACTGCGGTTGCACATTTGGTTTACTTCCTTTATTGTGTTCCAGCTAGGCTGAGCACATTGTTGTTGCATACACTTTTAGCAGCACAGTTTTAGGTTTCTTGTCGGTGTGCCCTACTGAGATTATTTCTCACCCCTGCACATGCACCTCGGTGTACGTGTAGACCTTATGTCTGATTTTCAGGTTGAGCACGAGTTGCATGGTGGATAGGGCTAAGGCCCAGTGTTGCATGATCGAGCGGAGCTGCTCAAGTGGTTCTACTGATCGGGCTGCAGTAGTTTGACAGTGTCAGGAGATCGGGTACGTGGTTTGGCTCGGAGTTAGTAGAAGAGCCCTGTACTTTTACTTTCTATTTATTTTATACATGTATCTGTATGTTCGGCCAGTGGGTGACCAGTGTTGTATTTTATTTCATAGCTGTTCGGGCTTTTACAGCATTTTACTATTTTCAGCTTGTTCTATTTCAGTTGTTTACTGCTTCTGCACTTTTATTACTTTCCGCTGTGTATGATACTTAGTTATTTCCGCTATTTTCTTACTCTGGTATGAGGGCATAGTCTCCCCACTATCTCACCCTAGGCCCTCGCTGCTAGTCGACAGCCTCTAGCGTACGGGGAGGCGCGCTTGAGGCCTTGTGGCGAACCGGCTCGGAGCACCAGTTTAGTGGCTTCCGGGTCGGGACGTTACACATTTCATGAAAATAAATCTTTTTAAAACCACTTTAAAACTATTTTCTAAAACCCATTTTCAATCCCTTTGAAAATCACACCATTCCCACTATAAAATCCCATTTAAAATCGATCTCCAAAACCAGCTTTAACATAACTTACGGTTTCCCAATAATTAATTTTAGTAAACCACGTGTTTAAATTATGAAAATCCAACATCTATAAACTAAACCCCATATACTCAAAACTATTTTCATTTTAATGTCTTGTTTCCAAAATTTTCAAACAGGAGTTTTGAAAATGATTTTTCAAGAGCCATACAGACACTGAATGAATCAAGGGGAAACTAGTATCGATGGGTGACTCATAAATATAGTTAAAGGCCATTCGCTAGTCACACCAACATCAAAGAGAGTGTTCTAGGATAGAATCCCTGGATCCACATGGCTTTCCAGGCCCTACAAGCTCACTGAGACCATTGGCCTAACTCTTATTTCATTTCCCAAATAACGAACAACCACATGAACCAAAAGACTTAAATGAAACCTGACTTACCCTAGTAACTGAAGTCCTACCACAAGGTGTGATTTCCATGAACCTTAATAATAATTAGAACATCGAGTCTAGAAAATCTTAGCTCCGATATACTCAGACTCTTTCCCAAAATAACATGCCCCAAAAGAGTGAACCTGCTCTGATACCATTTTGTCACAAATGAGATATAGTCACCATCCAAACTGCCACCCGACCCAGTCCAGGACAAGGCCCAAAGGGTTTTCCATATCCTCATAGGCTGGAACAAGTTCCCAGGTATCATAAATAATGTTTTGGGAAAAATTTACCTGAGTTTAGAAGCATAAACAACCAATAACAACAAATAAACCAAATCTGAAAAGTTAATCCAAACAAGCCTTTAATAAAATTCATAATTAAAGATCATAGTTTCAAACCACAACCACAAGGACTAAAACAATGGAGTAGAAATACCAATATAAAAACCACCACACGGAAAGGGGGCATCTCCCTCAATCCATCTCCACAACACCACACAGATAAAAGAAGGAAACAACCCAAAACGCCATCTCCCAAGACCTTGCCCTTACCCGTGTCAAACATTATCAAGTCTACTCACACCTAAAGGTGTAAGTAGGGTGTGAACCTAATCACAATACAATTCTATCCAAAAAATAATTCTATGTGATAAACATTTTAAGATAAAAATCTTGTAAATTTTATAAAAAAGAAATGCAAGTAATAATTTATAAAAGATACAATAATAAATGAAAATAGTTTTCAAGAGGGAAACTTTGAAGAATGTACACTTTTAAATAAAACACACATGATAATTAATTTTCCAAAATAACACACATTATGTTGATGGTAAGTGCAATATAGTCAATCATAACTAGTTACAAGAACGCCCCTAGACACTAGTTTGTTATGGGGCCCTAGGTACATCGTATCATGGTGTAAACCTAACCATAACCAATAACCTTCTCATGCATGACCCACTAGGATGGGAAACCAAAATGGACTACTGGTCCTCAAAAATCATCATAGTTTAGTTAGTTTTGTCATCATTATTCTTTCTAAGTGAAACAGAGATGAGGTTACTACCGAATCACTAGCATACTAGTCATAGTCCACCCACCTAAATACCTGGGTTTCGCTCTTTGTGATCAGTCAAGTTCCACATGTTATAAAATACCATTTTCATATGAATATTCTATTTCTAAATCATACACACATAAAAACTCCCACAAAAATGTTTTAAAACCTTTGTGTAACTCAATAAATCATTTAAAATTTTCATAAAACAATTTTAAGAAATAAAGCAAGGATTTGCACCCAAAAGCCATTCAAAAACACTCATTTAAGGCCAAGTGCACTCTTATAACACACCAAAACAAGAATTTAATCCCTGAAATCATTTATTAAATCAATTCCATGAATCATAAAATTATTTCAAATGATATAACATGTATTTCACATGAAAAACACTCATTTTCAAACAAAAATGTTACTTTAAAATCAACCACATAACCAATTCTACCAAAAATGGTTTTTGCACCAAACACTGGATGAGGAACATGAAAAATAGGTAAATCAAGAAATATAAATTCATAAAATAATTTCTACACAATTAATCACCTACATTGAATGTCAAAAACCCAAAATCTTTATGTGGAACTTCAACCACACCACAAATGCACCACAAGGAAGTAAAAACAAACCCTAATCCACAAGATTGAACAAGGAAACACAAAATTAAGCCCTAGATACAAAACCCTAGTTTCTGGACATTTAGATCATCAAGATAGAGGGAATAAACTCTAAGGAAATGTATGAAACAAGGGAGGAATTCACTTATTTGATGATTCTTGAACTTTCACCACCAAAAAACCCTTCAAAATTGGGTTTGAAATGAGCTTGAGGGAGCTTGGGAGCCTTACATGGATGTAATGGTTGAATGGGGGAAGAAAGGGGCTCACTAGGGCTAATTCCAAAAGGAAAACGTGGAATAAAAATATAATTTTTATGACCTAGACATTGTGCATGGTTTGTCTGCACAGTTTAGTAAACTGTGCAGGTAAACCATGCACCTAGTTCTATCCAATGAAAACTTATAAATTTTCTTCAAAATTAAAGGGGGGCCTAGGGGGAATCTATGGAGAAATTTAGGTAAAAAATAAAGGAGAAATAATTCCCCAAAATTTCAAACTTGTCACACTCATCTCCCGAGAAGATGACCAAGAACCCGACCCGAACCAGAACGAAGTAAAACTTAAAAACCTGGGTGTGATAGTATAACCATAACATAATCCATTCTATTATAATCATCAAGGAAAAGGATGGAGTAAATTTATACATGATTTCCTAAAACATTTATCAGAAAACATACATCTGCATGAATGAGATCAAGAAGATTTGATGCTATTTTCTTCTTTGGACAATATGAACTGCAGACCAACTTCCCAAAAATGAAAGCATCACAAGTGTTTTCCCATTAATGCTTCAGATTGGGGATATCCATGACTATCTTTAGCTTATATATCTTTTCCATGTCGTTTTTGATTGATGTGACCCAACCTCCGGTGCCACAAGTAGTTTTCCTCTTCAACAGTCATATAACAAATGTTCTCTTTGATACCAACTTGATATAGTTTTCCATCTATTCTGCAACCTTTCATGTGAGAATTGTAACACCCCGAGATTTTATGAAAAATATTATTTTTAATTTCATTAATGTCTTGTGTTGTACGCTACACCAAAAGGAGCTTGCATAACACACATCCCTGACTTGGCTTGCATTACACGCAATCACGGCCTTCCATGATAGCGTGTGTTGTATGCAATACTGAGTTTCGCTAAACAACAGTATGTTATATGAACTACCCGTTATGAATAGTATCAACTACATTTTTAATTTTATAACATTATTATTCATCATACACATTTTCTAGAACATGGTATGAGAACAAAATCAATTTTTCAAGTAAAATAAGTAATTTTAAAAAAATATAGTTTTGCCGCCTTTTGATGACACACCCACTTTAAATCTTGTTTTTGACTTGTCTATAAGTTCAATTTGACAAAATAAAATTCTTCTTTGGAATCAGGATATAAAAATTTACTTTGGATAAAATTTTCATATTATTCTGATAACTTTCATATTTTAATGAATAGTAAAAACACGCTATATTTTAATTAAAAACAACTTTTTTCATCGCAATAATTTATATGGTTATATTATCTTTTTAATTGGGTTTAAAGTGTAATTAGAATATATTTTTACCATTTAATCCAATGTTGTTCATTGTAATTAATTTCACTTTGAAATTGGATATAAACAAGTATCAATCTTGTGATTGTTTTTGTTTCTTAAAAACATGCTATTTGTTTTGATAACGGGAATTAAATTTAAAATTAATTAATGGCAATTAATGTTATGAATTTGGAAATATAGAAATCAATTTTGAATCTGGAATATAAAATAATGCTTAGGCTGAATTTTTGGTATTTTTCTGAAAAACATCAATTTTCGATGAATAGTGAAACCACTTAGTGGTAGTTAAAAAAACTGACTTTTTTTAATTTAAATTAAATTTTACCACTTTTGTGAATTGAATTTCAAAAATCCAAGAGACACGGTTAATATCAATGACTAAAATGTGGTTCAATGAGATGAAAATAATTTTTGGTGAATAGTAACTTTTTACTTTTATTTACCACAGTTAAAAGTAAATAGGATAATTAAGGGTACAAATGATATTATTATTACCCTAACACGTGTCCTAAGTCTATTGGATAAGTGTAATTCGACCAAAAACAACCTCAGGAATAAAATATGACCATTTAGGCCCACTTGTATTAGATT
Organism: Viscum album; assembly: GCA_963277665.1. Lineage (NCBI taxonomy): Eukaryota > Viridiplantae > Streptophyta > Magnoliopsida > Santalales > Viscaceae > Viscum > Viscum album. The sequence continues at coordinate 984,542,359 of OY728157.1, forward strand.
AGGACATTTATTATTAATTTATTTAAAGAAGGGTTAAAATAGTTAAAATCAAAGTTTATTAAGTAAATCATTTTTAATAAAGGGTTATACATGAGATAAATTTGACTATAAATATTAATTAGAAAGCAAAAAATATTTCCTACATAAAGTTATTTTATTTGTAATTTTTAGACATTAAATAATTTAATTTATTTATGACACAATGATGATGGAGGAATTATCTTATTAATGAAATATTGACATAATTGATGTTATAAATACAGAAAATAAATGTAATTTGAGACTTTTTATGAATTCAAATAATTTTCCATGTTAATATGACATGTTAATATTGATTTAATTAACTGTTTTATAACTAATCATTCGTTTATGATTTTCACAAAAATCAATTACCAAATAGTGTCAAAATTGACATAAAATAGTTTTTAAAACAAATATTATATTATTAATTGTTATTATATTCATAAAAATCTAAGTTTCGGCCAAGACACTTATATCATGATAGGTGTATCATTAATGTACCACTTGGGGGTCTCTTGGATGTATATGGTAAGTTTATTAACTATATAATATAAAAATTCAAAGTGACACGGTAAATGTCAATCTAATTAACTAAGAGTTAAAACTAAAAGATAAGTTTAATATAATGACCTAAACTTGTCTAAATTCTATTGGATGAGGGGATTTAGACCCATCCCCACCTTAGCTTCTAATTAAATCAATTTTGAGCTATTAAAAACCAAATATGACTTTATAATAAAATAATATTTTTTGTTATTCCAAAGGTGCCCCTCTCCTCCCTTATAAAAGGGCACCTCCTCCCACTCTTCCTCACACCACTTTGAGCCTACAATCTTGGAAACCCCTAGAAAAATTCTCTTATCCACTTCCCTAGACACATCCTAGAGGTTCTGGTATTTTTAAAAGACCAATTTTAGTGCCCTAAGAGGTGGTCTCAATGAGGCGCTTCAAAGAAGAGGTAATGTCCGTTACCGATTCTTTCAACTTTATTTCTTCTTCCACTTCTTATTTTTTAGTTGTTTCATTATGAAGTAATAACATCAGTATCAATCATATACTGATATGTTATTATAAGTATGAAAAAACACTATTTCACCATCTATCCATTCTACGAAAAACGAAATCACCGCGCGTGCATACGTACGGAATACCGTCTCCACGCCGTGGTGTAATCTATTTTCCACCACCACCTTGCTTTGATGGGTATAATGGTGTAAATAAAAAACTATATATTATTATTTAAAAGTGATATTTATTATGAAATATTATACATACACTTCAATGCAATTCCACGATCATGGGAATGATATCATCGCTCGTGCGTACGTACAGAATACCGTCTCCACGACGCGATGAGATTCACTCTCCATGATAACCATTCAAGAATGATTATAAAGTATATATAATAAGTAATCATGAAATATATGACATAATAATGATACTATATTTATATATATATATATATTTATATCATCTAATTAATTCCATTCAATTCAATAAGGAAATGAAAACAGCGTTCATGCGTACGTACGACTTACTGTCTCCATGAATGGTGTATTTCTTTCCATTTATTTATCCATTATATATTTGTATATTCTGAATATATATTATATATAAATCATGTTTTACATTATGGATGTAAGTAATCATGATCTAAGTAATCATATGAATAATTACAAGTTAAAACACGACCGACAAATGAAATGATTTTACCCAAAAAGATACTTTAACATGAATTTACAAAAGAACGGGTAATATAATATCATAAGTGAACAATATATGATATAATAACAATGAATATGATTCTCTAATAAGTCAATGTCATTATTTAAATTATTATACAGGAGGTTTGGATACGTACGAAGCATATCGGACCTAAGGTAAGGGATAACTATTCCAATCTCGTTCTTATCCGAGATTGTTTATTCGTAAGTATTTACTGGGGTTATTGTTATCATCCATGTCCATGTTTCCTAAAAATGGTTTAATGTATGTTTAAAGTCCTTTTTACCCATTTTTTGACTTTTACTACATGGTATGTATGGAATCTTTCTTTTACGAGGTACTTTTTGACTTTTCCGACAAAAGTATGAGAAGAATGTTTTTTTAACGTATACGACATGAAAGGATTTTTACGGTTTTATAAATCCTTATTTTCATGAATCTTACTCCAAAAGATTTCATGAATATTTTCAACAAAATACTTTTCTTTTAAAATTGCAGGACATTTTGTGGAAATATAATGATTTTGAATAATAAAGGATATTTTCCTCAAGAATTCATTTCAAGTGTTTTATGAAAACCATTTTTCATATAAGATGACATTATTTCATATGTGTATGTTTAAAGTATAGTGTCTCTATGATTTACATGGTTTCAATTTTCTTATTATGAAATGATATCCATTTCTTTTATATGGATTATGTGATGATGGGATGACGTTTATGAAACCCATTTTATTTATTGGGTTATTATGAATGATGTATGCTTATTTTGTGGCACAAGTAAGAATGATTTCATTATGAGATGGGTGGGATCTATATATCCCTCCAATGCATTGGGTAAAGATTTATATCTCATGAGATAGACATGGCTGGAATGGTAAGTTAATCCAGTTCAGTATTACAGGACTGGAATGAGGAGTGAACTCGATTCAGAAAGGGAATTTGTCCACTAAGATGGTCTTGGGAGCAATGCCTTGTCTACTATAGAAATAATTACATGTTCTTAATGGATGACATAATTACATGTTTTATTACCATGCTATTTTATAATTATTTATGTTCCATTATGATCTATACCTTATGTACTTCTATGTTTTATGTCGTTGCTCAAGATTTTGATGTTTAAACATTATGGTCATGTTTTTAAGTTCAAATGTATATGGTATGTTTTATTTTATCCATGCTTACCCTTACTGAGCATTTGAGCTCACCCTTTTTATGTTTTATTTTCCCCCAGGATTAAAAGAAAGGTTTTAGGTAAGGAAACAAAAAGTGGAAGATCTTTATGGGAGATGTTGAAGATCTTTCACCATGATTAGAAGATTACGTTCCAAGTTTCCAAAGACACTAAACTATTACGGTCCTTGTGTGTCTGTTTTTTTTATGTATTAAGTATTCCGAAAAAGTAATGTAATATCTATGTACGTCAAGATTCGGGTCTCTACAATTGGTATCAGAGGAAAGGTTTAGTCAACCTTTGGAAACTAGGATACGAAAACGTTAGTGAGATTACTAGAGATATTTATAAGGTATGTCTAGTGATGTCCCCAAGGATAAGTATACGTATAGGATATAGTCCTAGAACTACGATAACGATCTTAGAATTTAAACTAAGATGTTAGATATTGAGGGTGCTCCCCCTTTACTATGTTGTTTTCCCTAGAATGATTTTTTCCTCTCAAACTATTCCTTTTGGGATTTAGAAAATGGATGGAAACAGGAAGATTCATGATAATGGAGGATATGACCGACAATGGAATGATATTCTTCATGAGAAACAAAATGAAACGGGATTTGGAATTCCAAACATCGTTATTATGACTAATCATAAATCTCATAATATGATCAATAATCTCAACTTTGGTATGTTTCCCGACTCAGATAATAAGAGAAATATGGAGTTTCATGATGATCATAGAGGAAAGAAAGTTCAATTTCCCTCATGTAAATCATGTGGGAAGAGGCATCAGTGAGATTTTTTCAAAGAAACTGGAAGATGATTTGGGTGTGGAAAAGAAGGACACAAAGACAGTAAGTGCAAAGGAAAAGGTTCAGTTAACACCATGGATGAGGATAATGGTATTGCTACGACATCAAAAATGGTTAAATGTTTTAAATGTGGAATGTACGGGCATTATGCAAACCAATGCCCTAAGAGAAAGTCTCATGAAGAGAATCAGTACGGTCGTATGGGTAGTATTTATGTTGATGATGATGAAGAGACTACAAATGATATGTGAGATGAAAGAATTGTTGAATCTCGGTCAATGGTTTAAGAAGGTAGTGGAATGATTACATGTTTATCAAGTGTAATGTTGTATAAGTAATCTCATTGTACTATGGAATAAAGAGGCGTCTAAGTATTGTTACACTGTTGTCTTTCCTTAAGTTTTGAAAGTGTATGATTAATGGTACCGGTAACCATGAAAGGTTATTCATATATTTTTGGAAAGTAGATGATATGCGCATAATGAAGGGATAAGGAGAAAATTAAATGTTTGATAGTATTCATGAGCTCATGAATGATATAAGGGGAAGGTTATATCATGGTTTGAGTATATAGAATTTTTGGATTTTGGAATGTGGAAAGAGTTAACTTTTGACAACATTCATGTTTTCACTAAGTTTTAATGGGTATTCATTTTTCAATAGAATACATGATTAAGGTATTCACATGATTGGAATGTGACCAACAAGATATATGGGGGATAAATGATGGTATTCACATGCTTGGTTGATGACATTTCAAGTAATAATTTTTTTTATACTATGAGCTTGGACCGAAGTATTTTAGATAAGCCTAAAGATTGGAATGTATTATATTGGACATAAGTTAGTATTGTTTAAGGATAGAACTTTTTTTCGATATTATTGATGGTATGTTATAGTAATTCAGTTTTAGAAAAAGGACAACGTGCAGGACGGGTGACAACCCATCGCGTCGGACAAGGCTGTGGGAATCGAACCCACAACTGAAGTGTGACTGGCCTTTATCGCCTACCACTGGCCTACAGGAAGTCCCTATTTAGTATAAACTGGTTTAATTATATTAAGAAGTATGATATATGAAGTATAAGTCCATTTTATGAACCATATATGATTAATCTCACTATAGATGGGCTTATGTATTTTTGATAACTTTTATAACCTTTTGTTTGAAATAGATGGAATGACCCATCATTCTATCACATGATTTTCTAACACTTCACGAATGACAAATTCAACTTCATTTATTTAAGAGATGAAGTGGAAATTGTCCAAAGAACTACCAATGGTGAGACTGTACCAAAATCACGAAAGTATTTCTTATAATTCCAATTTCATCAACTTTAGGGAAATGATCTTGAAAACCAATAATGCTGTCCTAGTGCCCTTATATCCGATGAATCAGATGGTACCTTAGATCATCACAAATCTATGCCTTTGTAATTGATGGTTTTTTATAGCCATGTTCTCTAACACTCTCCATCAGAACTTGATGGTTAGATTTTTCTTCCATATCCATATTTTCACCTATGTTATCCTACGTGGAAACCTAGTGATGAGTTAATTTAGGTAACCGTTACATTTCATACTTTAGTTTTTACAGCCATGTTTTGGTATTCCTTTTTATGATGTGGATTTCTATTAAACAAACTTTCGAGTAGTAAACCATTTATAACCCTGACGAATTTCGAGGGAGAAATTCATTTTAAGGGGGGTAGAATGTAACACCCCGAGATTTTATGAAAAATATTATTTTTAATTTCATTAATGTCTTGTGTTGTACGCTACACCAAAAGGATCTTGCACAACACGAATCCCTGACTTGGATTTCATTACACGAAATCATGACCTTCCACGATAGCGTGTGTTGTACGCAATACTGAGTTTCGCTAAACAACAATATGTTATATGAACTACCCGTTATGAATAGTATCAACTATATTTTAAATTTTATAACATTATTATTTATCTTACACATTTTCTAGAACATGGTATGAGAACAAAATCAAATTTTCAAGTAAAATAAGTAAATTTTAAAAAATGTAGTTTTTCCGCCTTTTGATGGCGCACCCACTTTAAATCTTGTTTTTGACTTGTCTATAAGTTCAACTTGACAAAATAAAATTCTTCTTTGGAATCAGGATATAAAAATTTACTTTGGATAAAATTTTCATATTATTCTGATAACTTTCATATTTTAATGAATAGTAAAAACACGTTATATTTTAATTAAAAACAACTTTTTTCATCGCAATAATTTATATGGTTATATTATCCTTTTAATTGGGTTTAAAGTGTAATTAGAATATATTTTTACCATTTAATCCAATGTTTTTCATTGGAATTAATTTCACTTTGAAATTTGATATAAACAAGTATCAATCTTTTGATTGTTTTTGTTTCTTAAAAACATGATATTTGTTTTGATAACGGGAATTAAATTTAAAATTAATTAATGCCACTTAATGTTATAAATTTGGAAATATAGACATAAATTTTGAATTTGGAATATCATATAATGATTAGGCTGAATTTTTGGTATTTTTCTGAAAAACTTCAATTTTCGATGAATAGTGAAACCACTTAGTGGTAGTTAAAAAAACTGACTTTTTTTAATTTAAATTAAATTTTACCACTTCTGTGAATTGAATTTCAAAAATCCAAGAGACACGGTTTATATCAATGACTAAAATGTGGTTCAATGAGATGAAAATAATTTTTGGTGAATAGTAACTTTTTACTTTTATTTACCACGGTTAAAAGTAAATAGGATAATTAAGGATAAAAATGATATTATTGTTACCCTAACACATGTCCTAATTCTATTGTATAAGTGTAATTCGACCAAAACCAACCTTAGGAATAAAATATGACCATTTAGGCCCACTTGGATTAGATTAGGACATTTATTATTAATTTATTTAAAGAAGGGTTAAAATAGTTAAAATCAAAGTTTATTAAGTAAATAATTTTTAATAAAGGGTTATACATGAGATAAATTCGACTATAAATATTCATTAGAAATATAAAACGATTTCCTACATAATGGTATTTTATTTGTAATTTTTAGACATTATATAATCTAATTTATTTATGACACAATGATGATGCAGTAATTATCTTATTAATGAAATATTGACATAATTGATGTTATACATACCCAAATAAATGTAATTTGAGACTTTTTATGAATTCCAATAATTTTCTATGTTAATATGACATGTTAATATTTATTTAATTAACTGTTTTCGAACTAATCATGCGGTTATGATTTTCACAAAAATCAATTACCAAATAGAGTCAAAATTGACATAAAATAGTTTTTAAAACAAATATTATATTATTAATTGTTATTATATTCCTAAAAATCTAAGGTTCGGCCAAGAAACTTATATCCTGATAGTTGTATCATTAATGTACCACGTGGGGGTCTCTTGGATGTATATGGTAAGTTTATTAACTATATAATATAAAAATTCAAAGTGACATGGTAAATGTCAATCTAATTAACTAAGAGTTAAAACTAAAAGATAAGGTTAATATAATTAGATAAACTTGTCTAAATTATATTGGATGAGAGGATTTCGACCCATCCCCACCTTATCTTCAAAATAAATCAAATTGTAGATATTAAAAACCAAATATGACTTTATAATAAAATAAAATTTTTTGTTATTCCAAAGGTTCCCCTCTCCTCCCTTAGAAAAGGGCACCTCCTCCCTATCTTCCTCACACCACATTGAGCCTTCAATATCGGCAGAACCCTGAAAAATTCTCTTCTTCACTTCCCTAGACACATCCTAGAGGTTCTGGTATTCTTAAAAGACCAATTTTAGTGCCATAAGAGGTGGTCTCAATGAGGCGCTTCAAAGAAGAGGTAATGTCCGTTACTGATTCTTTCAACTTTATTTCTTCTTCCACTTCTTATTTTTTTAGTTGTTTCATTATGAAGTAATAACATCCGTATCACTCATATACTGATATGTTATTATAAGTATGAAACAACCCCATTTCACCATCTATCCATTCTACGGAAAACGAAATCATCGTGCGTGCGTACGTACGGAATACCGTCTCCACGCCGTGGTGTAATCTATTTTCCACCACCACCTTGCTTGGATGGGTATAATGGTGTAAATATAAAACTATATATGATTATTTCAAAGTGATATTGATTCTGAAATATTATACATACACTTAAATGCAATTCCACGATCTTGGTAATGATATCATCGCTCGTGCGAACGTATGGAATACCGTCTCCATGACGCGATGAGATTCAATCTCCATGATAACCATTCAAGAATGATTATAAAGTATATATAATAAGTAATAATGAAATATATGACATAATAATGCTACTATATTTATGTATATATATATTTATGTCATCTAATTAATTCCATTCAATTCAATAAGGAAACGAAAACAACGTTCATGCGTACGTACGACTTACCGTCTCCATGAACGGTGTATTTCTTTCCATTTATTGATCCATTATATATATGTATATTATGAAAATATATTATATATAAATCATGTTTTACATTCTGGATGTAAGTAATCATGATCTAAGTAATCATATTAATAATTACAAGTTAAAACACGAACGACAAATGAAACGATTTTACCCAAAAAGCTACTTTAACATGAATTTACAACAGAACGGGTAATATAAAGTCATAAGTGAACAATATATGATATAATAACAATGAATATGATTCTGTAATAAGTCAATGTCATTATTTAAATTATTATACTGGAGGTTTGGATACGTACGAAGCATATCAGACCTAAGGTAAGGGATAACTATTCCAATCTCGTTCTTATCCGAGATTGTTTATTCGTAAGTATTTACTGGGGTTATTGTTATCATCCATGTCCATGTTTCCTAAAAATGGTTTAATGTATTTTTAAAGTCCTTTTTACCCATTTTTGACTTTTACTACATGGTATGTATGGAATCTTTCTTTTACGAGGTACTTTTTGACTTTTCTGACATAAGTACGAGAAGAATATTTTTTTTAACGTATACGACATGAAAGGATTTTTACGGTTTTATAAATCCTTATTTTCATGAATCTTCTACCAAAAGATTTCATGACAGTTTTTAAAAAAATCCTTTTCTTTTAAAATTTCATGACATTTTGTGGAAAGAGAATGATTTTGAAGAATAAAGGATATTTTCCTCAAGAATTCATTTCAAGTGTTTCATCAAAACCATTTTTCATCTAAGATGAAATTATTTCATATGTGTATGTTTAAAGTATAATGTCTCTATGATTTACATGGTTTCAATTTTTTTATTATGAAATGATATCCATTTCTTTTATATGGATTATGTGATGATGGGATGACGTTTATGAAACCCATTTTATTTATTGGGTTATTATGAATGATGTATGCTTATTTTGTGGCACAAGTAAGAATTATTTCATTATGAGATGGGTGGGATCTATATCTCCCTCCAATGCATTGGGTAAAGATTTATATCTCATGAGATAGACATGGCTGGAATGATAAGTTAATCCGGTTCAGTATTACAGGACTGGAACGAGGAGTGAACTCGATTCAGAAAAGGACTTTGTCCACTAAGATGGTCTTGGCAACAATTCCTTGGCTACTATGGAAATCATTACATGTGCTTAATGGATGCCACAATTACATGTTTTATTCCCATGCTATTTTATAATGATTTATGTTCCATTATGATCTATGCCTTATGTACTTCCATGTTTTAGGTCGTTGCTCAAGATTTTGATGTTTAAACATTATGGTCATGTTTTTAAGTTCAAATGTATATGGTATGTTTTATTTTATCCATGCTTACCCTTACTGAGCATCTGAGCTCACCCTTTTTATGTTTTATTTTCCCCCAGGATTAGAAGAAAGGTTTTAGGTAAGGAAACAAAAAGTGGAAGATCTTTATGGGAGATGTTGAAGATATTTCACCACGATTAGAAGATTACGTTCCAAGTTTCCAAAGACACTAAACTATTACGGTCCTTGTGTGTCTGTTTTTGCTATGTATTAAGTATTCCGCAAAAGTAATGTCATATCTATGTACGTCAAGCTTCGGGTCTCTACAAGAATTCCCTTATATTCATTATATAGTGCACCCCTTTGGATCCAATTTCACTATAAGTCATGATTCATAGAGTTGAATCATGCTTTGGATATTATGATGAAACCCATCCACATAAAGAACTTCAGTCTTCTTCAGCTCGCTATTGGCTAATTCAGTACTTCCACTGCCTTCGATCTTAAAAGCGCCATCAATACTGAATCTCACTGTTACATAGATATTTTTCTTAACATTCATTAATAGTTATACATTTTCTATCATATGGGATGAGAATCCACTATCAAGAATCCATGTGTTGTTGTTATTTATAGCTTTGAGAGATACTTCTGTAAGGTTGGATTTTTCAATTTTATTCTTTTCCTTCCATGAAATATTTTTTAGAGTAAAGAATAAAGATGTCTTTTAAAATATATGTTTCATGTGCACAGGTTCATCATACTCACACTATTCTTCTAGAGAAGAAAACTTGTTTATAAGCGAAACAAATCCTGGTTGGAGAGTATTGACTTGTCTCTGAAATCTGTATGAATTGTTCATGCCATTCCTCTGCCTATAATGAACAGCTTTATGGATAAATTTAGAAAAATGAAAATAATATCTATAGAAACTGTTTCTTATATAAGAATTTGGATATGAATTTGTTCTCATTTTTTGACTTCCTAGATCTTCCCCATTCAAATAGCTTCTTGCCTCTTCACAGTGTGACATAGTATGGCCTAGATAGATATAGAATTGGCATTTCATTAGTGGAAATGTCTTCTCACTTATATTCCTCATCATTTCAACTTCCTTAGGAAGATATTTTATCTTTTTATCATCTAAAGAAACTCAAGTATAGTTTTCAGTTCTTCTTTTATTCTCATTTGAGACGTTCTTTGTTTAGACTTCAAGTGTCTTTGTGATATTTCCAATTTTCATCTTTCCTTTATTTTGGCCCATTTTGCTTTTATTATTATATATTTTAGAATCACAACCAATTCCAATGTTTTCCATGAATGTAGATATTTGATCATTCATAACCTTTTCAACTCCATCATAACCACGCTTAGATCTATCTAGTATATTAGCATATTAGAATTTTACAAACTAAATTTTCTTATTTGTTTCTATGGGACTTGATTCACTTTCAAGTTTACTCCTAAGAGTAACTACTTATTCTTTAATTACCTTGATAGTTTTGGAATTATCTTCCAGTCTAGATATAAGGTCATTAATGAACATTTAATATTCATCAATTCTAATATTTAATTCAACTATATCTTTTATGCTTTCAAAAGTTACTTAATGTTCTTTTACTACTTCCTCAAGTCGATCAATTTCAACTTCCATTATATCAACATATTCTGAGGACACTTCCACAATTTCTCTCCACTTTTTTCATCTCTTGAATTGATTCAAAAAATTACAAAAATAATCCTTAAGTTGTAACATGAGATCAACATCAGTGGTTAACTGATTATCTATATCTTTATCTCTTGATGGTTCTGACCTTTCAATGGTATCCATCATTGAGGCATGGGTTTTAGATTTAAATTTTGATTCTTCTTCCTCAAATAATTCACTATCATCAACTTATTATTCATATAAAAAACTATTTCCCTTTAATTTATTACAAGAATTAAAGTCTCCCTTTCTAAAAAATAGATTTTGATGCATTTTCATGTCTCCAACTTCACTTCATCATTGAACTTTCTTGTGCACTGATAGGAAATGTGCCCAAATCTGCCATAATAAAAACAATCCATAGGTAACTTGCCTTCAAATTTCCCTTTTCCCTTATTGAATTTATTGGAAATACGATAAATATGTTTTTTTCCTCATTATATTCATCAATACTATATCCTAAAATTTCACATTTTTCCATGGATCTGAATTCCATTTCCTTTCTTACGCGAGTCGTTGCATCTTCTAGTTTGACTCTCATCTCATATACCACCATGCTACTTAGCAGATCATCCAGTGAATGTTTGGGAAGATCCCATTCCTCAAGGGTTGACACCTTTTAATTTTAGATATGTGTACGTCTTTTCGAAATCATCTTTACAATAAAAATGTCTTTGATTTATTCACCAAGTCCTCATATTTCTTCAACAACTTCAGTAATTCGATTGAAAATGGTGTCTGCATTTTCATTAGGATTCATCTTTTATCATCAAACCTATTGTTAAAAATGTTTAGTTTCACCTCCTTCACTTTTTTTCACCTTCATAAATAGTATAAATTTTTTCCCATATAGATTTTTTGGGAGTAAAACTCATCACCTTTAGATAGATTTGATTAAAAAGTGCTGTAGTGAGGGAATTCTATGCTTTAGAATCTGCATCAAGAATTTTACTATCTATATCATTCATAGATAGTCTAATTGGATCAGTGACCTATATTACTTTTACACTAGAAAATAGGATTTCCATTACAATAGATATTAGATGAGAACTCATCCTATTCTTCCATATATGAAAGTTTCTTTCATCAATGAGGTGTAATTCCCTCACATTCATTGTATTCTCTATGATAGAAATTAAGGGTAGATTTAACACCATCAACCTGGCTCTGATACCACATGAATGACCCTAGAACACCCTGAGAGGGGAGGGGTGGATCAGGGTGTCAATTTTTTTTTAAGTGATGGATATTGTTCCCATGTTGGTAGTAACTTGTTAAATCTACCTGCTGGTAATGCGCGGTAATTTAAACATTCACACATAGAAGTACTACACAACAATTTTACTTGGTTTACCACTAAAGGATATTCCAAGGAGCATATGCCGATAGGTTTTCAGTCATATAAAATTCCACTAATCTTCACTAGTTCTAGATTAATTTTTTTATCATAGTCACTATATTCTAGGAACACTACCTTTACAAGGTTTTAGGGATATAACACTATATCCCTTAGATCACTTCCATTGACTCCCCCTTAGTCACTGCGTTGGAAAAATATAAACTCATTTTATCTACTTGAAGGTTTATTTAATGGGCTGAAATTAAATCATGAAACTTCAACTATAGATAGATACTCTATTTAGGTCTCGTTTTCCCCTATAGATGCAATCTAATTTTCCATGTATTGTTAATTCTTGAACTTTTCCTCTGTGAACTAGCCTTATTCCTCTGCAAACCGCACTACACCACATACTTGGAGTGCCTCACAAACCACCTATATTTGTGCATAATATCCTACTTCATGGATAGATTCTTATTCCAATAAACACCTTCATTTTGTTAACTATAAGAGATTCCTCCACATACTGTCTCTCCTACGTGAACATGTATTCCTTCAAACCACTTTACACTTCACTGAATTCCTCTGAATTTCTAATCAGAATCTCCTTCTAGGGGTTGTCTTCCCACGAACTACTCTAGACTTCACTGAATTTCTCCCAAATTTTTAATCTTAGTGTCACCCCCAAATAAATATATTATTTCTCCTTATATAGAAAAATAGATCTTCATAATCTGCTAAATTGATATTTACCAAATCTTCGATATGGAACAACCTTTACCGTATATCATGCATCTCATGTGAACCATTTTCCCTAAGTAGTCCAAGTACCTTTACTCTTCCTTCATGTTAGATGAACTCTTCCCCAAACCGATCTCCACCTCGTTTTCACCAACAGCAATCCATATCATGAACCGTTTTATTTTTTCATACGGTGATCCTTCCTGAAAACCATATCCATCCCATGAACCATTTTTCATTCACGATCCACTTACCATCCTTTACAGTTCGTGTAGCACCACTACGTGGAAATACCACCTTTTCCATTTTTCCCTGTTGACCCATGTACATTCTATTTGGTCCACGAACTTTCCTGCATAGCCTAAAAACCAAGATTTTAAAATTCCTTTTAATAAAACATTCCTTTTACAAAATATTAAACTCTTGATTTTGAGGAACAAAAAGTTATCAAACATAGGAAACTACGCCACCATAAACACCTTATTAGGTCAATACTATAAGAATTATTGTTTTAAAACCCCTTGATCAATCTAATGTGGATTGAAAACAAACACAAACCATACTCCAGTTCTAGCAAATATAACCCATGGGTCCAATAGGTTTTTCTACGTGGAAGAAAAATGGTTTTTAATAAAAATAAAGAATGATGTTTTATTGAATGGTTTGAAAAAACTTGGATTTGGTATGATTTGGCATGGTTGTGTGGTGTGTGTTCATATACCTTGGGATGGATAAGGGAATTAAGTACCCCCTATCAAAAGGTTGGGATGAATATGGGTGTGATGTACCCCCATCAAAGTGTTCCACAAAGTGATGTATTAGTTGAAGGATGACTCACTACTAGTGAGTATATATAAGTCCATCAATTACATGAATGGTTGGATGTATGGTTGTGTGGAAAGGGATGAATTATTACAAAATGGAATTTTAAATGATTTAAAAACTATTTTTGTGCTTTCCTTAGAAAACTAGTTATTTTTTGTTGTGTTTATATTTTGATATAAACTGTTAAGAAATTTTTTTATATTAATTTTTTTATATAAATGTTGCTAAAATGTTCTATCCTTATCATGTGAGTAGATAATTCATTGGAGAAAACCTACTGAGTTTTATTACTCACCCCTGCTGTGCCAATTTTGTGATTTTGCATATGTCATTTACCAGGACAAGGGAAAAGGTAAGGTATCACACGTATTTAGAATTACCTCATGATACTTGGTATATTTGATGAATTTGTAACATTGAACTTGTAGAGATTAGAGTCTTTGTGGTGGTCTTTTATTTTTATTAGTTTTCATCATCATTTTACTTTAATATTTTAGTATTCCCTATGGTACTTGATTCTAGAATGATTTTGATAAATTAAAGGTTGAGTTTTATTTCATTATTATCATACATCATTTAGTGATTGTTTGGTTATTGATTTTTTGGTTAATGGTTTTATTATTAAGGGGTAAATCATCCCCACATGTATTAAAACCCTTCAGAATTTATTTCTAGCCTTTGGTGCCTTGGGGTTGTCACCTAAGGCCATGTAACACCCTTCCTCCCTCTCAAGCCAATGAGAATGGGTGGTACGTTACAATTTTGGTAGAAAATTTATAACAAATTACTCCATGGAAAGAAAAATATTTCCTTTAAAAAGGGAACTCTACTGATTTCTAAATCCAAAACAACAAAACCTTAAAAAATCTATAAAATCCTCTCTTAGATTATAAGGTCTTTATAAAATCTAAATAACCTTTATCTTAAGAATCACCTTATAATCTAATCAGAAAAACCTCAAAGGATATTTCTAAATCTTAAATTATTCTCAACAAGTATCATATTATTCTCTAAAGGTATCTAAACCTATTATTTTATACCGACTATGGTGACCTAAACCCGCACTCTGGGATCTGGTGTGAAAAACACATTCTTTAAAAACTAGCTTTAATATTAAAAGAAGTGACCCAAGTTCAGCATTATATAATTACATCATAAAATCCAAATAATTATTCACTACATTCCCAATTATATTTTTAGGTATATATCTTTAGTTAATTAAGAATTTTTTTACATATTAAAAAATCGTAATATCTACTTTTAAATGGGAATTTGACCATTATTACAGGATCCTAGAATACTATTCCATCTTCACTCAAGGTAATCGAGACCTTCCCCCATAATGCCTACTATACATCATTATGCCCTTTGAAAACCATTTAAAAACATGGGGTGAAAATACTCTCAATAAGGTTTTTTAAAACAATTTAGAATACTCCCTTTTTTTAAATGCTTGAATAATCCCTAAAGTCTTTCTTTAAAACAGTCTACCTTGATATTTATAAAACATTTTAAAAATTGCCATTTAAAAATAAATGGATTTTTCCAAAAATAATTTTCATAAAAAGGAATTATTTAAAGCTTTCTTTGAGAATACATAAAATAATAAATTCTTTTTTATTTTTTAAAATAATATAAACCTTTTAAATCCCTTTAAAAGTCAAGAATCCTATTTTTAAAATAAAAATTTTACTTTAAAAAAATAGAGAAATATTTTTCTTTATGAAATAAAAATAAATTATATCCAATAAGGTTAAAATAAATCCTTAAGGACACTTGGAACATTAAAGGTATATATAGAAATCTCCCATTTATTTGTGTAAAAATTCCCTTTAGGTTTGGGTTCACTCATCATCCCTCATCATTAGTAACAATTCTCAAGTGCTGAATTTTAATAAAACATTTTTAGCAGCTTAACTTTCTCAAAAATTCCATTAAATCATGTCTTTGAAAATACTCAACATCAGTTTAAAAATATTTTTGAAAAGGATATAAAAGATATAATAATTACATGGTTATTCTATTTAAACTTTATGAAGGATTGTTTTCTAAGAAATAAATATAATCATGGGTCAGAAGAAATTGAAAATTAATGGAAATTAATCTTTAAATTAAATCACGAAGAAATTTTATTTTCAAAACAAACATAGAATACCATTGATAAAAGTAGTGCATGTCCATACAATATTTTAAAAATAAATGATATCCATTAAAGAAACCAGTTCATGAAGGTAAATTATTTTCAAAATAAAACATACTTTAATAAAAATATCAAGGGTTGTAGTTTTTTAAATAAATAATTTTACACATAAAATGATAATTTTAAAATTAGTTAAAACTCCTTAAATACCAACATTGATATTGATACTTTAAGGAAAAAATTTATTTCAAAAATACTATAAACAAAGAGAGTTTTTTTTGTAATCCATACACATAGAGGAATAATTTGATATTTTAAAATATAAATTTTCTACAAAAATCCATTACAAGGAGGGTTTTGAAAACTTTAATATAGGAATTAAAAATATTTTCCCTTTTAAAGATGGTTCGTTTGGAAATTTAAAACACATATTTTTTTAAAACATTTTCCAGTTACCTTAATTAAACAATAAAACCTCACTATAACATATAAACTCTCCTCATTAGAAGATCTCCCTCCTTAAGGTATCACGTAAAAATCAATCTTCATCCCTCTCTCTTTCTCTAAAACTATAAACTATGTGCATCACTAGTAAATGATCATTGTAGAGTCTTTTCTCACGAATAGCTCCTTTGTATATCCAACCTCACTACTGAACCAATATAAAGTATCACTAAATAATTTTTCTCTTCTAAATTATTGTGAAATAGACATATGAATAACTTTATAGATGAATGGTTTTTTAATAAACTATCACGGGTCCACTAATCCTAATAAATTAGTTACCCCTACTCATTGAGATATTAAAGGGTCTTAGTATTTTTTTTATAGGATTATAGTGAGTGGTTCCCATGATGAAAAATGGGTATAGATGTGTATATACATATATGTGTTTATATATATGTATATATATAAAACCGAAGACCATGAAACTATTTCATGAAATGAGGAAGATAGAGACACTTTATATCATCAGTTAAAATTTTATTTATTCCCTTTCCACCTCATGTTCACACATCAAAGATTCGTCACATAGATCACACCATTTTTTTCTTACTTCTGAGGGAAGCAAGAATGACGATGTCTAATAGAATTTATTACATTTGGAATTTTATTTCTTGTGTTTTACAATTTATTGAGGATCCTACCACCATGATATATATAAATATATAAACATATATATATTTATAACCTATGATCAATAATTAAATAGTTTCATATTGAGGGGATGATGATGAAATCTAATGGTATTGGTCATGGTTAGAATTTTATTCATGCATTCCAATGAATATTTAATTTTCACAAATACCCTATATATATATATAACTCATCATTACTCCTACAATCACATGGAGGAAAAATAAGATGACGATATAGCTTTAATCATGACATAATGAGCTCCATCTTACCGTCACTAGATCACCATGCCTCAAACGAATCCACTAAGTGATTCCATCGATGTGAATTTGTGTGTGTGTGTTCTATTGATACCTAGTATAATGGAATCATGTAGGAGGTTAAAGATGATGGTGGATAGGGTTTTATTTCTAAGTGTGAGTGTGCTATTAAAATGATGAACAATATGACTTTTTTAATATTCCCCACATCATACTTTTCTTCAGATGGGTGTTCGATTATAAATCAATCTATGTAATAACATCTTAATGAAATACAATTGGTCCTAATGGTAACCTATGATTATCACAACTGACCCTTATAGTGAGGCTAACCACTAATTGTTCCCCCTCATGTAGTCCCATGTGGTCACTAGCCCATGCCTACCCATGCACAAGATTTGATTCACCCTAGGCTCTTTTCAACAGTTGTATGCCATGTTCCTTTGAGTTGATGATTAAACAAATTCCAATGCAGCTAGATTGATCTCCCCTTGGGAATGGTTGGCTAGCCCCATTTTTACCATAAGTATGTTAAATTACTTAGATAATAAAAACAAAATATGAAAATTTATTATCTAATTATAATTTTAGTAATTATAATTAATCAATATAATTATATTCAATCAATTATTTAAAATTTTCTATTATTTTTTGTTACAATTTTTATAATCTATTTGTTTGATTTCATTAATGATAATTTATTATTTAATACATGTTTTTTATATTTTAAATTTTTCTTCCTTTCAATATTAAATATATTCTATTTCTCATATATATTATGTATAATTTTAAATTTATTATAATTATCATCATATTCATTTCCAAAACCTCAATAAATATTTTATTATTATAAAAATTTATAATTGTCATTAAATATATTCACTTCTATTTAATATAATTCTCTTATAATTATTATATATATATTAATTTCAAAGTAATATATTGTGTGTAATATTTTTTTATATAAATTATATTTATTTTAAAATTTATATAATTATTTCAAGTTAATATTTTATAAAACATAATAATTATATTTATCAAAAAATATTATTTTATTATTAAATCCTAAAACTACCTTATATTTATTATTATTTTATTTTTCTCAAAAAAATTATATTTATATTTATATTTTATAATTAAAATAAATATATTTGAATTATTAAAAATTAAATTTTATTAAAATATTTCCCTTAATTGATGGGTTAGGATGGAGCAGAAGTGTCATTTGGGCCTATGAACAGCTTAGATGTTGTCCGATTTAAACGATCATTCGCAATATATATGAAATGAATGTCATGACTATTGAATTTTTTTTGATGAATATTGAAAAATAATTTTAGTGCAACCAAGATAGAGTATCTTTCAAATTAATCTATAATAAATTTCAAACACAATTACAATATTACCTCAGTATTCAAATATTTATTCATTGATGATGTTGATCATTCTATCTCATATGGTGTATCATCATTGTGCAATGAAGACCCAAAGTAAAACCCCTCTAGTGGTGATCCACACGTGCTCATTCAATCTCCGAACAACACTGATGAACCATTGGGTGCTAGCACAACCGATTGATCATCTTAATTTACTCACCTTAATCGCTTTATGTTCCTTTGAGCTTGAAGGGATTTTCTCTTATTCTTCTCATTCTTGATAGAAAGAGAAGAGGAGTGTGGTATTTAGAGGTAATTATTTTGAACAATGATTAACCTTTCTCTGATTGACATATCAGTCTATTGATAGACTTAGGGTTAGAGTTTAATATTTAATTAATTTCAAAAAGTCCCTTAATAATGTATTAAACACAAAAGTACCACCATGTCATGTAATAAAACCATAATTTTTTTTTATGGTTTTCACTAATCCACACACTAATAAATTTTTATTTTATAATTTGGTAAATAAATATTCATCACCAAAAAAACTGGTTCACTCATTCTCCTCAACATTTATTGAATTCTTGAATAAATATTTAAATAAATATTATTACTTCAATAAATAAATAAATATTATATTCACAATATAATGAAAGAATATTTATTTAATATTATCATAACCAAATAAATTATTTATTTAATTGATAAATAATTATTTTTTATGTTGCGAATAACAAGAGATAAATAAATATTATATATTAAAATAATTAACCAATTAACTTGTAAATAAATATTTATTTAATATTTGGGATCATTTAAAAAACTTTGAATAAATATTACTGCTTAGTTTGGAGAATAATATTTATTCCAATTGTTAAATATAAATAATATTTAACTGGGATCAAAGGAAACACTTTGTGTGTGACCCTCTAGTCCTTTTCCTCGATGACATTAGGTGGGCTTGCATAAAGTCCATGATTAATGTCTAGAAATGGTTTAAGGCACCCATATAGGAAGAATAAATGTCGCAATGAAAAAATCACATATGAATGATCACTATGTAATATAATCTCTTTGTCATGGTATCTTATCAAATAGGTTTCACACACATTTCATCAACATATATGCTTGATATGTATTTCTTTTACTATTTGAAATGAACTCATTAATACACCATTTCCATGGAATTTAATGACACGATTCTATTTCAATCAAAGGTTTGAGACATAAAATTAAATAAATATGGAAGGGACAAATCCTTTTTTGACTTATTCATTAATAATATAAAATTCGTAGTGAACTCAACGTACCCAACTTTTTTCAAATCGTATGTTATCATGGTTTACAGAAATCGTCAATGTGCATGAGTCATGAAAAGAATTAATAATAATCTTAAAGTCTAAGGATCTTTTCACCTGCTCACATATAGGAATATCCAATGGCACATAAATATATGGATTATTTATAGACATGTTTGTTCTCATAATATCTTATCTTGGATATTAACAAGTATAAACTTCATTAGATGAGGTATCATCTACTTATGAGTACTCACACTTGAAAATAAATATATTTTGTGTTAGATAATGTTAGTTGACCATAAATAAAGGTTTAAGAATATCATCATTACATTTCAAGGTTCCCATCATAGTGGGAAACTAATATACCCTTTTCATTGTGATATATACTCTAGGACATTATTACATTAAAGTCACAAAGAAAAATGAAAAATATGTAATAAATTATTTTATTAGTATATACCTCTTTGAATATAAATGCAATATAAAGTATAAATAGTTGGTTCTAGGATACTAACTCCAACAGACCCATACTAGGACTAGATCCAAATACAAAATACTTTTACTTTGCTAGCTCTCACATGATGATAATGTTTCTTCTGAGTTGAGGCTTTATTTATGAGGACTTCCATGTTTTCTTCCATGGAAACTCTACTCATTGTGATTTCAATTATCTAAGAAAAATATATCAAGAAATTATATTTATAAAGCATGTAATTCATCCACTAATGCAACCTTATCTCCTTTACAATATCCACCACTTAAATATTATCATAATAGAGCGTGATAGGATATTTAGAGCTAGAAACGAAATCAAGATCTTAGACAAAGTTGGGTATCCAAACTACTTTTTTATCTTCTTCAGAAGATGCAATATAATCAGACTCCACCATTGAATCAATAACCATATATTTATTTGATATCTTCTAGCTTAAATCACCTATATTGAGAGTTAATATATATCCCAATAATAATTTTAGTTCATCTTTATCTATTTGAAAAGTATCAAATAAATATCATCTTATTACTATCTCCTAATCTCTTCCATAAACCATGAAATTATCCTTAGTACACATCAAATAAATAAGAATAGTCTTGACTACCATCTAATGGTTGTCACCTGGGTCATCTTGATGTCTCCTTGATAAACTTAAGATATATGTGACATATATCCTAGTACATAGAATAATATATATTACTGAAACAATCTTTGACTTGTATATAGTCCTTATCAAACTCTGTCTTTCCTTATGCGTTTGAGGACACATTTTCTTGGAAATATGAATATCATGTGACACTGAAAATACCCTCATCTTGTATTTTTATATACTAAATCACTTCAGTATCTTTGAAATGTATGTACTTTGATTTAGTCCAAGCATCCTATTGGATATATCATGATGGATTGTGATCCCAATAATATATGTTTCTTAACCTAGGCCTTTCATGGAGAATCATGTGTTTAACCAAGATTTAATAGAATGTAGGACTAGTATTATGCTTCCAATAAGTAGTATGTCATTGACATAAACTATTAAGAAAAATACTACACCCACACTAAACTACTTATAGACACCAGGATCACATTAAATATTTATGAAATAATTTTTTTATGGTGTTATGAAATCAAATATTCCATGAACAAGATGATTTATTTAATCTATAAATAGATATTTACAATTTACATACCCTATTAGCATCCTTTAGAATCGAAAACCCTTTTTGTTGTGTTATATAGACATCTTCCAGAAATTTTTCATTTAAGAAAGATATTTTGGCATCCATCTACTAAGTCTGATAGTCATGGTAAGATGATATGGAAAGTAGAATTCTGATGTATTTTATCATGGAAATTGGTTAAAAGTTTTCATTGTAGTCTATTCCATAATGTTTTTTAAACCCTTTCATAACCATTCATGATTTATAGGTATCGAATTGTCCATCCATGTCTAATTTATTTTTTAATAACCATTTAAAAACAATAGGATTTTCATTTATTGGAGGATCTATCAAAACCCAGACTTGGTTTTATTACAAGGAATCCATTTCATAATCCATAGATTACTTCCATTTAGTATCTTTTAGGACACTAAATTCTTCCCTGTAAGTTATAGGATCATTATTATCAACTAATAAAGAGTCACTATACTCGGTGGCTAGAAAACCATATCATTATGGTTCTCAAAACTCTCTCATACTCCTATATAGTATTTTTGTCTCTAGAACATTCTTTTCCATGGGGGTTTTGGGAATTTTTTCATGTACTAACTCTTTTGTACCTTGATCCTGGACTTCATTAAAGTCTTTCTTGGTCCCACTATCTTTTGTAGGGATATGATCCTTCTAAAGGAATGTGGGAAAATTTTCAATCACATCCTTCTTATTTAAGATTTCATATATGTAATATTACGTCATTTCCTTAGGGTTTCTTAAAAGGTTACACTCATTACCTTAGGGTGTAAGTTTGTTTCTATAAATATCCTTAATAAATTATTCATATCCCACACTCATACATGTTACACCACATGTTTATTTCCATACTAAATTTCCTATGGAATTCCACTTGGTACTTTAGTTGGAACTTGGTTTAGAATGGGTGTTTTGTTTATAATTCGTATCCCTAAAAGGATAATGGAAGACTTGAATGAATCATCAATGATCGCACCATGTATAATAGAGTGTTGTTCCTCCTTTAACTTACACCATTCCATTGTGGAGTATAAGGAGGAGTGAGTTGGGATAGAATCTCAAACTTCAGTAAATTATCAATGAATCTTGAATAATATATTCTCTACCATAGTATAAGAAGGGTTTTTTAATCTTATAACCAAGATAGTTATCAATTTCATTCTTATATTTCTTTAATCTATGAAAGGAATATGATTTATAATGCATTAAGTAAAAATATTTGTATTTATTATATTCATTAGTAAATGTTATAAAGTATGAGTACTCACCCATGGATTCAACTAGAAACGGTACACACAAATCGGTATGAACCAAATCAAGAATATTAGTATCCCTTTCACCTTTTCCACTAAATGGGGATTTGATCATTTTTTCTTATAAACATGCGAGACATATACCAAGTGGTTTTAGTTCAAATGAATCAAAATATTCATTTTGGTGTAGTTTAATGAAATAAGTTTTTACATGGCCTAGTCTATGATTAAATAGTTTGGGATAATATGAGTCATATGAAATACTTTAGTTATTGATTTCCATTATTTGGTTTGTGTAATCCAACACATAAAGACCATTATTTAAATATGTCTTATCATAAAAAATACTTTATTTCTAAAATAAGTAAAATTTACTCCCAAATTTGAAAATCAATCAATTTTTATCAATTTTAGACATTGAAATAATGTTATTGGTAACTGAATACATAATAACAATCATTAAAAAAGATAATTCTAGTCAGTAACATGATGTGAAAATCTCCAATAGCTATAATAGCAATTTTTGGCTCTATTGGTTGGTCGTAGATTTACCTCACCACACGAAATATTTTAGAATATGATTGATTCCTATATTTTAATACATATATTAGCACCATATACTATATAAAATACCTAATTTATAGGAATATATAAATTGAACTCAATAAATAATTAACCAAAATATTCCTCTCACTTATTTATATGGGTGTGTTTTTTCTTCAGGTTTCCCATTTTTTTCACATTAAAAACAGAGTACATCTTGTTTACTTTATTTCCCTTTGATCTTAATTATCTTGAAAGGGTGTTGTGAAGAAGCTTTATCCTTGGATTTAGTCTTGGATCTATTTATATTACCTTTCATTTATTTCACCCTAAGGATAGAAGGATTTTCATGCTTTATATTCTTATCAAATTGGAGAAGTAGATTCATATGATCTGTGAGAGAATTTCTATGTTTTTAATATTGAAATTTATAAAAAAATAGAGAATATCTAAGTTAGTAATGAAATAATGTGATTGGTGAATAGTTCTTATGGCTTCTTAAATATGATAGCCTCTAGATGCTTAATTTATCCAATGAATTTGACTACGCGAGTCCAAACCTGTGAACTTTCTCTAAGTTTTTTATTTAAGAGAACCTTGGACACCTTAAACCATTACTGTATTTCTCTCTCATGATAAAGATCATGGAGATGCTGGAGAATTCTATAGGCATCTATGTTCTCACGTGACTTCATCAGTTCACTAGACAAGGATAAAAGAATCAAACAATGAACATATAACTCACCGTTCAAGTGTTTTTTGTAGACAAAAAACTCCTCATTGCTCAAATCCTTAGTAAGAGTAATAGGGATTAATGATTCTAAAATGTAATACCTTCATTTAGGTCACAAAACCACCCATAGACATTTGAACCATTCTTAGAAATTACATATAGTTAGAAGATGTTCACTATTCAAAATTTATCATGTGGTTGACTAACTTTTCATTATTATATAAGTAATAAGAGAGTAGATCAGTAGTACTTCACTTGATTAACAATTAAATGAGACCTAATAATTATAATTTTATTAATTCTCTCACTATTTTAACAAGTCTCAATTACCCTCACCATTAAACTTGAAATGTTTCATCATGTGGACATTATAGTAGTAATGATTCATATTTCCCTTCTTATAATCCAAACAAAGACCATAGAAATTATTGAAAAGTATTTAGGTGGGCAGTATTGAGAACAAAAAACCGAATGCTCATTGATCCTGTAAGTGAACTCCCCAATCTAGAAATTCTAACTTGTATTTCTTCCACACTCTTCTCTAAATTTATATTAGATATAATAGGTCCATTAAATCCAATAAAGATTCTATTAAGTCGACCCACTATCTAAGTTATGACTTCTGATAATTAAATATGTTACCAGCAGAGTCTGAACCGACACTTTAACTATGATTTCATCATAATTCGCTTAATGAAAGTCTTGGTGACTTAATATTAACTTATGGTATTTTTTTGTTATGTGTAAATTTTCTTATTTTATCTTTTTCATGTATTTTTTAATATAAACTGGATTTTACTTAAGTGATTAACCATGTGAAGATAAAATATTTATTCATAATACTTTTTATTTTGATTCCAAATATTCATATTAATTCATTTATTTATGTTATCATGATCTTTCATCCATAAAATAAATCATGAAATTGAAAAAAAAATTAAATGTGGCATGATCATGAGATTTAATTGGAAATTTATTTACTAAGCGGATAATAAGCAGACCCTTGACCCTAGGGAAAAAACTACTTGATTTGATCTGGGCTTGAGTTTTCAGCATTGAAACATTATAATTTGTAGATACTTGGTTTTATTTCACCTTGGATCTATCTTGAACCAACTCCATGCACCTAGGATCTCCATCCTTACAATTCTTTTACTTCACCCGCAGGTAATGGGAACCATAAAAGGGTTTATATAAAAGAAAATATAGACACACATACCTATATAAAATAATTATGGAGGGATGAATCATAGGACATCAATTTAATTTAATAAAATAATTACAAAGACAAAATTAATTAATTAAATTAAAATAAACCATACACATACACAATTTAGTCTAAGCTTATGATTATCCACTAGTGTAATGGATACACATTTAAAATAAGTGACTATCATTATTTTTAGTTCATTATTTTATTAATATAATTTTTCATGAATTAATACAATTAATTATGTGATTAATAAATTAATTCTACTTATCTTAATCTCCATCCAATATTTCAAAGAGATACTCACCTGTTATGATTTTAAATTAATTAAATTAATTTAAATTAAAATTTAATAAAATAAGCACATTGATTGTAATTGAAAGAAACCTAGTGATTACCTATTAAAACTAATCAACTTGTATAGATATCATATACCATTTACTCACATGGAATATAAAAATATATATATATATATATTGTGCAATTACATGGCATGTACAAGTTAATAAATGATGCACATAACACATGTAAATTAACATAGTATGTAATTCTTTTAATTCACATAGAGTGGTAAATATATTATGAATATTCCTGGTATGTAGTTCATAAATTTATTTAGAAATTAATTAATAATTTAATATCAATATATATATATATATAATGACTCACACAACATGTATGAGTTAATAAATTGCACAGAAAATACATGTTGTTGAGGTTAAAAAGAGTAATAAATTAAATTTTAATTTTCTATGTAAAATAGGTTGGGTACACGACATGTAAATCTAACTAAATACTAGGTAACTTTCCTATCAAATTTCTGTGATACACACCTAGGGACTCGACATGTATTACTGCACAAACATGTGTGGGGGTACACAACGTGTACAACTAGTATATGGAGTGTAGTCCCACATGTCATATGATATCCTAGCTTGGTAAACACACTAATTATTTAATGCACCATGTGTTCTTCATTATATGATGTTTCAAATTAATTCATGTTATGTCCTTGTGCTATGAACTTGGATACAAAATGTGTATACCATCTATATGTTGTGTAATCCTATGTAGTTCGACTAAACTTCTTGGAACCTCTAGATGGGTTCTTTAGATTTTATTCATTAAAATTTGATCATATCTAGATTAAATGAGAAAGAAATGAAGTAAAAATAGACCTCGATGATCGGATTATAATAATGAATTAATTTAAATGAAAACTAACTTTTAAATACATAAAAAATCAAACAATAATAAATAATTATAAATTGAATATGACCACTCTAATACCAATTTCTGGTTCCAAACATTGAAAAGAACCTTTTGATCCCACAATCAACTTAAATTTTATAGGATTTAATAAATCATTCACAATGTAGATGATGTGAAAACTATGGCCAATGATTTATTTTCAAATAATATTGATAATTAATTTTTTTTCGAACCAAGATATAGGATCTTTCATCTTAATTTATAATTAATTTAAAAAGAAGAAGAAATATTACCACAATTTTTAGATCTTTCTTCACTGTTACTTTTGAATATTTTAACCCAATCAGTGTATCATAATTGTGTAGTGAGGATCCAAATTAGATCCCCTCTAGTGATGATTTGCACGTTCTCCTTCGATCTATGAACAACACCAATGAACCACCATGTGCTAGTATGGTCAATTGATCATCTTGCATTATTCAACTTGATCACTTCACATTCCTTTAGGTTTGAAGGAATTTTCTCTTATTCTTCTCAGTCTTGAGAGGAAGAGAGAAGGAGGGAGATCATGAGAGGTGATTTTTGTATACAAGGATTAACCATTCTCTGATTGACATAATAGTATATTATAGACTTCGGGTTAGGGTTTAACAGTTAATTAATTGCATAATGTCTCTTAATAATATATTAAACCCAAAAATAACCTCATTCTATGTAATAAAATAATAATAATATTTTATTAATTATTGTACGCTAACCCACACAATGATAAATATTTGTTTTAAAATCTGGTAAAAAAATATTCACCATCAGACAGAAATTGGTCCTCTCATCCGCTCCAAAATTTTATTAAATTATTAAATGAATATTTAAATAAATCTTATTAATTTAATAAATAAATATTTATTTATTCACAGTCTGGTGAATAAAATATTTATTTAATATTCATATAACTAAATGGATTGTGTATTTAATAATTTAATCATTATTTATTATGGTGAAAATAACAAGATATAAATAAATATTATATATTCATGTAATTAACCAATTAACTTCATAATACATATTTATTGAATATTTGTGATTATTTAATAAATCATGAATGAATATTACTTTTCAGTCTAGAGAATAATATTTATTCCAATTTTTAAATATAAATAATATTTAACTGAGATCAAAGTAAACACTTTGTGTGTGACCCTTTAGGCCTTTTACTTAGTGGTATTAGGCGG
The DNA here is from genome assembly GCA_963277665.1 of Viscum album. NCBI lineage: Eukaryota > Viridiplantae > Streptophyta > Magnoliopsida > Santalales > Viscaceae > Viscum > Viscum album. The sequence goes on from OY728157.1 coordinate 984,570,549, forward strand.
GCATATCTAAATTCCAAGATTACTATCTATAAATGGGTCAAAGAACCCATGAATGAAGAAGCTATTTCATAAAGATAAAACCACATATGAATATTTATTGTGTAATATAATCCCATTTTCTTGAAGTATCATCAAGAAGGTTACACACCCATATCATCAACTTATATGCATGACGCGTATTTCATTGACTATCTGAAATAAAATCATCAATACACCATGGCCATGGAATTTAATGTGGAAGTTCCATTTCAATCAAAGAGTTGAGATATAAACTTCCATAAATACGGAATGGATACATCCTTCTTTAACTTATTCATTAATAACATATCATTCGTGAAACATCCAACATACACAAATTTACTATGATCATATATCATCATGGTTTATGGAAATGCGTCAAAGTGCGTGAATCATGACATGCATTAATAATAATCTTAATGTTTAAGGATCATTACACATGCTTGCAAATAGTAATATCCAATTTCACATAAACATGTGTATTTTCTATAGGTGAGTTTGTTCTCAAACTCTATTATATTAGAGATTACCAAGTGTAAAATTTATAAGATAATGTCTCATCTGCTTACAAGTACTCACACCTGGCAGTCAACATACTATATGTCTAATAAAAGGATGTTTTTCAACCATAGAACAAGGTTTAAGAATATTATTGTGGTATTTCAATTTTCTCATCCAACCGAGAAACTGATATGGACTCTTCAAATACTCCAGGACATTATACATTTAAGTCACACAAAACAATGTAAAATATGTAATAAGGCATTTGATTGATATTTTCCTCTATGAATATACATTCAATATAAAGTGAAAATGGTTGGTTTTAAGACACTAACTCTAATAATAAGTTTATATATTATTTTTATTAAAAAATAAATATATCTTTTGAAATGATAAAACATTAAGGATAATTTTTAATAACATATATGTATAATATTTCTTATAAAAAAAATAAAAATATAGTTAATGTGGTGATTTTATAACATTAATATTTTAAATTAAGTTATTCTATAATTTATATTGTTAAAAATAATTTAATTTTTAAAATACACTTCATGATAAAATATATATCATAGTTTATTTTAGTTGTGAAACAAGACATTTAATAAATATTTATTAAAATAAAAATTTATACTAAAATTTTGGGGTCCAATAATAAACCTAGAGGGTCACACACTTATGATTTCTATTGATCTCAATTAAATTCAATTTGAATTTAATTATTGAAATAAATATAATTCTCTTGACTGTGGAATAATATTTATTCGATATATATTAATCATCAATATTCAATCACAATATTTATATGTGAGTTAAATATTAAAATAAATATTAATTCACAATAATATGAATATTATAAATATTTATTTATGTATCAAATGAATAATAATCAAGGTTTTGTAAATGTGGAGGAAGTGTGAACTGACCTATCATGTTCGGTAGGAATGAAATATTAAATATCATTTAAATAAAGATTAGTTTATTTATTTAAAGAAATGATATTTATTTTATCTGTGAGTTTAGTGTATATCAAGTAAATAATTATTATTATATTATCATTTAGATATGATATTTTCTAGAGATTAAGAAAATAATAAAGGTTCTTTGTTCAAATAATTATTTCTAACCTAGAACTATAATTACCCAGTTATATCATTTCCTAGGGTTAGACACTATTGTAAACAACACCCCCATCTAGAGACTCTCTCAAACCTAGAGAGAAAATTATCTAGAACACTATTAAGAACTGAGAACTCCACCTTCCTCCTCCTCATAATAAATTGAGATAAATAATCAATCCTTTAACCTCAAAGGATTGTGTGATAATTAAAGGGAGTGACATAAGATGATCAGTGCCACTATTCTAGCAATCAAAGTATTATGGATGATGCTTCTAGTTCATAGGAGAAACGATATATTGAATCTAGAAGGATTATTCTTTGAATCCTCTAGATGTAACAATAGTACAATAAAAAAGAGGATTTAATGGTCAATATTTTTTATTTAAAGTAAGACTCCCAATATAGAGGTAATTATTTATTTAAATTAAATTGATTTTAACATGAAAAAATCATCATATTTTTTATCAAATCTATATCAATTAATAATTGGATTAATTTTTTGGTCATGATGTTTTTTTCATTCACATATCATGTTATTCATTGATTACATTAAAAGGTCAAGTTGTCTATGACCCAATAGGTGCTTCCGTTGAATATGAAGCCTTCATGGGTAGGTTATATGGGATTGAAAATCTCTATGTTTCTTAGTCACTCAATGTCATAGTAAAAGGATTATATGATTATGAATAATTTATATGATATAGTTTTTGGGAAACGGTATGGATATATATGTGTTTGATAGAAATAAATCCAAATACCTTTTTATCTTGAGTAGCACTGATGATTTTCTAAATGACACTCTTTTCTTACATTTATGGATTCAAGAATTTATAATTTTTTTAACACTACAAAGTACCAAGAGGTAATAATTTTTTATTTTATGAAAGATTAAAATTTTTAATAAACTTTGAGAGTGACCCCAAAAATTTTCTAGAGGTTTTATCAAATAATTTATAGATGGGTTTTTAGAAATTGTTACATATGATATAGTATAAGGTGAAAATGTATGAAATTTTTTCCACAATTAGTTTTTGAAAGGAATCTAAAGGGAGTATTGGATATTATTTCATGAGTTATCACATAAGATTTTAAATAATGTGAAAGTGCACTAAGTATATGAGGTTTTTAGTATGAATTAAAATATAGATCATAATTTGATCATTTAGACCATGTCATGTTATTTTCTAGGGTACACCATGTTGTGGTGAGTGTTACCATGTCATGGTGTTATATATAACTATGCATTCAATAACCCAAAATCTCCATATTAATTTTCCATAAATAAGTATTATGTTTGTGTGTTCTACATATAATAATAAACTAAAATGAAATTGTGACAAGTTAAAATAAAATTTTACAATTATAATATATTTATTAAATTCGTGGGTATAAAATAAAGTAACCATATTATTAAATATAAAAAGAACAGTGAAATAAATGGAATTGGTTAGTGGAGTTTTATCTTATGAAGCTCATTTATATGATCTTGGAAAGGGGGTAGCTTCATTAGGGTTTTATCTAGACCAATACCAATATAAAATCGGACAATTATGATATGAATGAAATAAAATATGAGAGAAGTCCAAGCTCATGAAAATTTCCATAAGATTCATTCTAGCGGAATCACCACTGTCTACTGCCACTAAAGCTTACCTTATACTTAGATCTTACATAGATATCCTATGGGGTTGTGTAAATAGAAATTAGGTTGATATAAACCTTAAATTATTAAGGTAATAAGTTATTTATCATATTTATTTTATTGATTTTAGATTTTTACTTTTAAGTAAAAATAAAATTAATTTACTAACACATTGATAAAATTAACAAGATCATTTTGTGCTGAATGATGTATTTTTTTTATAAAATTAAATTTTTATGTGCTTTATTTTATGAAACTAAATATATAATAGATAAAATATATTTTTGATATGAATAATGTGTAATTAACCAACTAGGTTTGACATGACATGTAACCCATGATGGATCGCTACAAGGTGGAGATCAACACATAAACCAAAATATGTCTCATGTATAATAGAAAAGAGATAAACAAATAGAGTAAAATATATAAGAAAAGATCCATAACAATGATCTATACAAAACCAATCCAAAAGGCTAATCTCAAAAGAAAAAAAAACAAAACCAAATCCATATCTCCACGTGACCATCTATCACCACCAACCCAACTCACTATGAAGATGACATCAACCAAGAGAAACTAGTGAACTACATGATGTCCTTTCCTTTCCTGTCTCCTATGAAACCAAATCTGCATATGCCTAAAGGAACATGTAGGGTGTGATAAAAATGACATTAGGATACCACCATGAATGTATACATTGTTTTTCACCTTGAAACTATCACTTCAAGATTTAAAACAAAATAATTTTCATAAATTTATTTCATTTCAAACATTTTTCATTAAAAAACCTTTGGATTTTCATTTAAAACATATTTATTCCAAGGAAAAATAGTATTAATATAAACATGAATGAAAAAATATTGGGAATTAATCATGTTTTCATATATCAAAATAGAATCATATGAGAAATAAAATCATAAATAATACCATCAAGTATAACACCAAGAAAAAATGGGATATAGCTTATAGAAATAAAAAAACTAGGACATGCAAGGAGCACTAAGACGACAAGGTGTGCATCATAATGATACCAAGTCCTATAACAGTCTATCATTATCACAATAATAACCCCTAGTGATTCCACACTCACTAAGGTTTGAATATTATTATAAACCAATGCACCAAAGGTCCCTAATGTGTTATGTTTTCTAAAATAATCAAGTAAAACATGCTCACAATTTAAAAAAATCACAAGAAAATAATCACCTATACCATGATTAAAAATATATTTTATATTCAAATCCATCTCTGAGTAATTTCATTAAACACAAGAAATTCATAAAATAGTTTTTAAAGAAAAACCCCTATCAAAATCATTCACGCCAATAAAGATGAATTTACAAAAATAATCATAGATATAAAATTAACAATTTTCATAAACCCAAACAAGGGATAATATAATAATAATAATAACATATTCCATGATAAATGTTTATTGAGTAGATACACTTACCTTTCCTGTGGAGGAAACTTAGTCACCTTTGAAATAGGTTATTAGAAATGTAAAGGTTGATATCCTATGAGCCTAGATCAACAAGGAAACACCAAAGAAGAAAGTAAATTCTATAAGCTACTACTCGAAGAAAGGATAATTCCCAAAACCCTTCTTGGAATTGGATGCATCAAAAACATAGATGGTAGAGTAGGATGAATGGATTAAAAGAGGGTAAATTGATTTTAAGATATGTTAAACATCCCCTCTTAATGCTTGCATGTGCCTTTATTAAGGAGTCTAACTTATCCTTGAAGATGAGTGACCAAGTTGACCATTTCAAGTTCTAAAACAATTATCCCCAAGGCCTAGTGTTTCCCACCATGGCATAGTGTCCCCAACCACACCAAGACCATGCTACCGGAAAGAACAACCCTCAATAGTGTGGTATAAAAACCATGGTGTTTTTGATGCACCATGCCCATCACTATGATTCGGTGGTGGAAAATCTATTCATGGTCCATAAAAATACCCCCAACATCCCATTCTTGAGACCACACCCACCATAGGTGCGTTTTCTTTACCTATTTCACATAGGCTATTTCTAGCCTCAACGCCGCTTGGACCATGACATGGTCTATCAAATATTGCACAGAGAGAGACCAAAACTATTTAATCCTCTACAACTTCCCAAAACCAAATTTAACCAATATAAGGCTCAAAATAAATTATACTTGTGACCCTGAGGGTGTCACAATTCTCCCTAAAATTCCACTTTATGTCCCAATAAAGTGCTCAATATTCTAAATCTGTAAAGAGATAAGGCCATAGATATATAATCAACACTTCCTGCTCCCATGCCTCATGGATCTATCATCTACACTACCATAGTACATGAAATAATGGAATAATTTTATCATGAAATACCTTATTATAAAGATATATAATCTATACAAGTTTCTCAACCACTTAGGTTTCGAGCACAAGATTAATATCCTTATATAAAATCATATGGGAAGCGTCCAGTTAATACCTCCTCAATTGGGAAACATTTTATGAATCAATGTCAAAAAAGATGGTAAGTCCAACTAATATGCTACCGTTCATAGATTTTTTATGATATAAAATGTTACAAGAAACCTTGGTGATAACTTACTTTATCTTCCTAAATGATGACATACCAAATTTAGTGAAACCTTATGAAAATCCAATCACCAACCATAAACTCCAATGGGTGATGATGAAAGTATGTATAGGATTTTTATAACTTTGAGTTATCTCTAACCTATTTTGAATCAACTATGCCTTTTTTATTATATCTTGAATGAGACTTAGTCTAACTAAAGACCATTCTCCCAATTATATCCAATAAAAAGGAGATCGACATGGGTTCCCATACAATACATCAAAATGCACTATTTTAATAAAATCCTAATAACTATTGTTATAGTAAAACTCAACCAAAGACAAATACTTTTCCCATGGATCATTTAATTCACACACGCACATCCAATACCTATCCTCAAGAATCTGAATGGCTCACTCAGTCTTCCCATCCATCTGTGAGTGATATGCTATTCTTAAATTTAATTAGTTAATCATAGCCTCTTGTAAAACTTTCTAAAACCTAATTGTAAATCATCGATATCTATTTGAAATAATAGTAAAAGGAACCACAAGGAGTTGCATGGTCACTCAGATATATAGGTGACTATGATATTCTACCTTTTCCATCTCTTCAATAGGAAAGAAATAATCCAATTTTGTAAGTTAATAAATGATAACCCAAATTGCATCATTATCACTATGATTATATGGTAAAACCACTAATACATCCATGTATATCGCATTAAACTTCCATATTGGAATTGGTAAATTTTAAAACAGACTAGTAAGTCTTTGGATCTCTGCATTAATCTTATATAATAAAAGGAATCATGACATGAAGTCTGCAATTGAACACCTAATCCCCAGTCACCAATATTAACATCTCAAATCATGATATATCTTGGTATTACTAGAGTGAATAGAACAACTATACTGATGTCCATTATCCATCAACCCTTTTCTAAGAGATGTCAGAATGACCAATCTACCTCAGAAACACAAAAACCCACCAAATTACCAAGATCAGACACCTGGGGTATCCCCACCATTAAGTATTTAACTAAAACACTAAAAATTGGTGTATTTTTCTTTTCCAAGCCTAATTTCATCATAAAATGAAGAGCCTACTTTCACCTAAGTGAATAAAACCTTCCCATCACCCACTTCCACTCTCAAGATCATCTCAGCAAATAGGCTTATCAAAGACCACTACTCCATTGATTTTTTTGAGGCTTGAGTCAATAAATTTTCATTAAAAACATCAAAAACCATATTCACTTTCCTAGGTGTATATAAAATATCGAAATAAAAATTAAAAATATATTCAACCCATTATATAGTTTTTAAGTTCAAGTATCTCTGGTGAAAATATAAATCAGGATCATAGGATCTAAATACATAGTAAACCACTCACCAAAGAGATGATGGTGACAAGTTTTGAGATCAAGAATCTCTATAGCCAACTCAATATCATGGGTAAGATAATTCTTATCAGGAGGATGCAACCGGTGAGAACCATATTCCAACTTAACACCCTTACTAGTTAACTTAGTCATTGGAGATGAAAGCTTAGATAAATCATGAACAAAATGTATGCAATAATCGGCTAATCATAAGATGATCTAAATCACAAACACATTTCTAGTTTTCCCCCAAGTCATCTGATTAGATATTTTCATGAATAAATGATATTCCCCTATCATATATGACATGACCCATAAGATTTACTTATTGGATCCAAAAAACACATTTAAAAAGTTCCCTATACATATGATGTTCTCTCAGTGTTTTGAGAATGATATAAAGATGATCTCTATATTCTTCCTCAGACTTGGAATACAAAAAATATCATCCAAAGTAAAATAGAGAAATATTCCAAGAAATTATGAATTATCTAGTTCATTAATTCCATAAACACAATATGATAGTTAGTAATACAAAATGGTATAACTAAATGCTTATAATGTTCATACCTTCTCTTGAAGGATATATTAGGAATATCCACCTCTTAGACCCTTAACTGGCAGTTCTCTGATCAAAGATCAATATTATAAAACCATCCAGATCCTCTGAGTCGATCAAATCAGTCATCAATCCAAGTAAAAGGATACATGTTCTTAATATTCACCCAATTAGGCTTTAATAATAAACTCAATGTCATAGGATTCTGTATACCTTATTTACAAAGAGAACTAGTGAATCCCAAGGTGGAAATCAAGGTAGAATAAATTCCTTTGGCTCAATATTATCAAGATTAACTTTGATTTACTTCAAATCATCAACTTCTATATGATAATATATTATAGAAAGGGGTTCCATACCAATAAAAACCCCAACATTCCTCTAGGGTGGCAGCCTAAAAAAGTTTTCAGAAAAAATATATGGGTACTCATCCACCATAGAAAGAAACTAACCACTGAAACATAGGTCAATGGAATCAAGAAACATCTCTAAAAATTGGTATGAGATCATTCCGACATTGGGAACAACATGCACCACTCTCCTAGATCTAAGATCCCACTCAACATAAAATACATGAATAACCCCATCGAGAGATAGAAACTGAACCCGATGATGATAATAATCAATCTGGTATTTAAAAATAACTATCCAATATATAAAAATAATGAGTTGAAATATGTCAAGATAAATATCTATAAAATTCCACATGACCTTTTGTCTAGTGATCATGACCAGGCACTCAGAACATTTGAAACCCTACTCTTTCCTCCTTCCAAAGGGAGTGGAAAGATCCATCATGAATGAAATGATATTTTAGCATAAGACCAACACATAGATCAACTTAGATGATATAAATTTATGATATGCACTAGTATCAAACAAATATAAGACTATAAAAGATAGAATAAATGCCATACCTATCGTAGTATCTGACCCTAATTCAGGTTCCTATGGTGCATACTTTATTGTATAAAGACTTCTAACCTTAATCTTGTCCTTAATATTTATTCAATAAATGAGTATCCCCATTTACATGATAATGATATCCAAAATATTTTTCTATGTTATGAAAAGATTAATATCCTTTAGTAAGAATGTATCCAACTCTACTTCCTAGAGAGATTATTCCACGAAAGCGCTTAAGGTGGTTGGATAGTCAACGGTGATGGTGAGTTCTAGGTGCTACCATACAATCAAGCTTAGTATGGATAAGTCTCCCACATTGATAGAAAACCACGTGATGATTACCTGATGAAGCCCATGAAAGTGATCCTAATATAAACTGATCACCCTTACTACACTTTCTTTTATGGATAGATGATACACACTGGATGCCCCTTATTACAACAAAATCTCCACTTAAACCCATCTTCTCAATTAATTATACATAATCCATAACTGCTTTATCAATCACCTCATAAAATTTCATAAGACATAATAGAATAATTATCGATTGAATATCATCCCTCAAACCCATATTAGAACTTTGGGCTTTATGTTATTCATTAGAAATATGATCAGGTAATATATTAACTAACTTGGTGAAAAGAGTAGCATACTCCATAACTGAATGTTCCCCTTGCTCTAAGTTAAAAAATTCCCGAGTCTTCACCACATAAAATGATTTAGGATAAAAATTAAAATAGAATACCTTCTTTATGGTAGTTTGAGTTATATTCCTATGAAACTTAGCTTGCACAATGGATTCTCATCATTTCTATCCTACTACTTCAAGAATATACATGGAGAAACCTACCTTTTAGTCCTATAGAATCTTCAAGAAGTGAAAAATTATATCAATCTGTTCAAGACCCTCTTTAAGTTCTTAGGGTCCCTTTTCACTATGAAATATAAGTGAATTCATCTTGGTAAATTTTGAAGTATGGTCCACCATCCATTCCTAGTTTCCAACACCTATCTAATCCAATGTCTATATTTTCTGGATAATTACTTCCAACAACAAAGGGTCCATAAGAGTATTTTCCTACAGAGTTTGTCTCGTACCTCCCACTCTTGGATTCAAAAGAGATCTTTCAAGATTTGTTTTCTATTAATCCCAAGAGACACCAACAGATTAGAATATTAATATAAATATGGATCAAAACATGGACATTAGGAATCCAGAATAAATCCCTTAAACAATAAGAATTTAAGGAAACAATGGATTCAAAAAATGAGAGATAAAGACATTAGAAACAAATATAAGATAAGATGGGGTTCATTTAAATAAACCCCAAAATCATGTTCATTTAAATAACCCCAAAACCAAGCTCAAATATTGAGGTAAAATCCTTGACAACCCATGGTAACTTGAGATCAGATGCGGTAGTGATCTGCCTAGGAACCCTTCCACACTTACCACCTAAGTCCCGACGGTACTAACTCCTATCTACTATAAACCCTAAACCAAACCTAGGACGTTTCATCACACTTCCATATGGTATTACCATTAATACCATTTTATAATGAACCAACCTAGGTCTACATGGAACATCACCCAAGATGGATCACCACAAGGTGGATATCAAAACATAAAGTACATTATGACTCATGTATAATATAAAACAAATATAATACAACATGGAAGAAAATATCCACAACCATGTGAAATATAAAACCAAGACAAAAAGGATAATCATAGAAGAAAAAACTAATACCAAATCTAAATCTTCATGTGAACATTTTTCACCACCAACCTAACTCACTATGAAGATTACATCAACCAACAGAAACTGACGAGCTACATAAAGCCCTTACATTTACCTATATCCTAAAAACCCAAATCTATATCAGCCCAAACTCATATTCAAGGTGTGAGACAAATGCCTAGTAGGTTAAAACCATGAATTTATACAATGTCTTCACCATGAAATTTTCTATTCTATCTTTAAAACATAAAAAAACATAAATCTATTTTATTTGAAATCATTTTACATTAAGAAACCTTTGGTTTTATCTTTAAAACATATCATATTCAAAGACACAAGAATATGAAAATAAACATGAATAAAAACATATAGGTCTGATTTTATTCACTTACTCATAATTTTTTATCTACTCCCCTTATTGATTTTCAAGGAAATTTTCATAATTGTTTTGAAATACACATGTTTTAATATTAAATATAATTTGTGATCAATGTTCAAAATAATCCAAATTCAAGAATGTTTACTATTTTAATCATTTTTGTCTCCCTAATAATCCAATTATATTGTTATTATTATTTAGGTTTATTTATTCATAAAAAAAAATCATTTAACTAGATCTTTGGATAATTCATTCATTTAAAGGGATACATAGACCACACAAGAAGATAGACTAGATCTATGATAAAAATTGGAATAGCCATGAATATTGAATTTATAGGATTAATAAAGAATCCCAAATTTTATGAAACTCTATATTGTGTTCTAGGACATCTAGATACATCAGGGATAAAAATTTCAAGGCCCAACTCAACCAATAAGGGGCCCATTTATGCATGCATATCCATCCCACAATTCTGTTCAATATTTAAAAGAATCACACAATCCTTGAATTTTCTCCCAATCTAGACATTAAATTGAACTGATATTTTGTGGTTTGAAAGAAAAATTTTAGTATACAAACTTTTTTGAAGAAATGATCCAAAGTTTAGGGCATCTTCCTATCCAAAAAACCATTCACATTGTGAATTTTGAAAAAGTCAGGATAAAAATGGACAAAAAACATTTTTTATTAAAATAGGCTTAAATAGGGATAAAAAATAAAATAGACGCCAATTTTAGAGGATAAATCTAAAAATACATATATAAAATTTTTAAGAAGATTATTTCTCTATATTATTCTTTTTAAATTATAAAATTAGAAATCCACTTAGAGGGTTAATTATGGAATTCACACAGTCCACCACATTGGGATATAAATTCACTCCCCTATTATCCTTATAATGGGTTAGAATTTCAGAACTTAAGGAAGACATTTGGAATTAATAGATACTTGAAAAGGTCTTGGGAGGACTTGCATTAATCTTTTTTCAACAATAGATACCTCTATTCTACTTTTCTTTTCATGTTTTTTATGCTTGTTTTCAATTGTAATCATGTAAGTTTGTTTTCATTTCAATTAAATATAAATACATGTTTATTAATCATAATATCTAATTCTAATACACCATATATTGTGAAATATTAATTTTATTATAATTTTTTAAATCAATTTGAAAATCATTCCTTTATTTTTATTTCTCATTCAATTAAAAGTGTGTCTTTAACTCTCTTCACTGTTTCATGTATGTGTTTGGCACATCACTCTTTTCATATCCCGTTTTTTTACTTGTATTTATAAATAATAACCATAAGAATAATAAATCATATTAGTAACCATATAAATTATTGAGTAAATCATCCATTGTAGTGATTCATAATTTGGGTATGTTAAGTGATTAAGATCTTTTTCTCATTAAATATTCTTTAGGTTAGCATTATGTATGTTAAACATAAAATTTCATTGATTAATGACATGTTTTGTTTAACATGTGGATTACATGGATTATTAGAACCATAAATAAAATAAGATTAACAATTATTGATTGAGATTATAAGACTATTTAATTTAATTCTTGGATTAAATCCTCAATACTTTGGAATTTAGATCAAAATCATCTAGTGAAGTTGGTGTTAATTTAATGCAATATAACGAAAAAATAAAGAATATAATAAGATTAAAATTCCAATAATGAACTGAACCCAATATTTATTAAATTTATAAATTAAAATTCACCAATAAATTAATTTATTTATGCTTTACAAACAACCCCTATCCCCTACCCCATTCAAAACACAAATAAAAAAACAAATGAATATAAAAAGGAATCATCACTAAGGATTCAACCCAAGTGCCGTTGTACACATTAGTAGAGCACCTAACTCTTGAAAGGTATATAGGTGAAAAATAGACACTTTTCAAGGGAATTAGTCAAGGTTACATATCTCAAAATATAGACATGTGGACAATCAAACCATAAACAATGCCATCAAGTATAACACCAAAATCAAATGGGCTCTAGCCTTTGGGAATAAGAAATTAGGATACATAGGGAACACTAATCCAACAAGGTGTAAATAATAATGATATTGATTCATTACATATTCTATAGGAATCAAAATAATAACCCCTATTTTTTCCACACTCACTAAGGTTTGCATATGTCCATAACCCAAGACACCCAAGGTTTCCAATGTGCTATGTTTTCTCAAAAATAATAAAGTAAACCATGATCATGATTTTATAAAACATTTTTAAAAGTGAATCATCATCGCTCCCATGATTGAAAATACATTTTAGTGTTGAAAACATATTTGAGGAATTTCATCCAACAAAATAAATTCATAAAACTATTTTTAAATAAAACCTCATTTCAAAACCATTTTTCATGACAACAAAATACATTTACAAAACATCCATCCTAGATATAAAATAAAACATTTTTATAAAAACATCTGAAGGAAAATACAGTAATAATAAGGTGTTATATGAGAAATATCCAATATATAGAGGCACCTACCTCTCCCATAGAGGAAACTTGGTCACCTTTGAAACTGGTGATTTGAAATGAAGAGGATGAGATCCTATAAGACGAGATCCATAGGGATAATAACAAGAAGAAGGGAAATGATATTAGCCTCTAATTGAAGAAAGATTAACACCCAAAACTCTTCTTATAATTGGATAGATCTAAACCCTAGAAATAGGGGGGATAACAGATTCATAGAGAGGAAATCAAGTTTAAGATGTGTTAAACATCCCCTTTTAAGGGTCACATGTGCCTTCATTAAAGAGTATAACTTCCCCTAGAAGATCAACAATTGAGTTGACCATTTTGAATTATAAAAACCCCTTCACCAAATTCTGGTGTTTCCCTCTAATTCATGGTGTCCCGAATCACACCATGCCCAGGTTTCCTTATACGGTTACTCCCTATCGCATGGTGTAAAAACCATGGCCGTTTTGACCCACCACACCCATCAATACGGAGTGGTGGGGGATAATCTTTTAATATTCCAAAAGAAGACCCCAGTGTACCATGCTTAAGATCATTCCTTCCATGGGAATGTTTTCATACCTATTTCACATAGGAAGATTTCAGGCTCAACATGAGTTATACCATAGCGTGGTTGAGCACGTGTATCATAGAGAAATGCCAAACCGCTTTAAGCCTCCAAAACTTAATGAACCTGGATTTCACCAAAATAAAAATTGAAATAAATCATAAATCTTACTTGAAAGTGGTCACATAATTTATTAACACTAATATAATTAGTAATTTTTAGGAAATTAGAGTAATAATAACTGATTTTTTTAAAAAAAGTTAGTTTCCTTTGAAAACAGTTTTCATTATATTCTTATTTAAAAATTAAATTTTAAAATATAACAATTTTAATTTGACAAAATTAAATTAATTTTTATGTTTATAATAACAATATTATCTTAGAATAATTTTTTGTTATTTCTTGAAAAGATTGATTTTTATGTGAATGGTGAAAAATACTATTTTTACAAATACTCTGACTTTTATGAAATTATTATCAAATAAGTATGACTTGTAAATTTATGAAACTATTTTATAAAAAAATTAAATTTTTTATAAGATATATTTTAAATTTAAAAATATTTATTTTTTTTACAAACCTATTTTTGATATTTCTGAACTTCAGTTTAATTTTTCTCTAATTTTTTTAGTACATTATACATTTATTATTTTAAAATAATTTTTATCAATTTTAGAAATTGAAAATAATAAAATGGATTTAAAATTTTTAATTAAAATTTATATATTATATAATAATTACCATTTTATTTTTCACCATAAAAATGAATTACTTAAGTAAAAACTAGTTACTGCGGTAAAATCCAAAAAGGCAAAAAGGGTTAACTAAAGGGGTAAAAGGACTAACATGTAAAAAAATATGATTATAATTAAGTGTTTGAGGTTTGTATAAATAAAAAATTATCCCCATTTAATTATTTTCCGTTTTATATTCTTCTTAACATGTGAAACATGTGATCTCTTTATATTAAGATGAAATAATTACAAAAATTTCATTCTCACCACTTATAAAAGGGTCATCTCACCAACCCATCAATACCACTCCCAAAAAAAATTCCTCTTGAAACTCTACAATATTTAATTCCCTTATAATCCTATTTCAATTATTTAAGCTTTTGTAAACAATAGTTTGGCCAGATTCATACCCTTATAAGGAAAACTCTAAGGGAATATCAAATTTCTCGATGAGATTCAAGTGCTTTTGTGGAAGTCGAGAATTAAGTTAAGAATTTATTTTTCTAAAAGTTAATTTCTTGTGAATTTTTTCATATTTTTCACCATGATATCTATAATATAGTGTGATTACTTCCTAATGAATTTATTTTACTATATTTATATAATTAATGTGGTTTGAAGATCCATATCATGTTCTTTATTTAAATTGGTTTTGATTCAAATAATTCCCATGTTGTAAGGGTTCTTGTTAAATAAACTTCCTTCATTGAGTCATAGTTATTATTATTTAACATATTTAATAAAATATTGGTTTCTTCCATCCTAAAAGTTTATTTCATGGTTCTTTCTCATCATCTATTGTGGAAAATGGCCTTTTATTTCAAATCTTTTACCCTGAAAATTTTCTATCTCAAAAAGAATATCATTATTGAGAATAATCCCCATACTCTTTAATGATGGTTTACCCTCCTTATCCATATTTTCATTCACTTAAATTTTCATTATTATATTTGTAAATCTAATTATGTTTTATCTCATATGACCTTCATGTTTCTCTTCTCCTCTTTTCAAAATAAACTTTTATTACTCTTTTTATGATGTCGTATTTCAAAAAAGACATTTTAAAATATTAAAATTGTTTCCCTCCATGATTGTTTTTTATCTTACACTACATATTTTATTAGGATATTCTTTATGATTTTTTAGGCTCCATTATTGGAGGTTCCTTTTTTTAAAAGAAAATGTTTTCAAAAGTTTTCAATTCACCTTTCTGAAAAAAATAATGTTGAAAGTGACCCATAAATTTATATTTTATGATACTATTTAAAATGTTTTCTGAAATATTTTTTAAGGTTTTTCCATGTGAATACATCCTTTTTATATTATGATCATTCCTTTAAATTTGGATTCCTTTATATGTTTTAAAACATTTTTCTATATAAAACTAATTTGTAATGATTTTAAAATAAAAGGGGGTATTTTCTATTACTTTTAAAAGTGATTTACCTAATGATCTTAGAAAAGTATTTTCCATCTAGGTAAATATCCTCTATTTATTCCTATGATTTTCTCTTATGATATCATCCACATTATTTCTATAGAAGTATTATTATCGGGTTGTGTGTTATAATGTAACCCATTTCCTTCTTGAGTTAGTTATATGTTGATGGAATTTTGTGTTATTTACTTATATAGCACACATAATACTATAAATATGAAGGGTGTACCCTGATAACACTCTAATTAATTGGGTAAAGAATTAATCTCTATATATGAAATGTTTATGATACCTTGGAATCATGACTTGGAAAATTTTTACGATACCTTGGTGAACAACCTTGGTAATATGAAGGGTGATCCCTAATAACACTTTAATGCATTGGGTAAAGAATTATTTTCTAGATATGACATGTTCATGATACCTTGAAAACATTCCTTGGTATTTTTTCATGATACTTCGGTGAAAAACCTTTATAATATTTTTTACAACACCTTAGCAGTGAAATTTGGTGATAATATTATGAATGTATCATGTTTGTGTTATAGCCACACTTCGATGTTTTTTCTCAGGTTCTTATGTCCACGTTCATATGTTGTGCCCCATGTTTTACCAATGACTGAAAAAAATTATTATTATGCATAATTTTTTTAGGAAAAAGTGAAAACCATACATGACTTCACCATTTCACCACTTCACCACTTCACCACTTCACCACTTCCTCACTTCCCCACCTAAAACAATACAATCCTTCACAACAAACGACATTCAAGCACAATGGATTGAAAATCCATTCAAGCATTAAAACTTACAAACCTTCATAGCTGGAGCTGAAATCGTCAAGAGAAGGTTGAGGTACCACGAACTAGGAAACACGAACATCAGAAAATCTA
This sequence comes from Viscum album, assembly GCA_963277665.1. Taxonomy (NCBI): domain Eukaryota; kingdom Viridiplantae; phylum Streptophyta; class Magnoliopsida; order Santalales; family Viscaceae; genus Viscum; species Viscum album. Next base: position 984,587,489 of record OY728157.1, read on the forward strand.
GACAAACCCCAGAAGTGGTATCATTGTGTGCCCACCGATGAGACTGTCGACACCATCCCAAATCCACAAACCCACTGGCAGACTCCAGTAGGAGTTCACCCAAACCCTCTAGAAATGTGGCATGACCCAAAAGACATCCAAAAAGGGAAAAAAAGAAACTAGAATGAGGAAGTTCAGGTCGTCCGGATGCCGCACCCTACTCCACAGACACTGCAGCGTAACCACGAACCAGTCAACACTCCGTAGACCACAATCAAATCAACCACACCAAAAACCATCATGAGTAGCAAATACATAGCATTGAAAATGTATATCATTAGGCCAAAACACTACGGCTGCAATACCGACGAGGCCACTGAACCAAATCCATAAGAACATTCAAAATCCTCTAAAAAATTCACATCTAAACCTCAGGATCCAACATAGAATAACCATATCCAAAATCATGGCCATCATAGATTCCTTCATTTCCAATCAAAGGTGCAAACTGCACATAACTGCACATCACCCCTCAACTAAAGATCTTCCACTTCCTGATCCAATTCGATCAAACTCATGGGATGAACATAAACAAAAGAAACAAAACAACTTCCGCTGAGGGCTACCCTCCACTGGAATCGAAACCAGAGATCATGCCAAGTCCACAAAACACCCTTCAACCCAAAACGTGGAAAACTAAAGAGGAAGACGAACCATGTAGTATGAAGACGAGTCTTCGTCACCTTAGGACTAGAATTCCCAACCACAACTTGAGGGAGTGTAGCCATTGAGAGGAACCGAGTAGATCTGAACCAGCAACGCCTCTTTGGGCTAGAGCAGGATAGAGCGAAACCTCAGAAGAACCCTCACTAGATTCCTAACCAAAAAAACTGTGTGAAGCCGAAGGATATTGAGAAGGAGGGGTAGGGAACTCCGAATCCGTCATCTCCACAAGATCCCCCACAAAGAATTGAACCTAAACCCTACAGAGTAACCTAAATCTGATAAAAAGAAGAAAGCCAGTAGTAGGAGAAGGAGGAGGTGATGCCCGAGCCTCCCCCCACCAGAGTTCCATCGAGGAAACCCTAGAGCACCGTGGGGAGAGAGAGTTGCTGCTCAGAGGCTTGGGGGATGAAAACCTCATTCGATGAAAACCACATTCGATAATTCTTGGATTATGAATCCATGTTTGATTGGGTTTGAATCCTTTATGATTTTTTCATGTTCCTTACTTATATTATCATACCCATATATTCATCTTATACTCACTTGTGGTATTTGATTATTATTCCATATGCTTACCCTTAATGATCATTTGACTTCACCCCTTCTTATGTTTCCATTTCCTCAAGTTATGAAGAAAAGTAATACATATGATATTTCTAGAAGATTATCACATGTAGAGAATTTATAGGAAATATTGAAGACTCATTATGAGATGGATATTTTTTACATAGTATAAATAATGTCCATTAGTTGAAAAAAAATGATTTTTGTTAGTTAATGTTTTTTCCTAATTATTTAAGACTCTAAACCTAAATGATTGTGAGAATGTATTTTACTTTACTATTTTCTTTAATTCATGTTATTATGATATTTTCACGTTTTTGGGTTGTTGTAATTGGTATCAAAGTAAGGTTTAAAGAAATATGGAGATTAAGATATTATTGGTTGAGGATCTAAATGTCATAAAGTGGTGATAAGTTATGGTTGATCATAATTCCAAAGGTATAGATAAATCTTTAGGTTAGTTGAGTTTATATTAAAAATGTTAGGGATTAGGATAATATAAATTTAGTGAAAATGCTAGGGATAAGTCTAAGGGATGAGTCTAAGTATAATATGACATACCAAATTTTTAGTAAATTAGAGATAGTGTGATTATCCTAAAATTTACATCCTTTTCTAGATACTCGCATGTGGATTTGGATGTGGTATAAATGAACCTAGGGGAAATCACCCTAAAAAAGTTTGATTGAGTATCAACTAAATCTTAAATTTGGTGTACAAAGAGCGGGCCTAAGATAACACACAATTATAGAAACTCTAGAGGGATATGATTTGGTTAATCACATTATATTTACAATCCATTATGAATGATTTATTATATAATTAGGTTAAGTAATATGAGATAACTCAACCTAAAGAAACCTATATTGAACCGAGAGTTATTTTGGTTAAACTTAAAGCTAATGTAATAATTTTTAAGAGTAAGGCATTTTGAGGTTGAATTAGTCTTGTAATTATCTTACAATAATTATATTATGGTGTTAATTGATTGCCACTCATGATTACATCCTTTTGGTTTTAGTACTCAGTTATAAATAATATCTTGAAAATTAATTTATGGATGAAATATATCTATAAACCCCTAACACTTAGCTATAGAGGCATATTTGTAATACATGGTTGACACTTTTAATATATGCCCATTATGAAGGAAAATATGTGTTATCTGTTATTTCCTAATATATTAATGGTTGTATCTATTTATAATCTATATATTTAGTCATTATTATATTTTAGATACCCTCGGGTAGTGTTATTAGTAAATGATAATTAAAATTTTGAGGATACAATTCATTTAAGAGGGGATGTAATGACTCAAAAGTTCATTGTGTTTTCCTTAAATAAATATTATCTTAGTGTATTATACATGAAACATTGAAATAAAAAGAAATAGTGATACATTAAAATAAAATTTTATTGTTATAATATATCCATTAAATTAATAGGTATAAAAGTATGTGACTATATTATGAAATCCATAAATAAAAAAGGAAAGAAATGGAATCAGGTAGTGGAAGTCTCCCTCAGGAAGCTCATTTTTCCATGCTTAGAAAAGAGGTAGATTCGCTATAGTTTTTTCTATACCAACACCAATCCAAAATCCAAAAAATTACTATATGATTGAAATCTAATATGATATAATTTCATGATCATGGAAATTTCCACAGGATCTATGCTAGTCAAATCACCCCCATCAAATGTCATCATAGCTTACATTATGCTTAAATCTTACATAAAGATCTTAAGGGGTACATCGATAGAAATGAAGATGGTGTAACAATGTAATTTTTAAGAAAATAAGTTATTTATTATATGTATTTTATACATTTCATAGTTTTACTTTTAAAGAAAAATAATGTTTATTTACTAACACATATATAAAATTAATAAGATCATTTTCCTCTTAAAAATGTATTTTTTTTCTTTTTCTAAAATTGGATTTTTATGCACTTTATTTTAAGAAACTAGATACATAATTGATAATATATATTTTTCATATGAATAATTTATTAACAATAATATAATTATTAATTAATGAAAATTAAAAATAAGATCAGTTAAAATTTTAAAATTTTATTTTCCTATGAAAACAATTTTCATTATATTTATGATTAAATGTTAAATTTTAAAATTTTAAAATTTTAATTTGAAATAATTAACTTATTTTTTGGATTTATAATTATAATATTATCTTAGGATAATTTTTTGGTAATTTTCTGAAAATATTTATTTTTAGGCGAATAGTGCAAAATACTATTTTTATAAATACCATGACTTTTTTTTGACATTATTAGTTTATAGGCATGACTTGGAAATTTATGAAATATATTTATAAAAAAATATTTATTTTATAAGAGATATTTTAAAATTTGAAATATTTATTTTTGTTTATAAACCTATGTTTAATATTTTAGAACTTATGTTACACTATTCTCTAAAACTGTTTTATGTACATTATACATTTACTATTTTTAAATTATTTTTTATAAATTTTATGAATTTAATATATTAAAATATATTTCAACTTTTTACTAATAATTTACATAATATATAATAAACACCATTTTATTTTTAGGCATAGAAATGAATTTCTTATGTAAAAGCTAGTTATCACAATTAACATCAAAAGGGTAAAAAGGGTTAACCAAAGGGGTAAAATGCCTAAAATGTTAAAAATCATATTTATAATTGAGTGGTTGAGGTGTGGATCAACTAAAATTTATATCTACTCCATTATTTTCCATTTTGTAGTCTTCTTGAGATGTGAAACATGTGATCTCTTTATAAGATGAAATAATTATAAAAATATCATTCTCACCTATTATAAAAGGGGTCTCTCACCAAACTTTGAAGAACACTCCAAAAATACACCTTATTTCCTTCCCCTATAATCCTATTTCACTTAATTAAGAATCTAGGAAAAATATTTTGGCTTAAGTCTTCCCTTTCCATGGAATCCTCTTAGAGAAGCTCAAAATTTTCAACAAGATTCAAGTGTTTTAGTGGAAGTTGAAAATTATGATAAGGGGTTCTTTGTCTCAAATTTAATTTATTAATACATTTTTCATATTATGCACCATGATATCTATAATATGTTATGACTACTTCATAATAAATTCTTTTTTACTATATTCATGTAATTCATAGGGTTTGAAGACTCATACTATGTTCTTTCATCAAATGGATTTCGATTAAAAGAATACCAAAGTTGTATAGATTTTTGTTAAATCAACTCCCTTTATTGATCTGTAATGCTTATTTTTGAGCTTCTTTCTTAAATTATTGGTTTCTACCACCCTAATATTTTATTTCATGGTACTTTATCTTCCTCTATGGAAGAAAATGACCTTTTAATTCAAATCTTTTACCTTGAAAAATTTCTTTCTCAAAAAGTATATCATTATTGAGAATAATTCTCAGTTTTTTAATGAATATTTCCCCTACTTACCCATATTTTCCAACCCACCAACATTATTTAATATATTTGTAAACCCAAATATTTTTTATATCATGTGGCCTTTATTTTTCACTTATAATATTTTCAAAAGTATGTTTTATTACTCTTTTTATGACATGAGATTTCAAGTAAGATATTTTAAAATAATTAAATAGATTTATTTACCTGATCGTTTACTTTATATTCCATTCCAAATTTCCTTAGAATATTCTTTCTATTTTTTTCAAGGCTCTATTATTAAAGGATCCTTTTTTTAAAAGAAATTTTTTTCAAAATTTTTCACTTCTCTTTATTGAAAACAATTTTTGAAATTGACCTTTAACATCATCGTTTATGATACTGTTTAAAAATGTTTTCTAAAATATCTTTTTAAAATTTTTCCATGTGAAAAATCATTTCATCATTATGGAAATTCATTTCAATGAAAATTTATCTCCATGTTTAAAAAATATTTTCAAAATAAACCTAATTTTTAATGATTTTAAAATGAGAAGGGATATTTCCCCTTACTTTTTAAATTGATTTACCTAATGATCATGAAATGGTATTATCCATATACGTCAACATCCTCTACTAATTCCTAGGATATTCTCTTATGAAATCATCCACCTTCTTTCCCTAAATTACTTATTCTCATTTTATGTATTATCATGTAACCCATTTCCTTATTAGGTTGATTTTTATTTGATGGAATTATGTATGATTTCCTTATGTGGAAAAAATAATGTTATATATATGAAGGGTGTACCTTGATATCACTCCAATTCATTGGGTAAAGAATTAATCTCCAGATATGACATGTTTATGATACCTGGACAGTATGTCTTGATAGTTTTTTATGATACCTTGATTAAAAACTTTGGTAATATGAAGGGTGTTCCCTAACAGTGATCCAAAGCATTGGGTAAAGAATTAATCTCTAGAGATGAAATTTACATAATACCTTGACAATATTCCTTCTAAATATTTTATGATAACTTAGTGAAAAACATTGGAAATATTTTTTTATGACACCTTAATGATGAACTTTAGTGATATGATTATGAATGCCTCATGTTTTTCTTGTATCCACACTTCCATGTTATGTCTCATGTTCTTATGTTAATATTAAGCCTTGTGTTCTTATGTTTACATTCATATGTTATGCCCCATGTTTACCTATGATGTCATGATCTTATGATATCTATTTACTTATGCTAAAAATCTCATTTGACAATTCTTGGATTATGAAATCATGTTTTATTTGGTATGAATCCTTTATAATGTGTTCATGTTCCTTGATTATATTCTCATAATCATATGTTCATATTATTCTCAATTATGATCTTTGATTTTTATTTCAAATGCTTACACTTACCAATAATTTGAGCTCACTCCTGATATTTTTTATTCCCTCAGGTTATAAAGAAAAGTAATATTTATGATATGTTTATAAGGGTATCTTTTGAGATGAAGTTATGGATAATATTGAAGACTCATTGTGGGATGAAGAGTTTTTTAGAGTAGAAAAATGTCTATTAGTTGAAAAAGACATGAGTTTTTATTGTTAATGTGTTGTCCTAATTCTCTACAACTCTCAACGTAAAATGTTGTGGGAATTTATTATAAAGAAATATTTACTTCAAGTCATGTAATTATAAGATGGCCACATTTGTTGGGTGTCATAATGAATTTTATGTGATAATGTGATGATTACTTTGATCTTACATTCTGATAGTTATTATACTTGATTTTTATCCATTTAATGATAATTTTGAGGAGTTTTAATGGTTAACACATTTGTTTAAACATTAAATGGATTTGTAGCTATTGAACCAAAACACTTCAACGAGTAGAAACATATAAAACATTTATGAAATGTCTGAATTTATATTGGTTGCATGTTTGATTTTTTGAGACATATATAAAGGTGGTTCAATCCTTGTATGAAGTGTGTGAGACTCATTGGATATGATCATGCATTATAAATTTTCAAACATAGAATATTATTTAGCTCTCACTTCTCTTTAAATTGCAAAAAAGGTTCTACCAAACCATGATAAGCAAGGAGATCATTCACAAGTTTTTGGAGATTCGTTCTCCCCATGGATATCTAGGCAGAAGGAACTTATTGGTTGGTTCTCAGTTATCAATTTCAAACCAGTGTAGCTGAGCTGGATCGATAGAGAAAATATACATCATTATTTTTTTTGTTTTTATTAATTCCCAACATATAGATAGATCTCATTTGTTTTTTGGGTTATGGAATTGTTATTCTGCTGCATTTTGGATTATAGTCATCCCTTTGAAACCCTTCACTATCCACCTTAGACACCTGATTACTTCTCATAGTCACCTTCATCCACACAAACAACCATGTACTTGTAGGTCAACGGCCTTGTAGGTATAATGGGACTTGGCCTTTGATCTAAAATAACAAAACCAAAACCTGCGACTATTTCCTCCACCTCTTGAATAGATCTAGACACCTTGGGGATGATCAGTCAAAATATCAATTTCCACATAGACTCGTTTGAATAAAGGTTTACATAATACCAATGTGGATGAATGAATCTTGATATGATCATTTCTAGTTTATGCAATCACTGTAAGAGCTTTGAGTTTGAAGAGATGTATACCCCACCAAGATTGGAAGAACAGGGGACTTTGTACCCTCAAAAACAAATGGAGACCACATAGCAACTGAAATCCTTTTTGAATCCAGTCACCTCCATCATCCTTTGAATTGATTCTATGCTTGTTCAGGTACCATGGAAAGAACCATGAGTGTGAATCAAAAAAATTCAGCTTGAATCTTGACCACTTTGTTTGTAAAAATCGATTATTGGGGATCATTTTGAGTCGAAAAGGGGGATTTGAGGGGAGTGGTGCCAAAAATTCATTGGGGGAAATCCAAAAATTCTTTGTACAAAAACAACGATCACCAACTAGAAAGATAAGTGGGAAAATTAGGGTTTCCATCTGGTGGGAGACATCCTTTCTCCCCTCTACCACCGCCCTGTCCTTTTCTCCCATGGGTTGTCTTCCTCGCTGGGCCATCGAAGACCTTTGGTTTTCCTCGGCGCACATTTCTATCATGTGTCTTGAGGTGCTCTGTTCCATTTTTCTTGGGATTTGGTGTTCATAGGGCTTTCCAGCTACCTCTTCAATAGTCTTTAGTGTTTCTGGTTCCTTCTTCGTTTCTTGTATTGGATTGAAGTTTTTTGATCTAGTTTATCTCCCATTGTTGTTTCTCGGTGCTGATGATGTTCTCACTGAAATCTCGGTCTACTCGTCGTTGTCCACTCGTTGTAGTTATTGCAAGTCCAAAGATCCTCCAGACGATTCCTCTGTCGATGACAGTGATTTCTTCCAATATCGTTTTCTCTGAAAATTCCTTGGCCTCCTCCATCGATGATGATTCCTTCGTTATCGTGTTGCCTATGCTATCGATACCTTCATCCACCCTGGTATTGTTGCAACTCTCATTTGGCATCCCTAAGGGCTAGTTTGTCAGGGATGATACAGAGAGAAAATAAATGATATTGAGAGGAGAAATTGGTTTCTCATGTTTGGAAATATAATTTTAAGGAGAGAGAAATGATAAGGGGATAAATGGAGAGAAATAGATTTTTCTCCTCCTATTGTTTTTAAATCACCCCAAAATTGGGATGATTTGGAGAGAAATAATTGTGGAGGGTTGTTAATATTTTAAAATTCCAATTTTATCCCTATTTTCTACATGTATCACAAAATAATTTCTTTTCTTTTCTTTTAAAAAGATTCACCAAACAAGATGGAGATAAATCCAAATCATTTATTTTCTTTTACTAAGTTATTTATCCAAACAGAAGAAGAGAAATCAGAGTCTTTTCTTTTATTTTCTTTTATTTTATAAAATATCAAATCATTTCTTTTCTTTCCTAAAATATCACCAAACATAGTGTAAATGTGTTCGTTATTCGACAATTAGTGAGTGCGGTGCCCGGAGGCCGACATCGTTGATCTGTTCTAGGGTTCTCCCTCATGATTTGGGATGACAATTTATTTGGATGGAGTTGAGAGATTAACATAAAATTTTTAGTGGTTTTTTAAAATATTTACACCGAAAATTGATATTTTAGATATATTTTATAGATAAGAGTTATTTTTTAATGTCTTATATTTTGTTAATATGAGTAGATTAATTTTTTAAAAAAATATTTATGAAAGGTAGCATCGACAGGCGGCAACCCCCTACCACCTTTCAGCCAAAAAAATACTATTTTAAATATAGTTTTTTAAATATTTAAAATTTTTATTTGTTTTTTTTTTGTTTATATATATATATAACACAAATTTTCATTAGAATTTATCTGTTATTTAATATGTATTATTACTATCAATACAGTGGTCTGGAATTCTAATATAAACTCTCACCCGATGCTTCCTTTTATAAGAGGGTTTTCCCTGAAAATCATTCTATATTTCTGATATGGGATTCCGGTTCTATTTTTCCTATACAGAATTACTAAAATATTATTATTAATCATTTTTAATAAATTAATTAATATTATTAATTAGTATTTAATGATATTATTATACTAATTAATTTCTAAATAGTTGATAATATATAATACGTTTTAATTTATTAGGAATTAAATAATATATAATTAATAAAAAATAACCTTAATAATAACTAAATAATATTGTTTAATTATATAATTAATAATTATATAATTAATTATTATATTACTAATTAATTATTATATAATTAATAATCATATTACTAATTAACTAATTAATTATTATATAATTAATAATTAATAATTATATTACTAATTAATTAATTAATTATATAATTACTAATTATTTTACTAATTAACTAATTAATTATTATATAATTAATAATTATATTACTAACTAACTAATTAATTATTGTATAATTAATAATTAACAATTAATAAATAATAATTATATTTACCAAAAAGGTCCAGGAGTTAGGAGAACCTGATCCTAGCAAAATTTATTAAAAAATAAAGGAAAATACATGAAAAAGATAAAGGGCGGGTTCAAGCAATGGAAACCCCTCATCAAAAATAGAAACTACAAATTTGGAGAGCATGATCGTCCCTATAAGCATGATCAATATCATCAGTAGATTCCCATTCTGACCATTCCCATAATCTCTACCACGTCCTCAACCATGATTTTTTTGGATGACGACCTTTTTTCTATGTCTTAGGTTACTTCCAATCCCCTTCCAGCTCATCCCCCTCTAAATGATATTGTTACCCTTTAGGGTGAGTAGATTCCTGGTGTGAAACAGTCTTCATTGCTAGGGAGACATATGTCTGCATCTTAATCTTTGTAGGATAAAGAGTGATCTTTCACCATTTCACCATTCACCTCTCTCTGCACATCCCTTTCAAAATCAGATTGACCAAAGTTAGACACTGATTCACCCATCACTACAAGTTCCTTCACAGAGTCATCATGACCGGAGCATCCAACCACAACTGTCCAGGACTTACTGGAAGAGTCAAGACCTACGAGATCCCCACTTCTACCTCCACTGGAGTTTCCCTAATCCTTTTTATCAGATTGAACATTTTCCTCATCAACCAATGAGTTTCACTCCTTACTGACCATGACATCATCCCTTTTGAGGAGATCTGGGGGCCTTTCAGAGGAGGCCTCCACCATGGGAATAGGAACCTCCTTGCGCACATTATCTTTCTTTGAAGAAGTCATAACTCTCATATTCTCTATCCTAGATTCCTTTTTCATGGCATAAGAAAATTTATTATTTTGAATTCTAATAATATTCATGAAACCATAAACTTGATGACCAAACACCATGCAGAAATTACAGAAATATAGAAAAACTTCATATTCAAACTCAACATCAATATTTAATCCCTCAATAAAAAAAGTGTTGTTACTTGTTCTTGGATGAAGAAGGAAAAAAATCAATGATAATCCTTGCATAATAACCATACTTGCCAATAATGGTATTTTCATCAAGTTTCATAGGTGCCCATATACAAGAAGAAAGATCGTTTAAGATACATGGATTATGGAGGACCCAACCGATCCCATGAATGCATACCAAAACCTGTGCATTAGTATGATTTTGATTAAAAGGGTTAAAATCAAGCTCCCATATAGAAAGCCAAAAGGAACTTGGATTGAGATTATAGAAGCTAAATCTCCAAGCATTAGAATGATTCACTTTAGAATTAAAAATTAAATGAAAATATCCCTTACCAATCAGAATTATTTTCCACTCATTGAAGTCCTAGATTCATCCAAACTTATGTTTTAAATCATCAACATTAATTGGCATTTCCCCTTTAGATATAATTAATCGACCAATTGATAAAAATTGGCACTGCTCAAGTATTTCTTGCAATATAGTTCGATCAATAGAGATAGGAAATCTACCATATCCATTTCTGGAGATTTTTTGTTCATTTACGATCAAATATAAGGAACCTCCAACCTTCCTAGATAAAATCTCTTAAAAGGAGACACCCTTCCCTATGGGATTTGATATATTGATGAGATCATCTAAAGACTTTCCAGATGCAGAAGTAAATTTAGGGTTTAGAGTGACATCCATGCATGAAACATTAAGATTTTGAACCCCAACCCAATCGACTGAATCCCGAGCAACAATAGGGGTTGGTGAGGCAACATCTACACACGGGATGCATAGATCATCTTTATCAGTGGAGATCAGAGCATGATCCCCAACCCTATAAAATTCATCAAACCGAGTATTAGGGTTTGAAAAATATGCACATGGGACTCACAAAATAGCTTTAGTGATAGAGATTGGAGAATGATCCCCAACTCGATCAAAATCATATGTGGCAGAAACCATAGCAGTAGGGTTTGGTGCAGTAATATCCACTCATGATAAAACTTCAGCGGCAGACAACACCCGAGGAGTAGGGTCTGAAGTGTGATCCCCATCCCAAGAATCAACTACAAAAATGAAGGCATATGATTTAGGGTTCACAACATCCACACACGGATTGAGATCAGAAATACGAACACCAACAGAAGCAACCTGGCTAGAAATTGAAAGATTCATAAAAAGTAAAAATCAAATTAGAGGAAACAATGTCAAGCACTATCGAATCACCTAGAATCACCTTCACTACTCTCAACCCCAACCCCATCTTCTTAATTCAACCAATAATAATTATATTATTAATTAACTAATTAATTATTATATTACTAATTAATTACTTAATTATTGTATAATTAATAATTGTATAATTAATTATTGTATAACTAATAATTATATAATTAATAATTATAAAATTATGTTGTCCAGACTTGGATCCATGATAAGGGCTTAAATTAGGTATTTTGCGATCCAAGTCTATTGTGGGATTTGGTTTTAGTTGTTGTCACTCCTACCAAACTTGATAAGGATACTTTTTCTATCAGGTATGGTCATTTTGCCGGCAGTTATATTGATTTTTATATGTCGGTTACCCTTGTTGATATTGTTTACTTGCTTTCTAGTGAGTTTAAGTTTGAACTTGACATTAAGTTTGACGATGTGTCGGAGTTCTGCATTAATTTTTTCACTATTGGATATGTTAAAAAAAAATTCATAAAGGAATAAGATGCTCAAACTGTAAGATATATGGACATCTTTTTGAAAAATGAAAGTTTAAAATCCCATCTACAAGTGATTCTAATCTTGTGTTTAGGAAGAAGGGTACCTTATAGGGTATAAATGATGCTCCACCTTCATCCACTAAGGGAACCTGATGAATAAAACTAACTATGTGAATGAGGGTCCTCACTATTTTACTGATATTGTTTCTAGAAAAACCCATGTTCGTATGCAACGTGATGGTGGGGGTGGTGGGGATGTGGTGCTATGTGCACCCTCCACACGCAACCTTCCCTCTATGTTTCATGGTGAGACCTATTATAAATGGGTTGATGTTGACATTCATGCCTGTTTTGATTATATAGATCCTGAAATTTTATTAGAAGACCAATTTCTATCCAAGGGAAAAATTAACTCTTGCTCAGTTCAGTTTCAAAGGACTGCTTGTGTGGTTAGGCGGTAACACTATCCCTCTGAGATACCTGGTACACCTTTGTGTGTTACTATAGGATCTCAATATGTGAAGGTTTCCCATTCAACTATTTCATCTGGTTTGGGGGAGGTGAAGGTTGTCTCTGGTAAGCACCCCACTAGTATGGGGGTTGAGGACACTCCTCTATGTGATGTTTCTTCTCAGTAAGCTGTATTGATAATTAACCCTCCATGTAATGATAACTCTTATGAACCTGTTATGGGGGTTAATGCTCAGGGGCATGCAATTCTTTCACATTACCTTGTTCTGAACCTGTAGTTGTTGTGGTAGCCTCACATGATAATGATACTATTTTTGATTCACCTAATACTAGTTTTGGGAAGAAAACATTCTTCACTATGATGGAGTCCATCAATTCTCTATAATTTTATGGCATTTATAAAAAAAAATCCAAGAGATAAAAGGTACACAAAGTTCAGCGTCTCACAAGTATAATGTCTCTCCAATGATGTCTAAATAGGATGAGGTAAATGAGCTATAGACTGGGCAACTCTTAATTGAAGACTCTATGTATGGAAAAGATAATAAGGGTGATGAAGTGGTAGATGATGGATAGGGAAATGCAGTGGCTGATGAAATGATAGAGACTGATGAGAAAGGTAGTGTTTGGAAAACCCCGAAGCAGTAGAGGTGAAAAAAATACCCCTGAGGTCGTGGTGGATTTTGAGGGAGGGGTGGTATAGATAAAGTATAAGATATGATATTATATAATTTGGTGGTGTTTTTTCACTCTTACCCTATCATATATTTGTTCACTTGTCATACTTTTTACTTAATAAATTTCTGGGATCATGGTGTTTTCCATGGTCTGCATTGTTTGGTAGAAGATAAATTCTGCTGAAAAATTATGTTATATATATATAAACAAAAAAAAACAAAAAAAAAATAAATTTTTTAAATATAAAAAAAAGTATATTTCAAAAAAATTGTTTTTTGGATGAAAGGTGGTAGAGGGACTGCCCCCTTTCCGACATAATTTTGAAAATATTATCGACCTATACATATTTTTTATTAATTTTTTCACAAAACACAAAAAACTAACTCAATAAGTAATCTACCATGGAAAAAAGTAACACTATATTTCTAACTAGATAATTTTTTATATGGGTTTTTAATTTTTTTAGACTAAAAGATAGGGTATTGTATACTTTCAAAATGTAGTTTGAAAAAAACATGAATTTCGTTCACACTTATCCATTCCGAGAGAGAAGAGTGAATGGGATTCACGCTTCTCCATATCAGAAAAATAAGCATAAACCTCATTCACACCTCTTTGTTTATATATATATATTATCATTAATAAAATATAATATTTATTATTAATATTAATTTCTCTCAATATTCCTTATTAATATTTGTTATTTTTTTATTGATATAAAATATTACCAGTTTGTTGTTGAATTATATATTTATCAATAATGAATTTTATTATTTATTATTAGTTAATATTATTTTATTATGATATTAATTAATTAATAGTAAAAAACTAATATTCATAAGATTTTAATAATATTTTTTTGTTTAATTTTTTTGATATAATTATTATTAATACTTTAATATAAAATTTTCTTTTTAAAATATCAATTATATTATTTTTTATTAATTAGTATAATATAATTTCTAGCATTACAATATATTTTTCTTATAATAATGTAAAAAAATTACATTTAAAAAATATTTACTATTTAATAATTATATTTTGTTGTATTATTAAAAAAAAATTCAACGCATGCAAGAATTGAAAACATGCCTGGGGACTCAACCCCATGACACATGCACCAAACCCCTCCCACCCCAACCACCCTGCTCGCCTCATGATGGGCAATTAGTTTGTATTATTAAATAACTACTTATATAAGAAATAAGATAATATTTATTTTTAATATTAATTATAATTATAGAATTTAAAATAATAATATTTTTACTATTAATTATTTAATTAAAGATGATTATTTATTATATTAAAACGCAGTATTATAATCCATATTATATATAATAAATAATCATTAAAAATTAATTATAAAATATTAATAATATTTATTAAATTCAAGATAATTAATATTATTTGTATTTAACAATAAATCTAAGAATATTATTTATTATAAATATATGGATAATAATACTAAGTATTAATATGGATAAAAAATAGTAATTATTAGTATTACCAATGCAGTTATTAATATTAATGTTTCTTATTTGTTGAAAATTATTTGTATGAATTTCCAATTATATTAATTAATTTATTTATGCAATATTATGTATCATATTTTTATGTTTATAAATAATGTATAAATATTTATTTAAACAACATACAACATGTATTATCAATCTAATATACTTTTGTGGCTTGGATGATCCTCTGTGCTACAGTCAATTGTATATATGATGCGTTCACACTGTGTTTGTCTATGTCTCTACTCTAGTGTATACTGCTTCTATATATCATCATTGTCACCTGCCTCCACATCATCATGTGTGGTAGGTGATGGATGTACAATCTCGCTGCATGTACTCTATCCTACCTCTAAGGATAGAGGTTGTTGGATGGAACTCTTGTCAACATATGAATAAGATAATTATTGTGATGCAGATATCTAAAAATAAAAGGCTAATAAAGTATGTAGCTCAGATCAGTCCATGTCTATATGTGAATCAAAATCTATCATGATAGTAGCCCCTATCCATGTCTATTCCTCTAGTAGTGGATGAGGAGTCGGATAAGCATCTGGTTGATCATGATGAACACCCTCCTCCTGTGCAACATTAGTATCCATAATAGGGTCATCACCCATGACACGTCTATATCAGGATCCACAGGCTTAACATCATGTGGAAGATCAAAGAAAATATTATGATAAATCTCATCAATGGGAAGAACCAACTCTATCACTACTATATGAAAATATGTCTGGTCAAATGTGTCTCCTTCTACTGGATCAGAGATGTGAAAGAAATGAGTGATACAAGCATCCTGGAAAAACAAATTCTGTTGTTAAGTAATGTAAAAAATATACGTTCAATAGTGGAAGGAAGCATGATTACCAAGTAATCAAATCCTCATTTTTTTCACATATGAAATCTGATGGGGGACTTGTTGTACTAGACCACATCATTTAGCTGATCGAATAAATGCATATGTACTGTACTCATCCCTCGTAATCAGGACTCATGGTGTCTGTTCAAAAATCAATATATACTGCATGATACCTCCTCCAATCAATTTCTTGATTCCCTGACATATTTAGGGAATAAAGTGAAGGTAACTGACTGGGCGGTGCATGAATGAGTTGAAGGAATATGAACTGCCACATAACCCTATTAGTCTGATGCCACTCAATAATATGAAATTGAATCAAAGGAACGATGTAAGAGCCAATAGAAAGTATCTTCGTAAAATATGGTGGAAGCCTATGTATGGTATCATCAGTATATGACATCCATGAAATATGAAAAAATTAATAATCAATTAATAAATGAAGACATGTACAATACAGAATAAAGATTTAACTATATAAATAATAATCACTTACATCATCTGGTTGAAGACTGTCTAGCATAAATCTGTAGGCATGGACATCATGTCTGGATGTATCTAAATTTTGATGTGCCTCATTCCACCTATAGATAACATTGTTATAGTTATATTTCATAATATAAAGTTATACAATTTATTTAGACATTAGAACAATTGAATAACATACCATCGTCCATGTGGAGACTCTGCTATAATATCTGCAGGCAATGGCATACAAGCATGTGGAGTTAAGTGAGGGATGTGCTCCCATATCCACATATGTATAAAAATAACACATTCTATTATTTGCATCTTATCAATGTGACATGTGTTGCATAATGCCCTATATTTATATGCGAGACAGGCAGACCCCCAGCAATACCAGTATGCTCGGTCCAAGTCCTACAGTAAAGGTAAATACATCAGGTGTACAAATATAGTGTAATGATCAATGAAAATCATGAGATCAATCAACCTATAAATTTATACACGTACAAATCACAACATAGTGATCTTATTGACATCATCTGATAAATGGGTGAAGTGTTGGTCTATATATGACTTGCTTAATCTACTGTCAATGATGAAAATTCCATCGTTGTGGACCTCAATTCCGATTAATCTATGAACCAACTCAAACCAATCTGCTCTAACTTGCCCTGTCACAGCCGCACTATCGATGGGGAGACCCAAGATAATGGACAAATCTTGTAGTGTAATAGTAACCTTCCCCTCTGTAAAATGGAATGCATGTGACTCTGGCCTCTATCTCTTTATGAGCACAACACTGATTTGATGATAAAAAAGCTGAAGTCACACATCACTACATTATATAATCCAACATGACTAAGATAGAGGATGATAACAAGATGTGGTGTACCATGGTGGAAATGATGAGATATTCATACACTTAAAGGGGGCACTAGATGTACCTTTAAAATTAGCCGTGAAACATGCCTATCCTAGAACGTGAGCAAAAGAGGACCTACCATATGTACAAATGATATCATCCTTACATATTTATAGTTAATTCAATAAAAATTTTAAACTTCATTTTAAAATCTACAAAAAGAAAAATGAGGTAGATAATTAGCATGTATAATTCAGTATTATGATGAAATAAGAGGTAAAAAAATATATGTGGTTGATGTTGTTAGTTTAGATTAGGAATTTATTGTTTTATTGATCTCCAATGAAGTTTAGTTTATTATAAATATTTTTATATAAATAATCCATGATGAGAACCCCACATAAAACATGTGGCTGCATGATATATTCATTTTTGTTGTTTATTTTTTTTAATAGTTATAATATTACAAAAAAATGATAGAATCTAGAAATGAAATAAACCAAAGTTGAAATAGGTTAGAAATGAATAAATTAAGAAATAAAAGGATTCATTAATGAAATGTATTCATATGAAAAAAATATACACATTCATGATAAAATACATAGACTCAATCATAGATGATGGGAATTGAAGCTCTGTTCTGCCACTTGGGGACATCTCTTATGAGTATCACCTTATTTATGAAAAATATTGCATCATATTACCCATCCCCATTACCGAGACCAATCCATATCATTTCTAATTTGATTATACTTTGGTCTTCTCTGGGGTTACTACCTGGTAACATCAAGCCAATAATTACAAAAAAATAAATTGAAAAAGGAATAAATAAATAAAATAGCAACGAAACTTGGAAATACCAGGGATGATAGTCGGCTAATCAATAGGAAATGTAACAGTTAACTATAGTGATCATGTGATACATTAGGTCAACATAGATATCTCATGATAAGTATACTGATTCATGAGCTATAACAATATGTGCATAAGGATATCTCAATGCCTAGAAGTTTCCATAATCACAGTAACTGTTATCCAACATGACCACCAGCACTCGACCACTATTTCATGTAACCTGGTTGTATTACTCTATTACCTGAAAGTGAATCTTTTCCCAATAAAATATTAGAACACACAATCTTGATGCATCATATAGTATCTGATTAATGACACTTTTGAAATTCTGAGTAAAACACATTCCATTTTCCATCACCTGATAGTCCTGTTAAGACTTTTCAACAAATTACTTCACACATATATAAAATGTCTCTTGAACTAACCCTGTGATTGGCAGTTTGTGCACACCTTTGCGGACCTCATTTATTAACTCCACTATATTAGTGGTCATACGAACATATCTTTTGCCACTGTCATACGCTAATGACCATTTATCCTTTGAAATATGAATCATATAATCATACACATATTCATTAGCCCTTAAAATTTATTCAACACATTGATCAAACCTTTATTGTTGGGGAGCGTATACTAAATCCATAAGATAATAATGTATTTAAAAGGATATTATATTTTATTTCAAAAAATTAAGGTTTATAAAAACACACTTAACTTGATGGTCACCTTCTTTATTGGATGATCTCTAAAATGATTATTCACATTACTTGCAATATGTCGAATGTAATATAAATGATAAGAATTTTGTTCCTTCCATGAAACTCCATCACTATTAATTTCCTCTATAATCGCTCAATGATGATCATATTTCAGACACACTCCCTCGTTTTTTGTGACATGAATTCGTACATTTACAAAAAAAACTCTAGGATTCAAAATTATTCTTTTAAATGGTAAAGAATTCAAGTGTTAGAGGAGCATGATTTCCATCGTGTGTGGAAGAAATAAGTATAACACCTGTATTCTTTACATAAAGTAAAATCAAATTAACCTAAATGAATTATTTACAATATGGAAATATAGTGATACTTCGCTGGAATGCCCAAAACATCCTATTGAACTTCACCTTTGATTCATCAACTCATTGATTTGGGGAGACATACTCAATAGTGTCCAAATGATAAATAATCTGATTGTTGAGACATAACAATTCCATAAGTTGTGGTAATATTTCATATGATTCATACCAATCACCATACACTTTTATAATTTTATTTTATTTTGAATTCCAAGCTTTCTCATATGATATATTATAGTTAAACAACTTTTGTATTAATTCCTGAATAAGGGACACAAGAACATCCTGACATGTTCAGATCATATTTACAATAAAAGTTGATATAAACTCCATATCAAGTGATGAGTGATCCTTCCACAAGCTTGTATGTACAGAAGTGTGTGGGCCTTCTAATTTGGTAATCTTCCAAAATAAAAAAAATTATCATATATTGCTCTCAATTAGAATTTACATTATCAACCATCTTTTTCATATCAAATGAGATATTTTTCCTTATTCAACTCATCAACCACAAATGTGAAATTTCACTCTATGTGGTACTGTTTTATCACTTTTTATTTATGGAAACATTAATTTCAAATTCCTACCCAACATACTTGGTGTTATCAATTGATGAAAATCTATTCCCTATACTTACAAGGAATTCATTAGTCAATGTAATGACATCCCAATCAAAATATCATGCACATGAAATTAATTAGACTAACGAAGTCAATACTAAAGGATGGTTACCGCTAACTGTTGGATTCCTATCAATCATATTCACCTCATAAGCTTCATTCCCCACATCACCCTCACCCACATCATCTCCGGATGCCTCAGCAGATACTTTATCTTCATATAAACTGTCATTTGGTATATTAGAAGGACACACAGGGACGTACCCTACATTTCCTTGAAAATATTGATCATATTCTTCATAATTTGTTTCCATCACAGGATTCATATGATTAGGTAAATAATTAGAGTGTTTTGAAGGTCGAATTCTATAGAGCTCACAAAACATGGTTATGTAGTAGTAGGTTGAAACACATCAATATAAGAAATCACCACATATAATTCCATTAAACCATTATTATACTATTTCCTAAACAATAATGATGCATCCATATAATCCTCATCATCGACTAGATGATACTTAGTGTGCTATAAACATTCAAGATATCGAAGATATTGATATGTTATTGAAGTAATTGATTGATCATCCCTCGGTTTTAATCAAATATGAATATTCTTGTGAACGTTATGCAGTGTCACACAATCATGAAGATTTTCTACTCTTATAGGTGGAAAAATATAGATAAAACCCTATTTGGTATAAATTACCTCATCGTAGAAATATATTTGCGCAAACATGATTACCTATAAAAAAATAATTAATAAAATATTATATACTACAACATAAAAATTTTAAATTATTTAAATTGGTTATGATTGAATTATTGACTCGATATTGAGTATTTTTATATGGATTGGTTTATCATTATTTGATAAACCAACCAAAACCTAAGGGGGATTCTTTCACATCTATTAGCTTAGATTTTATCAACCATCAGTCTCTACTCACACATGGTGTAAAAATCCAGCTTCAAACAGCAACAGTTCTTATCGAACACCCTTTTATTACAATGATACTCACATATAAGTGAGGGGTTATATGGGTTATAGGGGTTTCAGATACATAACATTTTTTTAGAATACATACAAGTCCTTACATACTTAGAGATAGGGATGAAAAACAAGTCATCAATGAGGAAAAATTAAAATTATTAAAAATTATATTACCAAAAAAATACAACATGAGTTTTCAATCATACATTGGTCGTTCATCTCAAGATCATCTAGTTATTATAAATTAAATAACTAGATACATAAAAAATAAAACATGAAATTTCAAATATACATTAAATGGTCATCTCAAGATCAGTAAACATTCCAGATTGCTAACATGTTTGTTTGAGATATTTATTATGTTCTAAATCTAGTCACTTTACATACAATATTTAATAAATAATATATATACAAATTTATTTATATTCAGACTGTCATGAATATTTGTCACTTTTACATATGAAAAACTATAACTAAAACCTTGATCAATATAAATAACCTCACTATTGAAGTATATTGATGGTGATATTATTACCAAATTTTTTTAATAAAACGTTATATATTTTTATACCACATCATTAAATGTTTCATAAATTTTAATTAATTATAAATAAATAATTGTGACTTGATATTGAGACCCATTCTATGGATTAGTTTATCATTATCTGATAAACTAACCAGAACCCATGGTTAAACTTGTAAAGTACCTATTATCGCATATTTCAGCAACCACTAGTCTCCTTTCAAACAACAATTCCACTTTTCGAACACCTCTTATCGAACACATTTTTATTACCAAGTTACTGACATGAAAGTGAGGGAGTCTAGGGATATGAAATATATAACATTTTTTAGGCAGGCACGTAGGTCCTTACATACTTAAAGATAGATAAATCACAGCTCATCAACACAGAAAAGAAAATGTAATTATTAAAAATTATATAACCACATTAACAAAAAAAGAAAGCAATTTCAATTATGCATTGGTCATTCATCTCAAGACCAGTCATCACACAATAATCTTAACATATTTTTGGTATACTGATTATGTTCTACATATTTTATAACTTTAACAATAATTAGATGTAATATATAATAAATATCTACACCTAATTTCCAAAATTTTAACTTTACAATGTTTGTATGTATATGTATATTTAATAATAAAATTTATTAAATTTAATTAAAATTAATATAATTTACACTTATATAATAACCATTAAAATACTATACACTTATGTTATTTTAAATTTTATAAAATTTCATATGTATATATAATATTTTTTCATTCTTCTACTTTCCAAAATATAAGTAATTATATTTTATACTTTATTACATATATGAATAATTATGTATATCTAATATAATTTAATTTTAATAATTAAAATTATTATTAATAGTAAATAAAATTAATATAATTTTCACATATATAAAAACCATTAAAATACTATGAACTTATGTTATTTTTAATTTTATAAAATTACATATGTATATATAATTTTTTTTTCATATTTCTACTTTCCAAAATTTAAGTAATTATATTTAATAAATTAATACATGAAATAATAATTATTTAAACTTAATATAATTTAAAATTATTACTTATAGTAAACTTTTTTTATACCATTAACAAAAAAAATATTATATATGTATTTTAATAAATTTAAATACAATACTTACAATAACTAATATATTTTTAATAATATATATTTAATAATAAATATAGATAATTACCTATGTGTATAGAATATTATAATTTAAATTTATGTTACTTTAAATATAACATCTTTTATATACATATAAATCTATTTAAATATAATTAATCACCATTTAAATTAAACATATATGATTTTTTTAAAACAATATTATTTCCCTAAATATAAATTACATTTTATACACAACATTTCAATTATATAAACACCATATTTAAATTTCCTAAATATTCAATATAAATTATACCATACAATAAACAATAACTCATTCATAAATTAAATCATACAAAAGACATTAATTTAAACATCCATATATTCACGCATCTATACATATTAAGTAAATAAATCGTACAAAAAAATAAATAACAACTAGACAATTAAAATTTTAAATAAAAATTTCACCTTTTTCAAATCCAAAAATATATGTTGATAAAGAATTCATGTAGGGCCTCAAAGAAAAAACCAGTGGAGAAAATAAAATTTTAAGGGGGGGAGGCACCCCTTTTATAAATTTCGGCCTATAGGAGGCATGAACCCTAGTTAGGTCTCCTTTTGGAATTCTATGAAGGAAGCATAAATAGGGTTCACTCTTCCTTGGAAGTAGAGGGAGAAGCTTAAACCCAATTCATACTTCTCTCTTAGAATGGAGAATCATGAATGAGTTTAACGCTTCTTTTAACCCCATTTTAAAAATATACGATACCCTATCCCATTGTCTAAAAAAATTAAAAACCCATTTAAAAAATTTATTTATTTTTGAATATGTAGAGATGAGAAATGTTTTGATGTTTTTTGATATAAAAATGTCCCTAACATTGTCACTTATCTGGATAGCGAGATGAATATATGAAGTTTTGTAACATTGTAGATGTTGGAGTTAGTGTACTAGAACCAACATCCAAATACTTTATGGTTACCTGTATTCATATATTTGAATATCTATAAAATATATTATCACATCATGATTGTTATTTTGTATAATATTTCATGTTATAATGTTTTAAATGTACTTCTCATGTTGAAATGTTATTGTATTTTCCTACTATGATGAGAACCTAAAAGTGTCACAATAGGTATTCTTGAATATAAGTTCTATAAATGGATGATATCGTTTGATGGGACACAAAGGATACAGAATTTTAATGATGGATATTTATAGGACTTTGAGACACTTTCTCATGATGTACATTCTTGACAATATTTAGTGCAAAAGATTATGAGAACATGTCCCATAAATAGAAAATCCATATTTATATGTGTCATTGGATAATCCTATCTAAAAATGTTTGTAATGATCCTTATACTTTAATATTATTATTAATGTAGGTAAGGAGTCTCATACTTTGATGTAGTGATAAAAACTACGATTACATTTGCTCTCGGTGAGATAGGATATGTTTGGTGTGTCATAAGCAATGTATAATGGAAGTGGATATCTTAGGGTCTTTCATGGGAATTGAACTATATGATTAAGTCCATGGTCATGATGGTGTTTTTAGAAAGTTCATTTTCAAAAAGTTGAAGAAATAGATATCGAGCATATAAGTTGATAACAATAGCATGAAACCTTCTTGATTAGATATATCAAGATAAAAAATTATATTATATGGTATATATTAGTGGGAGGTTACATGTAATTACAACATTAAATTATTTATTCATGGGATATTTGGTGTGTTGTTAGACATTAACTTTTAACTTTAGACATTGTAGGATAATTCCACTGAGAAAGGGTTCTAGAGGGTCACACACTAAGTGTATTCGAAACCTCAGTTAAATTATATATCAATTTAACATGTTTTGATAAATATTTTTCCCGTACGTGGTTTAATAATTTTTCATGTTGGTTTGATCGCAAGTATTCAATCATCATTTATTCTAGGGAATATATATGTAAGTTGAATATTTAATAAATATTTAAACACTAGACAATTATTTATTTTATTATGTCAATATAAATATATTTATTTATTCTGGTTTGTTCACAAGGTAACAAAATATTTATTTATTTTGAATATGTGAATATTTAATAAATATTTATTCACTAATTCAGTGAATGCTATATTTATATGTTTATTGAAAAATAATATAGTGATATTTATTTAGTTAAATAAATAGTCATTATTCAAGGCCCGATAAATATTGATGAGGATTATGGAACTGAGTTTATGGTTTGGTGAAAAATTTCATATTAAATATTATTTGAATAAATATTAATTTATTTATTCAAGAAAAATAATAATTATTTTATTCGGGAATTTAGATTATGTTAGATAAATAATAATAATAATAATAATAATAATAATAATTAGACATGAGGTTCACTGAGAATTAGAGAATTAAAAAGGGTCATTGTGTAATTATGTATTTACTAACCCTAATAGTATTTAAACCCAATTATAACATTTTGTGAAGCACCAACCTCTTCAATATTTGTAAACAATATAATCTAGAGAGAACCTATCAAGCACTAGATTGATCCCTCCCAAAAACACTCTGAAGATCACAAAGCATTCCTCCTCTCCCAACATAATGAATTTCTTCTCTCTTGAAGGATTCAGTTGTGATCAACCATTGATCATCACAAGTGATATATTTGTCTTCTCTAGTACCCGAATAATTTTATGGCAACAATAGAAGGTTGATAGAGAACGTTTGAATCAATACTAAAGAGAATTTATGCTTGAAACCTCTGACATAACGATGGTATGAAAAACATATTCTAACAATTCATCAACGAAGAAAGAATTAAATGTAAGGTAATTCCATATTTAATAAATTAATTATAAATTATATGTGAAAAGATCTTATCTTTATAGATTCTAGGAACACATTTCTATCTAGTTTTGAGGAGAAATATGAATAAGTTGGTGAAATTTTTTAGGGAAGGTCCCAACCCACTTTTGCTGCACCTGGGAACCTTCAAGTGGTATCAAATGGTAATTTAATAATTTATAATCATTTAACATTTGTTGGTTGATTATACACAAATTATTATTAGTTTTTACTTCTATTTTATTAATTCATTAATCTAGAGTTTAATTAACATGTTTTGGAAATATTAATTATTTTTATTAAAGTTTCATATCATATTTAATAGGTATATATCAGATGAAGAATGATCAGTGATGTCATTAAGAGGTGATATGGATTCTAGCCGGAAGGATGGGTTACAGGACATGTTACTGATGTAGACATCATGTACCCAAGTGCATTGAACCTCAAAATGTTGTGGGATACATGACGCGTTGAGTAGTTATAAAAAACTATGTATTTATTACACACTTCATGTTGACTGGTTCATCTTGACACATTGTTTTTCAGATTACATGGCGTGTAGATAGTGTACAAACTATGTAGTCTACAGAGTTTGGTGGAAAAATTCATGAAAACTGTGTGATCAAATACATAGAATAACACTGTGTGAGACCAAAATTCTTAATCATTAATGCAATACATGGTGTGTAGTTGGCATACCCATAATATGACTCATTAATCCTTGTGTCTGAAGAACATACCGATTCTACCATTAGTTTATGTACAAACACGATGCATGATACACATGATGTGTATCCCATCAGTACACATCATGTAATTTAGTTGATATACATGCTGAATCCCAAGGATTTTATATCAAATACATAAGAAAGGAACATAACATGAATCTCATTAGTACATGTTGTGTAATATTCCAATAAATTACATAATTAAATTACATAAAGAATACTTAATTACAGCATTAAAAATCTAATTACACTCTTCACATTTAATGTGTTGATTATATAATAATGGCTTTCTGAATTAATAAATTATAAATTAATTCCATGTAATTATTTATAATTATTGTTCAAGATATTTATTTTAAATATTTATTTAATGATTAGTATCTCCAAGATACTTTGGATGTTCATTAAGAAAAAGAGATTTAATTAATTAATTAATTAAATTAATTCAAGCGCATTTATCTTAATAATAAAGAACGGACTAAACAGAATAACTAGATAGTATACTTTTACATATTTTTTTCTTTTATGCGGATGATCATGATTTTATACTATCCTTTTTATATTATTTTTTTATTTAATTTATTATTTCACATTTTTTATAATAAATTATTAAATTAAATAATGTTATGTGATTCATTCTTCTCCTCTCATTATGTATGGGCCTGCGTTCCCACTGTTTCTTTTATATAAATCCTACTAACCAATATTTTGGTTCCCATAACCTATGTTTGTACAGGATTATTTAATGGGTTGTTCTCCCAAGCGAGTGAAGTAAGTTCAAGTTCAAAGTCGAGGTGAAACCAATCCAGGAGGTACACAATATCATGGGTGGAATGCTACAACTTAAACCATTATTGGTTCTTGGAGTTAATTGCCAAGGGTCAAGGGTTGGTTAAACCTTCCATTAGAGAATCTCATGGTCATTAAAATTTATTTATTTTCTTTTTGTAAGTGTCATGGTTAATTATTTATGGATATTTAAATCATTAGATAAATTAATTAACAAGAATGAAATATGTAATTAAAATAAATATTATAATATATGTAAACTTAATCTAGAAATGGTTAATAACTTAAGTAAAACACACTTAATATTAATAATCATGTGATAAGATAAAATGGGAGATTTAAAAATAAAGATAAAAAACCCCTCAAATAAAATTTAAAGTCAGTATAGTCCTCCACTACTTGTGTAGAAATCAAACCACGGTTCAAATTGCTTGGCCATCCTTCATTGAGGTTTTTCAATTATCATAGAATCTCTATATTAGGTATTGTGTTGATTTATACTAGATTTCATTAAGGGTTGACCACCTATGTGATAATTACTCCAACTAGTGGGAAAAGTGTTGAGGAAATCATAATTTTGGAGTTTGGGATTGAGAAATTCACTCAACGGATCAAGGATCCATGAGTTAATATAGTTAAAAATTTGCACATACCTAAATACCATTGATTACCTTGTTAGACCTCTATCTGGGTTATGAGAAGGGATATATAAATCTTTTCCACAAAGATATCCATGCGATGAGATATTTCAAAACTGATGGTGTGGGCTATTATGTTTTGATAAAATAGTGAGATATTAATAAATTAATTTAAATTTATTATCTAAATTGTAATCTAGATAAAGTACTACTTTTTTATCTTATTGATTGTTGAAATGAAAACTCGCATAACTTTGACTATATCACTACAATCCGTTTTAGATAAGGATAACCTTCTCACTGGTATGAATTTCTAGGAATTGTATAGGATTTTACACATTATAGTATGTGATGTACACAAATTATATGCACTCTAGAATCCTCTTCCTGAGGTGCCTGGAAAAGAGTCCAGTGAGGAAGAACTGTCTCTCTATATGAAACATTTTGATAATCCCACAAATGTCCAATATTTTATTGTATCTTCCATGTCTAATTATATTTTAATGAAACCCAAGGATATGTATGCATATAGCATCATGTCTCGCCTTTAGGATACTTATTAAAGGAATACTACACAAGAGAGTTAGGAGATCTCCAATGCATTGTTCACATGTAATCTTGGAGATTTAGCACCACATGAGCCTCATGTACTCAAGATGACTAGATACATTGAGAGCTTATATATCTTGGGGTTTAATATCTTTGATGAGCTACACATAGTTATCATTTTATCTTCACAGCCTAATAGTTTCTCTAGTTTTATTATTAATTACAATATGATAAATAGTGAGAAAAATCTTTCAGAACACCTTATATTGATTTTCTATATTGATAAGGTTATGGGGAATGAAAAGCCTATATTTATTAGGGTGA
Source organism: Viscum album (assembly GCA_963277665.1). NCBI lineage: Eukaryota > Viridiplantae > Streptophyta > Magnoliopsida > Santalales > Viscaceae > Viscum > Viscum album. The sequence continues at coordinate 984,615,731 of OY728157.1, forward strand.
ATAAAAAAATAAATTACAAGGAAAATGGGATTAAGACTCATACCAAGTCTAAGGTAATTGAGCATCGCCCTTCTAAGAAAAGGAAGATTGAAAGACATGAAAAGAAAAGGTATGTACTGTGTTTTTCATGTGGCAAGATTGGCCGTTGGAAGAATAAATTCACCCAGTTAAAGAAGCAAGGGGAAGCTTTAGGTGAGTTATTTATCAAATGTAGTATTTCTATATTTAAAAAATGGGAATTAGATATAACTTGTGGTTCTCACATATGTATTTAAATGTGGGAACCAAGTAGATTTCGAAAGATTTCCATATGATAGGTTGATTTCCGAGCTTCCAATAGTGAGAGGTCGGTTTCTCTAACCATTAGAGACTACCACCTTTCATTGCCAATATATATGGTCATGGTTTTAAAAGACTCATAAGTTCAAAAAATTAAATAATGGATTAGAGAATCAACTTAGAAAGAAGATAAATAAACTATGATTTAATCAGGGTAGTGAATATCTTAACCAAGAATTCATCGACTTTCTATAAGAGTGTGAGATCTGATCACAACTCACTCCATATACACTATAGTGGAATGGTATAGTGAAAGTAGGAACCATACCTTTCTTGATATGGTAAGTTCAATGATGAGTCATGAAGATATTCCATTATCCTTTTGGGATATTAATTGCATGTTTCAATACAAATTCTAAACCAAGTACCAAATAAGGCAACATATGGGATATCATATGAGTTAATGTATGAAAATAAATTTGTGTTATCGCATACTCATGCATGAGGTCACAAGGTATTTGTTAAGGAAAAATCTGGTAATAAATTCGCACCATGAGGTGTGAAGTTTTTATTTATAGGATATCCTTATGAAATAAGAGGATACTATCTATAAAAACCCTCAAAAAAGAACATGATTGTCACAAGACAATCCATTTTTTCTTAAGATGGAGAACATACCCAACATGGATTGTGGGAACAATATTGACTTTGATAAAGTTGATACTCAAGTTATACAAGAGTTAGAATATAAACTGTTTCTATAGGTCCCCATGGAAGATATTGTTCTTCAAACACAAGTAATCCATAGGAGCATTATAGAGGTTAGAGAACTAGAAATATATAATTTTCTAGTCACTAAAGATTGTGACTCATTTTTAATTGAAAATAATAATCCTCTTTAATAAGAGTAAATAGAGATCTCAGAAGCTATAAGATGACAAGAGGACATGAATTCTATGATGGATTCCATGTATCAGAACCTTGTTTGGGTTTTTTTCGATCCACTAGTTGATGTAAAGCCTTCTTCACTACATAAAAAAAATAGAATTTAGTGACATTTTTAGCCAGTTTTTTTTAAATGGGGATAATTTAGAAATGTCTTTTATTGACATTAAAAAATGGATAATTTTAAATTTATCTGCATTTTTAAGGAAAAATTGATAATTTATCTGTGTTTTTGAAAAATGTGGCTAATTTAACGATTTTTTATCCATGTTTAAAAATGTGGCTAATTTTAAATTTTTCCATGGTTTTAAGAAAATATTTCTAATTTATTAATGTTTAAAAACATCACTAAATTTAAAAAATAGCCATATTTTCTAGAAAATGGGGCTAATTTAAAGGTATTTTTAAGAAAACATGGAAAATTTTAAATTTAACGTTGTTTTTAAGAAAACATGACTATTTTAGTGAAATTTTTTACCACTATTTTAAAACATGACTAATTATATATAAGTATAATTTTATTAATTTAGACACACACACATATAATTTTATAATTATATTTTTATATATGTATATATATTTATTTATTTACAGTTATATACAAATAAATTAGCGTATATTTAAATATCATAAGATACACACACACACACACACACACATATATATATATATAAATGGACCTCAGGGTGCAGCTTAGTGTTATCTTCCCCAGTGGATCTTGGAAAAGTCTCAAGTTTTAGCCTCACCGAGTTCTTCCCTACATTTTTGTGTTGCATGATTTTATTGGTAATGTAGCCCCCTTTCCCACATCAATGTAAATATATATATATAAACACACACATATATAAACATATAATATATATATATATAAACATGTAAATATATATATATATATAATCACATACTAATTTTAAATTTAGTCATGCCTTTAGGAAAATGTAGCTATTTTAGTGACATTTTTAACATTGTTTTAAAGCATGACTAATTATATATATAATTATAATTCTATTAATTTACATATGTATAAAACTAAAAAATTATAATTATAATTATATGTGTGTATATAAATTTTTATTGATATACAAATACATTAAAATATATTTTATGATCATAATATATATATATAAACATACACACACACATTTATATATATATATATACACACACACATAAATAAATAAATATACATGTGTATGTGTGTTTGTAAACACACACACATGAACACATATATATAAACAAAGAAACACACACACACATATAAATAGACACAAATATATATATATATATATAATATAAACATACATATATATAAATACACACACACATATATATAAATAGATTAATTATTTATTAACATGGCATGTAGCCCGTCCCAGATCAGAAAACTGATGTGGGTGAGGTATCACCTATTCCTAATGGGTGATTTAGTTTTGTAAGTATAACGACCCATACTTTACATACATTGTTAATACTTCCAAATTGAAGCACACTTATTACAACATATGACAAAACCACAAAGGACCGTATAGGTATAGTGTCTTTAGAAACTGGGAAACATAAACAAATGGTTCATAAATCTTCTACAGTGTCTCCCATTTATTTCATCATATCTAGGGTCTCTTTTAGAATATTCTACTTAATATCCATCTTCCTGACCTGGGGAAAAGAAAACATAAAAGGGTGAGCTCAAATGCTCAGCAAGGGAAAATAAAGGAAATAAAAATCATATCATATCTTTTTGAAAATCATAACCTGCAAAAGAGATCATAATATCTTAACATGGAATAAATCATAGAAGTAAAAATGAGACCCCAAAATCATAACATGAAACTTGAAACTTTGTGGCATGCACACATAATCATGGAAAATCATTTCTTGTCAGTCATGACTCATTGCCAAGACTATCTTAGTGGACAGAGTCCCTTTCTGAACCGAGTCACCCTCGTTCCAGTCCTGTTTCACTGAACCGGTATAACCTACCGTTCCAGCCATGTCTATCTCATGAGATATAAAATCTTTACCCAATGCATTGGAGGGAGATATAGGTCCCACCCATCATATAATGAATCCTTTCTTATGTGTGCCACATAATCATAAACCATACATCATAGCGTAACCCATGTAATAAAAATGGAATTCATAAACAACATGACATCATAAAACAATTCATATAAGATAAAGGAATTCATAAAAATATTTCCATCACAACATAATCAAATCCATGTAATAATAGGGATAAAAACAGAACCCTTTTATTATCTTAGATGGAAAATAATTTTGATAAAATACTTGAACTCCATTCTTGAGGAAAATATCCTTTCTACTTCAAAAACAATTTTCCTTTCATAACATGTCATACGACTTTAAAACAAAATAAGATGATTAAAAATAAACTTTAAAACTTGTAAAGGAAGCTTCTTTGAAATAATGTTTTAAAAAACCATTCATGCCGTATAAGTTAAAAAAACATTCTTCTCGTACTTTTGTCGGAAAAGTCAAAAAAAGTACCTCGTACGAAAAATGACAAAAGATTCCTTTCATATCCTTTACTAAATATTCACGGAAGGGTAAAATTGAATATAAACTATTGTATAAGGATATAAATATTACATATTGATGAAACATGGATGTGGATGATAAAATACACCCCAGTAAATGCCAAAGTATAAACAGTCTCGGATAAAAATGAGATTGTGATATTTCTCTTACCTTAGGTCTGATTTGCTTTGTACGTGACCAAAGCTCCTTTATAATGGTTTAAATAATTTTATTGACTTATTCCATAATCATACATATTGATATGATATCATATATTGTCATATTCTTAGCTTCTTGTTAGTAATATTTCATTGTTACTTGTTACTCGGGTCCTTATTGCCTTTTGTTCTTATGCGTGTTTTGCCGAATAAATTCTTATTCTTCATTTAAGGTTATAGATACCTTATATCCAGAATGGTATTAGTGTAAAATATATCATATTTATTCATTCAATTCATTTAGATAATTACTATATAATGATGATCATGTAGAACGAGTCGCATCACATCATGGAGACGGTATTCCGTACGTACGCACGAGTGATGATATCGTTCCTATGATCGTGGAACTGTATTGGAGTATATATATATTATTTCATTATCAATATTAATTTATAATAATCATAAATAGTTACTCATTACACCATTATACTCATCCTTGTAAGGTGATGGTGGAAAATAGATTACACCACGGCGTGGAGACGGTATTCCGTACGTACGCACGCGCGGTGATTTCATTTTTCCGTAGGGTGGATAGAAGGTGAATTAGGGTTGTTTCATATTTATAATAACATATCAGTATTTAAGTAATACTGATGTTATTACTTTATCATGAAACAACTAAATAAGAAGAAGTTGAAGAAGAAAGAAATTGAAAAGATCGGTAATGGATATTACCTCTTCTTTGGAACACCTCTTTGAATCCTCCACTTAGGGAACTAAGATGGGTCTTTGAAGAAGACCAGGACCTCTAGTATTATTCTAGGGAAGTGGAGAGGAGAAAATGTCAGGGGTTGGCCGAGCTTGAGTGCTCAAATTGGTGTGAGGAGGAGGGGGAGGAGGTTCCCTTTTATAAGGGAGGAGAGGGGCACCTTAGGAATATCTCAAAATATTATTTTATATTAAAGTCAAAATCGGTTTATAATGGTTCCAAAGGGTCTTATTTCGAAGCTAAAGTGTGGATGGGTCGAAATACTATCAACCAATAGGATTTAGACAAGTTTAGGGTATTATTTTAACCTTATCAATTAGATTTAACTCTAAGTTAAATAATTTAACTTTTACCGTGTCTTTTTGTTTTCTTTCACTATATGGTTAATACACTTACTATAACATGCCAAAAGAACCCCAAATTGTTTATTATTAATATATATATACTTATCTAAGTCATTTTGCAGAACCTTATATTTTTAGGAATAAAATAGCAATTAATAATATAATATTTGATTTAAAAACTATTTTGTGTCAATTTTGACACTATTTGATATATGATTTTTGTGAAAGTCATAACAGAATTATATGTTCGAACCAAGTTGATTAAATCAACACTAATATATCATAGTAACCTAGAAAATTAGTTTAATTCATAAAAAGTCTCAAATTACATTTATTTTGGTGTTTATAACATCAATTGTGTCAATATTTCATTAATAAGATAATTACTGTATCATCATTGTGTCATTAATAAATTAAATTATTTAATGTCTAAAAATTACAAATAAAATACCATTATGTAGGAAATATTTTTATCTTTCTAATGAATATTTATAGTCGAATTTATCGTATGTATAACCCCATATTAAAAATGATTTACTTATTAAACTTTGATTTTAACTATTTTAACCCTTCTTTAAATAAATTAATAATAAATGTCCTAATCTAACCCAAGTGGGCCTAAATGGTCATATTTTATTCCTAAGTTTGTTTTTGGTCGAATTAAACTTATCCAATAGAATTAGGACATGTGTTAGGGTAATAGTAATATCATATTTACCCCTAGTTACCCTATTTACGATTAACCGCGGTAAAAAAAAGTAAAAAGTTACTATTCACCAAAAAATTATTTTTATCTCATTGAACCACATTTTACTTACTGATATCAACCGTGTCTGTCAGATTTTCGAAATTCCATTCACAGAAGCAGTAAAATTAAGTTTTATGAAAAATTCAGTTTTTAACCTACCACTTAGTGGTTTCACTATTCATCAAAAATTGAAAGTTTTCAGAAAAATACCAAAATTTCACCCAAGGCTAATTTCGGTATTCCGAATCCAAAAATGAAGTCCATTTTGAAAAATAAAATTTATAAAATTTCAAAAAGTGGTTATTACTATTCATAACGACTAGTTTTAATAATATTTTAATAGCATATCGTTTTTTAGTGAAACTCGGTATTGCGTACGACGCAAGCTATTGAGGAAGGTCATGATTACGTGTAAAGTAAGACAAGCAAGTGTGTAGTGAAAGATTCCTTTGATGATATATAAAAACAAAATATTACTCATAAAAATCTCGGGTGTTACATTCTACCCCCCTTAAAAAGAATTTCGCCCTCGAAATTCGTCACTTTGTAACAAACAGATGAGGATAATTCTCCCTCATCATGTCCTCAAGCTCCCATGTAGCTTCTTCAAGTTGGTGGTTCCTCCATAAAACTTTCACCAAGCGAGTGGTCTTGTTTCGTAGGACTTTTTCGCTATGATCCAGAATCTCTATCGGCTGTTCTTCATAAGAAAGATCTTGCTCCAGCGGTACAACTTCTGAGTTGAGTACATGTGAAGGATCTGGTATGTACTTTCTCAGGAGAGATACATGGGACACATCGTGAACTTGAGAGAGATTCGGTGGAAGCACCAATCGGTAAGCTACCTTCCCAACACGATCCAGTATTTCGAAAGGACCGATATATCTAGGGCTCAACTTCCCCTTCTTTCCAAATCTCATAACCTTCTTCCAGGGAGATATTCGTAAGAACACTTTATCACACACTTCAAACTCTAGGTCTTTTCTTCGGTTGTCGGCATAACTTTTCTGTCGACTCTGACCTGCTCTTATGTGTTGTTGAATTGATCTGACCTTTTCTTCCATTTCATCAACGAGGTCAGGTCCTAATAGCTTTTTTTCCCCAACTTCATCCCAGCAAGTTGGAGTCCTGCATTTCTTTCCATAGAGAGCTTCATAAGGAGCCATATGAATACTGGAGTGAAAGCTATTATTATAAGAAAATTCCACCAAATGTAGGTGTTGATCCCAACCGCCTTTGAAATCCATAGAGCAAGCTCTCAACATATCTTCTAGGGTTTGAATTATTCTTTCAGACTGACCGTCTGTCTGGGGAAGATAAGCAGTGCCGAAACTCAACTCTGTATCCAGAGTATGCTGAAGACTTCGCCAGAACTTCGAGCTAAATCTCGGATCCCGATCAGATATAATAGAAAGTGGTACTCCATGCAATCTTACCACTTCTTTTACATATATCCTGGCAAGATGATCTAGAGAGAAATCCTCTCTAATAGAAATGAAGTGTGCAGACTTTGTAAGACGATCAACTATGACCCAAATAGCATTATTGCCTTTGGATGTTTTAGGAAGTCCTGTGACAAAGTCCATAGTGATGTTTTCCCATTTCCATTCGGGTATGGGTAATGGTTGTAACATCCCCTTAGACTTCTATCTCTCAGATTTAACTTGTTGACAAACCAAGCATCGAGAGACATATTCAGCAACATCTCTTTTCATGCCATCCCACCAGAAGTACTCTTTCAGGTCCCTATACATCTTCGTGCTTCCAGGATGAATAGAAAATGATGAACTGTGAGCCTCATCCAGCAGCTCCTTATTTTATTTGGGGATGGGAGGAACAGAAACCCGATTCCTGAACTTTATTATCCCATCACAATCAAGGTTGAATTCAGGAACATTTCTCACCTTCTTTTGTAACTCGACATCTTCTTTCTGTGCCTCTTTAATCTTCACATGTATAGATGGTTGAACATTCATTTGAGAAAGATAAGATTTTTCCCCTTCCATTATAATTCCAAGATCCATCCTTTGTAAATCCATAAATATTGGATCTTTTTTGATCCTCATCATGGATAAACTAGCATGGTCTTGTCGACTTAATGCATCTGCCACCTTGTTTGCTTTCCCAGGGTGGTAATGGATTGAGAAGTCGTAATCCTTAATCAGCTCCAACCATCTTCTTTGACGCATATTCAACTCCTTTTGTGTAAAAATATACTTTAAACTTTTATGATCAGTATAAATATCACACCTTTCACCATAAAGGTAATGCCTCCAAATCTTTAATGCAAAGATTACCGCAGCCAACTCCAAATCATGTGTTGGGTAATTTTGCTCATGGATTTTCAACTATCGTGAGGCATAAGCTATCACCATATCATTTTGCATAAAAACACACCCCAATACCTTCTTGGATGCATCACTGTAGATCACAAACCTTTCTCCACTACAAGGTAGTGTGAGCACAGGTGCACTGGATAACCTTCTTTTCAACTCCTTGAAATTCTCTTCACATTCCTCTATCCAGACAAACTTAACTCCTTTCTGAGTCAACTTGGTGAGTGGATTAGATAATCGTGAAAAATCTTTTAGAAAAAGTCGATAATATCCAGCCAAACCAAGAAAACTTCGGATCTCAGTTACTGTTGTTGGTCTTGACCATCTTTCGATAACCTCTGTTTTTGCTGGATCCACAGATATCCCCTCTTTTGAGATTATGTGACCCAAAAATGCAACTTTTTGAAGCCAAAATTCACACTTGGTAAATTTGGAATAAAGCTTCTCCTTTCTCAGGGTCTTCAATATAATTCTCAAGTGATCTTCATTCTCTTCCTTGCTCTTTGAATAGACAAGAATATCATCTATAAAGACTACCACAAATTGATCAAGATAGTCTCTAAAGAATCTATTCATTAGATCCATGAAGATAGAAGGGGAATTAGTAAGACCAAATGGCATCACTATAAATTCATAGTGTCCATACCTTGTACAGAAAGTCGTCTTTGGTATATCCTCCCTTTTGACCCTTAATTGATGATACCCTGAACGAAGAAAAATCTTGGAAAAGTATTGAGCTCCGCGTAGTTGGTCAAATAAGTCATCAATGCGTGGGAGAGGATATTTGTTCTTGATAGTGATCTTGTTAAGTTCTCGATAATCAATGCAGAGTCTCATTGATCCATCTTTCTTCTTAAAAAATAGAACAGGTGCTCCCCAAGGTGACGCACTAGGGCGTATGAATCCCTTATCAAGATTATATTGGAGTTGCTTCTTCAATTTCTGCAACTCAATTGGGGCCATTCTATAAGGTGTCTTTGAAATTGGCAAAGCACCCGGTACGAGTTCTATTGAAAACTCAACTTCACGATTTGGTGGAAGACCCGGTAATTCCTCTGGAAAGACATCATCAAACTCCCGTACAATGGGCATATTCTTAATCGTGAGTTTCTCACCAACCATTTGAGATAAATAACCTTCATTTAGTGGAATCAATACCCATAAGATGGAAGAAATTTCCACTGGAAGGTTATGTTCATCCTTGCATTGATAGACGATCGTAGATTGATCTGGAATATGAAATGTGACTTCCCTTATTTGACAATTGATATGAGATCCATGTAGAGAAAGCCAATCCATGCCAAGAATCACATCAAATTCCACTAAAGGAAGGATCACAAGATTTGCAGGAAGCACTTTCCCACAAACTTCGATCGGAGAAGAATTATAAACTTTTGATGCGACTGTTGTGCCATTAGGTGTTGTCACAGCTAACTCAACATCTAATTGTTGAGGGAATACGGTGATACCCTTAGAAAATTTTTCCGAAATAAAAGAGTGGGTGGATCCAGAATCAAATAAAACATTTTCTACTTTAGAGTGGATGGTAAGTGTTCCTTTCAACACTTCGTTATCGTACTCCACATCGCTGATAGAAATTGCATGTGACTTTCCTTTGTCTTTAGCCTTAAGATTTTGTTGACTTCGACCATCATCATCAACCCTTGGATTTGGGCATTGATTGGAATAATGCCCCCTCTCCTTGCACTTGAAACATTGAAGTGTAGTAGGTTCATTCTGTGTATCCCTTCCTTTGTTTGCATCATTAGACATCTTCTTCCCATTATCGCGGCATTCAAATGCCCGATGACCTTCCTTTCCACATTTAAAACATTTACTTGTCCCTTTAAGACAACTCCCTCCATGTTTCTTTCCACACTTTGAGAATAAGGGAAATCTCATCTTCTTTTCAGTGTGCTCTTTAGATTTTCCTTTGAATTCCATCTTCCTCTTCTTATCAAACCCATGTGACTGATGGGTTACTCCAATCTCCATCTCGACTTTGAGAGCACATCGAACGATTTCCTCGTAGCTATTGAAGTCCCTTAGGGCTAACGCCCTTCGAAGACTTGGTTTTAAGCCACTAAAGAATCGATCGATCTTACTCTCAGGTTGGATAATAATACCAGAAGCGTACCTTGCAAGTCTTGTAAAATTTGCTTCATAGGTACCAATAGATTCATCATCCCTTTGCTTCAGTTCATGAAACTCTTTCTCCATCTTTGTTCGGAGAATACGAGGGAAGTACTTATTGAAAAATAAGTTCTTGAACTCATCCCATTCCATAGACTCAATTTCATCCCTTTGCCTCGTATTCTTAATAAGATTCCACCATTGATCAGCATCTCCTTCCAAACGATACACTGCTAGGATGACTTTATCATGTTCAGAACATTGAAGAACTGAAAATATCTTTTCAGTAGTACTAATCCATTATTCAGAAACTAATGGATCAGTAGACCCGCTAAAAGAAGGTGGACGCTACCTCATGAAGGATTCAACAGAATGTTGCTCCTTCATTTGCTCGTTTGGAAGTCCTGCATGATTCATAGCTTGAGAAAGTTGTGTGAGCATGGCTACAAGATTTTTCATTCCAGCTCTCATATCATTTGGTTGCTCAGGGGGACAATCATTTCATTGCCCATCGCATTCCTCATTAACACGGTTCCTTCGGGTTCCAGCCATTGACTAAAACCAAGAAGAATAGTGTGAGCAACACTAATTATAATAGGAAAACCACATAATTCAAGAATAAAATTTTCATGCTTAAGGTCTTATCCTAGGTTATTCATGGCCATTTCTAAAACACTAAGATTGTGTTCTATTCTTATACTTATCCTTAGGGTTCTTACTAAGGGTTTCACGTCCTAGTTTCCAAAGGTTGACTATACCTTTCCTCTGATACCAACTATAACGACCCGTACTTTACATACATTGTTAATACTTCAAAATTGAAGCACACTTATTACAACATATGACAAAACCACAAAGGACCGTATAGGTATAGTGTCTTTAGAAACTGGGAAACATAAACCACTGGTTCATAAATCTTCTACAGTGTCTCTCATTTATTTCATCATATCTAGGGTCCCTTTTAGCATATTCTACTTAATATCCATCTTCCTGACCTGGGGAAAATAAAACATAAAAGGGTGAGCTCAAATGCTCAGAAAGGGCAAATAAAGGAAATAAAAATCATATCATATCTTTTTGAAAATCATAACCTGCAAAAGAGATCATAATATCTTAACATGGAATAAATCATAGAAGTAAAAATGAGACCCCATAATCATAACATGAAACTTGAAACTTTGTGGCATGCACACATAATCATGGAAAATCATTTCTTGTTAGTCATGACTCATTGCCAAGACTATCTTAGTGGAGAGAGTCCCTTTCTGAACCGAGTCACCCTCGTTCCAGTCCTGTTTCATTGAACCGGTATAACCTACCATTCCAGCCATGTCTATCTACAGAGATATAAAATCTTTACCCAATGCATTGGATGGAGATATAGGTCCCACCCATCTTATAAAGAATCATTTCTTATGTGTGCCACATAATCATAAACCATACATCATAGCATAACCCATGTAATAAAAAATGGAATTCTTAAACAACATGACATCATAAAACAATTCATATAAGATAAAGGAATTCATAAAAATATTTCCATCACAACATAATCAAATCCATGTAATAATAGGGATAAAAACATAACCCTTTTATTATCTTAGATGGAAAATAATTTTGATAAAATACTTGAACTCCATTCTTGAGGAAAATATCCTTTCTACTTCAAAAACATTTTTCCTTTCATAACATGTCATACGCCTTTAAAACAAAAGAAGATGATTAAAAATAAACTTGAAAACTTGTAAAGGAAGCTTCTTGGAAATAATGTTTTAAAAATCCATTCATTCCCTATAAGTTAAAAAAACATTCTTCTCGTACTTTTGTCGGAAAAGTCAAAAAAAGTACCTCGTATGAAAAACGACAAAAGATTCCTTTCATATCCTTTACTAAATATTCACCGAAGGGTAAAATTGAATATAAAACATTGTATAAGGATATAAATATTACATATTGAGGAAACATGGATGTGGATGATAAAATACACCCCAGTAAATGCCAAAGTATAAATAGTCTCGGATAAAAATGAGATTGTGATATTTCCCTTACCTTAGGTCCGATTTTCTTTGTACGTGACCGAAGCTCTTGTATAATGGTTTAAATAATGTTATTGACTTATTCCAGAATCATACATATTGATATGATATCATATATGGTCATATTATTAGCTTCTTGTTAGTAATATTTCATTGTTACTTGTTACTCGGGTCCTTATTGCCTTTTGTTCTTATGCGTGTTTTGCCGAATAAATTCTTATTCTTCTTTTAAGGGTATAGATACCTTATACCCAGAATGGTATTAGTTTAACATATATCATATTTATTCATTAAATTCATTTAGATAATTACTATATAATGATGATCATGTAGAACGAGTCGCATCACATCGTGGAGACGGTATTCCGTACGTACGCACGAGTGATGATATCATTCCTATAATCGTGGAACTGTATTGGAGTATATATATATTATTTCATTATCAATATTAATTTATAATAATCATAAATAGTTACTCATTACACCATTATACCCATCCTTGTAAGGTGATGGTGGAAAATAGATTACACCACGGCGTGGAGACGGTATTCCGTACGTACGCACGCGCGGTGATTTCATTTTTCCGTAGGGTGGATAGAAGGTGAATTAGGGTTGTTTCATATTTATAATAACATATCAGTATGTAAGTAATACTGATGTTATTACTTTATCATGAAACAACTAAAGAAGAATAAGTTGAAGAAGAAAGAAATTGAAAAGATCGGTAATGGATATTACCTCTTCTTTGAAACGCCTCTTTGAATCCTCCACTTAGGGAACTAAGATTGGTCTTTGAAGAAGACCAGGACCTCTAGGATTATTCTAGGGAAGTTTATAGGAGAAAATGGCAGGGGTTGTCCGAGCTTGAGTGCTCAAATTGGTGTGAGGAGGAGGGGGAGGAGGTTCCCTTTTATAAGGGAGGAGAGGGGCACCTTAGGAATATCTCAAAATAATATTTTATATTAAAGTCAAAATCGGTTTATAATGGTTCCAAAGGGTCTTATTTCGAAGATAAAGTGTGGATGGGTCGCAATACTATCAAAAAATAGGATTTAGACAAGTTTAGGGTATTATTTTAACCTTATCAATTAGATTTAACTCTAAGTTAAATAATTTAACTTTTACCGTGTCTTTTTGTTTTCTTTCACTATATGGTTAATAAACTTACTATAACATGCCAAACGAACCCCAAATTGTTTATTATTATTATATATATTCTTATCTAAGTCATTTGGCATAACCTTAGATTTTTAGGAATAAAATAACAATTAATAATATAATATTTGATTTAAAAACTATTTTGTGTCAATTTTGACACTATTTGATATATGATTTTTTTGAAAGTCATAACAGAATTATATGTTCGAAACAAGTTGATTAAATCAACACTAATATATCATAGTAACCTATAAAATTAGTGTAATTCATAAAAAGTCTCAAATTACATTTATTTTGGTGTTTATAACATCAATTATGTCAATATTTCATTAATAAGATAATTACTGCGTCATCATTGTGTCAGAAATAAATTAAATTATTTAATGTCTAAAAATTACAAATAAAATACCATTATGTAGGAAATATTTTTATCTTTCTAATGAATATTTATAGTCGAATTTATCTTATGTATAACCCCATATTAAAAATGATTTACTTATTAAACTTTGATTTTAACTATTTTAACCCTTCTTTAAATAAATTAATAATAAATGTACTAATCTAACCCAAGTGGGCCTAAATGGTCATATTTTATTCCTAAGTTTGTTTTTGGTCGAATTAAAGTTATCCAATAGAATTAGGACATGTTTTAGGGTAATAGTAATATCATATTTACCCCTAGTTACCCTATTTACTATTAACCGCGGTAAAAAAAAGTAAAAAGTTACTATTCAACAAAAAATTATTTTAATCTCATTGAACCACATTTTACTTACTTATATCAACCGTGTCTGTCGGATTTTGGAAATTACATTCACAGAAGTGGTAAAATTATGTTTTATGCAAAATTCAGTTTTTAACCTACCACTTAGTGGTTTCACTATTCATCAAAAATTTAAAGTTTTCAGAAAAATACCAAAATTTCACCCTAGGCTAATTTCCGTATTCCGAATCCAAAAATGAAGTCCATTTTGAAAAATAAAATTTATAAAATTTCAAAAAGTGGTTATTACTATTCATAACGGCTAGTTTTAATAATATTTTAATAGCATATCGTTGTTTAGTGAAACTCGGTATTGCGTACGACGCAAGCTATCGAGGAAGGTCGTGATTACGTGTAAAGTAAGCCAAGCAAGTGTGTAGTGAAATATTCCTTTGATGATATATAAAAACAAAATATTACTCATAAAAATCTCGGGTGTTACAGTAATACCCTCAACTAGTAATAAATAATATATATATATATATATATATATTAAAATTTTAAAATTTAAATACATTAATATTTGTATAAATATAGGATAGTACTTTTTTTTATAATCGAAAATCTGTTAGATTAGATGGTTTGGTTACAGACTGGGAGGCAATTGGTCATGCCTTTGAATCATGTAAGACACATGATTCTCTTGATTATAGGGTGTGGACGGGATGGGGAAGCGGTGTGTAGCATTGTATGTGTGTTAAGGTGGCATAGTGTAAAGGGGGAGCACCAACCAGTTGGGATATATCCTATATTAAAAAAATTATGATTTTTTAAAAACAATTTATATCATGAATTTCAAAAAATCCACATTTATAGAAAACATGGTTAATTAAGGGGTAATTAATTGATTTTTTTGAATAATTTCAAAAACTAGTGTGTATTTAATTAGTGACTTTTATAAATTCCTCAAATTGGTGATGTTTATAAATCCTGATAATTATCAACACACTGATTCCTTATGTTTTTTAGAAATGTTAGTATATTCATTAGTGAAATTTTAAAAAAGTCTCTAATACAAAATAAAATCACTAAATTTCAAATTTCTTATAGTGTTGGGAGAAAATAGATATTCAAGAGAAAAATGGACATGAAAGGTAAGGTAAGTAAATATAAATAAAGTCTTGTGGATAAAGAGTTTAAACAATGTCAATGCATTAATTATGAAGAAACCTTTTCTCCATTTTCCATGTTTAAAGCCATCAAAATTCTACTTGCCACAACATTATTCTATTACTGTGAGATTTGGAAAATGGATGTAAAAACATATCTCCTTAAATAGAACCTTCACCAATATGTCTATATAACAAAACCTAAAGGGTTTGTGACTCCAAGAAATTCTAATAAGATATGAAAGTTGAAGAGATTCACTTATTAATTAAAGTAAACATCTAGGTCATGGGACATTCAGTACGATAAAGCTATTATAGATTTTGGATTAACGAAGAATGAATACGAGCCAGGTGTTTATAATTGGTTTAGTGGGAGCGTAGATATATTCCTAATAGTTTATGTTGATAAAATATTACTTATTAGAAATTAAATACTAGTATTACAGTCTGTTAAGGAATGGTTAAACAAGTGCTTCTCCATGAAGGACTTATGTAAAGTGGCATATATCCTTAGAGTCAATATCATTCATGATAGATCCAAAAGTATGCTTGAATTAATTCAAAATACTTACATTAACCAGATACTAAAGATATTTAATATGGAACAATGCAATAGGGGATTGGTTCTAGTGTTACATGGAATACGTCTCCCTAAGAAAATGTGTCCTTAGACACAACATGAGAGAGATAGAATGAGTAGATTACTATATGCATATATGATAAGATCCATCACGTATGTCATTATATATAATAGGATTTATGTAACCTATTCTTTAAGCATGGTAGGTAGATATCAAGAGAATATATGAGGACAACACTAGTTTGTTTTTAAGGTTGTCCTTTAGTATCTAATTCATATTAAGGATATGTTCCTGGTATATAGATGAGATGAAGAACTTGTCATCATAGGATATACTGATTATTGTTTCCAAATAGATCATAAGGATATGAAGTCATAGTTAAGATATGTCATCAGTATCAACAGAATACCTGTGAGTTGGAAAATTTTAAATCATCCAGTTGTCACCAATTATACACCAAATTCTGGGTATATAACAGCTTTTGATGTATCCAAAGAATTCATTTTGATTTGAAACTTTTTCCAAGATCTTTATGTGGTTCCTAGAAGTAAATATTTTATCACATTTTATTATAATAATACTGCAGTAGTGGCTCTCGCAAAGGATAAATGACCACATCAATGGATGGAGAACATACTCTGAAAATATCAACTCTTGTGGGATTTTTCTCAAAGGGGTGAAGTCACTTTTATAAGAGTTTCTAGAGAATAAAACATAGTGGAACCCTCAACTAAAACCTCATCTCACCAGAATCATGAAAATCATGTGAGAGCTAGTGGGATGAAGGTTGTTAGAAATTATCTCTACTGAAAGTGAGAGTTTGTTAGAGGTGGTTCCCTATAATAAACTTCTAAGTACTTTATGGTAACTTTTATTCATATATTTAAAAATCTATAAAATATCATATCACATCATGATTATTCTGCCACGTGACATAGTCTGTGTAAAGTCCTAAGTGTACTTGCCACACTGAAAGGTCATAATAGTTCCCCACTATGATGATAACCTAGAAGTCACACAACAATATTCTTGATTATAAGTTCTATATTCAGATTATATCATTTTAAGAGAAAACAATGATGCATTCTATCAGGGTTGGAGACTCATGGGACTTTAAGATACTTTCCCAGGGTGTACACCCTTGGTAATCTTCATCACAGAAGATTATTAGAACATGAACCTCTAATAGGAAATCCAAATTTATATGTTTCATTGGATATTCCAATCTTTAAACATGTTTAATGATCCTAATACTTTAACATTATTATTAATACATGTCAAGATTCACGTACTTTGATGTATTGATGAATACATGATGACATATGCTCGTGGTGTGGTTGGATATGCTGAGTGCATCACGAGTGATGTTGTATTAATGAATAAATACAAGAAAGGATTTCTATCTTATATTTTTTAATGGAAGTTGATATCTCATAACGTTTTTTGAGAATTGAACTGTCTGATTAAGTCCATGACCATGGAGATTTTTTCAGCAAGTTCATTTCTATAAAGTCAAATAAAGAGACATTGAGCATATGGGTTAATGACACTAGCATGCAAAGTTATTGATTAGAGATGTTGATATAAAGGGATTATATTATATAGTGTATATTTGTAAGAGGTTATATATCATTGTGACCTTAATATCTTTGTCTATGGGATTCTTGAAATTTTCTAGATTATAGCCTTTAATTTTAGCTAGTGAATTCTAATATCACTGAGAAAGGGGCATAGAGGTTTACAAACTAAGTATATTCAGAACCTTAGTTAAATTCTATAAGAATTTATCATCTTGAAAAATATTATTCTAGTACATGGTTTAATAATTATTCATATTGGTATGATCACAAATACTCAATCACCAATTATTCTAGTGAATATATATGTAAGTTGAACATCTAATAAATATTTAAACACTTGTAATTATTTATTTAATTATGTGAATATACAAATATTTATTTATTCTGGTTTATTCACAAGGTAACAAAATATTTTATTATTTTAGTTTCATGAATATTTAATAAATATTTATTCGATGAATATAATATTTTTATATTTATTGGAAAATAATGTAGTGATATTTATTTAATTAAATAAATAGTCATTATTCAAGGACTGATAAATATTGAGGAGTATTGGGGGACAAGGTTAATAGTATTGTAAAAACTTTCATATTAAATATTATTTGAATAAATATTAATTTATTAATTCAATAAAAATTATATTTATTTTATTTTTGAGTTTATCAAATGTTAAGTAATTTATAATAATAATAACATTATTATTTTTTAGACATGGGGTTCATGAGGAATCATAAAATTAATTAGGCCCCTTATAAAATTATTTATTTACTAATCCCAACACTATATAAACCCAATTACGTCATTTTGTGAAGTACTAGCCTATTCCATCATTGTGACCAAGGAAATATAGTGATAACCCCTTAAGGCCTAGAGATATCCCTCCCTAGAATGCTATAAGGACCATAGATCATTACTCCTATCCCACCAGAATGAATTGCTTCACTTTTGATGGATTTATTTTCGATCAAGCATCGGACATTGAAAATGATAGACTCATCTACTCCAGCACCCAAATAATTTTATGGTTATGGTCACAGATTCACTAAACATGTGTGGATAACCATTATAGGGAATCTATGCTTGATTCCCCTAACACAATGACGGTACAATAATAATGGTTTACTAATTCATCAATAAATAAAGAATTAAATACAAGGCAATTATTTAATTAATTAAATTAATTATAAGTTATTTGTGAAAATATCCTATCTTTGGGGATTTAAAGAACATATTTCTATATATTTTAGAGAAGCAATATGAAGAATTTGATAAAATTTGTTTTGTCCAAGGGCTTGACCAACTTCCTCTATGACTTAGAACCTTCATTAGTCTATACCATGATGTTTTCTCAATTTATTTTATAAATTTTATTTTTAGGATAATTTATGAGAGATTCTAGGTTCCATCAAGGAGTTATTTTTTATGGGGTTTTAGTGATTTTTGAAAGTTTATTTTAGATTCCTTATATCTATTTGTTATTATTTTTTATTAGTTTTATTAACTTGGATTAAAAATTATTACATATGACTCCAAGTCAAGTTTTATTTGGTTTATAAATTTTTTATCAACTTTAATTTATTTATTTTAATTAATTTCCTTTTTCTCCTAATTAATTTTACATTGATTATGAATAATTAAAACCCTTTAAAGAAATAATTTAAGAGTAAAAAGATAAATATTTACTTATTTAATCAATTTCACTCTAGAAAGAAATTTGTAATAATAATATCATGTTTCTTATTATAATATTGATCAAATTTTACAATGAGAGAGGAAAATCATCCAAATAGAGTAAAAAAAGTCATGAGAGAAATTCTTATTCAACTCTTGTTAATAATGTTTATTATTAATGAAAATTTCAAGGGTTTTATAGGATATCTCTATTTTTAAAATGCAGTTAAATAAAACACAACACTCAACCAAAAGATTGACCTAGAGTGGAAATAGTAAAATGAAATGAAAAATAAATCATGTGTATCTCACTTTTGATCTTTATTATTTCATGACTGGTGAGGTTGATAAACACCTCTTAGTGACTATAATTATGTATTCACCACTTTAATTATCCATCAACTAAATAGAATCACTGGCCATTTTTGTAGGATTCTTTCTCCTACAAATGGAATGTTGTAACTAATTTTATAGTTAGTTATGGAAATAAATAATGATATGAATTTTACTTAGTTGAGAATGATTTATTATACAAAATAAGTGTCACGAACCGAATCTGGTCACCGCCAAAACCGGCACCAAACCCAGCCCGTGACATGACCCGAAGGGCGTTCCCTATCCCCACGGGCTGGCACAAGTGCCCGGGTATCATTAATATAGGTTTGGGAACGATTTACCCGAGTATGAAAGCATAAAACATTAAAAACATTCCATAATATAAATCTGAAATTTTTGAGCCAAACAAGACTTAAGTGAAAACCAAAACCGAGTACATTGGTTTAAAGATTATACAAGTGGTCCAAATAAAAATAATTATAGCATTAAGACAGCCCCAAGGACTCCACACGACAAGGGGTCATCGCCCCCAAGCTATCTCCACAACTCCGCACCAAGAATGGGAACTAACACCATGAACCGCCATCACCCTTAGCCTTTCCTTTACCTAAATCAATCATAACCAAGTCTACTTACACCCAAGGGGTGTAAGTAGGGTGTGAGCCTAAGCCCAGTAGGATACCACCCAATGATTCCAAAGAGTAAGAAATACAATCTGAAAAAGCAAGCAGTTTTCAAACGCAAGGAAAAGTAGTGTTCAAATTTCAAGAAATGAAACCTCTAATTGAAAATAGTTTTCAATCCAAAATTTTTAGAATACTAACACATTAAAATAGAAATGTTAGATACTGTAATTTACTTCCAAACACACCCTAAGACATGGGTAGATACTACAAATCCAATGAGCAACAACATTGGGAACACCCCTAGGCACTAGGTTGTCTTGGGCCCTATGTACCTCGTACCTCGGTGTAAAGTAACCATAGCAAAATCCTTTCTCGTGCACGAGCCACTAGTAGGGAACACACCCATAACCTAGTGGTCCCCAATAATCATCCACATAGTTTAGTTAGAGTTGTCGTTATCCAAATGCTAAGTGAAACAGGGACAAAACCCATCCGGTTCACTAGCCGTACTAGTACAAATCCGCCCCACCTAGGTACCCGGGCTTCCCCTTTTGTGCTCAATCAATTTCCGCATGCAACATAAATATATTTTCATATAAAACATCATTACTGGTCAATCATAACCAATACAGTAGCTATCACATTTTATACCACTTAAAACACGCAACAAAACACTTAGATTTTTCATAAAACAATTCCTCAAAAGTCTTGTAGTGTTTCGTACACAAAACACCTTATAAACCTCACTTGCATACTATGTGCACATATTTAAGTTTCCAAAACATAAAGGATATCCCACTACATTTCAGTTAAAACACAAAATCATTTTTAGGGCAACCCTATATAGTTCAAGAAACGACATCATTGCAAAGTCTCCATTTTTACACAACACAACTCTTAGAATTTCATGTGGTTCACAAACACCATTAAAACCAGATTTTTCAGCAACAAACACAAGGGACAATAATTTAAAACAGTATTTTTATCCCTATTATACTTCAATATAATCAACTAGTTACTTATAGGGTAGCCCCAATTAAACTAATAATACATTTCTATGAAAAACCCCAAATTTCACATGAAATTGGCCTTTAGGATTCATTTTAAATAAAAACACCACTAAAACTATATTTTTCAGAAATAATAAAATTTAATAAGCATGAAAATACCATAAAAACAGTAGCCAATTCACAAAGATTTCATACACAATGGAATCACCTACCAAGACCAAGGAAACCCTTGAATCCTTTGTGCGAAAACTCAAACGCACCACCGCCGCACCTCAAGAAAGCTAAACCAGACCTAAAACCAGAATTTCAGACCATAAAACACAATATAAAACCTTAAATTTTAAACCCTACTTCCTGGACATTAGGAACCGCAATTATAATGGAAGAAACCCTATCTAAATTGGATGTAACCCTAAACAAATTGAAAGAAGGAAGGAGGAAAACAACTTACTTAAAATATCTTGTAGAAATCGCCCCCCAAAATACCAGTAGCTGATTTCACAAATACTAAAAACTTCAATGTCGGTTCGAACAAGAATAGGTAGATCATTTAGGAATTTGAATGGGGGAAAAAGAGTAAGAATCGAAGGAGTTATGAGGGAAACAAATTACCTTTATAAATCTGCCCGAAATTTGAGTTCTCCAGCACTTTCGACCTAAACCGCGATGCAAATGAGATTAAAAGAGGGTGGGAGGATATGGGATGCGCGGCTGGGTTCAAGGGGCGTGTTTGGGGCTTGGAATCACCGAAAACCCCTTAAAAATGAATAAGTTATTAACTAATCAAATTTTATTTTTAAAACTGGAATTGGGCTTTCGGGCAGGCCCAATCCCTTAAATAAAAACCCATATACACCTTGGTTATGGATTTCCAAAGGCTCCAAATTTTAATTTTGGTGTTAATATATTAGGGTAGGACATTTAGGAGTTGGAATGAGTGAAAAATATAAAAAAATGAATAAGTTATAAAAGAAACAAAATTTATTTTTAAATCTGGAATTGGGCTCACGGTTTGGCCCAATTCATGAAAACTCACCTATTCTCCATAAAAACTTTGGAAACCCCCCAAAACAAAGAATTAATGGAAATTAAAATTAAAATACATTTAAAATAAGCTATGTATGTGATAATTCTCCCCACCATGAAAGCTTTCCGCCCCGGAAAGTCACAGTAAGGCCAAACCAACAACCAAACTCAACTGAGAAACCAAGAGGTACTCTCTTGCCAGGTTTCTCCCCCAAAGTTCATAACACCTCCAGTGATCAATGAAGGAAGGAATACTCTCAAAAACATGACTTACACCACATTCCAGAAAGAATCAATCACAATCAGGCTTTATCCCAAATGAAAACTCCTCAGACACAATTTGAACAATACTCAATCAATTTACCCAAATAAACAACAACATCAAACAAGGTTACACTTGCCCTTCTATAACTAAACAATTTGTCACTCTCCAATATCAATTTTTTTTTACCAAAGTAAGATGTAGGTAGTTAGATATCTCCAAATGATAATACCTACTTCCCATACAAAACCAAGGAAAAATATGAGTTACTCGTATGAAGAGACACAAATGGGCTCCCCACCATAAGAGACAACTTAAATTTTTTTTTTCGAGACAGAATCAAGACACTAATAGGGGGAGGCCCAAACAGACTCCCTAGTACAAGGGGTATACATAAATTAAAAATTTACAAAATAATATACATGATACCCACAGTGGGTCTTCCCACCACAAGAACCAACCATCTTAACTGACCAGCATGGGCCGACACAAAAAGACCCAATTTTTTTTTTAGATTTGGAAAGGGTGCAGGGTCAGACCGCACGGTTTGGGAAACCATGCACTAACTATGCTGATCATTATTTGAACGTGGATTCCTAGCACACTGACACTACTAATCATGCACAAAATGTGTGCTCAAACTTTCTAGCCAAATTTCCAACCATTCTCCAATGACTCAATGGAAATCAACGTGGGAGGGAAAAACATTAGGCGATGACATGGGTACAAGGCCCTCTACCTATTTCCACCGAACGAGAACAACAGAAGGAAGATGATGAAATCATAGGTTTAAACTGTTCCTATCTTTCATACTGAGGATAAGACTTTGTACAAGTGTTTAAACGACACTGGTGTTTCCCCTGACTACGCGCCAGCTTCTCTCCGGGACCTATGGCTGGAGCTCAAAATATTGAAGCATCTTCGGCCACGCAGTTAGGCTATTGAAACCCCTATGTGGAACTTCTTCTTTCGGTGCCACAAACAACTACACTGCATACCCTGATGGGTTTATCAAGACATAACACACTCCATAACCCACTTTACCAAAACCAAACATTTCATTGAAACAAGGGATCAGAAGATGCACACACATCGCACCTTGTTTCTTTGGGTGAGAAACAATAGAAGGGAAAGACACGTATAAACACCTTCCTCTAAGATAGAGGATTTGATGTTTTTCCCAAGGGAGACACAATCCCAACATAACATAGAACCTTAAAGGATTGTGTGACCTTCACCTTTATGGTCAAAAGAGCACACAACATCACAATGCGTCACCGAACATGACCCTGACGATTGATAGAAACAATACATGGAACGGGACCATATTCAAAGTCCCTAAACAACAGATAAGTCCAAAAAGTGGACACAATATCATATCATGACCTAAATCTCAAAATTGGTTGTTTAATAATAACTCTTTCTTCAAAGAAACTATAAAGAACCCAGAGGCCCTCTTAGAGACCATCAAGACACTCATCTGTACTAACAACGAAAGAACACTCCCACCTTTGGTGAATCAGGAAACTTAAGAAACTAAGGTCTCTTTCAACCTTCCCCAAGCACTATTCCACTACAAGAGGATCCAAAAATCAGCGAAATGAATGGGTGTAGACTCAATAAAATAAATGTTCGATAAAATATTATTTATATTGATCAACTGGAGGATTTTCCAATGGCGAAACAAAACGGGTTGCACTTCATTTGTGCATTAACCCTTAATGGGGGCGTACCTTATCCAATGAGAGAACCCAAGGACCCAACCAAGCTGGTCCATTGGTCAAAACATGCCACAAACCAGATCCAAACACATGAAGGGAACCACCATAAAGGCATCCCAAAAAAAATTTTCAAAAGAGACCACTAACCATCCCTGCAACACAGCTTACCGACCAAACACAAACCCAAAACACAGTTCAAACAGAAGGGGTTCTTGAACTCAAAACATCCCACAACATCAACATTTTCAAAAATCCATAATACAAACCATACCAAACTATTCATCAAGACATCATGTTTTTCTTTAAAACCAATTTTTTGAAAACAAACGGTTTAGCAGTAAGCGTATCCACCAATGCTACCCCATGGGCCTCACACATGCCTGTTTTTGTGCCACACCGGGCACCCTCCTCATATCCATCCCAGCACTCATCCAGTCGTGCCATCAACCATCCATCATCCCATATAACCCCATGCATGTGTTCACTCATGGAAATACCAAAGGGTACAACAAAACTTCCTTCCACTTTTCAAAAACAAAATGGTCAACCAACCCAACCTTTTTCTCCAAACTGCTAACAATGAGATCGAAATCCCAATTCACATCTTACAAAACATTTCATAAGGACACAACCATTTAGAAAAGAACTCACCTTTAAGTTATTCACATCAATTTCGAAACATATCATCCCATTAAAACACACTCTAATTGTTTAGAAAACTCTATTGGAAACGCTTTAAAAAAAACAAATTCAATATAGTTCCTGCTTTCAAAGAGGTGTAAGCGCACCATTTTACATTTCAAAACAATTCTGAAAATTCAGTTCCACCATTTCATAAACCAAACCATTCCCTCTTTATTTGAAAATCATTTCATAAAAACGTTACGCTTCTTAAAACCAAGTCACCTTAAAACCAAAGTGCTAATATTTCAAAACTAAAGCACAAAACAATGCAAGAGGAAACTAGTTTCGGTGGGTGACTTGGACATATGGTTGGAAGCCATATTCCAATCACTTCGCCATCACAGAGAGTATTCTAGGGAAATATCCATGGCTCCACATGGCTTGCCAGGCCCTGCGAGCTCACTGAGATTATTCTCCCAACTCTCTTTTCATTTCCCAGAGTCATCATTAAACCAAAAAAAACCAAAGCACTCAAATAAATCCATACTTACCATGGTGACTTGAATCCCTTCATGAGGTGTGCTGGCCAGGCACACTACCCATGACTGAAATTTCAAGTCCCAAAAATCCTAGCTCCAGACTATGCTGACTCTTCCCCAAATAACATGACCCAAGGAGCGAACCTGCCTCTGATACCATTTTGTCACGAACCGAATCTGGTCACCGCCAAAACCGGCACCAAACCCAGCCCGTGACATGACCCGAAGGGCGTTCCCTATCCCCACGGGCTGGCACAAGTGCCCGGGTATCATTAATATAGGTTTGGGAACGATTTACCCGAGTATGAAAGCATAAAACATTAAAAACATTCCATAATATAAATCTGAAATTTTTGAGCCAAACAAGACTTAAGTGAAAACCAAAACCGAGTACATTGGTTTAAAGATTATACAAGTGGTCCAAATAAAAATAATTATAGCATTAAGACAGCCCCAAGGACTCCACACGACAAGGGGTCATCGCCCCCAAGCTATCTCCACAACTCCGCACCAAGAATGGGAACTAACACCATGAACCGCCATCACCCTTAGCCTTTCCTTTACCTAAATCAATCATAACCAAGTCTACTTACACCCAAGGGGTGTAAGTAGGGTGTGAGCCTAAGCCCAGTAGGATACCACCCAATGATTCCAAAGAGTAAGAAATACAATCTGAAAAAGCAAGCAGTTTTCAAACGCAAGGAAAAGTAGTGTTCAAATTTCAAGAAATGAAACCTCTAATTGAAAATAGTTTTCAATCCAAAATTTTTAGAATACTAACACATTAAAATAGAAATGTTAGATACTGTAATTTACTTCCAAACACACCCTAAGACATGGGTAGATACTACAAATCCAATGAGCAACAACATTGGGAACACCCCTAGGCACTAGGTTGTCTTGGGCCCTATGTACCTCGTACCTCGGTGTAAAGTAACCATAGCAAAATCCTTTCTCGTGCACGAGCCACTAGTAGGGAACACACCCATAACCTAGTGGTCCCCAATAATCATCCACATAGTTTAGTTAGAGTTGTCGTTATCCAAATGCTAAGTGAAACAGGGACAAAACCCATCCGGTTCACTAGCCGTACTAGTACAAATCCGCCCCACCTAGGTACCCGGGCTTCCCCTTTTGTGCTCAATCAATTTCCGCATGAAACATAAATATATTTTCATATAAAACATCATTACTGGTCAATCATAACCAATACAGTAGCTATCACATTTTATACCACTTAAAACACGCAACAAAACACTTAGATTTTTCATAAAACAATTCCTCAAAAATCTTGTAGTGTTTCGTACACAAAACACCTTATAAACCTCACTTGAATACTATGTGCACATATTTAAGTTTCCAAAACATAAAGGATATCCCACTACATTTCAGTTAAAACACAAAATCATTTTTAGGGCAACCCTATATAGTTCAAGAAACGACATCATTGCAAAGTCTCCATTTTTACACAACACAACTCTTAGAATTTCATGTGGTTCACAAACACCATTAAAACCAGATTTTTCAGCAACAAACACAAGGGACAATAATTTAAAACAGTATTTTTATCCCTATTATACTTCAATATAATCAACTAGTTACTTATAGAGTAGCCCCAATTAAACTAATAATACATTTCTATGAAAAACCCCAAATTTCACATGAAATTGGCCTTTAGGATTCATTTTAAATAAAAACACCACTAAAACTATATTTTTCAGAAATAATAAAATTTAATAAGCATGAAAATACTATAAAAACAGTAGCCAATTCACAAAGATTTCATACACAATGGAATCACCTACCAAGACCAAGGAAACCCTTGAATCCTTTGTGCGAAAACTCAAACGCACCACCGCCGCACCTCAAGAAAGCTAAACCAGACCTAAAACCAGAATTTCAGACCATAAAACACAATATAAAACCTTAAATTTTAAACCCTACTTCCTGGACATTAGGAACCGCAATTATAATGGAAGAAACCCTATCTAAATTGGATGTAACCCTAAACAAATTGAAAGAAGGAAGGAGGAAAACAACTTACTTAAAATATCTTGTAGAAATCGCCCCCCAAAATACCAGTATCTGATTTCACAAATACTCAAACCTTCAAGGTCGGTTCGAACAAGAATAGGTAGATCATTTAGGAATTTGAATGGGGGAAAAAGAGTAAGAATCGAAGGAGTTATGAGGGAAACAAATTACCTTTATAAATCTGCCCGAAATTTGAGTTCTCCAGCACTTTCGACCTAAACCGCGATGCAAATGAGATGAAAAGAGGGTGGGAGGATATGGGATGCGCGTCTGGGTTCAAGGGGCGTGTTTGGGGCTTGGAATCACCGAAAACCCCTTAAAAATGAATAAGTTATTAACTAATCAAATTTTATTTTTAAAACTGGAATTGGGCTTTCGGGCAGGCCCAATCCCTTAAATAAAAACCCATATACACCTTGGTTATGGATTTCCAAAGGCTCCAAATTTTAATTGTGGTGTTAATATATTAGGGGAGGACATTTAGGAGTTGGAATGAGTGAAAAATATAAAAAAATGAATAAGTTATAAAAGAAACAAAATTTATTTTTAAATCTGGAATTGGGCTCACGGTTTGGCCCAATTCATGAAAACTCACCTATTCTCCATAAAAACTTTGGAAACCCCCCAAAACAAAGAATTAATGGAAATTAAAATAAAAATACATTTAAAATAAGCTATGTATGTGATAATAAGGTCCTTAAACGCTCTTTAAAAAAACTCCTTCATTGAATCAAAAAGTACATTGAGTTCAAACATTTCATATGTTATAAGATGACTCATTTTTGAATTTATCATTTTTAACTTTTACAAAAAACTACTCATTTATTAAGTGATTGTTAAAATCATTTAAAACTAACTTAATCATCAACACATCATCACATGATGTTTTATAAATCTCAAGTAATGTGATAATAATCATACAAGAAGTGACTAAATGATATCTCATATCATTCTTGGTGAAAACCGTGACATGGAACAAATGACCACACCAAAACACAAACCATGATGTGGAAACTTTCACCATTCCATGGTTTTATGTTTTAGTGAAAATACCAAACAATCACCCACTTAAACTAAAACATATTAGAATTTATACCAAAATCCAAAACTCTTTATAAATATACCCAAACTTATTTGGATATTATTATTATACAAACTCTCCCAAATTTTGGAAAATCACTTTTTAAAAAAAATAATCTTTATTCTATGACCTACTATATGACCCTATTAACCTTTATAATGTTGGAAATAATTCTGAATTCCTTAATCCATAATTGTAAGAAAAATTTGATCTTTGGAAAAATGTCATCATCACTCAAGCTATGAAGAGGTAAGACATTATCTCTATAAAACATACTCATATATCTATTTGAACATGTATTCCATCAGATACATCTGTATATATTGTATTCATACTTAAATAATCCTTTTGTATAAGAAATAAATTCTATAAAAATATATAATATGTCAATTTAGTATAAATAAACTCGTACATTCTCAGTTCTCTGAAGAAGATTGTCCATATTGAATGAGTGCATCACATAAAATTCATCCAAGTAGATAAACACATCATATGTCACTCAAATAATCATGGAACTTTATTTTCTTAGTTTAATTAAACTAAGGTACCATAGGTTATAACTATCATATAGGATGAAAAATCTTATTTGGTTAACAAATACTGACCACATGATTGGATACATATATAATAACCCCCCCCCACACACACACACATTCTACAAAACTTGTGATGCCCACAATGTAAATATTTGATAATTATTTTGATGTATATTTGTTTTTTCATTTATTTTTGGGTTTTAGGATGTAAATTTGGAACTTTTTGAAAAAATTATAGAATTAATAGTTAGAATACATGATTACCTAAAATGTGCATGTAAACAGTGTTGGTTAAATCACAATTCCAGTAACATGTGTATGATTGGTGTATGGTTTTCATAACCATGAAACTCAACCACGCACCTATTTTAAAACCAAAATATTTTTATTTTCAAAAATCAAATTTAAATTAATAAATCCTCATTTTGTTCCTCATTTTGTTATTAATATCTCTATACATTGTCCTCCAAAGGTCTTCTCTTTTCACTCAATTACTTTTAATGAAACTCCATCAAATTGGATAGAATACTTAATTATTTCATTCTAAATAAATCCCCCTATTCATCCTCATTATTTTCTCTTATTATATCCCTAATATTTCTATGAAAGCCTAGGGTTATATCATGAATTAATTTTCATTTGGGGTTTCTTCATATTAGGTCATGCAGTGATCTTATAAGGCCTCAACCTCTTCTCTCTTAGCAGGACAACATCTCTTGACACTGATTACATTGGTTGATAGTGGTAGGCTCTATAATATTTACTTTATTAATGAAACCATGAGTTATTACTTGTTTTAGATGGTGGTTTAACTTGAATAAAACGTATATTTTATATCTATAATGTTGTTTTGATAATTATGTTGGTATTTTATTTTGGTTTTCACTTGACTGGGTGAATTTTTTTTATAAAAGTATATATTTTACATTTATATAATTTATGTACAAAAAAATATTTATAAAAATTTCACGTGTGGTTTTTAGTGAAATAATTTATGGTGTTTTCATGGAATTATTTATTATTATTTATTAGAAAAATCCCCCAGGAGTGGTTTTCAGGTTCTATTTATTGACAATAGAGTGGAAATAATCTTTAATGAAACCTATTTCTATATGAGAAGTTCATATATTGAAGTATGTAAGTTTTTTAGTGTTATTTTGAATGAAATATGTGAAATATAGTTTTGAGTAGAATTTTGGGAATTTAGTTAAGTCATCTTATGTGTAGGATTCATCTAATAGTGTACAATCCATCCATCAGTATATGAGTTATTTAAGAAAAATGACTGATTATGGACTACTTAGGAGTCATTTTTTCACCTATATATGAGTCATATCGAACTACGTATGAGTCATTCTCTCTAGAAACTCAAAATTTGGCAAAGGGATTTTTTTAAGAGTCATAGAGAATCTATGTACGAGTGAAAAAACTGTGCATACGAATAATCACCACCCATATATGAGTCATTAAGAAATTTATACAATTTATATTCATATGAGTAACTGATAACTATTATGTTTCATTAGGTATTTCCGTATGATTCATCTTTTTTTTGGATTTTCTGAAAATTTGTCAACAATAGTTACAAGTATTTTTTTAATCATAAAATATGATCAATTCATCATCTAGTTTTGTGTAAAAATAATTGATCCATGATTCAAGGGGTTTTAAATTCATAATATTTAAATTACTTAAATTAATAATTAAGGTTGATTGGATGATTTGGTTTTCACCACATACAACATTTCATAGAAAATGTGGGTGATGACATTGAGGATACAACAGTGATACATGGGTGTATTATTTAATAAATGTTATGGTTGAATATTATAGAGCTAATAATATCTATTATTTGAGAGGATATAGTTGGAATTTTATATTGTATAAAATCTTGTTGTTCATTGAGAATGTTTCATGTTTTGAAAATGGAAATATTTTATTATTTGCATAATTAAGTAAAATAAAAGTAATATAAAATTAGAATAAGAGTGTTGATAATGAAGAGAAATAAAGACATAAAAAATGAGTTATTTTTAATTTTAAAAGAAGATAGAGAAAAGGGACGTCTGGAGATTTGTTTCTACCCAGAACTAAAATAAGAGATGTGCAGGCTCAGGTACTGGAAGGTTGAAAATGACGATGAAGGATATTGTAGAGGATGTTCTTACTAGAAGCTTATCTATATATTTAGAATTTATAAACCATTTTCCATATAATTTATCCTATATATTTTTTGGATAATAATAACAGTATATAAGTATAGTTATCACATATCTATGAAGAAGTACAATAAGCTTTGAAAAAGTCTTTTTGGATAGTGAATTTGGAGAGTGAATTTGGATGCTTCGTTTTTGAAATATCAAATAAAGAAGTGTTCTTATTGTCTCAAGTTAAAAGGAACACTTCTATACATGCTCCTTATATTATACCATTTAGGTGAACCAAGTAAAAATACCCATGTTCATTTTTTACTACTTTTATTGCACATTAGTGATTGTTCGGGAGGGAGAAAAGTGTTCCTCATAAAAGAGAGAGCAATATCCTAATCAAGGAAAAAAATTTAAGTTCTTCAATACCCTAATTATCCCTCAATCTTATGGTATATTTCTTTTTTGGGACTAACAAGTGGTATTGGAGAAAGGGTTTTGAGGTGAAGTATTTTCTCTCTCAAAATCATGAAAACCATTATTAACCACAAGGAAATACCCATTTTTGAAGGAAAACATTTTCAATTGTGGAATAAGGCAATGAAACATTATTTTAGATCTTTGGTAAAGGACATGTACTTGGAATCCATGAATGATATTTCAAAAAGTATGGAGAGTGGATCTGTATATGATAAAGAAAATCAATAATTAGATGCAGATGTTAGGGTAATAAATACACTAGGGGGAGCATTGGATAACCTTGTTTAAATCAAGGTCATGTCATTCATGTATTCTCATGCAATGTGGGAGAAGATCCTAAATATTTATGAAGGAGATTCCAATGTTTGAGTAGAAAGGATGTAGGTTTTTTGGAATAAATATGAATATTTGATAATTATCCTGAATGAAATAGTTGATGATTTTTTTGATCAACTCAAAATCTTAGTTGAAGATATGAGGAAGCTTAGAGAAAAAATTTATGATGTTAAAATTTCTAAAATAATTCTAGGAATATTATCTTCATGTTTTAACATAAAGGCATCAGTACTTTAAGATAAGGATCAAAAGGAAGTATCTTTGGATAGTATGTATAATTTTCTTATTGTACACGAAATGAGAAATGATGAAAATGAAACTAGGGTAAAGAAGAACTCATAGGAAGTTTATTTCAAGGAAATAAAGAAACTCTTAGTGGAGGAATATCCTGAAGATGAATAATTTAATGATGCGATGTATTTTCTTTACTCCAATATAAAAATAGGTATATGAAATTTTAAAGGAAAGATTCCACTTACTTTATTATGATACAGTAAATTAGAGAATATTTCTACTAAGTGTCCTAATAAATTTTCAGATAATGATAAAGAGTAAGAAACAATGAAAAAATATTTTAAATGTGAAAAAATAGGTGAAAAGGGATGTGTAAATTATTTATAATATTTTTTTATCTCATGAAGGTGAAATCTTGGATGAGACTAAATTAGAGGAGATCAAGGATTTTAGAGACCTTGGTGAAGAATTCATAGAAACTATTGTAGATTGGACACGGGTTGAGGAAATCGATGGAGAATAAATTGGAATCAAGGGAAGAATTTATCGTAAATAAAAATTTGAGGTTTCCCTTGAAGAAAGAGACATCTGGAGGGAGAAATACAATAAGGATAGTATAATTGTATATGACCCCAAGTTGTATATGAAACAATTAGAAGAAGAAAATTCATAATTAAAAACAAAAATTGGATCTAGAAATTCTGGAATTCTAAATATAGAGGTTGATCTTAAGATCAAAGTTAATGAACAAGCCCACATTTTTGATAGCCTTAAAAATTCTATGAAATAAAGAGTTATAATAATTAATGAAATTGAAGGATATTTCATGATGTGGTGACAAAAGTGTAAGGATCAATAAAGAATCATTACTATGATAATGATGTTGGGAAATTCTAGTAATATATATTATAAATATTTCAAGGAATCTCATGATAAATTTACTGGAAATGTTCTACCTACATGTGATGAGGTTTGGAGAAAAAGTAAAATATTTTATGACACTTGATCACAAGAATAACTAGTCATAGTTGATGTTAAACCTCAAACACCAACACACTAAAAGAAGATTGAGCTGCACAGCTCTCAAAATACTACAATGGATACAAAAAAGGGTGAAAATAAGAAACAAAAGATAATGTGTTACTTCTATGGGAAGTTAGGGAATAACCAATACATGTGCTCAATTGTAAAATATATTTTAGGGATCATGAAAACCAAAAACATGAAATAAAAACTTCCTCTTTATCTTATACCTTTTATATCATCCTTGATTTGATTCAATGTATGAGATGTTAACTTCATAAATTCCCTTTTATATTTTAATTATTTACTATTATGGGTTGTTTAGAGGTCAATTCTACGTGGTTAAGGGTTAGGGTTTTGAAGGTGGAAGAAGTAGACGAAGGGCTTGGATTTTGATAAATGGAAGTCTACAACCAGCTAGTTGGTGGAACCCACTGGCTAGCCAGTGGGATTCTAGTAGGTCTACAGGGTTTTATAGACCCTACCAGACAGTTGGTGGCACTAGAAAATCCCAAGTAGTTTTTTAGGAACATGGGCTCATCGATGTAGCCCACCATGTATCCAATGTGACTAGTTTGAGAGTTCATTAAATTCATCCCACATTTTTTTAATTCCGCACACCTTTGAACCCTATTTATTATACAATTCTACCCCCAATGTCACTAATATGATTTTTAGATCTCTCCCCTTGCATCAAGGCTCTCTTATTCTTTCCCCCTTTCCTCCTCAAGCTTTAATCGATCTGAGGATGCCTAAATAGTGAGTTTTCTCTAGATATATTCCAAATACCTCTTCCTATTTAAGATATGTGCATGGATCTATGTCATATCTATGAATTACATGAAGATACAATGATTAATTTTTCCCTTTCTTCATAGATTAGTGACAAATCTAGTGAGTTGACATTGTTCTTTGACCAAACCAAGATCCACCATAAAAAATTAATGTTCTATGGGTAAGTGTTTATGGATAATCATATTAGGCATCTTATTGATGGTGGATTTATGATATAACCTTAATTTTTTGATGATTCATTAGTATATTGGTAGAGGAATCAACATGTCAATGACAACCCCCTTGACTACAGGTAAAACTATCAAGAACAGTAGACATTTCCAGGTAAGTTTCTCCAGAACAATCATTATGAGACCTTCTTATACTTGAATCTCATCCTGAATCTATTTTTTGTTTATGTATTGATTATAGATCAATGATCATTAGAGATAACCTAATTTATCTTCTAGAACTGATGAGTAATTCATGATTTATTCTTAAACCAACAATGTATATAGTGTTTTGGTGACCT
Organism: Viscum album; assembly: GCA_963277665.1. Classification (NCBI taxonomy): domain Eukaryota; kingdom Viridiplantae; phylum Streptophyta; class Magnoliopsida; order Santalales; family Viscaceae; genus Viscum; species Viscum album. Next base: position 984,650,206 of record OY728157.1, read on the forward strand.
CTCCTTTGATATACCTTGGAATTGGTCCCATTGAGAGACTCCTTATGGTATGTGATTCTAGAACCATGCTTCCTGATATATAATATTCTTGAGACTCCTTTATAAACCTATTTCTTGATAGACTATAATTGGAATAGTCATCCTTAACATGTGATCTCATTCTCTATGGGTGTGTAATGTTTTTTTAGTATTCAATACTTTGATGAACTTGGGAGTACATCCTCAATAACCTTGAGGTTGGAAGTTCATTACCATATAGGTAATTTCATATTATTATGTTATAATTGTTTTTTCATGCTTGATAATCCATGTTTGATAAGTTTTTTCATTTGAGTGAATGAGCTGATCTTGAGAACCTTTTCATTGATGTGTGATCATATAATTTCCTATATCCTCTTGAGAATAGTTTTTGATACCTAATTGTTCATTTCTATGAAACATATTTCTTGTGGTATTGCATATCATGTGGAACTATTCTTTAGGTATCAGGATGATCAGGTTTCTTAGCTTCGCTTAGACGACCCCTTGGAAGAGGAGTGTGATGAGATGATGATGTCTATGGACTATGGATCACTTCATAGTATGGGTAAGATCATGGATATGTCTGTTTAAGTAGGAGTAGACCATGCATGTGAATTGATATTCTTTCATTAACATGCCAAAGTGGGATAATTCCATACATGGGTGATGTGTTATCCAATTACATAAAACATGTCAGGTTGGATTTACCTTTATCTAAGGATAACAACCACCATCATGTTGGGGCATGTGGTGTTCCTGATAATGACCACAATCAGGGTGGGGCATGCAATATTTCTTTAAAGGAAAAAATTGGGCTAACAGAAACTGACATCCTTACTAGTATTGGACCAAAGTAGGTGAGGTAGGGGTTTTTGGAGGCTTGGGTAGTTCATAATGACCAAAAACATGTGTGGCTATATTTTTAACTTATAATTTAATTATTTCATGACATAAAATATTATATATTATGTGAAATTATGTTAATGATGCATTGGTTTTGTACAATGAGGTTTATTACTCACACCTTACATGGTAATCTCAGTGCGTGTTCAAATTTCAAGACCAAGGATCCAATAAAGGTAAAGGTCCCTATGATAGGGAGTTAATGATATGGAGGTTGGAGTCAGAGGTGATTCGAGCACATAATTTGGACTATTGCTACTGTATTTATTTTTTTATACAATACGTTATATACTATGGTTTGGCTTGTCGTGCCGGGAGCGCATTTATTTATTTAATTATTATATAACATGCATTCCATTTGATATTATTTCTTTATACATTTTTTACTATGATTTGTTATACATTATCTATATTAATCATGTAAGGATATGATACTAAGGTTATAGTATCCACACTGACGGTGTTTTAACCCTTGCTACTAGTCAGTAACCTATTACATATGGGGAGGCACACATGAGGTCTTGTCATTCTTCATCTCAGACACAATGGTTTGTGTTAGGGTGTTCAAACGTGGTACCATATTATAGTTTTATTATTTTTATTTTTATTAAACTAGTACATGGAAGAAAGAAGATTGGCTATGTGGGACTTGGGTAGGGGAGTTTCCATGGGCCCGGTCAGCTCATGTGTAGCATACCTCCAAGTTACCATTGATGGGATTATTGTTACTACTTTATGAGTTTTATGGTGTGTTAATGCATCATGGATAGGTATGTAAGATAAAATTATATATATATACCTATTTTGTGCTACATACTATTCTTTTAATTTAATTCCTTGATGTGTTCTATTTGTTCAGGATATACTTGTATTCTCTATTGAGCGATATATATGTTTTTCATGATATTGTAATTAATTAGTTAAACCTAGGAATGATGTTATTATATATATATATATGATTTTTAATAACATGTATGGATGAGACTTTAGTTAGTACTATGAGGGATATACCTTAGGTGATGGGTATACTCCTAGGAGAACCCTATGGGATCTTATAGACCAGTAATAATCTATCTTGAATTAGTGTAAGTGGATGTTTAAAGCATTCTTATCATATTTAAGAAATTCCATCCCGGATTTGTTTGATGGGACCTCCAACTATGGTATCCCAAGATTCTCCCATGACACCAAAAATGATGCTAGATAATGTACCCCAACACACTCTTGTACGAACACCATTGATTCCGGATATAGAACCAGTTCAACCAGAAATATTTTTGAATTGCACCCATTCAAGGAGGAAACATCCATAAGACCATGACCAATCATGATCAAGACTTCTAGCTCTAGTATCCTCTCGATTTTCAAGATACTGGTGGCTCGTAGGATCCATAGAATTGGCTATATATTATTGAAAAATTTCTCAAGATGTTCTAGACTCATAAGGAGGGGTGAGTGATTCTGGATACCTTCATGTTACCAGGAGATGGTGGACTACCATGAATCAAGATAGAATACCATGGGGTATTATAGGGTGACCTTCATAGAGATGTTTCTGGAGAAATATTTTCTTTACATAATGAATTTTTACTATGCTCATGAGTTCATGGAGTTGCATCAGGGGTCTATGACTATCTGTTCATATTCTCATCAATTTAAATAGTTACTTCTTTTTCTCATCTATTGACTAGGAATGAGGCACATAAGGCTCAAATGTTTTAGATAGGCCTTTGACCATAGTTCAAATGTCTTGTTAGGGGATTTGAACCGATGATGTACATGATGGTGCTTCTCAAGGCCCTAACCTTTGTGAAGGGGCTAGAGGATGACATGGAAACAAGATTACATCTAGTTTATAGTGGACCAGTGACTAAGCTTACTCTCACTACTATATGAGCTTCTTCTGGTAGTAGGAAGAAGAATACATACCAATATTATTAGGGAAATAGGTAGTTATGATAGAGAATGAATTCTTTGGTATCCTCTACAAGAGATGATTCTAGTAGTACATAAATTATGAGAAAAGGTGTAATTATAGAAATTTTTGTAGGAATCCATCTATAGAGTTCCACTATTGCAGAAGGGATGGTCATCTTAAAAAAATTTACTTGAGGGATTCTCTAAGGAGAGATGGGAGATCTAGAAAAGCTGGGAGTGGGGACTCAACAAAAAATAGAGAATTCTTAGACTACTATGACTTAGGGGTTGGGTTGTGGGGCTGCGATAGTCCAAGTTTATGTAGTAGATCAGACTTTGATAAATGGTGTTGATGTACCGTCTACTATTTGAGGTACGGTCTTAATCACTTTTATTTTTTTGACCTATTTTTTGGATACTAGTGTATCTCATTACTTTTTATATATAAAATTTATTATTAGACTCAGTATATTGGTTAATATATATTATGATTTACTTTATCTCAATATACCATTGGTAATGAAAGTGGACCATCTTCAGCGATGCTCAAATTTTCCAACATTCATTTTAGATTATGGAAATTTGTGAGAATTCATAATTTTGAAGATGAAAAGATTCAATTTGATTCAGGGAATGGACTATTTGAATACCTTTAAAGATCACATTGATTAATATTAGAGATGAGTATCATTTACATCACCCAATGGAGAGAAGTATGTGATGACTGGAGAGTGGGAACTAATAGTAGGCAGAGTTAGTCCAGAGTTGATTCATCTTGGGATGATCATGAAACAGATTATGGGATTCTCTATTTCAACAAGTTCACTGATAGCCACAACATCTTTTCCTATAGTTTTAGATCTATATCAAGATGTATTTCTAGAGGAATTTAAATAAATTCCTCCTAATAGAGTTTTTGAATTCAAAATAGAGCTTATGTCAGGTGCACAACCCATTTTGATACCTCCTTATCATATAACTCTGGATGAGTTGAAGGAAATCAAGGTACAACTTGACGAATTAGAGAATAAGGGATTTATTAGGTTGAGTATATCACCGTGGGGTGAACCTATCTTGTTATATAAGGAGGATGATAGTCTTTCACTCTGTGTAGATTACCAGAATATGAATCAAGTGATGGTGAAGAACAAATTCTCTTTGCCCATGATTGATGGTCTATTTACTCAATTATGGAGATACTAGTTGTTATCCAAGATTGATCTTAGATTGAGCTATCACCTGTTATAGTTTAGAGAGTAGGACATCCCAAAGATATCATTTTAGAGTAGGTTTGGGATATATGAGTATTGAGTAATGTTGTTTAGATTAATGAACATGATAGCAGTGTTTATGGATATCATAAACAAGATATTGCACCCATATCTTAACTCTTTAATTGTGGTGTTCACTTATGACATCGACATACACTCATCGAAACTAGATCATCATGATAGATATCTTGAAAATTTCTTGAGTACACTTCGAGAACATCATATTTTAAAGGTGTCAAATTGTAGATCTTTGATTCATGAGGTGAAATTCTTAGGGAATATAGTTTCAGAGATAGGTATATTCATAGGCCCATATAATTTTTAGGTATTTATGTCATGGACACATTCCTAGAACATGTTCAAGATATTTAGATTTATATATTTAGTGGGATAATACATACATTGTATCCAATACTTCTCCTGATTATCAACACCCATGATTATGATGACGAAGAAGGTAGAGGAGTTCTAGTGGTCAGAGTAGTGTGAAAAGGCTTTTCTTGATATGAATAGGAGGTTTTATATAACTCTAGTGTTGATTCTTCCAAATGTTGGGATTAATTATATTGTATACAATGATACATCAAATATAGGTCTGGGAGAATTGATGATGTAGAGGGAGTGTCTAGTAGATTATGGGACACATAAGCTATGAACTCATGAGTAGATATATCCTACCCATGACTTGGATTTAGAAATGATGGTCCACACCTAAGAGTGTTGGAGATGATATCTCTTCAATGGGAGGTTTTTTGTCTACATGAACCACAAGAGTCTCTACTATATCTTCACATAATGAGACCTCAATTTTAGGTAGAGGCACTGGGTAAAATATCTATAGACATTCAAATTTGAGATGGATTATGCACCATGTAAAGGTAACATCATTGAATTTGATCTTACTTGTATGACTCAAGTATCTCATGAACTTAGTGAACAGTCTTTGGAGGAAGAGTGGAATCTAAGGAGCTTATTAGCCAACTGGAAGTTGGATGCTTTCAAGGATCAGGTATTGATGATGTTTTCTCCAATGGTGGACACATATTCTTTATTATACTGGGTTAAGGCTAGAAAGGAGACTTACTTAGAGTGTATTGTGATGCAGGAACAACTAGATGGAGGTAACCCGATACCTAGGTGGTCTATGGATGAATATGATGTGATCCTTGAGCATGGGAGAGTTTTGTACCTGATTTCATCAGGAAAGAGATAAAGAGATACTTATATACCTCCAAGTGGGTGGTACATCATAGGTATAAATAGACATACCAAGAATTTAGATGACTGTTTTGGTATCCAGGTATGAAGAGGGACATTATTGGATTTGTTTCATAATTCCTTACATGCTAAAGGATTAAGGAAGATCACCAACATCCTTGTGATTTTCTCTAGCCACTTCTTCTGAACATGTGGAAGTTGGAGGATCTCATGATGGAATTTATGATGAGGTTACCCAGGAAACTAAGGTTATATGATTCTATCTGGATTATTTTTAATCAGTTAATGAAATTTTATCACTTCTCACTAATTTGTGAGACTCACTCATTAGACGATCTGGTGAAGTTGTATGTCCATGAGAAAATATGCATTCATGGAGTTCTCTTGAGTATCATATCTGAATGATATTCATGTTTTACATCATATTTTTGGAAGGGATTATAGAAGGACTTGGAGACTCATATGAGATTGATTGCAACATACCATCGTCAGAGAGATGGATAGATAGAAAAGATAATTTGATTATTAGAGGATATGCTATGAGATTACATTCTAGACTTTGGTGAATCATGGGATGATCACTAAGCCTTGGTTGAGTTATAATTCAATATTAATTAATAGGCTTATATTCATATAGAACCTTATGAGTCTCTTTATGGTAGGACATGCTGTTCATTTTTTTTATTGGCATGAGACTGGTGAGGTAGTAGTTGTGGGTCCCAGTTTGATATAAGAGACCTATGAGAGAGTGAAACTAATTGAAAAGAGGGTTTTCATAACTTAGAGTAGGAATAAATATTATTTTAACCATAGGAGGATACATTTGTAGTTTACTGTAGGAAAGCAGGTTTTTCTGAGAGTATATCCTTGCTTAGGCCACCAATATTTGAAGAAGTGGGGGAAGCTAGATCCATTCTATTTTGTACACTTAGAGATCACTGAGCGGGTTGGGATAAAAAGGTAATATTTGGATCTTCCTTCTTTTTACCTAGGTATGAACGATGTGTTTCATGTGTATCAACATAGGAAGTACATGCCTGATCTTAAATATTCCATCAACCATAAGGATATTGATCTAGATCCTGATAAATCATATGTGGAGCACCCGGTGTGGATTATAAACCAAAGTGATAAAGTCGTTTTATGGAATAAATTACCACCATTCTAGATTCTTTGGAATTAGAGATGAATCCAGGAGGATACCTTGGAGTGGGAGGCTGATGTTTGGGCTCAATGGCTAGAGTTTTTTGAGAATATCCTTTGAAGACACTTCTTGGATACAATAATTCATTAGAGGTGGAGAACTATAATGTATTTTATTTGATTCAATGTATGAGATGTTAAGTTTATAAACTATCATTTATCTTTTAATTTTATTCTTTTTTGGGGTTGTTTAGAGGTTGTTTTTAAGTGAATAAGGGTACATGTTTTGAAGGTGTAAGAATTTGAGGAAGAGCTTAAGTATTGGTGGCTGGAAGACTAACACTGGCAAGCTGGTGGAACCCATCGACCAGTCGGTGGGCTTTTAGTATGTCTATAGGGTTCTAAAAACCCCAGCATCTGGTTGGTGGCCTATCACTGGCCAGCTATAGGTACCTATAACTCGTCAATGCGGCCCACTAGATAGTCGGTGCACCATGTTTGAGGGTGAATTAAATACACTCTGCATGTTTTAATTCCACACACCTTTGATTTCTCTTTATAAGAAAATTCATAACCTAATGGAACTAATATAATTTTAGATTTATATTCTTTCATTAAGGCTCTCACATTATTCTCCTCTTTCCTCTTCAATATTTTACCAATTTAGTGATGCCTAAGAAGTTAGTCTTTCTCTAAATCTATGCCAAATTCTTCTTCCTTTTGAGAGATGTGCATGGATATATGTCAGATCTATGAATTTTGTGAATATCCAATGATTAATTCTTGCTTTCTTCATAGATTGGTGATGAATATAACAAGTTTAAAACATTCCTTGATCAAATAAAAAACCACCATCTATAATGAACATTACACAAGTAAGTGTTTATGGATCATGTTCCTAGACCACTTCTTGATGGAAGATCGATGATAAAACCTTAATCCATTTACAATTCCCTGATATATTTTTAAAATAATAAATATATCAAAAAAATCCCTTGAAAAGAGATAGAACTATAGAGACCCAAATCTTGACATACATGGACATTACATTACTTTTGCGGAATACTTAATACATAACAAAAACAGACACACAAGGACCTTAATGGTTTGGTGTCTTTGGAAACTCGGAATATAAATATCTAATCTTGTTGAAAGATCTTCAACATCTCCCATATCGATCTTCCCATTTTGTTTTCTTACCTAAAACCTTTATTTATATCCTGGGGAAAAGAAAACATATAAAGGGTGATCTCAAATGCTCAGTAAGGGTAAGCATGGATAAAATAAAACAAATCATATACATTTTATCTTAAAAACTTAAACATAATGTTTAAACATCAAAATCTTGAGTAATTACATAAAACATGGTAGTACGTAAGGCATAGATTATAAAGAAACATTAAGCATGATAAAATATCATGGGAGTAAAACATGTAATTGTGGAAACCATTCAGCACATGTCATGATTTCCATAGTAGCCAAGGCATTGCTTCCAAGACCATTTTAGTGGACAAAGTCCCTTTCTGAATCAACTTCACTCCACGTTTCAGTCCTGTAACACTGAACCAGATTAACTTACCATTCCAGCCATGTCTATCTCATGAGATATAATTTTTTACCCAATGCATTGGAGGGAGATATAGGTCCCACCCATCTCATAATGAAATCATTCTTACTTGTGCCACAAAATAAACATATATCATTCATAATAACCTAACGAATAAAATGGGTTTCCTAAACATCATCTCATCATCTCATCATCACATAATCCATATAAAATAAATGGATATCATTTCATAATAAGAAAAGTGAAACCATGTAAATCATAGAGACATGATACTTGAAACATACTAATATGAAATAATGTCATCTTAGATGAAAAATGGTTTTGATAAAACACTTGAAATGAATTCTTGAGTAAAATATCCTTTCTTCTTCAAAATCAATTTCTTTTCACAAAACATCATGAAATTTTAAAAGAAAGAGATTTCTTTGAAAATAGTCATGAAATATTTTGGAGGAAGATTCATGAAAATAAGGATTTATAAAACCGTAAAAATCCATTCACGTTGTATAAGATAAAAATAACAATCTCCTCGTACTTTTGTCGGAAAAGTCAAAAATTACCTCGTATGGTAAACAAAAGAAAGATTCTTTCCATACGATGTGATAAAAGTACGAAAAGGGTAAAAATGTCTTAAACATACATGGAAGGAAAGTAAACGTTTTATGAAAACATTTTGAGAGCATATGGACATGGATAATAAACATAACCCCTAGTAAATACTTAGGAGTAAACAATCTCAGATAAGAATGAGATTGGAATAATTATCCCTTACCTTATGTCTGATATGCTTCTTATGTATCCGAACCTCCTGTATAATGATTTAAATAATGTAATTGACTTATTACAGAATCATATTCATTGTTATGATATCATATATGGTTCCCTTGTGACTTTATATTACCCGTTCTTTTTTAAATTCCATGTTAAAGAGTGTTTTGGGTAAAATCGTTCCATTTGTCGTCCGTGTTTTGACTTGTAATTATTCATATGATTACTTAGATCATGGTTACTTAATTTAAGAATATAAAACCTGATTTATATATAATATATATTCAGAATATATATATATAATGGATCGATAAATGGAAAGAAATACACCGTTCATGGAGACGGTAGGCCGTACGTACGCATGAACACTGTTTTCATTTCCTTATTGAATTGAATGGAATTAAGTAGATGACATTAATATATATATACATAAATACAGTAGCATTATTATGTCATATATTTATTTATTACTTATTATATATACTTTATAATCATTCTTGAATGGTTATCATGGAGAGTGAATCTCATCGTGTCGTAGAGACGGTAGTCCGTACGTACGCACGAGCGATGATATCATTCCCATGATCGTGTAATTGTATTAAAGTGTATGTATAATATTACAGAATCAATATCACTTTATAATAATCATATATATTCATTACTTTCACCATTATACCCATCCAAGTAAGGTGGTGGTGGAAAATAGATTACACCACGGCGTGGAGACGGTATTCCGTACGTACGCACGCGCGGTGATTTTGTTTTCCATAGGATGGATAGATGGTGAAATAGGGTTGTTTCATACTTATAATAACATATCAGTATATTAGTGATACTTATGTTATTACTTCATAATGAAACAACTAAATAAGAAGAAGTGGAAGAAGAAATAAAGTTGAAAGAATCGGTAATGGACATTACCTCTTCTTTGAAGCGCCTCTTTGAAATATACTCTTAGGGCACTAAAATTGGTCTTTGAAGAAGACCAGGACCTCTAGGATGTTTCTAGGGAGGTGTAGAAGAGAATTTGGTAGGGGTTGGCCGATCTTTAAGGCTCAATGTGGTGTGAGGAAGAGAGGGAGGAGGTTCCCTTTTATAAGGGAGGAGAGGGGCACCTTTGGAAATATAAGATATATTAGTTTATATTAAATCCCGACCCACATAAAAAATTCAAAAATGACTCATATCAGAATATTAGATGATATAGGGTTGTAATAACATCAACCAATAAAATTTATACATGTTAGGAATTTATTTTAAACATTATCAACTTGATTTATCCTTATTTAATCAATTTAATTTTATTTGTGGTAATAACATTCTGAATTTTAAATTACAACAAATAATTACTTATTTGTTGTGAATTGTCCATAATTGGATACTTTATAAAATTTTAGACCATATAAATTTA